>JAPDVU010000005.1:56558942-57889612 GCA_026230045.1 Corynorhinus townsendii | reverse complement strand
AGTTCTTCAGAGGTTTTTAGAAGATTCTTGAGTAACCTTATAAATGTGGTTCTGAACTCTATGTCATCCAGTAGCTTGCTTTCCTCCATTTCTTTCATTCGTGACATATTTCTTTGTCTCTGCATTTTGGCTGCTTCCCTGTGTTGATGGAATGGTTTTGTGTGGTAGGTGACCTATAGGGGCCAGTAGCTCAGCCTCCCCAATCACCTGATGTGGACGCTCTTGGTACACCCCTTTGTGGGCTGAGTGCAAAGTCTTGGTATAGTTAAGCCTTGATTGCTGTTGGTACACTGGGAGGAATTGACCTCCAGGCCAATTGGCTGTGAGGACTCGCTGTGTCTATAATGGAAAGACTGCTGTGCTGGAGACATGCTTATGGGGCAGGACTTGTTTCAGGGGGCTTTGGTGCTCGCTGAGTCTGCCTCTTGAATGTGTCACTTATGGATGTGAGGAGTTGAAATCTGGTGTCTCACACTGACCACTAGGTACACTGGCTTCTGGATCTCCAATGGGGTGCAGGTCAGCTACTGTCTGAGTCCACCCAGCAGGAGCTACAGCGAGAGCTAGAGTTTTCTCCTCTTTGCTTGTGGTTTGGAGGTTTTGGAGCTGTCTGACCCAGGCTGCAAGTTTGCTAGGTTAAGATGCGATAGGGCAGGCCATTCATATGCTAAAGCCACTACTTGGAGTTTGGGTGGGTTTGTAGGTTGTGTGGGGTGGGGTCTCAGGGCGTCACTAGGCTAGGGCATGGCAAACAGCGATGGCTGCCAGTTAGCCGGCTCTGTGTCTCCGACTGCGTCCCGCACCCCAGCACAGTAAACAATTATTCCTGCGTGCAGCTCTACAAGCATGCCCCCCTCACTTTCCCACCTGGTGGCAGACAGTCCAGCTTCTCCCCGTAGGAGTTTGGGTCCCCCGCATCTCCCCAGAAACTGGATTTGAGTAATCGGGGGCTTGTCTCCCCTTTGGGTTGAAAAAAGCAACGCCTGCCACCAGCCCGGATCGCGCGCCTCCATACCTCATCTTTGTAGCACTTGTGCACGTGTCAATGCTCTTTTCTCTTTCCTTCTAGTTGTAGAACTTCACTCAGCCAGCTTTCCCGTGGTTCTGGGTGATAGACATTTTGTCTTTTAGTTGTAGTTTTGAAATTGTTGTGCGAGGCAGCAGTTTAGGTGTTTACCTAGGCCGCCATCTTGGATCCTCTCTCCTGTGCACCATTCTTGACTGCTTTTCTTTTCCTTTCATTTCTTCCTAGGTCCTTCTGTGTCTGCCTTTAAATATTCCCGTTTCCCGGGCTTTCATCCTTGGTGGTTTTCTTTAGTCTGCTCAGCCTCTTTGGGGGACCTCAGGGCTCCCATGACTTCAACTACCACCCACATGTTAGAGGCCCTCAAGTCTCTCTCTGGTTCACCCTCATCTCAAGCAGTCTTTTAGGCATTTCTGCTTGGATGACTCATATGTTCTCTTAACTTGTGATATCCAAACTGAACTAATTTATCTTCTAATTATTGCCTGCCTCCTGACCTTCTAACCCCCCGCGTCCCCCACGCCCCAATCCCATCACCCCCTTGCTTCTGTCTGCTTTCCCACTTTGGTCATTAGCACTATTCAAGCCAGAAGTGTGACTCATCCTTCACCCTCCCCAAGACAGCCCCATATTTTAATTGGCCATTCAGGCCTATCATTTTGATGTTCTAAACAAGAGAGGGAAAGGCCATTCCACGGACATTTTATTATTATGGGCTTTAGAGGTTGTACTTGGGCCTGTATCAGCAGCTCTAATAACACGAGACAATTTTGACTATTTATGAAGTATATATTTCATGCTAAGCATAGTCCCAGGTATTTCCCACAAGTTTATCTCTAATTTTCACAATGATTCTGTGGTATATCATCTCTGTTATAAATGAGGCATCTAAGGTTCACAGAGATGAAGTTATAGCCCAGCATCAAAGGGCATGTAAAGCACAGTGGAGTTAGGATTTGGGGATTTTAAACTATGGGCTGGTCTGCCTGACTCCAAAGCCTTCGCCATCAGAACTGCGTTGTTTTAGACAGGTGAGTAGGTTGACTCTGTTGAGGTCAGGAACTGAGTCTTATTCATATTGGTAGTGTGTCACACTGTATTTTTCTTCTCACATAGGAGGTGCTAACGACAAAACTCTTAATGGCAAAGCCATGATCCGTGTCTTCATCCGGGTTCCATCCCTGGTTCTCTTAGCTGAGTGTTAGCTGTGCTGTTTGAAATTAGGATGGTGGGATCATGCTGCCGTGTCCTCAGAGGGTTTTTTTATGAGAATCAGAAGGGATGGCATGAGGGAAAGTGCTTTAAAATTCAGGGATATCTTTGAGAAGTTCTTTTTCATTGTGGAAGTCAATAATTGGCCCACTCAGGTGCGCCTCTCCAAAAGCTGGCCCAGACCATTCTGTGTTTTGTTTCCTCACAGGTCTCTCCTTGTGTCCATCCTAAGAAGAAAACGCTGTTGGCTTTCCTTCCTAGTTCTCCCCTTCCATCTTCTTGTGGTAACCAAGTTTGTCTGAGGAGAGAGTCCCCTTTAATGAATACACAAAACCAATTTGTCATTGTGGAATTTAGAAATCATTTAACCATTCTGCGTCTTGATTTTTATTTTTTTTTATTTTTTACAGAATTGCCCTATCAGATTTGGGGTAATGTGTATTTTATAGGGTTGTTTTAACTGCAGAGTGACAGAGATCATGTACTTGATGATGGCAGGTCCTTGGTGAGGAGTGCTTTTACTGCCCACACTTAGTTATCACATGCTTACACTTTGAGATGTTAAAAGGCTTAAGCCAGCCTCTGAAGACAGGATTCAGGAATAACTCCGTGCGATGCAGAGGGAGGGAGGGAGGAGGGTCTAAAGCAGGAGTGGGGACTCTGAGGAGCGGCATCATCATCAGCTGGGACTTGTGAGAAATAGAAAGTCTCACATAAAGTCTCCATCCCACACCTGAAACTCAGAGACACTTAACAAGCCCGACAGATGACTCTGATGCACCGTATCTGGGCTGAAGTTAGAGAAACCAGGCTGCGGGCTTTGGAGCAGTCCCGTGGGATAGTGAGGGCCTCCCCAGGAAGGTGGGAGGGGGTGGAGAGGAGATGGATTTGGTGATGGATTTAGTAACTCGATTGGTGTTTATCAGACAAGGACGGAGGCTGTGAGGATATAGAGGCCTTGAGTCTGGTGGGGCACAGGCTGGTGAGTGGGTCTTGGAGGTTGGGGGAAGAGGAAGATGAGCTTAGTTTTGGACATGTTGAGTTTGTGGTGCCGGGTTGATGCCAGCAAGCCGGGAATAAGTGCTGTCACAGTAGCACAGGCAAAACAATGGGGAAGCAGATCTTTGAGCTGCCTCATAGGAAAGCGGTAGAGAGAAAAGAGAGCCAAGATCAGTTGGTTTGGGATTGGGTATTTGAGCTTATGGCATCCAGTTTCTCTTTCAGAAGGCCAGGAATAAATGTGAGGAATACATGGTGATACAGTTTCAAATAAAACAAAATGATCACAATAACGTTGGAGTTTTGTCATGATGCTATCCTGAGGCCCCATGCTTGCGCAGCAGAAGCTGGTCTTAGACATCATTTCATCTTGGGAGCCAAGGTCAGTGTGCCACGGGCGGAGTTCTAGTGTCTTTCTCCAAGAGAGGAAGTGGAGTGCAGTGGTCAGGGTGCAGGTGGCCAGGGCAGGCTGCTGGGTTTCTCTAAGTCTCAGTTTCTTGACCTCTGTCAGTGAGGACAACTATAGTTCCTACCCCCTTCTTGTTGTGAGGACTAAACAAGCTACTTCATAGGGAAAAACATGGCAGTGCCTGCCTCAGGGTCGTTTGCCTCCACCTCTATTGGTACTTTCATGGTGGTGTGTTGGACTGGTCGAGTAAATTTAGGCCTTCGATTTGTAGCAGATTTATAGCATTAAGCGGAGGTAATTTTCAGAAGTCATACTGTAACTCCGAGTTGGAAATGAAATGTCTTTGTGGTTTTCAATGAATTATCAGTCCATTGCAGTATGGGCTTCTTAGGTTTGTGAGAAGGCAGAAAGGAATTGGCTTGGGAAGTTTGAGTGCATAAAAACAAGGATCAGATCTTTAAAAAATTGTATTTCATATCCAGCTTTGATGCCGACTCACATACCCTGCTGTACTAGAAAGATGTTACACGGAGACCATGAAAACAGTACATCTGTGCGACATCTTCATTAGATCTCGAACAACTTCACATCCTTTGTTTCTGACTCAAAGGCATTCAAGAAACATGTGTTCCTATTTTCCACTGGGTTTTAATTGGGTTTCCCCCCTTAAACAGGCATTTGGATCACACACTCATATTTAGGAAATAACTTGGTAACTGTGCTGCATGTATGTGTACAAGGACCCTTCTCCGTTTGGAGACTGCAGTTCTGAAACTCACCACTCTGCCACCCCACCCCAACCTGGAAGAAAAGTGGCCTGTGTGCACTTGTCCGTGCACGTGAGGTTTCTGTGCCGCTTCACAATGCCCATTCTGTTCCTCGGGGCTGAGCCGTGTCTCATGCCGTCTGTATGTGTTAAGAGAAGTGGTGACAGAGTCCATGATCAAAGGTTTCACTGCAGACTTACTAAGGACTTTAATTGAGCCTTTCACTGGGTTTTACAGAACAGACATCTGATGTTCATACATGGCCTGTCACATAACTTCTGGTGTAAAGCTTGAATGTCATAGGTTTGGATAAAATTCTATGGGACTCCAAAAAAAAAATAAAAATAAAGTAACATCTGTAACCCAATGCCTAGGAATTAGCCTGTAATTCAACATTTAGCACAAGTGCTTTTGGCTGTTGGGCCAGGCTTGGATGCTTTCAGGTGAGTACAGAGCGACCTTCCCAGCTTTTCCGGAACCACACGAGGCTCGCATCTTTCTGGGAAGTTTGGCTGCTGCCACAGCTGAGACAATGAGCCAGATTTAGGTCTAGAAAACGTCGTACGCTCTTGCAGCTGTTGTTGTAGGCCCTAACCATGAAAACAAAACCCGTCTCGGTTACCCAGGATCCATGGGAAATTGGCAATAGCCCAATGTAAGTTCATGTATTTTGGACTCTGAAGTACATTTATTAATCAGGGCATCCCCAGATTTAGGGCAGGCAGCTGGGAAACGGCCTGACTGTACCAGAGGCAGTGGGGGGCAGGAGAGGCCAAGCCTTGGGTACCACCCTCATTAGGAAAGTCCAATCCAAGAAATTGCTCGATCTTAAATGTTTTTAAAATAGATAAGGAGAGCATCCAAGAAAGCAGCAAAACCAATATAAAGTATACCTGTGCCAAATATTTAACCTGGCTTTCCTGTTTTCGTATATTGTCTCCCTGTAAATTTCCACAGGTCTTTCTCCTTCAATATCAGGCTCATTACTGTCGTCAAGTTTGTTATTGGCGGTGATGGACTTTCTGGTTAAATAGAGCTTTTACAGACTTCTCTGAAAACTAATCATAGGGCTTGGCATTGGCTTGCTAGGAGTGGTGCATATGTGGAATACTCAATCCTGCTAATGTTTGCCAATCAGTAGATTACTGTTTAGTGCTCTGAATGTCAGTGGTTCCGTGAAGGAGATAAAACTGAGCTACTGTTTCTTTAGAAGCATGAGTTATTACCCGAGCTCTTGGCAAGTCTGAGTAATTGTTCCAGTGAGTCTGACTCTGATTCTCTGGGTCAGGGGCCCTCCCCCTGGGGACCATTGATGGACTTCATTGGATGGATGTGAATTTGGATGGGTGGAAAAGATTTTACATCTTCATTTTCACTAACTTGTCACCAAAATGTGGCCTTGCCTTCAATCCTGAAAGTGGACAGCAAACCAGGTACTATCAGCACCAGGTACTATAGAGGTACTATCATTTCTGGGCTTTGGCACACAGAAATGAGATTTTTGTATCACATTATTGGAGGTGGTTTAAGCTATCACTTAATGCCAGTGGTCGGCAAACTCATTAGTCAACAGAGCGGCAAACCGAGGCTCGTGGCTCGCGAGCCACGGTTTGCCGACCACTGACTTATGCCTATCACTGCCTAGAAAACTACAGTAGCTGTTAGACCTGCAGCTGCATCTTGTATTTTGTGCATTAGGAAGCACAGATTACTATATTATTATCACAGATTTGCTTTTTAAATAGTATTTTGATATCTGTGTTTCAATATAATTGATTTTTTTTGGTATTCATATTTTTAATGTCAAAATCATTTCTAAGCATTCTGACTAGAGGGTCTAGGTTGCTGAAGCAGTTCACGGCACTTAAAAGATTGTAAACTCTTGCCTTGGATGGCACCCTTGTATCTTTGTTATCATGCTTTGAGACTGGATTTGTTAACATTAAAAAATAAAAGTCTTAGCATACTTAGCTTTTGTTTCCTGGCATAACTTGTCTTTGATTTTTATCATCAGGAGCTCTGGTATTCCCCACGTTGGGGCTATTTAGAGTGAATGAAAAAATAAAGCTATTGTCCATTCCCATGTGACCTTTCTCACAGGCCCTGGTGGCAGTCCCCTTTAACACTGCTTACTGCCACCAAATGTGTATGGCCGGGAATTATTTCCCTTACAACTTTGGATGAAAATACAGTGATGTGTGCGTTACTTGCTTTAGCTATGTGAAGAGAAGATGCTGTGTGGCTGGTATAAATTTGATTCAGCTTTTCACAGTAGGCATACCCTGATTTATACGTAAAATTTGATGTCTAAGATGGAAACTTTATTATATTGATTGTGTAAAACTGCCCAGAGAAAGAAAGTTTGGGCACCAGGCCATTTTTTGCCCCATCCCATCACCTTTTAACAAGCTTCATGTAGTTCATTCAGTAAGAAATGGGCAGAAGAGGGCAGTTTTTGAGCTCCTCTTGAATAACATAGTTTCTACCTTCTGGGTAAGTGTTAGGATTAGGGGAAGCATTGCTCATGAAAGACAAAGGTCTCTGCCCAAATGATCTTCCCCATGGGCAGTATGGCACACCTCCCAGTGCTCTGGCCGTGACCTCAGGAAGGGCTTGCTCATTCTAGAATGTATTTTGTTGCATGGTGCCTCCAGGCCACACACTATGTAGTTTGAAAGAACTCTGATAAGTTGTATGCTAGGAGAACTTAAGAAACTGAACATAAGGTGTTTCTCAATAGAGGTAAATTCTCTTTTTAAAGATAGATTTGAGGCATGCGATGCTGTTCAGAGATAGTGTATGTGTGTCCAAAGATGATTTCTTTCCCCCTACATGGAGGTTTTGTCTGTGATCACCTCACCAGGCTCCTGGGAGCTAGTCTCTTTCATTTTTTTAAAAAATATATTTTATTGAATTTTTACAGAGAGGAAGAGAGAGGGATAGAAAGCTAGAAACATCGATGAGAGAGAGACATCTATCAGCTGCCTCTTGCACGCCCCCTCCTAGGGATGTGCCCGCAACCCAGGTACATGCCCTTGACCAGAATTGAACCTGGGACCCTTCAGTCCGCAGGCTGACGCTCTACCCACTGAGCCAAACAGGTTAGGGCTCATTTTTATCCAAAAAAAAAAAGGAGGCATGGGATAGGGATTGCTTGGCTAGGCTCTGGAGGCAGACTGCCTAGATGGGCACCCCGGGCTCTGCCCCTATGAGCTGTGCTGTGTGACCCTGGGCATGTCACTAGCCCCTCTGTGACTTTGTAGAATGGAGATACTTATAGTACTGTACCTTCTGCAGAGGGTGCATGTGAGGATTAAATGACTATCCTATGTAATAAGAGAGGAATATGCTAATTATCTGTTATGCCTTGAGGCCTAACGACCAACTGCCTAACAACCAGATCACGGATCTGCAGGAGGGTGGGGTAGCAAAATACAAGTAGGCGGCAAAAAGCTACAGGAGGGGGCAGGGCAGCAAGCTATGAGTGGGGGAGGGGAGTGGGGGATCTACAGGAGGGCGGCAGAGAGCTACTGGCGCACAGATTCATGTGCAGGGCTACTAGTATCCTATATAATAAAGAGGTAATATGCACATTGACCCTCACACCTTCTCACAAGATGGCCGCCCCCATGTGGTCAAAGATGGCTGCCACAAGATGGCCAGCAGGGGAGGGTAGTTGTGGGTGATCAGGCCAGTAGGGGAGGACAGTTAGGGGCGACCAGGCCTGCAGGGGAGGGCAGTTGGAGGTGACCGGGCCAGCAGGGGAGGGCAGTTGGGGGCAATTGGGCCATCAGAGGAGCAGTTAGGCATTGATCAAGCTGTCAGGGGAGTGGTTAGGGGTGATCAGGCTGGTAGGCAGGCAAGTGGTTGGGAGCCAGCCATCCCGGATTGTGAGAGGGATGTCCGACTGCCTGTGGGATCGGGCCTAAACTGGCAGTCGGACATCCCCCAAGGGGTCTCAGATTGGAGAGGGTGCAGGCTGGGCTGAGGGACACCCCTCCCCCCACCCCCAGTGCACCAATTTTGTGCACCGGGCCTCTAGTATACATATAATGCTTAGAGTAGGGCCTGGAATACAGTTAGTAAGTAGTAAGTTAAGTGATGGTGGCCACACAGTAGAATCACCTGGGAAGTTAAGAAACAAAACAAAAAGCCTGAATGGGTATGGAGAACTCCCATCCTAATGAAATCAGGGCCTGGGGAGGCTGTAACCTGTTCTGAGCATCGTGGGGAATCACTGACAGCAGTGGAGGAGGGGTTTGATGTCTTATATTCGGGCTTTAAGTGAAAGATCTGACTGTCAGCTACATAAGGAGGAGATCTGTTGGTAATGAATAGCTGCCTTTCACTGGGCATCTTTGAAGTGGTCTGACCTTTTTCACTTTGAGGCCAGATGCAGTGCAATTTAAAAAATTTAATTTCTTTAGATTTATAATACCAGACTTCATTCCGCTGACATTGATTGACCGAGTGCCTTTTAGCACTTTTTGAAAAATGGACTTTCTGACATATCCTCAAAGTCTCTTCTCCTTTCAGTCGAAAGGCCTCTCACGGGGCCATAGATTCCTCCAGGGGCTCTTTTTCAACTGTGGTGATGGTTTACCTGCTCCTGTAATTACAGTGGTTTTATGAGCAAGAAAATAAAGTTTCTTCTTTAAAATATAACACCTACAGGGGGAAGAGATCTGAAATTGTCCAGTCAAGCAGCAAAGGGAGCAGTGTTCCCATTAGAAGTGTCTGTGGAAGGCAAAGCTGCTTGCCCAAAGCCTTTTCTTTTCTTTTTTTTTTTTTTTTTGGTAAAGCCTCCTCCTACCTCCATTCGGGAAGTTATAATTGTTACACAGCAAGAAAGTGGTCAGTGTGAGTTAGAAATCAGAGCTCTATTGTATGATACAAGCGAAAAATTCAACAGGAAGGAGAAGGGAAAAGAGAAGAGCATATCATCAAGTGTGGTGGTTATGGAGCTCAGAGCCATAATGAAGGTTGGGACTTAGGTCTCCAGTTGTTGTAAACTTTACACTGAGGAGCACCCTGTGACCCTAGTCATGCCCTCCACAGAGCTATGTGGGAGAGGATGGGACCACATTCAAAGACTGTGGTTCATCTTCAAACCGGAGGTGGCTCTCCATGAGCTTTTGGCCTTATGGCCCCAGGGCCCAGGGTTGATGTTGGCTTTCTCTCAGCTTTCCTTGGCTGGATCCATAACAACTACACTATCACCCCCATGCAAAACCTTGTCTTTGAAGCTAGTATTCTGTGCTCTCCTGGTCATCTCTCTGTTTCCTCTCCCCCAGGCTCATCAAGGACTTTCAAGCCAGCCTGCGGTTTAAGTCCCAGCTCCTCCTTTATTCATTGTGTGACCTTGGGAGAGTTGTCAATCTCTCCAAACTTTTCTTATTTATGAAAAGAAAAGAGTATTTTATAGATGATATTTTGAAGATAAAATGAGACTATATATGTATGTAAAACTCTTCATCTTACCTGATATGTAAACAAACACTAGTTAAGAGGATAGTTGTTGATATCCCAAATTCTGCCTCCTGCATTAGCATCTGAATGATCCTTCCCCAATCTACACTAATAAAATAATAAGATGCAAATTGACCGTACCTTTGTGACGCCCACCAGCCAATCAGGAGTGGGTATGCAAATTAACCCAACAAAGATGGAAGGTTAATTTGCATATGCAGGCACTGAGTGGCCGGGGTTGCGGTGGGATGCTTGCGTTGTCGCCATGGTGACCTCGCAGGCGTTCAGCACTACCCCAGCCGCTCCAGGCCTCTGGGCAGCATGGGAAGGTGGAAAGGCAGCTCTGGCCGTAGCAAAGGCGGTGCTGGCAGCCAGGGGAAGGAAGGCCCGTTCTTGCACGAATCTTCGTGCATTGGGCCTCTAGTCAAGAATAAAGTTTCTTGACTTCTTTGCTTCCAACAACCCTCACTTGAGGACATTCTACTTTACCAAACCATGGTATTAGCTATCGTGTAGATTTGGTCATTTTACGGAATTGTTCCACATCCAAAATTCTAAAGTTCATTAAAAAGGACCAGACTTTTTCATCCACTTACCCTGACTGTGTTTGCTCTTTGATGTCTTTAGGATACCATCTCTGTTCTCTCTGACTGTCATCCCTCTGAAAGGCCTTGCTCTCTTCCTGTTCAGCTTTGATTCCTTGTGCTGTGAAGGCTTTATGGAGAAGGCAGTATTAGAGGTTGGTTTGCCAAATTCCTTCACAATATACAAAAAGGGCTCTTGTAGCCAGAAGGAAGTATATCCTTCATATTTTTCTCCAAAAGTGAAATTTCCTTTTTTGCCAGGTAGTATTTCAAAATGAGAACTTCTCTAAACAAACTTGGGTATAGTAATTTTTCAGCAAATTGAAAGACCAGCTTAGGGGAGTCAGATATTTCTTTTAATCCTCATCTGAGGATATGTTTAATTGACTTTTAGAGAGAGAGAGAGGAAGGGAGAGAGAAAGAGTGAGAAACATCGATGTGAGAAAGAAACATCAGTTATCTCCTATATGTGCCTCGACTGGGGGATTGAACCTGAAACCTAGTTATGTGCCCTGACTGGGAATCAAACCCTCAACCTTTTGGTGTACAGGGCGATGCTCCAACCAACTGAACCACCTGTCCAGGGCATGAGTCAGATATTTTAAAACACATTTCCTAAAAGAATTTGTGTATCTTCCTACAGAATATCTTAAATATAGGTTGAAAGTGGTTTTAATCTAATAGGAAGTTTCCACTTAATTTTGTACATCAGAACTTAAACATTTGAGTTCAGACTTCCTGCCCCAAATAGTGTTAAATTTACATCACTTGTGACTGTCAATTGACTATGCTTTTAATAACTCACATTCACATCTGAAGTCGTTTTGCCTAAGGCAAACCTAACTGTAAAGAAAAGAACAGAATGAGAGGTACAGTTTGTAAAATGTGTTTGAATAAAGACCAAATGGTTGGGCCTATGTGTCTTAGGGAATAAATTATAGCCTAATGATAGCATATTTCCCAACTATGCAAGTTAAGCAAAACCAAAGGCTGATTCTTTGCTTATTATCACGATTGCTTTCTGGTTGCTTGATCAATAGTTCACTCTCCTCTCCCACAGCTTTTCTGGACAAAGCAGCTGAATCCTAGAGAAATTCAGTGACCAGTTCCCAATCACAATGCTAAGACCAGGCCTATTGGACAGGTTCTGTTGATTCCTAGGCTTTTTCCACCATAAGGGGAAAAATGTGAGCGAGACCTCCTGGAATTTCAAGTATTCATCAAGAGTTGGTTTTTCCCAGCCTCATGGGATCTCTTAAAAGAATGTTGAGATATGGCTCTTACTTTCAGGAAGCTTCTAGAATGCAGTTTCCTGTGAATTTCCACCCACCAGCCAGTGCCCCCTTTGACAGCCTCCCTCCCCCACTTCCTAATGTGATCTCTATTCTGCTTTGTTTTCTATTATTTGCTCTTTTCTGTATTGTTTATCTTGTAGGTTGCTTCAACCCCCACTGCCACCACCCATTTCTTTTCTTTTGATAAACACTAGAGGTTGCTAATGCAAAGAGAAGTTCTGAAGGTAGATACAGAAGACAAGACTATTTAGCTCCTGGTAGAGCTGACTTCAGGAGATAACCAACTGATGTGTCTCTCTCACATAGATGTTTCTCTCTCTCTCTCTCTCTCTCTCTCTCTCTCTCTCTCGCTCTCTCTCTCGCTCTCTCTCTCTCGCTCTCTCTCTCTCTCTCCCCCTCTCCCCCTCTCCCCCTCCCCCTCTTCCTCTTCCTCCTCCCCCCTTTCCACTCTCTCTAAAAAAGAAGAAAAATATTTGGATGATGATTAACAACAACAAAAATTATGTACATCTTAGTTCCCAATGTTTTCACTTGTAAATATTGCTACTCTGGCTTTGATTTATTTAGACAAAACTAGAGAGACCCTTCAGAGACAGCTGTGCTCTGAGGTCAGATGGATAGTTGGGTGGGAGAAGCTCTTTCAACTGGAGTGTGCACAAAGGAAGTGTTTATTCAGGATAACTGGGTAAGAAGATTTTACTCTTACTGTGAGATTTTAAGGTTGATTGAGGTGTGGACATGAAGGGATTTTACAAAAGGCAGCATGTTCCTCCTTCATATCCCATTGCCTGATGTCACATGGATTTAACTGAGGTTTCTTGCATTCCTTGTGAATGAGAATCTATAGGAATGTTCTTTGTAACTTATAAACTCCGATAAGTGTTGCTTAATTGCTTGATTTGGAAGAAATCTCTCATCTGTGTTCATTGTAGCCTCATTAAATCTGTCAACAAATATTGGGAACAGAGTGGGTGCAAAGCTTGTGTTCTGGCTTCCGTTTGTATCTATTAACCAATAAACATAGTTCCTTCCCTCAGCTCAGAGATTCAACTTGGAATTGTATAAACAGGCAGGATGGCAGTCCAGAAGAGGCAAATTTTTAATGCTTTTGCTAGTCTGTGATTTTAGACAAGTTGGTCATGGCTACAATAACTGTCGTTATGATTACTTATGGAATAGAGTTTGGCTTGAATTGAATTCATCCCACTGTTTTATTGAGGCTAATTTTTATTATAGTTTATATACCATGGGAATCACTGTGTAAAATGCTAACACATAGATAGGCACATGGGAACATTGTGCCTATCCCCGAAGACTTTATGCATTAAAGAAGAAATCCAAGAAGGGAAAGTAAGCTTGATAGTTGATTTAGCTTCTGGGGCTTTTAAAAGGAAGACTCTGTGGCATTTGGAAAAGTTAGATGTTGCATGATAGTAGAGAAATAAGGAAGTGTGGGTGACTTCAGATCATTGGTCTTCAAAGGGTAATGGCATGTCCTCACATTTTATTTTATTATTTCTTAAATGAATATTTAATAAAAAATAAAATTCTCTCCCATTGATTAATTTCAGTTGTTGGGACCTAGAGGCTGGTCGTTCCTCTCTTTCTCAAACGTGTATTACTTACAGAAATGACAGCTGAAGTTCTGTTTTTTTCAAATATTTTACATATTCAAATCCAAGCATATATTTGTATTACTTGCTATCCTAGAAACTAAGGTTTTATGGAGAGAAATAGAGAGATTCTATTTGGCCAGCATTTGAGGTGAGCCTGTGTCTTTTGGTCCATACTATAGTTAAAGTGAAAAAGGACACTATTTTTTATGTTTTATCCTGTCATGCTTGTCTGTAAGTGCTTCCTGACCTCATGTATTATTCCCAAGCAGCAACTCAGTAGCTTCTGGCCACTCCTTTTCAGTGTGTTGCGCTTGTCATTTAATCAGTTGGGTCTGAATGACTGTGTCTGGAAGGCTGGTTTGCATTATTTCTATTTGGTTGACTTCTGTGGCAGGACATTGTTCTCCCTTTTTAGGGGAAAATGATAGTAGTTGACATTGCTGTGGAAGGGATGTGTGTGATGATGCAGAAGGTGTCATTCAGGGAGAGCCTGCCAGCTGCCTTCATGACTGCTTCATGGTGGCATTTCCATTCGGGAATCTACCACTGCCTTCCTTTTGGAATTCATACTGGGATCAGAAACTCAGTATTCTCCAATAGATGGTACTTTGCAAAGTGACTTGCTTTAACAGAACTCATGAGAGCTTTTGTTTAAAGTCAGGACATCCATTTGCTTATTCCCAGAATGTCTGTCATCAGGCCAGGCAGTTGTATGGGGTTGACTGGACCAGCACACTCCCCACGGTTGTTAGGCTGACAAAGGAGCCAAATTATGAGGCACTTCTCAGTGAGAACAGTATCAGGACAAGGGAAGGGAGCTATGTGATGCCAGTGTTTCATAGCACTGGGCTCTGCAAGCCTGATGGTCCCCTACTAGAATCGGATGTGGGTTGTGTGTTTATAAGTACATAGTGTGTGTTTGTAAGTGTCAGATGGACTTCTGTGGACTCTATACTGCCAATGTCGGCCCCTCCAGCCCAGTAGTATAGTTGCTCTCTCTGACCCCACACTCCCTTCAGACGGGCACAGTCTTTAGGTAGGTACGTTGATGAAATCAGGTTTCAGTTACGTCATTGGGATTCCTGGTGACTTTGCATAGCTCTACTATGATCTGTGTCAATTTTAGAATTTAACTCACTGGGAATAGTCTTATTTTTTCCTTTCCAGGTGTGTGTATGTAGGGGTTGCTTACTTTTGTACTCAGGTATAATCCATTGGTGTCTCCAGGTCATAGTTTGAATAGCTTTTGCATATACATTTAAGTTCTTTCCCTTGACTTACTATTTATGGAGGAAAGCAGGAGCTAGGAAAAAAAATTACAGCAAGTATTTGACAGCCTCGTTCACTTTACCCAAGACCACTGATGTGGAAGGTGTGACTATGCCAAAAACAGCTGAGCTCCCCCACAATAGGCATACACGGTGTCTGGGATCAGCAGCCTAAGTCAGTGTCTACCAGTCTTTGTCCTGTGGTACCTATTTCCAAGTGGCACGATGGATGGGCTGTGGATTGGTGCCAACTAGATGATTAATCAGGATTATTCAGGAACAGTTCAAAAGGGGCCTTGGACGAGCTCTTCAAGATTTTTCTTTATTTTATTTGTAAAGTGTGTAGTCTTTGCTAAATGACAAACTCTGAAAGTTGATTGACTTATTTGGAGAAAAAAAAATGTCTGTGCTTACTAGGCATCTCTTTATGTGATTTTGCCTACTCTTTTATAGCACATGTTGCACTGTTTCTTTTCAGTGTGACTGTCAGGAGAAATCTGTCTCTCCACAGTGTCCCTGTGGAACACAGAGTCCACTTCCAGATTCAGTGTTGGCCCTTTAGGTGGAATCTTTTCCCCCCTGGGTTCATTCAAAGTAGCATTAAAACAAAACAAAACATATTTTTATTGATTTCAGAGAAGAAGGGAGAGGGAGAGAGAGATAGAAACATCAGTGATGAGAGAGAATCATTAATTGGGTGCCTCCTGCACATCCCTACTAGGGGTTGAGCCCACAACCTGAACATGTGCCCTGGCCAGGAATTGAACTGTAACCTTCCTAGCTCATAGGTCAAAGTTCAACCACTAAGCCATGCCTGGCTGGGCTCAAAGTAGCATTTTTAAAAAGAATTGGGCTCTAAGCCATGCCCCCTTTATGTGTAAAGACTTGTTGGGAAAATTATTTAACTCCAATACATTTTAGTATCACTTTCTCAAATTCTGCTGAAGATAATATCTCCCTAGTATTTCTGAGGTTTGTTTGCTTGTTGAATTTTTTGTTTGTTTGTTTGATTGCTGTTGCCCAAAGCCTTCATTGCTCGGAGAAGAGAGTGGGGTCCACAGGAAGGATGGAGGACCCTTGCTCTCTGGGAGTCTGCAGTTTGGATTCTGGCCCTGTGCTCATTAGCTGCCTGACCCCCTGGGCAAGTCAGCCTCCGAGGTTCTGTGTCTTCATCAGGAAAACATAGAGCTTGGAAAAATAAATACAGGCCTGAACCCAAATGATAAGGAAGGCCACTCTGCACACTTACTGTGGTGGGATTCTGTGAATGGCAGGCAGCACCCTCTCCAAGGCTCAGCCATCCCCTCAGCACCTGTGCTTGACTCTGGGGCTGAGAGGTCATGAGGGGTGTGCCACCGAGGCCACTTGAACCATTCAGCAAACGAGGCAGGTTTGGGAACTCTGCTCTACCTAAGTCGGAGTTCCTCCCTCCTTCCCTGCTCTCTCCTCTTTCTTCCTTTTTCTTTCAGCAGCAGCCTGCTAGCCTTCTACCTTCTTCTCTTCAGTGCCTTAGTCATGATGTGCTGGGTAACACAACCCGCTCAGGTTTGTCACTGTTTGGAGTTGTCCAGCCATCTCATCTCATCTCAGTAGTGGAGGGAAGAGAGAGCTCAAGGAGACGGCCCAAACGATGAAATAATGGTCCTTTTGTCTGTCTCTTTGCTGTTGGAAGGTTTCATGTTTCATCTTAGGCCTGGGCCATTGTGCTGTTTTTCTTTGCATGATCGGTACAACCCTATTTAAAACTACAGCTGTTTTATTGAAAGGACTCAGCCCTAATGCCACTGGCCCGTGCTGCTTTCCTTCCCAACCCCCAAAAGACTCATAACTATTTGTAGTAAAAGCCCATGCTAGTGTGTGCTGTTTGATCACATCCCCTGACATCAGTTTTAAAATGTGTTTCCACTGTGTTTATTTTGCAGTTGCTTATAAGGTATGTTTCATTCTGATAGCCTTCCCAAATGTTTTCCTTGTGGTTATATAATCAGTAGCATCTGTAAAACATGCCTTGGACCATGTAGCTTCCTTCTTAATCGTTATCTTTTTGATTCTCAGTTTTAATGTTTTCTTTTGATGAACTGGAGTTGGGAGGACCCGCATTCCTATGCCAGACACCAGACAGTGATGTCTCCAGATCTACCCTCATAACCTTAATTAGATGTGGAATGCTGAGAACGCACTGTTGTGTTTTGTTTGTTTGTTTGTTTTTACTTTTATAGTAAGACAGTGAACTTCATTAAGAGGGATGAAACACTCCTTGTGTCTTTAGCATTTAGTTCCTCATCTTTAGTTATAGAAAATTAATGTAAAACTCAAGGTACCTTTATCTTATCCTAAATGATCTGTTTATTTGAACTCAAGTTACCGCTAATGTCAATATGCAGGTTATATTCTAACTTACAGCCGTTAATTCCTCTTCCCACCCCTCCTTTTCCCTTTAGAAACAAAGGAGTGTCGAAAATGTTAAAGGCTGTGCTGAAGAAGAGCCGAGAGGGAGGAAAGGGAAGCAAGAAGGAACCAGGTATGTGTACAGGAAGGAGCTGGGGTGAGCAAGCCTGGTGGGTGTGGCAGCAGGACCCGTGCCTTGGGCACAGATCAGAGCAGTGAAATATGTTAGAACAGACAGCATATTGGAGCTGTGAGAAACTAAATACATGTCTAGCTTTTTTTATGGGAAGTGAATTTGAAATTGAGTTTGGGTTATGAACCGAATCCTTCCCTGGAAGCCTTGTTCCTAATTTTGAAAGGTCATTCAGATCCAGAGTTCCAGTTCGAGACATTGTGGGACAGCAGATGTGTCCAGGAGTTTGGTTTCTAGGAAGTTTTTACCCTTTTCCCACAGGTGATTGCATTTTCTGTTTGACCAACTGCTGGCTGACTAGTCCTCCTCTTCTGAGTATCAGATTATCCCCTTAACAGGTGTAGCCCACTCAGTGCCAATTTTATTTTGATGGGAGCTACTTAATTTGGCTTGGATTTCATTTCTGTGTGTAGAGTCCGGTACATTTGTGGTCATTGTGACTCCATTCTAGTCTCTGTGGAGAACTGTTCTAAGGTCATTTTAGTGACCACTCAGTATTACACCCTCTTTCTCTTGCTTGAAAAACTACACAGTGTCTGCCTGTATTGTGCAATAAAATTCTGTTAGCATGGATTAATTTCCCTGAAATGGTGTCATTTCACTCTAAATTCATGTTAACCCAGCATTGGAGAAATGCTGGTTTTCCAAGTTACTGAGTGATTAGCATTTCAATTCTAATTTCTCGTATAATACAAAAAAATTCACTTATTTCCAAAACATCACTGAATTATAGTTAATTCCTTTGTTCAAAAGATCTTGTAATACCATGTGATAATGTTAATTAATATCTGTTGTTTCTGTACTTATGGATAAAATGCATGTTAAAACTTTTTTGATTCTGGAACCTAGACACGTTTTCTATTAGTTATCCCTTAAACCAAGCTTGCAAAATGGCACACTTAACCTTGAAAGTGGGGTCTTTGTGATAAAGTTGCTGTTAAGATCCCATGAGAAGCTTCTCATTAATGCCTGAGTAAGCAGATATAAAGAAGAAACCAGATTTTAATGATAGAAACAGGAGACCATAGTTAGCTCTTAACCTTAGAAAATCAAACCGTAGCTTTGAATAATTAATTAGAATTGTTACTATGGAGAATTTTCAGTTCACATAATTTCTATCCAGAGGGACATTCATCCTCTGTTGGGTCATGGCCAAAATATCCTTCTCTTTATTTCTCTGAAAGCAATTAAAAAAATAATAATAATTATTATTATTATTTTTTTTAGTTTTGGCTCTTCTGACACTCATCCTAGGACCTTTATTGTTTGATTCTTTGTAATTTTCAGCATTAAGTTATTTGTCTGGAGCTGCCAACCAGCGACCAGGGTCTCCAAGCCAGAACTATCCCCTTAGTAACAGTCTTTCACAGTAGTCCCAACTCATCTATATATATAAAAGCCTAATCTGCAAATTGTCCCCTCGGGAGTTCGATCGAGAGACTGGGAGTTCAATCAAGAGACTGGGAGTTCAATCTCTCGCTGTGACATGCACTGACCACCAGGGGGCGACGCGGAACTAAGGAAGGCCCCAGCCGGCAGCCAGAAGACCCCGATCAGCCCTGATCGCTGGCCAGGCCTAGGTACTCTCCCCATGCATGAATTTTGTGTACTGGGCCTCTAGTGTGAAATAACAGTATATGAATGATTTTGACAACCTGCCTTTCAGATGGACCAGACAGTGAACATAGTTTATGTTAGAAACTTTTTTATTTGTAGACCTGATTTTGGGTTTAATTTCCCTGAGCAACTACTATTGTGTTTTTATTGTTGTTGTTTTCTGAATAATTTTTTAATAATAAGCCCCACACTATGGCTTTTCAGTAATGCAAACCAACTTGAAAAAAGCAATGAGAACATTTCTCATAAAACATCTGTATGGTATGTGCCTTTTTCCTCTTAACTAGAACCCAGTTATATTAGTTGGGGAACAAAGCAGATGGAATTTTAAATCTTGAAGATATGTCACACATGATTGGGAAAAATACTTGGAATTTGACCATTTATATGCTCAGCTCTGTGCCAACTCTCATTATGTATGTAAATCAGATCTAAGTTTCTCTGTAAATTGAAGCTGGCTAATCTACTGAGATGGCTCTGAAACTTGGGTAATAATATCTCCTGCATATGGAAAAATTTTGCTCTACTGTTTCCAATTAAAACCAATCTTTGTTGTAAACACAAAGGAAAATTCATTTTTATATACTTGAACTTGGCAATCATAGAAATTTAGGAAATATTTGTCTAAAATACTGAGTTCCGCTTTTCCTATCCTTTGTAGATTGTTTTTACAGACATTCTTGAACTACACTTTTATGTTGAACCTATTTTAGGAATTTGGAAAATGATCACTGAGTTTATTATTCTTCAAATGAAAATAAGTATTACTACGAAGTATTGAAAAGTTGTTATATCCTCAGCTCCTATCCCTAGAAGAAGATATCTCATGTGTCTACTTTAAACTACTGGTAAATGTTAGCAGGGAGTGAAATTCAAATTATCTATATATATAAAAGCCTATAGGCGACCAGTTACAATGGAATGACCAGAACGACCAGTGGCTATGACGCGCACTGACTACCATGGAGCAGCCGATCACTGATGGGGCCTGCTGGCCAACCTCCCAGTCCCTTCTCCTGGCTGGCAGGCCCCAATCACCCAATTGGTGCTGGGCCCCCGGGCTGGGATGGGGAACCAGGGGTGGGTGGCATTGGACGCAGCCCCTTTCCCAGGGCGCCTGAGAGCTGGCTCCCTCCTTGGGGCCAGTGGCCAACCTCCCGGGTCCCTGCCCCCTGGTCCCTCCCCTGGCTGCCAGGCCCCGATTAGCCTGCTGCCCACCCACCATGGTGGTGGTTGGACCCTCCCCCCTGCCAACAGGCCCCAATTGCCCAATAGGGGCCTGCCGGCCAACCTCCCGGTCCCTCCCTCTGACTGGCAGGTCCTGATCAGGGCCAGGCCCCGGGCTGTGACAGGGTACCAGGGGTGGGTGGCAGTGTGCAGGTGGCAAGGAAGGAGGCGGAAGGCAGGGAGGTGGGGAACCACGCAGTGGCAGTGCATGGGTGGTGAGAGAAGGAGGAGGCAGGGAACCTGATCGGTCCTGATCAGTGGTCAGGCCTAGGGACCCCACCTGTGCACAAATTTTGTATGTATATAAAGTTTTTTGAAATATTATGTCCAGTGAGAGATTAAACTACTGAAAGCCATTGCATGAACTCTAAAAATAGCAAAAGTCTTTTTTATGATTATGCTTTTTTTACCGAGGAAGTGTCTATAGCTGAGCAAAAATTGTTTTCTGGAGGTTATCAAATCAAATTGGAGAATGCAATATTAAAAACTTCAATATGTGTTTTGGGAAAATAAATTTACCTTGTCTCCACCACTCATTTACACTCATCAGGGTAAATGAGCACTGTCTTTCTCTTGACCTTGAGTTAGGCCCAAGGGAACAAAAATTGATATTAAACCATAATGTGGTGAGTGCCAGGCGAGGACATCTATTTTTGTTTTTCATTTTTTGCTCTGTGCTCTTATATTGGACTTTGATGCCAAAAAATAAGGTCTTACTCTTTTTTTTTTAAAGCTCTCCAGAGTAGTCTACAACCTTCTACCATGCCTCTTTATTTTAAGTGACTTTTATTATCAGAACACTTGCATATTACGATTATTAAAGTTATTTAAATTTGAAAATGAAATAATTACTGCACTCTAAGAATGGGCATATTCTGACATCAAATCTGGACCTAATAAGAGTTTAGAGTGAATATAAGAGTAACATAAGACATTAATGTATTTTTTGTACAGCAGCACTGTTTAGAAAATGAATAGGAAAAATAGTCCCATTTGATAATTCAAACAAAAATTTAAATACCAACCCAAGAAGAAATGTACAAGCCTTATATTGAAGAAAATACTAAAACATTACTTGAAGGACTTAAAGGAAGACATGGATAGAAATATCATATTCCTGAATGGACAGATTTTTTTTTTTTTTAACCACTAAATCTTACAAAATTATCTGTACACTAGAGGCCTGTGCACGAATTTGTGCACCAGTGGGGTCCCTCGGCCTGGCTTGCAGGATCGGGCCAACATTGGCTCTCTGACATCCTCCGAGGGGTCCCGGATTGTGAGAGGGTGCAGGCCAGGCCAAGGGACCCCACTGGTGCACGATCAGGGCTGGGGATGGATGTGGGAGGTTGGCCAGCTGGGGAGGGATAGTGAGAGGGCTCCAGGGCATGTCCGGCCTGTCTCGCTCAGTCCTGATGGTTCGGACCCCAGCAGCAAGCTAACCTACCTGTCAGAGTGTCTGCCCCCTGGTGGTCAATGCACATCATAGCAACTGATTGACCAGTCAACTGTCTGCCCCCAATGGTTAGTGCTCGTCATAGTGAGCGGTTGGGTGACCTTAGCATATCATTAGCATATTACACTTTGGTTGGTTGAATGGATGACTGGATGACTGGACACTTAGCATATTAAGCTTTTATTATATAGGATTCCATTTAATCCCCAATGATATCCCATTTTTTTAAGGCTTTATTTTCTTAGAGCAGTTGTAGGTTCATAGCAACATTGAGAAGGAAGCTACAGAGATTTTCTGTATACTCCCTGACTGCACTCATGCATAGCCCCGCCCATTGTCATTGTCCCCCATCAGAATGGCACATTTGTTACAACTGATGAACCTGCATGAACACATCATTATCGCCCCAGACCCAGGTTTACATTAAGGTTCACTCTTGGTGTGGTACATTCTGTTGATTTGTACAAATGTATAATGACATCTACCAACTATTATAGCAAGATACATATTTTCGCTGCTTCCAAAATCCTATCATGTTTCTTAACACAGCATAACCATTGGGTTAAAAGATTTACCTGAAAGAGAAAACGCTCAAGAATAGCTAAGGGGAAATTGAGCATGTGGGCAAATGCATCTAAATGGCTGAGCCTGGGTCCTGTGCCTGGGCTCTAGCTGCAAGAGAGGCTGGACAAGTGTGTATTTGGACTTCTTAGCTCCTATAGGGCAAGGTGGACTTTACCTCCCCGCAAGACTTGCGTTGTAGAGGATTCTTCCCTTATACACATTGGACAGATCCCCTGTACTTCAAAAAGGAACCAAGCATAGAGATATAGTGTTGCTCATTCTAATAGCTGCTGCTTCCAAGTAGTAAGTACATGGTACTATGTTTTGGACCTTTTTCTTTACTGTTCTCTAAGAAATGAAATGTAATTTTGCCCAGCCAGTGTGGTTCAGTGGTTGAGCATCAACCTATGAACCAGGAGGTCACGGTTCCATTCCCTATTAGGGCATATGCCAGGGGTTGTGGGCTCAATCCCCAGTAGGGGCATGCAGGAGGCAGCTGACCAATGTTTCTCTCATCATTGATGTTTCTACCTCTCTTTCTCTCCCTTCCTCTCTGAAATCAATGAAAATATATTTTTAAAAATGTAATTTTTATCTAACATCTATGCTAAAATCTAAGCTCACGGTTGATAGTGGTTTTGTTTTTGTTTGGAGATAATGAAAGTATTTTGAAAGCCTTTGACAGGTAAGCCCTCTTCCACTCCTAGAGAGGGTTGGTCCCTCCCCCTCTGTGCAGCCCTTCTCCTGCCCCCTGCCAGGCTTGAATCCATAGTCCTTTGCCCTATCCAACGCTCCCAGTTACTCCATGTTGGTGTGGAAGTAGCTTCAAGTTGAGGCAGAAGAGCAAAGTTCAATGAAATTTTAATTGTGGTCCTGCCTTAATTAAAATACAGACTGGTTAAGGAGAGGTTGCTTAATATACCAAAATAATTGTTTATTCGTCTTTTCCTTTCCTTTTAATTATCTGTGTGTGTGTTTTTCAGCAGGGGGGCTTAGTTTGGAGCAATTTATTTTTTAAAATAAAATTGACCTTCACCTTTTTGTTGTTAAAACCCAGCTGGTTGGCTAAATACACTTGTAATGGTGTCAATTAAGGCATTGGATAGTCTCTAAGCTTGAGTATGTACTGAATTAATCTGTTAGTTTTGCATCTAATCCTTCACTTTGAATTTGTAGTAAAAGGAAGCTGTTTGCCTCTAAAGTTTAAAAGCCATTGATGTGATTGTTGAATGTGGTATTCTAAGCCATTCCAGGCTGCAGTCTGGTTTTCGGTGGTACCTTCTAAAAATGCCTTGATACAAATGATGCTTTGTTTTATCTGGAAAATATGAAGCTGCTTTTGATTATTCTGTGAGGCATTGCCCATTTTCTGTGGTTGTGGTCTATTATTTAGGAATTTAGAGCAGGGGCTGTCTTGCTGAGCTCTGGATATTTGGTTAACTGACCCCAAAAATGTTTCCCAAGCAACAGAACAAGCAGAAGTAATTCAATGAAAAGCCATTGTATTTCTCTTTACCAGGGCATTTGAACACATTCTGTAAAATATTAGGATATGCTTTAAACATAGGATGGGACCTGGCTGGATTTTACAAGGAGTGGTAATACTGCTCCCTTTGGTTTGATTGTTCCCTCTATCAGTTTTCTCTTTGTTATCCCTCATACATGCCACAAAGTCTAGGTAAAGCACAACTTTTAGAATTAGAAGGTACAGATTCTAATCCCAGCTTGATAACTTCCCAGTTTATTTGAACGTAGACAAATAATTTGGCCAAGCTATTTTACTAGGATGCTGTTGGGTTAAATAAGAGAACATCTTTGTAACATTGTCTCCCTTGACATCTGGCTTCCTCTAGATATTCAGTACAGCTTGGCTTTCTTGAGGATACACCATGGCTCCTTAAAGAACAAACATAACCCTCCTAAAACTTCTTGTTCCTTCTCTGTTGAAGAGAAAGCAGGAGTTATTGCAGGCAAAAGAGTGATGTTCTAGAAGCTTCTTTTCATGACTTCCCACTTCAAAATACCGATTCTGCCATTAACTTTGGATACTAAAGGCTCTTCTGCTATCGGTACCCTTTCCCTCATAACAAAAGTGGGAAATCTCTGAACTGTTGTTGTATGGAGGTTTATACTTTGAAAACCATTCGTTTTACCTTTTAGCCCATGTCAGGTACTTACTTGTATTTTATCCTTTTTCTTTGTGAAGTTAAACGAGAAGGCCTGTTTTCCCCTTGCTCAAGGGATTTCAGGAGCCAGAAAGCAGCTTTAACAATAGATTTCAAAGCACAGTTTATAAAGTTTCTGGGGTGTTTCATCTCAACACATTTTTAGTTAATGAAGGTCTTTATACGTGGAAGCACCTGTCCCCGTTCTTTTTGTAGCTTCCCAACAGACTTGAGGGAAATCTGAAGGATGAAAGAGAGAAGGGAGGGAGCCAGTACTTCCTGGGCATTTATCGGGTATCAGACACCTACACATAATGGCCCAAACTGCTCCTTCCTGCGCTGTTTCCTATGAGAGACATAATCAGAGAAAGCTCTGGACCAAGAAGAAGGTAAAATCAAGGCTCACCCTGGATCTTCCACCTTTTATGGCCAAGAAGACCTCAAGCAAGTCACAGCCTATCCAAATCATCATAGAGGATGTGGCAAAACTCTGAAACAACCCTTACTTACTTGGATATGGTTTTGTATGTATATTTGTAAATGCAATAGGAAATGCAACTTAACAGGGAAATATAAATGAATAATTCAGAGTTCATTTTTCAATCAAATCTAATGTTCACAAATAATTTTTCTCCATTAAAGCTGCTTTTCTGTAAAAAAAAAAAAAGCAACAAAAAACAATGGTTGTATTTTGTATAGACCTAATTTTCAAAGAGCTTTGTCATGAGTAGCTTATTAATTCCCATAAAAAAACTAGCAATTTGAAATTTCATGTGACCTATTTTTATTTCCTTGAAGGAGAATTCCATGGTTTTATTTCTATTTTACAGAAATGTAAAAAAACTTGATTTCGTAGAATCCACTGGCAAGTATAGTTTCTGAGAGGGGAGGTGATCTACTAAAGATATTTACCCAGATTGACTTCTTTTCTCCATGGAGGGTGATCTGCATTTATTATTCCTCTGGAGGGTCATTGATGAGGGCATTAGCCTTGCACTTGTCCAGTAGGATGGCCATTGTGGGTAACGAGTTGGGTAGCCCTAGCCATGGGGTAGAGCATTAAACTGAGAGATTCTTTTCCACATCTGAAACCATGGCGTTAAAAAGTGGGATCTGTGTCTCTCTGCTCTCCTTACCCCACATTCTCTCCCCTTTGGTGGCAGGCCAGTTATGACACATCTGCCATCAAAGCTACCAACATAGACTCAGATTTTTGTCCTATGTTCTGGGACCACAGCACTATCTTGTGGGGTGTGTGTGTGTGGGGGGTGGGGGACTGGACCTGAGTAGCTGGTTTTTAATTCTTTACTCCCTTATAGTTTATTTGTGTCAGAGAGTTGACCATTTTTAAGAAAGTTTGGGGACATCAAACTGCTAGATTTGGTACATGATGAGACTCTGTGCGCCCTGAGACAGTCCCAAAGCACAGATGATGGAGTGAGTATGTTTCTGATACAGGAAGTGCATGTAATGGTTTGGGCACTTGTCTGGAGTTTTTGTAGACCATGGACTGGCTTGTGGCAGAGGCTGAGAGCCCGAATGCAAACTACAGGTTAAGGATGGGAGAGAGCCACCTGAACACTGCCAGCATGCTGAGGGTTGCGTTTTTACTTCAGGTCTCAAAATTTAAAGTTTGTATGTTTTTAATGCTTTCTATTTTTGTAAGGGTTGGTTTGTTCCCACCCAACTGTAAGCAGATTTTCTAAGTAACTTCAGAGTTAATGTTGAAAATGTTTTTTCAAGTACCAGATCTTAAAAATATTTTGATTTTTGTTTTAGTTCATGCTGCCATAAAAAACACCATAGAGTGAGTGCCTGACACACAGAGATTTATTTTCTCACAGTCGTGGAGCATAGAGCTTTGAAATGAGGGCATCAGCACAGTTGGCTTCTGATGAAGGTCCTTGCAGAAAGCTTCCTTCTCCCTGTGTCCTCACAGGCAGAGAGAGACAGCAGGCTCTCTGATGTTTCTTATAAGGACACTTATCTCATCCTCCTGACTTCATTTAAACCTAATTCCCCCCCAAAGGCCCTATGCCTAATACCATCGCATTGAGGGGTTGGGCTTCAACGTAGGAATGGGAGCGGGGGGAAGGACACACATAATTCGGCCCATAGCACTTGTCTTTATTATTCTCATTATAAATGTAATACCTTATTTCATTGATTATAAAACACACCATTTTATGTACTACGAAGGAAGATATAACTATCAATTAAACTGACAATACTTTATTACTTAAAATACAAGTAGTATACAAGTACGGAAGATTTCCTTTTTTACCTACGTATCTCAATTTTTTTTTTTTGTAAAACAGAAGGAAAATGTAAATGAAATAAGTTGGTTGAGGTATTTTAAATTTATTTTCAGAAACCTATTCTTCTAAATCTTTTTTATACCTAGTGATCAATATCCATTCCCCACACTGCACCTTCTGCGGGTGAGGGCACTGGTGCTGCAGTGTTTCCTGAGGTCTTCCCTGTTTTCTCCTGGACGCTATTCCAAGCTGTAGACGTCCATTCTGCCAGTTTGATGCCATCCTTTGATGATTTCAAAAGGAGGCTTTAATGGAAGGCTTTCAGATAACATCCAGGTTCTTATTCTTCCCGGAGTAGACCTTAAGTGGTTTATTGACAAACCTGAAAGGGGTTACAGTTGTCTAGTTACTCCACCAGACATAATAACCCGGCTTCGCGCAGTCAGTGACCGCCCCATTGCAGCTGCTGCCTGGCTGATAGCGATTCTCATATGCCATCAACTGTTAGATACATTTTGGTTTGGGAAAAGTTAAAGTGAGAATATATATGGATCTTTGAATCAATGCCCAGTGTAGTACGTGCACACTGGAGAAAATGTGGAAAATACTGCTAGGAGTAAAAAACAAAACAGAAACCCAAGATAGTCTTTTATCTTTTGCTTATCCTTTTTAATGTCTTAGAAAAATACCTAATACTTTATTGTACCAATATACTATGATTTTGTTTGGGTGCATTTTAATTGTTTCCATGTTTTTCTCATTCATTAAAAAAATATGCAACATAAATATCTTTGTACAAATCTGATTATTTTAGTAGAATATTTATAGGCAAGGAATTAATAGTGGGAGGAAACAAACTTTTCAGAAGCTCATCATACCTCTTTCCAAATTGCTTCCTAAGGATTGTATTGGTTGCTGCCTGTGTAAGCAGTGTGTGAGCGTGCCTGCTTGCACGGCTCCTGCTAGTATTGGACATTTGTGGATTGTAATCTTTGCTAATTTTATAGGTTAAAACATGTATTTGTTTTCAGTTCACGTTGTATTTGTTTTCCATTCACATTTCTTTGCGTTGGACAGACCTCTTTGAATATCGAGTGCCCATTTACATATTCTCTTCCATGGTGGTCTTATGTCCTTGTACGTTTTTTTCTGTTGGGAACCTCTGAGGCTCTTCTTCCCTTTTGCTAGTGTTGTGTGGTCGTGGGCTTCCTTATAAAGTCACACACACACAGGAATTTCCATTCAGTTGTTCATAGTGAAGCTGCCTGGCTTAAATGGGTAGAAGTGCGTCCTGCACTTTTGAAATTGTGCTTGTGCTGAGGGTTGAGATCTTCCAGTCTGCCTGCTTGTATTTAGACATTTATTTTATCGAAAAACCAGGATAAAAGCATAAAACAAATCCAAATGAGTTGTCTGGTTCTCCACAGCATTTGAGGGCATCCTGCCTCTGAGCACCGTTGGAAGGACTCGGTGCTTCCTGCTCCCTGGCTGTGCTGGAAGTGGCTCCTGGCAAGTTCCTGACTGAAGGCAGGGCTAGTGCCAGACAGTTAAGCATCTCGATTACATGTATTTTTTAAAGAGAGAATCTTTTTAAAAAAAAGATGTTTTTATTGACTTTAGAGAGAGAGAGAGAGAAAGGAAAACATATATCAGCTGTCTCCTGCACAACCCCTACTGGGGAGGGAGCCCATAATCTGGGCATGTGCCCTAACTGGGACTCGAACTGGCAACCTTTTGGTGCATAGGGTGACCGCCAACCAACTGAGCCACACCAGCCAAGGCCTGGTTACTGTATTTTTAAGTGTACATATTCTTATCCACGGCTTGTATTTTCATATTATTATGGGTAGGAATTATTTTAGACTAAGATAAAGCAATAAAATAAAAGGTTCTAGATTTAGAAGGGTTTTTAGAAATTGAGTTCAGTATCTTCATCTTTTTGAGGAATATCTGGAAAAGAGACATTGAGCCACTGCCTCAGGTCATGTAGCTAAAGTAAAGTTGGGATCGAAGCGTAGTTTTTGATTCTACACTAGTTTAGTTTCTACTGTGTCTCTTGTTGGCTTCCTTATTTTTATCTCTAGCACTGAGTGATCCTTGAAATAGAAGACAGTAGATTTCCTTTATATTTATAATTTCTCTGTCCAGGGATATTTATTTTGATGTTTTGTTGTTGTTCTCTCCCTGTCCCCTCCCCAGAAGTGCTTTCTTTTTCCTTTACTGGAAAAATTATTTCTGAAATGCTTACAAGGAAGGTCTTAATCTAGACTCCGTCACTTTGAATAATATCTCTAGTTCTTTTTCTGTATCTTAAAGCCCATTTTTGTTTGGTGTCCTTGAGACTGTTATAAATCCATCCTATTTTTTGGTAGAGCCATTCAAATACCATACCTGTAATCGGTAAATTAAAAAGAGCAATGCAGCCGTGGCCTGTTTGGCTTAGTGGATAGAGCATCAGCCTATGGACTGAAGGGTCCTGGGTTTGATTCTGGTCAAGGGCACATGCCCGGGATGTGGGCTCAATCCCCAGTTGGAGCATGCAGGAGGCAGCTGATCAATGATTCTCTCTCATTATTGATGTTTCTATCTTTCCTGTCCTCTCTGAAATCAATAAAAAAATATATATTAAAAAAGAGCAATGCAATAATATTAAAAGTAAAGACACCATCTCCATTTCTTTTCTGCTTTCCCTTTCACTTCCCAAAGGTAATTCATGTTAATGATTTCTTATTTGATCTTTCAGGGTGGGGCAAAAGCAGGCTCATAGCTGTATCCACTTTCAAATACAATAATTCATAAATAAAACAAGAATAAACAGTTTTGTAAGTAGGTTTACACTTGTGAGTACGTGAAACAGTTTATTCTTACGTTATTACTTACTAGAGGCCTGATGCATGAAATTTGTGCAAGGGGCTCAGCCCCTGCCACTGCAGCTTCTTCTGGAAGGACATTAGCATATTTCCCTTTTATTACTATAGATTATTGTATTTGAAACAAGCATAAACAGTATATATGTACACAGACACACATACAAGTATAGATCCTTAAGAAAACCCACATACCTTATAATGTGTTTTTTATTTTGCAAGTTACTGTGTTGATTGAATGCATGTTTAGACTTTTCTTATGTTAGCATATACTAATATATAGGTTTTTAAAAAGTTGCTTAGTATTATATTGGACAAATATTTTATAATTTATTTTATTATTTCCCTGTTGATGATTGTATCTTTTTTGTTTTCATCATTATAGTCAGTACTACAGTGAATCCCTTTGTATACACTGCCTTTGCTTTCATGAGATATAGTTTCATGAGATATATTCATGAGAATAGTTGTAAGAAAACTGGTGGTTAACAAATGTGTTCATTTATAATTTTCCTAGATTTTGTCCAATTGCCCTTCAAAAAGGGGGCATTAAATTACTATTCCACCTTTTGTATGTGAGAATGTTTGTTTATTCACATGTTTACCATGGTTATAATCAAACTATTTCATCGTTGCCAGTGTGATAGGGAAAAACTGTATCTCATCGTTTTAATGATGCAGTTCTTTAGAATGAATTCAAACACATTTTTTTATGTTTACTGGTCATTTGAAACCGTCCTGCCTGGACCTGTAGATGGGCTCTCCACAGCTTACCAGCTGTGTCAACCTGAGTAAATTACTCCTGGGTCACTTCTGAGGATCAAATGAGTTAATATTTATCAAGTGCTCCAATCCATGCTTGGCAGCTAGTGTTTGATATATAAGTATTTGTCAAAAGTAAAGACTTGAATTTCTCTGTCCTGCCTGTTCATTTAACTTATTTTTCTCTCAGGTTTGACAGCTGTTTTAATATTTTGGTAAGGTTAACCATTGGTCGTTTACTAGCCAGAGTTCTAAGGAAGTCAAGCATGTCATGTTTAATTTTGAGTTATCAAACCTTAAAAAAAGTCATTGAAGGTATTTCTGATTTCTGGCAGAATTAAGCAAAGGATTCAGTTTTAATTCTGTAAGTTCCATGTTGAAAACTGACTGAGAGGTTACAGATCATTTCAGGGGGGTCAGCTTTCTGTCCTCGCTGCGTGAGAGTCTCGGCGCTGCTAATCTGATTAAACCTCTTAGAGCTCCTCGTCCGTAGCTCTAAGATTCTGAAGATTAGGAATTCTGGAGTTTCTTTCCCTCCATCCATGAAATTGTTACCATGGTTACTGGACTCCCCAAATCGTCCCCCAAATCCCTCTGGTTTATGGAAGCAGCATCTTAAACATGAATAAGCACTCTGTTGGTTTGCCTTCAGAAAACTTAGTAAGAGGCCAGTTTGAACATACCCATTAGTTCTATCTAAACAAGTCGTTTCATTTTCTGAACTTCAGTTTTCTTGCCTTATAAAATGAAGGTAGTAATCTCTGTGTAAGTTAGTAATCATATAGGTCAAACGAAATGAAGGTTTTTGTTTTTTTAAGCTTTAGGCATGATAATGTTGATAATATAGGGAATTTATTTGTTTTGCCTTTACCACGTGGCATCCTTGGTTTTGGGAAATGCCCATTAATCAAGGGAATAAAATATATAAATATTTAAATTTCTTTTGGGGGTTTTTTGATAGTTAAAAGTTGGATTCACCAGGAAGTGAGTCCCCTGGGAGAAAATATGGCAGTAGTAGTAAAAGTTGCTCTTGGAGTGTTGACTGTGCATCAGATGCCGTGTTAAATACGAACAGTTACCTCACACAATCAATAGCTTATCAATAAGAGGTTAAAGAAGTAGCTTAAGACTACACAGTTACCAAGTGGCAGAGCCAGGATTTGAACCGTTTGCCTCTCTGTCTCCAAAGCCTGTGTGCAGGACAGTAAGTACAGCAGCCAGGTTGCTTAGGTTCAACTCCTAGGTCAGGTTGCTTCATCTCATTGTTTCAGGTTTTACATCTCTAAAATGGGGATGCTAACAGTATCGACTTCCTAGGATTGTTGCTTGTCTTGAGGATTCAGTGAGATACAACGTACTTAGAACAGTGCCTGGATTATAGCAAACGTTTTATAAATGTTTGCTATTATTATAATTTATCATAATTTCTGTACCATTTTGGCTTCTTTGCTTTTCCACTCCTTGGCCCTCCTTCCTAGGCATAGTAAATGGTGTCTTAACTTTATTTCGTTTGTTTCCCTGTCTGTGTGGCACATGTGACCCTGGCCACTTTAGCTGCTGCAAATGGCCCAGAGGCTGCAGGGACAGCCAGCCAGGTCTTAGCAGAGTGCTGAGGGACAGTTGCTGTAAACAGTCCAGGAGGGCACGTGTTTACTGGAGGGGGGGGGGGGGGGGGGAAGAGGGGGGAGGGGGAGGAATGTGAGTCCTGAGTGCAGGACTCCTGAGTGTGTGTGTATGACAGGTGTTGTGTTCTTTGCCTCCGCTTTGGGAGCACTGGCTCTAGTAGTTGTCTGGCAATTCCGAAACCTGGCCGGTTCACTGGAGCTACTGTGACTCAAATTCCCATCAGGCCTCCTGACTCACTCACCAGCAAGGGGGCCCCTGCTTCTGTATTGTTTAAAATGGTTTTTGAATGAGTAGCCAGTTTCGGGAGCCTCTGGCGTGCTTTTTGTTCCTGTGTGCATGCAGGGCCAGCCCTAGGCAGCCATGGCAGAGGGGTGTGTATGTGTGACTTTGAGAACACTCAGGGGAAAGCTCCCCCTTTACCTAATAAACCCTGTTCTTGGCAGCCTGGAAAGATGAATTTCAAATATAGATGTCCAAGCAGATGAGTGAAAGGATTCCATTACCGCAATAAGGAGGGATGATGCTATTTGATCGAAGTAGTTAGTCAGTCTGTTTTATTCGGTTCTTGTGTTTGTGCCGGTTCCTCATCAACATTGGCTTATTGTCACACTCGCAAGTTAGACACACGAAAACTAATAGCTATTGAATACCATTCTGATATTTATTTTCCATGCAACGGCATGGAAAATGTTAGAGGGCGATTTTCCCAGAGTGAAATTCAGAGAATGAATGAAGCAAGTAGCTCGCATTCCGCTTTATATTTGAGAAATCACAATTAGAGTGGAATGTTAATATGGTCAGCTGTGGTGAGACAATATTGACATTGTTGCTAAGATATCTTACCCGGTATGTCATTGAGGCTGCTGTTTCAGCAACTGAGCAGAGGTTTATTTTTATTTTTATTTGTGGTGGTGGTGCTGGAGGAGAAATACACCAAATAAAAGGACAGAGGCAGAAAGTGTAGTCATCTCGCTGAAACCGGTTTGGCTCAGTGGATAGAGCGTCAGCCTGTGGACTGAAAGGTCCCTGGTTCGATTCCGGTCAAGGGCATGTACCTGGGTTGCAGGCACATCCCCAGTAGGGGGTGTGCAGGAGGCAGCTGATCGATGTTTCTTTCTCATCGATGTTTCTAACTCTCTATCTCTCCCCCTTCCTCTCTGTAAAAAAAATCAATAAAATATAAAAGAAAAAAAAAAAGAAAGTGTAGTCATCTCATTCTCTCCCCACTCCCTGCCTCCGCAATGCAGGCCTGAAAAGGGTCTTGTGAAATAGCCACATGGACGCAATGGATTTAGGCTGCTTCTTTCTAGAATTTGTTGTATTGCATTTTTAGTGTGTTTTTGTGGGGAAGAAACTTGAAACGCTGCCTAGAAACTTTGAGGTGTTTTCCCCCAAATGTTTATAGATCCCATTTTCCTTGTAAGGAGTTGAAATACAATAAGTGGCAGCAGCTCCCTTTTATTCTCTCTTTCTCTTGTAAGGAGGTCTGTTGGCAGCCAGCTTTGCTGACGGGACTGCCAGTGTGTGGATTTGCGTAGTTAGTGAGGGGGTGGTGTGCTGGTTACGGTATTGTTCTAAAAGCCATTTCCCTCCACTTATTTTTCCACCCCCAAAATGTCAGCGTGTCCAATAGGACAGAATGTTCCTGATGAGTATCATTCAGAGAAACATGACTTGCTAAATGATCTGTAGATGGTAGTCAAAATTTCTTAAGCACCAGACAGTACTCTGTGCTTGGTATACACCTTGGTTAAGGAATCCACATGGTGTGGGGAGGCAGACCAGTGTGATTCCATGATTAGAAATTCTGACGGCCTGGGTTCAAACCTGGATTTTTCTCTTACAGGCTGTGGGAGTCTAGGCAGCTTAGCCTCTCTAAGCCATGGTATCCTCACTTGTAACAAGAGGGCAATGGCAGCATTTACTTTAAATGGGGTAGGATGTATAAATAAGCTAATGTATATAAAGTACTTAGCAAGGTGTCTGGTATAAAGAGTAAAGTCTTTTTTAAAAATATGTATTTTTATTGATTTCAGAGAGGAAGGAAGAAGGACAGAGACAGGAAGGGTGAGGGACAGAGAGATAGCAGCATCAGTGATGAGAGAGAATCATTGATCAGCTGCCTTCCCACTGGGGATCAGACCCACAACCTGGGTATGTGCCATGTCTGGGAATTGAACTGTGACCTCCTTGTTCATAGGTTGATGCTCAGCCACTGATCCACATCGGCCCGGGCACAAAGTAAAGTCTTAATACTGCCAGCTTAACCATTCTCATCATTAGGCAGACACATTCAATGAGCATCCTATCTAATAAAGAGGGAAAATGCTAATTGACTGTCATGCCCTCACAAAGATAGCAGCGCCCACAGACAATAAGGAGGGGATATGCTAATTGACTGCCATGCCCTCAAATATGGCGGTGCCCACAGCCTCAAAATGGCCCAGTCCCCTCGGCCCTGCAGGGGCAGAAGGCGCAGCAGGCATGCGGCAGGGCTAGGCCTGCCCCCAGGCGGGTCTGGCCACTCTGCGCACCTGCCTCCGGAGTTCCCCAGTCCCCTCAGCTCCCCAGCCACCCAGGGCCAGCCCAGGGCACAGGCAAGCCTCGGATGGCAGCTGCCCAGCCACCCAGGGCTGGCTTGAGGTACAGGCAAGCCTCAGATGGCGGCTGCCCAGCCACCCAGGGCCAGCCCGAGGCACAGGCAAGCCTCAGATGGTGGCTGCCCAGCTGCCCAGGTCCGCCGAGGCTCAGGTAACTAGGGCTGGCCGAGGCTTGCGCTGCCGGCAGTGGCAGCAGCAGAGATGTGATGGGAGGAGCATCACCTTCTCCTGATTGCTGGTTGACTCCCGCCCCTGAGGGCTCCCAGACTGTGAGAGGGGGCAGGCTGGGCTGAGGGACCCTTCCACCCCCCGTTCCAGTGCATCAATTTTCATTCACCGGGCCTCTGGTTATATAGTTAAAACAGCTCATTATACATCCTGTGTGTTACTTGTGTACTCAATGTGAAGTTCAGGGCACATGTTCTCCAGCAGTCGTAGTGCGCCTGAGTGTGGAACCAAGATGCAGGATGGCTTTGGGAATCGGGTGTACAATGTGTCCTTGCGGTCCCCAGGGCCGCCTCATTGCACCGCCCCGGGCACCGCTCACATAGAGGTGGGCGGTGTAGCATCATTCCTCACGTCACTCTTCTCCCCTCACCCCCAGAAAGTTATATGGAAAAAGGAGAGTTTTCTATGTCCTAAATTAAAAGGGTATATTCTGGTGGTGGTTTGGGGAAAAGTTTAATGTTAGGAGAAGGATTTATTGGTTGGAGCCTGGAAGTGCAAAGCAGAGAAATCAGTGTAGACAGAGCCAGGTCAGCGAAGTTCCTTTTAATGACTTGGAAGTACATACAGTAAGGACCCTGGTCTTGGACCACATGGTGCTGTAGGAGGACTGGCCAGAACTTCACCATGAGAGCAATCAATGACATAGATGTCTGACATCCGTAAGACTGGGAGAGAGATGACTATGGACAGGTGGGCTAGATGGATCAGGGCACGTCTGAGCCAGGCAGACTGAGTAAAACCAGGAGGCATCGTCAGAGGTGCCTGGCTTTGAAAAAATGAGCCCTCCTTCCCGGGGAAGAGACTCAGAGCAGGACCTTGATAGACTGGTCTGTGTGGGGTACGGGGGCGGAGGGCGGGCAGAGGTGGTACTTGTTGCAAAACCTCTGTGAGTTAAAAGGAAATTTATGTTTCAAATAAATGTTTAATGGAAAATAAAGTGTTTTATAAAGCATTCTCATTAAAAAATCTCAGAACATAGTTCAACCTTAAAATGTAAAAGAAAGGGGGAGGAGAAAAAACATTGATACTTTTCCACCCTCTTAAGAATCACCACCACCTACATTTTATCGAAATTCCTTTTCGGTTTTTGTGGTGCATGTTATTTTCACGTTGTCTTCATAAGGTCTATACAAAACAGTGTATACTGGCTTTAAAGGTTTATTCCATGTGTTTTTAAAAATGTTGACCCTATGGTAAACTCAAACTTTTGTATAATTTCATTTCCTCAGCAATGGAAACAGTCCCTGTGGTGCATTACTCTGCTTGGTTGGGGGGTGTGGCGGTGAAGAGAGCTTTCTCTGCTCAGTGTCACAGTCATGTGAAAAACGTGAGCCATTGTTAGCAAGTTCTGGCACTGGGCGCTATTGTTTGAAGAGGTCACCAGATAAAGTAAGAGGCCATTTCTGCACTATGGGGTGAAGGATATTGTTCGGAAAACACTCTTCCTGCATAAGGAGGGAGTGGAGGCAGAAGGGGACAGTTGAGGGAAGCATTTGAAGGCTGGGCTTGGGTTATAGTTTACTGCTTCTTTTTAAAATCATAATATCCCCACTGTTGAGTAATTAAATGAGATTCTTAGGTAACATTTTTCTCAAGAAGGATTAAATAGAAGATACATTTTCTGAGCCTTTGAGTATCTGAGAATGTTTTTCAGTTGGTATGGCAGTTAATAGAAAACTTGGTTCGGTTTTACATGGTTGGATCATGCTGTTTGCTCCCTCAAGTTTCATAGGTGTTTTTGTGTGTGTTTTTTTTGACTTCTGACTTTTGGTGTTGGAGAAGTATTGTGCGTGGAACTGTGTCCTCCAAAAAAAGATAACTTTGAGGTCCCAACCCTCAGTACCTGTGAAAGTGACCTTATTTGGAAGTAGGTTCTTTGTAGATGTAGAGAGCTCCTACCGGGTTAGGGTGAGCCCTGAACCATTATGACTGACTTCCTTAGCATAGAAGAGGTCCCGTGATGGTGGAGGCAGAGATCGACCATCAGAAATTAAGATAAACGCATGGGCCAGATTCTCCCCTAGAGCCTTCACAGAGAGCATGAACCCTTCCAACAACTTCGTTTTGGACATAGAGTCTTCAGAAGTGTGAGGGTACGTTCCTGTCGTTTCAGACATCCGGTTTGTGGTTACAGCAGCCCTAGGAACTAATACAAGAAGTCTGAGGGTGGTTAGTTGGGTGATTCCTTTGGAAGTCTCTGTGGTTTCGTAGCCCATTAATTTTTTGAAAATGATATACTTACCTGGATGCTTGTGATAATTTTTTCTTAAACCATAAGGTTTTGCCAGGGAGAGTCCAAGTGTGGGTCTCCCTTTAGGGAAACAGCCTAGAGCCATGGTCAGCAAACTGCGGCTCGAGAGCCTCATGCGGCTCTTTGGCCCCTTGAGTGTGGCTCTTCCACAAAATACCACGGCCTGGGCGAGTCTATTTTGAAGAAATGGCATTAGAAGAAGTTTAAGTTTAAAAAATTTGGCTCTCTAGAGAAATTTCAATCTTTTGATATTTTGCTGTTGATATTTGGCTCTGTTGACTAACGAGTTTGCTGACCATTAGCCTAGAGCATGGTGGGTCCTTTTCCATCTGCAAAATCCAATTCAAAAAAGATTGTTTTTCTTTTCTTTGAGTTTTAAAAATTAACTCATATCCTTATTTCTTCTCAGAAACACCTTTTGTTTTCCATATTTATAATCTTTTCTCACATCATGAAAATGTTGGACCCTTTCTCTGCATCCTGGGGAGACCTTCTCAAGCTTGTTTATCACTGAGGACTTTTTAAAATATATATATTTTTATTGATTGCAGAGGGGCAGGGAGAGGGAGCGAGAGAAACATCAGTGATGAGAGAGAATCATTGATCAGCTGCCTCCTGCATGCTCCTTACTGAGATCGAGCCCGCAATCCAGGCATGTGCCCTTGACCAGAATCAAACCAAGGACCCTTCAGTCTGCTGATGCTCTATCCACAGAGCCAAACCGGCCAGGGCACTGAGGACTTTCTGTAGTGTTAATTCTACTCTTTATGCCTGAAATGTGGGTCCTAACTTAGCTATTGCCTTTTCTTCCCTCCTCTTTAATAGTAGTCTAACCTCTACATAAAGTAATCCAAAAGGAAACACCACAGGGAAGATATGGAGGCCATGGTGCCCTATATTCTACTGCAGGTGCCATGCAGTTTACCGAATTTTTCTCAGTCTTCTTTCTTTGAGTTTTCAAGAAGACATTTCCGTTCCTTTCACTAATAAGTTGTTGTCTCAGTCTCCCGCCACTTTTTGTTTTGGGGGAGGGGTTTTGGCTTTTCATTGAAAGAGTAAAGGTCTCATCAGATCACAGTCTGTGTGGAATAGAACTGCATTTCACCCGTTTAGGCTTAACATCTTCACATCTACACATGGCTCAATCCATGTAAATCTAAAATATTCATAGGCAGTGGGTGCACATAGAAAAGATGTCAACCACAGAAAAGCGCACACCTTCATGCACGCTCCCAGCTGATCAGTTCCTGTTCCCAGAGGCAGCCAATGGTTCCCCTGTGTGCCCTTCTAGAACCGTCCCTGCATGTGCCCGTGTGAACGTTTACACATATTTACATATAAACATAGCGTGTGTATGCATACAGATACACTCACGGAAATACATCCATACATTCAGGAATGTGCCATTCGAATAGTGGAAGCTTTTATTTTAATCCTCGGATGGTTGAGGATTCCCTCAAGTTCCTTTGCTTGTGCACCTCTCCCACCTCTTTGTCTTGTGATAGGAACACGCATCTTTCTGACCCCCTTCTTGAATCCGTGGTTATCCACCCCAGCTGCACATGAGAACCCCCGGGGCGCTTTGCGGACCAGGCCTGAGCTGTACCCCAGACCCGTCGGGACAGCCTCCCTGGAAGGGCGTGGGCTTCCTTCTGTGCCCTCAGGGAGCTCCTCGTGTGTGGGAGCAGCAGGCCTGGTGGGTCTCAGAATCTGAGTGTGGTGGGTCCCACAGGCCCTGGGTATCGAACACCCCTGACAAGGAAATGTAGAGTAATGAATTCCACGCCCGTTTAAGATGAATCCTACAGGTTGCTGCCTCACTGCTTCCTTCACCCGGGCCAGGCAGAGTGGCAGGAGATGCTTTGTTCTGTGTGTCAGGAGTGACATTTGCTGCCTTCACCCGGGCAGGGGTGGCAGGCCCTGAAGACGGCAAGAGTTAATGAATTACAGTACACAGTGAAACAAGAAGAAACTATTTAGGGTGCTCGATGACTAAACATCTATCTCGGATCCACTTCGCTTGTATGGTAACAGCATAAGGTGTGACTGAAAGGAAATTAACGATTGCGGGGCCTGGGCGCCTCCCAAGTGGAGTGTTCCCGGAGAGCCGTGGGGCTAATTAACCAGCCAGCACGAGAAGTGAGAACAGATGAGGGAACAGCTTCTTCCCTCCGTGGCCCAGTACTGTGTGTAGACCTACATATACTATTTTTGGTTTTCCCTATTAAATATACAAACGACGTAATGGTGAACGGCCTATGTCAGTAGCCTTTTCGCAGGGCAGCGTTACCGAGAAAGAGAATGGACTCCGGATGGGACTGCCTGGGTTCAAGTTCAACTCTGCCATGTGCCAGGGTCCTTGGGCAAGGTACTGGATGCTTTCTGGGCCTCAGTTTCCTTACTGAAGGAGGGGCATAAGGTTAGCACTTGCTGCATGGGGTGGTTGGGAGGATAGGAAAGCATAGATATGAAGAGTCTGAAACCTTGTCTCAACACATAGTACGTCTAAAGAAACCATATTTTTTATTTTTAAGGGTACCCCTCCGGGGCTTGGGAGTGGGGTTTTTTTCTGTGTTCCTATATTCTTAAAACTCGGCAACTCTAAATGATGATACGCCTTCAGGGGAAAACCAGCCATCAGAGGAAAGAAAAACCATTCTGTTTCCTCATCCCTTGTTTCAGGATATAAAGTACATTTGGTTCTGTAACATTGAGTATTAAGAATAAACGGTGAAGATAGTATGTACTGATTTCTGCTTAAAACCCATTTGGTCAAAGTTTTGAAGACAAAAGGCTAAATTTGTCCTATTGACCAGGTTTTTCTGTATTCTGGGGGTTTGCTGCTTTGATGCCTTTTAGCAGTATTGTTTGGGAATTAGTCACAACTGTGTGAATAATGTTTTGGAAAATTGCTTTCTCAGAAACATTAATCTTTCTTTTTTGAAAATGCGCATGAACAGTCAGTCTGGCGGGATACTTGGGGAGATCCTATAAGATGTAAAATGGTTTAAAGTGCTTTCCGTTTCAGGGAGTGCCTTCCCAAGTCTCTGAAAATGATATTGGATCTTGTGGGAGGAAATCTTGTCCAATTTTCTAGGTTTCTGTAAATATATGTGAGTTACATGGTTCTAAAACCTTATGTTGGAAAACATGTTTAAGGAACATTAGTGCGATCCCGGGCAGGGACGGCAGAAAAGATGCCTAACACATTAATGCCCCAGTTTCTGGAACGGGCTACACAGAACATCTTTTCTCTTTCTATTCAGAGCCTCCCTCCCCCCTCCTCCACCTAGCCACTCAACAGCACAATAAATGGAACCCTTATTTCCTGCATCTGCAGACCTATTTACCTGGATGTCTGAGCTCACCCTTGCCTTTCTCAGGTCCTTCTGAAATGTGCTTTTGCTTTCATCTCTCTGGCTCCATTGCCCTCGTTCTTTAAAGCCTTCTTTAATCCCGCACTCCGTGTACTTTAATCTGTAGGGCTGGACGTGGCATTCTGCATAGCGGCCTCTAAGCATGAATTATCTCCCAGATCCCCATTCCTTCTCATTGTGCATTTAAATCCCTTTTCACAGTCTGTAAAAGTCGGGGGGAAAATAAAATGAACTATTATCAAAAGCCATTTTTGCCAATTTAAAACGCCTAATTGGATGGCTTTCTCCCCTTTGATAGTTCCATTATCTTTGCAAACTGTGACTTGGATTTGCAGGTCTTTTGTGTGTATGTTTTTGAGTATTTACTTACATTTATTACAAATAGGAGGAACCTTATGCCCTGTGCCTTTTCCAGTCTTTTATTTTTGGAAATCAGAGAATTTTGATGATTTTAATATAACAAAAGGTGTGTGTGTGTGTGTGTGTGTGTGTGTGTGTGTGTGTGTAAATGACAGACTGTATGTGACCTGTATAGCAAAAATGTACCGACCCCTTATAGCAGGGGTGGGGAATGTCCAGTCTGCAGGCTGTATAAGGCCCTCAAATCATTTGGCCCTGCCAAGGCATTAGGGGTGAGTTAATTAAATATTTGACCAAATATAGCAGGCTAATTTTTAAGTTGATAATTTTAATTGCCCACGAATGATGTTATAAATATCCAGATGGCCCTTGGCAGAAAAAAGGTTCCCCACCCCTGCATTATAGATTTAACTCATTTAAAAGCATGTCTGTTTAGGAGAATTCCCTCCACCCCCTACCCCCACCCCCCAAAGTAAAGTTCTTAATCGTGTAGAGTAGTGAGCACGTCACAGCCTGAGCTGGCTGGCTAGGGAGACTTTGGGGGGAAGCCCTAACCTTCGCCTCATGGTTAACCCCCATGCTCCAGCTTCCTGCCTGTGAAACAATGACTGGACCAGTGCTCTCTGGGATTACCAGCATCTCGGGCCGTGGGTGTAAATGTTCACGGGAAACACCTGCCCGTGGAACGGGAGGGGGCCTGGCACATCCTTTGTGGTGGACATTGTGGTTTTCATACGCGGGAGAGGATGCGCTCTCCTACCTGGCTGGGCCTTTCTGCTGCCGCAACATGAAGTGTGCTTCCCATTCATTGAGAAGGGAATGACACAGATCACAGCTGCAACAAAAACATAGATTCCAGACTCAAAGAAGCGTGCCCCTGCTGGTCGTTGCAGTGAAATGTTTTTAATTCCTCCTAAACCTCTTTAATAAGCATCTGCTGAGGAATGGTCAGTCGGCGGAGAAATTCTGGTTTCTGTGGCCCAGACCTTATCATATAGTTCTCACGGATTCCCCTGAGAGAGTCTCGCCATCTGCCCTGGCGTCGGCTGCCTCCTTGTGATGCGCTTGCCAGACTGACTTTGGCCTGAACCCTTTGCACTTGTGCAGTTAAAGCACCAGGCTCAGCAGCTTCTGTCTTTAGCTTCTCAGCCACTGGATCACCCTGCGTGCTTTGTGCCACCTGTTCGTTCATGCATAAAACGTCTCTCCCTTTCGCACAACAGGAAGCTAGAAGCTGGGGATTGTTCATTGTGTCTGCAAAACAGACCAACCGAACAACATATTTGGAACTGATTTTACAGTGTGATGTCAAACTAAACTTGAAATGGAAACCCTTCTTTCCCAAACGTCATCTCTAAGTCACATGTTCTTGCTGACCACATGAAACCAAAGTGCTGGAGAGCAGCTGTGCGAAGGCCGAAGGGCCTGGTGGCTGCAGCATGTCGTGGAAACTCCCCACCAGACTTGCAGTTAATGAAAATATTTGTGTTGCTTGATATAAACAAAGTTTTGGGGCAGTTTTTCTAATTAGGAAACTCCAATTCTCTTTTAGCTGTGAATCCCCAATTTCTCTTGTATCCCCTTAGAGCAGTGGTTCTCAACCTTTTTAATGCTGCGACCCTTTAATACAGTTCCTCATGTTGTGGTGACCCCCAACCATAAAATTATTTTCGTTGCTACTTCATAACTGTAATTTTGCTACTGTTAATGAATCATAATGTAAATATCTGTGTTTTCCGATGGCCTTAGAGCTCTACAGGTCGCGACCCACAGGTTGAGAACCGCTAGCAGGGTCACCTAAGACCATCAGAAAACAATAGATATTTACATTACGATTAATAACAGCAGCAAAATTATAGTTATGAAGTAGCAACGGAAATAATTTTATGGTTGGGGGTCAACACAACATGAGGAACTGTATTAAAGGGTCACGGCATTAAAAAGGTTGAGAACCATTGCCTTAGAGGATACTAAGTATTTAAGAAAATAAACCCTGTCTCAGTAGTGAGCTTTACTTTTGATTTCTGGTATTGTCGTAGTAGGTACATTTCTCCCTAATTTAGTGTCCCCATTCAAATTCAGGGAGTTGAAATCTGGGCTGTTTTAAAAAAATTTTTTTTAAGTTGATTTCAGAGAGGAAGGGAGAGAGAGAAAGAGAGAGAGAGACACATCGATGAGAGAGAATCATTGATGGGCTGCCTCCTGCACGCCCCACACTGGGGATCAAGCCCATAACCCAGGCATGGGCCCTGACTGGGAATGGAACTGTGACCTCCAGGTCGATGCTCAGCTGCTGAGCTACTGGGCCGTTATTGATTTTTATAGGTCAGAAATGCTCGTGTGTGAGTGGGAAAGACAGTGCCTGTCACCACGCCTGCTCCTGTCAGGCACCCCACAGCCACCGACTGCCCAGGACGGTGGTATAGGGGCGTAAGGGCAGCCACAGGGCAGGGTGGTTCTCTTCTAACCACATGGAGACCCAGTACCACCTCTTCAGGGCCCCACCCCACATCCTTTGTGTGTAAACCTCCTGGGGTTGCGGGCTGTGGCCTTCGTGCTTTCCAAGTTCTCCTTTGTCTTCTGGAGTTTCTTGCTAAACATCCAGGAATCAGGTGACCAAGTGCCATTCTTGCAGGCACAGCACCTGTTTGCATTCCTAAGATGACACACACGAGCTGGCAGGGACTGGTCATGAGAGCCACTTGGATAGCATTGGTCAGCCTAGTTTGCTTGTGGAAAACTGTCTAACGCTTTCCAGTTCTCTGTATATTATGGAAGGCTTGAAGATGTTTTTAATCATCGGGATAATGATTTACCTCCTCCTCTGCCTGCATTTCCTCAGTTGCTTCTCAACGGGGGACAGGGAGGAGTTGATGGGTCAAGAGGAACAATAGGAGAAGCATCTGTGTCTGAGTACTTAAAGGACTGGATTGGGGATGTGTGGTTTTCTTTCTAGTGAGGCTGGTCCTAGCCTATTTATTCTCTTCCGAGTTACATATATGGTACCGTCACTGTAATTGCACCCTCTATATTTTTTCTTTGGATCTGCTTACTCCAGAATGTTTAATTTCATAACAGTAAACTCGTTTGTCCTTACGTTCATTTAGGGACTGAATGCCAAGGAGAACCTGCTTTAGTAAGTGAGCCAGGTTCCGTTCTCAGGACTAAGGGTTGTGGCTGGTTGAATTATAGGAGGGTCCACCCTGTGCCATGGGGCATGTGATGTGGATCAGATGAGAGAACTGGGGAGGAATGTTGAAGTGGGCCAAACTCTCCCTTGGAGGTTGTTTGTTTGTTTGTTTGTTTGTTTTTAAGAGAGAGAACTGGTAGGAGGCCAGAGAATTGTGAAATGGATCTTGGTGTTTGAATCTGTTCTATTGATACCTGTGTAACCCACTCCCTTTCTTTAGGCTGAAATCAAATCTTCTTGTGGGTCATTCATACTTGATCTTGATCTAATCTCAGATCAGTGGCTTTCTGAAACAGTTGTTATGAATAAAATCAGACCAGGTGGTATGGTGCAGAAAAGCATGTGGGGCAGTTTATTGATGCTTGAGTGGTGAAACTTGAAGTTTCTCTCACAGTGTTAAAAATCCTTAAGAGTGGTAGAGAGGGGGGAAAATTAATGAAAAAATTCAGTGCCCACACATATGCTATATGGGAATTACATTCTAAGAATGTCGTACTTTGGAATTAAATTTGCTTCTACCTGTGATGGCGGGTCTAACCTAAGGTTTCCTTTGTCCACTCCAGGAGGTGACTTTGGTCCAGAGACTTCTCCTCCAGTCCTGCCCTCTGGCCATGGTGGCGACTTCTCTGTGAGCAGCCTTCCTATGGCTGAAGACACCTACAGGGTGAGCTTGGCCAAGGGTGTCTCCATGTCTCTGCCGTCATCACCTCTGCTGCCGCGACAGTCCCACTTGGGGCAATCAAGATCAAACAAAAAATCCCCAGGTAAGCCAGCAACAGAACAGCACCCAGACCAAGGTCTTGGTTATATATGCAATACACGCGTTGAAATTAAGCAAAACTAGTGCCTATAAGAAATCTGGGAGCAGGTTTTTCCTTTGTACAATGACTTCTGGAAAAAGGAAATCTTAAGAATTATGAATGGATTCATTTTCTTAGTTCAACTTGTATATAAAGTATATTGATTACCCAGGCTAGATTTTTATAAAGAGTCCAGATCTTGTTATCAATATTAACGTTAACCATCAATTTTGTTGTTTTCTTGCTCATGAATTAGGAAACACTTTAATCTAAACGCACTGGTGCATTTAAAGGTTTTGGATTTGGGCAAGTATAATCCGATAACAGCTATTACTGCCAACTGTCATGTGCCGATGTATTTTCTTTGATTACATCATCTGGCACTTGAACAGCTATAAAATTTAATTGTTTGTGAAAATTCAAACTTGTGAAGTGTCAGGGAAGGAATGGATGGATTATTTGGTTAAAGTGTTTTTCGCTTTCCTCATGCTTACCAACTTTTTATAGTGAACATTGCCAATACAAACCCAACGTTCCTTAGCTTGGGGAGGTTATGAATCAGATGTGAGGAAAGCCTTTCCAAAATGCTGATACCTGGGGTCATAAAAGTCCTTTGACCTTCTTCAAGGCTTGCTGAATACTTGTTTGCTGAGGGTGGGACGGTTTGGGCCTTCCTGATTCTGGGGCCAGCACAGAATGCTCTCATCTACACGTCACATGTTTGGAGTTAGTCTAAAATGTGCCCCGGACTGTAAAAATTGTGTTTGTTTTACTGGTTTCCTAAATATTTGTGTTTCTTGATATTGTGTGCATTATTTCAGAATCATTTAGTGGCTATTTGCAGTTGGTGGGGAGGTAACATTCAGAAGGCAACTTTTAAGGCTTTGACTGTTAGAAATGGTACTATGAGTTGGTGAGTGTCCAAAATATTTGATGATTCTAGAACTTTCTTATTTTGGATAACATTGTTTACTACCCAGTCATTTGCTGGAACTGGGAGACCTTTTTGGTATGAAGCAATTTCCTGTGCCAAGGAATGTGACCTGTTTATCAGTATTTGGGGAAATTCCTGGAATGTCTTTTCTTCCTTCTCTTTGTCCTCCCCCAACCGCTGTATCTCTGGCAAATTTCTTCTTTTGAATCATAATTTCCACACTGCCTTTTTGTATACTCTGCACAGTGTTTTCCTTTTCCTTTTATCAGCCACATCACTTGTCCTTTGCCCTTGCAGTAGTGTGTTTATGCACTTCCCACGTCTGATGGTTAAGGACTAAGCAGGTGTCTTCTCTGAGCATCCCTCATCTATATAAAATAGATGATAGACTTCGAGCCCATCTGGACTCTCGAGGGACCTCGGTGGAGGGTAATGCCGAGTGCAGAGAGTTGATTGTTAGGACAGTTTCTCCCTTGTGGTCTGTGCTACTGTAGATGACTTGTTGCTTGAGTCTTGGGACAAGCACACACTTGAGAGACAGGGAATACTGCACTTCAGATATAATTTCATTATTAATAACAAATTCAGAACTGTTGGACATTGAAATTGGGACTCAAACATTTTTTGTTATTATATGTTTATTTCTAGTCTGCAGAGGCAAGATTTTTTAAAGGAAAGAAATGGGGGGACAAATAGATACAGAGGCAAAGAAGCATTGAACAGACTGTGAAACTACAGCGGGAAGACAGGGGAGGTTGGGGGGGTGGGGGATGTGAGAGATCAACTGAAGGACTTGTACACATGCATATAAGCATAATCAATGGATACAAGACACTCGGGGGGTGGGGAGGGCTGGTGAAGGCATGTACTGGGGGGTAGGGGAGGCCAGGGGGAGGTGAATGGAGGGGGGGGGAAGGAAGACATATGTACTACTATTTGTAATACTTCAAAAAACAAAAAAAAAACAACCCCACAAATTCACTCTTTGTTTTAGTAGGACTTAAATCTTCTTTTTAAATATATTTTTATTGATTTTAGAGAGAGAAAGGGAGAGGGTTAGATCAGCTGTCTCCTGCACGCCCCCCACTGGAGATTAAACCTGCAACCCTGGTGTGTGCCCTGGCTGGGAATCGAACTGTGACCTCCTGGTTCATGGGCAGCACTCCCATCACTGAACCACACTGGCCAGGCTTAAATCTTCTTTTTAACTGTATTTGTGTGTGTTTTCCAGCTGTATTGAGATATAGCTGACACATATCCATATAACTTTATATCTGCATGTATTGGAAAACGATTACAGGAAGGTTAGTTAATGCATCCATCACCTCACACAGACTTTATTTGGTTATTTAGTGGCACTTTAGTGGGACGTTAGGTAGCAGTGAGTAGCATGGTGAGCCTGGTAGGTGTGGCCCTCCCGCAGGCTACAGGCTTACCTGCAGGGAAGTCCCTGACAAGGCCTTGGTCCTGTGTCCTGACCACATTACATGTTCTTGGTTTTGAGAAAATATCCAAGAGTTTGTTTTTCTCCATAGGGACAACATTTACTTCTGCTAAAATCTTTGCAAGGCCTTATGAATAGAAGTAAGTAGTTCTGCAACATCCAGCCTTTTCGTGGAGTGAAGAAAATATTTTCCATATTAGAAAATGTGGGCCCAAATGCTAGTTAAACACACTCAGCAGGTTCTTCTCCAGCGGAGCCATGCTTGTGTCGTGCCCGGGTCTGTGTCTCCCAGTGGTACCTCGGCTTTATTTTCTTCATCATTTTAATTCGAAAAGGAAGGGTAAGGGCAGGGAAGCTTGCTTAAAAATGGCAATGACTCAGACTCCATCAGAGAAATAAACTGCATTTTACCCACAGCGTCTTACACACAGATTTCTGTCTCAGCTATATTGTTGGAAAACTATCCAGAGCCCTGATGTTCTACCTGCCTGTAAAAATACCTAGCATGTGGTTGTGAACGTGCACTGGATGTAAAAATGGCCATCTATTTAAAAAGGTAGCCCTGTCGTTGCTAACCATACAGTAATCAAGGTGTGCTGTGTGTGCAGCACCCCTTGGTGTGGAGCCCTCCCCTGGGGCTTCCCCAACCTGAGCGGGATCCTGTCATCTTTCAGATACAGCTCTGAAATTACCTGGATGACTGTTGTTCTTATTTTTAAGACAAAACCCCTTTCTCTCTCTTTTAAGAAGGTGCTTAAACACACACACACACACACACACACACACACACACACCCCACACCCCACCTCCCCCCCCCAAACCTGTTTTACTTGTTTGGATAGAAACTCTTCACTAATTGACGCTAATCAAGCAACTCTCAAGGACAAAACTATTTATTCTAGCAAAGGTCAAATTCTGTAAACCCCTATAATAGGCATTCACACAGCCTGTATTAATGAAAGTTTTTATATGGCTACAGGTGGTGGTTAGCTCCTGGGCCATGGGAACTCTTGGCCAGACACAGTTTCATTAACCTTGCAATACTGTGACCCTGCATTTTATGTGATTGAATTTCTTACATTCCACTTAGATTCCTAATTATTATTTTTACTAGAGGCCCGGTGCACGAAATTTGTGCACAGGAGGAGGGGGTGTGTCCCTCAGCCCAGCCTGCACCCTCTACAATCTGGGACCCCTTGGACATCCCTCTCACAATCCAGGACTGCTGGTTCCCAACTGCTTGCCTGCCTGCCTTCCTAATTGCCCCTAACAGTTTCTGCCTTCCAGCCTGATCACCCCCAATCACTCCCCTGCCAGCCTGATTGATGCATAACTGCTCCCCTGCCAGCCTGTTTGCCCCTAACTGCCCTCCCCTGCAGGCCTGGTCACCCGTACTGCCCTCCCCTGCAGCCCTGGTCCCCCCAAACTGCTCTCCCCTGCAGGCCTGGTCGCCCCCAACTTCCCTCCTCTGCCGACCTGGTCACCCCTAACTGCCCTCCCTTGCAGGCCTGGTCCCTCCCAACTGCCCTCCTCTGCTGGCCATCTTGTGGCAGCCATCTTGTGTCCACATGGGGGCAGCCATCTTGTGTGTTGGAGTGATGGTCAATTTGCATATTACTCTTTTGTTAGATAGGATAGAGGCCTGGTGCATGGGTGGGGGCCAGCTGGTTTGCCTTGAGGGGTGTCCTGGATCAGGGTTGGGGTTCCCTGGGGGCGTGGGGCGGCCTGGGTGAGGGGCCTGTGCTGGTTTGCAGGCTGGCCATGTCTCCTGGCGACCCAAGCGGAGACCCTGGCATCTGAGATTTATTTATCTTCTATAATTGAAACTTTGTAGCCTTGAGCGGAGCCAAGCCTCCTGCTTGCTCCATGGCCACAGCCATTTTTTTGGGATTTATGTATTTTCTATAATTGAAACTTTGTAGCCTTCAGCGGAGGCCAAGGCAGGCCAGGGCTGTGGAAACTTGGCTTTCTCCATCGTAGGTGGCAACTCAAGCCTACTGCTCTCTCCAGCTCTGTGCCTGCTGCCATTTTTGTTGGGATTTATTTATCTTCTATAATTGAAACTTTGTAGCCTTAAGCAGAGGCCAAGGCAGGCCAGGGTGTGCAGAAAGCTTGGCTTCCTCCATTGCTGGGGAAACCCAAGCCTCCTGCTCGCTCTGTGGCCACAGCCATCTTGGTTGGGTTAATTTGCATACTTGCTCCTGATTGGCTGGTGGGAGTGGCTTGTTGGTGTAGCAGAGTGGTGGTTAATTTGCATATTACTCTTTTATTAGATAGGATTTCCTCTCCTCCTATCTTGCTCCATTTGCTTATATATATATATTTTACTTCTAGTTGAAAGATACAGTTTTCTGAGTATTTAAAATTCGTTCTTTTTCTAAATAGAAAAATATATTTTCTGGTCATGAAAACAAGGACCAGTGTCCATTAAAGTAATTCTGTGGCTAGTGCAAGCCTTTCTGGATTAAGAATTCATTAATGTTTGTAATGTATCCTTTTGTCTTCCAGAGAAGAGCAAAGCCCATTTCCTGTGGTTTGTTTATTAGTAAAGTCATTAGTTACTTTCTATTTGCATTACATTTCCCAGGTCACTTCAGGCCCATTATGAAACAATCCAAAGGAATTGGATTGTGCATGAAGGAGAAGCAGCCTTTTAAAATACTGCGATGGCTAGGACAGCAGATGGTGAAAGTGGGTGATGCCGCTTTTCTCATCCTCGCCTGTATGGGGGGGACTGGGTCCTGCCAGCTGTTTGCACCTTTGTTGCTTCCAGTTCCAGATCTCTGTTTGCACCTTTGCTGCTTCCAGTTCCAGGTCTGTCTCTGTTGACAGAGCTGATGTAGCAGTTTTGAAAACCCCTTTGGCTGGCTGTTTCTTTAAGGGAAAAAAGCTCAAAGCGAACAGGCTGTAAAGTGGACGTCATTCTGCCCTTTGATTCTTGGACCATGAGTTCATGTCTGCCAGGCCCCGCCCTCCCTCACCCGCTAGAGTGTTTCATATGGAAAACTGGAGATCCCAGCATAGGGACAGATCTACTCTTAGCATTTTGAAATTTCTAGTTGTTTTTTAATCTACTCCACCTAAACTGGAGACCACATGTGCTCTGCCTTTTTTCATTTAATAGTATATCATGAGTAGTTTCCAGTTTGCTTGAAGAACTTGATATTTAATGTCCATTGTTTCCATTTCCCATTCCTGATTTTTAACGAATTTTAATGTACAGAATTTTAATGTACAACTTAGTACATCCACCAAGTTGTGCAGCCAGTCTTCAGAACTCCTGATGTGAATATTTTTGTCCAGTCATTTCAGTCATTTTTAATATACAGCTGGTATCTCAACAGTGGCGGTTCCCAGAAGTGGAATTACTGAACTAAGCGGACTGCATATTTAAAGATTCTTGATACGTAGTGTCCAGCCACTTTCCAGAAACGCCGCATTGATTTCGCATGCCCTCTGGCATTCTCGGAGAGGCTTCTTTTGGAGCGAACCTCTTCCGGGCACGATGTTAAGTGGATGGCGCTGGTAGGTGCTTTGTCCCGCCGAGTTGTGAACTCCCGAGAATTAGGATGAGGAGGCTGAGGAAGTCATTCTGGAACCTTCCTCATTTGAACTTCTGTCTACACCTCTCCGACGACGTCCATTTTCTTCCTTTCCACGATACTGTCAGGGGAATTATCACAGCTGAGTCAGGTCAAGTTCAAGGTCAGAACAACACTCAGCTGGCGTCCACTTTTAGCTACCACCCCAGGTCTGTGCTTTGTGGTGAGAATCATGGAGGATCATAGACAAGTCAGCGTTGGCAAGGCCTCTGTCGCACACCCATCAGGCCTCTCTGTGGATACGGAACCAAAGACTGCGCATCTGAATGGCACTCGCCCCAATGTACAAGTTATTGGTGGATCTTGGCCTAAGCCCAGGTCCTCCCCTCTGTCTCCAGCACATTCTCCTATGCCATCTGCACTGTTCTGTCTGTCCATTGTTGACCCATGGGCTGTTCAGGACGTGACTTTGTGTTCTGGCTGCATGTACATGGGGACATCATAGGCTTACAATTATTCACATGTGTGTCTGTGAGGCTCCTTCTTGGGGAGGTGGAGCATAACACAGGGAACGCACAGTCCAGCAAGCTAGTTCTGGGCTCTGCCTTCACCTCTGAGTGGTCACGGCCCCGGTCAGGGATCTGGCCTGCAGCAAGGATAGTTTTGCCTGCTGTGGTCAACAGGACAACATTCTGTTTTTCTCCTGGAGACTCGTGAGAGGGTAGCCTCCTCCGAGGAGTTACTGCCCCGTGCAGCCATGATCTGGACACACACACTTTCTGTTCTGTGTTCACACCTAGAACCGGGGGCCTGCGTTTGCTCCACCGTGAACGACCTGTGCGTGCCATTTATTCCCCTGCCCCTGAGTCCTGGTTCACCCAAATAGGATTTGGCTCGTTCCTCAAAACCAACCCAGAGTTTTAAAGAATACTGATGCCTGGGTCGTACCTTCAGAGATTCTGATTGGATGCATATGAGGCATGGCCTGAGCATTGGGATTTCTTAAAAGCTTCCCAGGCGATTCTAACATGTACCACTGATGAAGAATGTGATTATCTCATAATTCTTTTTCAGGAAAACATATAGTTTTTGTTTCTTTATTTTCTAAATTTTAGAAATGATATTGCAGGAGGAAAATATATTACAAAAATGTACAAAATAAAGATACAGTAAATCTTGGTTCCCTTCATACCCCAGAAAACAACTACTTCTGACGCTTGGTTTAATGTCTTTCCTGCCTTGTTTCTGTAGAGACGTATTTGCCCATTCCCCCAACCACTGGACAAGTAAGAGGTTCCCAGTTTTCCACTAAATAAAGAACAGCAGAAGAACATTCTTGAATATTAATTTAAAGGCATCTTTCTTTAAACAGACCAGCGATTTTCAACCCTTTTCATCTCATGGCACACGTAAACTAATTACTACAATTCTGCAGCACACCAGAAAATATATTTTTTGCCTATCTGACAAAAAAAAAGTCATTTTGATTCATTCACACCAGATGGCTATTGTTGTGTTGGCTGTTGTCATTTTTTAAATTTGACAGACTAAGTAAAAAGAGGTCAGTGCCCTTGACTAAAATCGTCAGGTATTGCAAGTTTTAAAAGTTCTTAATGGCACACCAGCTGAAAATCACTGGAATAGACTATAAAAGTGGGATTACTGGGTAAAAACTTATCAATGTCCAGAATGAGTTTTTATATACTTACCAGAGGCCCGATGCATGAAATTCATGCAAGACGAGGCCTTCCTTCCCCTGGCTGCCGGCACCGGCTTTGTCTGGAAGGTCATCCGGAAGGATGTCTGGTCTAATTAGCATATTACACTTTTATTATTATAGACTTATTAGTATAGATTATTATTATAGAAGATTGGTCATGTGTGCTTTTTCCCTTGGGGAATATTTGTAATAGTTGGCCTCTGTTATACTGGGGCAATATCTGTGTCTTACTGAATTATCACAGCTTTCTTGTTTGTTTTAAGGCTATCAGTCATGTAGGTTATTAAAAATTTTTCCCCAGTTCATCATTTTCCACTTAATTAGGTTTACAGTGCTTTATGAGTCACAGAAGTTTTTTATTTTCTCAAATTAAAATTTTTTCACTGTGATTTATCCCATTGCATTTCTTAAAAACAGCTTTATTGAGATATTTTATATAACATATAACTCATTTAAAGTTTACAGTTCAGTGTTTTTTTTTTAGCATTTTTACAGGGTTATGAAACCATCGTTACAATCTAATTATAGAACATTTTTATCTCTTTAAAAAATTCTCATTAGCACTCACTCTACATTCCTTCCTACCCACCTCTCATCTCAAACCTCTCCCCCACTGCCTTCAGCAACCACTAATCTGCTTCCTGCTTCTACATTTGGCCTATTCTGGGCATTTCATATAAATAGAATCATAATATGTAGTCTTTTGTGACTGGCTTTTTGTAGGTAACAGTGTCTTCTAGGTTCATCCATGTTGTAGCATGTGTCACTTCTTTGTTCTATTTCATTGCCAAGTTTTTTTTCTATGTGCATACCACACTTTAAAAATCCGTTCTTCAGTTTATGACATATGGGTTGTTTCCACTTTCGTATATTATGAACAGTGCTGATGTGAACATTTACGTATGTGTGTGTATATTATTTTTGTGTGGATGTATCCATTTTTTCCTCAGGTAGTACCTGCCAGTGGGATTGTGCTATCACATGGCAACTCTATTGGGGATCAAGCCTGCAACCCTGACCTGGAATTGAACCGGCGACCTCCTAGTACATGGGATGACCCCCAATCAACTTCGACGCACCAGCCAGGCTCTTTTTCATATTTTTGATACTATTGTTTCAGGCACAGAATTTTTTATTTTGATGTAGTTTATTTATTCTTTTGTTGTTGTCCTTTGATGTCATATCTAAGACACCATTGCCTAATCCATGGTCACAGAGACTTGCACCTTTGTTTTTTCCTAAGAGGCTTCCTGGTTTTAACTCGTACATGTAGGCCTGCCATCCCTTTTGTGAGTTCATACTTTTGTGTATGGCGTGAAGTCAGAGCCAGCTTCACTCTTTTATATGTGATTATCCACTTGTCCCAGCAGCATTTATGGCAAAGATCATTCTTTTCCCATTGGGTGGTCTTAGATTGACCCAGGCATAGCTGTGCCCTGAACCAGCCTTGTTGTTCCACTTACCCCTTTGCGAATTCTCTTCCCTGTGGCCTAGGCCACAGGTCTTTCCCTGTCAGAGTTGGCGTGGCTTGCATCTCTGCTCCATCCAGCCTTCCTTTGTGTCCCTCCTTTTCCCTACGTGAGAAATCACTTCTTACTGCAAACCTCCATAGCATGGTGCGCCAACTCCGTCCGCCCTGACGCACTGGGAGCTCCTGGTCTTTGTATGTTCCCCTTGGAGCCTGGAACACAGGGTCTGAACCCCTCCTTCAGTCACCCTTGTGAGGGGTACAGGTGTGCACCTGTTAAGTGAATGAGACTTTAGTAGTGGGCGTTCATCAACAGCGTATGGTTGGTTGAAATACTAATGGATACGGCAATGTAAACATAATGCTCCGTTACATTTATAAAGCTAGGAACACACCTTCTCTCATCTAGAGAGAACTGATACTTTAATTAAAGTCCTAGCTCTCTCTCAGGGCCTCGCTCTCATCAGGCAGCGAGCAAAGGGGAGTATGTTTTAAAGATATGTTTATTGATTTCAGAGAGGAAGGGGAGAGGGAAAGAGAGACTAATCAATGATGAGAGAATCATCCATCGGCTATCTCCTGCAGGCCCCACACTGGGAATTGAGCCTGCAACCTGGGCATGTGCCCTTGACCAGGAATTGAACCGAGACCTCTTGCCTCATAGGCCGATGCTCAACCACTGAGCCTCTTGCTGGCCGAGCAAGAGGAGGATGTGTTAAACTGGGTTTGCCGGCAGCCTTCTCTGCCTGCTTCTCTGTGCTCCTGCCACTCTCCTGTGTTCTCAGGCTTTGGCATGTTTGCTGCATGCCCCCCCCCTCATTGCTCCCCCCGCCCAGGTGAATGATGACTGCAGGTTTTATCCCATCACACTTTACAGCAGTGTCAGCTGCACCTGTGGTGGTGTCAGATGGCTCTGATGGAGGCTGGAACCAACCCAACCCCATGCTTAGAAACGAGCCTTTGTATCTCAAGAAAATTGATGGGGGCAGGGGTAAGTGGCGGTGGGAATCTTCTCTCTGGTCGTATCTAACTCACAGAGAAGCAGAAGCCCATGGAAGCCACGGCATCTCCGTTACACAGGAATGAACGTTAGTGTCGAGTGGGAAGAGACAGAAGGGGAGATGGATGTTGCCGCTTGCAGCTCCCGTTGGCTGTGGAACAGGTCTGTGTGAGCAGGGTGGCTGGCTGTGCTCCAGGCCAGGGGCAGGGTGTGCAGAGCCTGAGTGGGAAGTAAAGTGAGTGCAGGGTGGTGGTGTAGGAGAGAGGCCCATGAGAATCAGGTGCCTTACCAAAGGGAACATGGGACCAGCGGGAAAGTCTTCAGTAGTGGGGCCTGGAGCCTTGAAACCCGTAAGCTTTGCCTCGCTCGGAGGGCTTATGTAAAGTAATGGCTAACTGTGTTCCCGCACTGAATCCTTTCTCTGCACAAAGATTCTGAGAAATACAACTGAGGAGACTTTTCCAAGGAGCTGTAGCTTTCTTGTTACTTCCACTACCAACAAAGTCCTCCGTTATTGGTCAAGGGTCCTAATTGGCCGATGATGAGTTCACTTAAAAAAGATTTTACTTTTATTTACTATTATTATTATTATTTTTAAAAATATATTTTATTGATTTTTTACAGAGAGGAAGGGAGAGAGATAGAGAGTTAGAAACATTGATGAGAGAGATACATCGATCAGCTGCCTCTTGCACACCCCCCACTGGGGATATGCCCACAACCAAGGTACATGCTCCCGACCGGAATCGAACCCCGGAGCTTTCAGTCTGCAGGTCAATGCTCCATCCACTGAGCCAAACTGGTTAGGGGTACTATTATTATTTTTTAATCCTCACCTGAAGATATTTTTCCATTGATTTTTAGAGAGAGTGAAAGAGAGAGAAATATCAATGTGAGATAAACACATTGATTGGTTGCCTCCTATATGCTCTCTGGCCAGGGCCTGGGCTGGGGAGAAGCCTGCAACCAAGGTTCGTGCCCTTGACCAGAATCGAACCTGGGAGCTTTCAGTCTGCAGGCCAGCGCTCTATCCACTGAGCCAAACTGGCTAGGAGGGCGGATTTTAGTTTTTAGAGCAGTTTTGGGTTCACAGCGAAATGGAGTAGAAGGTACAGAGATTTCTCATCTGCCCTCAGCCCCCACACAGGCACAGCCTCCAGCATTATCAACATATCCCACAAGAGAGGTGCGTTTGTTAAATCAGTACACCCACCCGGATACTTCATTGTCACCCAGAGCTCCCATAGCTTATCATAGGGTTCACTGTGTGGATTAGACATTCAGTGAGTTTGGACACATGTGTAATGACATGTGTCCATCATTAGGTGTCACACTGAATATTTTCACTGCCCTGTTTATCTCTCTCTCTCCACCCCACCTTGAACCCCCAGCAACTGCTGATCTTTTTGCTGTTCTCACAGTTTTGTCTTTTCCAGAATATTGCATCGTTGGTTTCTTTCACTTAGTAATAGGCATTAAAAGTTCCTCCATGTCTTTTCATGGCTTGTTAGCTCATTCTTTGTAGCACTGGATAATATGCAGTTGTCGGAATGTAGTACAGTATTTTTATTCGTTGACTTACCTAAGGGACAACTTGGTTGCTTCTGAGTTTTGAACAAAGCTGCTATCAACACCTGGTGCAAACCCCAAGGAGCACCATGACTGGATTGTGTGTGAGAGTGTATTTAGTTTGTAAGAAACTGCCAAACTGTCTTCCGAAGTGGCTGTGCCACTTTGCATGCCCACTGGCCACGAGTGAGAATCCCTGCTGCTCCGCATCCTCACCCATGTTTGGTGGTGTCAGTGTTCTGAACGATCCCTCATCTAAGAGACGGGGTAATGACAACAGTGCTTCTCTCACAGGGGAGGTGAGATTTAAAAGGAATGTGGCCTGTGAAGCCCAGGGCTGACCCACCAGTTCCCCTGTGGGGTTGCTGTTTCAGGGGAACCATCTGCCTCAGAGCCCAGCTTCAGCTTCCTTCATCTGTCTCCGTGGCCCAGAATGGATTCCCACAGTCTCCATCCTCTCAGCCCCTTATCCTCAGCCAGATGCCCTCCAGCGGGAACTCACCCTCAGATCTGTGTGTTTTCTAGCAAGCGTGTGTCTCCTGGATGTGCGGCAGGCTCTGTTCCCTGTGAACAGGATGTGAGAGTAGCGGTAACACCCGATGGCCTGACGTCTGGGTTCTCGCTCCTGCTCTGCCACCGACTACGTGTGTTACCTGTCTCCTTTGGTTTGCACGGGATTTGCGATGAACATGTTTGTGTCTGTAAAATTGCCCTGTGAGGAAAGCCAGCTCTTAGAACTCGTGTTATAAGTGCAGAAATGTAAGAAAGCAGGAGTTCTCAGCAGAAATAAAAAATGAGGTGGAAAGCGGAAAGGTGGGATGCCCGGTGGGGCCCCCCTCAGTAATTTGTGATGCTTCCATGAGCTCGCTGTGGAAATGAGAGACAGTGACTCATGAAGCTGATGGAGTGAGGATGTGCTCCAAAATGGTCCAGATTGGCTCACCAGGCAGTGTGAGCAACACTCCCGTGGGAGTCGAGCAGTTATTGCCTGGCACTGTGCATGAGGGCAGTTACAGGACTGTTCCTTCTGCAGGGAAGTGAGGAAGCCAGCAGGTCAGGCAGAGACCTGTGTGTCGGGGTTCCCTTGAACATCCCTTATGGCCCATAAGTGCCATGTGCAGACACACTGTCTCTGGATGCCACAGCTGCTTTTCTTCTGCCTTTAACATAGACTGCCTTTTTTATTTGGATAAGCCCCAGATGGAGATGGCTTGTGCTTAGGTCAGCATTATACCAGAAATATGTACTTCAGATACCAGAAGCCCATTATGTGAGGGACCAGTGGGGGCCAAGACTGGCCGGGGAGCAACAGGTGCATCTCTCATCCTCCAGAATTGGCCCTGTTTTGTGGAGCAGATGCAGTCGAATGCATGTAAAGTCACTGTGCCCAGGCCATCACTCCATGCCACACTGCACAGAAGTGTCATTCGAGAATGCAGGCACATTACTGACCCTTCTGTCTGGGGCATTTGGATGTTTCACAAGGCCTCTGGATCTTGAGGGTCTTCAGGAATCACAAGAGAATATGTGATTGCACACATCCTGGAGTCTAGTGTTAATATTTGATTGGGAAATGTTTGCTATGGAAAGTTAGAGATACTGGACTGAGCCTCATGGGCTGTTGTGTCAATCAAAAAAATGATTGTGGACTTCAAGTTCTTTAGCAAAAATTCAATAGAGATAGCCTTTATTTAAAATATTTCATTTTTACAAAGCAATGTACATTTCTTTCAGTTATATAGTTCTTATTAGAACTAGATGTGTGCACTCTAAAATTTGAATGAGCCCTCGCCGGTGTGGCTCAGTTGATTGAAACGTTGTCCCATGCAACTAAGGGTTGATGGTTTGATTCCCGGTTAGAGCACATACTCAGTTAATCTCTGGTTGGGGTACAGGTGAGAGGTAGCCTTCCAGGGTTCTTTCTCCCTCTCCCCCTTCCTCTGTCTCTAGAATCAATGAAAAATGTATCTTTGGGTGAAGAAGGTATACATGCATGCACTCATATGTATGCATTAAAGTTTGTGTGTGCATACACACACACACACACACACTCACACACACACACTAGAGGCTTGGTGCATGAGATTAATGCATGGGGGGATGTGTCCCTCAGCCCAGCCTGCACCCTCTCCAATCTGGGACATCCCTCTTACAGTCCAGGACTACTGGCTCCCAACTGCTCGCCTGCCTGCCTTTCTGATTGTCCCCTAACTGCTTCTGCCTGCCAGCCTGATCACCCCCTAACCACTCCCCTGCCAGCCTGATTGATGCCAAACTGCTCCCCTGCAGGCCTGATTGCCCCTAACTGCCCTCCCCTGCAGGCCTGGTCATCCCCAACTGCCCTCCCCTGCAGGCCTGGTCCCCCACAACTGCACTCCCCTGCAGGCCTGGTCCCCCCCAGTTGCTCTTCCCTGCAGGCCTAGTTGCCCCCAACTTCCCTCCCTTGCAGGCCTGATCCCTCCCAACTGCCCTCCCCTGCTGGCCATCTTGTGGTGGCCATCTTGTGTCCACATGGGGGCAGCCCTCTTGTGTGTTGGAGTGATGGTCAATTTGCATATTACTCTTTTATTAGATAGGATAGAGGCCTGGTGCATGGGTGAGGACCGGCTGGTTTGCCCTGAAGGGTGTCCCAGATCAGGATGGGGGTTCCCTTGGGGTGTGGGATGGCCTGGGCGAGGGGCCTGTGGTGGTTTTCAGGTCGGCCACATGCCAGGCAACTCAATCCCTGGTATCAGGGATTTATTTATCTTCTACAATTGAAACTTTCTAGCCTTGAGCAGAGCCAAGCCTCCTGCTTGCTCCATGGCCGCAGCCATTTTTTGTTGGGATTTATGTATTTTCTATAATTGAAACTTTGTAGCCTTGAATGCAGGCCAGGGCAGGCCAGAAAGTTTGGCTTCCTCCATTGCCGAGGAAACCCAAGCCTCCTGCTCGCTCTGTGGCTGCAGCCATTTTGTTGGGATTTATTTATCTTCTGTAATTGAAACTTTGTAGCCTTGAGAGGAGGCAGGGAAGGCCTGGGCAGGGGGAAAGCTTGGCTTCCTCCATTGCCAGGGAAACCCAAGCCTCCTGCTCGCTCTGTGCCCGCAGCCATCTTGGTTGGGTTAATTTGCATACTTTCTCCTGATTGGCTTGTGGGTGTGGCTTGTGGGCACAGCAGAGGTACAGTCAATTTGCATATTACTATTTTATTAGATATTATATCACAGATTCTCAGAATGTGGTCTTTTTTATTTTTAGAAATTGTGATGTTTAAGCAGATCTTATCTCTGTTAGATAAGCTTGAATTCTCTTCCCTCTGTGCCTTCTAAATAGAGAAATTCTACCCAAGCTATCTATGCAGTTTCATGGGAAGTTTCTGGCCCTAAAAGATTAGCACAGACCTGGTTTCAAATCCCCAGTCCTTGTTCTCAGTAGCCCTGTGTCCTTAGAAGTTACTAGGCAACCTCTCTGATTCTTGCTTTCCTCGTCTGGAGATGAGAAGAAATGCTTTACCATTTAGGTCTTTGAGAGTCAGGGGGAATGTTTGTAAAGGGCCTGGCCCCTAAAACACACCCGAGAAATGCTGCTACTGTCCCAGCTGGTGAGGTTAGGTGGTTTGCCCTCTCCCCCTTTGCCAGCCTCTCTCACACTTCATCCTCTTTTATTTTTATTGAATTTATTGGGGTGACATTGGTAGTTACATACCTTTCAGGTGTACAATTCTATGATGCATCCTCTGTATATTGTATTGTGAGTTCACCACCCCAAGTCAAGTCTCCTTCCATCACCACTTATCCCCCTTTTACCCCCCATTCACCTAACCCCCTTCCCCTCTGGGAACACCATACTGTTGCCTGTGTCTATGAGTTGTTCTTAATCCTTCACCTTTTTTACCCCACCCCCTCAACCCCTCCCCTCAGACAGCTGTCAGTGTGTTCTCTATCTATGAGTCTGTTTCTGTTTTGTTTGTATATTTTGTTCATCTGATTCCACATATGAGTGAGATCATATGATACTTGTCTTTCTCTAACTGGCTTTCCTTCATGCTCTTGACTTCAGTCTTCAATCTGTTTCTCTGACGTGAGGCAGGGAAGCCACCACCGCTTTAGTGCAGAGACCCTTCAAGTCTGATTGTTGCTCTTTGGATTTGGGTGAGTAACTGCTGAGGAAACTGTTCAAACTAAATTATTATTTGCATTTGCATTGGTAAGTTCTGGGCATAGTGTTGTGGACTAGCTGACCCATTCACAGCTTCTGTGGCAGCATCGTGTTCGCTGTCTCATTGGTTTTCATTTCCCGTAGTGTGTGCTGCTCCAGCCAATGTAATGTCTTGTTTATTTACTCTTGGTCCTGTTGTAGCTGTTATTGAACATGAGGAATATCCACCAGTGAGAAACATAAGTAACTGAGTTTTGAAGGAGTGTGAGAAGCAATCCACCAGGACGCAAACCCAGCATCTGTGCATTATCCTGTGGTGTGGTTTGAATCTGTGGGGCTGAGAAAGGCGCCCCAGAGTGGCCCTCTTAAGTCAGGAGAAAATGATGCCGGCCCACCAGGTCAGGAAGTACACACTCAGCAGTTCTGAGGAATTGATAGTGACTCAGTATTAGCTTTGACTATATGTTTTTCTTAAGTTTGTGATGTTTTAATGAACACTCAAGGAATTCTAGCTCCTTTTAAGGCAGGAAAAATCTTACCGTAGCTTGATACCTGTGGCACCTTGACTTATTCTCACTGTGTTGCAGGAAGATTTCATCAGGATACACTGAAGGGATAAAATAAAGACTGTTGAGTCTAACATGCTTAACCTGAAATGAGAAAGATCCTAGCAGACTGCTTAAGAGAATCACATTTTTATTTGGATTTTGACCTCTTTCCAGTATTTTTGTCACTTACATCCCCTGTTTTCTCCCTTTCAAAGTGGAAATTCTTAGTTTGTGTGCCCTTGGCCTTTAAAAACAGTCCCTTTTTATGGACTCGTGCCCTCTGGGCTCATCCCCCCCCCCCGCACCCCCCCCCCCCCACCAACCCAGGTCTTAGCTGGCAGCTAAGTTGGCACAATGTTTTTCCAGAGCCCCTTTCATCATAAGAGGCTACTGTGTGGATAGGACATTTTTTGGGTGGTGTCCTTTATTTTTCCAAATGGCCTCAGAGACACTCTGAGGAGCTTCAATCTTTTTCACTGAGTTTCCATAAACATTTGCTTTATGCTGGTTTATTGAGCATCAGCTGAGTGTTGAAGACTGGGCTAGAGATGAGGTAGATGTAAAGGTAAATAAATACTTGGCCCAAAGCTTTGGGGACCTCTCGGTTTATGAGACAGATAATGATAGTTAAAGCATTGAGGTGTCTACAAAGTTGTGACGTCACAGAGAAGGGACAAACAAACCTCTTTTGCGGGGAGCCAATAAGGTTCCAGCTGTATGTGATTTTGGAGTGGGTTCTTGAAGGTTGAGTTAGGGGTTACATGGCAAATAGGTGCTTCCAGGGGTTGGGTTGGGCAGGAAGGCTGTCCCATAGGGAAAGAACAGCCCACATGAAGTCTGGAGGGCATGCAGGCATGTGGCTGGAGCTCTCAGGGCATGGCGGGCAGGTGGCACTAGATGAGGATGGAAATACAGGGGAGCCAGCAAGCATTTTATTCTTTTGGCAGTGGTGGTGTTTGACCATATTTTAGGCAGAGGGATGAAATAAATAGATCTGAATGTTCAGACAGTAACTACCAGTATTCATTTCATACAGGCCCTCTTGGAGTTGAGGAGACTGGTTGGGACTCTTTGCAATGATTCGAATGAAGTAAAGTGGTTTAAGCTCCTGCAGTAACCAGGGAGAATGGAGGGAGGTGGAGGTCAGTTTGAGAAAGTTTTAGGAAAAAAGAATCTATAGGTTGTAGTGACCTGTTGGATATGAAAATTAGGGAAGAAAGAAAAGTGCAAAATGGCTCAGGGCCAGGGCTTGCCAGGCCTTTACCTGTAATGTCACAGAGGAAATACTGGCCCAGCAGTTGGGAGAAGTGGACTATCCCTGGGACACTGCCCTAGACTGCCCAGCAGACCAGAGAGAATGAGGGATCCACCTCTCTTCACACCCTTACCTCATTCTTTGCACCCAGTTGGGAAGCTTGCTAGAAGCTTGGTTTTCTAGATGGGTCCATATTCTAAAAATTGTTGTGCTAGTGGCTTTATGTTTTCCCCTATGTACCAGGTAGTTACCAGGCGTCTCAAAGGTGGTCATTATTCTCATATTTTAGGTGAGGACCATAAGGCTCTGACAGGTGTAATGCAACCCCAGTTCTGGGATTCCTGTCCCTACAGGTGTAGATGCTAGTATGTTGGAATATGGAAATAGGTTGGTCAGGTAGGGGCAGCAAGTTTGACCTTGAATATCTTGAATCTTGATTGTTTCACACGCACTGCCCTCAAGGGAGGAGGAAGGATTTCAAGACAAGGGCTTCTGTGCCAAAGGCTGTGAAGGTCAAGTAAGATAAGGAATGGAGTGTTTGTTAGCTTTTGAAAATAGGGTAATTGATGACTTTAGAGAAGAGTCAACAAGCATTCCTGTCATTGACCAGGTGTTAAATAGTTTAGGCTTTGAAGGCTACAAGGTCTGTGTTTTAACTACTCAGCTCTGCCACTGTAGTGCAAATCAGCCACAGACAATGCATCAACGACCACTCATGGCTGTGTTCTGCTTACCCGTTATTTATAAAACATGCAATGGGACAGGTTTGGCCTCTAGTCCTTCCTTGGCCAACCAGACTTAGAGGAAAGGAAATGGGGAGTGGAAACTTAGTATTTATTCAGTGCTTACCATGCCCTAGACACTTTAGATAAACATTTTTAACCCTGAGGTATAGGTACCAGCCCCACTTAGAGTTGATGGAGAAACCCAAGAGTGTAGATGACTTGCCTGACGGCTACACAGCCAGTTAATGACTGGCTGAGATTTGAACTTCAGTCTGCCTGACCCAAAGCCCCCGGGTCATTTCCACTCCACTCCATGTCACCCAGAACAGCAGCCTTAGGTCAAATCCCACCCAAAAGGCACAGATGGCACAGAAGCCAGCAAGGTCTGTATTCCTGCCATTGTTCTGTGACTCCAGTGATGCTGTGTTTTTTGCTTCACCCTTGTATTAGTCAGCTCAGGCTGCCATGGCCAAGTACCACACACCAGTGGGGCAACAACAGACATTTATTGTCTACAGTTAGGAGGCTAGAAGGCATGACAAGATGTCGGCAGATTTAGTTTCTCCTAAGGCCCATCTCATTGCTTGCAGAAGACCATCTTCTCGCTGTGTCCTCACAGCGTCTTTCATCCCTAGTGTCTGTGTGTCCAAATTTCCGCTTTAAGACAGAAAAAGAGAGAGAGAACTCATGGACACGGATAACAGTGTACGGTGATTGTTGGGAGGAGCGGGGGAAGTGGGGGAGGTGGCAGAGGGTACAGGAGGGTAAGTAGTGATGGGAAAAAATAATAAAGGGAAAATTTTTTCTCTTTTAAAAATACCACTCAGATTGCATTAGGGACCATCCCAGTGGCCTCATTTTAACTTATTCAACTTCTTTAAAGGCTTCTTCTCCAAATACAGTCACATTCTGAGATACTGGTAGTTAGGGCGTCAACATCAGAATTTGGGGGAACAGTTCAGCGTGCCACAGCCTCCCTTCTCTGTGATGAGTGTCAAGGCACTGTGAGCCTGAATTCCTCATGCAGAAGATAGAGGGAATCTTCTATATGTGATGGCATCTCTTAATTGTCATTTGCACCTTAAGTGAAGTTTTTAAAATAAACTTTTTATTTTAGAACTAGAGGCCAGGTGCATGAATTTGTGCACAGGTAGGTCCCTCTGGATGGCCTGCAGGGATCGGGCCAAACCCTCAGTCCACACCACCTGCAGCTCCTTCCTGCTGCTCCCGCTCATCCCAGGCCCACTGTGCCTGCCATGGGCTCACACCCAGCTAGTGCCGATTGGGAGAAGCTGCCACAGCAGCACTCTCCAGCCATGAGCCCTGTGCCTAGCGCCCTCCCAAGGGGAATGGCCTGCAGGATTGGGCTAAAACCGGCTCTCTGACATCCCCCAAGGGGTCCTGCATTGTGAGAGGGAACAGGCCAGGCTGAGGGACCCCACCGGTGCACGATCAGGCCAGGGAAGGACTGCGGGAGGGCTCCAAGGTATGTCCGGCCCATCTCGCTCAGTCCCGATTGGTTGGACCCCAGCAGCAAGCTAACCTACCGGTCGAAGCATCTACCCCTTGGTGGTCAGTGCATGTCATAGCAACTGGTCGACCAGTTGACTGTCTGCCCCCTGGTGGTCAGTACACATCACTGTCAGCTGTTGAGCAACCTTAGCATATCGTTAGCATATTATGCTTTGATTGGTTGTTCCATTCTGCCATTCGGTCTATTTGCATATTACCCTTTTATTATATAGGATAGTTTTAATTTTTTTAAATAAATCTTTATTCAGATTATTACAATTATTCCTCCTTTTTCCCCCCATAGCTCCCCTCCACCCGGTTACCACCCCACCTTCTGCCCTTACCTCCCCCCCACTGTTCTCATCCATAGGTGTACAATTTTTGTCCAGTCTCTTCCTGCACGCCCCCCCATACCCCTTTCTCCCTGAGAATTATCAGTCCACTCCCTTTCTATGCCCCTGATTCTATTACATTCACCAGTTTGTTCTGTTCCTCAGGTTTTTAATTCACTTGATTTTTAGGTTCACTTGATGGTAGATATGTATTTGTTGTTCATAATTTTTATCTTTACTTTTTCCTTCTTCCTCTTCTTAAAGAATACCTTTCAGCATTTCATATAATACTGGTTTGGTGGTGATGAACTCCTTTGGCTTTTTCTTATCTGTGAAGCTCTTTATCTGCCCTTCAATTCTAAATGATAGCTTTGCTGGATAGAGTAATCTTAGTTGTAGGTTCTTGCTATTCATCACTTGGTAGATTTCTTGCCACTCCCATCTGGCCTGCATAGTTTCTGTTGAGAAATCAGCTGACAGTCATATGGGTGCTCCCTTGTAGGTAATTAACTGTTTTTGTATTGCTGCTTTTAATATTCTCTGTCTTTTGCTCTTGGCATTTTAATTATGATGTGTCTTGGTGTGGTCCTCTTTGGAATCCTTTTGTTTGGGGTTCTGTGTGCTTCTTGGACTTGTAAGTCTATTTCTTTCACCAGGTGGGGGAAGTTTTCAGTCATTATTTTTTCAAATAGGTTTTCAGTATCTTGCTCTCTCTCTTCTTCTGGAACCCCCATAATTCTGATGTTGGTACGCTTGAAGTTGTCCCAGAGGCTTCCTACACTATCTTCAACTTTTTGGAATTTTTTTTTCTTTTTGCTTTTTCGGTTAAGTGTTTTTTGCTTCTTTGTATTTCAATTCTTTGACTTGATTCTTGCGTTCCTCTAGTCTGCTGTTGGGTCTCTGTATAATATTTTTTTATTTCAATCAGTGTATGTTTAATTTCTAGTTGGTCCTTTTTCATATCCTCGAGGGTCTCGTTATATTTATCGGCCTTTTCTAGGATATTCTTGAAAAGCCTTATAACCATGGTTTTGAATTCTATATCCAGTCGTTTGTTTTCCTCCATTTCTTTCATTTGTGATCTGTTTCTTTGTTGCCGCATTTTCACTGCTTCCCTGAGTTGGTAGCTTTGTGTGCTAGGTTTCCTATATGGCCCAGTGGGTCGGCTTCCCCAGTTAACCTGAGGTGGACACTCTTGGAGCACCCCTATGTGGACTGTGTGTACAGCCTTGTTGTAATTAAGTCTTGATTGTTGTTGGTATCACTGGGAGGAATTGACCTCCAGGCCAGTTGGCTGTGAGGATCAGCTGTGTCTGTGCTGGGAGAAGTTCGGTGCTGGAGACAGCCTTATAGGATTAGACTTGCCAGATTGCAAAAGCCTCTGTGCTCAGCTTGGATGGGATGGAGTCTCAGGGCGGAGCAGACAGTCTTGGCTTCCCATCAGCCCTGCCCTTGCGCGCACGCGCCTCCAGACCTCTGCCTTCCTCCACTCCCGAGCCTCCGCCCAAGAGTCCAGATTCCCCCCGCAAGAGCGTGAGTCCCCAGGGGCTTGCCTGGAACTGGGGTTCAGTGCTGTCAGAACTGGGACTCAGTGCAGTCAGGAGCTTCCGACTCCCTTCTGCTAGGGAAAGCCTATGGCAACCTCTGCAGTCTTTGTGTGCACTGGCGCGTGCACGCCTCCAGACCTCTGCCTTCCCGGGCTCCAGAGCCTCTGCCCGAGAGTCCAGATTCCCCCCATAAGAGCATGGGTCCCCAAGGGCTCACCTGGAACTCGGGTTCAGTGCAATCAGAACTGGGGCTCAGTGCAGTCAGGAGCTTCCGACTCCCTTCTGTTAGGGAAAGCCTGTGGCAACCTTTGCAGTCTTAGTGCGCACTGGCGCATACGCCTCCAGACCCCTGCCCGCAAGGGCTCCCCCGGGTGTCCGAGTCTCCAAGTGCCTTTCTCTCTACTTGACAGTCTAGACTCCCCCTGTATGAGCCTGGGTCCAAGGGGATTTGCCCGGAACTGGGGTTCAGTGCAGTCAGAACTGGGGTTCAGTGCAGTTGGGGGCTTCCTTCCCCCTCCCGCCAGAGAAAGTCAGCCAGGCTCTCAGCCGCCCTTCCTCTCTGCGTGCACAAAGACCCTTGCCATACCTCAACCCTTTGCCATTCCTCTAATTCTCCGTGAGCTTCTCTCTTTCCTTCTAGTTGTAGAATTTCCACTCAGCCAGCTTTCCTGTGGTTCTGGATGGTGTCCGTTCTGTCTTTTAGTTGTAGTTTTGAAATTGTTGTGCGAGGCAGCAGTTTAGGTGCTTACCTATGCCGCCATTTTGGTTTCTCTCGGATAGTTTTAATTTTATAGAGAAACTCCAGAGACAGTTGAGTTCCCAGAAATCACATACCTAGTTTCCCCCAGTTATTACCTAGTACATTAGTATGACACGCTGTTATAAGTAGTGAACATTGTTAGCTAACTCCCCTGGCATTTCTTTCGTTTATACCTAATCTTATTCGTTACATTTACTTGTCGTGTCCCCTTGGGCTCCTCTGGGCCGAGACAGTTTCTCAGACTTCCCTTGGTTTTCATGACCTTGGCAGTTTTGAGGCATAGCATACTGTTCAGGTGTTTTGTAGGATGCCCCTCTGCTGGGATTTCTGTTTTTCTCAGGATTAGACTGGAGCTGTGGGTTTTGGGGGAGGAGGATCCCAGGTGAAAAGTGCCCATCTCATCACATCATGTTGATGATACACACTAGCAATGTGACTCATCCCACTTTAAATCACCTGGGTTACCTCACCGGTAGTGGTCGTCAGGTTTCTCAGGGTAAAGTTACTCTTTTCCTTACATCCCTCTCCATGCTGTGCTCTGGGGAGGGAAGTCACTATGCATAGCCCACCATGAAGGGTGGGAGTGATGCTTCCCTCCTTGAGAGTGGACTATCTATGTACATTAGAGTTTTTCTGCATGGGAGGTTTATCTCTTCTTCCCCATTTACTTACTTATACTAGTACATCAGTATAGATTCATAGATAGATGAAATGGCAGTGTTATACTGTGAAGCAATGAGCCCTGAGGTCCTTTTGCAGCACCCCTCCTCCCCCCAACCCCCCAATGTTGCCTTCTTGGCTGTAAGTGAGGCTGGTCAGCCTTTGCAGGGGCCAAGTATGTTGGAATTCTGTTAGGTCAAGCCTAGAATGGGGGCAGAGTTGCTGCCTCAGCAGTTTATTTCTGCCATATGGAATGTTAACCATATGTATGTTACCTGAAACCTTAAAGAAAAAGCATTTCTGGACTTCACAAAGCTAATGGGCACAAGCATTGTTGTCTTGCTGGTAAAGAAACACACTTCGGGATTTAGTCTGAAATTAGCATTGAAGCAGTGCCACCATGTGGTCACTGCTGGAGGGTCGGTGTGTTCTAGGGCCAGTTTTTGTGGAATTCCATGACTTTGCTGACCTGCATGCTGTCTAGTAAAAAAGTATTTTTAAGAAAGAAACAACAACATGGCAAAGTCTTAAAGAAAAGAGAAGCTGCCTCTGACTTTGCGTGTATACACACCTGGGTTCACATAAAAAGTAAACACTTTAAAGTTAAAATTCTCAATTTATTTCTTTGGGCATATTAACTGTTAACTTTTAATATGTGTCTTAAGGAAAGCTTTTTCCCCCTGATTATTCAAAACTGTTTAATAGCTGAGGTGTAAAAGGGCAACAGGTTGAAATCCTGACCTTCTGGAGCTATTTTTCTTTGGCTGTAGGCAGGTTGTGGGCTTAATTTAATAGTTTCATTCTTCTTTGCCCAGATGTTTGAAGATGTTTTTGCAATCAGGCCTGTGATGTTTAAGCTTCTGTGGAAAGCAGCCAGGGAGCCCTCTAAAGCTTACTGTGATGTGTGGGAATGTGTGTGTGTGTGTGTGTGTGTGTGTGTGTGTGTTGCGGGGGAGGGGGTAGTTAGGAGATTAGCAGCTCTCTGCCTTCAGGAATGTTTACATCCAGAGGAGGAGTCCTCAGATCCGAGAGTTGGTGAGTTGCTGGGATCCTTTAATGTGGCCTGTGGTTGACCAAGGTGACTAAAGTGGAGATTTTGTGTGATAGCCTGTTAGAGTTTTTTTTGTTTGTTTTTTGTTTGTTTGTTTGTTTGTTTAAAGCAGGTACTCTTTTTGTTGTAATCCATCAGTGTTGTCAGGAGTTCTAAACTTAATGTTTATTTTGATCCACTGTTGAGAGGGAGGTGAGGTGAAATTGTAGCTTCTTGGGCAGATGAGAATAACTCGAAAAAATGCTGACAGCCCCTCAGTTCTGTGGAAAGCCTTCTCTCTGTTGTGTCCTGCACCCGGACACAGAGGTGAAGTGGTGCTGCTGAGAGGGTTGTGGCAGTAGGGGTCGCTCACGGCGGTTCCACGGTAGGAGATCGCTCTGCTTGTGGCTCCTCACCTGGTCCCTAGTCAATGATGTCATAGGTCACCTATGTCATCTGCCAGGCAGTCTGTCCTGTTTGTATTTGAAAGAGATCATGGCTGAGCCCCAAAATACCACTTTGCTGCTGCTCTTGTAGGCTCCTGATGTTTTCCGGATCATGGAAAGCACGTGCTTTCAATTGTGACCTCCTCACCAAAGGGCTCGGAGAAGGGCGTTGGCCTCAAGCTCGCAGCCTAACCTCTGTGGTGCCCCGACTCCAAGGCTCTGCGGAGCCTATTGTGGGGGCTCTGGGACGGGCAGAGGCCGCTGTGTGTGGCCTGACAACCGGCCCTCCGACCGTACTCAGCAGGTGCCACTGCTCCTGACCTCAGGATGGTGTCTGGGCCAGAGAGTCTAGTCTGTTGGGGATGCTGGGAAGCATACAGCGATGGCAGTGAGTCAGAGGATGTGGAAGGTTCTAGAATTCAGCTGAGGAACCAGAGCTGTGGGAAGTGATGAGAAGGGGAACAGGCTATAGACAGTGATGGACTTGAGCTTTTTTTTCCCCCTTCCTTTTCTCTCTCTTCCTTTCTCTCCCTCTTTCTTTCTAGGATGAGAGGGTCTTGAGCTCCTGAGTAGTTTGGGAGCGAGAGACTTACTGTAGACCGTGGAGCCACTGTTGTTAAAATGAGCATTTGACGTCTGAGAGCAGCAGCAGTTTGTGTACAGATGATCAGACTTTCAAATTACTGCTTAACGTATTAGAAGTAAAAATTTAAACCATGGCTTTCCATAAGCCTTTAAATGCAATTTGTAAGTCTTATGGTTATAATTTAATTAAAATTAAACATTTAAAATGAATTTCACTTGAAGCTAAAAGTTAGATATTTCAAATAGGAATCAAAGCCAAGCAGTCCGATACTCTGTGTTACATTTTTAAAAACTAAAAATCCTCTCCTGGATACATTCCCTGCTGATGCCCCATGATGCATACTTATTCCTAAATATAACACCATTCGTCAATATTTTGGGTTTGACTCGTCATTTAATTTTCAGTCTTGCTGAGGTTGCCAGACCACCAGTATTCTAGATCAGCTCAGGCGAGGTGAGGTCAGGGCCAGTAATTCATGACCCTGTTACAGAGAACCGGAATAAATCAAGCAATGCTCAGAGAGTTTGGAGTCACACTTTATTCACTGGCGGGCTTAGAGAAAATGAATTCAAATTCTAAGCAAAGCTACAAGCAGAACTTCCCTTTTTATTAAAGAGCCAGCCCAATGTGCGCTTAGTGGTTATCTCACTGCTGGCCTTGAAAACAACGCAGTTCTATCCAATTAAAAAATGCACCTGGCATGGCATTGAGAGTGTGGGCATATGTAGTCTCTGGCCTACAAGGTCAGACAGCTAAGTTTATCTTCCTCATTATTCAAGCAGGCTAAAGCAGGCTAGAAAGCAAAGTCTTTTTTTTTTTTTTTTTTTTTTTTTTAGAAAAAGAGGCTGTCTAAAAAAACACCAGAGAATTCCAAACAGTAGTTTTACAAAATAGGGGTTAGCCTTCTCATCCCCACCCCCCCACTTGTCCCACAAGCTTTTCAGCCTTGTGATACAATAACCATGGGATGTTATGGTAAACAGGGGTGTCGATCAATCTTTTACTAAATTCCTGCTGAAAAGGGACGATGTCCAAGGGGTTAACATCCTGTTTCTTCTTCTTGGAGAGGTTTGTAGGGAACTCTCTGGCTTGTAGGACCATTTGAAGTTTAAAGGCATCTAGACAGGATGAGATAACGCGAGTTAACAGTTTTAGAAGACATGGTCCGAGGGTTGTGGCTATGAGTAGCATTAACAGTGGTCCTGTCGATGGAAGTAGCCATTTCTAGCCTCCCCCCTGCCCGCCCTCCCCCATGCAGCCCAGGTCTCAGATAACTCATGTCTTATTTTTGCAGCTCGATTAGATAGTTTCTTGGCCCCATCCCTTACAATACCAGACTGGTTAGCATAAAAACAGCATTCTTCCTCAAGGAACAGGTTCAGCCCCCCTTTCTCCACTGTGAGAAGGTCTAGTCCTCTTCGATTCTGGAGAGTAACGGCTGCCAGTGAGTCAATCTGATCCTGTACTGCAACAATACTTTGAGCTATTTCTTCTAAACTTTCAGCAAGGTCTTTGGATAGGCTCTGATAGTGGGAGAGGGAAGTTGCCAGTCCCCCTATTCCAGTGCTAACCCCTGTTGAAATGCCAAGTGTTAAAAGGAGAGGGATTAGCTGGACTGCTCTTTTAAGAGGGAGAGGGTGAGATTAAGCGTTCGGTAGAGTAGTGAGGACTCAGGAGGCTCTCAAGAGGCAGAGTGTAGACCTGAGAGTGGTCCAGATCAAGAGAGTTCAGTAACAGTAAAAGAATTAGCCTTAGCTTCATCTTGTTCCTTTGCTGTGTAGGAAGCAGTGCTTCTGTGTCCCAGTAAGGGCAGAAGAGTTCTCCTCCTGGGACTAGCCTCGGGTTCCGGTGGCGGCACTCATAAAAAGACAAAATGAGAATTATTAGAAAGATAAAAACAATGATTATCCAGAATATCAGAGCATTTTGCCTTTAAGAGAAGATAAGAAAGATTAGTGTAAGGAAGAATTCATCAGGGCATTTCTGAATTCCTTGGAGCAGGTTGATCAGCCAGGTCCATTGTCTTCTTGAGGGTGATCCGCAGGGGGTGTTTCTGGTCAGAGGTCACCTTCCACTCAGGCTGGGCGTCGCTCGGCTGGTGGGCTGCCTTCACCCGGGAGTGGTGAATCCTGCAACCTTGAGAGCTGTGGGAGTGGTTAGTATGACTGGATAGGGTCCCTTCCAAATTGGCTTAAGGGGCTCTTTTTTCCAGTCTTTTACCCAAAACTGGTCTCCAGGTTTATAAGGATGTACAGCTGTTCCTAGAGAGATGGGTAGTTGACTGGTCAGTAACCCATCTGTGAACCTCAAATACAGTTTTTCCAAGTCCTTATAGTTGCTTCTGGATCTCTTAAGTTTCCTATTTCCCCCAAATCTCCCTTTGGCCGAATTAAGGGAGGGGGTCTACCATATAGAATTTCAAAGGGAGAGAAACCTACCCTGGCCCTCGGGGCACAGCGTTCCCACAGGAGTACAAGAGGCAAGATATCTGTCCAGGGTAAGGTTGTCTCTTGGCATAGCTTAGCCATAGCTGCTTTAGAGTCCAGTTCATGCACTCTACTTTCCCTGAACTCTGAGGCCTGTAAGCTGTAGTAGTTTCCATCTAATTTCTAAAGCCTTAGTTACCTGTTATACTATTTCTACTACAAAGGCTGGGCCATTATCAGACACTATGGTCAGGGGCATTCCATACCACGGAATTATTTCCTTTAGCAATGCCTTAGTGACTTCTCTCGCCTTTTATGTGCGAGTGGGAGATGCCTCGACCCACCCTGAAAAGGTGCAAAGACTAGTAGGTATTTATTTCCTCTGCTAGGCCCTACTTCTGTAAAGTCTACTTCTAAGTCCTCAAAGGGAGCTTGCCTGCAGCGCTGAACTCCTATCGGTCCCACAGGATCCTGTTTGGCATTGTTCTGGGACAGAGGAGGCAACGCTGAGAAACTGAGGCACACAAGGAGGGAAGATGGGCAGTTAGGTAGTATCTGCCTAACAAAGCTTCCAGAGCAGTCTTTCCTACATGAGTAAGTTCATGCTGCTGGAGGACTACCTTATGGGCTAACTGTTCTGGGACATGGACCCTCTGATCTGGGAGTATCCACCAGCCTTCTTTTGTTCTTTTGCCCCCTTCTTGTTGGGCCCATTCCTCCTCCTGCGGAGTGTACTTTGGAGGTTCAGGTAATTCGGGGGCCAACGTGATCTGTGCCGGTGCTGCTTGTTCCTTGTCAGCCTGCTTTGCTGCGGCGTCAGCACGCTGGTTTCCCTCTGACACTGAGTCTTTCCCTTTCTGGTGACCTTTGCAATGAATGACAGATATTTCTTTAGGCTCCCAAACTGCTTCTAGTAACTTTAAAATCTCATTTTGATTTTTGATTCCTTTTCCTCCCACCGTCAGAAGCCCCCTTTCCTTGTATATAGCCCCATGAATATGCAGGGTAGCGAAGGCATAGTGTGAATCAGTGTAGATGTTGGCACGCTTATCCTTACTGAGTTCTAAAGCTCTGGCGAGGGCCCAAAGTTCTGCCCTCTGTGTTGACCATCCTTCAGACCAGGTGAACTGCTCCTTGGCTCCCGTAGTTGGGTTTTCCCACTCAAAAGCAGAAACGGGCTGGCTGATGGGGGCTAATCGGAGGCAGAAAAAGGCATCTTTCAGATCTAGGCATGTAAACCATTCCGCTTCTGATGGAATGAGTCCTAGAAGCGTGTAGGGGTTTGGCAGCCCTCATTAACAGCCCGTAAATCCTGTACCGGGCGGTAGTCATTAGTCCCAGGCTTTTTGACAGGCAAGAGGGGAGTATTCCATGGTGACTGGAATCTTTAAGGAGTCCCCACTGAAGTAGCCGGTCTAAGTGGACCTGGATTCCTAGGCGTGCCTCCCGTGGAATTGGATATTGGCGGATTTTGACAGGCTGTGCCCCAGGCTTTAAGTCAATTAGTATCAGGGCATGGTCTTTGGCCAGGCCAGGGGGATTTCCTTCTGCCCAGACCAGTGGAAATTCTTCCTCTAATTCAGGCTCTAAAGGTGAGGCCTTTGACTAAGGGGCATAAAGGCTCCATTCTTCCTCCTGGGGCACTGCTAAGGACAGGATCATTGGGAAGGTCTCCTCACTTAGGCGAAGCTGTGCTGAGCCATTTAGAGCAAAAGTGATTTCTGCCCGCATTTTGGCTAAAAGGTCTCTATCCATCAGAGTTACTGGACAGTCTGGCTAGTACAGGAATTCATGAATTACTCGGTGGCCGCCAAGTTGGCATCGGCGAGGCTGGCAAAATGGTCTATGGGTCTGGTCTCCAGTAGCTCCAATGATGGTGACCTCCTTTCCTGAGAGAGGCACTACTTTCTGTGTGACTACTGAGTGCTCCGCTCCCGTATCAACCATAAAGTCCACAGTCTGGCCCCCATTTTTCATTCTGACCATGGGCTCATGGGGGCCCAGCTGAAAAGAGCCTGGTCTGTCCTAGTCAGAGTCAGCTGCTGCCAGCCCAATAAGGTCTGCTTCAGGTGGTCCTGACTGATAGTGACTGGGTGGAAAAGGGGACCCTGTTTTCTTGCTCTGCCGTTTGGGACATTCATTGTTCCAGTGCCCTGTTTCCTTACAATAGGCACATTAGTCCTGTCTCAGGCTTGCTCTTCCTTTCCCTCCTGATCTGTCTTCTTGCTTCCCTTTTTGGGCTGTCTGGGAGCCCGAGCCTCTGAAAGCCGCTGCTATTACATTGGCCCTTCTTTGTATTCTCTTTTCTTCCTCCTCTTTTGCTGCCCTGTCTTGGTTGATGAACACCTCGTTGGCTATCTCTAGCAGTTCACTAGAATTTTTTTCCCGCAAACCCTTCCAGCTTCTGTAATTTTCTCCTGATATCAGGCTGGGCTTGGCCTACAAAAGCAGAATTTACCATGGTTTGAGCATCTGGGGCCTCAGGGTTAAAGGGGGTATAGATCCGGTATGCCTCAGACAGTCTCTCATAGAAAACTGCTGGACTTTCATCAGGCTTCTGGAAAACCTCAGAGATTTTAGCCATATTGGTGGGCTTCTTGGCTCCAGCCCTGACCCCCTGGAGGAAAGCCAGCCGATATCTTTCTAGCCTGGTCTTTCCGTCTTCTGAGTTCGGGGACCAATTAGGTTCCTCATCGGGGAGGGCCTCCCTTGCCCATCTGTCTGTGTCTAAGGTCCCTGCCCGGGCCTGGGTCTGGAGCCACTTCCGAGCCTCTGTCATTACTCTCATGCGCTTCTCCGTGTTAAAGAATGCAAAAAGGAGCTGCTTGCAGTCCACCCAGGTGGGCTTCTGGGTCTGGAAGATCATTTCTAGGAGGTCTACCATGGCCTGAGGTTTTTCAGAATAAGCTGGGGTGTGTTGCTTCCAATTCAGAATGTCACTGTGGTAAAGGGCTGATAATAATAGACGGGCCTTCCTTCCTGTAAGGTCCCATCTTCACCAAGCACTTGGGCACCCCAAATCTCCCTGAGAGGCATCTGACGTGCCTGCCTTTGTTTGGGCCCTTGAGCGGCTGAACACAAGCACCGCCCAACCGGCTCTGGAGAGCCTGGTTGAGGAGAGACGGAGGGGGTTGGGGTTTCCAGACTTTCTGGACCTTCCAGACCAGTAAGGGGAGCACTTGGTGCTGCCTGTGGTTTATATGGAGGTGGTAAAACTGGTGGAACTTCCTCGGGGGGATCCTGTAGAATAGGGGGTTAAACTTCCTTCTGAGGGACCTGCTTCTCCTCTCCTGCCTGCTTTTCCTTAGCTTGCTCCTGTCCTGGTGCCTCTCCTGAGCCTGCTCCTGCCCTGCCTGCCTCTCCTGAGCCTGCTCCTGCCCTGGTGCCTCTCCTTAGCCTACTCTTGCCTTGCCTGCCTCTTCACTCCTGCTACTAAAACCTTACTCTGTCCCTTCTTACACACGTAGAACCGGACCCAAGGTGGCAAGGTTGGAGCAATTTCTAACCAGTTGTCTATGTAGGGAAACTGATCTGGGTGTCCAGGGTCTCCTGTGACTACATTCCAGACCATCCTGACCAATCCTTTATCTAAAGAGCTTTCCGAGGGCCAACCAACCACAAAGGCTGGCCTTTCTACTTCACAGAATTTCCTCAGTGTTTCAGAATTCATTTTAATTCCATAAGCCCCATCAAATCCCTTTTTTAAAATTTTCAACATACAATTGAGAACAGTGGGTTTACTCTGTCCTGACCCCATGATGATCAGTGGTGTGAGACAGACAAGGGAGGGGGTGACCTGTTTTCACAGATCCTCACTCAGATGCCCGCCTGGCCGCGTCCCTTGGGAGCTTAGATTCGTCTTAGCTAAGGTGTACCCGTATAAACCCTGGTCCTGGTCACCTCCATGTGGGGCTGAGTCACCGTTATGCCATATGTCGAATCACGGAACCGCAGGTTGGGGCCCACTCAGACTCTGTAACCGAAGTCGTGGAGCCACACAAAGGAGAGGAGAGGGCAGGCCCTCTCCGTCCACACTCACACACTTTCACCAGACATTCACTCAGAGTTTAAACAACAATCCACCCGATTCCTGATTCCTAATTAATTTGCCTGAGGAAGCCGTATGGCTTCCGGGGAGTTGATCAAGCTCCCCCTTACACTAACTTGGAGTGGGCTGAACTGACAGGGCCCCTACCTTACTGATTCTGTTGACAGGTCCAGAAGTGTCTGTCCATTCTCTCCAGATGCCAGCCAGGTCCTGGGCTGAGGTCCGGGAGCGCCCAGAGTCCCTCAGTTTAATTCTGCTAATTCAACAGAGCAGCACCTCTTGGAGGCCTGTCCAACGCCCCCGGGCCCCAAACCCAGTCCACTCACCAGAGGCTAAAAAGCAAAGCATGGGTTGGTTTTCCCAAAATCTCAGGAAACCAATAATGTTGCAGAGAAACAGAATAAATCAAGCAATGCTCAGAGAGTTTGGAGTCACACTTTATTCACTGGCGGGCTTAGAGAAAATGAATTCAAATCCTAAACAAAGCTACAAGCAGAACTTCCCTTTTTATTAAAGAGCCAGCCCAATGTGCGCTTAGTGGTTATCTCGCTGCTGGCCTTGAAAACAACGCAGTTCTATCCAATTAAAAAATGCACCTGGCATGGCATTGAGAGTGTGGGCATATGTAGTCTCTGGCCTACAAGGGCAGACAGCTAAGTTTATCTTCCTCACTAGAGCCCCAGTGCACAAAATTCGTGCATGGGGTGTGTGTGTGTGTCCATCAGCCCATCCTGCACCCTCTCCAATTTGGGACCCCTAGAGGGATGTCCGACTGCCCATTTAGGCCCGATCTCACAATCCAGGACTGCTGGCTCCCAACTACTCACCTGCTTGCCTTCCTGATCACCCCCTAACCACTCCCCTGCCAGCCTGATTGATGCCTAACTGCTCCCCTGCCAGCCTGTTTGCCCCTGCCTTCCCCTGCAGACCCAGTCACCCCCAACTTACCTCCTCTGCTGGCCGGGTCATCCCTAACTGCCCTCCCCAGCAGGCTTGATCACCCCCAACTGCCCTCCCTTGCTGACCTGGTCCCTCCCAACTGCCCTCCCCCTGCTGGCCATCTTGTGGTGGCCATCTTATGTCCACCTGGGGGCAGCCATCTTGTGTGTTGGAGTGATGGTCAATCTGCATATTACTCTTTTGTTAGATAGGATAGAGGCCTGGTGCATGGGTGGGGGCCGACTGGTTTGCCCTAAAGCGTGTCCCAGATCAGGGTGGGGGTTCCCTTGGGGCGTGGGGCGGCCTGGGCGAGGGGCCTATGCTGGTTTACAGGCTGGCCATGCCCCTGGCGACCCAAGTGGAGGCCCTGGTATCTGGGGTTTATTTATCTTCTACAATTGAAACTTTGTAGCCTGGAGCGGAGCCAAGCCTTCTGCTCGCTCCGTGGTGGCAGCCATTTTTGTTGGGATTTTATGTAATTGAAATTTTGTAGCCTTAAGTGGAGGCCAAAGCAGGCCAGGGCTGCAGAAGCTTGGCTTCCTCCATCGCCGTGGGCAACCCTAGCCTCCTGCTCTCTCCAGCTCTGTGGCTGCTGCCATTTCTGTTGGGATTTATTTATCTTCTATAATTGAAACTTTGTAGCATTGAGTGGAGGCCTGGGCTGTCAAGGGCAGGTGGAAAGCTTGGCTTCCTCCATTGCCAGGGAAACCCAAGCCTCCCTCCTGCTCTCTGTGGCCGCAGCCATCTTGATTGGGTTTATTTGCATATTCCCTCCTTATGGGCTGGTGGGTGTGGCCAGTGGGCATGGCTTGTGGGTGTAGCAGAGGTTCAGTCCATTTGCATGTTACTCCTTTATTAGATAGGATTATTCAAGCAGGCTAAAGCAGGCTAGAAAGCAAAGTCATTTGTTTTTAGAATAAGAGGCCGTCTAAAAAAACAGCAGAGAATTCCAAACAGTAGTTTTACAAAATAGGGGTTAGCCTTCTCAACCCCAGTATGTTACCATATGAGGTTACCATTGCTTGGCTTCAAGTAAAAGACAAATACTACATTAATAGCTTAAACACGATAATAATTTATTTCTCTCTTTTGTTAACAGTCTGGGGTAGGTGGACTTCAAGGTGTCATCAGGGAGCCAGGCTTCTGTCTTGCTGCTCACCTCTGTCTTAGTCCCCTGGGGCCGCCATAACATCCTGCACAGATGGGGTGGCTTCAAAAAGCAGAGATTTGTTCTCTCCCCTTCCTGGAGGCCAGAGTCAGAAGTCAAGGTGTGAGCAGAGCTGTGCTCCCTCAGGAGGCTCTGGGGAGGATCTGTTCCCTGTCTCTTTTAGCTCCTGGGGGTTCCTAGCAACCCTTGGTTTGTGGCTGCCTCCCTCCATTCCTTCGGTCTTCACTCGGCCCTCTGGCTGTGTGATGTCTCATCTCCCTCTGCCTTTTGGTTAGAAAGTTCCTTGTGATGGCATTCCAGGCCTACCGGACAGTAATCCAGGGTGAAGCTTTTATCTCAAGATCCTTAATTACATGCGCATACATCACTTTTCTGAATAAAGTAACAGTTACAGGTTCTGGGGTTTTGGTCCAGCACACATCCTTGGGAGCCATTATAAGCTACCACACCCTCCTACACAGGTTATCTTGTGGTCCAGGATGATTGTTAGAGCACCAGCTAGCAGGCCACTGTTTTCTGCCAGAGGAGGCAAGAGAGAATGGTGGAAAGGGACCTCTCCCAGCTGGGTCAGCTCCCCTCACGCAGCCTTCCTTGGAATGCCCCCTAATGCCCACTGTCCTCTCAGTGGCTGCATTTACCTAGCTGCCAAGGAGGCTGGAAAATGCAGTCTTTTATTCACATAATGCACTGTGCTGCTAAAGCATAATTTCTCAAAAAGGCTTAAAAATATGACATGCAAATAGAAGAAGGTTATATGTCAACCATTTTATTTAGCTCATTAATTAAGGAGGGATTGAGGGAGAGGTTAAGACTGGTTTAAATGAGGATTTGGAGTGCAGAGATTTGCATTCTTTGTCAGACAGAGTTCATTTGCATGGCTGTGGACAGGAATCGTTTGCATTGCTATCAGTTTTTTGCAGTTTGCAGAGCTGTGAAACAATCCAGGTGATAGTCAGGTCCCCACACCTATGCAATGAGACCAGACTGGAGAGTCTGCATCACATACACCACCCAGCAGCACCCACTGAAGAGACACCCTGTAATTGTTTTTTTGTTTGTTTGTTTGTTTTGTGTGGTTTTTTTTTTTTCTCTTTCGAAGTGTTGGGTACTTTTCAAAAACAGTGACCAGTTAAAAATTAGGGCTCTTACCAAGATGGAGGGGATGGTCGATGCTGGGCTGGCCTCTAGCTGTTTCTGCCTCTGGTGGGTCAGAGACCTTTGCCCAGGGTGGAGGCTTCATACAGCAAGAGCAGTGCTCCCCTGCACAGATGGATCCCCTCGTGAGCCCCCCTCCCCCCACCGGCTTCTTTTTAATTAAGATTTTTCACTAAATTCTTTTTGATTTACAGAGCTGTGAGCTTTGACAGATGCATAGAGTTATGTAACCACCACCGCAGTGAAGTACAGAGTAGTGCCTCATCCTGCCCCCTGCCCCCTGGAGAACAGTGCCCTGCTGTCCACGCCTGCAGTTTGCCTTTTCCAGAATGTCATATACTCATACATGGAGTCATACAGTGTACAGCCTTTTGAGTGTGGATTCTTTCACTGCAAATAATACATTTGAAATTCATCATGTTGTAGTGTAGGTATCAGTACCTCTTTACTTTATTCCATGGCATGGATATACCATGGTTTATCCATTCACCAATTGAAGGACATTTGAGTAGCTTCGAGTTTTTTGGTGATTATGAATAGAATTGCTATAAATATGTGCCTACAGGTCTTTTGGGTGAATAACAATTTCATTTCTCTTGGGTCAATCCCCATTTGTGGAATTGCTTAGTCATAGGTTGTTTAATTTTATGTGGAAATGCCAGTTGTGTTCCAAAGTGGATGCACGATTCTGCATTCCCACCAGCAATGTAGGAGAGTTCCTGTTGATCTGCTTCCTCACCAGCAGTTTCTAATCATCAAAAATATTTTTCCTGCATTGTAGCCATTCTGCTAGATGTACAGTGGTAGCTCGTTGTCTAACTGGGCCCTCTGAATGGTCTCAGTGCAACCGAGTCAGGTTGTAACCAACACCCGTGGCTAATCTTTTGATTAAATGGGCAAATCCTCCTATTCAGAGCAACAATTTTTATAGCTATTTCTTCTTAGAAACTTTTGGATTCTGCATGTCTCTTGTCTTTTCTTACCTTTGATTTTGACACCTTAGCACAGGTGCAGGGTTAGCTTTCATGGAGTGACAGGATGAGTATCGTTGCAAGTGAGCGCGAGGATGGAGCGGAAGAACATTTCAGATGTTTCCTCCTAGTGGCCAGCATCTCTGCGATGTGGGAGCTGAGGGTTCTTGTGTGGGGCAAGCATGGGGTGTGCATGTGTGTGTGTAGCTGAGGTTTGTTTGAGGAGGATGGAGAAGTCTTGGCCACTGGAGAATGGAGGGAGAGCTGATGAGTGAGACACAGTACTGCTCCTCTCCTGCTCTCTCCAGGATTGTTAGGGAGGACTCATGGCACACTGGCCAACAGATGGGAACCTCTGGGACCCAGGCCTTTCTCTCCCACTCCTTCCCTTTCCTTCTCCCAAGTCTACTGCCCTTGACAGAAAGAAGGAATGAGGTTAGAATAGGATTCCATGGTAGCCACTATGCTGCATGAATACTTGAAAAAGATTCCCAAATCAGGAAATCCCTTAGACATTATTCATTTACAGCAAGTAAGTTAAATGCATTAAAAAAAGCAGAAGGAAACCTTTTCTTGTCAAAATTAATAACTATCTGTGTGACTGCTGAGTACCCAGCACTGTGATGAGCACTGTGAGGGAGCCAACAAGAGGCAGGCTTCTCTTCCCCATGCTGTCCTTCTTCTGTGGGAATGGGAAGGGGGTAACACCCTCTCCCCACCCCTGCGCACATCCCATGGGAGCAGGTCACCCCCACCTCATCCTCAGCCCAGCACAGGTCCTGGCTCTCCCCTTCACTGCCGCTGTCCTTCCCAAGTCATGTATCACTGGTGACTCTTCCTGTCTGATCTTCATACTTCCGTGTAAGCTGCCACAGAGAATGGGCTGGGCGTGGTATCGCTAACACCAGTCAGGCCGACCCAAGTGTGCACCCGAATCCCTCAGTGCCCTGGCCTCAGGCTGAGAATTTTTCACTTCTAATGAGAGCTCAGCTGCTGCTGTTGCTGCTGGCCGTGAGACCCCTCTCTGAGCACAACTGGCCTGAACCCACAGGGAAAGAAAGTGCTCAAGGACCCTGCCTCCCTCTTTTTGGAGTCAATTAACTTGATCGTGCAGCTTAGGGCTCCTTTCATGCTAGTGTGAAAAGCAGGAGACCCTGCCCTAGTTCCCGAGAGACACTGAAATTTCCATGTCTGGGAGGACTTCGATCTTCCAGAGACATTTTAAACCAAGGTTTGTGGTTATTCATTTATGTCACGGTTTGGTTAATGATTCTTACCCGCATAACGAAACCAACTGCAGGTATTAAATTCTTTATGGTAAATTATAATTACTACCAGAGTTAGAAGAGGTGAGGGCTAGAGATTTCTCCCTTATAAACTCACTCAGGTCTGAATGAAAACAAGATTCAGACTAAATTCCGCTCATACGCAGATTTATTACCAGGTTGGCGTGACACAGCCATGTAACTAGTTCTGTATGTCTAGTAGAAGTCCCAGCTCTGTCCCTTGCAGGGGTCGATGCCCTGCGAACACCTTGCATTCAGTGTTCATCTGTAGCAAGTATGCCAGTATTTCACAGACAATGTACCGGTTTGCTATCGTTGCACTAAGACATTGCTATGAATGTATCAGCTCAACACAAACTTCTCTCACAGTTCCAAGGAGAGAAGCCAGGCACAGCGTGGCATAGCCGGGTGGGTCTTGGCTCCGGGTTTCAGGGCCTGAGCTGAAGATGCAGCAGGGTTGTTTTCCTTTATGGAGGCTCGTTCAGGTTGGCAAAATTCAGTGCCAGGCGGCTGTAGGATTGAGGTCCCCATTTCCTTGCTGGCTCTGGGCTGGGGATTGTTCTTGACTTCTGTAAGCTGGCTTCAAACCTGTTCTGTGGCCTCCTTGCTCCATCTTCCAGGCCAGCAATCTGTCAGGTCCAGAAGGCTGAGTCCTTTGTCTAGGACTGCCTGGCCCCCCTCCGCCTCATCTCATGTTCCTTGGGTGTGGATGAGGTCACAGTAGGAGTAATAACTCAGATTACACTGACTTGCTACCTTCCTCTCTTTACACAAGGCACTTGTAAATGGGTTTTTGGAAGTTTCTGGAAGCCTCCCAGGTGTGTGTCACGTGTGCTTATGAGATGAAGACTGACCTTCCCTCTTGCTCTTTCTGCTTTTGAGGGTTTCTGTGATTATTTTGGGCCATCCAATAATCCAGGGTACTCTATAGTTTAAGGTCAGCTGATTAGAAACTTACTTCTTATCCATCTCACAGCCCCTCACAGCAGTCCCCTGAGTGTCTTTGATAAAGTAACCAGGAAATGGGCACTTCGGGGTAACATCTTTGGAGTTTTGCCTATTACAGACGGAATTCCTGCATCCTGCTATTTTTGCATCTGGGGCCTAGCAGTGCTCTGGGCCTGGTGCCATTGACTTACCAAGACTAGGGTACCTTTCCGAGGGCCTGCTAGTTCTTCACACCTGGGTCAGCAAGGGCCAAAGCGCTTCTGTGGTATTTCTAGTCAGTCCTCTTACCCGCAAGTATCATACATTTCACTACTGGAAATAGCCTTCCAACTACCATTACACTCATTAACAAAGTCAGAATTCAGCCAATGTGCAAATCCACTTCTAACCCCACATGTGCCCATTAGCGTATCCTGGGTGTTGGCTGGTGATGAGGATGGTTCCCTGACTGACTGACTGTGGACTCGTGATTAAAAGCTAGTGAACTGCTCCTGGAGCCTGTATCCCAGATTAAGGCAATGAATCGCCTTTACATGATAGGGTAGAGCCAACCAACACACAGTTATGTCACACTGTGTATGTTCAAGTGTTTTGAAATAAAATTCAAATGAGGTAATAAAGGTTCTTGTCCCCTCAGTGGAGGTCTTCAGGATCTCACCCTTGTTCTCACCCCGTGCCTGGCAGGCAGTGGACTTGCAATAGATACCTGAGTAAATGAAGTGAGCGAACGAATTTCTGTGCTTTACTACATGCAGCAATTGCATACAGTCTATAACAGTATGATCAAGCTGCACTGGAAGGAAGTAGAAACATCACTCGGATTATTGTTGAGCGAGGAGTTTATTGTACTCACAGTGCTGCAAATACTCACCCTGCAAACAGCTTGAAAGTCTTTGTCAACGTCTCTCGTAATGGTGCCTGCTGGAAGGAGCATGGCTGCGTTTTGATACACTGTTTTCCCACTAGATTTAAGCACCTTTTGATAATGGTTGTTTATTTACATCCACCCATCAGCAGATGACTCATTTTCACCCTCTCGCCGCCTTGTTTTCATTTCTTCTTCCCTAGAATTGTGTTCTAAATTTCCCAGACCCGCCTGTCTTTGCGTGTGGATGAAGTCCCATTAGCAATAATAACTCAGGTTGCACAGACTTGTGACCCTTCTCTCCTTGCACAAGGCCCCAGGCCCTTGTTAAAGAAGTTTCTGGACGCCCCTGGGGTTATGTCACCTGTGCTCATGACTAGGGCGGCTGCCGCTACCGCGGGTGCACTTCTCTCCTGGAGCCCTGCCCGCATCAGCTCCCAGTGCCCAGGTGTGTGTCGGGAGCCTCCGGCGGCTCTTTGTCACTCCCTGTAAGAGCCGTCTCAAGCAGCGTTTTAGGTTTTACTTACAGCCCCTCCCCTGTTCCCATAGGAGAAATCCAAGTGATGGACAGACAACACACTGTGCTTGGAATTGTCCTCCTCTTGAGTTGAGAAGTTTTGACTGGGTCAGTTCAGCATCTTGCTCCTTCCCTCATAGAGAAACCTCTCACGAGGCTCTCACCCCTCATATAAAACCAGGGTTGGGGGCAGCCCCACCTGGTCACCCACCTGCTTCCACTCAGCAAGGGACACAGCTGCAGGGTGGGTGTTGTCAGCCCAGGTCTCTCTTATAGAGTGTTAAGTTTCCCCCCTTCTCAGTTCCAAATTCTGTCTCCTCCTTTCTCCCCCCCAATACTTTCTTTATGGCGTATATGAGGGACATCCATTATCAAATGATTGATACCACATAGTGTCGTTCTTCACAGTCTCCAGATGTTGTGAGAAATGTAAGATCTGTTTTAAATGCAATAAATAGCCTCCGGTGTGCTCGTCCCACATACTGCTTTTGTGTATATATATATAATTATTTTTAACTAAAACTCTCAGGAATGAAAAGGACCCCCTGCCCTTCTCTCTTTCACTGCCCCAAGATAAAGCCCAGTTTGGTTTATTTCTGCCATCCCTTAAAAAAAAAAAATTCCTTATATGGCAGTTTCTAAGCAGCAAAATAGTCAGCTGTGTGATTAAAATGTCAAAAAGAGTAGGAAAGCTGGCCGCTGGGTAAAGTATGTTTACACGAAGACTGGAGATTGAATGGGGAGAATGAGGTGCCTCCCAGGTCCTGGATGAAGTGATTAAGGGGGAAGGCCGCGCCCCCGAGACTGACAGGCCCTCCTGCACCATGGAAGGAGCTGGCAGGGGCTCTTGGCATGCAAGCTGCACAAATGGGTACCTGTTTAACCTTTTTAGCACATTTTGTGTTTCTCTTCATCTTACGAGCACTTTAACTTTGAGAGCCTGCTTCTGCAGAAACACATAGTAGAGAATTGGGGGCGGGGGCGGGGGGTGGAGAATGAGGGACCTGTGATGAGGAAAGGGATCCAGAGGTGCAGTGAGGTGGATTTAATTTATGCTCAAGAATGATCCCCATTTACCTCAAACCTTGTAAACTGGTTAAGTTGGTGCTCCAGCCATAGCCCTAGACCCTGCTTAGACCCTGATGGGAGAACGGGGTCTTCCTTAGAGGCCCCGCCCTGTCAGCTGCCCAGGGGTGATGGGAGGTGCAGCATTGTTGCAGGGCAGCCCGAGCTGCTAGATGAGCTGATTTTCAAGCTAATACCTGACAGTTTTGCCTCGTTTTTAAGAGCCTCTTGCCTTAAAACATAGTTGTAGCTGGAATACCATGCTTTCGGGGTAATGATTATGTGGTTTTGCATTCTGATCAACTTGGGGAGATTAATCTGATAGCGCCTGGTTTATGTAAAGGGGGGAATTATTTTACTTTAAGGTAGCTCATACTAGGGAATGTTGAGCATTTCATTTTAAACAGGAAGCTGCGTGAGGAAAGACACTGACAATGTCCCCTGGCAGTGGCTTCCCCTGAGTCACGGGGGTGTTGGAGAGATGCGTTGTTCAGTTTTGATCACTGTTGAGTGAACCACACTTAGCATGGCCAGTAGTGAACCTGAGGAGGGGCAGTGAAGGATTAAAGAAAACAGACAAGAGAATATATGTGGAGCCAGGTAGGATACTGTTCTCAGATGGAGAGGCAGTGCCACCGCCTATAAGACAAGTCTTTATTTTATAGTCAGATCCCACAAAGCAAAGCAAGGGCTGGTCAAGAAGTTTACAATGTTCTTGCGAGTTTCGAATCTACTTAATTACATGCACCTGAGAGCTCTATCAAGCTTTGTTTTGGCAGCACTTGCTGCACCTCGTGCAGCCCACATCACTCAGCCACCTGGGACCACAAGTTTGGACCATAAGGTCAAGCTTACAGCCATAGCCTTTGACTATAATTGTGCAGGGAGGGCTTTGCCCTCCAAGTTGGGACTGTGCCCTCTCATTAGTCCGAGGCTTGAACCTGTGCAAATGCTGTAGCCACTCTCCACATCTCCCCCTTTTTTGTTTATAATCACTTCTATTTACATTATTCATCACAATCACAGGACTTATAAGGATTATTCCAAAATTAGAAATTGTCCAAAACTTTAAGCTACTACAATAAATATAAAAGTAAAAACTTGTTTCTGTTTACTTGACATCAAAAGCTTTAGGCAAATTACGCAGCATAACCAAAACATAAAGAACAAAACTGGTTATTAACAAAACAACAACAAAATAATGTCAATGCAACACAGCAACAAGAGAGAAACTAAACCACAGATGTGTTAACATTCTCAGGACATTTCCACAAAATGAAAGTTTCTTTTGCTGCTGGTGTCTATCTACTCAGAGTCCTCAGATTTGGTTGCGCAAGACTTTACAGAAGACTGGCAGTTAAACAATGCTAGCATAGCCAGAAACATGGCTGAAGGAGTAGCTTTTCTACCATTTGTTGGGCCTGAGTCATTAACTTATTCAGCTGATCCCATGTTGGCACCTCAGCCCCTTGTGAAGCCTTCGTTATCTTCTTCCGCATCACTATCATCAGGGCAACTCTCAGTCTTTTGAACGGAGGGACAAGGAGCTTCTCTGGGTCCACTACGGTGATGCACACAACACCCTGGCACCCAAATCGGCTGTGCTGCTCCCTCTGGAAAGATACAAACATAACCACTGCCCCACATCATCAACAGACCTGGTCTAAACCATTGTCCAAAAAATATTTCTTTTAGAGAGAGTAGATCTTTGTGTCACCTCAGAGCCCTTGAGATGTCACAAAACAGTCTCTCAGTTAACTTATTTTCCATCTTCTACTTTTCTACTTAATCTATATCTTATTTTCTACCTTATACTTTTCTACTTAATCCATATCTTCCTTGGACAAACTTAAGAAATTTAAGAATTTGACTACTCTTCTTTGAGCATTGTTTTAGAGATCCCTTTCCTGAGATCCTGAATTTCCCATAGTTTACACCCAGCTGCTACCAAACCTCACTCCCTACCTTACTTTCGCTTTCTGCACGTGCTTCACTGGAGTGTCCTTTCACCTTACAATTATAATTTTCCTGTACTCAGGCCCCACGTTGGATGCCATATGAACCACGTTCAGCACAGCCAGTGGTTTCTAAGATTTTTATGGTTTCACAGCTTACATTTAAGTCTTTTATCCATTTTAAGTTTATCCTTGTGTATTGTGTAAATAGATGGTATAGTTTCATTTTTTGCATTTACCTGTACAGTTTTCCCAACACCATGTATTGAAGAGACTGTCTTTACTCCATTATATGCTCTTGCCTCCTTTGTCAAATATATTAATTGACCATACTGGCATGGGTTGATTTCTGGGGTCCCTGTTCTATTCCATTGATTTATATGCCTGCTTTTGTGCCTGTACCAGACTGTTTTGGTTACAATGGCTTTGTACTATAGTTTGATATATGGTATTGTGATCCCTCCAATTTTGTTCTTCTTTCTCAAGATTGCTGCTACTATTTGGTGTCTTTTTAGGTTCCACATAAATTCTTGGAATATTTGTTTTAGATCTGTGAAGTACGCTGATATATATTTATTGCTTTGGGTAGTATGAACATCTTAATGATGTTAATTCTTCCAATCTGTGAACACAGTATTTTCTTCCACTTGTTTGCATCTTCCTTTGTTTCTTTTTTTTTTTTTTTTCAATGTCTTGTACTTTTCTGAGTATAGGTCTTTTACCTTCTTGGGTAAGTCTATTCCTAGGTTCCTTATATTTTTCATTGCAATGGTAAATGGGACTGTTTGCTTAGTTTCTTTCTGAGAGTTCATTGTTGGTATATAAAAATGCCACTGATTTCTGGATATTAATTTTGTTCCTGCTACTTTGCCAAATTCATTTATTAAATCTAGTAGTTTTTTGGTGGAGTCTTTAGGGTTTTCTATGTATAATATCATGTTAACTGCAACTAATGACAGTTTTAATTCCTTCTTTCCAATTTGGGTGCCTTTTATTTTTTCTTCTTGTGTGATTGCTATTGCTAAGACTTCTAGTATTAAGTTGAGTAAGAGTGGTGAAAGTGGATATCCTTGTCTTGTTCCTGTTTTGTTTTTTTTTTTAAGGGAAACTCTTTTAGTTTTTGCCCATTGAGTATGATGTTGGCTGTAAGTTTGTCATATATGGCCATTACTATGTTGAGGTATGTTCCCTCTATTCCCACTTTGCTGAGAGTTTTTATCAAGAATGGGTGCTGGATTTTGTCAAATGCTTTTTCTGGATCAATTGATATGATAATGTGATTCTTAAAATTATGTTTCTGCTAATTTTAGAGAGAAAAGAAGAGGGAGGGAGGGAGGAAGAGGAAGGGGGGGGAGAGAGAGAGAGAGAGAGAGATGTGGGAGAGAAACATCGTATACATGGCCCAACCAGGGATTGAACCTGCAACCTGGGCATGTGTCCTGACTGGGAATTGAGCCAATGACCTTTTGGGGCATGGGACATCCAGGATTGATCATGTGATTTTTATCCTTCATTTTGTTTATGTGCTAGAACACATTTATTGATTTGAGAATATTGTACCAACCTTGCATCCTGGAATAAATTCCACTTGGTCATGGTGTATTGTTGGATCTGATTTGCTAATATTTCATTGAGGATTTTAGCATCTATGTTCATCACACTATTCGCCTGTAATTCCGTAAATATATCTGGTCCAGGAGTGTTTTTTTTTAAATTCTTTTTAAAGTAATTTAATTACTTTTTTTAAAATTACAACTTTAGTTGTTATTGGCCTATTCAGATTTTCTTAGTTTTCCTGAATCAGTCTTGGAAGATTGTATGTTTCTAGGAATTTTTTCATTTCACCAAGGTTGTCCAGTTTGTTGGCAGATAGTTGCTCATAGTATTTTCTCACAATCCTTTATATTTCTGTGGTGTCAGTTATTACTTCATCACTTTCATTTCTGATTTTATTTATTTGCATCTTCTCTTTTTATTTCTTGATGATTCTGGCTAAAGGTTCATCAATCTTCTTTATTTCTTTTAAAGAACCAGTTCTTGGTTTCATTGATTTTTTTTTCCTTTTTTTGTTAGTCATTTATTTTTGCTCCGATCTTTAGGCCTGTAATACTGTGAACTTCTCTCTCAGGACTATTTTTGCTGTGTCCCATAAATTTTGTGTTGTTGTGTGTTAGTTTTCATTTGTTTCCAGGAAGTTTTTTATTTCATCCTCAATCTTACTGATAATTCATTCATTGTTTAATAACACACTATTTAGCTTCTATGTGTTTGAACGTCTTTGAGTGTTTTCATTATAGCTGATTTCTAGCTTCATGCTAATGTGATCTAAGAAGATACTTGATACGATTACAGTCTTCTTGAACTTGTAGAGACTTGCTCTGTGTCCTAACATGTGGTCTGTCTTTGAGAATGTTCCATGTGCACTTGAGAAGAATGTATATTCTGCAGCTTTGGGATGAAATGTTCTGTGAATATCAATTAAATCCATCTTATCTAGTGTATCGTTTAAGGGTGCTGTTTCTTTGTTGATTCATTGGGTGATTCTTCTGTGTACCCTGTCCAGAGATCAAACTGGAAACCTTGGTGTATCTGGGCAATGCTGTAACCAACTGAGCTACCTCACCAGGATAGGACCCGTCATTTCTTGGCATGTCCCCAACTGCGATTATTTATAGGTCTTTTCTCTTGTTGAGTTTCCCCAGAGAGAAATCCTTTAGTTTCTTCTTGCCACAGTGGGCTAGCTTGTTGTTGGTGATTTTGTAATTAAGAGGGAGCATGTGTCCACATTGGACCCACCAATCTGCATGTAGAATTTTTTCTCAATCTGTTGTTTAGTGTAGCACTCAAGAGTTCAGCTCTTGAGTCTTCATTGTCTTAGTTTTCAACCTTTTCAGAGAAAAACTCAGTCTCCAAGATGAAGGAAGGGATGCTCCTGGTTTGGAGTGGGGGGTGAGGTCATAAATAGATTTTCAACCCATTGTCCTGTGTTTGACCCCACCTGTGCCCCTGCCTTCAGAGGTGTCTCCTGTCTAAAACTGAGTTCTCCTGTCTCCCTCCCAGCACTAACTTTTTCTAGTCGGCTTCATCCACGGCTCCTTGGCATTTGGTTTCCAACTTTTCAGAAATCTGGTTTCTTGCCTGTGGTTATCTCCTTTCTCCATTGTTCGCTCTCAAATCCCTTTATTGCAACTTTAATAGTATTTTAAAAGGGAGTGAAGGCAAACGAGGGTTCATCTGCTATGTTTAATGGAAAGTGCACACAAATTCTCTAATGAGCAATTGAGAGGGGGATGAATAAATCTCTATAGTTATAAACTTACCTTGTTTTATAGTGTTTGAGGCCCTGCTTTTTGTAAAAAGCTACTTAAATAAAAGGACCATGTTGGAGAGCCGTTGTTTATATTCACCTCATAATACTTCAAATCATAGTAAAAGTTAGAGGGGATCAGAGACAAGCAAGCATGACTGTTCAACCAAGGTCCATGGACAATTGGATGGTGGGAGGTTCCTCTGCCCTGGCCTTTTCTATAAATGCATATTTAATCTGGATTTCCTACTCTTATAAGTGCTAGGGGGGATTTAATATGTGGGCTTCACACCTGCACAGACCCCAAAACTGTTTGTATTTCTGCTCTGCCGTGTGTGCGCCATGAACAGATTAACTGGTTGGAGCCTCAATTTCCTGAACTAAAAATGGGGGAAATAGTGCTTTTCTCCCAAAGTTATTAGGATTGAATGAATTAATATTTGCCTGTGCTTAGTCTTGTGTGACCACCTAAGACACATCTTGTTTACTGTAGTATATTCCAGGTCTCCTTTTTATCCAGCATCACTGCTCACTGTGGTCAGCCTACAGGCTCTTGATACCCTCACTCCTCAGTGCTGAGTAATTATTATAGTTAGCGGTTGGTCTCTGAACAGAACACAGTTCAGACAATTAAATGGGTGGGCATGAATGCTTTCTGAAGGCACTGCGTGACATTGGGGTTTGGTTTTCCAGCTGTTCATAATGACCATTGTATGCCCATAGCACATAACCCACATTTTAAGGAAGTACTTACTATTAGAAAATATTTATGAAGGACGTATGGGGTAGGGAGATTGGAGCCAGGAAGTAGATCTTTTTAGATCTGCTGTTACTATATCCTGAAGAGTTAAAGTGAGCAGAAACTTATAGGTAACTCTTGTGTATTTGGTTGCTGACAGGGGCAATTCAAATAATTGGGCAATAATAATAAAGTTCATTATGTCTCCTAAGTACTTTAAATGGAAAAGAGCATATGACCAGAGAGAAATATATCTGTGATCTCTTTACCGTAGTGAATAGGTCCCAAACCAAACATGAAGAAAAATTCTCGTATCTGTCCTGATTCCGTTTTCTACCTGCCCTGTTCAGGCCCTTCACAGTTTCTGGGTCCTCCACAGTAAATATCTTAGTTTCTTAGTTCCTAGTTTGCCCTTTCCCCTGTCTTTCCCTCCACACATATTTCTATGTAGATATGTGTATGTCTTAGATAAAATCTGAATCATGCTCTGTATTCTGTTATGAAGCCTATATCATCCATCTGTGTTGTCAGCATATTCTCCCTCTTCCCCCATAACCATTCAATTTTAACCTTACAACAATCCCTTTCTGACGTGGACAGATATTCCTTAGAGAAGAATTCCAAGTAATACATGTAAAGAAATGAGGAAAGTATAAAATCACCATTGGAGCACCTCAGCAATAAATGATGCAGGTAGCACCACAGATGAGTGCTAAAGTTAGCTCAAAGTACCTCCCCCCAAACACTTACTAATTACTGTGGTGTTTTTAACAAATATCCAAGAATTCCTTGACACTCTTTCCTCTGGGAGGTGGACCTTAATTCTCCTCTCCTTTGAATGTGGTCTGAACTTAGTGACTCACTTATAAGGAGCAGAGGAAAGAAAAGGAAAACTGAAAACCTTATAGTGGAGAGACATGATAGACCTCCCTAAGAGATCATGGTTATTTCACCAGTAAAAGTCATGTTGAAATCATGAGATATTACAATAAAATGTGATGAGGGGGGCATGCCGCCCGTGGTGTCTTCTAAAACCCTATAACCCAAATCTAATCACAGGGAAACATCAGACAAATCCAAATAGAGGGAAATAGTATAAAATACCGACCAGTAGGCTTCAAAATAGTCACAGTCATGAGAAACAAGGCAAGGCTGAGGAATTGCCAGGAAGAGAGAGGAGGGGGAGACAGGATGACTAAATGCAACGGAATGCAGTGGAATCTCAGATTAGATCCTGGAGGAGAAAAAGGTTTCAGAAACGAGGGTGTCCAAAGTTGGAAAGTTGGAAATAATATCCCTATTTGTTTAGTACCATGCTACCATGCACTTCCATGATAATGTAGTTTTTTGTTTGTTTGTTTGTTTAAGATGTGCATTACAAAGCTGTCTGGGCATTGGGTTATTTTTATGGTAGTAGAGATGCTTTTGCAGAAAACCTTTAGATGGCAGCATCTCTCACCATAAACCTCATTCGGAACAGAATTTCTCAGATGTGTAAGATGTTTGACACAGGAGGATGCTCAGAATTAGGCTGACTCATCCCTTCAGTGTGTGGTGAGGGAGCTGAGGCCCCCAGAGGGTCAGGACCAGAGCTCAGGGCTGAGCCACTGGGAGAGCTGTGGACCCCTGTCTGGTCCTCTTCCCACCACCCTTCCACTTAACCTGTGTGAAATGTTTCCTGGCTCTGTGGCCTTGTTAAAAGCCCATGTTCAGCATCAGGCTACCAAGGCAAACGAGAGTCCAGTGGGATTTGGGACCAAAATGTAATATGATGTTTCAAATGAGCAGACAAAATAGGTAATCTTTTTTGGAGGTAAGCAGATTTATTTAGATAAAATTCTCATAGCATACAGTTTACTCATTAAAGTGTATACTACAGCAATTTCTAGCATAGTCACAGGTTGTGCAACCATCAGCACATCCTAATTTTAGAACATTTTTTTCACCCTAGAAAGAAGTCCCATACCCGTAAGCCATCATCCCATCAGTCTGCACATCTCCCAGCCTCTGTCAACGATTCATATTTTGTCTCTTATTAATTTGTCTCTTCCGGACATTCATATGAATGTAATCATATAGTATGTGGTCTTTGGTGACTGGCTTTTTTCAGTTAGCATAATGTTTTCAGGTTTCACCCATGTTATGGCATGCCTGAATCAGAGCTCCATTCCTTTTTTTATTGCCCAATAATATTCCAGTGTGGATATATAACATCTTGTCATCAGTTGATGGACATTTGGCTGTTATGAAAAATGCAACTAGGAACATTCACGCACCAATTTTTGTGGGAATGTACATTCACATAGAAGTGGAATTGCTGGGTCAATTGGTCACTCTTTGTTTAACCCTTTTGAGGAACTGCCAAACTGTTTTCCAGAGTGGCTGCTGTGCATTGCCCTAGCAGTGTGAGAGCATTCCATTCAGTCTTGGTAAGAATTCCAGATTTCCCGATAAGTTGGGGTTGCGGGAGAAGTGAGAGATTTGACTCTGAAGCTCTCTTGTGTCTCTGATTCACACGCCGGACTGGCTGCTGTGTCTGTTTGCAGGCAGCCGTGTCAGCTGCCAAGAAAGCAATCATCTTCTCTGCCCCACACAGTTGCCATGCGTCACAGCCTGATAAAATGCCTGCATTCTGAGCCTGCTTGGAGTGTGTTGATATTACAGGCTGGCTGTTTGCAATCCCTGCCTCCTGACTTCAGAGCGACCAGGCTATCCAATCATCTTTGTCCCAGTTGGAGAAAAATTCCAAAGATAAAATCCTTTGCCACAAGCCGTCCAGGTTCGAACATGTCAAAATCACTTACTTGACACACACCGAGGACAGCTGTAGGGACTTCACCACAGAAGAGCAGCTTGGTTTCTGTCCAAGTTTACATTCTCAAAACTGACCTTACCCACTTCTTCTTTGGCAGGCAGGCTGGACATTCCCATGTCTGTACCGAGATGACTGTGTGTGTGTGTGTGTGTATGTGTGTGTGTGTGTGTCGCGCGCGCTCAAGGGAGGGGAGAGGGCTGGCTCTTCCTTTAGGCATGTTTGGGTCCTGGTGAGGACACACACTGCACATGCTGAGCTTTGCATCTGGAAAAAATTAGCCACACTCAGATCTTTCCCACTACAGGTCCCGTCAGGAAGCCCAAGTATGTGGAAAGCCCCCGAGTGCCTGGAGATGCAGTTATAATCCCGTTCAGAGACGTGTCCCAGCCAACAGAGCCTAATGAGAATGGTAAGAATCTGTTTTCAATGATCCTCACCGCCCCCGCCCCCCCCCCCCCCCCCCGAGATTGTACATAAGGACATTTCATTTCTGAGTGAAACTTGAGTGCCTCTTGCAGGAATGCTTTTGCTAAACTCAATGTGTTTGGGAGGGTTTTTTTCCCCCTCAGCTAGTTACAGAGGTCTGTTCAACTAATGTGCATTCTTGGAATTATGTGCATAGTGTAGGACTAGCTGAGTTGGGTACATATGCATTGTTTAAGGGTTCACTCTTATTTCCTCTCAAGTTTGACCTCTGTCATGGGGGGATAGGAAAAAGCAGCCACAAGACTGCTTCCAAGACTTTGTTTTGTTTTTTAGTACTCCATCATTTTAGAATATTCAACAGCAGGCTTTCACTGGAAAGCTGAAACTTCAGCTGCATGAAGCTTCTAATAACTAGCTTACTTAAAACCATCTGGTAGCTTTTAAAAGCTTATTTCTTAACATCTAAAGTTTTTCTTTAGGGGAATATAGAAGTGGGGCAGAAAACATCACACACACCCAAAAAACCCAAACTCATTGAAACCTTTTCAAGAAGACATTTTATATTTTGCTTTCCCCCTATATCTGGAAATATGTGTAACAGGCATTACAAACTTATAGCATTTCATAGATGTATCAATAGTTCTTTATTTTTTTTTAAATCAATTTAAGAATTTACCCCTTTGTTCCTTTCTTGGGGTAGTGGGTTGCCCAACTAACAACTCTTTAGTCTTTAATTTGTGTTTTAAATTTACATCCTATTTTCCTAAATAAACATGTTAAGGAACCCTGGCCTACGTAGGGAACCTGTTTTACCCTCAGTGTGGGCACAAGCTCATGTAGTAATGCTGAAAGAGACAGGAAAATGCATCCATATTTGCACTTAGAAATATCTGGCACCCTGCTCTCCTGAGTTGTGGGATGTGGGCATACAGCCCCTTTATGTGCTAACCACCAGGTGTGTATTCTGTGTTTCTACATTTTGCGTGGTGGGGAGTGAGTAGAAACATGGAGTGGGGTGGTAGTGCTGAAAATAAAGCTAAAAATGAATTGAGAGAGGAGGGATTAGCAAAATATGAAAATTGGGAAGAGGAGTTTGGGATGGGTGGTGGATGAGATGGGTCCAGGACTGGGCACGTGGGACAGGGAAGAGGAGGTGGTGTGTGCAGCTTGGCATGAGAAATTCCACCCTTTTTCCTCTGGCCAGGCACCCAGTCATTAGGCTTCGGTAGGGGGTTCACACTAGGATTTGTGCTGAGGGATAGACAGGGTGTGCTGTGCGGTGATGAAGACGGAAGAGTCCACGGTGGTATCTGGTTAGGATGGCCATCCTACATCCATGAGGACACTCTTGTTGTGAATTCATATGTGCAGGGTGTCCATGTGTTGATCTGTTCTCTCATTTATGTTCTGAGTATTGAATGGAAAAATAAAACAATGTTCCTCTAAATCAGTGGTTCTCAACCTTTCTAATGCCGCGACCCTGTAATACAGTTCCTCCTCATGTTGTGGTGACCCCCAACCATAAAATTATTTTCGTTGCTACTTCATAACTGTAATTTTGCTGCTGTTATGAATCGTAATGTAAATATCTGTGTTTTCTGATGGTCTTAGGCGACCCTGCTAGTGGTTCTCAACTGTGGGAGAATTTATGATATCTTGTCCCGACCCACAGGTTGAGAACCACTAGCAGGGTTGCCTAAGACCATCGGAAAACACAGATATTTATATTATTATTCATAACAGTAGCAAAATTACAGTTATGAAGTAGCAACGAAAATAATTTTATGGTTGGGGGTCACCACAACATGAGGAGGAACTGTATTACAGGGTCGCGGCATTAGAAAGGTTGAGAACCACTGCTCTAAAGTAAGAATCAGTCATCTTCCCATTTCATAATAAGCCTGCCACCTTTTGCCCTCATTCCCACCCCCAAAGTCTTTGTAATCCTGGGTGGTTATGTCCCTGGCATTTTGGCTGGCCTAGCCTCCATTATATAGCCTCTTCCTCCCTGATGGAGAGTATTGTTGAGTTCCTGTCTAGAGTTTATGACTTCTGCTAGAGTGAGAATGGGGGAGCAATTTAGGATTTTTATTGGGCAAAGAAAAGAGTTTATAAATAGCTTTCATTGTCAACTTCCCTCCTCTTGCTCAAGGCGGAATTGGCTGTCTTTCTTGGGCTGAGGAGGCATTCTTATGCGTGGCCGCCAGCTGAGCTGAATTCAAGTGCAATGATTGATATTGCTGTAGTTTTCATGAGCACTCACTGCTAAGACTTAAGCTCTTGGATTTGACATCAGTCTCCAGGGGATCTGAAATTATGACATACCAGGGCTGTGAATAAGGACAAGAAGTTTCTAGAAGTTTTGCATAGAAGTTAAAAACAGGGTACATTTTCTCTTTTTTTAGGTGTCTGGAAAAGGGTGTTGTTCTTGTCATTGTGTGGTTAGTCATGGTGTTGGTGGAAGACCAAGCAGAGTTATCTGTTAGGTGAGGAGGAGGTGGTAGCCTAACAGACTCCAAGTTGACAAAGAGCCAAGGATGCTGTGTTTTGTAATTCCCATGGAATCCTTTAAATTTCAATGGAATTAAGTTTGACATATTAACATGTACATTTTATGTCCAGGTCATTGAACCTACTGGAGAGGCTGGGCTGAATTAAAGCTAATTGAGTTTGAGTTTGACCCAAGCATGTACAGATCCACTTCTAGGGTTTCATGTCATTACTTAAGTTTTAGTTTAAAACTTGGGCTTATGCTTTCCATATTTCCTTTGGGCATTTTTTTTTAATCTCTTAAGACATTTTTCCAGGTGCTGTCAATAATAGCATCTCAGTCTTCACCAGACTAACAAACTCTATGAAAATAGCTCCTAGCAAAGTGCTTTCAAAATTTCACATAGACTCATGAAATAGCTTCCTAAATGTTCTACCTAAATGTTTGCCATACCCTCTCCAGGCTAAGCTGCCTTGCTTTATGGTCATGTAGCTCCATATATTCTTAATTCTTGGCTCTCTGTATAAAATTTAAATCAAAGTAAAATAAAATCAATGAGCACTTTGAAATTACTAGTTTATAAGTAACTACAGTTACATATAAGTTGCATATTTTAGCCACCTGGGAAGTGGTTATATGGACAGTTGAACATTTTTAATGCAAGCAAAGAACCTGTTAAACATTTGAATTCATCTGGATACATCTTTAGGGAAAGACATTCTACTTTATTCAATGTTTTAAAATATTTTTGAAGGACATCATTTTCTACTCTGGCAAAAAAGAGTGAGTTAATAAGGTCCTCAAACAAAACACATCCCTCTTTTCCTATCAAATGGCTGTCACACAGAATGAGTTCTTCACAAATAAGCCTTCTATCCTAAAGCAACATATTGTTTAGGGAGAAAATGTCATTTACCCACAAAATAGTACCTTTGCCTTAAGGGCCAGTATAAAACCAGATAAGTTAGAGAGGATTATTAAGTTATAATAGGATTCACAGCTGTGTTTCTTTAAATTAAGGGCAACCATAATCCATTTAGGTCTGCTTCAATCTGTCATTAGCTACTTGAGCAAGCTTTGATGGGGAGGGGTGAGAAAGTTTTAGTCTTATGAGTCATAGCTTGGTGAAGATCAATCTCCAAATATGATTAAACATTTTTTTCTGGCACTCTGATTAGCAGGTAAAACTGACACATACAAAACAGCAGAATCATTAAATGCCAAACTCTCTTATTGGAAGGTGTGGGTCTTTTTTTAGATCAATGTTTAAGTTATTATTGATGCCTTATGTTTTTGGTTATTTTTTCAGGCATTTAAAAAGATGTAGAGAATGAAAAAGGTGTAAAGACTAATGGCATTTGTCTACCCACTCCTCAAGTTAACAAATAAAACATAACTGTTTCCTCCTGATCTTATTCTTCTTCCTTTCCCAAAGGGACAACCTAGCTCCTGCTATTAATTTTAAGCTTCTTTTTAGAATGGTGATAGACTATTTGATGAATGGTCAAATAAAGTTTTATTAAATTAAAGTACAGAGAGGGGACATACTTGGTATGTGTGTGGTGAAGAGAGACTCGAGGTAGAATATCCATTCATTCTCGACTTCCTTAAATAAATATTAATTACATTCCTATGCTGTGAAAAGCTCTATGTTGGATGCTATTTGAGATGGGTTATCAAGCATAGGACTTTTCTTCACAGAGGCTTAGAGTCTGGTTGCGGATTAAAGGCCTGTGTACAGAGTGATTATAATGCGAGGGGGAAGCAGTGCTGACTGATTCCAGCTGTGTGATGAATCGGGTGCACATGAAGGCACCAGGAAACACTTAATTGGTTGGACCTATGCCTTAAGATTTACCTGTCATAGGATGGAATGAGGCAGGAAGGAGACTAGGATCAGAGAAAGACTGTAAAGTGAGAAAATAAGATCTCAATTTAGAACAAGATCAGGGAAGAAGAGGTGATGAATAGGAAGATTCATGAGAAATTGCAAGGGCCAGGAACTGTTAGAGACAAAGATGATGACTTCCAGGCTTTTTATTTACTTATATTAAATCTTTATTGCTGAAAGTATTACATATGTCCCCCTTGTCCTCCCATTGACCTCTTCTAGCTCACCTCTGCCCACTTCCAGGCTTCGAGAGTACATTTAGAGCAATGGAGGAGAGGAAACCATCCATTTTAGTTTTAGTTCAGTTCCAGGCCTGTTGAGTTTGAGGTGCTGGTGGAGCATTAGTAAAAGTGTCCAATGAACAGTTGGAAAACCAAACTGGTACTCAAGAAAGAGCTCAGGATGTCACCTGGGCAGCCATTTGTTTAGAGGAGATCAGATATGTGAGACCAAGGACAAGGTCATTGAGAGAAGAGTACTGAGGAACACCATTAAAGGGGCAGGAGAAGACCCCGTGAGACCACACATATCCTGGAACTGTGGATTTTCTCTCTGTGTGTCTTTTATGGTGGCTGCCACTTGCCCCTTGCAGGACAGTATTTGTAAGGTCAAAATATATAGGAATCACAAAAGAGGAGGTGGATTGTTCTAAAAACCAATTACTGTGCTCAATAGGAATGTTTGAGGAGAGTTACGAAGGCGAATGAGTTTGAGTTGTAGGTAGGTGATAAAGAAGTGGAATTGGTGGGGAATGACCCTTGTTTTTATCCCAAGGAGTTGAGAAGGTAAGGGAAAATGAGAGGTCATTTATTAGAGTGAGGAGTGTGTGAGAGTATGGCTTATTCATTTTTTAAATATATTTTTATTGATTTCAGAGTGAAAAGGAGTGGGAGAGAGAGAAACATCAATTATGAGAGAGAATCATTGTCTGGCTGCCTCCTGCATGCCCCCCACACTGGAGAATCGAGCCCGAAACCCAGGTATATGCCCTGGGTGGGAATAGAACTGTGACCTCCTGATTCATAGGTTGTGCCACACTGTCTGGGACAGCTTATTCATTTATTTTTAAGAAAAGGGAGAATTTAATACAATTGGACACTTAAGGCAGAGGTTCTCAAAATGTGTGTAGGCTGCGGACTTCTAGGTGTTACTTGTAGGGATCCATAAGATCAAAACTCTTTTCATAATAGCACTAAGAAGGTATTCCCATTTCTCTTGCGAGGAGACTTGCACTGCTGGTGTGAAGAATCATTGGTAAAACTTCTGATGCCTTAGTTCATGCCAAGGTAGGGGCACCTGCTATTTTAGGGCCACACAGGATATTTTTCACCATCACTCACTTGCATCAAAAATAATTCACTGAAGAATGTCTTGATGAAAGACTAAAAATAATGAATGTTATTAAATCTTGACCCTTGAGTACTTATCTTTTTAATATTCTGTGCGGATGAAATGAGGTCTGCAGAAAGCACTTCTGCTGCTTGCTGGAAGAGGTTGGTTGTCCCCCGGAAAAGCACTGGTGTGACTGCATTGCAAGCTGAACAGTCTTTTTTTTTTTTTCTTTAAATGGACCATCAGTTTTATTTGAAAGAATGACCAACAAACCATGCTTATTCGGAATTTGGTATTTCACAGCCATTTTCTCTAAAAGGCACCAAATGAATATCGACACTAATCAAAGGGTAATATTAGACTGGATCAACCAGACATCTTCCGTGTGTCCGACTTCCTTCTGGACAAAGCCACAGTGATGGGGGCCGAGGCAGAGGCAGTTAGGGGCGATCAGGCCAGCAGGAGAGCAAGCTGTTAGGGGTGATCAGGCCAGTGTGGGGGAGCAGTTAGTGGGCGATCAGGCTGGCAGGGGAGAGCAGTTGGGGGCGATCAGGTCGGCAGGTGAGGGCAGTTGGGGGCAATCAGGCTGGCAGGGGAGTGGTTAGGGGATGATCAAGCAGGCATGCAGAAGTGGTTAGGGGCGATCAGGCAGGCAGGCGAGTGGTTAGGAGCCAGCAGTCCTGGATTGTGAGAGGGATGTCCGACTGCCAGTTTAGGCCTGATCCTACAGGCAGGGATCAGGCCTAACTGGCAGTCGGATATCCCCTGAGGGGTCCCAGATTGGAGAAGGTGCAGGCCAGGCTGAGGGACACCTACCCCCTGCCTCCTTGCACGAATTTTGTGCACTGGGCCTCTAGTATTGCTTCAATAAAAAACACACACACACACGACAGGATTACAAATGAAAATTAGATTTTGGGGAGTTTGCATCTCTCACATTGAGATTGTTGGCTTCCTAAGACTTTTTTTTTTAAGTTTATTTTTAATAAAAATTGTATATAAGGTCTACAGAATGGTTATTTTATATACATATACATAGTGAAATGATTACTGTAGTCAAATTATCATATATTCTGACACAGTTACCATTTTTTATTGTGTGGAGATCAGCTGAAATCTCCATTAACAAATTTTCATGATTCAATACATTATTATTAACTACTAGAGGCCCGGTGCACGAAATTTGTGCATAGGGGCAGGGGAGGTATCCCTCAGCCCAGCCTGCACCCTCTCTAATCTGGGACCCCTCAAGGGATGTCCAGCTGCGGGTTATCAGGCCTAAACCAGCAGTCGGACATCCCTCTCACAATCCGGGACTGCTGGCTCCTAACCACTCACCTCCCTGCCTGCCTGATTGCCCCTAACCACTCTGCCTGCCAGCCTGATCACCTCCTAACCACTCCTCTGCTGGTCTAATTGATACCTAATTGCTCCCCTGCCAGCCTGATCTCCCCCAACTGCCTTCCCCTGGGGAACTGAGGCTGGATGAGGCAGGGCTGAGGGGACTGGGGGCTGCCATCTTGTGAGGATGTGGCAGTCAAATAGCATATTCCCTCTCTATTGGCTGTGGGAACCATCATCTTATGAGGGTATGATAGTCAATTAGCATATTCCTTCTTTATTAGATAGGATAGTCACTTATGCTATACATTGGATCTCTAGACTTACTCATCCTGCGTAACTTTTTACACTTTAACCAACATCTCTCACCTGATTCCTCTTCCCTGCCCCTTGTAACCACTGCTCTGCTTCTATGTGTTTGACATTTTTCAGATTCCACGTAAGAGATCATGCAGTTTTATCTTTATGTATCTGACTTACTTCGCTTAGCAGAATCTCCTCTAGTTCCATTCATGTTGTCACAGATGGCAGGCCTTCCTTCTTTTTTATGGCCATATACTATTACATTATATACAGGGGTGGGCAAAATTAGGTTAAATTATCATCCATTATTAACTAAATCATAAGAGTATGCAATAATGAAAATAATAAGACAAAAGTACAAATAAACAATATAAAAATTAATAAATAATAACACAAAAATAAACTGTTTTGCATACTCACAATTGTAAACCTACTTTTGCCTACCCCTGTATATGTGCCACAATTTATTTAGTCATCCATCCTTAGACAGCTAATTACATTGTTTTCTTCCTTTTTTTATTGTTTATTACATATGTCTCCTTTTTCCCCTAATTGACTGCCCCTCCCCCGCCACTCCCACCTCTGAGGGCAAGCCCCCACCGCCCCAGTGTCTGTGTCTATTGGTTATGCTAATATGCATGCATACAAGTCCTTTGGTTGATCTATAACTCCCATCCCCTCCCCTGCCCCTTGTCTCTGGGTCTATTTTTGTTCATCAGTTTATGTTGATCATTATATCCCAAATACAAGTGAGTTCAGGTGATATTTATCTTTCTCTGATTGGCTTATTTCGCTTAGCATAATGCTCTCCAGTTCCATCCATGCTATTGCAAATGGTAAGAGTTCCTTCTTTTTTACAGCAGCGTAGTATTACATTGAGTAGATGTACCACAGTTTTCTAATCCACTCATCTGCTGATGGGCACTTAGGTTGTTTCCAAATCTTAGCTATTGTAAATTGTGCTGCTATGAACATACAGATGCATACATCCTTTCTGATTGGTGTTTCTGGTTTCTTGGGATATATTCCTAGAAATGGGATCACTGGGTCAAATGGAAGTTCCATTTTTAATTTTTTGAGGAAATGTCATACTGTTTTCTACAGTGGCTGCACCAGTCTGCATTTCCACCAGCAGTGCAAGAGGGTTCCTTTTTCTCCGCATCCTCACCAGCACTTGTCATTTGTTGATTGTTGATGATAGCCATTCTGACAGGTGTGAGAAGGTACCTCATTGTTGTGTTGATTTGCATCTCTCAGATGATTAGTGACTTTGAGCAGGTTTTCGTATGTCTCTTAGCCTTCTGTATGTCCTCTTTCGAAAAGTGTCTATTTAGGTCCTTTGCCCATTTTTTGATTGGATTGTTTTTCTTCCTTTTGTTAATTTGTATGAGTTCTCGGTAAATTTTGGAGATTAAACCCTTATCTGAAATAGCATTGGCAAATATGTTCTCCCATGCAGTGGGCTTTCTTGTTGTTTTGTTGATGGTTTCTTTTGCTGTGCAGAAGCTTTTTATTTTTATGTAGTCCCATTTGTTTATTTTCTCCTTAGTTTCCATTGCTCTAGGAGCAGTATCGGTAAAGACACTGTTATGACATGTCTGATATTTTGCTGCCTATGCAGTCTTGTAGGATTTTTATGGTTTCCCATCTTACATTTAAGTCCTTTAGCTATTTTGAGTTTGTTTTTGTGTATGGTGTAAGTTGGTGATGTAGTTTCATTTTTTTTTTTTTTTGCATGTATCTGACCAAATTTCCCAGCACCATTTATTGAAGACACTGTCTTGGATCTATTTCTGAGTTCTCTGTTCTGTTCCATTGGTCTATATTTCAGTCCTTGTGCCAGTACCAGGCAGTTTTGAGACTGTGGCTTTGTAATACAGCTTGATATCTGGTATTGTGATTCCCTCCAACTTTGGTCTTCTTTCTCAGGATTGCTGTGGCTATTCGTGGTCTTTTTTTTTCTTTTATTCCAGAGTTTGTTCTAGGTCTGTGAAATATGCCGTTGATATTTTGATGGGGAGTGCATAGAATCTATAAATTGCATTGGGTAGTATGGACATTTTAATGATGATGATTCTACCAATCCATGAACAGTATGTTCTTCCATATATTTATGTCTTCCTCTATCTCTTTTTTCAATGTCCTGTAGTTTTCAGAGTATAGGTCTTTTACCTCCTTAGATAAGTTTATTCCTAGGTATCTTAATTTTTTTGGTGCAATGGTAAACAGTATTTTTTTTTTTTAGTTTCTTTTTCTGTGAGTTCATTATTGGTGTATAAAAAAAGCCATAGATTATTAATTTTTGTAACCTGCTACATTGCTGAATTCATTTATTAAGTCTAGCAGTTTTTTGATGCAGTCTTGGGGTTTTCTATGTGCAGTATCATGTCATCTGCGAATAATGACAGTTTTACTTCTTTTTTTCCAATTTGGATGCCTTTTGCTTCTTCTTCTTGTCTGATTGCTATGGCTAGCACTTCCAGTGCTATTTCAAATAGGAGTGGTGAAAGTGGGCATCCCTCTTGTCCCTCTTCTTAGGGAAAATGGATTTAGTTTTTGCCCATTGAGTATGATGTTGGCTTGTAGGTTTGTCATATAAGGCTTTTATTATGTTGAAGTATGATCCCTCTATTTCCACTTAGCTGAGAGTTTTTATCAAGAAAGGGTGTTGGATTTTGTCACATGCTTTTTCTGCATTGATTGATAAGATTATGTGATTTTTATCTCTCAGTTTATTTACTATGACTTTTTAATTGAAGTCTGTGGTGAAATTGATGAATGTGATTTTTTTGGTATTGTGTAATAAAATGCCTCAACATTTATAAAAACAGATCTACAAAACTAGTATTTTTTAAATGACCCAAAGCATGATGTTACAGAATTTTGCATGGGTAAAAAATCATTTGAAGCATAAAACAGACTGTTGGATTTTACTGTAACAGAGTACAAAAAGTTCATTGATATGGATTCCAAATCAACATTGGAATTAACATTTAAGAAATAGCTACTTGTCAAGTTTTGATGAGATATCAAAAAATATGTATAATTAACTAAAAAGGTTTCTCCCTTTCCCAAGTACATATCTGTCTGAGGCCACAATTATTCACATATTTCAACTAAAATAATATAGTAGATTGGATGTAGAAGCAGACATTAAAATCCAGCTGTCTTCTATTAAATGAGACATTAAAAAGATTTTCACAAATGTAAAATAATACCCTTTTTAATTAACTTTTAAAATGAAAAATAGTTATTATTTTGAAGTTGTAGTAATGTTTATTAACTTAAAATTCATTAACATGAATTTTTAAATTATTATTATCATTCTTTAAATATATTTTTATTGATTTCAGGGAGGCAGAGAGATAGAAACATCATTGATGAGAGGGAATCATTGATAGGCTGTTTCCTGCATGCGCCCCACCCCCCCCCCCCCCCCCCCCCCCGTGGATTAAGCCCGAAACCCAGGCATGTGCCTTGTCCGGGAATCGAACCTTGACCTCCTGGTTCACAGGTTGACGCTCAACCACTGAGCCATGCCGGCCGGGCTTAAATTATTATTATTTTTATTTCTTATGTGTGAAACATCAATATATATAATCCACATAAGCCAAAGCTCTTTGGAGTCCTCAATTTTTAAGAATGAGCACTGACACCAAAATGTTTGTTATCTAGACCTGAGGAGCTGAGGACTTTAGAAATAAGAGGCAGGGTGAATGAAGAGAAAAAGTCTAATTCAGGATACATTTTGAAAGAAGAATGTTAAGATTTGGTGATAATTCAATAGGGGGTGGATGAAATAAAAAGCTGAATAGTGACTTGTATGTTAACTATGTTTTTTTAATTAGAGTCTAGAAACCAACAGAACCAGTGCAGGTTCATGGGTGGATACGCCTCTATAAATCGTGTTTTGGGAGATCCAAGGAGGGGGGCATGGTTGATGGCTTAGGACAGTGGTCAGCAAACTGCGGCTCGCGAGCCACATGCTGCTCTTTGGCCCCTTGAGTGTGGCTCTTCCACAAAATACCATGGCCTGGGCGAGTCTATTTTGAAGAAGTGGTGTTAGAAAAAGTTTAAGTTTAAAAAATTTGGCTCTCAAAAGAAATTTCAATTGTTGTACTGTTGATATTTGGCTCTGTTGACTAATGAGTTTGCCGACCACTGGCTTAGGAGAAGGAACAGCTAGAAAGAACAGGCAAATGCTCATAAGTAAAGGGCACGGAAGACCAGATGTTGGGCAAGGAGCAGGTCATAGATAGGTAGAAGCAGAGGAAGGGATTTAACATCAATCAAGACCATGTTTCATTTATCAGACTTGATTCAGAAATACTGCCTTAGAAGCTGATATTGAAGGTCCTGCAGCTAGTAAGTGGCTGGACATTGTCTGTAATGCCCAGAACTCAGTAGAAGTTGAGGAGGATGAGAGTGGAGAGGAGGCTTCTCTTGATGGGATAATCTTTGGTAATCTCCAGGGGTCTTCACGGTTCTTACAGTCTGGCTTTAAGAAGATGGGAATGAGTGCAGTAAGTGTGGGCCAAGTTGGAACAGTTTGATAATCAGAAAAAAGGAGGGAATTTGTTCTTCTGAGGGAATGGTGAGTTCAGAAATAGTTATATAAGACAGAAAAAATATAAACAGAACTGTTTTTTTAGGTAAGAGAAATGTAGGCACATTAAATATAGATATGAGTTCATGAAACTTGAAAATTATATGTTTGTAAAAAAAGGGGGCTCTTGGTGTTAAAATTGGTAAGACAAATGACCAACTTCGATATAGCATCTTATCTCAAAGATGTTTGTTTTCTAAGGTGTTGCTCACATTTTTTTGAGCCTTACCAACATGTAAGAAGTAGGTTTTGGCTACTTCTCTGGTGAGGAAATTAAAGAGGTTAACACTGTAAAGGGTCCAGAAGAGCTTTAATGTGGAAAAGACCTTTTCTCTGAGACTGTGGGGGAGGGCAAGGGAATGGCTATCAAGGGCACAAATAGGTTTGGAGTTATAATGGCAATAACTAGGGAGCCAGTCAGTTTATGGACTACACACCTGAATGTCCCTGCTCCAGACATGGTCCAACAGGTGTGAATAGCTAAAAAGAGGCAGACAGGAAGTGATCCAAGAAATTCCCTTTGCCTTTCTCCACATGATATTCCACAGTGATATGATATGTGAGGATTCTTTGAAAGCATTGGGAGTAATATCACTCTCCACTTGCCTAATGGATTCCTAAGGAGTAAAGCAAATTATTCTCTCAACTCCAAATACAGCCATTGTAAATTCTTTGGATATTTAAATCTGTGAGATATAAAGCATTGTTAAGAGATGAGGTCTTTTTCTCGTCCCTTAATCCCACTGGTATTGGGTACATTACAGCCATTATTGATCAGTGATTTAATATTAACTGCACAGATGAAAAGAAACTTTAGAGTATCCCAGTGGATTTTGGTTTGGAGGGTCATTTTGAAGAAAGAATTCACTTAAAGAAAATCCTCCCTGGCTGTTCAGATCTCAGGATTTGGTGGTCAACTATGGAGGTAGAAATGCTTTTCCATCTCACAGTCAAGTACATCAGAGTTGAGTTCCCAAGCAGCTCATCTCTTCCAAGTTGTCATTGTCACACTTTACCCGGGTGTCCTTCTTCCAGAATGAAAAGTTCAGTGAGAGAAGGCCCTGTGCGTTTGGGAAGGAAAGATGCAGATGTGGATTAAGGAATTCAGACTGAAGGGGACTTCCGAGGTGGGGGGAGGTCGTTGGGTTGACATTGTAGAAGAGAGAATAATTTGAAAGGATAGTTGGGAAGCTTTCAGAAGGAAAATAATCAAAGTTTCTTAATGAATGCAAAAACTGAGATAATGTCTGATCACTCATTTCAAACCTCAGTAGGTTTTAGAACTTGAATAGAAGCAAAGTCCAGGTTGAACAGTTTCGAGAACAAGTTAATCGTGCATTTGGGTGTCTTGGCAATCCAGGCAGTAAGCCTGGAATTGCCACTGCTCTCCAGCTTGTAACGGGGAGGTTTGGATGACTACTTGTCTTTGATAGTCTGGGCCGTGTATCTGCAGATGCTATGTGGAGGCAGCAGTGACTGGGCCAGGGGCACCCCTGTTCCCTGCAGGACCTACACAGGGTGCAGGGTCTTGGAGCGAGCCTCAAGTGAGCCATAGGCTCTTTATCTTCAGGGTGAATTTTGTGGCGGCCAAGCCTGTGCAGCTGCTCTCCCTGCTTCCACAGCAGTTGCCAACTGGGAGTAGTTTCTGGCTCTTTCCCCGGAGTGTTTCAGGTTGAACTAGAAGCTAGACATTCTGGGGCACAGTCACAATTGGGTAGCAATATAGAGATTGTTTCGAAAGGAAAGCGGGGCGTGGAGCAGAGAAACTGCTGAGTTCTGTCCCTTGACCCACTTCTTCTTCTTTTCATGGGCATCCTGTTTTTTTCCTCTGGTCCAGCTGCCACCTAAGATAAAGCAGCCGCCCTGCCTGAGCCCTGGGCAATGAGGGTGGGACTGATCCTGTTCTGAAGTGGTTCAGCCCTTGGGTGTGCCTGGGTTGTGCCCATTTGGTTTGATTCCTGCCTTCTCACCCAGATGCCTGTGTACCTTGAGAATCAAAATGTGGTTTGAGATGTCTGGTGGGAAGGGGCCTCTCTAGAGTGGCTGAGGGTGTGGCTGACTGCCCCTCGGGTGGCTCCCTTAACCCTGTTGGCTTGGGCCCACTTCCCCTTCATGTTACGAGTTTGACTCAAATGATCCGGGGCTCTCTTAGCCCAGGCAATGAAGCCTGGGTTATTTTACCCCTAGTTTTCTAGAGCAACTACTAGTAAAAAAACATCCACGTTGGTAAACAGCTCTTCTTCCCACCCCAAGCATTGGAAGCCTTTGAGAGTATGCAGGGGGTAGGGTGCTTCTCCTTCATGTGCGTGAGGGTAATACAGGTGGAGCTCTCAGCTCTGCTTATTATGATTTTCGAGATTCCTAACAAAAGGCAGTCAGCATTGAATTTTGGTGCCGATATTACAACTCAAAGGTAACGTTGCTATTTTGTTCTTCCCGTATTGTATTTTTCTAAGACCTATTATCTCTTATCTGCAGATTTCCACATCTAGGGAAAATTGGTTCATGAATGTACAGCTCTAGACAATTTAGCAGAATGAACAAAACATTAAGATGAGAAACTGTTACAAGTTGCATATTGTTCTTAAGCTCTAACTTCAGTAAGCAGTTTGCTTTCTACATTATTTCATTCCCTGACTGATGCTGATTTTAAAATGTAAAAGAGGTGTGAGAATAATGTGACTATCATTTTGTCAACCATAATTAAGTAATTAGGCTTTTGGATACAAGCTTAACCTACAGCTCAGCATTTATATAAAATCCAACGATAAAAATTTCTTAAGTGCAAAATCCAAGGTGACCAGCCTTAGATCAGATAAGAAAGGAAAGTTTTCCGAGCGTACCCTACGACATTCACATAAAGGTGCTTCTAGCTTTAATATGGAGTGTGCTGAGAACACAGCCCGATTTTCCTACATTTGGATGGACAGTAAGGTGTATTATTGGGTCCTGTCTCTTGGGACACATTTCACTGGGATTTAAAAATCTTTGTTTCCACCGAAGTGGTCCTGCCCCCACCTTGCCAGCATGCCTGTTGCGTGTTACTTTATTTCAGTCTTCTGTGGGCATTGGCCACACTGCCCTTAAAGAGGAAGAGGAAGGCCTTTTTCTGCTTTTGGTGTCTGACGTACCCGTTTTTCACATGACATGGAACTAAGAATAGCTTTCAGATAACACTGGGTTCTTCTGATTCAGGTCAAGTATTTCACCCTTTGCCCTTGGAGTTTCTCTTTTCCTCTTTTCCTAGTGTGTCACAGCCTCTTAATGAGCATGTATTGCCAGAGGACAGGCAACAGTGTCAAACTTCCTGCATTTTATAAAAATACACAAGAGCACCAGACAGGCAGCTGTGGTGCCAACTCCCCAGATGTGATACTGAAACTCCCCAGAGGGCATCTTCATTATTTTCTTTCTTTGTTCCAGAAGCAAAGGCCGATAATGAACCGAGCTGTTCGCCGGCAGCTCAAGAACTGTTGACAAGGCTGGGATTTTTACTGGGAGAAGGGATCCCAAGTGCCACACACATAACCATTGAAGAAAAAAATGAAACCATGGTAATGCCTGAGGTGCCCACTGCATCCCGTACCTCCCCAGAGGATGAATGAAGGGACAGCCATCTTCTCATATGAGTTTGGGCTGTTGTGTATTGAAATGTATTGCAACTTCTTGTGGGTTTTTGCAGGGGGTGGGCAGGAGAGGGGGAGGGGGAGATGCAGGAGGGTGCAGAACTTAGGAAAATGTCCACATTAACCTTCCACAGTCACCACCTGGAGCCAGTGGCTAAATGAATTGGAGTGGCTGAGAGAATTCCTCAGTAATGATGCTCCTTTTATCTTTATAGCCCCATTCTTCTCATGTGGCTGCTTTGGTATATGCTTTCCTATGCTTTTTTTTTTTTTTCCTAGCACTTGAGATTTTGGAGGGTCAGTGGGATGAGGAAAAGATTTATAGGAGATGAGGCAGAGACAAAATGAGATGAAACCAAATGGTTCATCTACCAGTGAGCACTCTCCATCCCGGGGCATGGCAGCCTGCCACTTCTGAGCAGAGATGTGTCCACTGAATAGCAATGAGAGGCTGGAGCTGCTGCCCCTGCCAGGATCTCTGCATGGGTGTCATGCCTCGGATGAGATCGCACTGACCACCAGTCTCTCTTCCCCTGCCCCCGAGCCCGTAAATCTCCAGGAATTGAATCGGGTTGCGGCGCCCGTGAAACATTACAAAAACAGAGTTCCCAGATTTTCCATACAGAGGTCAGAGGACCCATTTGTCTTCTGCTGACTTGAAATGAGAGGAAGTCGGCCTGTTTGCTATTTCTGTTTTCCAAACTGCGTTCCCACTCAATTATTTCTGAGAGTGCCCTTGCCATAAAATAAAAATCAGCAGAACAAGGATGTTTTCCTTAAACTTTCAGAGACCGTATAGGTAGTAAGCTCCCAAGATTTTAAAACCGTTTTCCACTTTCCTGTTTTTCTTGTGATTGTTTTAGCATCAAAAGCAAAAGCATGTGTAGAAGCGTCCTGTGTGAGCCCTGCTAACTTACCTCCTTCCATTCGTCTTACAGTGCACAGCTCTGAGCCAAGGCATCAGTCCTTGCTCCACACTAACAAGCAGCACCGCATCTCCTAGCACCGATAGCCCCTGCTCAACCTTGAATAGCTGTGTCAGCAAGACGGCAGCCAACAAAAGTCCCTGTGAGACCATTAGCAGCCCTAGTTCCACCCTGGAGAGCAAGGACAGTGGAATTATAGGTAAGAAGCACACTGCTCGGTAATGTAATGGCTCAATGCACGTCAGCCAGAGCATTCAAACACCAGGCTCTTCTTAAGAGGGTTTAGCACGCCTGTGAAGGTCGGTCTGTCAGGGCCCGCCCTCTTCTTTGCAGACAGCACTGGCTCTGTGCACAGCCGACAGAATGAAGCATCGGCTTTTACATTCCTTGGCGTTTCTTTTATAATACTGGGCTCATCTGGTAAAAAATTTTCCGGATCAGATCTCGCCTGTGGAGTTACAAGAATCTGCCCTCCTCACCAATGAGTTGCATTTGTTGGGGGTTGGGTTCCATCCGGACGCAGCAGGGCAGTGAAATCCAGGGATATCTTGAAGTCTCCCCAGTCCAATCTCAAGGTCACTCACGTCCCTATGTATTTCCAGGCATTTGTTCTTTAGTTTCTCATAATGGGATCGGACCAGGTTTGAGGCCAGGATTTTCTGAGAGTGGCTCCCCCTTGTTATTCCCCCAACACTTACATAGTAGGCGTGCTTGGCCTGACGCAGGCTGCTCAGCCGCCTGACTTGAACAACATTGAATTGAGCTCTTTGCACATCTCTTTCCTCTCTAAAATGAAGCATTCTGATTAGTTTAGTAGTTTCTGGTCCCAGATGCGTAGTGGCATCATCCAGAGAATTTAAGAGCCCTTGTTTTCATGTCTCATCCCGAACAGACTGCACTTAAGTTTCTGTAGGCAGGCCCGGGCATCTGTCTGTCTCAGGTCTCCAGCTTGGTGCCCTTCAGTAACAGATGTGTGGGACCACTGAAAGGTTGTTCAGGTCCTCCTCTGCTGTAAGACTGTGCTGCTGTTTAACATCTGTGCTTACCGAACAATTCAGCTCCTTCCCTTTTGCTCCCATATTAATATGTAATTAAACGGAATGGAATGGCATGTGAGTTTCTGTTTTTCTTCAGAGACATGCAATCTCTTTTCTAGTGCAGTTTGAAAATCCAAGTTGCAGGTTCACCCAGTCTGTATTGTGGAGGTGCCCCCAGAAGGTCTGTGAGATTCCCCAGTCTGGTTTGTGGGCAGCCTGGTGTCACCCTTACCGTGGCTTTGTGTGGGGCCCCTCAGCATAAGGAAGGCAGCGCCTTCCCTCCGTTTTTATGTGGATTAGGCTCGTTGCTGGGGTTTTGTTTTGTTAATTGCTTTATTGAGATAATCACATACTATAGTATTCACCCATTTAAGCCATTGAATGGTTTTCGTTATATTCAAAGTTATACAACCATTACCACAATCTGATTTCAGAACTTTTTCATCACCCCAGAAAGAAAACCTGTGCCCATTAGAAGTCACACCTCATTGAACCTCTCACCTCCAGCCCGACTCAGGCTACTTTCTATCTGTATAGATTAGCTGATTCTGGACATTTCATATAAATGGTGGGTGGAGGTTTTTGTAGCAAATTTAAATTCTCATCTCACTCTGCTTCCCCACCTGCTGTGTAGTCTGGTTCAGCTAACTTTTCCCTGTGTTACTTCTGTTCTCATGCCCTTCATGTCCTCCCTCTCTCTCTGAGCTACTCACCATTGCTAGATCTCTAGTATTAATCTGTGACAGCCAGGTAACTTCCTTTATATTATACCATTCTTAGCTCTTCTGAAATTCCCTTTCCGTACACTTAAGTTCCATTCAAGGAGTTGGCCAGTGCTATCATTTTTGGGGTGACAAAAAACTTTTCCTTTCCATTGTATGTTCTGGCATTGGCGTTATGTGCCTCTTACTATAACCAAGCCAGTTTCTTGTTTTGACAGTTAGAAACTTTTTCAGTCACACAAATATGACATTCATTCATTCATTCATTCATTCATTCTTCCTTCCTTCTCTCTCTCTGTCTCTTTTTCTCCCTCACATGGAGATACAGTGCTGCAATTTATAGAGTTCTAATGAGAGGAAAGAAAGGTTGCTGGTTGAGTTTTCTGTATTGTCCATGAAAGACGGAGCTGCTGGAATATTGAAGCCCTTAATGAGTGCTTGATTTAATACAGGTCCGCTCAATCCCAGACTGCTCAGTTCCCTTATTACATGTTCTCCACAGCACCTCAGTATTTCCTTCAGTTGACTTTTTCTTTTTTTATTATTTACTTCTGTCTCCATATGGAAAGGGGTCTCATCTGTAGTATCCCAGCTCTCTCCTGAGCTCCTGGCTCGGTGTTGGGAATGAGAAATTAAAGAAGCAATGCAGGATTCCCGTCCAAGTTGGCACTGTCGCATCTTTTAATGTCATCCGTATTTTAAGCTCTCTTGTCCTTATAGCTAAATGACACATTTTATGGCATTGAAGCTGTCCTTCGCTTTTTGGCTCAAGTCAGTGTGTTCCCTTAACTCAGCAGATGAGTGGGAGGCATTGAGAAGAGGTAGGTCCCTCTTTTACGGAAAACTCCAGATTGGAGACTGGGCGTCTTGTTGCTCTAGCTGGTCTGCAGGCATCAAGGACGTAGGTGGCTGGGATGGAAGCACTGAGCTGGTGGAAACGCTCCTCTGTGCTCTCTCCTTCCCTGGCCTGCAGAGTGGCAGGCTGTTGCCAAGGGATACATTGAGGTGTGGTAGGGAGCAGGAAGAAAGCAAGGGTTTCCTCTCCAGACGGACCTTAGCCACAGCTCTTTGAAGGGGCAGGAGTGGTGGGGCTGAGGAGGGAAGGCGGTTCCTCCTGAGTCAGGACAGGGTGTGCGTGCTCCATTGCCCTTCAGAAAGCTTTTTCTCCCTGAAGAACAGTGTTTGTTTTGATAAGGTGTAGCCTGGGAATGGCAACCTTGGGGCCTCTTCAGTGTTTCACAGAATGAAATACTCAGGAACACAGTGATCCTAGTGGGCAGAGATGAAAGGGAGATAGCTTGGCTTTCTGTTTCAAAAGGCCTGGCAGCTGCTGCTAAAATAGGCCGATTTGGATCCATGTTCCAACTTAAAGCCTGCAGATGAGAGGAGGAGGCTTTCTGCTTAATTTTCCATCTTAACTTGTTTAAGGTTTGTCAGTCCATGGAGCTCTGGTCCAAGTGGCAAAGGTACTAGGGACGGCCAGTGTAAAGCCCACACAGTTTATGGCACTACACGCTTTGGGGAACTAGAGGCTCCCGGACTATCGGGCTCTGATCAGATGTCAATGGCAGAGCATGAACACAAGTTATTTGGGACTTTTAGGGAAATTTCAACCCATCCTTCAACATTCCTGGGCCTCCCCTTCCATTTAAGCTGATTTCCATCAGGCTGATTATATTTGATCTAAACTTTTTGCCCAGCAGTGCCAGAGGAGCTTGTTCCCACACGCCCAGACAGCCTCCTCGGGGCAGCCACGGGGTGCTCTGCCTGGGTTCTGTTTCCACTGGCTTTGACATATTGCAGGGGAAGAGAATTTTCCTTTTAGGAACTGCTCAGAAGGAGAAAAGGCGGGCTAATAACCATTAGAAGAATTTATTGGACCCCTTCCAGTCTTTCTCTGTGGAGGCCACAGCTTAGCAGAGCCCACTCCCACCACCTTCCCCCAGCCTCTGTTCCCACTTCATTGTGTTATACAGAAGGGAGTCCCACTTTATCCTATTTCAGAAGGCCCAGGTTCTGCCAACATAAGTGCCTTTAGAAGTATAATAATTCTGTCATGTAGAAATACTGTCTAAGCTGAATGGGATTAACCGAATTCCCTATGAATATCTTCTCTCTTTCTTTTCTTTTTTTAAAGTGAAATTCCTTACTCTAAACGTATTGAAATCATTGGCATGACCTAGAAGTTAGTGTCTGATTTTTCAAATTGGACATGTGAAAACCTTCTAAATGTGAAACCCAGCTGCACCCAATCATCGTAAACTGGTTTCTCAATTACTTGCTTTGAAAAGGGAAAAACTTTATAAAGAAGTGGCTTTTAAAGGTGTTTCCTCCATGCTTGAGAAAACGTTTTTTCTTAGTGAGACTCCCTTGATGTAACTTGCTTCCAGCTGTTACAAATGGAAATTGGAATAAAGTATATTCTCTTTGGAATCTGTGTGAAAACCAATCTGATTTTTAAAAAAAATTATTGACGAGAGAGACGGACAGAAACATTGATTTGTTGTTCCACTTATTTATGCATCCATTGGTTGATTCATGTATGTGCCCTGACCGAGGACTGAACCTGAAACCTTGGTGTATTGGGACAATACTTTAACTAACTGTGCTACCCAGCCAGGGTAGCACAATCTGATTTTTTTTTTTAAGCATCACTGCAAATAGTGGGTTTTGAAACATTTTTTTTTATTTAAACATATTGTTTAGTATTTGTTTATGTCCATAGCATGATCAACATTTTAAGTGTGTTTGTGTATCTATTTTAAGAAAATGGGCTTTTCTCTATTAAGAAAGAAGGAAATTTGCTGAAACTGGTTTGGCTCAGTGGATAGAGCATCAGCCTGCGGACTGAAAGGTCCCAGGTTCGATTCCGGTCAAGGGCATGTACCTGGGTTGCAGGCACATCCCCAGTAGGGGGCGTGCAGGAGGCAGCTGATGGATGTTTCTCTCCCATCAATGTTTCTAACTCTCTCTCTCTCTCCCTTCCTCTCTGTAAAAAATCAATAATATATATTTAAAAAAAAGAAAGAAAGAAGGAAGGAAATTGGATATTAGATGAGGAAAAACAAACAATACCCAGCTTTTTATATCAAGATTTTAAAAAATAATAAATCTTTCTGATCCATCAATACATGTGGCCAGGACAAGGACTTACAGGTAGCAATTAGAACAATTTCTGGCTGAGAAAAGAGGTTGTAGAAAGTCAGTCATCTCCTCTATTTCCTCCTTCCACTAACTGCATGTACCTGCTGACATGTATAATCTGCAGATGGCTTTTGTGGATGTGTTTCCTCTTGAGAGTTGGTGTTAGTTAGGACAGCTCTGGGGAGGGGGGTTCCCAGTGACAGTGGCCCTGTCTTCCCAATGGGCGTGTCTCCTGCACAGAGCAGGTGTGTTCACCTGCCGGGCTCCCCGACATCTGAGCCACCGCATTCCACCAGGCCAGGATGATTAAGTGCCCAGAATTTGAAAAGGGGAAAGCAAGAACCTGGGTTCTTCCTGCTGCCTTTCCCCTTTGCATTCGCTTTTGTCCTTCTTATGGTAAAGCTGGGAGGCAGGTATAAATTTAGGCAGGGCAAGACCTTCACAGAAACATTTTTCCTGCAGGAGTGATTTCCAGTGGAATAATGACACTTGAATTAGTATCCTGCTGGTGCTTACTAGCTTTTGGTAACACTTGTCTTTCCGCTCAGTCGCTTAGGCTATTTTAAGAAAAATTATGGTGGGCTGACTTTTATCTCCCTTGTCTCTCTTCTGTGCCCTCCAAAGCTTGTAAAATGAAAGTGAATCCAGAGGTAGCTTTAGACCTTTCATTTCCTGGACTTTGTGTCCAAGAGAGATGATCAGATGTGGAGAGAGGCATACAAAGAGGAATGAATTGTACTGTATTTTTATTTTTAACTTGTAAATCCTGCCCTTTGGATTTCATGCTAATGAGCTTCGTTGCCACCTGTATTGCCCTGTTTGCCACTAAATTGAAATGCTTTGGAACTGATTTGGTAATAACTGTGGTTTCAAATCTGTGACAATATTCATTTTACTACATTGCCTGCAATTAAAAAAATCATCCTTAATTATAGACACTTCCTTTTAATTTCCTAGGTGAAGGAGGAAAATTTGCCTTTACAAATCTAATTCTGTAATATATTTAATGTGGGAAAGAAATCCTTGGTGATGATTCGAGTCAGCAGAGTGCCTGCCATGCTTTTATTCAGACTGGTTGTTCTGTCAATGGAGCAAGTATTTTTTGGCACCTACTGTGTACCGAGAGCAAGTTTGTCCAGTACTGGAACAAGGGACAATACAGATAAGGCAGGGTATCTAGGTCAAAACTTGTCCACCTGTGGGACCAGAAAATGGTCTGTTGTCCTGTGGAGGGTCTGGGCAAGTTGTCAGTGCCGAAAAGCGTTTAAAACGTGGCGGAGATTGACACCTGTGATGGAAGGTGTATGTTGTAGCTGCGTAATAATACCACCCACTATTAATGCCTCGTGCTCTTTTCTGGAAGATTCAAGAACTTTGGGGAGTCTTTAGCCTGTGTAAGGAGCTCCTCTGTCTGTGCCTTCAGTGTACAGGTTCTGTGGCACTTTAAGCACTGTGCTGCGTGCTGTCGTTAGCAAAAGTCACATTTCAATCCAGAGGCTTTTCTCTGGAGACGGTTCCTGCCGTGTCCGGCTGAATGAGCACCGTGTGGCTGAGTGAGGCAGGCCTGCCCTCCTCCCTTCCCCTGCTCTACCCTCCCAACCGCCCTGCTCCAGCTGATCCTTGAGGTGTTTCCACAATCAAAAGCCTGAAGAATGTGCCTATGAATGCATGGCTCAGGTCCCCGGCCTTGCTGCATGTCATAGCAGAGCACGCCTTGCGCAATGCAGGGAGCACTGAGCTGGAGATTTGGTACAGAGATCTGTGTGTCACAAGCCAAAACCCAGGGCATCTGCAAGACCAGAAGGGGAGGAGGGCTCAGCTGCATGTTACAGGGCTGGGCAGGAGGGCCGAGGGGTTGTCCATATAGAGTTGCAGAAGGAGAAGCCAGAAAGTTCCCCGGAGCCAAAGGTAATTCAGGCTGCCACCCTCCCTGTGGCATTCCAGGGAAGGGCGAGTTAGCCTGCTGCCTTCACCGGAGCCCTTTCCTCGCTGCGCTGGGGGAGATCAAAGGCAGCCACTGAAGGGAAGGTGAGCCTCAGAGGTCCCTGTGTGGCTGTCAGCTTGTGGGTGGGGCAGAGGGAGAAGCACAGGCTGGCATTTGTGGTCAGAAGGCCTCATGCGCGCTGATTTCATCCACGCCACCTTTCCCTCTGTCACTCCGGGAATCCAAAGTATGGGTGGCAGCTGGAACCGTGTGCAGTGTGAGTGCCAAGGAGAGGACTCAGGAGGCCAGGGTGTTCATATGCTTTTCCTGGACTTGTCTCTCTGATCTTTTCCCATCAGCTATTCTTTCTTTGCTTAACCTTTCAAAAGTTATTCATGAACTTTATTAGGTCATGTGAGAGGAGGTGGTGTCTGCAATAGCTGTGTTTTCCCTTTTTATTCATGTCTTCCCTGCTCTCACTTTCCTAAGCAACCATTATGTTAGTTTCTTATTGGATCTTTAGTTCATTGGCCCAGTGGTTTCGCTCTTAAACTCTTCCTGTCAATCATTAAGTTGAATATAAAAGTTTTAAAAATGTTTATGTTCTTTAGTGCTACTTTATTTTTCTTCAGTTGTATGGGGAGGAGAATGTTCTTGAGTACCGATGATATAGGAAGCCCTTTACATGGGCCCTTGCATCTGAGCTTTCTCCACAGTCCAGGGAAGAACAGAGGGTTCTCTTCATCGAACCTTTGAAAATGGAGAATGCGAGACAGTCATGGCGTGCTCAAAGAAAATGCCAACTTTGTATTATTTTCATATTTTCAAAATGTGTATTTGTGTGTGTGGTGTACACTAACCAATTAGAATAGTGCATGCACATAATTTATAAGTACATGTACTTAGGGTGCAGTCTCCAATATTTACACTGATGGGAGGCATGGTCAGAACAGGGTAGAGCCCCATTCTGGAGCACAGCGTGGCCGGGGCCTTGTGGGGCTGTCCTGCCCACAGGGCTCCTATGAGTACTCAGTGAGTTGAGATACGACAAGGGTTTAAGGCAGAGCCCATACATGGTAGACACCATTACCACATTCATTTAGCCTCTTGTTGCTATTTCCTAAGGGTACTCATTTATTTACACTTACTCTCTCCCCAGTGAATGTGAAATGCTCGCACATAGACATTTAGTAAAACAAGGTTTTTCTCTCCAATGAAGGTCTGAGTTGGGGAAAGGAAATAAAGAGAGCAGGAGAAAAGATGAAGTCAGGAGTCAGGCTCATATGATTTTATTTATTGTATTTAGCGTGAGAAGAATATCTTACTCTCAAGTTTCCACATAGTCAATATACAGAGAGAAATAGAACCAAATACATATGATGATGTTTGTAAGATAAAGGTAAGAAGTGTACCTTAGCATTGGGCCCAGAGATACGTACCCTGAGACCCTACCCACACCCTGGGTCCTCAGGAGAGAAGCCAAGGTTTGAACCCAAGCCCCTTGCATTTTTTTTTTTTACCTCTTGTCTTTTCTGCAACTCAGAAAGAATTCAGCTCGATCTATGTGTATATATTTGATATCAGTGAACCTTAGTTCCTAAACAGTTGTGGGCTAATGGTGTAGTCAGTTTAATTTTCTTCTTGATGTTCTTTTGAACCTATAATCTGATTTATATCTCATCGAAGTACTTGTTGGGCCCTGGACTGAAACTGATTATTTTCCCTGGTTCTATTTTAAGTGTACATTCAACATAGAAAGAACCTTCAAAAAGCAAAGAGCGGGCAAAGGAAGATGGGAAGGAGAAAGCATATAGCTTTATAGTGGAGGATTATATACCAAAACATTTGATGACTGAGTGGATCTCCCTCTCTGCTTCCTCCACCTCCCCACCGGTGGCTCCCTCCTGGCTCCTGTGAACCCATGACTGACCCCTGTCCAAAGCCCCCTGCCCAGGGGCTACTGTTTTTAACAAGGCAAACTTCATGAACTGCAAAATATTCCTTAGCCACGGATAGTTCAGAGCAACTTGTACATGGTGAGCACTGTGCGTGGTAAAAAAAGTGTGCAGTCAAAGAATGGTATCAGACATACCAATAACGTGTGTGCATGTGTGTGTTGTGTGGTCATTTTCTCCCGAGAAAGTATCTATCAGGATGGGGTTGATGGTTCTCAGCCTCTCCACCTCTTTTCAAGGTTGTGGTCATGTATATGTCCTAATATATTTTGAACTTTTTTTTTTTTTTGGAAATAGTATAGCCCTGTGCACTAGTATACTAGGTCTAGTTAAATGTGCTATTACTACAGAGGAAGATAACACATTGTTTGTGGCTAACAATAATTTTCAAACTACAGAGAGTCAGAAGTAACACTTGTAAATCAGTGAGCAGTACCCAACCTAAGTTAATGCTACATTGGGAACACCATGTAACCTCACAGCTTGCTAACACGAGGCCTGATAAATCACTCATTTACAGAATCTTGCCTGTTGGAAACATGTTTGAGACCCAGTATGAGTGATGACAGCAAGTCTTTTGTTGTTGAGAGTATTACAGATGTCCCCATTTCCCCCACTTTTACCCCCTCCACCCAGCCCCTGCCCCACCCCAGGCCTTTACCACACATTGTCTGTGTCCAGGGGCTATATAGATAGGGTGTCTCCAAAAAATGTATGCCCACTTTGAATGATTATACAGTCAGTGTTTATTAACATGTAATTCATTTTCTAAATTTAAAAGAATCTACAAAAATGAATAATTTGTTCTGTCAATGGCCTGCTTTCAAACTGATGACTGTTCTGGTCCAGGCACTGCTGATAACAAAAAGCAATGGAATCACAAACATTAAGAATCATTTCATTCGGTATTTGTGCTCTCTCAATTCGTCAACTGTTGCCAATTTGGTACCATAAGCTTTATCTTTTATGTATCCCCATAAGAAATTCTAGTGGATAAATTTTCTGTGTTCAAAGCTTAGTCTGACTTCACCCATTATTTCAAATCAGTTAAACCTGAAAAGGAGTGAAAATTAAATGAGTTATTAGCTGTCAAAGTGTGTTTACATTTTGGGAGATACCCTGTGTGCCCCCAAAATGTGTACACACTTTGAATAATTATAAAGGCAGTGTTTGTATTTCAACTGTGTTTTCAAATGTCCAGTAGCATTTTAGGAAGAATTTCCTTTGTTCAAAGCTTAGTCTGTCTGAAAAGAAAGAAACACCAATTGAGCTATCAGTTATTAAAGTGTGTACACATATTTTTGGGACACCCTGCATATGCATGTAAGTTCTTTGGTTAATCTCTTCATACCAAGTCTTAATTGGCAAAAGCTGGCATCTGTACTGACTGAAGGAATAAGATGTTAAAATTTTCGAGTTGTTAAGGGAACTTTAAAGATTATCTAGTCTCCAAAAAATGTCAAATGGCACTTATTTTTTAGAGCTTTTTAAAATAAAGTCATCATAGTTAAAATGGTGTGTGTGTGTGTGTGTGTGTGTGTGTGTGTGTGTGTGTGTGAACTTGAAGGCAACTGGGTTAGTTTAAGTAGGAGTTTGGATTTTGTTAGCCGGAAAGAAACACAGGAATTTTGCATAGCCTGTCATCTGTTGTCAGAACCAGCTTTCCTTTGCTGGAGACTGTGGGGCTGCCCTCCCTGGTGTGCTTCTGAGGTCACGCAGGGAAACAGGAGAGGTGGGCCTTTATCTGCCCCGTTGGATCTGCTTTAGGACTTGATGGTGCCTGAGCCACGATGCAAGTACACTGCCTGGGCTTCAAGCCATGGAGGTGGACCCGGTATTGGATCCCAGGGAGGAGGAATCTTGCAAAGTGGGGCAATCTTAGTGGAGTATCCTTGTTGGTGGTCCCGTGGCCTCAGAGCTTCTGGCTTCAGGGCCCTGGTGAGTGTGGATGTCGGAATGCTAAGTGCTTTACAGGAATACACTAATTTATTAATGAGATTATTGCTCATTAATGGCAATTATTGCTGATTAATGGGAATTCATGTCATTAAAATTGATAATGTGAGCAACAGTGAACTTCATGAGGGCAGTGGAGAGTCTCCTACTTACAAACATATCATATCTTATAATATCGTGCTTTTGAAGTGGCGCCCCTGTCTGGGACTTCTCATTTCAGCTACTGTTTCTGCAGCTGGGCCTTCCTCCCCACCCACTCTCCTGCTCCCCGCCAGGACCTGCACATTGCCAGGCATCAGGGCCTGGGCGCTGTGGCTGCCTGGTGAGAACTGGGCCTTCAGCCTGTTCCTGCAGTCCGGGAGCCTGCCAGGCTGGCCCTGCTTCTGGGGCTGTCACTTGCCACAGGGAGTAGGGAAGTCCCTTGTCTGTGTTCCCACTGCTCCAGGTCTGGGTGAGGACTCAGATCCTTGGGGGTTTGATTCTAAAGTGCATGATACTTAGGGGGAACACAAGGGGAAACACATCACTTTGACTTTATTTTTCACCTTAAGGATATGTACTCCAAAATAAAACAGACAACTCTAAAACCGAATAAATCACCCCCACCCCAGCCTGTAACTTAGATATTGGCACAGCCTGGGGACCTAATTAATTATAGCATATCTGTGGAAAAGGCATCTGAGTCCTAAATACTGGCATTATAAATGAAGGTTTGTAACACATGCACAACTTATTAACAGGGTTGCAACGAGTAATTAATTACCATGAGTAGTGAGCAATCATCCCATTAATAAATTAGTGTATTCCTGTGAAGCGATTAACAGAGTCCATGACATATAATACCCTTCAGTAAATGCTAGTTGCTGCTATTACCACCAGCAGTAGCATTTTTTAGGTTCATAGTATAGCAAGTCATACTTGCTATACTATGAACGGGGGCTTTTTTTTAATGGACCACACAATGAAGGCTGTGATGGATTCCAAACAGATGGGAGATGAGTATTAATACTCCGGATAGAATACTTGGAAATGCTTGGAATAATGACAGACACCCAAAAGGCATGCTGGGCCTGTCACAAATAAATTTACACTTTAGTTGGAGACATAATACCAACAATCCCGAACCAATAACAGTGTCTCTGACCACAACTGGAATAGAAATGTGTTCATTTGCTCACCCATTGAATTAGCAAAACTTTATTGAGCACTTAGCATGTGCCAGGCGTGGCGCTATTCAGAAAAGAGATCCTGGTAGTAGATACTTGTTAACAGGGAGGCTTCAGAGTGCAGAGGGGATTTTTAAATAAACAAGACGTGAATGGTAAGTCCTGACTGGAGCAGCAGGAGCAAGACAGTTTTAGGTTTGGGGCAGAATGCCCTGCAGTCACAGCGAGGAAATTGTTTTGTCTTCTTAGCCTGAAGGAGCATTGTAAAAATAAACAAAACCCCTTTGGACCTTTGACCCTAGATAGCAGGCTCTGTGGAGCTAATTCACCAGCCTGCTGATGAGAGTGTGTGTCCTCCTGGTATATGGATGAAACGGCTTAAACCAGGCGCTGGGTTCTGAATGCACTCTGACCTCATGCACTCCCATTTAAGTGGATCCAAACAGGGACACAGAGGGTTCAGAAGACATGGCCCTTGTTCTCAAGGACACAATCCAGTGTCCTTGGTGAACATCACATATGGCTCAGGGCCTTGAAATTGGAAGTAGCTATTCACAGAAGTGACAGAGGGTGTGTACAGGTGGGGCAAAAGTAGGTTTACAGTTGTTCGTATGGAAAAGAACACAATGCTTAATAAAAAATACAAGAATAAACTGTTTCACATTCTCATAACTGTAAACCTCTTTTTGCCCTTTCTCATAACTGTAAACCTCCTTTTGCCCTGCCCTGTATTGCTGTATTTCTTCATCATTTTCCTCTTCTGCCTAGACGTTCTTTGTGCCGATTTTCTTCCTTAGAGGTTAAATTTTAATTCTGCAATCGTGTGATCCTTCCCACACTTGTGTTTTTCTTGCGTTGTTTATATAGCGGCTTTCCAGTCTACGCCGCTAAAGGAGTAAAGTCCCATCAGCCTCTCGGGGTGGTCCTGAACAGATGTTACAAAGCTTAATGCTAACGACCAAATTCTCTGCTTGACTCTATCACTGCGTTTTTGTTTTTATAGATTTTTCTCCTGCATCTTTTCTGCATGAGCCATGGTGCTGCCCTGTCCCCCCCCTCGCCCTCCCTCTTCCCCCCGTACACACATGTTAATTTGGAAAAATTATTTAAAGGGTCAAAGGAATTTAATGAGATATAAGTTCTTTTGTGAGCAATTCATCTGTGTTAAAAAAAGAGAGGCAACATCATCTCCAAATCACACAGATATACCATTAACTCCAGATATGTTTAGACAGCTTTTTTATTATCTTCTTATCAGCATTCTTTTTTCTGCCCTGTAGAATAATTTAGCAGTTTATATCCCCTATTAAGCAACATTCTTCTAATTTACCAAAATACATTGTGTGAAGCAGACTTTGATAAAAATCTGTGTGGACCGGAATACGTTCCCTTGATGGTGGGAAGGACTATGTGTGTGTGTGTGAATTCTCAACAGCCCCAGTGATGCCTGGCAGCCTTCAAAGTCTTTTGGTCTCTCATTTCAGCCACAATTACAAGTTCATCCGAAAATGATGACCGGAGTGGCTCCAGTTTGGAATGGAATAAAGACGGAAGCCTAAGGTTAGGGGTGCAGAAGGGAGTGCTTCATGATCGGAGGGCAGATAATTGTTCCCCAGTGGCAGAAGAGGAGCCCGCTGGGTCAGCAGAGAGCGTGCTGCCCACAGCTGAAGCACCCGGAGGAGATGGTCCAGTCCCTTACTCTCAGAGCTCCAGCTCGCTAATAATGCCACGGCCCAACTCAGTTGCAGGTAAGGCCACACATCTCCTTAGGAGGGTTATCTTTGCTGGGCCTGAGGTGCCCGTGTTCGCTCTCTCCCCTTGGGAATCTAATCCAGACACCAGCCAGCTTTGTGATCCGGGGTCAGGCACCTAACCTTTTCTAGACCTCCAGTTTGCCCCTGCAGAAACATGATCAGGCTCCACCGGATGGCCTTTAAGGGATCCTACTGCTCTGGAAGTCTCCCAAAAAGTCTACCCACTTTAACAGCTGATAGTTCAATTTTGAAAAGGAGATGTGTTTTTAATAAATTTTGGGGGGACTCCCTATATTTAGACTCTTCCCTCTCAAAGAGCCACAAAGTACCAAAAATTCTGTCCTTGTTTTTGTTATTTGAAGCCTGAGTAAATTCATGACTTTGTATTACATCTTGGTAAACAGGAATCATACTTCAGAGTGAGTTTGTTAATATCAGCGCAAAGAATTTCTAATCCAACTTTCAAATTTAGCCTCTACCATTGAGGCCCATCATACAGATGGGGGGTCAGTTTCTGTGTAATTCTGTTATAAGGGATCTCACAGCTTAAAACATGAGCAGTGGAAGTGAGGGCTCACGGTCGAGGAAATGAAAGCAGGCACTCTGGGGCAGCCGGAGCTAAGAAGACATACATGAGTGGTGACTTGCTACACGACTGGCCAGTGGGTGGTTGCAAGCGAGGAGAGAAGGTAGGGGTTGGGGTGGAGAGAGGAACTCTGCGTCTGAGCTGACATGCCTGCTTTCATGTCCTGAGTTTCTAAACTCAGTGCCCTTGGGTTGAACTTAGAAGAGGAACTTGTTTCAGTCATTCTTTGTTACCAACACAATGCTTAAAATTTCTCCTGCTAATGTGTGGACCCAGGTCCTCCCTTCCTACATCAAAGGCTTTTCCTGTGATTTTTACTGCTCCTTCAGGATGTGGCAGGTCACTCTGGTTGTTGTTGGGTGCTTTGTTGTGTGTGTGTTGTTTAACAATGAAACTCTGAAACAGCTTGATAAATAAATTGCCCTAATGGAAAAGTTCCGAGACACAACTCTAATTCACTTTCAAAGGACATAAAGTGGCCTTATTCCAGGAGAGAGGCTTGGCGTGTCTGCTAGAGAGTGGTACCGGAGGGTTTATGCGTATTTGAGTGACGGTTTTTCCAAAAGCTTTTGTGTCCTCCCACCACCATCCCACTACCTATGGGTGTAACATGTTGTCCCCCAGGCATTTTAGACCGGATTTACCTAGTTACAGTAAATGCTTCATTTGTGTTATCCCAGAACTTGATGGTTTTATTGACTTAAACAACATAGCAAACTTGTATTCAGTTTCATGGAGCTATTTTCAAATAAAGAGAAACATTAATAAATTAAGTCAACAGTGTTAAAAGCCCTCCCCCCCCCCCCCCCCCCGTTTGGGGTGATGTGCCTGCTTGATGTTCTTTTATGGGCTCTCCCGCCCTGTGAATTGACAGTGGGTGTGAGCTGAGCTTTTCCAGGCGTCCACAGTGATTACGGAGCAGGGCTGTCTGGTTGCTGTTGTGTTCATTCATTAGCCTCTACGTATGCACTTGAGCAAGACCTCCTGTGGAACTGGGAGGGTTTTGCACTCTGGGTTTGAGCAGTGACTGCCTGTCCTAATGGGTTTGCTCGTTTGCTCTGCGTTATACATTTTATAAACTGAAAGCGTGTTTTTTAAAGGAAATAGGCAAGTGCCTTCCAGCATAGTATGTGTTGACAAGCTGAGCAGCTGATAGATTTTTCATTGCCCACCTTCCTACCCCTAAAGCTGAGCCTCAGTTAAGAGGGAATGGCAGGATCTGTCAGGGATTGTTGAAAAGAGCAGAAGATTCAGGTGGTCTGTACTACGTGCAGCACTGTTTGTCTAGTGACTAGAAGGCAAGCTGCTACAACAGGGAGTAGGCAACACTCAGTGTTTGAAGGGTGACAGTAATACATGAGGGACCCTATACTGCAATCTTGAGGAAGTATTTGCATGTAGGATCCATATAAATATAAATTCCATTTGCTAGGAAACATCCAGTGATTGGATGTGATGTATGCAGAGAAGGACCGGTGGGTGGAGGAAGGGGGATGCTGACCTCAAGGCACCTGGTCCCCGCGTCCCCGCCCCCCGCCCAGGGAGCGCGGGTATGGAAACAGATGCCTCAGGTTGCCAGCTCTTGTCGTTGGGCCTGTTGCAAAGCACTGTGGTGGTCTGTTCACCGTTAACCATCTAGCACAGTAAAATTTTTATGTCAAGGGTTATAAAAACAAGTTGGCTAGGTTTGGAGATTGTTTCACTACACAGAGATTGTCTTTGTAAACGATTTGTTGGCGTGGAATTGGTTTGCAATCCTGCAGTCAGGTTCTTACTGTGTATCACATCAAATGTAGGGCATAGACACTTTACTCCTTTATTAAAACACAGAATGAGAACCCTTTAAGGCGCTTTCTTAGATCATTTAGAATTTTGGTAATTAGGGGCTACAGTTTTTTTTACTGCTTTTCTTACCTCCCCTTTTGAAATACTTCCTAGGTGGATCAGAGAACACTGTTTAGTTTTCAAGGAAACCAACAAACATCATTACCAGCCAATTTCTTAAAACTTGAACTGATAATGGCCTGGATTTAATGGCATTTACCTCTCATAGGTTAGTCCATGATGTTCCAACAGATGCTTCTCTTTGCTCAGCTTAGATGAGCCTTCCTCTGTTTCTCCTTCCACTCCACCCACTTCACCTCTCTCCACCCCCGCCCTAGTAAAACCTCTTGCCTGCAGCATGTGCCAGTGTACTCCTCACCCAGGTGTTGGGCGCAGTGTGTGTGCAGTAAGCGTGTAATTAGTTTAATTGTAGAGATATTAGCAGTAGGTTTATTGCAGCATGAAGTTACCGCTTTACCTCTGATTTTTCTCAGCCCTGAACAGTGTTTAGCATTTTGAAAGCATGTAGTGTTAAGTACCAGGAAATGAGTCTGAATCCTGTACTGGTAATGCCCGGGAATCTACTGTAGGCACCAGTGAGAAGGCAGAGTGGGATCCGCTGGGAGGCCGAGGCTTCCTGCCTCCACCCTCCACACTCTCTTTCTGTGCCTTTGACAACACCTCAGAAAGCAGAGGCAGCCAGCAGCTGGTGGCTTGCAGCCCTGCTGAGAGGTGGCCCATTTCAACACAGCTTACTCGTGTTTGAATAGTGGCTGACAGCACTGTGGAGTTATGGGGGCCAATTGTTGTGTACTTTGGAGCTGAAACTGTGGCGACTCGAAATATGAAAACGCATTTGGAACTTCATCTCCTGCATGTGTATCAAACAAAGGCTTCTTTTACAATCCTTTACAGTCTCATATTCGTAATCCTCTAGGATGTCACAGAACTATAAACCAAATGTCTTGTGTTATATATATATATATGTGTGTGTGTGTGTGTATGTATGTATATATATATATATATATATTTTTTTTTTTTTTAAATTGATTTCATAGAGGAAAGGAGAGGGAGAGAGAGATGGAAACATCAATGATGAGAGAGAATCATCGATCTGCTGCCTCCTGCATGCCACCCACTGGGGATTGAGCCCCCAACCCAGGCATGTTCCTGAAGGGGAATCGAACTGTGACCTCCTGGTTCATAGGTTGATGCTCAACCACTGAGCCACAACGGCCGAGCCGAATATCATGTGTTAAGGGGTCAGGAAGAAGGGAAGTGGGGCCCTGGCGAGGCTCCCAGCATCTTTGTACTCGTCAGAGCTGCGGCAACAGGTCCGACATTAGTGGCTGTTCCCATTCGTGAGCTGGCTCGTGGGTTACACTGTTGACTTTCCCTTCAGCCACAGCCTAGGACACGTGGGGGTTCTCAGGGTGAGGCATGCTGAGGAAAGCGCCATTTGCAGAGGCCCAGGTCAGGTCCCAGGCAGGAGCCTGCAAATATGTTCCAAGCTAGATCATTATAGGAAGCCAGGGTGATGGGTGTGGTCCCGATGGCCCATCACGGCCTGGTGAAGAAACTAGAAGCTGCCATTGGATTCCTGTAACATAGGTCCATTTGGAGGTTCTGATGTGGAGTTAGTGGACTCTTTATAATAGGAAGGACTGGGGGAGAAACCAAGATGGTGGCATAGGTAAACACCTAAACTGCTGCCTCGCACAACAATATCAAAACTGCAACTAAAAGACAAAACAGACACCATCCAGAACCACAGGAAAGCTGGCTGAGTGGAAATTCTACAACTAGAAGGAAAGAGGAAAGCACATTGAGACTCAGAGGACTGGCAAAAGGCTGAGGTACGGAGGCTCGCAAACAGAGAGGACGGGCGGCTGTGTGCATGGACAGATGAGTGCGGGGCTGGTTTTCTAAAGCTGGAGGGAGAAGGAAGCTCCCAACTGCACTGAACTCCAGTCCCGGGCGAGACACTGGGAAACCAGACTCATTTGGGGGGAACCTGGACTGTCAGGAAAAAGAAAGCACACTGACACTCGGGAGCTGCGGAAGGCAGAGGTCAGGAGGCACGCGCGTGCAGCAAGGACTAACTGCTGAATGCACGGGTGGCTGAGTGCACGGCTGGCTTCCTAAAGCGGGAGGGAGACAGAAGCTCCCGACTGCGCTGAACTCCATTTCCGGGCGAGATTCTGGGAACCCCGACTCATTTGGGGAGAAACTGGACTGTCTGGCAGTGGGCGAAACTCGAGGGCGGCTTTCTCTCAGAGGTGCTTGCAGTGATTACTGAGGGACACTGAGACCCAGGGGCCTCATAGGGCAGGGCTGATTGGAAACCAAGGCTGTCTGCTCCACCCTGAAACTCCACCCCATCCAAGCTGAGCACAGAGGCTTTTGCACTTTTGCAAGTATTGTCTCATAAGAGTGTCTCCAGCATAGAAGTTTTCCCAGTGTAGACACAGCTGATCCTCACAGCCAATTGGTCTGGAGGTCACTTTCTCCCAGTGATACCAACAACAATCAAGACTTAACTACAACAAGGCTGAGCACACAGCCCACAAATGGGTGCACCAAGCTTGTCCACCTCAGGTAACTGGGGAGGCTGAGCCACTGTGCCCTAGAGGACACCTACCACACAAAGCTACTCTACCAACTCAGGGAAGCAGCGAAAATTCAGAGACAAAGAACAGATCACAAATGAAAGAAATGGAGGAAAACAAGCAACTGGATATAGAGTTCAAAACCATGGTTATAAGGTTTTTCAAGAATTTCCTAGAAAAGGCCAATAAATTTAGCAAGACCCTCGAGGATATGAAAAAGGACCAACTAGAAATTAAACATACACTGACTGAAATAAAAAAATATTATAAAGAGACCTAACAGCAGACTAGAGGAACACAAGAATCAAGTCAAAGAGTTGAAATACAAAGAAGCAAAAAACACTCAGCTGGAAAAGCAAAAAGAAAAAAGAATCCAAAAACTTGGAAGATAGTGTAAGGAGCCTCTGGGACAACCTCAAGCATACCAACATCTGAATTATGGGGGTGCCAGAAGGAGAGAGAGAGCAAGATACTGAAAACCTGTTTGAAGAAATAATGACCGAAAACTTCCCCCACCTGGTGAAAGAAATAGACTTACAAGTCCAGAACCCCAAACAAAAGGAATCCAAAGAGGGCCACACCAAGACACATCATAATTAAAATGCCAAGAGCAAAAGACAAAGAATATTAAAAGCAGCAAGAGAAAAACAGTTAATTACCTACAAGGGAGCACCCATACGATTGTCAGCTGATTTCTCAACAGAAACTATGCAGTCCAGACAGGAGGGCAAGAAATATTCAAAGTGATGAATAGCAAGAACCTACAACCAAGATTACTCTACCCAGCAAAGCTATCATTCAGAATTGAAGGTCAGATAAAGAGCTTCACAGATAAGAAAAAGCTAAAGGAGTTCATCACCACCAAACCAGTATTATATGAAATGCTTAAAGGTATTCTTTAAGAAGAGGAAGAAGAAGAAAAAGGTAAAGATAAAAATTATGAACAATAAATACATATCTATCAACAAGTGAATCTAAAAATCAAGTGAATAAAAAATCTGATGAACAGAATAAACTGGTGAATACAATAGAATCAGGGACATAGAAAGGGAGTGGACTGATAATTCTCGGGGGGAAAGGGGTGTGGGAGGTGTGGGAAGAGACTGCACAAAATTCGTACACCTATGGATGAGGACATTGGGGGGGAGTAAGGGCAGGGGTGGGGTGGGAACCAGGTGGAGGGGAGCTTTGGGGAGAAAAAAGAGGAACAATTGTAATAATCTGAACAATAAAGATTTATTAAATAATAAAAACTAAACAGGAAGGACTGCGTGAAGCCCTGATATGAATGTGCTCACGGTGTGTGAACAGTGTGGATATGCACTGAGACAGTGCGGAAGCACAAGTGAATGCTCTTGTAAAGTCAGTGTCAGATGTTTCTCCTCAGACTGGGAAGGGGAGCAGGGCACATTGTCACAGAGCCCAGCCATGGAGCCGGCCGGATGGTTGTCAAATGAAGGAGAGGGTGGGGCTGACGCTGAGGAAGGAGAGTACTGAGGCCTCAGAAGGGAAAACCGGAAGGGCCCACATCAGGCAGGTGGTGCCAGGGGTGTCAGAGCCAGAGGGTACAGCATAGGGGGGCCCTACCTGACTTCTGTCCCTTGAAGCTTGGTCCCACTGATGGTTTCCCCAGTCCTTAGGACCCTTACCCCTTGGAATGTAACTCCCCCTCCCTCCTCATCAGCCCTCAGATGACATCTGTGTTCTGTTGTCCTGGATGATCATCATATGTTTAAGAGCAGCAGGGCTTTGTATTGGGCCACTTATTCCACAAAACAAATTAGGTTAATTTCATTTAGATTTCCTTATTGTGACCGAGATACGCAATTCAGAGGAGATTTTTTTAAAGACAAAGAAACAACAGCACTGTATATTTGCTACTAAGATTTGCTGAGGATTAGTAAAATTATTTGCATTGTTTTTATAATCCAACTGTGTCTTCGGTGGAATAGACCCTAAATCCTTTTTAAAGGTACCTATGTGCTGCGAATCTTACACAGGGAAATGTGATTAGTTCTTTTTAGAATTTTAAAAAGTACATACATATGTAATCTACCTATATACATGAAAGCCTAAGCAACAGAAGACCAGCCCATCGATATGACGCGCACTGACCACCAGGGGGCGGATACTCAGTGCAGGAGCTACCCCTGGTGGTCAGTGCGCTCCCACAGTGGGAGCACCACTCAGCTGGGCGCCAGATGCCGGGCTCATGGCTGGCAAATGTAGCTGCAGCTGTGCGAGCCTCTCCTGCAGACACTTCCCCTGCGTGCCTGAGTGGTGGCAGGCACAGTGGGCCGGGATGAGCAGGAGCTGCATGGTGCCCAGCCAGGGCTCGGGCTCCTCCCCGGTTACCTGCTGCTTCACGCACTATGTGCTGTGCGGGATTGAGGCGGACAGTGGGCTGGAGCCCAACGAGCTGGCAGTAAGGCCAGGCTGTGGCAGTGCAGAGGTCCACTGATTCCTACAGGCCAGGCGTAGGGACCGCACCGGTGCACAAATCCGTGCACTGGGCCTCTAGTATTATATAATGTAATATATAGATATATGTATATGTTTGTGTGTGTATGTGTATATATGCACACTTTTGAAGCTTAGGGATATATTTATTTCCAATGAAAGGCTACTTCTACTGCCAGGAGCTGACTTTCAGGTTGCAAACACTGTGGAATTGTATGGGCAGTCTGCTCGGTTTACCAGGCTGGAATTCTAGCAGCGGCCGGGTTCTCTGGGCTGCACTGTGTGTTTGCAGTAGGACTGGAATTTTGCAGAGGGACACTTGATTGTCAGATGTCTTCATAAAAATTTATGGTGAAATTTGTCACTTTCCAGGAATCATGGAGATTTTAGCGACTGTGTCAACATGACTTTCATTTAAGAATGAGGAGCACTTTTTTTTTTTTTAACATTTTTTGGTAACATCACTGGAACAATAAATTGAGTTGGGTGAACAAAATCAAAATCACCTTGAAATAAATGTTGAACGCCTGAGCAGAATTGTTTAGTAATTTATAATGCTAGTAGTTTGGGTATGTATGATATGAAACTCAACTTTGAAGAGACTAAACTTCCGTTTCATGTTACAGCGACGAGCTCAACCAAATTGGAAGATCTGAGCTATTTAGACGGGCAGAGAAATGCTCCTCTTCGGACGTCCATTAGATTACCGTGGCACAGCACGGCCGGAGGTAGGGCACAGGAAGTCAGAGGTATTTATCCTTACATCGCTGTCCCTGTGGGTAGGAGCTCGTCGACGAAACATGAAAAATCTGTGATAGCCAGCAGTTAAACATGCTTTTGGGGGGCGGGGGAGGAGGAAGGGAGGCTGTTAAAAGTTTATCTGGAGGTGCTCTAGGGGCCTTCCTTAATAATTTTATACTTCTTAAAATATGATTAACTTCTGGAGTTGAAAAATAATTCTGCAGCATATTATTTTAAAGTGAGGGGTAGTTTAACACTCCCTCAATTTTTTTTTTTTTTTTGATCAACCAAGAACCAACTTTGTTTGACTTTTTTGGGGTGGTATTGGCCACCTCCTACATCTACCCATAATGCACAGGTGTGTGGTCAATAGCATGGACAAAAGGGGCAAAGCACCATGACACCAGGTGAGAGCCGGGGCCCTATTGCTAGGGAAAACGCATTTTCATTTTACTCACACAGCATTGGGAGAAATGTGTCTTAAATGTTGTTTGAACTAAACTGATGAGCCATGGTGTGGCCCTTGGAATCACTTTCTCTAATCCTCTGTGTGCTGGCCTTGAGTCATGAGAATACTTTAGAGGCATAAAAGGACCAGAAAGTCCTTTTAATAGGATATGCTGTAGTGACAGTAGTGCATGATAAATGAAGTATTTCAGGAGTATTCATAGCATCAGATTGGAAATACAGATCCCTTTTGGGATAAAACTGTAGGCTCTGTATACTAAGTGTCACATACATGCAATGATAAAGTAAGGTGGCTTTTTCAGTGTATAAAATTATGTCATTCTTCTAAAATAATGGTCTTTTTTCTTTCCTCAGCACGATTTGCTCCCTACAAGCCACAAGACATTTTACTGAAGCCCCTGTTGTTTGAAGTCCCGAGCATAACAACCGACTCTGTATTTGTGGGAAGGGAGTGGCTCTTTCAGCAGATAGAGCAGAGCCTGCGGAACACGGAGCTGCCGGAGAACAGAGGGGCGGTGGTGGTGGGAAACGTGGGCTTTGGGAAGACGGCCGTCATTTCTAAGTTGGTGGCACTGAGCTGCCATGGAAGCCGCATGAGGCAGATTGCTTCCAACAGCCCTGGCTCGTCACCTAAAAGTACGTCTGTGTTTAAGTGCTTGTCTGGCTTATTATCTTAATATCCAATAGATGGAGGAAGTTGCTGCTTGGATAGACATAAATTCCCGGTTTCCTCAAGTTTTTCCAGCTGTTCTGTCAGGCTTGCGATCGTGTGTTGAACTGTTTGGGTGTCTGTCTGTCCATCATAGAGCTTGTGTCTCTGTGACCTCTGTGGTGAGGCTGTCCTTCCCCGTTGCCTCCCAACTGCAAAGCATGCCTCCCTCTTTCTAGGAGCAGAGATGAGGCCCCATCAAGTGCTTGGGGAATTTTGGGTCCTAAAGCCAAGGTGGGTAGGCTCCTGGCAGGACAAGCCGGAAGGAGTCCATGCAGAATTCCTTTGTACCCGGCGCTCCAGCAGCCTTTGTCTTACGTGCTAGATTTACCAAAAAGGTACAAGTCAACTTAGAAATGGGATGGAGTAGCCAAAGATGTGACTATTTATGGCTTATTTTATGTGTAATAAACACATGAAAAGAAAATGTCTCAACACAGTGAACCAGGAACAAGTGAGTCATGCAAGATTTTTTAAAAAAAACAAACAAAAATAATAAAAGAAATGAGAAACCAGTTCTCCAGCGAGGACAATTGGCGGATGGGAGACAGGGCTGAGAGGGGACAGGTGTTCTCATGTGCACCTTCGTTCACTCATTAAGCTCTCTGTTTCTAATCAAGAAATATGTTCAGTGTCCCACCGTGTATACCCCCATTCTGATGTTGTAAATCAGTGGTCGGCAAACTCATCAGTCAACAGAGTGGCAAACCACAGCTCGCGAGCCGCATTTTGCTGACCACTGTTGTAAATGATGGAATTGGTCTCTTCTCTGTAGCTTTAGATTCCTCCCCGGATCTTCCATTCACTCCATTGATTTCACCGAGTACTTCTCCCAGTAGTACCACCATGGCCAAAACGCCTGCTGGGTTGGGGTCTGACGCTCCTGAAAACCAGAAACCAAGAGAGGATGCAGCAAAATACCTCGCGTCCAAGGTAATGTGCTCCTGGTCTATGAGAACTTGCAGAGAGAGAGTTGGGTTTCTGAAAAATGAATTATAAAAGGGATCTTGAAACGGAGACAGCAATGGCTTAATGCAAAAGTACAGCTTTGGATGAAATTGTGATGGAGTACTGAAGTGAAAGGTATTAATGAAAATAAATAGCTTCAGACATTGGCAGTGGACTTGTATTCATCTTAAATGATGGACAGAAAACCCCTCGATCAGCAGGTGGTATTCCTGCACTTCCACATACCCACCCTTACAGCTGGAAGGAGTGCAGGAGGTAGGGAGCCTGTAATGCAATCCCCCAAGCCGCCTCTGCCTACGCTCTGTTGCCGGGGCCTCTGTCTTTCTGTCAGAGGTTCCTTGTGATGTTGTAAAAGAGACTTGGCTGACCTTTTCTTCCAACATTCATGGTCGTCAAGATCCTTCTGAAATTTTCCATCTGCTCAGCTTCCATCGGGTTCATACGCCACCCTCCTGCGTTACATCTGTTACGTCTCACTCCTGGTGAGCCGTGTGGGTCTCCCCAGCAGCAGGGGTGTGAGACAGTGGAGCTGGAGACCCACCAGGAGTGGACGTGATGGGGGGCTTCTAGTGAGGAAACCCCGGGCTGGGCCAGGAGGTAGGTGCAGGGGCTGAAACGAGTGCTTCTCTACCCCAGATCCCTGCTCCTCACTTCTGCATGCCTGGCATGGGCAGCCAAGAGGATTTCGTCCCCGTGTGAGAGTGAAAGGGACCACCCCTCCTCCTCTGAAGGCTCAGGCGGGAACCCCCCCTCTGTCCTTTCCCTGGATAGGCAGGAATTGGGTGATTTCTGATTTTGTCCCCGTTGAACTTCTCCAGTGTCACTTGTGGTGCCGATGTGAAGAGGGAGAGGTGACACTGACGGTCTGCTTCTCCCCCCCAGGTGGTGGCCTACCACTACTGCCAGGCGGACAACACGTACACGTGCCTGGTGCCCGAGTTCGTGCATAGCATCGCAGCTCTGCTGTGCCGGTCCCATCAGCTGGCCGCCTACAGAGACCTGCTGATCAGGGAGCCCCAGCTGCAGAGCATGCTGAGCCTGCGGTCCTGTGTGCAGGACCCCGTGGCTGCCTTCAAGAGGGGAGTGCTGGAGCCGCTCACAAGCCTGAGAAATGGTACCTCCAGCAGCCCCCCAGAGCCCCCACAGTAGTGGCTCAGAGTCCCCAGGGCTGTCCTCAGAAGGAGGGGTTAGTGTGGTTCTGGGGTGAGAGTGAGATGGCGCAGGGAGAGTGTGTGGGTGGGTCTGCATGCCCTTCCTCAGAGCCATCTCCCTGAGGCCCCTCCCAAATGGTGCAGTTTTATTTATTTGTTTATTATTTAAATCTTTATTGTTAAAGGTATTACCTATGCCCCCCCTCCCCCCCATTGACCCCTTCTAGCCCTCCCCCACCCCCCTGCCCCAGGCCTTCACCCCCCTGTTATCTGTGTCCATGGCTTATGCCCCTATGCATGCAAGTTCTTGGTGGATCTCTTCCCGGCCCCGCCTGCCACAGTCTGTTCCATGCTGCTATGTCTTTGGATCTGTTTTGTTCATCAGTTTATTTTGTTCATTAGATTCCACATCTGAGTGAGATTACATGATACTTGTCTTTCTCTGACTGGCTTATTTTGCTTAGCATACTGTTCTCCAAATGGTGTCGTTTTAAATGAAGCATCTCTAACAAGTAACTGCCCAATGGACACATTTCCAAAGCAGCTAATTTATGCCTGTAGAGCCTGTAGGCGCTCCAGGAACTGCTGCCTGCCAGGTGTGCACTCCCACATAGCAGGGGCTAAGGTCATCATTTAGGGAGATTGCCAGCCTGTTCAGGGCCTCTGCTCAGGTGAGTTGAACCTGAAGCCATTCCTGGAAGTCTGACCTTGTTGCCCTCGAATATTTTACAAGGTCAGGGGCATTAGTGCTGTTACGGGCCCGTCATTTTTTCATCCTTCCTCCTCCTCATCGTTTGAGCTAGTTTACCTGCCTTCATAGCACTTCTTCCAAAAGGTGCTGGAGAGAGGGAATTGAAGCCGCTGTCATCATTTTTCCTCAGTTCCCTGGGCAGAAAGTTGGTGCTGATCCATAGGAAACTAGATGTCGGTTTGTAGGAGAGTGCCCTCTTCTAGCAGTCCATAAAGCGAGCTCTCACCCCCCGGCTAGCTGTGTGCCTTGGGCTGGGCTTCACCCTTTGGGGGTCAGTTCTGTTAGTGGGGGAGGGGGCCTGAGGGTCTTTTCCAGACTTCCTCTGTGTATGTCATCTTCACTGTGCTCACCCAGAGACGGCCGTTTATGAAGAGCGAGCTGTATCATATACAAGGGTGAAATTCTGCTAAGTGTGTGTAATGCAGTATGTTTCTGGAAACTGTTCTGTGAAAAGTGGTTTTCTTTTTGGCTCGGTGCTCCAGTTTTCATTATAAGTTTAATAGAAAATATGCTTCCATGTAAACCATTTCTTCTGCCATATGGAGACCTTTTTTAGTTTTTCCTAACACTTTAAACAGTGCGTTAAAATACACTGGGTGGTGCCGTCGTATAGAAATGTATAATTTCTTAATTAAAAAATATTTTATCTTTCAGAGCAGAAAATTCCTGAAGAAGAATACATTATCTTGATCGATGGCTTAAATGAAGCTGAGTTTCATAAACCTGATTATGGAGACACGCTTTCTTCATTTATTACCAAAATTATCTCTAAATTTCCTGCCTGGTTGAAGTTGATTGTGACTGTCAGAGCAAATTTTCAGGTAAAGAAAGACCTTTCAACTCTTTTTCCAAGTCCTTATTCTCAAATTTTAAAGTGATGAATGCTAACAATTTAAACGGTTGTAAACTACTTAGCTGCTGAATTGAAAACTATATTAAGACTTTATGAAATATTAGTCACAGAGCCCCAAGTGGGCAAAACTCTTGACCTTTTTGCCCCGCCCCCACCCCCCAAGGCACATTTATCACAGTGTCAGGTAAGTGTTCCACTAGCACGGAGCTGCACTTGTCCTTGTACACGGGGTATCTAGCACTGGCTCACCACTGCTCTGGAGAGCGGTGTGAGGTGTCTGGCAAACTGGTCTCACAGAAGGTAGACTTATTCCTCCTAGTGGCGGTTTGCCCTGCTCTGCAGCGGGACTTTGGTGTGTGTGCGTTTGTATGAAGAAAAAAAGGGAGGGATGATGAAGGGGATTTTTCAGACCTATTCTGAGAGAAGGCCTATCCCTTCCTCACCCCGCACGAGGTACCATTTGCAGGGAGGGGAAGAGTGATTTTTTAAGAATTCTCTTCCTCATGTTTCCCTCACTTGAACCCTGCAAGTGTATCTCAACAACCATTGACTTCTACCGTGTTCAGTTTTAGTGAAGACATTAGATGTTGGCCCTTTTATGATGCTGTTTATTTGACAATAGCATTTGGGTTCTTCCTTTTCTCATCAAAAGTGGCATTAGACCTCGGTTGAACTTGACATATTGTTCATGGGAATTGGGTCCATACCTTTTCCAGTCATGCTTCATCATCAGTCAGCCGCATGGGAGAGGAGCGTTGCCAGAGGTTCTGTTAGCAACAGTGCTCCTCCCACCTTCTGGAATCGCTGCGTTCCCTGAGGACATGTACTTACGTGCTTCAGAAACGATAGTGGGAAGTTCAAGAAAACCCACCAAACTCTCCTCTGCTGTGAATGGGCAGGATGTGCTTATCTCAGGGCTGGGAGAGATGGTTGGGGACCAAGGGCTTCCCGGGAGCTGGTGCTCTGAGCTACTGGACCAGGTGTGTTTGACTTTGTGAAAATTAATCACACCAGGCAATTATGATTATGATTTGTGCACTTCTGGATGTACTGCTTCCATTTAAAAGTTTACTAAAAACCAGCAACTTGAGAAAGCGACCGGGGGCTGTACTAGGGTAGGGCCCCTGCGTGTGGGCAGGCTTCACTGGGCACGGCTGGGGGGTGGAGGGGCGTAGTTTCGGGTTTCCTGGTTCAGTCTCACAGCCTTGGCATCTGCAGGAGAGAGTGCCTCTTATCTCAGGGTCTGGCCTGTTCTTAGAAGTACAGTGGTGTCTGTGTTTGTCCCTGTTACGTAACCAGTTGCACAATGTAAGGATGATGGGTGTCAGGTCCACGCAGGGCCTCACGGCCCCTTTGTGGGTCTGGCCAGGTGGCCTCCCGCTGGGCTCTGAGTTTTCGCATCGGGGCCTCAGGAAAGCCTTTACTGATTCCATCTCACATCAGGATTTCTTTCACATAAGCTTTTTATCTTCAACTTATCCTATTACATGTTTTAATACAGAATAATGAGTCCCTGTAATCCATGAAAATCCCCCCTTGAAAGAAAACTAGTGAATCTGGTTTGAAATGCAGCTGACCTAAAAAAGAAATCTCCATGCAGTGACACTGTGGGTTTTCTCCCCCCTCCCCCCGCCCCCCCAGGAAATTGTCAGTGGGCTGCCATTCGTCAAGCTCTCCCTGGATGACTTTCCCGACAACAAGGACATTCACAGCGACCTGCACGCCTACGTCCAGCACAGGGTCCACAGCAGCCAGGACATCCTTAGCAACATCTCTCTGAACGGCAAGGCTGACGCCGCCCTCATCGGGAAAGTGAGCAGCCACCTGGTGCTGCGGAGCCTCGGCTCCTACCTGTACCTCAAGCTCACCCTGGACCTCTTCCAGAGGGGACACTTGGTCATCAAAAGTGCCAGCTACAAGGTGGTGCCCGTGTCCCTGTCGGAGCTGTACCTGCTGCAGTGCAACATGAAGTTCATGACCCAGTCCGCCTTCGAGCGGGCACTCCCCATTCTGAACGTGGCCCTCGCGTCCCTCCACCCCATGACGGACGAGCAGATCTTCCAGGCCATTAACGCTGGCCACATCCAGGGGGAGCAGGGCCGGGAGGACTTCCAGCAGAGGATGGAGGCCCTCTCCTGCTTCCTCATCAAGCGGCGAGACAAGACCCGCATGTTCTGCCACCCGTCCTTCAGGGAGTGGCTTGTCTGGAGAGCAGATGGTGAGAACACGGCCTTCCTGTGTGAGCCCAGGTACAACGGGACGCTTTCCGTCAGCTTTTGGCAGGGAGTCTGATGGGCACCTGAGGAAGGAATTTCAAATACAATTCATGTTTCCTTTAGTGGAAAGGCAACACAGAATGGAAAATTCAGGAGGGGCATTGGCACGTTCTTTCTGCTACTAACCCAAAGCCGCCCTCCTTTCATTGCGAGGACATTAGGACTCCTGGGTACATTTGGGTGAAGAGACGCCAGGCAATGCCTTGGTATTGTTTCTTTGCCATCCACTCTCTCTTAGACCCCGCCCCCTGTCCCTGGAGTCATCCGTGGTGGGAAAGCGTAGTATCACCTCCAGGAACAGCAGACTTCCTGAGAAGCTGTTCCCGGTCACTTTCTTCCCCTGAGGGTCTGTGGGCTGACTGGGGCCCCCGGCACCCGCCCCCATCCACCATGTAGCTTGACACAGGGATTGGATGTGGCTGCTGGCCCAGAGGGGAGCACAGCAACCACAGCTGGCCATGTTATTTTGTATTTGTGGTGTAGCTCGGTGTAACAGGCTGGGATTTGCGGTCGGGGGATTGAGGTTCAGATCTCAGATGTCCCGCTTATGAGACGGTGGTAGGACAGCTACTATCACTGAGTTGTAGGTTCCACTGAGGACTTGCCACAGGGCGGGGCCCAGATGCAGTTCTCCTTCCTGCCCAGGGGAGGAGGCAGCAGTGAGCTGTTGTGGGCCTGATGCTGGTCAGCATGAGGCCAGGAGTTGGAAGGTGCAGGTACTTGCATATTAGGGTGTATTCATGTCCGCCACCGCTGCCTGGTCCTGGCCCACGTCCTCGCTATCTCAAAGGGCTCCCGCTCTCTGTGAGTCAGAATTGTTCCCGACTCCTGCAGCACATCTGGCCAGCTGCTAAACTGTCCCCTTCGGGCTGGACTGGGCATTCGACCAGACGCTGGGGTCCAGAAATGAGTAAGAACGTGTGACCAGCACAACACCTTCCTCCCCACGAACGCTGGCAATGCCGACCAATAGGTGTGGCTGCTGTTTCATGTTGTGATAGTGTTATCTCCTAGGTGGCACTGGGCTAAGAATTGTCCTTTTGAACCTGGTTTGGGGCCATAAACTCTAACTCCCAGGTTATTGAGCCAGACCAAAATAACTAGGTAAATTGTATGTGCCATGACATAATTAGGTCAGGGGATTTTCTTGGAGAAGTCAGATCATTTACTGGGAAAAGATAGGCTGTTTTGAATCTGTAGAGACATAAAAACAAGTTGAGCCCTGCCTGGGTGGCTCCGTTGCTTGGTGCGACCTCCCGTACACCAAAAGATTGTGGGTGCAATTCCGGTCAGGGCATATATCTAGGTTTTCAGTTCAATCCCCGGTCAGGGCACATGCGAGATGCAATGGATCGATGGTCTCTTACATCAATGTTTCTCTTTCTCCCTCTCTCTTGTTCTCCCTCTCCCCCTTCCTCTCTCTCTAAAATTAATAAACACGTCTTCGGGCGAGGATTTAAGAAAAACACAAAAACATGTTGAAAGATTTCAACAGTGGGTGTAGGTTTGTTAGGGGAGGTTTGGACTGTAGTCACAGTTAAGCTTCACTCCCTTTTGGGTGGTAGGTGGCGTTGAGGTCATGTAGCATAGGGTAGGGCTGAGAGTGGGGTGCCTGATGGGTTATCACCTTTGGTCGTGGACTGCTGAGCCCTGAGGTGTTTCTATATGCAGGCGTGGGGACCTCCAGGGGCAGGGCCAGGACTAGGCTGCAGCAAGAGAGGCACGCAGGTGCAAAGGAATTGTTACCTTTCAGAATTGTGCAAGTCAGCATTTACCCAAGACCCCTCTAGTTCTCCAACTTCCCTCAGCAGACAGGCAGTGTGTAGAACCATGTCGGAAGGAAGCTACTGGATTTAGTTCAGCAAAAGTTCTTGTGGACCCACAACATGCAGGGTTGTGTGGCGGAGACAGAAATTCCTGGGGTGAGGGCCCAGTTCTCGAGGGCTTCGCACCCGGGAGGGCTTCGCACCCGGGAGGGCTTCCTGCCCAGGAGGGCCAGGGAGGCAGCAAGGATGGTGCTGGGCGGAGTCACGCTGCACGAGGGCCTCTGGAAAGAGGAGCAGCTCCTGCTGGGATGACCATGTCTGCAGAATGCCCCACACACATGTTACTGTTTGAGTTGGGCCTTGAAGAATGGGTAACATTTCTCTTCCCAAGTCAATTCGTTGTGATATTCCCCAATTGCAGAGAAGAAGACTCCCAATACCCAGAGGCAATGGCACTTCATTTTTCACTTCTGCCCCTTTCCATGCAATTTAAATAATTCTCCAAATTATTTTTTCTGTAATGAAATTCCCATTCTGCTTGCTTTGCTTAATATATTGTGGACATTTTATAAAGCTGCTTGACTGTCTTAGTGTCATTTTGCATGGCTGTGTAAAACTCCTAGGGGGCAAATGGTACCGTTACTGGGGGGCTTTGACATTGTTTCTGGGTTAGTGATAAACACATAAATCTATTGTGAATATCTAGTGCTTTATAGGAGAGTAGGAGCGTTTGAGGGAGGTCCGGATTAAATCCTGTTTCCAGCCTAACCAGAGTGGCTCCGTTGGTTGAGCGTCGTCCTGTGCACCGAAAGGTTGCTTGTTTGATTCCCGGCTGGGGCACATACCTGGGTTGTGGATTCAGTCCCTGGTCGGGGCACACATAGCAGGCAACGATTGATGTTTCTATCTAAGCATGTCCTCAGGAGGGGGTTACAAAAATCCTGTTTCATTAGTACTTTGTGTGATTCTTGTGCACAGCTTATTTTAATTCTCCAAGCCCGAGTCTCCTCATCTGTAAAAAGAGAAAGAGCATCATCACCTCCTTGTGTAACCGTGGCTGTTATAGAGAGAAATATTTTTTTTTAAATCCTCACCCAAGAATATTTTTCCATTGAGTTTTATAGAGAGTGGAAGAGAGTGCAAGACAGAGAGAAATATCAAAGTGAGAGAAACACATCAATTGGTTGCCTCCTACACGCGCCTCAACCAGGGCCTTGGCCGGGGAAGAGCTTGCAACTGAGGTATGTGCCCTTGACCTGAATCGAACCTGAGACCCTACAGTCCTCAGACTGACCCTCTATCCGCCTAGGGCAAGAGGGAAGTACTTAAGGGCATCTGCTTCTCCCCTTTATACTCCCTATCTTCCTCCCTGCCTCCCCCACTTCTTTCCTTTCTGTTTTGATTATCCCTTAGGTTTGATTCCAGGAACAGAATTATCAAGTTAAAGAGTAAAGTTACTCAAAGCCTCATTCACATCACCTAGGCTTAAACATGACTCACATTTTACAATATTTGCTCTATCTGTTATTTTTTGTTGAAATAAATTATAGACTTCATGATATTTTACCTGAAATAATCGGCTATAAACTTCAAAAAAAAAAAAAAGATTTTCATACTTAGCCACAACACCATTACAACACCTAAAATATTAACACTAACTCACCAGTATCAACACATTTAGCTATGCTCAGATTTCCCTGCTTTCTTCCTATTTTTTAGTATGTATGAATGAGAATCCAGATGAGGACCCTAAGAGGCATTTTATTGTGTCTCTTTTGATCTACAAATGCCCACCTTTTGTTTTTTCTTTGCATTTTGTTTAAAAAGATCAGCTGGGTAGTTTGTCCTGTTAGTTTCCCATAGTGTGGATTTTGCTGATTGTGTTCTCAAGGAAGTTTTTAATGTGCTTTTTTTTTTCTCACCTTTATTTTCTGTAAATTGGTAGTTAAATCTGGAGGCTTGATTAGATGTTATTTTACTTAAAATTTTTTTTTGCAAAGATGCTTACTAGGTGGTAGTGAGTAAAGTAAGTACTTCCATAAGGAGACATTTAACATCTTAATGTCTCTCAGAGCCATTCGTGATCATTTCCTGGGTCCTTCGATTGTTTGGGGCTGCACAGGCCTTTTAATCTAGGGCATCTACTTCATCTAACCTCCCATCTACTTTTCCCCACATCATTGACTTGAGGCGTGAATGTGTAGCATTTCAGTAGACGGAACAAGGCTGTCATGGAGGTGGTGGTGGTGGGGGGGGGGGGTCCTGCAAGGCATCGCATCAGAAACGCAGGCCATGTTCTGCAAGAACAAATCGCGTTTGACTGGAGCTCTTGTCACGGAACTGAGGAGTAGGGAGGGTTGACACAAAGGACGTGTCTGGGGATGGTGGCCTTTCGCAGCCATCTCTGAAGAACCTGTGAAGGTTGGAGTGAAGATCATCAATGTGGACAGGAGTGTGGCGGGTGGAGCATGGGGACCCTTGTGGCAGCCCGGAGTGAGTAGAACTTGGCTTTAGGATGCTGTGGGGTGGAGACAGGCCTTGTTGACATGAGATAGATGGGCTCGCTCCACAGAGATGGGGCATCCAGAGGAAGCCCCTAAAACGACTCGAAGAGCACAGCTTCCCACCATCCCGTGTGGTGGTGCGGAGGTGCCAGGGCTTCAGGGTTTGTGCAGCCATGTTCTCACCAGAGGGCCCAGGGTGCAGTGGGACGGGGTGTTTGTTACAAGTCTGTATTTCTGGCCCTAGGAACGGGCACGCTCTCCTGGCGTTCATGTTCTCTCGACAAGAGGGCAAGCTGAACCGGCAGCAGACCATGGAACTCGGGCACCACATCCTGAAGGCACACATTTTCAAGGTGAGACACACACCACCGTGATGACGGCTCTCACCATTGTCGTCCTTGTCTTCTTCAGTTTTTGGTTTTAGAGAATTTCAGCAGCTTCATCAGCCCTCTCCGCCCTCCATGAGCCCCATTCCATATACAACCCCTTCCTTCTCCCTAAAAGTAACCACTATTCTGAGTTATAGTCACTCACCTGTGTATCTAAATGCTAGGGTCACGTTTTTACTGCCCCCCTCTTTAAGTTTCTTCCCACCTGAAGTTGCCATTTCATTCATTCCCTTTGGTTTCCTAGTTCTTTAGTTGTCAAAGAACATGAGTTACTTGACCTCTAGTTTGTTTGTTTCTGTAGTCGGACAATTTATTTTACTGAATTTAGAATCACGTTCAGCTGGACCTCTAGTTTTGCATCACCTGGATTTTCTAATTGTTTTTATTTCTCATGATCTAGTTCATGATCCTCTGGATTTCTTATTTGGTAGTTGCACCTAGAAGCTTAATCAGATTCAGGTTTGATTTTTTTCCCCCAGCATGTCATAATTACTTCCTAGTTGTACTTGGGGTTCACACTCCATGTAACTCTGTGTGGGGTTTCTGCATCAGGAGGCACAGCGTCTGTGTTGCCTCTCCTGGTGGGATGCCATCAGCTGCTGCAGGTCTCTGCCTAGACCATGCACTCAGTGTGGGTTACAGAATGGTGATGTTTTCTCATTGATTCTTCCTTTGATTGACTGGAGAACTTCTACGAAGAGAAGAAACTTTCTCCTCACCTGCCATCTCTTTCCCCAGGCCTACAACCGAGCGCAGAGGCAGGCTAGGTGCTCGCCCCTTGGTTTTCAGGAGAGAAGGCTCACAGGTCTGGGCATTCTTTCCACAGCTCAACGTGTCCACTTGCACCTGCACCCTGGGGGTCCCACCCACTTCAGCCCAGTGCTGCAGGTGGGGAAGGAGACGCTGAGGCCGTTTGTCTCTGATTCCTTCCAGGGCCTCAGTAAGAAGACGGGGATCTCCTCGAGCCATCTCCAAGCCCTGTGGATCGGGTACAGCACGGAGGGGCTGTCTGCCGCCCTCGCCTCGCTCAGGAACCTCTACACGCCCAATGTGAAGGTGAGCGAGCCCTGTGCCCTGTGCCCATGCCCATGCCTGCTGCCCTTTCCCCAACAGTCCTGCCCTCCCCCTCCCTGGGCTGTGGCCAGAGGTCATGGAGGAGCTTCTGATGATGCTCTTCTCTGAAGTCGAAGTCGGTCCCTTTCTCTTCTGCCCACTGGGCTAGCTTTCCCGGGGCAGGAAGCCGTGGGTGGGCAGGGCTGCACTGTGGGCCTGTGGTGGAGGTTTCAGAGGGATGTGATAAGGAAGCAATTCACACAGAAAACCAAAGGTCAGCGGGAGAGTCCAGGGAAAAGTGGTTTTTAAAATGCCCCGAGTTTCTAATCTGGACTATCTCTTTATGGCTCATAGGAAATGGCACGCCAGTGAGGGACAGAGTGGTAGGGACACAGAGGAACCGACCGCCGAGGTTTCAGGTTTCGTGTACGTGTGTGTTTATGACCGTGAAAAGCGTTTCAGGGTCGCCCGCTGCTGAGCCAGGGGCTTCCTCAGTCTTGGTCCGTGGCTGTCATGTCACCATCTTCTTTTTAGAATAGATTTCACCCCTCATTTTAACGAAATCTAAGAATCTAAAGCACACAGAGGCCAAGTACCTGATTAAATCAACAGAGAAAGGGTAACCGCCCCAAAGTGTGGGAATTACTGCTTTACATGATGGCAGCTTGCAACCGTCTTTTCCAGTGTAAAGTGAAATGAGATCATAAATATTTTCACCTTGTAGATTGCTCACCCACCTCACACACCTGCTGGACTCCAGGCCTTTCGGTCGCAAGCCCTGGCATGCCTGGCTGCCTGCACAGGCGCTGAGGCAGTTCCCAGCGAGTCGGGCCCTCCCTGTGAGCCACCTCCATGAAAACAGTCATACCTGCTTCCCCCACCCCCTTTAGCAGGAGGGTGACCAACATGGTCATGCAGCAAAGGACAGACAGAGCCCTGTATGCTCCAGGCATGCCTTCCACGTCTCACGTTGGGTTCATCAGACTCACCTGGAAAGGGCACCACATGCCCCAGACATGGCACTCCCAGGAGACTTCTGTACCTCTTCTCCCCGCCTCCCCCCTGCTCTCAGCACCTCGCACCTTGGATGTGTGACTGGGGACTTGGGTTTGCAGAGGGCTTCCCCTGCCCAGTGGGGCTTAGCTCTGCCCCTTTTCTCCTTTCCCTGCCTTCCTGGTGGATTCTTTTCCTTCTCATCCCCTACAGAGGGGAGGGGTGGCAATGCTGACGGAGAAGCCTGGGGTCAGAGGGACCTAGCAGTGCTCTGACCTGGGAGCCCTGCTGCCCGGTACAGGGCCCTGGTGGGTTAGAGAAAGGCGACCGCCTCCAGGTGGACACAGACAGGGCCTTTGCAGAGATAAAGTGCCGCCTCATGCCGGTAGACTTGTCCCCTCTTAGGGTTAAAGACTTGATGGGCAAGGGGCTCATTGGGTTTCATTCTGACATGCCCCTCGGCCAGGCGCCTGGGAGCAGAGTACCCCTGGAGGACCGCTCACGGGACCTTGTGCTCTGCCCACCCCTTCGCATGTTTGCACCTCTGTCCAGACCTGAGGTTTGAGTGCCTGTGCCTCAGCTGAACCCCCACACAAGCTTAAGGGGCAGAGGGACAGGGAAGCTGTTTTTGTAGTTACAGGAATTAGCTTCAGGCTGCTTCCTCCATCAAAGGAAGCTCTTCCTGTCCAGATGGAGTTACTGTAACAGAAAGGTGGCAAACACAGCTGAGTGTAGATCTCACGTAATAAAATATTTTTATTAAGAATTTTTGTTCTACTTAGATTTTATAGAAATTGGGTTGAATTTACTATAATAATGACATTGTTTCATCTTTTGTCTCAGCTAAAAGTGTACCTTTTGGCTTGTCCATAATTAAGAAAATTCTATAACAATGGCCAGGAAGAAAGGAATAAAGAATAACAATGGCAATATCTGTTTTTACTATTTTAATGAGTTGCAGGCACAGACATTATTCATCCAGTACAGAGAAATTTAAATGGGAAACGTCATACTCTGTTGAATATGAGCTTTTAAGACAGTAAATTGAAGGTACAGCATAACAATATAATGACCTTGACCCTCCTGGGATTATAAACTTTCCTGTCTAACATACTTGCACTTTTAAGAGTCTTTCATCTTCACCTTGTTTTAGAGAACTCCTGTGTCACCTACGTCTACACTGTCCCTGAAATTCTACAATATGCTTATAGAATTTTGAGGCTTTCCATTATCCTTCTGTTTCCTTTTATCTTTCAAGAAAAAATAAAAGGGTTTTCACAGAATCTTCAGCAAATTACAGTAATTTAAAATTATGCATGCAATTAAGGAACTTTTTTTAGAGTATTAAATGTTGTCATACAGGCACGGATGTCATTTTGAGCAATAATTGCAGTTTGCCACTTTGGTAAATTAAAGTGACTTTGCTCCAGAAAGATTGCTTGGTAGATGCATTTTAATTTTAATGGCATGCCAGTGACTTCTAACAATGGAGTCTCCCGTTACCAGGCCAGCATCGTGCCAGCCCAGCCCTGGCGGCCCACTGGGGTCCTTGCCACCGGGCCTCCAGGCTCCCATCCAGCTGGCTGTCTGGCTCACACTGTCCCCTCGGACTGGCTGCCAGCCACGGGCTTCCCAGGGCTATGGACGTGAGAGAATTTGCGCTGCGATTCTTCCCTCAGCTGAAGGCAGGAAGGAGAGGAGACAGAGTTGGGCATGGACTTGGCTTTCCTTCCCTTGGCGGAGAGGGTCCAGGCGTGTTCTGCATGACAGGCAGCACAGCACACCGTGTAAGCCTGTTGTCGTGGCTGTGGCCCTCCGGTAACGATTGAGGAAACTGATACTTGCACCTGCTGACCATGCCAGCCAGCGCCTTGCCTACCTCCGGCCCCTTTTCTGCTTTCTTGCATTCATTAAGCCCAGAAGTTTATAGATAATATTGCCATTTCTAAATGTTACCCAAGGAGACCGTCTGTGACGGTGGTGGTTGGAAAATTTCCATGTTGGGGGGGAAATGTAGAGGACGACGCACTTAAACCCTGTCCTTGTATGCAGAGTAATCTTAGCTCGAGCTGCTGCTTATACCGCTGGCCTGCTCTGTGGCAGCAGTTAGTTTTGTGCCCAGGAATAATCTGTGCTTCGTCCCCTCTGAGCCCCAGTTTTCTAACCTATAAATTGGAGGTAACAAAAGAGCCTTTCTCATAAGGATGGGAAACCTCACTGAGGTGTTAAAGCTCTTGGAAAAGACTGGACATGTATTACTGGGCAAGTGAATTATTCTCATTTGTGCTTTGTCTCCTTCCTGGAGACTGAGACTTGGCTGTAGGCACCTGAGAACTCTGAGAACTTCTGGATGTGTCTGTGGCTGGTGGCGAGAGGAGCTGCCCACCGTGAGTTTTTGTTGGGTCCAGGTGACTCCTGTCTGCTCTCAAATAAGCATGAGGTCTCCTGCGCTCGGGGCTGGTGAATAGCTCGGGGAGAACAGACCTCGGGTGGCTAGGTGCCTGGGGCCGAGCGCCCTCCTGTGCCTTCCAGCATCAGGGACCTGGGTTCCTGTCCCTTGGAAGAGTCTATGAAAAGTGATTGCAATGATAGCAGTTGAACTTATTTAGCACTTGAAGGATGCTGAGGACTCTGCTAAGTGCTTTATGTGTGTCTGTGTATGTCACGTTCATTTTTAATCTCAACAACCTAGTGAGGTGAAGCTGTTTTTATCTCCACTTCTCAGATGAGGATGAGAGCAGTTAATGGCTTGCCCCAAATCACACAGCTGGAAGGTACCTGGCTAAGAGCAAGCCTAGGCCCCACAGGTGCATTGATCATCGCACGTGTTTGCAGCCCTGGCTGCCAACCAGAATCACTGGGGAGCTCGGTGTCCGAGCCAAGGCAGAGTCTTCAGGGGGCTCGGCATTGGAAACTTTCAGGCTCCCAGATGGTTACAGTGTGCAGCAGGTGAAGAACCATGGGTTAGCCCTGGCTGGGGTTTCTCAGTGATTAGCGCGTCGGCCCTCGCAACAAAGGGTCTCAGGTTCGATTCCCTGTTAAGGGCATGTGTCTGGGTTGCAGGTTCAATTCCTGGCCCAGTTGGGGGTGTGTGCTGGAGGCAACCAATTGATGTGCTTCTCTCACATTGATGTTTCTTTCTCCCTGTCTTCCTCCCCCTCCCTAAAAAAAAAAAATCAAAAAAATATCCTCGGGCGAGGATTAACAAACAAACAAAAAGAGAACCATGGATTAGGGAAAGATGAACAAACCAATTGGGGGTTAAGCAGTAAAAATATCCATAGCATTGCACCATCAAAGGAAATGTTTTTCCCAATAAGCAGATGAAGTGTGAATTGTAGACAAACATTGGTACCACCCAGGAAATGTCTTATAAGGTGTTAGCAAAACAGTACTGAAAGTGCACCTTCTGACATTATTGACAGAGGGTACCTGTTGGATAGAATGGGGTGGTCTACTGGCTGTTTTCTCAGGAGGCACCTGAAGAACAGAGGAGTAATTTTCTGAAAATCACACAGCAAGTTAGTTAAGGGGCTGATTGTGAACTTTGACTATTTAACCCATCATCTTTTTCTCTTAGGCTTATGGATCTCAAGAGGGGCTGGGATTGGTGGATAGCAGAGAGGGTAACTGGCTGTCAGGGTCACCCAGGGAATTTACAAACGATTATTGCCAGTCCTGTGGTGACCAGAGTCCTGTGGGCCTCTCAGTGATATGATGCTACGTGTTTTGAAAAAGCTGCCAGGGTTCTCCTGTATTCCTCTTGGTATGAGTCAATTTCCTTGCCTTTATAAGATCCCCGAGTATTTTCACCAGCATTATCCTATTCTTTCCGTACTAAATGGTAGTTGCTCGAGGGGAAATCATTTTCTGAAAAACCCTTAACTTTTGTTTAGCACTTACCATTTTAAATACTTTTGAATCCTACTTGAGTCTGGCGCTGCTTTTAAGAGCAAATCCACGTGGATTTGTCTGGCAGAGGTGCAGCCTTGTGTTAAATGTCAGTGTTAGCTCAGGGACACCTTTTCTGGTCTCTCCCGTGAGTTCTCTGCCTTTCCATCCACAGTGCTGGCTGGCAGTGAGAGGCTGGAGGCTGAGCTGGTGCTGACCTGGGTGGGGCTAAAAGATGTCCCCCTCTGATGGGTGTAAGCGACGGGGTGTTGCTGTGGGTCATGGGGTCTCCTCGGCACTTGTATGCGACCTGTCCTTCCTTAACCGTAACTGATGTCCTCGGGTTGGGGAGGATCTGATGAGGCATCCCGTCGTGGAGGGCCTTTATTTGCCACTCTTCTCTGTGAACTTTGGAATCTTACAGCCAGCACCTGGTGCAGTGGCTGAGCCGCAAAGTGGGGTGTGAGGAGGGGATGCACAGCATCTGGGGTTGATGCATGCATGGGGGTGTGGTTCTTGTGGACAAGTGTGTGCACACAAGTGTGTGCACATGGGCAGAGTGGTGGGAGTGTGTTTTATAGGGGTGGGGGGATTTTTCTCTGGTGTCCTGGCATCAGAGCAGAGACCTTTAGGAAGCAATCCTATGTCAGTTGAATCTATGGGAAAGGCGTTTGTGATGGAGGTAAAGGCCCCGAGGCTGGGGCCTGCTTGCCCTTGGGCGCAGCGTGGCCCAAGTGGGGAAGTAAAGGGGGAAGTGCTGGGAGAGGAGAGGGAGCTGGAGGGCTGGGTCACTGGGGGTCAAGCCCCAGGACAACCAGGACTCTTCAGAGCTTCTTTGGGTTCTAACCTGTCCGTATGCTGCACACGATTCCAAGTCGTGGTCTCACCACCTAGTAATGTTAATTTCTATCAGTTTGTAAAAATCTGTCAGCTACTCTCGTGGACACATATCATTGAGAGAACTTGAATTTTATATGACTTACCGTCTTCCTGCATCTTTTAATGATCCCTTGTGACTCTAGTCAAATGAACAACACGGTGTCTGTGGTTTTCACACCTCATGGACAGCCTGGAGGCCTGCCAGTGCCTGTCAGGGGAGTGATTGATGCTGGCCCGGGCCACTGAAGGGAATCATTTGAAGAAATGCAGTGGGCATTTTAATAGGTGTTAAAGGGCTGTCGTTTTTTGTTTTTTTTTCCAGTGATCTAGAGATAGCAGAAGACATAGTAGAGCTACAATGTGCATACGATATTCTGTGATTTTATTTTAAAATCTCTAGATAAACTCTCCCTTGGATCATATCTGGATCCAGGTAACTTCATCGGGTGGTGGGCAGGGTAATTGGAAAAGACCATTTTTTAGGAGTCCTGTGCTGCTGACAATCCCAGGGGCACACATTTTCATGTGTCTGCTTTTTCTGCACTTCTGGTGAAGAAAAGGCAGTGTTTGCCTTTACTTTTGGCCTTGTTATCTCACTGTTAAGTATTTAATCCCGTGATGATCATCTCATTGCCAGGAAAAGGAGTTTTGTTTTTATTTGATTAAGCAGTGGTTTTTCAAAGTGTGGACCCCAGACCAGCAGCATCAGTAGAAGCTGGGAACTTGTGGAAAGGGCACCTTCTCGGGCCTGACCCCAGCACACCAGGTCCAAAAGGTGGGGCCTGAGACTGTGCTTTACATTTTTTAAAATTTTAGTTAAAAAAACAACACACAAGCCTGGCTGGTGTAGCTCAGGGGTTGAGTGTCGACCTGTGAACCTGTCATGGTTCTATTCCTGGTCAGGCCGCATGCCTGGGTTGCAGGCTCGATCCCTGGTGGGAAAGTGTACAGGAGGCAGCCTATTAATGATTCTCTCTTACCATTGATGTTTCTCTCTCTCTCTCTCTCTCTCTCCCCCCCCCTTCTTCTCTGAAATCAATAAAAATATACTTTAAAAAAACCATATGCAACAATATAAAATTTGCTATCTTAACTATATATTTTTAAAATTGTTTTATTTAAGTATATTAGTGATATTGGTATATGTTAGTGATACTGGGTTCAGGTATACAATATAGTGATTTGACATTTTTATACCTTACAGTGTGATCACCCCACTAATTCTTGTAATCACCTGTCACCATGCAAACTTATCACAATATTATTGACTAGATTCCCCTTCACCTTATTCATCCATCCCCCACCTCCACCCCCCCCCCCCCCGTAATCATTCCTATGGTCTCTATTTTATCTTAATTATTTTTAAGTGTAGACTTCAGCAAAGTATATTCACATTATTGCACGTAGATCTCCAGAGTTCTTCATCATGTAAAACTAAGTCACTATACTCATTAAACAGCTCTCATTACACCTTCCCCCTAGCCCTTGGCAGCCACCATTCTGCTGTCTCTATGATATGACTACGATAGGTACCTCAAAAAGTGGGATCATATAGTATTTATCTCTCTGTGACTGGCTTATTTCACTTAGCATAATGTCCATAAGGTTCATCCATGTTGTAGCATGTGTCAGAATTTCCTTCCTTTTATGTGTCCTTACCGGCGAGCAAACCTTCTACTTCGGCCTATCAGGATGACTGACACTCTAACCAACTGAGCTGCCCAGCCAGGGTGAGAATTTCCTTTTAAAGGCTGAATAATACTCCGTTGTACGCACAGGCGTATACCACATTTTGTTTATTCATTCACCCATCGAGGGACATTCGGTTTGCTTCCTTCTCTTGGCTCCTGGGGCTAATGCTGCAGCGAACATGGCAGTGCAGGGACCTCGTGGAGACCCTGATTCCATTGCCTTCGGATATATTCCAGAGGTGGGAGTGCCGGGTCTTAGGGAACCTCCACGCTATTTTCCGTGGCTGCTGCACCATTTGCATTCCCACCACGGAGAATGTGCCCTTGCAGCACATTCGCAGGTAACACGGGTGCACATGTGAATTTGATAGCCACTGGATCAGAATGAGGCTACTGCCCCTCTCCACGGAAGTTGTTAAAAATATTGTGACATTTACGTGAGAAATTAATCTTGTTGGGGGACATTATCCAACAGGTGAGCCGGCTCCTGATTTTGGGAGGGGCCAACGTGAACTACAGGACGGAAGTGCTGAATAACGCCCCGATCCTGTGTGTCCAGTCTCACCTTGGCCATGAGGAGGTGGTCACTCTGCTCCTGGAGTTTGGTGCCTGCCTGGATGGCATGTCTGAGAACGGCATGACCGCCCTCTGCTACGCGGCCGCTGCCGGCCACATGAAGCTGGTGTGCCTGCTGGTCAAGAAGGGGGCGAGGGTAAGCAGCAGCCTTCCCCAAGGGTAGGGCAATGTCTTCATGTGCTCCTTAGAATTATCCCCTGGGCCAGCCTTCCATTTGTCCCTACCTTCTTGAATTGCAATGAACAGAAATTGCTAGGTAAACAGAAAGGGTGAGCTCAGCACTGCCGTGGGATATCACCTGAGTGGGTGTGCTGAGTGGGTGCTCCAGTGTGCAGCCTTGGAGAGCGAGGGGCCGGGTGTTCGGCTCCTAAACTCTTACTCTGCTTACTGTTGCCCCAGGGGAGGAAGGCTACCAGGGGATTCCTGGCACCAGGGGCACGAGTAGGGCCATCCTTTCAAAAGCCTGCAAGTGTGGACCTAGATAGAACTTACCAGAATTTAACAGCACCAATTGAGTGAAAAGACTTACATGTTTCATTTTTTACCCCTCTCTCCTTGTCCCATTTTATTTCATGCCTTTTTTAAAAAACAATAAAAGGATTTCTGTGGGCCTTAGAAGCCATGTGCCTGAGCACTTGGATCCAGGAGCCAGACAGCCCAGAATCCTTACTTCTCCAGCTGCCAGCTGGGACGTTGGGCAAGTTGTTGAGGCTGTGTGCCTCAGGCTTCCCACCTGTAAGATGGGCATGGCAACAGTGTCTGCCACAGGGCCGCTGTGTGAGCATTAAGTAAGTCAATGTATTAACGTTATTATTAGATTAGTTACTCTAGGACTGTGGATGTTAACAGATTGAGAACAGTGCCACGCTCACAGTAAACTCTAGTTTACTGTAAGCATTTCATTGGGGGCCAGGGCGGTGTGCTTTTGAATAACAATAGAAATAAATCGCTGATGCCTTTATACTAATTAGGATACCGAAGGTTCAACAAAAAGACATTAGGCTTCTAGTAACTGTGGAAGCCTTTTTGATTTTCTCTCAAAAACACATTTGGAATGTACGGACTTTAATTTTAGCACAAGGAAGAAGGGAAATGTTGCTGCGAGGCCTTCCCAGTGGGCGCATGAGTGCACATCACACCTCCATTTCCACATCCAGACCGTGACTTAGCTTTATTCAGAGGCCAGACACACCCTTCCGCCCCAGCCGAAAGGTCTGTAGGAGGGCAAGGGTCACGGTGGTGGCTCTTGCAAAGCCTCTGGGTGGGGGTGCAGGGCATCCCCAGAATTTGGAAGCAAGGAGAGGCTGGACCCTCCACTCCTCTTCCAGCCCAGTATTCCTGAGTTTGGACGGGGAATGACGCGTTATCTGCTGCCTTTGGGCCTTCAGGAGGTATGCAGCACTCGGACACTCTGTGGCAAGCCTTCCTGGCTCTGTAGCCACACTTGACATGCTGACAGGTCCTAGGTCGCCTGCCTGCACACGGCCTCCTTCCCCAATCAGACGCCACTCAGAGTCCCTTCCTTGTTCAGAGCTGGGTCTTCCAAATCCCTCCCTTTTGCTGGCTCTCCTGGCTTAGTGACTAAAGAACTGCTCTGCGCCCCAGAATGTAGCCTGTCATAGCACATTAGAATGTCCCCCTCCAGGAACTGGAGTCGGTGAGCACGGGGCTTTGGCTGAGGTTTCGATCGGTGTCCTAACACGTGCTCCCTAGAGAACTCAGAGCTCCCGGTTGTTTGCTGGAGAGACACAGGGAGTGAGCAGGGTGTGCTGTGGCAGCCAGTCTATGAAGGGAACCTGAGGCCTGGCCGAGTGCGTTCATTCTGTCGAAGTAATTCCAACAGGACTCTGTTCTCCAGAAAGACGCACTGGGACACGGACCCAGTACCTGTGTTTGCACATAGACAGCATTTGTGTTGGACCCATGTTCTCAGAGTAAAGGTGATGCTAAATGGTGACCTTTGCTTCTGCTTTCCAGTTGGACCATTTGGATAAGAAAGGCCAGTGTGCACTGGTCCACAGCGCACTGAGGGGCCACAGCGACGTTCTGCAGTACCTGCTGGCCTGCGAGTGGTCGGCAGCTGCACCCCAGCCAGGTGCACTGAAGAAGAGCCATGCCCTGCAGCAGGCATTGACGGCGGCCGCCAGCATGGGCCACAGCTCGGTGAGTGGGGCTGTGGGGTTCCCTCCCGGGGAACTGGAAGCTGTGGTGCACCGGGTGGGTACTTGCGCACGTTGCTAGCCTGTGATGCACAGAAGAAAAGAAGGTAAAGGAGGGTTTCGAGAAACAGCCTTTGATTTGACGGTGTGTGACCATGATCCAGGGTCTTGGCATCACACCCTTCCTATGAGGGGAAGCCCCAAGCCCTCAGTGTCAAGAGGGTATGTGTGCTCACACGACGGGGAGGCCTCTCCCACACGGAGTCGTTCGTAATATTCATAACGTTCATTCTCTACTCTTCCTTGTCTCTCTTTTTAAAATTGATTGTTAAGAGAGGAAGGGAAAGGGAGGGAGGGAGGGGGGGAGAGAGAGAGAGAGAGAGAGAGAGAGAGAGAGAGAGAGAGAGAGAGAGAGAGAGAAACATCGATCCCAACCTGAGATGGAACCCCTAACCTGGGTATGTGCCCTGACGGAATCGAACCGGCCACCTTCTGGTGTCCTGGACAATGCTCCAACCAACTGAGCCACCAGCCAGGGCTTCCGTGTCTGTGTGTCTCTGCCTTCTCTCTTCCACTTTCATCCTCCTGCCCTGCTGCCTTACTTTTTATCCCCATTTTGGTTCATTCTTTTGTCCTTGTGGTCTTGTAAAAATCACATGGAATCCGAATTCTAGAATTGTCCTTGAAATTTGAAAGATTTTAAAAAGAGAACCTCAGTGCTCTCATAGCCTGTAAAAACGCTTGCCATTCACAGGTCCTGCACTAAAGGAAAACTCCACCAGCAGTTCAGTAGAGCATTTATTTCTGGTAGACGTTGGCATTCCTTGGTTTGAGGTGTAATTGTCACCTCCTGACCAGTGTCTGTGAATTTAATATTTTACTTGTTCCCTTCTATGTATTTCTCTCTATATATGATCCTCAAGCAATCAGAGTTGCCAGTATTTGGTAAGAGTTGTCCCTACAATGATTTAGAATAAATTTGGGTACACAGCTGTTTGGCTGGCTAACTTTTGATATTTAAAACACAAGAGCAAACATATACATCCATGCGTGCACACACATTAAAAATACACATACATAATACTTCAACGTAATATATTGCATTAAGTTGAATGCAGAAGCACATAAGAGGATGCAGCTCTCTTAAGAGAAACATGAGAGATTTACAAAAATACTAAAACTACCAATTTACATGTTTTAGTTCTGGAAAAAATACTTGTTTTATTTTTTTTTTAAACCGTGTTTCATAAAAATATGTTAAATGTTATATATAATGGATTTATGATAAGCTCAACTTGTTTTGAAGCTGGCTGAGAAGAATGCTGTGCAAAAGCAACCTCAGCCTCGCCAGTAACAACTTTGTAGAAAAGGGCAATATTCATTCACCACCTTGAAGGGTGTATGAGCTTCCTAATGCTGCTGTAACAAGTGACCACAGTCTTGAGTGGCTTAAAGCAGCAGATACCTGTTTTCTTTCGGACCTGGAAGTCAGAAAGCTAAAGGTAAGGTGTCAGGAAGCCAGTGTTGTTTCTGGAGGCTCTAGAGGGGAATGGTGTTTAGCTTTTTTTCTAGTTTCTAGAAGCCACCTGTATTCCTTAGTTTATGGCCCTTTCCTTTGTCCTCAAAGTGCATCACTTTAACCTATGCTTCTGTTGTCGCATCTCCTCCTTCCTCTGCCCTGTTGTTCCTGTCCCTCTTCGAGGGCAGCTGTGATTATGTCAGGTGTATATGAGCTTTGCCCCTGGGTAATGCAGGGCCGTGGTCCCTTTCAAGAGCTGTATTCACATCTGCACATTCCCTCTTGCCATGCATGGTAACATTTCCAGTTTTGGGGATGAAGATGTGGATATATTTGGGAGCTATTGTTCAGCCTACCCCAATGGGTACAGATTGGGGGATGGGAAAATGGCTCTGCCTTCACCTGCTGCTGCTGTTGTGCAGAGTGAAGGGTTCGGGGCTCAGATCCTTCCGATTCCCCTCGAGCCCGCATCCTGCCTCTACACCTGTGACCCCACCTGCTCTTTGATGGGGGCGATGCCCGCACAGGAAAGAATAATAACGCTGTTAGTGTAAAAATCATTTGGACAACACTATTTTATTTTATTGAAAAGGTATACACCGCCTTGTTTTCTTTCCTTGTGAAAATGGATTCACCATCTTCGGGCAATTTATGCAGAAGCTGCACTTTGTGTGATATCCTGTGTCCTTTGATGATTAGGCTGGCATATTTGGGTCACGTTGGAATTCATTAAAATTCCGAGTACTTGGTAATCCTGAACAATGTTGCTGAAATTCACTGCGCCTTTTTTTTTTATTCTCCTCAAAGTGAATGTGTGAATAGCATATGAATTATGCTTGAAAACGGTTTTCATTCTATTTTCTCTCCTTGTGCAGCATGAGATAATCATGGTTAAAAAACAACAGACTGGCTCCTTTGATACATGGGGTATAATAAGCACATATGGCAATGAGAACTCATTAAATCACCTTGCCACTTCTGACAGGTGGTCGAGTGCTTGCTGGGACTGGAAAAGGAACATGAAATAGACGTCAATGGCACCGACACGCTGTGGGGAGAAACAGGTAATTATGGCTCCACGGCTTACAGTCTGCGCCAGCCGGATGTCGTAGCCCCAGTTTGGCCTAATTGTCTTAAGGATGACTTGGGATGCATATCGCCCTGTTGTTATTTTATCCTGAGGCATTTGAAGTTTAGCAAATGAATAGTAAAACTTTCCTAAAATTCAAATCATTTTGAATTGGACCAGCAGTGCCTGCGAATCTGATGACTGTCAGCTAGAAATACTGCGTCTGATGAACATCAGCCAGAAAGACCCGAATAAGGTGTTCCCTTATCCCAGTGGTCGGCAAACTCATTAGTCAACAGAGCGGCAAACCGAGGCTTGTGAGCCGCATGTGGCTCGCGAGCCGCAGTTTGCCGACCACTGCCTTATCCTAACCAGCCTGGTCTCCTGTGAGCAGGGCAGAGCTGCCACCCCAGGTTCATCTGAACCCAAGGTGTTCAGTGAGTAAGGCTGCGGCTGCCTGTGGAGTGAGAGCGGCCTTGGGCCTCAGGGGCTGCTTAAAACAGTGAGGCCAGGCTGCCAAGCCCATTTCCGTGGGTGTGGGGGCAGGGGTGTGTGTTTAACTGCAGCATGGGGAGCGAGCCCACGGTGAGTGTATCTTAATGAAGATCTGAGTTGGTTACCTGTCAGGTGAATATGGATAATGCTGCTTTGAGATTTTCCATTGCACTGAATTGGTATCAGAATCATAGGACTCTAAGTTACCAGTTGTTAAATGGGTGTAGCCAAGGGTGTTTAATGTGTATGTCCAGGCTGTGTGCCGTGTCTGGACACAGTGTACATGGCTTCCATTTCTCCTGTGCAGATTTATTTCCAAATGCTCCTGAATTATTTCCTAACCAGCCAAATGATAGTGTGTCGAGTTTTTCAGCTAACTCATACTTAAGAAATGCCTCAGGTGTTTGGGGAGTGAGGGTGGGGTGCAGGTTTGCACTTAAGGTCTCTGGTGCCCTCCCTCGGGGCTGCTACCGTGTGTGTGTGTGTGTGTGTGTGTGTGTGTGTGTGGCGTTGGTGCCAGCTGTCCTTGTGTCTACGGAGGAGGTGGCCTGGCCCCCATTCCAGGAAGAGTGCAGAACCCCCAGACAAAGCTGGATTATGCCTGGGGCTAATGTGAGTAGACTTAAATATTGCCCTTAATTCTTTATGAAGTCTTTCCCCAACCCATTTAGATAGTATGGGCTGCTCTGTAAGTTCATGAAAGAAAAGCTTCCATCCACTTCCCTGTAGTGTTGTGGGCGGCAAAGTAGGACTTTGCATGGTGCTTAGTCAGAGGGTCCCATTCCTGCCTTTCAGTGCCTGGTGGGTATCATAGGTTTGGGCAAGTTCCTCTGCCTCCTTGTCAGATGAGGTAAATAGTACCTACTTTCCAGGATCTTGGTGAAGATAAGGAATCTCATCCAAATGTACCCAATGTTAAGAACCCCGGGAACACTGTGCCTCAACATCTTGATTCATTAGGTCTAGGGGAGCCCCACACGCAGTTTCTTAGCAGGCATCCCAGGTGATTGTGGCTTCAGGACAGAGGGAGAACCACTGGGGAAGCTGTGTGCAGGGACACAGAAGGAGAGGTGCCTGTGGTGGCGATGGGGACCAGGCCTAATAGTAGTTAACACGTACACTGAGCCCAAAGGGGAATCCCCAGCCTTTGATACTGAAGATTTTTCTTTCTGGAAGAAAAATCCAGAGAAGGGCTGCATGTGAGGGCCCTGTGTGAGCGGTCTGTTGTGTCTCTTGGTGACCCGTCTTGAATTTTAGGATCCCCAAACCCCTTGAGAATCTGCTAGGCTGATAGCTAGAGAAACGGGTAAGAGAAACCACTATTCCCATCAGTCTTACTGAAAAGATAAATCACAGCTCAGCCCCAGCCTTCGGAAGCCCCGCCCTTCAGACCACTTTGCAGCCTGGGAAGTACTCATGCCCTTCCTCAGGCGCAGGGTGAAGGTCATCAGCCCAGAGTTTGAAGGATTTTTTTTTTTAACGCCAAGAAAAAGTTAATCACTGCTTCTTGGGTGTAGAGGTCCCCGATGGGCTCTCTGTGGACTATGTCAATAAAGTCAGTCTTGGCCTAACCAGTTTGGCTCAGTGGATAGAGCATCGGCCTGCGGACTGAGGGGTCCTAGGTTCGATTCCTGTACCTTGGTTACGGGCACATCTGCAGTAGGGGGTGTGCAGGAGACAAGTGATCATTGTTTCTCTCCCATCAATGTTTCTAACTCTCTATCCCTCTCCCTCCCTGTAAAAAACCAATAAAATACATTAAAAATAAACTAGTCTTGCTGTCTCTGCGTTTCCTATCTGGTACCTTTCTCCTGTGTTCCTTCAAAAATGACTCATTGTCTGCTACCCCAAATCCTCCTCATTTCCAGATCTGTGGTTGTCAAAGACAGCTGCACACTGACATCTGGCAGAGGAAGTCTTAAATGAGAGTGCATCTACAAATGTGGGGTGCTGCCCAGATCGTGAGGCTGTGTTTGGGATTTGACCACGGAAGGTCCACGTTACCTGAGCCCGAACGTCTCCTGGAGAGCGTGAGCGTGAGTGGGTAGGCCAGCTCACAGTCCTCATTCTCACCGGGCAGCTACCTGTGGCTCCCTCACCTGCACGGGCTGCACGGCTCGGTGTACTGCTTCTCGTTGCTGGGGACCCTTGGAAGTGAAAGCGGTTGTTTCACTTCCTCATTTTGTTTGGTTCTCATTCCTGGGTGTGGTCAGTGGTGCTTTGTGTTTGAGACACTCTAGCCCGGGGCTTGTCTGTCTCCAGCCTCAGCTTGAGGGGAGAATCCTGAGTCTGATTCTGTCTGGAGAGTGGGAAGTGGAGGGAACAACTGGAAGCTCTGTATCAATAATGCATTCATTATTTGTCTTCCAACCGTGTGTAAGTTTCTACAAGTCTGTCAGTATTACTTCAGCTGTGAGTCTTTACAATACCAGCTGCTGGGGTTGCAAGGCAGGGTCTCCTGGTTCTGTTTTGGCTCACCTGCCTGGCGTTGAAGAGCCCCTTGTTTTCCATGCAGTGACGCCATGTTCCAGAAGTGGGGGCGCTAAATCTGTGCACAAAGTCCTTCCCCACTTTTCTGCCAGAAGGGATGCTTGCAATCCCAGTGCATCTACTGTGTGTTACAAATGTGTGGTTTTCATGCCTGGTGCTAATTGGAAGTAGCAAGTCATCCGTGAGAATGACAGCTGACAGTCAGAGGGAGGGGCCACAGGGAACGGCAGACCTGTGTGAGGTCCCTCATCACTCGGGCCAATCCAGGTGGGGATGGTGGGAGTAGAGACAGTCGAGCACCTTTAGTACCCCAGGTGTCTCCCTGCTGATGACCTAGTCACCAGATGTCATCGCAGAAGGGGGATGGTTCCTATCTTAGGTTTAAAGAGACAAGAATATATATAGTAGATTTCATCTAAAATGGTAACTGCTTAGTTTAGGGTAAATGGCAGTAAAGCTATGGCTTTTAGACAACTTAGGCTATCTCTGCCTGATTTATACAACAGAGCTTTATGTAAGCTTTCCTTTTCGCCAGCATCTGGGCCATTTGCTACTTATGTCTGTTTGATGTCGAGGATTCAGCCCTTCAAAACCAGTCCTGTAGTACAGTAGCTCCTCGTGCTCGCTCAGGTGGAGAAGTAGAGGGACCCTGAGAAATTGTGCTGGAGGGGAGGGATAAGGGGCCCTTCAATGCCAGACAGGTGAGCCAAAAACAGCCCCAGGAGCTGCTGAGGACTGGGCTTGTGGCTTGCCTCCCACCCAGCGCTCTGCCCTGCAGCCCCGGGCCCCTTGCTCCAGGACACTCGCAGACCTGGTCAGACTGCCTCGGTCTCCTGGCTTCTGGGCAGCCTGGAACGTGACAGGAGCCCATCAGATGCTGTGTGATCTCTGTCTCAGGCATTCCACAGCCATGACAAGCAAGTCTGGCTCCCACGAAGTCCCGACTGAACAGAGTTGCTATTTCCATGTCGGTGCTGGATGTGAATGAGACCAGCCTCACACCGTCAGAGATGCTAGGTGCTCAACCGGGTGACCTCATGCTGTTGTGAATTGTCAGAGGAACTGTTCCCACCCTCCAGGCAACTCTCACGACTGGGAGCTGTCTGTGTTTCTGGCCAGAACTTGCAGCTCTTTGCAGGGTGTAGAGGCCCTTCTGTTTCAGCATTAGCCAGTTAATGTGCAAATAGTGCCTGTCTTCTAAGCAAAGTCTGACCACCCCTGGGACTTGAGTCTGAGGTCTGGCAGCTGGGGTGGGGCCTTTCCAGGCCAGTCTCGGGGGAGAGGGTGCTCACAGCTCTTTCCTTACTGGGCCATGAGATATAGTTGTATTTCATCCTTGATGTTTTAAAAATTTCACTCTTGTCTCCACGGAACTATTTTAGTTTCCCACTCTTTGGCCCTGCCCATCCCCCTGGAGGGGGGTGTCCTTCAGTTCTGAATGGCAATTGGGCCCAGGTGTGAGCTTACCACACCCAAGGCCTCCCCAGAGCCAGTGCTTGGCCCCTGGGAACAGGATGCCTTATGGTTGAGTGAGAGATGACTCTTCGCTCATTGGAACTTGACCTTACTTCTTATGGAGAGAGGCGTTTGGCATTCAGCTATGTATGCACACCGGGCAGCATTTCTGGGGAAAGACGGGAAGGAAAAGCGTATGCCCACTGCTTGTTGGGGCCTGTGGAGAGTCTGTGCTCAGGAATCGCTGAAAGTACCCTGTGGAGAAGCTGAGGGACTTGCATTCGGTGTTGTGGAGGTCCTGAGCATCTCGCCGGCACTGCTGTTAGAAAATACTTGTCCAGGCGTGCCTTCCTCTGCTCGGGTTTGTCCCAGGAAAGTGCAGAAAGGTCCCTGGAAATCCAGGTTTCTATCAGTCCAGTCAGAAACAGAGATTTTTTGATTGTCTTTGATGTAAAAGCACAAACGAGGGACAACCTAGGACCCTAGGGGGTGTGAGGAAAGAGGGTAACCCAGTATCCCGGAGGGTGTGAGGAAAGAGGGTAACCCAGGATCCCGGAGGGTGTGAGTAAAGAGGGTAACCCAGGACCCCGAGGTTTGAGGGAGGGGATAGCCCATGATGGGGTGGGGGAAATCTAGGAACCTAGATGGTTGGGAAAGTGGTAACCCAGGACTTTGGAAGTGGGGAGAGGTAGGGGTGGACCATTAGGGAACACAGGACCCTGGAGTGTATGGGGGAGGGGTAGCTCAGGACCCTGAGAGGAAGGGCTGGGATGGGGTAACCCACAGTCCTGTTAGAGGAAGGACAAAGTGGGGGAATGTGGGACATGGGAAACGGGTAACCCAGGCTCTGGAAGAAGGGTGATGGGCATGGGAGTCCCCCTAATAGTAGAGGGGCTTGGGGGTAGAACTGAGGGGACCAGGTGTGTCCATACCTGTCCCCTTCCTGCTCGGCAGACCCCTGGGGTTGACCCTGGCCTGGGTGTGTTCTGGAGACCATGCCCGTCTGCTGAGTGGACGTCAGATACCAGCTGGCCTGTGTGCCCTGCCCTGCAGGCAGGAGAGGGTGCGGAGTGAGGCCTGTTGAAAGCACAGAGTGGTTCTCAGGGCACATGACTGGTCGCTGGACCCCCGATGCTCACATCTTGTTGCTGTTTCTGTACATAGTCACCATTCTGGTGAGTGGTTCCTCACATCCATCTTTATCATTTTTTAAAATATATTTTTGTTGATTCAGAGAGGAAGGGAGAGGGAGAGAGAGATGGAAACATCAATGATGAGAGAGAACCACTGATCGGCTGTCTCTGGCACACCGCCTACTAGGGATCGAATGCAGCCTGGGCATGTTCCCTGAGCAGGAATCGCACCATGACCTCCTGTCGAAGCTCAACCATGAGCCACGCCGGGCGGGTTCATATCCATCTTTAAAAAACAAGACTTCTGCTCTCGACGTAAGAACTTGTACTCATTTACATCATGACAGCTGGGCGCCTCCTACCTACAAACTGCTGCTTGTCTTTCAGTCACTCACTCCTAGGACTGCGGGTGCTAATCGGTGCCATTACAGATCCATATCGATTCTCTCAAGTTCCTATGGAAATGACATGTGGATTCTTTCTTGCTTTCTTTTGATTTTTTGAGACTGGAGGTGAGCTTGTGTAAAATGGTTCTGTGACCCCCCCGGGCGCCCTGCGTGGCGACCCGCCCGTCACTGTCCTCAGCACACAGGCCCAGCCCTTTAGGAGAGCAGGGAGAGCAGCCCGTTACACGGGCCTGAAATAATTCGGGGTAAGAGGATCTCTCAGAAACCAGAGCCCTCAGCACAGTTCGGAAGTGACAGCTGCCCAGAGCTGCGATCTTCTGGGAGATTTTTACAACAGTGTCTGTATGAAATGTGATTTATGTCACCCACATTTTAGGAAATAGTTTTAAATGGAATTCACATTACATACAGCACACATGATTCCTCAGAGCATGTGAAGAGGCTCATTTGAATGGGGGAAACGTCAGGGACGGGGCCCGAGGAGCAGCACACATCTTCCTGCCCAAGGTCTCCGTGTCCACGAGGCTACGCTGCAGTGTGGGCCTTAGGAAGCCACGTGTCCACGCTTAGGAGGGAGCACGGCCATGGTGGACTATCCTTGTTGTCCCTGGGAGAACGCTGCGTTGTTCTTCAGAGAGGAAACGTGTTCTCCTGTTCCCTGGGTCTAAAACAACATTCCTAGGCAGTTTGATTAGTTGGACAGTTTGAAAGGAGACCTCCTGGAGGCAGCAGCGTGGGAATAAAGACCTCGGGCTCCAGTCTGACCCCCTGCCTCCCAGGCCTGCCTCCCGGAGCTGTGTGACCTTAGGCAAGTTGTTCAACATCTCTGGGCATCGTTTCCATCACCGGTTGAAATGGAGGCGTGCTGCTTGTCTCACGGAAGTTGGCTGTGCATGACAGGAGTGTGTGATTAATTCCATGAATCATCGCGCAGGAAGCACCTCACAGTGTCATAGTACATTGTTAAACGGTGTCAGGTCTTCCTGTTTTTGGTAACATGGCTCCAGGTTTACTCAGCCGCTGGGTTTAATTCCTGACTGACACTGATTGGCTTCATGATTTGGGGCAAATGATGTGACTCTTCCTTTACCTGCTAAAATGCACATAATCATCCAACTCCAAGGATCCTGATGAGAAGGAATGAGAATTCACCCGTAGCGTTGTGCCTAGAGCTCAGCAGTGTGAGTGTCCAGCAGAGGGGCTACGCTGCCAGGGCTGTGATAAGGTGATGATTAATATTAATTATCATTGTCATATCTTATTAATTTATGCTACACATTTGGACTTGATATAGTATTAAAATGTTTCAGTGTTAGAATCTTAGTTATTTTGCAATGCTTTAGAGATATGAAGAATAGAGAAGAACGTTGGTCACATGTGAAGTCCTGTTTAGTGGCAATTGCACATTTTATTTCTTTAAAGAATTCCTTGGCAGCTGGAGGCTCATGTTTGATCTTTCATCTACACATGGAGACGGACAGTGTTTTGTTGTTGTTTTTTAAAATAATTTTTATTGATTTTAGAGAGGAAGGGGGAGAGAGAGAAACATCAATGATGAGAGAGAATCATTGATCAGCTGCCTCCTGCACGCACCCTACTGAGGATTGAGCCCACAATCTGGGCATATGCCCTTGACCAGAATCGAACCTGGGACCTTTCGGTTCACAGGCTGACACTTTATCCACTGAGCCAAACCATCTAGGGCTGACAGTGGAACTGGTCACGTGTCCGAGTGTCCTGGTTCCTCAGATTAGACCCTGCCTGTGTTAACCTCTCCTGGGGGGCTCCGTGGGAAGTGGGTGGAGGTGGGGGAGGCAACATGTTTTTTATGTCCTGCTCGGTTGCCACCTGTTGCTTTGTAACACAGTCCTTCTCCTTGACCCCGCCCAGCCTTCCACCTGGCCCTGCAGGCCCTCCTGGGAGCCTTTTGCCAAATGGAGAACAATCAGGAAGTTGTTTCCGACAAGGGCCTGTGAGATTCAGAGAGCTTGTGAGCAGTGCCAGCTTCCTGTTCATGAGGTCCAGGGCCTTCCTCTCCCGGGACGGGCTCCGTCCAGGCGGGGGTGCCCCAGCCTCTCGGACCCCTGGACGTGTCTCAGTAAGAGCAGTCTTCCCTGCGTTTCACTGGGGCTGCACATTGCTGAGCTGAGGATTCGATTGAACAACTGCCCTGTGTGGCGATGAGGAATTGATGGCTGCTGGGAAGGGTGTGCTTCTGTCTCCCTCCCTCAGCAATGGAAGGAAAGGCGTAACAAAGTCAGGCTGTGAGGCAGGCTGTTGATAAGTCTCAGTCCTGTTCCTAGGAGATGCAGGAAGGGGTGTGGCTGGCTTTTGGGGTGGCAGAAGTGGGGGACCTACCTTCATCCAGTAATTCCTCTGGGGCCAGCCTCTCTGAGGCCCTCCCTGTGACAGCCCAGCCCGAACGGCAGCAAAGCCAGCCACAGGGCGTGCTCTCCCTCTGCTGTCACAATTCGAAGGTCCATTGTTAGAAAGTAGAGGGGAAGAGGCCGCCATTCCCAAATGTTTTTGTTTTGTTTTTTTAAATCATGAAATCCCTAATTATATGTTACTTCTTAGATAAAACAGCTGAGAATTTCCCAGTGTTTCGTGAACACTGTTTTACGTTTGTTTTCCTCCTTTACAGCTGAGTGTGGCTCGCCCATCGAGCCTTCCACAGAGGTGCAAACCTCACTGCCTTCGTCACCTCCAGTGGTTTCCAGCTTAGTTGCAACTGGATGGCTTTTATGAGAACCCCACTGCTTACTACTAATATTGGCACTTCTGGTTTTTCCCATATTCCACTCGTTTTTATAAGTGATGGGAAAAGCCAATATCTTAGTAAGTAAATTGCACAAATAAAAGCAAGTATGCAGGCATAGCTGAGCCACTGCCCGCCCTCAGCCACCCAGCCAGCAGGGAGTGCCCTCTTAGGGTGTGCCCTCTTAGGGAGTGCCCTCCTAGGGTGTGCGCCTTTGTGGCTAACGTGCCAGCCCCGGCCTCGGCAGGTGGTTTGAGGCATCCGTGTGTGATGTGTGAAGAGGTTGCTGCCTGCCTCTGTGGGTACTGACCTGTCCCCCTTCTCTCCGCCTCTGGATAGGAGACAGAAGACTGTAGGGGAGAGGGTTAACAGGTGTTTGACAACGGACCTGCCACAGAACGTCACAGGCAGCCCTGTTTATGGAATGCCCGTGTCCCTGGCAAGGTGACAGTTGCATTTTTGTAAGTCACATCTCTAAGACTAAAGAGATCCCTGGAAACAATCCATTTTACAAAGAACCGTATTTCACTGATTTCAGTAACTTCCTACTGTCGCGTATCAGTTCGGTTTTCTTAAAGTGAGTATCTGCTGAGACAAAGCTACTCATGCTCTGAAGACAGAAGGGACAGTATTGCTGGGGTAAAATTGCTCAGAATCGTCAGGAAAAGTTAGGCGCTTGCAGGGACATTTAATTACAATAGTGCCATCCAGTTAAGGATTTTGCAAGTGAAAGAAATTGTGTCCAATTTGGGTCCTAAAACATGGCATGTGGTCGTTTTGATTTGGGTTTCCTTGGCCAGCAAAGGCTTCACCCATGACCAGGGCGCACCGTCCTCCTGCCCGGTCCCCTCTCCTATGTTCTGACCAGGCCATGTGCAGTGACCCGTGTTGGAGTCTGGTGGCCAGCTCAGAGGTCAGGTCATTCTGTGAAGCGGAATAGTTGGAATTCCTGAGCAGAGCTGTGCCTTGATTTTGTTTGTTTAAGCATGTGTTGACGAGTCTTCAGTCTGGCTTATTCCCGAATATGGTGTCCTTCCATCCTGTGGCTGCTGACACTCAGATGCAGCCCAGCCTCAGGGGTCCTGCGGGATGTGGCCCATCTCGGTGGGAAAAGGACAGCCCGGGGCCTGTTGTTTACTGCCGTCACAGGACGGCGAGAGCGGGTTAAGATTGTGTGTGCAGAGTGGGATCCCCGCAGGCCCGCGGGAACGCCGAGCCTCTCACAGCCGGGCTTCATCCCCTCGAAAGGAAGTTCATGGCTAAGTGCACAGAAGACAGCCTGTGTGGGAAGAGAGCGGAATCCAGCCCCGACGCCGGGCCTGGGGGCGCTCTCGTGTCAGCTGCTCCAGCTTCTGGCTTCTCTGGCGCCTCCTGAAAGCACCGAGCCCTATTTTTAGAGCCGGCCTGTCTCGGGGGATGTGCTGCTGCTGCAGAAATTCAGTAGCAGCTGCAGCAGACATTCTGATTTAAAGGACCTATTTATCATGCGGACGAAGCTTGGTTACCGAATGAAAGAGAATGGAGTGTTACGGTGCATCAGCTGCTCCAGACCTCATCTCCTGGAAGCCCCGAGTGTATTCCTTCTCCTGGTGGCTGCATACATGCCGCCCTGCCCCTGCCTATAGCGTGTGTGTCTTCGCTCCTGTGTGGCTCGTCACGCTCAGCTGCCCGTGGAGGAGAGGGAAGAGGAGGTCCTCCCTGACTGGAGGAAGGGTGCAAAGAGCAGCAGGTCCAGGAAGTGTGGTTCACGGCCCAGATCTTCATCCCACAAGCCACTCAAAGGGCAGGGGTCATGTTCAGATCCGTCTAGATAATATATATAAAGGTGCCCAATAGTTTAGGAGTCATTACCGTTAGCATGATGGCAGGGCGCCATGTGCTGGGCACGCCCTGGGCAGCAGGCCAGGACCCTTGAGTGTAGACTCTCAGAGTGCAGACAGGATCACTTTGGCCACTGGTTTTCAAACATTTTTTTTTTTTTTTTTTTTTTTTTTGGTTTTCAAACATTTTGGATACGGGACTCTCCCGGACCCTCCCACCCCCAGCCCAATGCACGAGTATATACAACTGATACAAATTCTGTTCTGTTCATGGCATTTGTTTATCATTTCTTGTCAAGTTATATGTAAAGTCAGCGACAGCGAGCCTGAGTATGCACAGGTAGGAACGGCCCGCTGCGGGAGCAGCAGTGGCTCACGCTTTGTGTCCACATTGCATTCTGGTTGCACAGTCCCGAGAAAATCAGCCATAACACATGGCAGCTGTTGAGAGTGACTCTCCTGTAGTCGTAAGAAATCCTTAGAACAGACAGGTGGAAGCATTAGTAAGATTGCTGATGACAAGTCACTCCTGTCACACATCCCCTGTGTGGGGCTCTGGGATGGAAACAGAGCTCGGGGGTCTGTGGGGCAGGTGTGGATGCCTCTCGGTGACATGTGAAGAGGTGACATCACAGGCCCAGTGCCCTGCGACCCGCAGGAAGGTCTTTCGAGACGTCTTTGTTCCTTGGAGGAACTGCTCTCTGTCATGGATCAGGCCCAGACGTCAGGTTTATATCCTGGTGTATGTGTGGCTCCCAGGGATTCACACTGCTGGGGTGATGGGAAGGCGGAGTAGGGAAGTCCTCCTGTGCTGAGAGGGGTTCTGAGGAGGACGTCGGGCTGAACCATGCATATAGAAGGCTGCAGTCCTCAGTCCTTGGCTGCCTGGGTCTTAGATGCAAGAGAGCAGGACATCAGGAGAGCCGGACGCAGACCAGGGACTCGCACGGAGCCGGGCCCACACCTGGGCCTCTCCCAGGACGGCTGCAGCCGTGCCCGGTGTCACCACAGATGTGCACAGTCACTCTGTGTCTACTGCTGTGTTTTGTTTCTTGGAATCGATGTTCAGTTTGTGAAATGGACCCCTTGTGTTGCATTTAGCTGCACAGTGTTTATCGTCATTGCTTGGCCATTGCTTCCAGTGTGGGGCTGCGTGAGCCCATTGCACGTGTCTCCCAGTGCACTCCGCGGGCACCCACCCCCGGGCACGTGTCTACAGGGTGCAGAGTTGCTGGGTGATAGCGTGCGTGCACCCTCAGCGTTACTCAGTGGTGTCAGTGGTCCCCCAGTCCTCACACCCACAGCGGCATGTGGGCGTCCCCACTGTTCCACATCCGTGTCTCAATCACTGGGATTACGAATGAGGTGGGCACTTTCCCTGGCAAGTTCATGGGCATTCGGATGGACTGCACCTTTGTGAGCGCCTGTTCCTGTGTCTCCCGTTTTCACACCAAGATGCCGTACTGGTTAGTAGGAGGCTTGATCTGTTCTGAAAGCTGACATTTGTTAGCATGAAGCTGTATGTAAACACAGAGCTGTCCCCGCAGGCAGCAGGAATAGACCGGGCATCACTCTCGACCCTTCCTCATAGAGGAAGTCATAGAGGTTCCCTCCCGAGGTGTCTCCACCCTTCGTCCTCAGTCCCTTCCTGTCCCCTTTTCTACTTCTCGTCTGGTCTGGCATTGTCCCCAGAGCCTGCGTCTTTTCCTCTAGACCAGTGGTCGGCAAACTCATTAGTCAGCAGAGCCAAATATCAACAGTACAACGATTGACATTTCTTTTGAGAGCCGCAAACCGACTTCTGCGCATGGGCCACGAAGTTTCAATTGCACTGTACGTGCGTGCCCGCACATGGTATTTTGTGGAAGAGCCACACTCCAGGGGCCAAAGAGCCTCATGTGGCTCACGAGCCGCAGTTTGCCAACCACTGCTCTAGACAGTGATTCACATGACATAGCAGAGGCACCCCCCCCCCACCCTTTCCACTAAACCCCTCTTTATGGCACCACTCCTGTTAAGAATCAGAACTTGGGGTGGGAGGCACAGTCAGTGACATGAGGGCGTTGGTGAACCTTCGCTCTGTAGTCTTTCCATTCAGGCTGTTCTTATCCTTGGCTGCTCCCACAGCACCCCCCACCAGCTGGCCACTCACTGCCCCCGGGATCACACTGGGCTCCTTGCCGAGCCCTCGGGGCCCTCTGTGATCCGACTTCCCTTTGGGGATGTTCTTAATCTCCAATCGTGACTTGCTACAGAGGCTCTAAGTTCCACAAAGGCAGAAATGAGAGGGTGCGCTCTTGGCTGCCTCAGCCATTACTAGTTCTTGTTGGAAGAAATGTATGCCTTTAGGGTAAAAGGCCAGATTGGACAGTAATTGTGATCTCTGTGTTGTGAGGCACTATATCCTGATTCTTGCCCTAAGAAATAAACAACGTAGCAAAACCTTAGGGACTCCTGAGTCTGCAGATGGTGACTCAGCCCTGCTCCCAGTGTAGGAAGGCTCAGCCTGGGGATCCATTTCCAGGATGGCCCACCGGGTCGGCTGTGTGCTGAGAGCTCCCCAGGGCTGCCCGCCAGACCTGGGCTGCAGTTCTCCTCCCTGTGGGCTTCCCCGCCGCTGGGATCTGGGTCCCAAGAATGAGTGTTCCCAAGACACAGAAGTTGCTCGTCTCCAGGACCTGGGCCCAGACGCAGCCTCCTTCTCGCTGTGCTGTTGGGTCTCAGAGCTCACCCAGATTCAGGGGCCGGGGCACTGATTCGTAGCCCCCTTCCTCTCCGTGCAGGCGTGTCAGAGAATGGGTGGCACCGTGGACCACCACGTCCTAACAGTGTCCCCTGTGACTTCCCTCAGCCCTGACGGCCGCTGCGGGACGAGGGAAGCTGGAAGTCTGCGAGCTGCTGCTGGAGCGCGGAGCGGCCGTGTCCCAGACCAACAGGAGAGGCGTCCCGCCGCTGTTCTGTGCAGCACGCCAAGGGCACTGGCAGGTACCCTGCGGGCCCCGAATGCTTCGGGAACCATAGATGGGGACAGAGCTCACTCTCGCCCGTCGCCCCTGGGCCCACCCGCGGCTCCCCAGCCCCTTGTGTTCAGTGTCCTTGCTTCTGCTGGTGCTTGTCTATCCTATCTGAGAGTAAAGGGGTACATTTGACAGGCCGCACAGGCAGCCAGGTGTGCGGGGACCAGGAGCAAGGCTGTCACCAGGTGGGAGACCACAGGGGCGCCCTGGTGCCTGGGCTGGGGCCAGGGAGTGGGGGGCCCCCATTATAACAGAAGGCTTGCTGTGATGTGTCTGTCGTTGGTGTGATTGTTCCGCGGGTTTGTCCAACACTCCCGGAGGAAGAATGGTCCTCTCATGCTCTCTGGTAAAGCACACGCTCCGTTTGGCCAGCACTGCGGCTCAGCCTGGTTTCTGTCACTGTGTGTGAATGGCCCGCTGTCCTTCAGTCATGGAACACGGGGCCCTTGAGACCAGCGTTCGGTCCTCTGTTCCTTCATTTTGTCAACCGTGGCCACGTACCTACCCCATGCCTGGCACCAGGTTACACACAGCAACAAATAAATGCATCTTATCATGTTCCTTATAGGGAGGGTTTTCTAGACCCAAGTTTGCATCATGGTATTGCATCTCTCCTAATTCCTGCCAGTTCTGTTGGTAGGAGCTGTAAACCCCCAATATTTCGGCTTTTCTCCTTTTGTTTCCCAGGGCTTGGTGTGTAGCATGCGTTCCCTGTAACCCCTGCATGATGCCCTGGCTAATCCTCTCTCCGGGTCTGTTTCCTGCATCGTGGGGAAGTTTGGAAAGCATTTGTTGGTGTATCAAGAACAAGAGAGCAATGGGAGTGTGCCCCCTCCTCCTGTGGCGATCAAATGAATATGCAGAGAGACTGGGCTGCCCCTGTGTAAAGCCGTTCCCTCCTGGGTGGTAGTTGTATGAGACGCTTCTCTCATTTCCTGGTTTTGCTCCCCAAACTCATCACGTGCACTGTTGAAAGGCATGGTCCCAGCCCTAGCCAGTTTGGCTCAGTGGATAGAGCGTCGGCCTATGGACTGAAGGGTCCCGGGTTCAATCCTGGTCAAGGGCACATGCCCAGGTTGCAGGCTCGATCCCCAGTTGGGGATGATTCTCTCTCATTGATGTTTCTATCTCTCCCTCTCCCTTCCTCTCTGAAATCAATAAAAATATATAAAAAAATTTTAAAAAGGCATAGTCCCAAGCAAGACTCTCCTGCAGGCAGTTCTGCCGAAAATGGCCCACTGTGAACCTCAAACCATGCACCAAGCTGAATCTCAGAAGGGCAGATTGCATGGGGTGTGGTGGGTGGAGGTTTCCCTGCACCCCACCTCTCTGCCTTGCACCCCATCTCTCTGCCTTGCACCCCACCTCTCTGCCTTGCACCCCACCTCCCTTGGACCCCACCTCCCTTGCACCCTTCACTACAGAAGTGTCGCTTCAGCCCCCTTTAGTTCTGCTCAGTTACCCCATAAGCCCCGCTGTGGCTCTCTGGTCAGTACTTGGTGTGATTGGCACCCAGGTCCTGTGCTTGCATGGTTTTAAAGGTACACACCTGGAAGGAGATTTGGTTCAAAGGAAGACTGTAGAAAATTGTTACAGGCCACACAGGTTACACGATTTAGAGGGGCTTTTAAAGGAAGAGAGTCCTTTTGCGACTTTTAAAGGTGGACAATCCTGCCTGGGGATAGAGAACAGGGTGTAAAGTAGAGCAGGAGGATCGTAACTTGGTGTGTTTATTTCAGATTGTGAGATTGCTGTTGGAACGCGGCTGCGATGTGAACCTAAGTGACAAGCAGGGCCGGACACCCCTCATGGTAGCCGCATGCGAAGGGCACTTGAGCACTGTGGAATTTCTCCTTTCAACAGGTAGCCGCGCTGTCTGCTCCTCATGGGTTTCTATTGGATGGACAAAGAAAAGAGCTTTGGCGGACTCGTTCCGTACTTTCTGATTCTAAGTTTAAGTCTTTTTGTTCCCAAAATTTTCTAACTGAACCAGTGGAGAGAAGAGGTAATGAAGCTGCAAACCCATTACTCGGCTTCAGCAGGATAGTCAGTCCCCGAGTCAGCTTCAGGCTCACAGCACCTGCATCTGGGGCTTTGTCTTGAGGAGTTCACGGTCTGTGATTGGGCTTTCTTTTTCTTTTTCTTTCAGGTGCCGCCCTTTCTTCTCTGGACAAAGAGGGTTTGTCAGCATTAAGCTGGGCTTGTCTGAAAGGTCACAGGGCCGTGGTCCAGTTCCTGGTTGAGGAAGGAGCCGAGATAGACCAGATGGACAAGAACGGCCGCACCCCCCTGGACCTGGCAGCCTTCTACGGTGACGCAGAGACCGTAGGTACCGCCGGTGGTCACACTGCTCGCCTGCCCTGCGTGCAGAGCTGCTGCCACAGAGAAACCCAGACCCAAACCACATCCAGAGTGTGTGTGAGTGTGAGTGTGTGTGTATGTGCCTGAGTGTGCATATGTGCCTGAGTGTGTGTGTGTGTGCGCGCACACATGTGTGAGAGTGAGAGTGTGCGTGCGTGCCTGAGTGTGTATGTGTGCGCACACGTGTGTGTGAGAGTGTGTGTGTGTGTGCGCCTGAGTATGGGATGTGTGTGTGAGTGTGTGTGTGTTGTATTGTAGGATATTTTTGTTTTTATTTAATTGTGTGATAGTCTATTCCAGAATGTAGTAAAGATTTGAATAGAATCTGAAAAGCTTAAAAATACATGATTACAAGCTGTATGTACAATGGATACACACACATGCATGTGTAGTTTAATTTTCTTATAGTAATCTGTATAAATAGAATTGTTATATAGATCATTTAAAAATCACTTCTATGTATATGAGAAATTGCTAATCAGATAATTAGCTGGTTTGCTTTAAAGCCAACATGGCATTGTCTAGAATGCTTTGGGCACTATCTTTATCTCTTGACTGATGCTTAAGCCAAATTGAGATCTAGGGGATAAAACCTTAATAAACTAAGAGCTGAAAACTGGTTTTCGGGGTGGAAACCATGTCTTTGTCAGGATTCACATCTCTGGTCCCCAGCAGGCACTAGAGGACTGCTCAGCCCCTTTAGAGTCACCACTTTTGAATATTTAATATGTCTAGCGTCAGGATTACCTAGAGAGACAGGTGTTACGTTGCTAGAAGCTGCAGGCCTTGGAACAAACACCATCGTCGCCTGCACATCTGGGTCCTGATGCTTTTAAAAGGTAGTGACATTAGACTTAAATGGTCTCTATTTCCTGAGCATTGTAAACTGTACTTAATATTGAGTTTCAAAAATAGCTATTTAACTGAACCTCACCTATCTACACTTTTACTTTTTATCTTGTACTATCTTACCAAATCCTATAGCTTATCAACAACAGGGAACAGTGACGGAGTGTAGCATTCTAGTACCTTTTTAAAAACTTTGCTGAGCAAAACGTAAAATGTGCTACCGGAGCCGTTTCTAAGAGAAGAGTTCTGTGTGTTAACTCTACTCACCCTATTGTGCAACTGATGTCTAGACATTCTTATCTTGCAAAACTGAAACTCCTTCTCCATGAAACAACTCTTCCTCATTCCTCCCTTCCCTGAAAACCCCCATTGCACGTTCTGTCTCCCTGCATTGGACTGCTCGAGGTACCTCATGAGTGGAATCTACAGGATCTGTCCTTTGCTGCCTGGCTTATTTCACTTCACATAGTGTCTTCAAGGTTTATCCATGTTGTGGCACGTGACAGGATTTTCTTCCTGTTTAAGGCTGAATAAATAGTCCATTGTGTATATGCACTACATTTTCTTTACCCATTCACCTATCTATGGGTGCGTAAGTTTTTCTCCCCCTCTTGGTTATTGTGAATAGTGCTGTTATGAACATGGATATGCAAGTGTGTCTTTAAGATCCCACAAATTCTTTGAGATCTGCGCATATTCTTTTGGGTGTAGACCCAGACGTGGGATTGCTGGACCTGATGGTGATTCTATTTTTAATTTTTTGAAGAACCTCCCTGCTGTGTCCCGAGTGGCCGCACCACTTTCCCTTCCCACCAGCACAGCGCAGGGTCCCTGTTTCTCCACGCCCGCATCCACACTCACTGCTCCCTGTTTTACTCGTTGTGTTTATGGTAGCCATGCTAACGGTGTGAGGCGCACACCCTCGTGGTGGTGGTGGTGATTTGCATTTCCGTAATGATTAATGATGTGAACGCCTTTTCATGTGCATATTGGCCATTTGTATATCATCTTTGGCAAAACAGCGATTCAGATCCTTTGCCCATTTTTAAATTGGGTTATTCAGGATTTTGTTGTTGACTTGTAGGTGTTCTTTTATCTTCTGGATGTATATTGCTCTGTTGTCATTTGGAACAGCAGGCGGACTGATAGGGTGTGGCTATCAGATCCACGTGAAACTGGCTGCCGTCTTCTTATTCAGTAAGTGGAGCCATTTGAGTGGCCAGAGTGGTTTCTCCTGTTGTTCTCTGTTTAGCCCAAGGGACAACTATTTTATCACATCAAACTGGTGGTTGTACCAGGGTTTCCAACGTGCCATCTTCATAGTCCCAATATTCAGGTCTCGTTCCTAAGCCTTGAAGTGAGTTATCATCCGGTCCCTCTGATCCCAAGCTGCTCATCCGTCCAGCCTGCTGTGCCCCGCTGTGTGGGTCTCAGTGTCTCTGAGGTGCCCGTGCCCAGAGCCTCCAGCCTGCTGCACAGGGCCTCCTAAGTGATTGGGGCCCTGTCTCATCTCTGTGGCCTGGGCGGGGGTGAGACAGATGCATGGTGACATGTGCATGTACCGGCCTGTGGTATGTGAGTGTGTGTACACACATGCCCCTCCCGGGGAGCCTCCCTGCTGATTCCACATTCACGTTAACAGAGCGGGTTCTAGGTATGGATTGCCGCCGCTCTTCCGTGTTCTCTGTCAACTTTATTTCCATGCTAGGATCCCTGACGGCCAGAGGCACCAATCAGGAGAAGCTCCTGAGCCAGGCGCTGCAGGTGGCCCAGGGACAGCACCCCTGCCAGGAGCTGCCCCTCATGCCTCTGTTCCCCGACAGGTGCTGTACCTGGTGGACAAGGGCGCTGTGATCGAGCACGTGGACCACAGTGGGATGCGTCCGTTGGACAGGGCCATTGGTTGTCGAAACACATCGGTCGTGGTCACGCTGCTGAGAAAAGGAGCCAAATTAGGTCAGTAAATGCCTCCGTTCAGCAGTGAGAGGGAGGGTACCGCCTCCCAGGGTAAGCTGTCAGGTGTTTGGCCCTGGCCAGCATGGGTCAGTGGTTAGAGCCTGAGGCCCGAAGCATCCCAGGTTCGATTCCCAGTCAAGACAGGGCCAAGAGCATGGGAAAGGGCAGAGGGATAGAGCCGAGGCATCCAGAGTGGGGGAGCTGGCAGGCTGCAGAGGAGCACACGCGGATGCTAGAACACACACCTCCCCTGCCAGTGGACACGGGCACGGCTGGAAATGAAGGCGATCACTATGCAGCCTTGTTTAATTTTATCCCGATGCCCGTCGGAAGGGAGGGGTGGGTCGTGGCTGCTCTGCTGCGCTTGTTTCCCAGTGCTTTCTCGCCAGAATAACAGCAGTTTGTGCCCAGTACAGTTCCTCTCCCAAGTGCTTGCTTAGTACAGCAGCAGGTCAGCTGCTGCTGAACAGCAGGGGTACTGTCCCTGTCCGGGGCTGTGCCGCCATGTGGAGGCCGTAGGACACCCACCAGCAGTGGTCCCTGCCTCAGGGTCCCTGCCGCGGGGTCCCGCCATGTGTGATTGCAGCTGGGCTGGGCTGGGCCCCGGAAGACCTGTACACCTTTCCTGCAAGGCCGCTGAGGCACCTCTCACTGCATGTTTATTTTGCAGGAAATGCTGCGTGGGCGATGGCTACTTCCAAACCTGATATTTTGATTATACTTTTGCAGAAATTGATGGAGGAAGGAAACGTGTTGTACAAAGTAAGTGGTGTTGCCATGGCCCGCGAGCAGCCTCTTAGTTTGGTGCATAATGGACGTGACTGTGTGGCTGCACGGGGTCCACGTAGCGTGGCTTCAGTAGACGTTCCAAGAGAGGCCACTGGCCTCGTGCCCAGGCTTTCGTATCCTGATGGCAGAGGCTTCAAGGTAGAAAGCACTTCTCCTGTGTGAGAGCCATGATCTCTGAATGAGTCCCTGTGGCTGTCACCGTGGCCCGAAGCCTCAGTGTGAAGGCAGCGTTGCTCCTGGTTTAACTGGCATGCCCCACAGGAGACTCCTCAGTGCACGGAGCCAGGAGAGGCCGGAGAGGAGCACTCAGGAGACATTTCTGGAAGAGAGCAAGCCTTGCTTATCTTATTATAGTGTCTTTAAGCTTCTAGAGTGTGAAACTGTTTCTAGAGATGTTTTTACTTAAGATATTAAGTAATATACACTGAGTGGCCAGATTGTTATGATCTCTGAACGCATAATAATCTGGCCACTCAGTGTGTATATATATATATATATATATATATATATATATATATATATATATTAGAGGCCCAGTGCATGAATTCGTGGCCAGGGGGAGGTGACATAGGCAGTTGGCCAGCCTGCCTGCTGGTCGAGCTCCTGGTCAAGGGGATAATTTGCATATTAGCCTTTTATTATATAGGACATACACTGAGTGGCCAGATTATTATGCGTTCAGAGATCATAATAATCTGGCCACTCAGTGTATAACACCATTTCCCCTTAGAAATGAAAATAATGACTTACACATGAATAAGTCTGACCTTAAAGTAAATTTTCTAAAGACATTAGGTCAAAAGCAAACTTCGACTGGAAAAGGCCAGATAGTAACGATGGAGGCTTTGCTGTTTGGTCTGTGTCACACCAGCTTCGGTGCTGTGTGGCCGAGGCAGCCGCACGATACGTGAGCGCAGTAGCCTGGCTGCATCCCGAACTGTGTTGGTAAAAATCGGCGTGAGCCACCTTTGACCCACAAGCTGTATTTTGCCAACCCCTGGGTTAGGTAGATGCTTGGGCCAGTGACATAGGTCTTTCCTCGTCTGTGATTAGATAGAATTAAAGGCTTCTAAAAACAAAAACCTAGATTATGGCCATTTTAATCCTTTTTATCAGGAGACGACAGCACTTGCAGCGTTTTTAGTTTTTCCCTTTTCAGAATAATAACAAATAAATAGGCATGTTGCATGACCCAGCAGGGTTCCTGTCTAGGAATCAGTTTGAAATTGAGTTCAGAGTGTGTACTGTTGCGGCTTTGAAGTGGTTTTAATGTGAATTTTGGTCGGCAATTATGTTAGAAATACCAAGCCATTTTCAGCAGGCCGCACACCTGCTGTGCGGAACCGGCTGAGCATAGGAGATGGATTTCTTGAGCCTTGAAAATGACGCCTGGCGCTGTTCTGTTTTTTAAAACCCATGCTTTCGTTCCTCTCAGAAGAAAAAATTATTATTCTACAGCAAGACTCGACTTGCCTTAGGACCCGCATTGTGTTTTCATTTGATTTCTGTTATGCTTAGCATTAAAATATCTCTGTGAGATATAAATGATTTACAAAATGAGAGACAGTCACAAAAAGGTTTTCAAAAATATGTAACAGAAGATAACGTGCTGTGGTAAGATGGATAGTTTATCAGTTTGGCAGTTTACAGACGCCTTCCTGTGAAACCGGCTTCTGTCTCACCTTGTGAAGCACAGAGCCAGGCGGCCAGCGAAGCCACGGGGGTTCACACTGGTTAGCGTCCGACTCTGGTTGTGGCACTTCCTCTTCGGGACCCTTTCAGTGTGCCGTCATGGTTTCGGCAGTGGGGGGAGAATGACCTCTTCAGGTGTGGGAGTTTATCTATCTTGGAGCCTCTGGTACAGGATGACTGTCTGTGATGTTTGGATCCTAGAAAGGGAAGATGAAGGAGGCAGCCCAGAGATACCAGTATGCCTTAAGGAAGTTCCCTCGAGAAGGATTCGGAGAGGACATGAGGCCATTCAATGAACTAAGAGTTTCTCTCTATCTCAATTTGTCTCGCTGCCGAAGAAAAACAAATGTAAGCTGTGCCCCTCATTCCAGTCCTTCAGCCATAGCCTGTAGTTGCAATGGGGAAGGCCAGCCCACCCATAGACCCAGTCATGGGCCCCCCCTCTGAGCTGCGTGCACATTGCTGCGAACCTGGCACATGGCACGCTGCTCCTCTTAGATGACCGTCCTTGGATCGCTCTCACTGCCCATCTCTCAGGGTGCTGACAGCATGCACCTGGGTGTAGTTTCCTTTGCTTCAATGCAAACAGCTCCTCCCCTCCACTCCTCCCAGCCGCATGGGGCCAGCATAGTCAGGGCAGCCAATCCCCAGATTCAAATGGTAAAGTTCAACTCAACTGTATTGCAGCCTACCTGGAGCTTACTATGTTTGCTAAGAAGTTATGCCAGTAACTGCTTAAATTGTAACACATAGTAGCGAACTCAGTTAATTTGTAACTCACAGCTAGTGGATTTGTGTTAGTACTTCTCTCTTCTACTTCCTTTTTAACTTCACCCTCCCACCACCAAATCTGTTGACCTGTCTACTTCTGGGCCCACTGTTCTGCCTTCCGTCCTGTTAGCGTGGATGACGCGCCCGGGCCCCCTCTGGCCTGACCCTCCCGTGTGTCCTGGATCCATCTGCTCCCGCCTTCTGGTGCACGGCTTCTACCAGTTCTCTCTCCCAAATCATCTATTTTTGCTTCTCTGCGGGACCCTCCTCTTAAGAATATTAATACGCTTTAACTATCTCCTAACTTTAAAAACTAAACAGAAAAACAAACGTGCCTTGCTCTTCATCTCTCTCCAGTTAAGTCCCAATTCTCTGCTAACCTTTAGAGCAAAACTCCTGTTAAGCAGTTGCCTGTAATCATGTTCCAATGCTTCTTTTGAATCGTCTATTTAAATGTCGACACCAGGACTTCGGCATGGCAGAAGAATTTGCTTCCAAGGCGCTCGAACTGAAACCAAAGTCCTATGAAGCCTTTTATGCCAGGGCGAGAGCGAAGAGAAACAGCAGGTACTGTCTGGGGTTAGATGTGTGACTAGAGAAGCTTTCTTGTGCTTCTAAGTGTCAGAGCTGCTGTTGACTTGGGGGCTTCTGGCTCATAAGCAGTCCTGTGGGGCCTCTTATCCCTTTTCATCCTAAAGGGGTAGCTTCCAAGAGGCACAGGAGTAGGAATTACTAGCAATGGCTAAAACTTTTCTTCTGACACCTGCATGACTATTCCTTCCCTCCACCCCAGCTGACACTTACTGCAACATGAAGGTCCTAGGTGCGTTGTATTATCAAGTAAAACCGCCCACTGGAGACATGAAGTGGGGGGGGGGGGGTGGAGAGGGGGCAGGAGGCATAGGACTTTAGAGTAAGAGGTGAAGAGGTGGTGTGGTGAGAGGGGAGAGGGAAGATAACTGTAAAGAGGATTCTGACAGCCACTGACTTAAGCCTGCTCTCATTCCTAGCCCAGTGGTCTCTATAGAGGCAGCAGGGCCAGAGTCACACGGATCTGGCTTGGAATTAGCAGTCCTGCTGAACTGAGCGACTCTAAGCTAGTTACATGGGACCTGTCTACCAGTGAAGGTTCAAGCCTCCGTGGCTCCCTTCTCTCAGAGCCGTGCTGGGTTAGGAACAGCTGCATTCAGAGCATGCGTTTGCTTGGTGTATGACTGTACCTTCTCTTTCACATAAAGGCAGTTCGCGGCAGCTCTGGCGGACCTGCGGGAGGCTGTGAAGCTCTGCCCCACCAATCAGGAAATCAGGAGGCTCCTGGCCCGCGTGGAGGAGGAGTGCAAGCAACTCCAGAGGAGCCAGCAGCAGAAACAGCAGTGCTCACCGCCCGCCCCTCCCACGGACTCGGATAACGAAGAGGAGGCCCCAGCCCCTGGGCCCGGTGACCACTTTCCCCTGGAGGAGGCCCAAGAGGAAACGTCTCCGCAGGACGGCCCTGTTTCTCTGACTCCTAGGCCCCACCCCTCTGTCCCGTCCCCGTACATCCGGAACCTTCAAGAAGGGTTACAGGCCAAGATGAGGCCCGCCTCGCCACAGAACCGGCCAGGAGCCGCCCAGCCCCCGAGGGAGCCCGTGGCGCAGCCGGGGTTGGTGATGCAGCCCACCAAGCAGGCGCAGATCGTGAAAACCAGCCAACACCTGGGCTCTGGGCAGGCTGGCGCGAGGAACGGGAGCATGAGAATGCAGGGCTCTTCTCCGCATCCTCCCCCGAGCCCCATGCCAGGCCGGGTCTCGGCAGCCACCGCAGGCGGCAGAAGCCCGCACTCGGAGGGAGCAGGCACCTTCACCGCAGGGGCGGGACCGGGTCGGTTTGGGGAGCGGCTGGGCCCTGGCCACGGTGTCCAGCTGCAGCACAGCGAGAGTGCGGCTGCATACCCTCTGCCAAGCAAGATCAAAAGCGCAGAGCGGCTCCTGTCTCACGCCTCCGGGGCCGTGGATGTAGCCCCGCTCGGCCAAGGCGGGCCAGTGAGCGGCAGCGACCTGCGACACCCCGCTTCCCTCACCAGCTCGGGCTCCTCTGGGTCTCCCTCCAGCAGCATCAAGATGTCCAGTTCAACCAGCAGTTTGACGTCAAGCAGCAGTTTTTCCGACGGCTTCAAGGGCCAGGGACCAGAGGCTCGAGTCAAAGACAAGGCTGTTAACCAGGTCCAGAGCGGCACCGCCGAGCACAGACCGCGCAACACTCCGTTCATGGGCATCATGGATAAGACTGCCAGGTTCCAGCAGCAGAGCAATCCTCCGGGCCGCACCTGGCACGCTGCCGCGTCGGAGGGGCTGCTGCCACACGCACCTGCAGCCGGCCTGCAGGCCTCGAACTCGGAGAAGCCCTCTCTCAAACAGGCAGCCGGGTATCACAGCCAAGCCAAACCCTGTGCGGTGTCCACCCTGGGCGGCAGTGTCCACAATGGGAAGCCCGGGAAGGAGCTGGAAGAAAGGAAGTGCCCGGTTCCGGCCCACTGTCAAGATAACAGGATAACCAAGACTGTCTCCCATCTGTACCAGGAAAGCATCTCTAAACAGCAGCCGCACATCAGTAACGAAGCTCACAGGAGTCACCTTCCCTCCGCCAAGCCAAAGCGGTCATTCATAGAGTCCAATGTGTGAGCCTGGAGAGAGACCCGCTGGGGGAATTTGAAAAACTGTGTTGGCTCTTGGTGGTAATTAAAGTATTTTTTTATGAGAAAAAATTACTTTTCATATTTTTTTTCTTTTGCCCTTGGGAACGGATCAGATTTATTTAAAATGTGGGATAAAATTTCTTTGATAAATACCACAAGTCACCATCAATAAGAATGCTAACCAGAATTGAAAACTGCAATTAGTTATGCCTATTAAGTTAAACACTTAAGGCAGCCAAATAACTTGTGCTTTTCTCTTATGAAATTGTTTGGTTTTTATCACTTTTCTCCTAGCCTTAGCTATGTGATAAAATCATAAGATTTCTTAGAGAATATAAATGTCTAGTGATAGTTTTAACTCATGACTAAATTGCCAGATGATGTATTCTGGAAAAGATGGAATTTTCTAGTTACAGTTCCATTGAGTCAAATCCCAGTTTATATATCTATATATAAAATTAAGACCCCAGTGATTTCTAGCTGAATGTGACTATAAATGTTATATACCTGATTTTCTTAAGCAAAATACAAGAACAGCCAAGTATTGTTTGCTTCATAGCTGTCCCCTGAAGAGGATTAAGCACTTATTTCTGTTATGGTTTTCATTAAACATTTTTATAGCACCTTTTTTGAGCTATATTCCCATTTCAAGTTGTTTTAATATTTGGGAACAGTGTAAGCTATTTGGAATCCTGATTGGTGGTCAAGTTGGATTTGGGCTAGAATATTAAGAAGATAGCATTCTCGGTGACATAAATTAGCTTCAATTGGTTCCCAAACCGCTTTTAACAGGGATAGCACTCCTGCAACAGCCTTCAAGGTCCTTTAAGGACAATATTTAAGTTGAATCCTTAAAGTCTGGTTCGTTGGTTGTTTTTGTTTTATTACACAATCATTACTTTATAGTCACATGTATATATTAAATAGCCAAGTGTATCCAGACTTGTATATACTATTTCAAGTAGCTAACCTTTAAAAAAAAAAAAGTCATATATTTGCATGTTCATTGTAAACGTCATCCATGCTGGTTATTGCACTGAACACTATATTATTATGGCATGTTAACAGTGTACCAGTAACGGCACTTTATTTCATTTATATGAACACCTTTGAGGTGCTACTTAAGTTCAATCTGATGTATTATTCATTTGTAAAGATAAGGTACAGGAATGAGCCTTGGATTAAAGGTATTTTTATATGAAAATGGTGTGCTATTGAAGGATGTTAAAATGCTAGTTTGAGAGAGGTGGGAGTGTGTTTGTTTTATACGTTGGGATGTGAAATTTATTTTCTAGAATTGGGGAGAAGGAAGTTCTATATTTACAGAATGTTTTAAAAATGAATCGTCATAATGAAGTTCCTGTGAGCATCCTTATGGTTTTGTACGAATAGGAATCTTCTGGTGTTATTCTTCAACATTTGTTCCTGTTGTATTTTGTCATTGTTTTATAGGCTTTTCATGAGTTCTGCTATAACTTCTATGGCTTATTTATTGTTTTCTTTAATATTTGTGAGTCTTACTCCTTTGTTATGTAGTTTTGTTTCTGCACAACTACTGTACTTTTCCACATGGAATAAAGACTATTAATAGAATTTGTTTTTGCATTACTTTAAAGCAACCATGGGTAAGTAGAAAATGTCCTAGTGATAACTATCTCCCTTGCTTTACTCCAGGTGATCTTGTTACCGTAGAGCAGTGGTCGGCAAACTCATTAGTCAACAGAGCCAAATATCAACAGTACAACGGTTGAAATTTCTTTTGAGAGCCAAATATTTTAAACTAACTTCTTCAAAATAGACTCGCCCAGGCCATGGTATTTTGTGAAAGAGCCACACTCAAGGGACCAGAGAGCCACATGTGGCTCGCGAGCCGCAGTTTGCCGACCACGGCCCTAGAGAAACAGTGAAAAGCCTATTTTCATAGTAATACTACTAAATGCCTATTTAATTTCATTTGGTCATAATTTTAAAGGTGTGACAGCTTCTAGAAACCTCAAAATATTCTAGGGTCAAAATTAGTCTTTTTGCCTGAAACGGGGAAGAAAGCATGCCCATCGCCTAGGTTTGGAGCAGGCAGGCCCCACAGAGAGCAGAGAACCATGGGGAGCGGGCCTAAGCCATCAGTAGGACATTTCCTGAGGGCTCCGGGATTGGAGAGGGTCAGGTTGGGCTGAGGGTCCCGCTCCCCCCCCCCTTGCACAAATTTCATGCACCGGGTCTATCTAATAAGAATAAAATTGAGCATTGCAATTTAAAGTCAAAGTAAAACTTTATTCTCTAGACTCCAGAGGTTCAGATTTTTTTCACTGTATAAAAAGGCTTTTATAGTAAAAATAGAAAAGATGTTAGATGTGTTATTTAGCCCATATATTTTAAAGAATTAAAAGATAATAGTTTTTGTAGGTAACTAAATTTAAGAAGTTTACCTTCCTCCTGTTTTGCTTTTAATAATGTCCAATTAGTATTTACCTTTAAATCATTCAAATGAGATCACTGATAAAATGTAAATAATACAATATAATATTTTATTTTTGATGTGTCTCTAGCCATCGATTGATGGCCATTTTCAGAGTCCTATTTGGTATAAGTACGGCTGAAGGAAGAACAAGATTTGTCATGGGACTTGTATGTTTCTTTTTGCTGATCCAGTTTTCCATTGCTTCCTTTTCATATGAATAGCCATCTAAAACAAAACAAAACATACACACATTATTTGCAATGTAGAAAAAGGAAGTTAGGATCACTAAAATGAGTTGGATATAAAAAACTCCATTGCCACGGTCTTTGTGATACATCACTACTGCCAAATATTTCTGCCACAGTACACTAATTTCTACCATTTAAGATGCATTGAGATTGCACAAATGACCTTGAACAGTGTCAGTATTTTACTGATTCATTTTGAACACTACAACTGGAAAAGAACCCTGTCAAAATTCAGATGTAGTGGAAAGGAAGAAAAGAGCCAGGCAGAGGATAGTGGTACTGAAGATCCATAAGAACAGATACTGAGAGATTCAAGAACTAGTCCCACTAAGGACTTGACAGTAAACGTATGTATGATGCAAAAAAAAAATTTCAGATCCACTGGCTAAAATTTGTAATGCCATGTTCTTGCAAAATTCTTTGCCTTTGCACATAAAAAGATTGGAGTTTTTGCTTCACTACACTTTTTTATACTGCTAGCCCTTTCTCTTAATTATATGTACAAAGTTACCTATTTGCTTTAATCTACAATGCATACAACTGGTTCAAACGGGCAATGCCTACATGTTACAGAAGAGTAGAATTGTGTAATTGCAAAACTGTTTGAAAAACACTTGAAAAAAACTTCTGATAATGTTACCAACTTGACATATAATTTGATCCATTTCCTTTGAATCCTCTCAATTTTTAGAGATTTGGTTTTCATGATTGATTTTTAACTCTATACATTCAAGTAGTTTCTAAGTAAAAACTGTAAAACAAGGTACATTCAGAGGAATCCTTTCTATGCCCCTTCTCTTATAGGTAACCATGTATATTTTTTTATTTTATTGATTAAGGTATTACATGTGTCCTTATCTCCCCATTGCCCCACCACCACCCCTCACTCATGCCCTCACCCTCCTGTTGTCTGTGTCCTTTGGTTAGGCTTATATGCATGCATACAAGTCCTTTGGTTGATCTCTCCCCCTTACCCCCTCCCTCCCCTATCTTCCCTGAGGTTTGACGGTCTGAAAGACACTTTCTGTCTCTGGATCTGTTTTTGTTCATCAGTTTATGTTGTTCATTATTTTCCATAAATGAGATCATGTGGTATTTATCTTTCTCTACCTGGCTTATTTCGCTTAACATAATGCTCCAGTTCCATCCATGCTGTTGTAAATGGTAAGAATTCCTTCTTTTTTTTACCACAGCATAGTATTCCGTTGTTTAGATGTACCACCGTTTTTTAATCCATTCATCTGCTGATGGGCACTTAGACAGCTTCCAAATCTTAGCTATGGTAAATTGTGCCGCTATGAACATAGGGGTGCATATATCCTTTCTCATTGGTGTTTCTAGTTTCTTGGGATATATTCCTAGAAGTGGGATCACTGGGTCAAATGGGAGTTCCATTTTTAGTTTTTTGAGGAAACTCCATACTGTTCTCCACAGTGACTGCACCAGTCTGCATTCCCACCAGCAGTGCACAAGGGTTCCTTTTTCTCTGCATCCTTGCCAGCACTAGTTGTTGATTTGTTGATGACAGCCATTCTGATGTGAGATAGTACCTCATTGTCATTTTGATTTGCATCTCTCGGATGATTAGTGACTTTGAGCATGTTTTCATGTGTCTCTTGGCCTTATGTCTTCTTTTGAAAAGTGTCTATTTAGGTCCATTGCCCATTTTCTGATTGGGTTATCTTCCTTTTGTCAAGTTATATGAGTTCCCTATAAATGTTGGAGATTAAACCCTTATCGGTGATATCATTGGCAAATATGTTCTCCCATGCAGTAGGCCTTCTTGTTGTTTTGTTGGTTTCTTTTCCTGTACAAAAGCCTATTTTGATGTAGTCCCATTTGTTTCTCTTTAGTTTCTATTGTCCTAGGGGCTGTATCGGTGAAGAAACTGCTTTGGCATATGTCTGAGATTTTGCTGCCTGTGGATTCCTCTAGTATTTTTATGGTTTCCCATCTTAAATGTTTAAGTCCTTTACCCATTTTGAGTTTATTTTTGTGTATGGTATAAGTTGGTGGTCTAGTTTCATTTTTTTGCATGTATCTGTCCAATTTTCCCAAACACCATTTAGAGACTGTCTTGACCCCATTGTATGTTCTTGCCTCCTTTGTCAAATATTAATTGGGCATAGTGGTTTGGGTCAATATCTGGGTTCTCTATTCTATTCCATTGATCTATATGTCTGTTCTCGTGCCAGTACCAGGCAGTTTTGAGAACAGTGGCTTTGTAATACAGCTTGAAATCTGGTATTGAGATCCCACCTACTTTGTTCTTCTCAGGATTGCTGCAGTTATTCGGGGTCTTTTTTCATTCCAGATGAATTTTTGGAGAGTTCTTTCTAGGTCTATGAAATATGCCATTGGTATTTTGATGGGGAGTGCATTAAATCTATAAATTGCTTTGGGTAGTATGGACATTTTAATGATGTTGATTCTACCAATCCATGAACATGGTATGTTCTTCCATCTGTTTGTCTTCCTCTATCTCTTTTATTAGTGTCCTGTAGTTTACCGAGTACAGGTCTTTTTCCTCCTTACATTTATTCCTATGTATCTTAATTTTTTTGGTGCATTGGTAAATGGGATTGTTTTTTTAGTCTTTCTTTCTGTAAGTTCACTTGTTGTATAGAAATGCCATAGATTTCTTGGCATTAATTTTGTATCCTGCTACATTGCCGAATTCATTAAGTCTAATAATTTCTTATGGAGTTTTTAGGGTTTTCTATATACAGTATCATGTCACCTGAGAATAAGGAGTTTTACTTCTCCTTTACCAATTTGGATGCCTTTTATTTCTTCTTCTTGTCTGACTGCAATGGCTAGTACTTCCACTACTATGTCAAACAGGTGAGAGTGGGCATCCTTGTCTTGTTCCTGTTCTTAGGGGAAATGGTTTTAGTTTTTGCCCATTAAGTATGATGTTGGCTGTGGGTTTATCATATATGGCTTTTATCATGTTGAGGTATGATCCTTCTATTCGCACCTTGCTGAGAGTTTTTATCAAGAAAGGGTGTTGGCTTTTGTCAAATGCTTTTTCTGCATCAATTGATATGACTGTGATTTTTATCTCTCAATTTGTTTATGCGATATATCACATTTATTGATTTGCAGATTGTTCCATCCTTGCATCCCTGGGATAAATCCTACTTGGTCATGGTGTATGATCTAATGTAATGCTGAATCTGATTTGCTAGAATTTTGTTGAGGATTTTGGCCTGTAATTCTCTTTCCTTGTGTTGTCTTTATCTGGTTTTGGTATTAGGGTGATACTGGCTTCATAGAAGGAGCTTGGAAGTGTTCCTTCCTCTTGAAATTTTTGGAATAGTCTGAGGAGGATAGGTTTTAGTTCTTCCTTGAATGTGTGGTAAAACTCCCCTGTGAAGCTGTCTGACCCCAGGCTTTTGTTTGCTGGAAACTTTTTGATGACTGCTTCAATTTCTTCCATTTTTATCAGCCTATTGAGATTTTTTAGATTCTTCCTGATTTTTTTTAAGGTTGTATTTTTCTAGGAATATGTCCATTTCCTCCAGGTTCTCTGGTTTGTTGGAATACAGTTGTATGTATATTAGTTTTTTCTTTTGTTTCTTTTTTTGAAAACAAGCAAGTATACTAGGTGTACCAGTTAATGCGGATTTTGTAATCAAAGAAAACACTGTAATTTCAAGAGAAACATCAAAAGTGCTTTATTCAAAGTAATGTCCATCTTTCAGATAATTTCCCCCATCTTTCAGATAATTTGTGGATACTGTCCCAATAGAACTTTTCTTGTTTTGAGGTAAACCATTCAGAGACCCAATTTTCCACTTCTTTGTGTTTTGAAGTACTGCTCAGAAAGTGTGTGTGCCATCGATCAGAACAAGTGGTGATCTGAAGGAGCAAGGTCTGGTGAATACAACGGGTGGGTTAATACTTCCCAGGCAAGATCTTTTAACATGTCTTGAACTGGTTTTGAAGTGCGTGATGGTGTGTCATCATGAAGCAAAATTACTTTGCCGTGTCTTCTGGCCCATTCTGGTCGTTTTACGATCAAAGCGAGGTTCAAATTGATTATTTGTTTTCCGTAGCCATCAGTGTTAACAGTTTCACCTGGTTTTAGAAGCTCATAATACACCACACCTTCCTAATCCCACCAAATGCAGAGCATTGTCCTCTTTCCAAAGCGATTTGGCCTTGCTGTCAATGTTGATGGTTGACCTAGATCAACCCTTGATTTTGTGCATTTGGGATTCTCAAAATAAATCCATGTTTCATCGCCTGTCACAATTTGATGCAAAAAAAGACTTCCTTTCATGCCACTGAAACAACATTTGACTGACGACTTTTCAGTTTTCCATGTCTTTCATTCAGTTGATGTGGCACCCCATTTTCCTTTAAAATCTTTCCCATTGCTTATAAATGATCGGAAATTGTTTGCTGAGCAACATTTAATCTTTCTGCAAGTTGTTTTTGAGTTTGACACGCGTCTTCATCCAATAATGCTTGTAATTGTTGGTCTTCAAACTTTTTCGGTTAACCTGGACATTTTTTGTCTTTACACATTGAAATCATCACTTTTAAAGCATTTAAACCAGTGTACACAAGTACCTTGAGATGGAGCATGTTCACCATAAGTTTCCCAAAGTATATGGTAACTTTCAGCAGCACCTATCTTCAAAATAAAGTAATGAACTAAAACTCCCCACAAATGCTCTTTTTTTGGCATGGAATTCGACATTTTTAAGTGTAAAAATATCTATGATGTTAACACTTTCAAAAAAACTGACATATGAAATTTTGAGGCTTGCTGTCAATACAATAAAATAGAATACATATCAAATCGCACATATATCAACATGTGTAATTCCATCTATTGAAAAAAATCTGCATTAGACTTGAATCAAATGTCTGTGAAGCATTTTCCTGCACCTCATCTCATTTAATCCTCACAGAAGTCCTAGAGTAGGTAGATAGGAGACTCAGTGGAATCATACTTTCTTTTCATTTGCCAGACAACGGAGATATAGAAAGTTTAGAAACTTGACCCAACTGAAAAGAAGAAATAGTGGACCCTGATAATGACTTGTTTTCTCACTGTGCAGAATATAGTCAAACACTGCTGCAGTTAAATATTTTACCCTTTGTTCTCCCTGTGTGATCTAATCTGCTTCATGTTGATATTTACTGCTACGTTGCTGACAATTACCTGAAAGAGAAGGTGGAGTGCTTCACTGGGCTGAAAAAAGTTTAGCTAAATCAGAAAGCAGGTCTAATTAAGCAAGTTTATTTTAAATATACACACACACACACACACACACACACAGACAAAAGGCTAAGTTGACTCATGCATGTACAATACATATAAAGCTCTAGCTGGTGCCAATCACATGCATGTGTTTCGATCTGTCATTGTCAATCGTGAATTTGGTTGACACTTCTATTATAGAGAAAGGGTGAATAGCAATATTAAAATATTTCTTCTAATTTCCTTTCACTGTGGACGAATCCGTGCACTAGGACACTAGTGTTAAAGTGGCAGGAGTTATCTTTTATTCACTCTCGTTCCTGAACTGAAGGAAAAGCTTTTCACCATTGATTATGATGTTAGTTGTGTGCTTATCTTACATGGTCTTTTTTTTTTTTAATATATTTTTATTGATTTTAGAGGTGGAGAAGGTGAGAGAGATGGAACCATCAATGATGAAAATCATTGACTGGCTGCCTCCTTCATATTGAGGATCAAGCCTGCAACCTGGGCATGTGCCCTTATCAGAAATAGAATCATGACCTCCTGGTTCATAGGTCGAGACTCAACCATTGAGCAACCATGGCCGGGCCTACATGGTCTTTATTATATTGAGGTGTGTTCCCTCTCCTACCAACTTTGTTGAGAGTTTCAATCATAAATGGATGTTACATTTTGGCAAATGCTTTTTCTATATCTATTGAGATAATTATACAATATTTATCCTTAATTTTGTTAATTTGGTATGTCACATTAATTTATGAGTGTTAAAATATCCTGGAGTCCCTAGAACAAATTTCACTTGATCATGGTGTATGATCCTTTTAATGCATTGAATTTGGTTTGCTAGTATTTTGAGAATTTTTCCATCTATGTTCATCAGAAATATTGGCATATTTTCTTTTCTTGTAGTATCTTTGGGTCATGCTGGTGATATAAAATGAATTTGGATAAGTTCCTTCCCTCTTCTGTTTTATGAAAGTGTGAGAAGGATTAGTATTAATTCTTTTTTAAATTATTTTTTAATACCTTGGAATATTAACATTCAATCTATTTTTCACTTATTTCTTTCAGATTTTGAGTTCAGGTTATCAAGGAATTTACCTGCATTTTCTTCTAAACATTGTACAGTTTCATTTTTATGTTTATATATCTGATCCATTTGGAATTAATTTTAGATGTACAATATAGGGAGGTAAAACTATTTTTATCCTTTTCCATATGACTCTTCAGTGGTAAGAATACTACTTGTTTAAATTATTTTTCCCTTTGATTTAAAATGCCATTTTTATCATTCACTGAGTTTCCAAATGCACTTGGATCAATTTCTGGATTCTTAAAAATTATTTTCCATTGGTCTGTCTATTCATGTGCCAGTTGCACAGTGTTATTTATAGTGGTTTTATAACATGTCCTCACATTTGGGATTGCCAGTGACCGTCCTCTTTTTTGTGTTCTTTCTCACCTTCTGAATCTCCAGGGAGAAACCAAATAGTCTTCTTGACTATCGCCATGTTATGTTTTATAGTTCTGTTGTGTCTGGTAAATTCTCCATATTTATGTCTAGAGTTTTGTTATACCTTTGCGCTTACACACATGAAAGTTATTTATTCCTCTTTCATTTAACTTGTTAAATGCTGATTAGCCCTATTAACCTACTGTCTCTCAGCTCCAAAACCCATTTCTGTTTTGCCAGCTGGCTCCTGGTTAGATCCTGAGTCTAAAGGAAGATAGACACAGGGTGAAGGCTCCTCTCAGCACTGTGCCTGGCCATGACCCTTCACCTGGCAGGAGTAGTCAGTTACATACACTCTTCAGATTTATTTGCTTGCTTCATTGTTGGCACTGCCCAAATTTGTCTTATCCTTCCTCCTTTAGAGAAACTAGTGACAGCTGGGTAGCTCTCCCTTCTTAGAGGCCTTGATCACCTCAACTTCTTCTTTGTTCCCTAAGTCTTAGAGATGATAGATGCTTTCTGCAGATACTGTTACTGCCTTTTGCTTTTGTTTAAGATATAATTCACAGACTTGTGCAACCATCACCACTATCCAATTTCAGAATATTTTCATCACTCCATAAGGAAACCTTGCAGCCATTAGCAGTCACTCTCCCTTATTGACAACCACTATTTTGTCTTTGTAGATATAAACAGAATCACACAATACGTGGTCTTTGGCATCTTTCACTTAGCATAATAATGTTTCTAAGGTTCATCCATGTAACATCTATATGTATTTTTTCCTTTTTTATGGCTGATTAATATTCCATTGAATGAATATACCACGTTTTTTTCATTCATCCAATAATGGGACATTTGAGTTATTTCCACTTTTTGGCTATTGCCAGTAAGACGACTATGAACGTTCATGTACAATCTTTTATGGCAACATATATTTTTAATTCTCTTGGATATATAGCTAGGAATACAATGGGTGGATCACATGGTAAGTGTGTTTGAGGAACTGTGAATTGTTTGCAACAGCAGCTCCATCATTCTAAAACTTCTCACCAGCATTATTTCTTCATATCCTTAATACATTATTTTCCTTTTCTAAATTCTAGTCATCATAGTGGATATCAAGTGGGATCTCATTGTGGTTTTGGATTTTCATTTCTCTAATGATATTGAGTGTCTTTTCTAGTGCTTATTGGCCATTTATATACCTCCTGTGGAGAAAGGTCTTCTAATCTTTTGCCTATTTTTAATTGGGTTATTTGTCTTACTGTCGAGTTGTTGTAAGACCAATTTGATAAGGCAAATTAACAGCAGATTCTTGAATAATGTCATTCTGTTTAAAATTCTTTAGTTATAATGTTGATGAGATGGTGTAGGAACTTAATTCTTGTTTATATCAATTAGCCTATGGTAAAATTGGATTTGTTATTTTGTTTAAAGACAGAACATAGTAGCAACATTAAGTGAGGACTTACATTTTTTTAAAAAAGATATGTTTTTAATGATTTCAGGGAGAGAGAGAGAGAAACATCAGTGATGAAAGAGAATCACTGATCAGCTGCCTCCTGCACACCCCACACTGAAGATCAAGCATGCAACCTGGGCATATGCCCTGACCAGGAAACAAACTGTGACCTCCTGGTTCATAGGTCAATGCTCAGTCATTGAGCCACACCCCAGCTGGGCTGGACTTAATTTTTATTTATAAAAAGCTAAGAAATACTTATAAATAATATGTGTTAAATGAGCTAATTCACTTGCCACTAGGCTAGATAAATCTGATAATAGCATGTTTTTAACTTTCCAGATTAAAAGGGCATAGGTTTATTATTAATCTTAGTTATATTCTAACACGATGACATAATACTGTTTGTATTGTTTCTGATGGTGGTGCTTGTTGCTTAAATTTGGTTTTAAATGTCTAAGTTTGAGATATTACTTGGATCTATTTTGGATGGAGAGGTATGATCAAGTCCATCACTGTGCTTTCTCCTGATGCCAGCTGCAGTTTTTGAGTCTGGGACTGCATAGCTAGTAATGGTTGTCTTCAGAATTATATAGTATATTCCTGTATCTTTGTAAATTTGGGGCATGTCTTAATTCTACTTTTGCAGACAACTATGTAACCCCCTCTTTAGTTGTCTCATTTTTGCCTACCTTCTTATTTCTAACCTTTCTGAATCCTTGGTTTAGCATTGTTAGCAGAAATACCAATATGTTTGAATAGTGCTATCATTCTTTTTTTATATATTTCACCATAGTAAGGAGCTGATTTTATCTATGTTGATGCCTAGGAGGTTTGTATTTTTTATTTACTGATTATGTTTACACTAATATCTTTTAAACAGAAAAAACAGAAGACACCAAGAACATTATTAGTGTACACTGGTTTTTTACTATAATATTTAAAATAGCTAGTCATCTTTTTCTCTCCCTCAGCAACGAAATTTCAAATAGGCTTTTACTTAGCTTGTTTAGTTTTTCATAGGTATATCTACAGTGTGAGAGCATATTATCGTCATATAGTATTTTGTTGCCTTTAAGTGAATAATTTTTCCTTGCCTGCTTGTGAGTTGTCAGGTAGTGATGAAAATGTCAACTCCTTCTTCACTCTAGGGAGGTACAGGTTATGTACTCTAGGAAAGGCAGTTACACTAGCCATAGTTTACCCTAACGTTTAATATCAACTTTCCAATGTATCAGAAAATAGAGATGCCCTAAAATAATCAACAGTTTTTACTGGTGGATCTATATTCTAGTTTTATATATTGTAAGGTTTGAAACAGTTCTACCAAAGTTCATCTCAAAGCAGCAAGAGGGGTTATCAGAGATACAGAGAGCTTTTCATCTATAAATGAAAAAGCAATGAGACATTATTATAACTGAAAATAAACAACTGGCACTCCTGGTTCCTTTTAAAAATCATACCTGAAATTTACTGCAACTGGAGTTAGCTTATTTGAAATCAAATGTCTTACCAGGGGGAAAACTGGCAATTTTGAAAAGAAATATATAGTGCACATTACATTCAGTATTAACTAGGTTTGTTTATTTTCACTACCTTTTAAAGTTTTCATCCAAACAGTACCATCTGATTCTTACTATAAACCAACATCTTTAACAGGCAGTTCTAGCACAAGATCTAGTAAGCTCCATTCACAAAATTTTATTTCAAAATTCAGTTTAATATACTCAGATGAGTGAGTTCTGGTAAAATACCTGTTATTTATAAGATACTTTCATTCTAGATTTCCATTTCTGGCTATACTATACTTAGAAATAGTAACTAGAAGAGGCATCTTTTTACATGAATTTGAAGCTTCCAGGTTCAAAAGGCTTCACCCTAAGGTTCAAGTGAAAAATTAGCTCACTGGCCTGGGCTCTGAATACTATCTCTGTTCAATAAAAAAAGCTTGTCAGCCCATATGGACTGGGAAATGGACAAAGCAAGCCCTACACCCTCTTCCCCTGCGGGAATTCCACTTAAGTCAAAGGAGCACAGGCAGACAAACGTCAGAAAATGAAAATAACCTGTGAGTATTTCTAAACTAATGAAACTAAAGAACGGTATACTATGAAAAAAATATTTAATACTCATGCAGCCACTGTTTCTCTAAGTTAGACTGCCCCAGAACACTGTTGCCTACATTTAATCTGCAAACAACCTTATGAAGGAATTGAATAAATTTCCAAGGTCACACAAATAGGGAATGAAGGAGCTGGAGTGTAAACTCAAGCAGTCTATGCCCTTAGTCTACATGCTAAGCCAGATTTCCTGAAATAATAAATGCAGTCAATGAGAATGTTAAATAGCATTACGACAATCAAAATAGATGGTTGGTAGGTAGGTCTGAGAACTTTACCTATAAAGTCTAAAGAAATGAGGTAGAGAGAATGAGAGGGGCTGACCGTTTTCCAGAACTGATAAAAAGGCATGAAATTGCATTGAAGAAGCATGGTGCACCCTGACCAAGAGAAAAATACAGGTTATATACTACAGGAAAGGTAGTTACACTAGCCATAGTTTACCCTAACGTTGAATATCAATACATATCCTAGAAAAACTAGACTGGTATTGTCCTTGCACTGCAAAACCAAGCAAGAGAATGTGTTCTCTATACATAACTGAAATAAAACCTTAGAGTAAAAGCAAAGTGGTTAGACAGGTTTTAATAGTGTGAACACTGATTTTTCTATTCCTCAGGTCACCCCCAAATTAATAAAAATGTCAAGATATCCTTAATGACTTAAAATGTATCTGAAGTCTAAATGGGCAAAGCCACAATTTTTAAAATAATGAAAGTTGAGCAAATTTATCCAACAGCAATATTTAAATAAGTGTACCTATACATACTATGAGGAGTTTTTCTTACAGAATTACTTGGAGAGTGATGCCTATCAACAGAGTAAAGGTTAATTTGTAGCACATTCATACCATAAAATACTGTCCTGTAGTTGAGAATTAAGTAGTTCTGAACATATACTGATAAGGAATATTATCTGATTCATTAAATAAGAGGAATTTTTCAAAAGTATGTATCATATCCCATATGTTATAGAACAAATTATAAATGGATAGAAGGATAAACCAGAGTATAGAAGGGTCTCCCCATTTCCAAAATATGTATTTCTGTATAATTCTTCAATGCTATTTTCATAATTTAAAAGGATGAAGGAATACAGATACTGTGTAAGAATGTTGAAATATAGGCAGAAACAGGTCTTGGAAATTTTTCTGAGGCAATTAATATAATAAAGTGCATGCCTTCCAAAAAAGGACACATGATAATTCAGGAAAGGAAAAAGAGAAGGGAACTAGAAGAAAGCACAGTAAACTGGAAACATGTTGGAAGGAATTATTCCAAATGTACCAATCACAATATAAAAAAGTCAGTTCAATTGTATTAAAAATAAGGATTTAGTATTTTTAAAATTAAAATTAATTCGGCTTATGTTTCACACAGGAAGGCTAAAAAGACTCTTTCAGAATTATGCTAGGTGAAACAAGTTTGTCCCAAACGGTTATTTACTGTATGATTTCGATTCCATTCATACAACTCTTTAAAATGGAGGTGAGAAGAGAGCAGGCAGGTAATGGATGTAGATAGAAAAAGGCAACAGAAGTGGTCGGGTCCTTGTGGGTTTGGAACTGTTCTGTCCTGACTGATGGCTGATGCTCAAACGCCCAACTGGATAACATTGTGTAGAACTTAACACACGTAGAACTAGGCAAAGTGTACAAGATACCTCTCTCTGTTAGATCTGCATGTAAATCTATAATTGTTTCAATAAAAAAATTAAAAATAAATGGGTGGCACCACAAAAGTTGAAAGTCACACACACAGCTTTGGAGCAACTTACAATTCTGGTGAAAAGATTCAACCACTCTGAATAACTGAATGTGCTATCTGTTCCTATGTATGTACACCACAACTATGAATAAAGGTTCAGGGCAACAGTGACTATCAGTAGTAGAATGGACAAGTAAATTAGTATATTCACACATGAGAATTAACAAATTACTGCTTTGTGCAACAGGGACAAATCACCCAAACATGATGCTTAATAAATGTTCTGATTAACCTATAATGTTAAAACAGACAAATCAGGGTATTGATTACCCTTGGTGAAAGATTGTTCATGATGTATACTTATGTTTATTTTAGAAATATACCATGTAGGCATAAAGAGCCAAGCTTAAGATGAATGAGACAAAATACATTAAATTATGCCAATGAGAATATTTTAAGTTGATTAAAAAAATGCAGACCTCCAAGAAGAGAGAACATTCACAAGTCTAATTTGATGAACTAACCTATTAAAAGCTAGGTTTAAAACTCATAATAAGCTGGTTTAAAACTCTCCTACAAGTCTAATTTGATGACCTAACCCAGTGGTCGGCAAACTCATTAGTCAACAGAGCCAAATATCAACAGTACAACGATCAAAATACCTTTTGAGAGCCAAATTTTTTAAACTTAAACTTCTTCTAACGCCACTTCTTCAAAATAGACTCGCCCAGGCTGTGGTATTTTGTGGAAGAGCCACACTCAAGGGGCCAAAGAGCTGCATGTAGCTCGCGAGCCGCAGTTTGCTGACCATGGACCTAACCCATTAAAAGCTAGATTTGAATTCATAACAACCTGCAGTTTGAAACTCTATATCATGATGATTTCACTGGTAAGTCTTATCAAACATTTAAGGGAAAAATAATAGTAATACTATACAAATACTTATAAATTCACTTTACAAGGCCAGAATTACCTTCATAGCAAATCAGACATTACAAGAAAACTACAGCAAATATTACATTAAATCCAGCATATCTAAAGAAGGTAGCACAAACCCTAAAGGTTACACACACACACACACACACAAAAAAAAAAATTCTACAAAATAGACATAGAAAGATGGAACAGACTGAAGAATTTCAGAGGGAAGGTGGGGAGTGATTAACTGGAGAACTAATATGCATAGCCCATGGACACATACAATAGGGCGGTGTAGGCTTGGGCGGGTGTGGGGTAGAGGTAGTCAATGGGAAACAAAGGAGACATCTGTAATACTTTCAACAAACGCCACTTGTGATTCTATACACTAATAATAATAAAAAAAACTATAGAGGAAATCCCACTTACAAAATAAATTAAAAGCAAAGACATCCCACATTTGTGGATTTGAAGACTTAACAGTTAAAATTCCCATGCTACCCAAAGCAATTACAATCCTAAAGACTTCTTTACAGAAATAGAAAAATACATCCTAAAAATCATATAGATTTGCAAGGGATCCTGAACAGTCAATCTTGGAAAAGGAAAACAAAGTTGGACACTCATATTTCCAAAGTTACTACAAATTGACAGTAATTGTGGTATGGCATAAAGACAGATGTATACCAATAGAATAGACAGTCCAGAAATAAGCCTTCACATAGTCTAATGTTTTCAACAAGGGTGTTCATGCACTCTTGAGCACGCCTGCCCTTCCCACCTCCCCACCTCCTCACTCTTTCTGGAGCATGCACACACCTTTCTTCCTGTTCTTCCCTCAGGTGTGTTATCTCTGCTTTCTTTCTCCTAAGCTTCAAGGGTCTTTCTTTTGCCTTTGTAACTTGTTTCCTGCATCCACACAGCCCAGCTGGCTCAGTTCTACCTCTGTGACTTTCTAACTAATTGCATTAGAGTTCTTGACTCTGAATTCTTTCTTAGCCAAACTCAAGGACAGAGATCTAATTCCACCATTAACCATTTTGTACATAAAAAATACTAAAGATTCCATCAAAAGACTATAGTAAAATTGCAGAATATAAAATCAATGTACAAAAAAATCTGTTGCATTTCTATGTACTAACAATGAAATAATGGTAAAAGAAGTGAAGAAAATCCCCTTTGCAACTGCAACAAAAAGGATAAAATACCCAAGTTTATTTGTTAAAGAAAGTGAAGGACCTATACACAGAACACTACAGGACGCTGTTGAAAGAAATTGAAGATACAAAGAAATGTATGGATATTCCAGGTTCATAGGTTGGAAGAATTAACATAGTTAAAATGTCCATATTACTTAAAGCAATATACAGACATAATGCAAATTCCCATCAAAATCCCTGATATTTTCAAAGAAATAGGAAAAAAAAAAACCAAAAAAAAAACACAACCCATGACATTTGTATGGAACCCCAAATAGCCAAAGCAATACTGTGAAGAAAAAAAAAAAGAACAAAGCTGGAGGAATCACATTTCCAGACTTCAAATTACACTACAAAGCCATAATAATAAAAACAGCATGGCACTGGCAGAAAAACAGACACATAGATGAATAAAATAGGATAGAGAGCCCAGAAATAAATCCGTACATATATGAGTAACTAATTTTCACCAAAGGAGCCAAAAACATACAATGGAGAAAGGAAAGCCTCTTCAATAAATGGTGGTGGGAAAATTGAAAAACCACATACATAGAGTGAAACTAGAATGCTATCTGACACCACACACAAAAATTAACTCAAAATTGATTAAAGATTTAAAACAGGCACTAAAGTTACGGACCTTGGTCTCACAGGGGTTTTTCTGAACTTAACCTTAAATGCAAGGGAAGTAAAAGCAAAAATAAATGAACAGATTACCTCAAAATAAAGGCTTCTAAGGAAACTTTTTTTAAATAAAAGCTTCTACACAGCAAAAGAAAACATCAACAAAAAGGCAACCAACAAAATGGGGAAATATGTTTGCAAATATACTTCCAAGATATACAAAGAACTCATACAAGTCAACAACAAAAAAACAAACCAATTGAAAAATTAGCAGAGGACCAGAACAGGCACTTTTTCCAAAAAGTCATACAAATGGCCAACAGATATATGAAAAGATGCTCACCCTCACTAGCTATTAAAATAAATGCAAACGCAACCACAATGATATACCATCTAACACCTGTTAAAATGGCTATTATCAATAAGCCAAGAAATAACAAGTGTTGGAAAGGATGTGGAGAAAAGAGAACCCTTGTACATTCTGATGGGAATATAAATTAGTGCAACCTCTATGGAAAACACTATGAAGGCTCCTTCCTCAAAAACAAAAACAAAAAACTAAGAATAGAACAACCATATGACCCAACAATCCCTCTTCTAAATATCTACCCCAAAATTTTGAAAACACTTATTCATAAAAGATATACATACCACTATGTTCACTGCAGCATTCTTCACAATAGCCACGTCATAAAAACAATTTAAGTGTCTTTTGATAGATGATTGGATAAAAAAGACATCACATACACACACTACTCAACCATAAAAAGTAATAAATGGATATCGAGAGTATCATGCTAAGTGAAATATGTCAGATGGAAAAGGACAAGAATCCCTCTGCAAAGATTGCATCCATATGATTTCACTCATATGTGGGGTATAAAACAGAAAACAATGAACAAACAAAACAGAACAAAAACTTATAGACAAAGATAACAGTGGCAGGTACCAGAGGGAAAGGGCTAGAGGGAAGATGAATAGGGTAAAGGGAGCCAAATATATGGTGATGGAAGAAGATTAGACTCTGGGTAGTGAACACACAGTGCAATATACAGATATTGTATTATAGAACTGTACACCTGAAACTTATTAACTAATGTTACCCAAATAAATTCAATTTTGAAAAAAAATGATGAGGTAAAGATATTAGGTAAAAAGAAAAGAAAAATTTATTGCCTAACAATATAAGGAATGTATTTCCAAACAATCATTAAACTCACCAAAAGAGTTATAAAATTCAATGACAACTAAACTGGAAAAACGGTACACTTAACTATATTGCTATTAGTACTGTAAACTTTTTATGGATAGAAAAATCTAATGACAAATTTAACAAAAACTATCAAGACTGTTCTTTTTCATGTTCATAAAGTATTCTTTGAATGGCTAATTCTGTTTTGGGGCACACAAGTCATGAAAATAACCCTAAATAATGGTAACAGCAGAAAGAAAGGAGTACCAAGATTGCAGCGCTATTTACAGTATAAAGATTTGTGGACTCATACATACACCAAATAGAAGAGTCAAACAAAATGTAGCATAGAGTCACAATGGAATAAAGTTATTAAACCTGAAAATTATGTGACTAAGTCAATACTCAAATATAATGTTTTACACAAAAATTTAAAACAATATAATATGCATTCACTGATTACAACTATGTCATGTATGTATGTCTATTTATTGATAGATTAGAAATTAACATGGAATGATGCAGCTTTATAATCTTTAAATTCTTATTTTGTAAGGTTGTTTAAATCATGATAGACAAACTAAACATAATAGCTCTGAACAGTCTATCCTAAAAAAAACAAACCACAAAATTTTAACTTTACATTCTAGTAACTTCACATTTTACAAGTTTAAGTAAAGCTTGTAAAACTTACTCCCTTTGTCTCTCATCTTATCCAAATCTACAACATCCAACTTTATTCATTAAGAAATATACAATGTTTTTCCTAGAAATATATAACCTTCCAAGACTAAATCATGAAGAACTGGAAAATCTAAATAGACTGATCAGCAGTGAGGGAACTGAAACAATCATCAAAAACCTTCCCAAAAAACGAAAGTCCATGATCAAATGGCTTCATCAATGAATTTTACCAAAAAAATTGAAGAGGCAATACTTTCTAATATATTTTATGAGGCCAAAACCTGGCAAGGATAACACACACATAAAAAGGAAATGCCAGACCAGTATCTCTGATGAATACAAATGCAAAAATCCTAAACAAAATACTAGTAAATTGAGTACAACAACACATAAAAAAAAATAATACATCATGATAAAGTGGGGTTCATTCCAGGGGCACAAGTTTGGCTCAACATACGCAAATCAATCAATGTAATATACATTAACAAAAGAAAGAATAAAAATCATGTGATACTATCAATAGACACAGAAAATGTATTTGATAAGATACATACGTTTATAATTAAAACACTCAATAAAATAGGAATAGAAGGAAAGTACCTCAGCATAATAAAGGCCATATATGACAAATCCTCAGCTAATATCATACTCAATGGTGGAAAACTGAAAGCTTTTCCTCTAAGATCAGGAACAAGACAAAGATGTCCAGTCTCACCACTCTTATTCAACATAGCTCTGGAGTCTCTAGCCAGAGCTATAAGGCAAAAGAAATAAAAGGCATTCAATAGGGAAGGAAGAAGTAAAACTGTCACTTTTTGTGGATGACATAACTCCGTATATAGAAAATCCTAAAGACGCCACCAAAAAACTATTAGAAACAATAAACAAAGACAATCAAGTTGCAGGATACCAAAATACACTGCTATCCTGTATACTACCTAAGAGTAAACTTAAAGAATGTGAAAGACCTATGTACTAAAAAGTACAAAACATTATTAAAACAGATTGAAAAAGACACAACAAAATGGAAAAATATCCCATGTTCATGCATTGGAAGAATCATCATAGTTAAAATGGCTAAAGCAATATACATATTTAATGCAATCCCCATCAAAATCCCCATGTCATTTTTAAAAGAACTAGGACAAGAAATCATCAGATTTGTATGGAACCACAAAGACCCCGAATAGCCAAAGCAATCCTGAGAAAAAAGAATGAAGCTGGAGGTATCACATTACCTGACTTCAAATTATACTACAGAGCTATGATAATCAAAGCAGCATGTTACTGGCAGAGAAACAGACATACAGAATCGAGAGCCCAGATATAAAAACCACATGTACTAGTATATGGGCAGAAAATTTTTGACAAAAGAGCCAGAAGCACACATTGGAGTAAAGAGTCTCTTCAATAAATGATGCTGGGAAAATTGGAAAGCCACATAGAAAAGAATGAAACTGGATTACTGTTTGTCCCCATGTATAAAAATTAATTCAAAATGGATCAAAGACCTAAATGTAAAACCTGAAACAATAAATTACATAGGCCCTGGCTGGTTTTGCTCAGTGGATAGAGTGTCGGCCTGTGGACTGAAGGGTCCCTGGTTCGTTCCGGTCAAGGGCACATGCCCAGGTTGTGGGCTCAATCCCCAGGGGAGGGGAGTGCAGAAGGCAGCCAATCAATGATTCTCTCTCATCATTGATGTTTCTATCTCCCTCTCCCTCTCCCTCTCTGAAATCAATAAAAATATTAAAAAAATAAATAAGTTACATAGAAAATACAGGCACTAAACTTTTGGACCTTGGTCACAGAGAATATTTTATGAACTTAACCCAAAAGGTAAGGGAAGTAAAGGCAAAAATAAATGAATAGGACTATATCAAACTAAAAAGCTTCTGCACAGCATAAGAAACTGACAACAAAACAGAGGCAGCCAACCAAATGGGAGATGATATTTGCAAACAGTGACTCCGACAAAGGTTTAATTTCCAAAATATATAATGAACCCATAAAACTCAACACCAAACACACAAACAACCCAATAAAAAAAATAAGCAAAAGACCTAACAGACACCTCTCCCAAGAAGACATTCAAACAGCTAACAGATACATGAAAAGATGTTCATCCTCACTAGCAATTAGCAGAGGTGGGGAACCTTTTTTCTGACAAGGACCATCTGGATATTTATAACATCACCAGTAGCTCATTGTGTGATATTGCGCACAGTAGGCCACCTGCCGCTTCCACGGGAGCCAGCGGGAACCACAGCGTGCCACAGGGAGCCGCGCTGCTTCCATGGAAGCTGTGCAACTTCTGCGGGAGGCAGAAGGAGTTGCTCCGCTTCCATGGGAGCCAGGAGGGACCCGCACCAATTCCGCAGGAGGCGGGAGGGAGCCGCTCCTCTTCAGGACTGCAGGAGGCGCAGAGGCTACGGGCTGGCCCTCCTGTCCCTGTCCGTGTCTGCTCCGGCTCTGGGGGGCCGGCCCAAGCAAGGGCACGGTGGCTCGCCAGCCCCCATCTCTGTCTCCGTCTCCGTTCTGGGCCTCACCTGCACACAACCTTCTCCTGTCCAGTCGTGACTCATTACAGCGTCCCAGCCTAATTTGCATATTTCTTCTTTATAGATAGATAGATAGATAGATAGATAGATAGATAGATAGATAGATAGATTGATTGATTCTTGGGCCACATAAAATTATCAACTTGAAAATTAGCCTGCTATATTTGGTCAAACATTTCATTAACTCACCCTTAACGCTTTGACAGGGCCAGACCCAACGCTTTTGTGCTATTTGGCTTTTGGGCCGGATGTTTCCCACCCTGAATTAGGGAAATACAAATCAAAACTATAATAAGGTACCACCTCATGCCTGTTAGAATGGCTATTATCAACAAGACAAATAGTAACAAGTGTTGGAGCGACTGTGGAGAAAGAAAACCCTCATTCATGCTGGTGGAAATGTAAACTGATACAGCCACTATAGAAAAACAGTCTGGTGATTCCTCAAAAAATTAAGAATAGGACTACCACAGGATCCAGCAATGCCTCTTCTGAGTATCTACCCGAAAACCTCAAAATCATGTATTTGCAAAGATATATGCAACCCTATGCTCATTGCAGCATTACGCATGGTGGCCAAGACATGGAAACAACCAAAGTGTCCTGTGATAAGAGGATTAGAATACTACTCAGGCATAAGAAAGGATGGACCTTGAGAATATTATGCTAAGTGAAATTGTGAGTCAGAAAAAGCTAAGAACCATGATTTCACTAATATGTGGGATATAAAACTGAAATTCGTGGACACAAACAGCAGTGTGGTAGTTGCCAGAGGGAAGGGGGTGAAGGGTGAAGAGGACTTAATATATGGTGACAAGAGAAGATTTGACTTGGGTGGTGGGCACACAATGCAATATACAGATCTTGTAACACAGAAACCCACACCTGAAACCTCTATGATCATATTAACCAATGTCACCCCAATAAATTAAAAAAAGAAATATACAATATTCAATAATAATTTACCTCCGATATAATGACAACACACACAAAAAAACCTACTTCCATGAAACAGAAGAGGAATTTTGAAATTTATCCACATTTATAAAACTTATATGAACTGTCTACATTATTTATTCACTTAGCACACAGTATACTCTGAAATTTAGAAGAGTATCACACATACCTGAAGCGATGACAGGATCCTGCATAAGCTCCCTAGTGATAGGACATATAAATTCATCAGGAATTTCGGAAGAAAGGGTTTTCACCTTTGTCCTGAGCTCTTCGATTTTCCTCAGAACTTTACTGCGCAGCCCTAGAGATTCTAAAAAGAAATTTACTCTGTTAGGAATGGAGAACTCCTGGTAACCTTTATGCAAGTCTTTAATAAATAGAGGAAGATTTTATCTGTTACAAGTAAAAACCTTCAGACACTGTTTACCACATTAAACTGTTCTCTTTATAAATCCTTTCATGAATTTTTATAGTATAGAATATTGTGTGGTTAATATAAATCAGCAATAGACTATTTATTCTAAGCAATCTTAGATTCTGAAAGTTCCTCAAGAATTTTAGAGTGCTGAACAATAATATACCACACAAAAACAGAAAAGGCTTGTTATTAGTGATTAGACAAAAAAATTCCTAAAAATAAATTTTAAAGATGGTCAGCATAATAATGTAAACAACAGTATAATGATATGGGGAGGTAGAAGGGTAAGAGGAATAAAGAGAGATGGAAAGAGACTTGAGCCCGGTTGGTGTGGCTCAGTGTTTGAGCACTGACCCATGAATCAGGTCACAGTTCAATTCCAGGTCAGAGCACTTGCCCAAGTTTCTGACTCCATCCCCAGTAGTGGGCGTGCGCAAGGCAGCATATCAATGATCTCTCTCATCATTGATGTTTCTCTCTCTCTCTCTCCTCCTCTCTGAAATCAATAAAAATATTTTTTTAAAAAGAGAGATTTGACTTGAGGTGGTAAACACACAATACAATATACAGGGGTGACCAGGCCTGCAGGGGAGGGCAGTTAGGGGCAAACAGGCTGGCAGGGGAGCAGTTAGGCATCAATCAGGCTGGCAGGGGAGTGGTTAGGGGGTTATCAGATGTGTTGTGGAACTATATACCTAACACCTATATATTATTATTAAATGGTCACCCCAATAAATTCAATAAAATATCCCATATTTTTAAACCTTATGAAATTGGATATATTATTTGGTAATTCTCATATGAAATGCAATCACAAATAAAGTTCATCTGTCTAAGACTGTACACACGTTTCATTCATTTGTATTTTTACTTTTAAGTTTTAAAATTCTTAATTTTTAATTTCAAAAAGTTTAATGTTACTAGCTGTTTACATGTTTAGAACAAGGTAATAGAACTACTTTAGGTGGAGATGTTTGGGGTGCTGTGGATGGAAGAAAATTACATTTCAGAATGCCCCCTATTTCCCATGAAAAGTGTATCAACTTGTTTTCTGATAATGTTTATACACACCTTGGAAAAGATAGCAGAGACACCTTTTCAAGGACATTTGCAAACATCCTTGGAAGCTAGAGTAAGTGTCTCCCTTCCAATCAGAAGGCAGGTCTGTTTCCCAATAAGTAAAAAGATAATGTCTTCCTCTTGGCTGGTTTGTTAGCAATCTCCTTATAAGATTGGCAGGGGTGGGTGGGTAAGGCCTTAAGGTTTCTCAGCTGTGACACAAACATGCTATATTGTCCCCACAAAGCTTAGGGGGAAAGGGGAACCAATCTGAACATGAAGCTATGTTGCCTGCTGTGCCGTAAGCTATTTAAATCTATTTGGACTCCCTGACCATATCAAAGGAAGTGTCAAGCCAACTTAGCAGCTGCCTGCCTCTTACGGACTGCTCACTGCATACTGAGATTCCTATGTAATTCACGGAACCAAACTGAGGATTTGTTAAACAATTTTTTAAAAGCACCACAGCAGGTATATAATTAGACAGTAGTCATCTCATTTAAAGGGATAATTATACAACATCTAATAAGAAGATATAAAAACATTTAATATTCTGAAAAATATATTTCCCATTCTGTCAAAAATATTATACATTGGCTAATATTTAGAATCTTACGTAATATTTGTAATAGAGACTATAGAAAGCCTCTTCAAAATATCCCAGATAAGAAAAAGTTAAATTGTGTGTAATCCCTGTCCAATTTTAATGTCATTTTAAAAGAGGAAGCAGTTACCAAATCAAATCCAAAGAACTTAACCAGAAAAAAAATCCCTTTTTGTGACTGGGAGTTGGGAGTAAGTGTTGTTAAACATAAATGCTCAGAAAGAAAGTGCCCTTGCCAGCTAAGATGGGCAGTATCTGGCTATACAGGCATACCTTCGAGATACTGTGGGTTCAGTTCCAGACCAACGCATAATCTTTTTACTGGCAGAGGGTCTTGCCTTCAATTTGTAAAAAAAACAATTCAACAATCTGTGAAGTGTAATAAAGCAAGGTGCAGCCCTGACCAGTTTGGCTCAGTGGATAGAGCGTTGGCCTGCAGACCAATGGATCCCAGGTTCGATTCCAGTCGGGGGCACATGCCCAGGTTGCGTGTTCTATCCCCAATAGGGGGGCATGCAGGAGGCAGCCAATCAGTGATTATCTCTCATCATTGATGTTTGTCTCTCTCTCCCTCTCCTCCTTCCCCTTTGAAATCAATAAAAAAATTTTTAAAAAAAGCAAGGTGCAACAAAACAAAGCACAATAAAATGAGGTATGCCTGTATATACTATGACCTTGAAAAAGCATCTAGTTCTGAATAAGATGACAAGTTAAAAGGCCACCAGCTTCTGTACCCTCATCCCCAACCCTTACTTACCCCTGGAAATGCTACATATTAAAGAATGATAAAGTCTAGACACAACCATCAAACATAGACAACAAAACTTAGAAAACCCACAAGGAAACAGAGGTAATGGATTCCAAAGTTGGGGGATGGGAGATGACAGCTTACAGCAGGGATTTGTATCCATGAAGGGGAAGAGGGACCTTTCCACTTGTACCCTTCACTCTCCCCAACTTAGTCGTATAAGATCAGTAATGAAGCAGCAATGCCAGTTTTAGCTAGAGGTGCTACAGCCTGGAGCCAACAAGCTCAGCCCAGCAGGCTGGTCATGAATCACCTCCTCACCCTCCACCCCCACCCAGAGAGAACAACAGAACCAAAGCTCAGTTCTCAGAAATAAAATTTTTTAACTACTTTGGGTTTTTTAAAAATTAATAATAATAAAAAACCCTCTTACTGATCATGAGAAGACAGGTAATCCTAAAATCTATAATCAGGAAAGAAAAACATGGCTGTAGTTACAGTAGGGATTTTCAAAAGGACTTACAGGAGATGGGAACGGTATCCTATCTAATAAAAGAGTAATATGCAAATTACCCATCACTCTGCTACACCCACCAGCCAATCATGAGCAAGTATGCAAATTAACCCAACCAAGATGGCTGTGGCCACGGAGACCAGGAGGCTTGGGTTTCCTTGGCAATGGAGGAAGCCAAGCTTTCCACACACCCTGGCCTGCCCAGGCCTCCACTCAAGGCTACAAAGTTTCAATTATAGAAGATAAATAAATCCCAACAAAAATGGCTGCAGCCACAGAGCAAGCAGGAGGCTTGGCTCCGCTCAAGGCTACAAAGTTTCAATTATAGAAGATAAATAAATCCCATACCAGGGCCTCTGCTTGGGTCACTGGGAGGCATAGCCAGCCTGCAAACCACCACAGACCCCTCACCCAGGCTGCCCCCACCCTGATCTGGGACACCCTTCAGGGCAAACTAGCCAGCTCCCACCCCCACCCATGCACCAGGCCTCTATCCTATCTAATAAAAGAGTAATATGCAAATTGACCATCACTCCAACACACAAGATGGCTGCCCCCATGTGGACACAAGATGGCTACCACAAGATGGCCAGCAGGGGAGGGCAGTTGGGAGGGACCGGGCCTGCAAGGGAGGGCAGTTGGGGGTGATCAGGCCTGCAAGGGAGGGCAGTTGTGGGCAATCAAGCCTGCAGGGGAGGGCAATTAGGGGTGACCAGGCTGGCAGACGAGCAAAGTTGGGGGCAACCAGGCCTGCAGGGAAGGGCAGTTGGGGGGGACCCAGGCCTGCAGGGGGGACAGTTGGGGGGGACCAGGCCTGCAGGGGAGGGCAGTTAGGGGTGACCAGGACTGCAGGGGAGGGCAGTTAGGGGCAAACAGGCTGGCAGGGGAGCAGTTAGGCATCAATCAGGCTGGCAGGGGAGTGGTTAGGGGGTTATCAGACTGGCAGGCAGAAGCAGTTAGGGGCAATCAGGAAGGCAGGCAGGCGAGCAGTTGGGAGCCAACAGTCCTAGATTGTGAGAGGGCAGTCGGACATCCCTTTACGAGTCCCATATTGGACAGGGTGCAGGCTGGGCTGAGGGACACACACCCCCGTGCACGAATTTCGTGCACCAGGCCTCTAGTAGCTTCTGATTTTAATTCCTCTGAACCCCCATATAAAAACAGACAACTAGATAGCAAAATCAAATCCCATAGATATTTCCAACAAAACAAGGTAGGAATGTATCCTTATGAACACCACAATAGTATAAGTAGATGAGGACAAACCATCAACATCCAGAAGACCAGAAGCTGACATCTGTGTGGAAGGAAGCCACAGGATATCTGATGGACCTGAGGAAAGGCGACCCTAAAATGCCCAACAAGCACTCACTGGCAAGTGGGGATGGCTATCTAAGAGCAGCAGCTGAACTGGGATGTTCAGCCCACTCCAACAGGAAGTCAGCCCACAGTAACTAGATTTGAAGGGACCGTTTTGCCTTTATCATGTATAAAGAAAAAAAAATGCTAAATGTTCCATACCTTAACAACACAGGCAGTTGGGAACAAGTAAAAATCTACATAAGGAAGTACTGTATTATTAGGAATTGAAATTTGAAACTTTCAAAATCTGATGATGTTAAGACAGTGGATGTATTAAGTTTGAAAAAGCATTTGATGTAATTTAATTTTAGGTTAGAAAATAAAAATCTCTCCTTTGCTTTTATGGTTTCTTGGAAATACAAGGTGAAAAAGTAAAGGTACTTTTTGGAGAAAGAAAAACCACCTCATTCCCAATTAGGAATCTATGATTGATAATTATTTGAATATTAAGTGTATGGGCTGACAAGTTATACCATAGTTCCTTGGCATTCGTCATTCCAAGTTTCTATATTATATCATCTACAGCAATTCCAAACTCCAAATAGGTAGCATTTTGCAATATTTCTGAGACCAATATAAACCAAAAAGGCCAATGTGCAAATGAAAGTTATGTGGCTAGTGACTATGTGCCTAGCATCACATCTCAGAGAGACTTTCTTGCACTTCACTTTTCATACTTTATACTTTTTGAATGAGATATTAAATGCTACAGTAGAGTTAAGAAATTCGTGGACTCAGAAATATCTTAAGACATATCTCTCTCAATGTCAAGGATCTTTTGTACCTATAATCTCTGTCTGGACATTCCTTTTGCAAATGTATTACTAGATGTCAATTATACCCTTAGTATTCATCAACACAATCCTAGAAAATGACTATTATCCTAGGTTAAAGCACCAAATTCCAACAGATACTCAAATCTGCAGGAAGTTCCTTAATGGTTGATTTATAAAAGGCTTATTGAAAAAATATTTGATGGACTGCTTGATTTCCTAAAAATAATTTTTTTAAGTGTCAAACATAATAGATATACTACTTTGGTCTCTAACACTCCAATATTCTTTATTGCACAATTAATCAACTTCCTCCATATGATGAATGTTAAACAAATTCATATTTATTCATATTGACATAGGAACCACTTTAATAGTTGTAACACAAAGGCAAATAAAATTCACTGTCATATACTCATCAGTTTGCCTCCTAAAACATTTTTGTTTCCTAGACCCACTTTCAATTCTCTATTTTTCCAATTTAGTGGTTTGAGGAAAAGTCTGCTTTTCTTAAAATTCAAAACAAATTCACTGTAGCTTAAAGTAGCACTTGTAGAAGATTAAAGTTAGCCTTTTGATCCTTTACAATTTTGCAAAAACATTAAAATCTTTTATTTGGATATAAGAGAGTAAATGTCCCCATTTTTTTAAACAAATTTATTTACTACTTCATTCTGTGTTTAACTTGTTGAATTTGCTAACTTTCCAAATCTTAAAACAGATTCCTTATTTGCTAGATAATGTGCAACATTATTCTCTCCATTCATAATGATTTTTCTAATTCAGCTATTATACCACCAAACAACTTACTTAAATTGTATTTCAATTTTGGCTTGAGCCTGATACTTTCAAAATTTATTTCACACTTAAAAATGATTTTAACTACTAATCCAGAGACTCAGCCTTCAAAAACTATTTCATGTCATTGAATCTTGTAAGAATTTCTTCTTTATCTGGCTATCAGAATAAAATTCTACTACTATTAATAATTTTTACTATGCTTCTGTTGTGTTTTCAAACATCATTTGTTAAAATCTATTAACTATTATTTTACATTGTCAAGTGTTTCTGTGAGAAAGGTACTGTTAAGATGACTAATGAAGATGTTTAAATTCACCAGAACTTAAACATAACACTACACAATACTACCTACTTTCAGGAAGAGTAAATTATAAAGCAAATAACTTATTAAAGATAGAAAAATAACTTTTGTATGGCCTGAATACAAAACCATTTAACCCTAAGTATTTTCACAAAATCAGCATTCTGCTAACTTCTTAAAAGGCCATTAGCCTCCAAGAAATTTAAATAGGTTCACATACTATCTTTACTATACAAGGAAAGTATAATACTATACTTTAAAATGGTCCTTGATAATAAACATTGTTATTTGACTCTTCATTAACAATAAATCTCATTATAGATATTCTATTTCCTAAACTTTCTGGTTAAGATTTTACTATAGCATACTGAGAATAGTGTCTATTTCTTATGTTTATTACAGCATGACACTAAGACTTCAAACTGTTTTTTATAAGGATCTAGTATCCAGAATACATAAACAACTCGTACAACTCAACAATAAAAAGGCAAATAAGCCCATTTTAAAAGGGCAAAGGATCCAAATAGACATTTCTCCCAAAAGATTACAAATGACCAATAAGCACTTGAAAAGATGCTCCATGTCATTAGGTAGATGCAAATCAAAACCACAATAAAATTAACCACTTCATATCTGCTAGAATGGCTATAATCAAGAAGACAGGTAACAATAGGTGCTAAAAAAGATGAAGAAATTGGGATCCTCACATATTACTGGCGGGAATGAAAAATGGTACAGCTGCTTTGGAAGAGTCTGGCAGTTCCTCATAATGTTAAATGTAGAGTTATTCTATTCCTAATTATACCCAAGACAAGTGAAAACATATATTCACATAAAAACACAGACATATATGTTCATAGCAGCATAGTTGATAACAGCCAAGAAGTGGAAGCAACCCTATGTCCATCAAGTGGTAAATGGATAAACAAAATGTGGTATAGCCATAGCCATACAATGGAATATTATTCAGCCATAAAAAGAAAATGAATACTTATACACACAAAAACATGACTGAACCCTAAAGTATTATGTTAAATAAAAGAAGCCAGACACAAAGGCCACATATTGTATGGTTCCACTTACAAAAAAATGTCAAAAATGAGCAAATCCATAGAGAAAAAAAGTAGATAAGTGGTTGCCAGAGGCTTGGAAGAGATTGGGGTTCTTTTGGAAGGTAAAAAATGTTCTGAAATTAGGAGTGATGTATTTACTAAAAACTACTGAATTTTACACTTAAGAAAAAAATGGCTTGAACACTGAAAATTACAAAAACTTGAAATTTTTTAAAGACCTGAAAAAACAGAAAAATATCCTGTGCTTATGGGTTAAAAAGTTTAATATTGTTAAGATGACAGTAATCCTCAGATTAGTCTACAAATTCAATATAATCCTTGTGAACATCAGGTGGCTCTTTTGCAGAAATTAAAATTTTGCATAACATTCATATGGAAATGCAAAGGACCCAGAGTAGCAAAACCAATCTTGAAAAAAAAAATACACATTTTTCAATTTCAAAATTTACTACAAATCTACAGTAATTAAGACAGTGTGGTACTAGTATAACAGACAAACAGATCAATGAAATAGAATTGAGAGTATAGAACTAAACCCTCGCATATATGGTCAATTGATTTTTCAACAAGGTGCTAAGATAATTCAAAAGGGAAAGAACAGTTTTTTCCACAAATGGTGCTAAGACAACTAGATATCCATATCTAAAAAAATGAAGCTGGACTTCTACTTTATAGCATTTATAAAAATAAAGTAGAAATTGATCACACACCTAAATCTAGGAGCTAAATCATAAAAGTCATAGAAGAAAACATAGGTGTAAATCTTTGAGACTTGGGATTAGGCAATGGTTTCTTAGATATTACACCCAACAAAAGAAAAAAAAAAAAACACAGATAAAGTAGACTTCATCAAAATTTAATACTTTTGTGTAGTAAAGGGAAAAAATATTTATATCTGATAAGGGTCTGGCATCTAAATTTATATATAAACAACTTGACAACAAAAAGACAACCTAGTTTTTGGTTTGTATTTTTAAAATATATTTTTATTGATTTCAGAGTGGAAGGGAGAGGGAGAGATAGAAACGTCAATGATGAGAAAGAATCATTGAATGGCTGCCTCCTACATGCTCCCTACTGGGAATCGAGCCGGTAACCTGGGCATATGCCCTGACCAGGAATCGAACCAGTGACCTCTTGGTTCCTGGATTGATGCTCAACTATGAGCCACACCCAGCCAGGCACCTATTTTTAATACGGGCAAAGAATCTGAATAGACATTTCTCCAAAGATGATATAAAACAAGCACACTAATCACCAGGAAAATGCATATCAAAACCACAATGAGAAACCACAAGGATGGCTATAATTTAGAAAGCAAACAAGTGTTGATATGGAGAAATTGTAATCCCTATACATTGCTGGTGAAAATGTAAAATAGCACAGCTGCTTTGGAAAATAGTCTGGCAGTTCCTCAAATGTAAGCACAGAGTTACCATCGGACCTGATCAATTCCATTCCTAATTATACAACCAAGAAAACTGCAAACAGATGCTCACTCAACTTGTGCATGAATTTCCTAGCAGCATTATTATAACAGCTAAATTCAATCACCTGAAGAATGGATAAGCAAAAAGTGATAAATTTATACAATGGAATATTATTCGATCATGAAAAGACATGAAGTACTAACATATGCTACAAAATGGATAAACCTTGAAAATCTGCTATTAAGTAAAAGAGGCCAGAACAAAAGGCCATATGAAATGTCAAGAATAGACAAATCCTTAAAGAATTAAAAAAAATAGAAGAAACCAAATAAATAAATAAATAAGGATGTAGAAATGAAACAAATGTTTAAGTTGTCTGAATAAAATACAAGTAAAACAACAACAAAAAATAGGCAAATCTTTAGAGACAGAAAGTAGATTAGTAGTTGCCAGGGACTAGAGAGAAAGGGAATAAGGAGTGACTGCTAATAGGCATGGGGTTTCTTTTGAAGTGATGAAAATGTTCAAAATTAGGTAGTGGTGTTAGTTGTACAACCCCATAAATATACTAAAAATCACTGCACTGTTCACTTATAAAAGGGTGAGTTTTATGTAATTACATCTCAAATTTAAAAATATTTTTTAAATTTACTTTTTTATTGAATTTATTGGGGTGACTGGTTAATAAAATTATATAGGTTTCAGGGGTACAATTCTACAACACATCATCTACACTGCATTCCAAGTCAAGTCTCCTTCCATTACCATTTATCCTCCCTTTACTCTCTTCTATCTCCCCTCTCTCTCCTTTCTCCCCTCTGGTAATCACTATACTGTTGTATATGTATTTGTCTATGAGGTTGTGTGTTTTTTTTCTGCTTAATCCCTTCACTTTTTCACCCAGCCCCCCCAAAATTACAGTTACATGGTGGCTTAAGTTACCTAAACACTTATTTTCCATAATCCAGCAATTTTCAACAAGTGTGCTATAAGAATTTTTAGAACATGAAATATCTTAACTATTTAGTCAGGGGCATTGACCTCTTTCCCTTAGATCGTCAAATAACAAAATGACAACAGCCAACTAACAATAGCCATCTGGTATGACTGAATCAAAATTATACCTATTTTTTATCAAATCGGCAAAAAATAATATATTTTTTGGTGTGCGGCAGAATTTTAGTAATGAGTTTATGTGCTCCATGTAGTGAAAAAGGTTGAAAATCACTGCCATAACCTAGTGAAAATATATTGTCCTATACAAAGACATAATCTTTCACTAATCTTACCAATTTTCAAATCATCAGCCAGGCTTTCTTTTGTAAGAGTCAACAATTCTCTCCCATCGATGTTATTCATTTTGAAAACACCAACAAGGTCTTTCAAATCTTGTGCACAAAGCCACACTGAGACATCATCTTCGGACCAATCTTCAGTGAACTGCTTCAGTTGCCCTTCTGTGCTCCTTGCTTAAAAAGCAAACAAAACAATCCCACAAACAAATAGGCAAGTGAAAAAACAACACACAAAAGAAAAATGGTTTCCTTTATATATTAAAAATAAAATGTCCTTAAATCTGTGTTTTATTACTTTAACATCTCTAAAATTTTCAGAACATCAAATAGCATGTATAATTAAAGTGCTAGTTAATACATTAAATACTACTCTTTTGGAAGTTTTTTTGCTGAATAAAAACAATTTTTATTATATAAAAGTCTTATCAGGAAAAGAATTCTATTGGCTCTCTCATCTGCGTATTGGCACCACTATTTGGTTAATTTTGGCAATGATAAAAATAAATAAAACTCTTAAATTATGTGTCAGCATTGCTTGATGAGGCCAAAAATAAAACTATGATTTCTATTTTGTTTGCAGGCTATATTTATCTGAAAAAATGAGTATAGAGTATAAATAGCTTACAAAACTATGGGACATGTGATATACACGAGTGTGCACCCAAAGTATTTATTGAGAGTTTTAACATAGGTAACAACTTTAACACTGTCTTCTCTAAAACTATATTTAAGTTATATTTAAATAAGGACGTATACTTTATACTGAGGAAAGCAATGTTAATAATTTGTAAAAAAAAAAAAAAAAAATACTGAATTTCTGATTTTAGAGGTGAATGGGGTTGAACGGGGTTAAATATAATGTCCTTACTAACCTTGGCCAAGTGTTTCCGGGTCAAACTGCCAGATGTTCACTGTTTTATCCATTGAACCAGTAGCAAGCAAAAGGATATTGGGAGCAAAGGCACAAGTTGTGACATACCTAGTTAATAAAAATAACTATTATATATCCTCATACTAATTTTTTAATTATAATACAAAATAAGGTTAAGTTCAGACCTGGTATGCTGAGTCAATGTGTGAAGTATATTTTCAGTATTCTGAAAAACAAAACAACAAAAAAAGTAGCTTTACATTTATTCAGGCAGAAGTTAATAATAAAAACTTGTTTGACACAAATGGTTTATATACTCTATGTGTTTTAATATTATTAGTTACTAATATAGGTTAAAACTTTACCCAATGAATAAAGAATAGCATCTACACCTAATAAAATTATCAGGTACCTATTTCACTCTTTCTTAATTATCAGCACTGATGTCTACTGCCCACTTTATAATGTATTCTTGACTTTTGCTGATGTGTTTGAACTTACTAATAGTAACCTAAACATCTATTATGTGAAATAATTTGTATTTTTGCTATGACATTTAACTTGCACCTATTGCAAGACAAGTGAGTAGAAATTAGTCACTTAGACTCTGAATACACTTACTAGTATCCTCCACTATCAGACTCATAGACATACTTTATGGGCAAAATTTAATGTTATGATTGTTTTTGTAAAGTTAAAAATCTCATGGCAATTTCATCAGAAATATTAAGGATCTACTTCACCTCTTTTGAATATTCTTCCATTTCCTGCCAGACTCTCAGTGGTTTGAACCTCAATATGGAGGGCTAGTTTAGATTCCTGGCTTGACCAACGACACTTTATTTGCCATCTCCATTTCATTTGCTGGCATAGCTACAGCTTGAACACGATCATTTCAAGTCTTTCCTCAACACTGACTTCTCCTGGAGAATATTTTAATTAACTACATCTTCCCTATATTTGAATGTTGATTTTTCTTCATACTCATGCAACCGGTCTTTTTGCATATGGTTTTACCCAAAACTCCCATTCTCCCCAAACAATTATAACTTATTCTTTCTCATAATGGTCTCTAAATCTAGCCAGGACTGGGAGAGTGGTTGACCACTCTCAGCTATATACTCATATAACCTGGGGTAAACAATTCACACTTTGTTGTTATGAAAACCTGCTGTAAAACTTTAAGAATAATTGATATAAAGTGATATTTTGGATATTGATGCTCTTTACATTTGTATTTTCTTTGCTCAGATTAAACATCTGTCTATTTTAAAGTCATTACTGAAATATTCAAGGACTTGTCCCAGAACCAGTACCTTACTTGCACAACTATTTCAGCATCTCTGAAAAAGTTTATATTATTGGGCACATTAAACAGGAAAAGGTATACATTTTTTTCATCCTGCCTAACTAAACTTGAAGTTTAGTAGCCTAATAAACATACTTTACACAGATTACACACCAAGATTTTTAAATACTTACAATGTCATACACTATAACAGACTTATCCACTGATCTTTAAAAGAAAAAAAAAGTATGAGTGAAAAATTCTGTAAAAAAGAAAAGAAAAATTCTATAAAAACAGTATAGTATCTACTTAATTAGTATTTCAAAATCATTTAAATAACTTTTTCAGAAAAGGCTACAATATTGATATACATTTAGAATGCACTTTTTTATCTGTATAAACTTTTATTTAAACAACTACATGCCATATATGAAATTTATCAGAAAATTATAACCTTTATTAAACAGTAGCATATGCAACTTATACTATATAAGCCATAAAGAGAATAAGAATTTGTCATGTATAAATAAGACACAACCCCATGTCAAGTTAGTAACTCAAAGGGAAAAACCACTACAAGGAAAAGGTATTACTTGCTACTTCGTTTTTGTTTCAGATAGCATTGTTCTTTATCATTGACTAGAGGCCCGATGCACGAAAATTTGTGCAAGAATGGGCCTCCCTTCCCCTGGCTGCCGGCACCACCTTCGTTCGGGCCAGAGCCGCCTTTCCGCCTTTGCTCCAGCCCAGAGCCACCTTTCTGCCTTCCCATGCTGCCCAGAGGCCCAGAGTAGCTGCAGTGGTGCGGAACGCCTGCATCCCTGCCCCCGGCCACTCGGCGCCTATGTATGCAAATTAACCCACCATCTTTGTTGGGTTAATTTGCATACTTACTCCTGATTGGCTGGCGGGTGTCACGAATGTACGGTCCATTTACATATTTCTATTAGGGTAGATATGGCTGTGCCTTAATTACTAATCAATATATAGGTCTTGATTGTGACCCATTTTTGAAAATTATAATTCTAAACTTGATATGCACTCTACGTGGTTTCAGTTAATGGTATAAAAATTAAAAACAACCATCAGGGCCAATGTTCTCAGTGGTAGAGCATAGGCCTACACATTGAAGGGTCTCAGGTTTGATTCCTGGTCTAGGGCAATAGCTGGGTTTCAGATTCGATTCCCAGCCCTGATCCACGCGTGTGCAGGAGGCAACCAATTGGTGTGCATCTCTCACATCAAAAATCACCAGGGATTATTCCAGTGGTGGAAAAAAATCATCAAACAAACAAAAAAAAGGCAATACTATACAGAGCACATAATGAAAAACAAAAGATAAATGTGCCCTATATGGTATTTTCCCCCTTTGGAAATGATGTTTATACTTCACGATACATGTTGCAAGGCAAGAAAACATAACAACACAAGTGTTACTACCCTCTGTACAACTTTAATAATAAATGTACTTATTATTAAAAGGTAGCTGATTATAGTCTGACCACAGGAATCATACCTATGGAAGCCTTAAAATTCCTTTCAATAAGCGTTAAAATTCCTTGTTTAGTAGGTTATTGAGTATTGATAATGCATCTTGAATGCAGCATCTGTGTCATATATTCAAAGTAAGAATTATACTTTAAATGTTCAAATGTAAAATAAAAGAAAATGGGAATCATATAATGCATTTGGATGCCAAAAAACACACACACATATTTATAGCATTAAATGCTAAATTTTAGCCAAAAAACTTTAAGAAATCATACTCACACCTAACAGTAGTTGAGTATGTATATGCTAGACATAATTTACAGACATTTTTATTTAGTCTTAAATCCATTAAGGTACAAGGTATTATTTCTGGAATATCAAATTCTTAGGGAAAACTCAATTACTTCTGAGCATCCTCAGAAAAGGAAACTAAGAGAAAATTCCAATTTCTGAGACTACCACTGGTAGTTAAAATTAAATCATCCTAATAATATATAAATGAGAAGCTGGATCATGATTAGTAATCTTACAAGCATTGTATTGGGAAAACAGAAATTAGGACAACAAGCAAGAGTTTACATATAGGAATAGCAAATAATAAGACTGAACAAATACCATGCTCATGGACAGGAAGAATTAACGTCATTAAAATGTCCATTCTACCCAAAGCAATCTACAGATCCAATGCAATCCCTACCAAAGTTGAAGGTATCACATTACCTGATACGAAACTATAAGACTATAGTAATCAGCATGGTACTGGTATAAAAACAGACACAAAGATCAATGGAACAGAACACAGTCCAGATATAAACCCATATCTATACGGTAAATGTCTGTTCTATTTCATATCAAAATGGTTTAAGGAAATTACAACTAAATAGCTTACCCCGAGACTAGCATCTGCCCATTGTGAGAAAAAGCACAAGTCAGAACAGGAGCACTGTGCCCACACAGCGCACTTTTATATTTTAATTTAAAACCTGAAAATAATAAGGTGAGAAAAATTAGCAAGCTGACCCTTAGAATTCATTCTTATGTCAAAGCTATTACACAATTATTTATTCAATTAATCTTTGAGTGCCCACAGGACACAAATGGAAAAAATTCCCATACAACTCAGATAATGGAATCCAGTGTGATTAAGTGGTTTCAAAAGTTCAGAAATAGGTAAAGAAAATGGTGTGCTCAGCAAACATTAGACAGGGGATTACTATAATTATCAAATTTTAAAAATATATAAAAATTTAAGTATATTATAATCTTTGTATTTGACTTTAAAATATATTTAATATTAAATATACTAGAGGCCTGGTACATGAAATTTGTACACTGGGGGTGAGGTGTGGGGGGGTCCCTCAGCCTGGCCCGCACCCTCTCACAGTCCGGGATCTCTTGCTCCTTACTGCCCACCTGCTTGCTGCTCCTTACTGCCCAGCTCACTGATTTTTAGTGCTCAGCTCACTGCTCCTTAGTGCTGCCGTGGAGGCAGGAGGGGCTCCCACCACCACTGCTACACTCGCCAGCCGTAAGCCCAGCTTTTGGCTGAACAGTGCTCCCCGTGGAAGCACAATGACCACCAGGGGGCAGCTCCTGCATTGAGCACCTGCCCCCTGGTGGCCAGTGCACATCATAGCGACTGGTCATTCTGGTCGTTCTGCCGCAATGGTCACTTAGGCTTTTATTATATAGACTAGAGGCCTAATTCATGCACCAGTGGGGTTCCTTGGCCTGGCCTGCAGGATCGGGCCAAAACTGGCTCTCCGAAATCCCCCGAGGAGTCCCGGATTGCGAGAGGGTGCAGGCCAAGCCGAGGAACCCCACCCAGTGCACAATTGGGGCCGGGGAGGGACGTAGGAGGTTGGCCAGCTGGGAAGGGACTGCAGGAAGGCTCTAGGGCATGTACAGCCCGGCTTGCTAGTCCTGATCAGCCAGACCCCAGCTGCAAGCTAACCTACCAGTCAGAGCATCTATCCCCGGATGGTCAGTGTACGTTATAGCAACTGGTCGACCAGTTAACTGTCTGCCCCCTGGTGGTCAGTGCATGTCATAGTGAGCGGTTGAGCGTCCTTAGCTTATCATTAGCATATTATGCTTTGATTGGTTGAACGGACAACCAGATGACTAGACATTTAGCATATTAGGCTTTTTTTATATAGGATTAGTTAATAATATACATATGTCAATTTCCCAAATGCCTAAAAAGAATCAAATACCAGTAGCTTTTAAAATGATATTAAATAATTATTTTCTCATTTCATAAATGAAAAATAATCAATGGTAATTTATACATCTTATAATTACAATATATCTTATAACATGCCTACCAAGTATGGTAGCACTAAAATCTTTTGCAGCTTTCTATAAGCTCTTGAAAAAAACACCACAACTATTTTAAAGGAACTCAATATATTTTAGTAACAGCCTATAAAAGTAATTATTAAGAAATTGCCCTGGGGGTGCGAGGGGACAAGGACCTAAGTGAAATCTATAATTTTCTCAGACCTAATAAAAACTTTTTTGAAGTGTTAATAGCTCTTAAGATGGCAAGTATTTAACTAAACAAAAAGATCATTAGAGCAAGTTTCAACAACAAAGGAAAAACAGATATATTTGTTTTTATTATTAAATATGTATTTTATTTCTATTCACAATAGAAAAAATATACATCTTTTCTGGGAGAACAGACATGGGCATTAAAAGCACTGTTTAGAACATATAGATCATAATCAATCAGTAGGCATAATCAATCAAACAAAGCAAAAAGGTTAACCTACCAACCAAATGAAGACCAAAAAACTTGCAATATGACCATAAGAAAAGGTTATATTCTCAAATATAAGATGCGTATGTCCGTCTACTCTCCCCCACAGATAAGCAATTAAAATAGGGTACAAATGACATGTTTATAAATTAACATTAATAAACTGTTATGTATATCTTTTTAAGATTTTTTTTATTGATTTTTAGAGAGAGGAAGGAAGAGAGTCCATGTAAGAGCAAAACATTGGTTATGTGCCTCCTGCACGCCCCCTACCAGGGATTGAGCCCGCAACCCAGGCCTGTGCCCTGACTGGGAATCGAACATGGACGACGCCCAACCAACTGAGCCACATAAGCCACGGCTGCTATGTATATTTTTAAAAGAATCAGTGTAAAGACACATTTTCCAGACAATGTATAAAAAGCTTTACTTTTAAACAATTTTATTTAAAATATATTGTGTTATATTCCATAAATGAGTGAGATCATGTGATATTTATCTTTCTCTGACTGGCTTATTTCGCTTAGCATAACGCTCTCCAGTTCCATCCATGCTGTGAGCAACATAAACTGGTGAACAAAAACAGATCCAGAGACAGAGAAGCATCGATCAGACTGTCAAACCTCAGAGGGAAGGTAGGGGAGGGTGGGGGTAAGGGGGAGAGATCAAGCAAAGGACTTGTATGCATGCATATAAGCCTAACCAATGGACACAGACAACAGGGGGTTGAGGGCATGAGTAGGGGGGGAGGGTAATGGGGGAATAAGGACACATATATAATACCTTTATCAATAAAGAAAAAATATATATATTAAAAATATATATTGTGTTTAGAACAACTACAAATATAGAACATCTATATATATGACTATGTTCATGGCTTCTTATAAGAATTTTACTTTGATAGGAACAGAAGGCAGAGGTAGGATAGATGAGAGAAATAAAGGAACTCTTCTCCTCCTCAGCAAGTAACTGAATACATTACTAAGTGTAACCTAATATGCAATGAAATAACTACCAGGTAAATTTCCACAAAAAGAAATGCATCTCTTTCCTAATAGGCCCTTCTTTATATACTAGTATAATGACAAAGAGTCTCTCTTTGACCAAACTCTGCCAGATTCTTCTGAGTTGTCTTCTCAACTAGTCCTTGATCTTGCCCTATAAAGACTAACATAGTTTCTAAGAGCTCAAGGTTGCATCCCCAGGATGACTCTAGCCTCGTTAAAGTGCTTGCGTGAGAAAACGCAAGGCTGTCAAAAATTTTTTACTATTTATTTCATCCAATACCTGAAGATAGGGTTCCTGTGCTTACCACTTTACTGTTGCACTTTATCTTTCATAATAATTATGAACAAAATGTAGTCTGTGATAAAACTGAAGCTTATTAGATAATAAAATAAGACTATTTTTAGGCGTCTGAAGCAAATGGCCAATTGACCATATATTTCAGAGTTCCCATTAAAATGGTAATAACGGGCCCAGCCGGCATGGCTCAGTGATTGAGCATTGACCTATGTACAAGGAGGTCATGGTTCGATTCCGGGTCAGGGCACATGCCCAGATTGCAGGCTCACACCCCAGTTTGGGAGGGCAGGAAGCAGCCAATTAATGATTCTCTCTCATCATTGATATGCTATCTATCTCTCCCTCTCTGAAATCAATAAAAATATATTTTCAAAAATAAATAAATAATAAAATGTTAATAAAGGAATTAATAAAGATAAATTCACATCAATGAAGAGAACAGGAATGGGGCAACAGCAAACCAGAAACTGAAACCAATTTTGGGAAGGCAGAAAGGGAATTAATTGATGAGGTAGTTCAGAGGAGGAATAGCCCAGAATGCCTAGAGAAAACTAATCTGCCCTAGGACACTCCAAAAGATTTGGGATTATCAACAGTTGGGGGAAAGAAAAGTCTAAATAACACAAATATAGACCTGGAAATAGAAAAGGTAACGAAAATCTGTTTATGAAACAGTGTCTTGCTCCCTGACCTGCCACAGCACGTTGCTCCACAGCCAGATGCTCTTCCCCACGCAAACATTTCTAAGGAAAATAACCGCCTGGGGAGCTCCAGGGCAGTTCCAGAGGTCAGAACCCCCAAATTCTCTAAGCTCCCAACCTCTCCCCAATAAGGGCAACTACCCACCTCCTTATACTAAAGGGAAGTCAGCAAAACAAACCACTATGTGCACAGAGCTTCTAAACATCCTATTGTCTAATTTTTAAATGTCAATAGAATACAAGACCACCAGATATTTGCTTTAAGTAAGTACAAGAAAGAGAAAGATCAGGGTAAAGCAAAAAAGAGCCGAAGAGCAAACAAGGATCATCAGTACACAAGGGAACTTAAAAACAAAACAGATATCCTGAGAGCTTTTGAGAGATCTTGGATTCATAAAATACAAGGAGGACACTGTGAAAAAGAAACAGAGATGAGCTTTTAGAAATTGAAAATGTGATCGATTAGTTGAAAAAACTCGAGAAGATTAAAAGATAAAGCTAAGGAATTTTTCAATGAAGTGGAAAAAATGATAAACAGATAAATGTGAGAGGTGGGTGGGAAAACAGTCATAGAAAATCATGTCAGAAGGTCCAACACAATTAATGGGAGTTATACAAAGAGAGGAAGGAGAGAAGAAATTAATAAAGAAATAACATAAAGGGACACTGTGTTCCAAAATTGAACAACTTCAGTTTCTTCACTAAAGGGTCACCTGAAGGAATAGTAGAATGCATAAGGAAAAGATTCAAGAAAAACAATAACCAATAACTACAGTGAATAAATTTAAAATCTGGTAGTAAAAACCATATTTATAGACTACTAGAGGCCCAATGCATGAAGATTCATGCAAGAGTGGGCCTTCCTTCCCCTGGCTGCTGGCACCACCTTCACTCCGGCCCGCACTGCCTTTCCGCCTTCCCACGCTACGGAATGGAGGGGCTGGGGCATGTGGAACATCTGCGCTGTCGCCATGGCGAGGACCCAAGCGTCCTGCCCCGGCCCTCGGCGCCTGTGTATGCAAATTAACCCGCCATCTTTGTTGGTATAATTTGCATACTCACTCCTGACTGGCTGGTGGGTGTTGCGAAGGTACAGTCAATTTGCACCTTACTCTTTTATTAGTGCAGATGTGTGAAAACCACCTAAAGTGCTGAAAACAGATAAAGTGCAAAGTGTAGTTAACTCTGTATGTGCTGACGGTGAGGTCACAATCAGCAGTCAGCACAAACTTTTTAAAACATTCGTATGTCTTACTCTGATTAAAAGTTCTTAAAACATTTCAATAATCACTCTTAGATATCCAGAGGACCTTAGGCAAAAAGATCAATTAAAATAGAAATTTTATCTGGATCACAAACAATTTTAGAGAACTACTAGTTGAATACATACCTAAAATATGGCTAAAAGAAACCACCCAAATTTTGGTCTGGCAATCCTGACCACATGATGCCAATCGAAAACACTGAAGACCTTGTTCTCCATCTAAAAATGTAAATGTATTAAAAATAAGTACACAATAATTGATAAAAACACTTAAACCAAAAATATTTCACTTTCTTATACTGACATGTTAATTCTATTCATTTAAACCAGGGGTGGGGGGAGAGAAACCAAGATGGCAGCATAGGTAAGCACCTAAACTGCTGCCTCGAACAACAATTTCAAAACTACAACTAAAAGACAGAACGGACACCATCCAGAACCACAGGAAAGCTGGCTGAGTGGAAATTCTACAACTAGAAGGAAAGAGAAAAGCACACGGAGAATCAGAGGAGCGGCAAAGGGCTGAATTATGGAGACGCGCGCACAGAGAGGAAGGGTGGCTGAGTGCCTGGCTGACTTTCTCTGTCAGGTGGGGGAAGGAAGCCCCCAACTGCACTGAACCCCAGTTCCAACTGCACTGAACCCCAGTTCCAGGTGAAACCCCGTGGACCCAGGCTCATACAGGGGCAGTCTGGACTGTCAGGTAGAGAGAAAGGCACACGGAGACTTGGAGACTCGGAGACTCAGGGGAGCCGCGGCGGGCAGGGGTCTGGAGGCGCGCGCGCACAAGTGCTCGCAGAGAAGACTGAACGCGGAGCTTGCCGCAGGCTTTCCCTAGTGGAAGGGAGTCGGAAGCTCCTGACTTCTCTGAACCCCAGTTCCGACTGCACTGAACTCCAGTTCCAGGCAAACCCCTGGGGACCCAAGCTCTTATGGGGGGAATCTGGATTGTCAGGCGGAAACCCCAGGGAGCCGCAGAAGGCAGAGGTCTGGAAGCACGCGCTGCGCAAGGGCAGGGCTGACGGGAAGCCAAGACTGTCTGCTCTGCCCTGAGACTCTGCCCCATCCAAGCTGAACACAGAGGCTTTTGCAATTTTGCAAGTCTGTTCCTATAAGGCTGTCTCCAGCACTGAACTTCTCCCAGCGTAGACACAGCTGATCCTCACAGCCAACGGGCCTGGAGGTCAATTCCTCCCAGTGATACCAACAACAATCAAGACTTAACTACAATAAGGCTGTACACTCAGTCCACAAAGGGGTGCACCAAGAGTGTCCACCTCAGGTTAACTGCGGAGGCCGACCCACTGGGCCATATAGGAAACCTAGCACACAAAGCTACCCTACCAACTCAGGGAAACAGCAAAAATGCAGCTACAAAGAAAGAGATCACAAACGAAAGAAATGGAGGAAAACAAAAGACTGGATTTAGAATTCAAAACCATGGTTATAAGGTTTTTCAAGAATATCATAGAAAAGGCCGATAAATTTAGCAAGACCCTCGAAGATATGAAAAAGGACCAACTAGAAATTAAACATACACTGACTGAAATAAAAAATATTATACAGAGATCCAACAGCAGACTAGAGGAACTTAAGAATCAAGTCAAAGATTTGAAATACAAAGAAGCAAAAAACACTCAACTGGAAAAGAAGAAAGAAAAAAGAATCCAAAAAGTTGAAGATAGTGTAAGAAGCCTCTGGGACAACTTCAAGCGTACCAACATCAGAATTATGGGGGTGCCAGAAGAAGAGAGAGAGCAAGATACTGAAAACCTATTTGAAGAAATAATGACTGAAAACTTCCCCCACCTGGTGAAAGAAATATACTTACAAGTCCAGGAAGCACACAGAACCCCAAACAAAAGGAATCCAAAGAGGACCACATCAAGACACATAATTAAAATGCCAAGAGCAAAAGACAAAGAGAGAATATTAAAAGCAGCAAGAGGAAACAGTTAATTACCTACAAGGGAGCACCCATATGATTGTCAGCTGATTTCTCAACTAAAACTATGCAGGCCAGACGGGAGTGGCAAGAAATATTCAAAGAGATGAATAGCAAGAACCTACAACCAAGATTACTCTACCCAGCAAAGTTATCATTCAGAATGGAAGGTCAGATAAAGAGCTTCACAGATAAGAAAAAGCTAAAGGAGTTCATCACCACCAAACCAGTATTATATGAAATGCTGAAAGGTATTCTTTAAGAAGAGGAAGAAGAAAAAAGTAAAGATAAAAATTATGAACAACAAATAAATATCTATCAACAAGTGAACCTAAAAATCAAGTGAATTAAAAATCTGAGGAACAGAATAAACTGGTGAATATAATAGAATCAGGGGCATAGAAAGGGAGTGGACTGATCATTCTCAGGGGGGAAAGGGGGTATGGAGGGTGCAGGAAGAGACTGGACAAAAATAGTACACCTATGGATGAGGACAGTGGAGGGGAGGTAAGGGCAGAGGGTGGGGTGGGAACCGGGAGGAGGGGAGCTATGGGGGGAAAAAGGAGAAACAATTGTAATAATCTGAACAATAAAGATTTATTAAATTTTTTGAAAAAATAAAATAAAATAAACCAGGGGTAGGGAACCTTCGGCCCAAGGGCCGTATAAAGTCCAAGAAATCATTTGGTCTGGCCCTGCCAAAGAATGAGGGGTGAATTAATTGAGTCCAGGAGGTAAGAGCAGGGGAGGCTCATCTGGAATGACTTCTTTCCAGCTGAATTCTAAAGGAGGATTAAGAGTGAACCAGGTGAAGGGCCCACATGTAAAACCCTTGGAAAAATCTTAGAAACACTGAAGAAATGAAAGAAGGCCAGTGTGGCAAGTAAGTGCATGAGGCCACGTGTGATTTGAGATGAGGCAGGGACACAGAACATGTAAAGTACTTACAGGTCTTGTGTTTTGGGATATGACAGTTTATCTTAAAACATTATTTTAACAAGCCATGATGGGTTTGAAATAAGGGAATGCCAACACCATCCTGCTACTGTCTGGATCTGAGCTAGCCAACAAGGTAATGCCTGGCCACATGTGGCTACAGAACACTTGAAATGTGGCTAGTCCAAACTGAGATGTGACGTAATATACACAGCAGATTTCAAAGACCTAGTACCAAAAATATACATATACTAAATAGTCTGATTTCACATATATTCCTTTGTAATTTCAATGTGATTAGAAAACATAATGGAAAAGGATGATGCCTTAAAATGAATAAAAGGGCTCCTTGTTTGATGAAACAGGAACCAAAAGTCATATACAAATTACAAATATGATTCACTAGTGCTTAAAAGAATAAAGTAACTAACCAGAAACTGGCTGTGAAGAAAAATCGCAGCAGGTCATTCCAAGATCATGTGCTTTTTCACTATGCAAACATCTCATTTTATCATCCCACACTGTTAAGTCTCCACATGAGGAGCCAGTGACAAAGAGGTTTCCGTCGGGAGAAAATGCACAGGCCACCAAGGAGCCATCCTCAACACTACCACATCTGGAATAAAAGCAAAAAAAAGGAGGTCTTCATTTCATAGCATCTTTTACTTTATAGCACAATTTCTTCGCTATTACAGAACTAGAAAGGGTTATAGATGCGTATAGAAATAAAATATTTTTACGCTATAAACTGAAACCTGCTTTCTAAAAATAAGAGGATTTAAACATTATCTTAACTAACATGTTCAAGCCAAACCAAAGTTCACATGCTTTCATATTATTTTCCCGCACAGCAAGTCAGTATGTAGGGACACATTTAAGATACACAAAACTTAACAGAAGTGATGACAACCAAATATGTAAACTAGAGTCACATATTTTTTAAAAAGATGAAACTATTTTTTATTGAATAACATGTTATTGGGGTTAAAGATACTTTCAACTTTTGTATTGAAATCATCCAAAAGCAATAGTAAGGCCTTTCACCTCATCTTCAAATGCAAGTTCTTTATGAAAAGAAATTGCTGTGAAGGAGTTAAAATGATCTTGGGAAGATACAGAAGCACTGTGCTAGTGTGCTAACAATATCATTTTCTCATTTAGGGAAAATAAACTAGTAAAAAAAACAATGATTGGTGCAGAGTCCCATCCAGTGCTCAAATCTATAGCAGTATCATTAATCAGATACACTGGGGAACTATAGAGGCAGAATTCAAAGATTCCTCAGCTGACAGCTGTATTTCATTTCTAGAATATAACTGAAAGACATTCCATTCTTTCTGTGCTTTCTCTTCAAACAGTTTATTAACATCACTTGAAACACATCAGATTCTTCAACCCAAAGACCTAAACCTAAATGAGCAACACTTGTTTCCAGCTGGCTGGCATTTGTGCTCTGAATGATGTTTAGGGGTAGGGAGAAGGGAAGGTACATTAGGCTATTTTAATTGGTAACAATTAAATGTTTATGGTTTCTAAAGTATTTAATCTCACTAACCTGTACACTTAAAAACGGTAAACTTTGTGTTATAAACATTTCACCACAATATAAGTACACAAAAGTACATAGTTTTAATGTTGGTAAGTTGTAAAAGACCATTACTCATGTAAATTAACTGATGTGTTTTTATCCAACAGGAGTTTTTCAGGTGTTGGCATTTTTTGTTTTTTGGGTTTTTTAAGTAATGATAATACAATACCACTCTAATCACAAGGCTCTTCCTTCTGGGCTTGGTCTCTCACCCAGCAAGAATCCTGTCAGGAAATAGTTGTATCTCTTACTAGTGGGACATACCAACCATTATTATTATTATTTGTTAATCCTCACCCAAGGATATTTTTTCCATTGATTTTTAGAGAGAATGGAAGGGAGGGGGAGAGACACAGAAAAAGAACCATCAATGTGAGAAAGACACACTGACTGGTTGTCTCCAGAATTCACCCCAACAGAAACAGGGATGGAGCCTGCAACTGAGGTCCCTGCCCTGGACCAGAACTGAACCTGTGACCCTTGTCCCAGGGCGACACTTCCAACCACAGAACAACCCGGCCAGGGCCATTACTTTATTAAGAACACTTGAGCCAACGAGCTACAAAAAAAACAAGAATCACAGTAAACATCTGTTCTTATGATCTTCAGAAGACAGGCCAAAATATTTTTCCTGTGATGTCTGAAATTTATCTGAATCTTAAAGTCATGAAAATTTTTTTCTTCTTTTTTGGTAGGCCTGTTAAAAGGACTGAAAACAGAAAGGGTTTAAATATTCATACCTATGTAATTTGTATGACTGCGCATTCCATAAAATAACATTTCCATCAGCTGCCCCTGATACCACGCAAGTGGAGTCTGGGGAAAACCGACAAACCCTCACAGGGCTCCCACTGGGCTGTGCCATCACTGCCAAAGTCTGTCCATTCTGAGTATTCCATAGGACAGTGGTACCATCTGTTGAACATGATGCCAAAATATGTCCTGAAGGGGAGAAACAGCAGCAGTGGACAGCATAGGTGTGAAACTTCAATGGAGAGTGTGCCAATTCAGTAAAGTCACTCAGGGAGTAGAGGCGAATTGTTTTGTCCAAGGAGCAAGTCGCCAAGAGGGAAGAGGAGAAGGCACAACAGTTGACATCATCGCCATGATCAGCTAAGGTGTGAATTAGTTTCACCATGTTCTTCAGCTGAAGTAAAATATCCTGCAATTTTTAAATAAAGGTTACTTGATCCTCGAAAGCAAATAAATGCAACGTGAATCCATATACAGGGGCCAGAATCAATTTAAAAATTTGTTCAATGAAAGCTTCTACATTCATATTTTTAAAAGACAATTATACCAGGGATAAGGATAATTTGGCAGGAAAAAAAAACATTTATGACTATAACCTCTGATGATGATCATAGTCACCATTGCCATACCAATTAAGTTCCATAACTCCTAAAACAGAACCTCCTCAAATAACTTCAAATTGAGTTGACACTGAATATCTAAAATGTCAGGTATTGGTTTTACCTTGGAAGACTTTCCCTAACTCATTACTTCTCCTCACCGTCTCATTCCAGATCTGCTCACCTCAACTCAAAGAGATTTTCACTATTTTATGTGTCAGTTGCTCCTTCCATAGGATGGAGCCAAGGCCATGCTCTGCCTTTAAGATGTAGAACTGTAGGGTTCACTCATAAAGACTAACAAAAGGTTTCATTCAAAATGTAAATGGCAGTGTAGTAAACTATCATGCCATGCTTTGTCATCTTGTGTGATAAAGAATAAAATGAGGTGAAGAACTAAATTAATAAATCCAGGAAACCAAAAGAAGGAAATTGACAAATTTAGAATAAAATCCAAACTCCTCACCAGGGCTTACAAAACCCTGTATCAGTGGTCGGCAAACTCATTAGTCAACAGAGCCAAATAGCAACAGTACAACGATTGAAATTTCTTTTGAGAACCAAATTTTTTAAACTTAAACTTCTTCTAACGCCACTTCTTCAAAATAGACTCGCCCAGGCCGTGGTATTTTGTGGAAGAGCCACACTCAAGGGGCCAAAGAGCCACAGTTTGCCGACCACTGCCCTATATGATTTGGCTCTTGCCTGCCACACTTCCTCTCCCTCATTTCTTTCCAGCCTCCCTGGCCAGACAGACTTCTGATCTTCAGTCATCATACTAGCAAAGTGGTTGAAATTCTCTTCCCTTGTCTTTTGGGACCCTATTTTGCATTTAAATCTCAATTTCAGTGTCCCTCTTCAGAGAGGGTTTCCCAACCTAAAGCAGCCAAGCAACCCTCTAGTCTAGCACATCAATCCTCAGGGTAGCAATTACCACCATCTGATGTACTTATTTGACTCTCCCCATTAGAATGTAAGCTCTAAAGGAGTAGAGATCTTGTCCGTCTGGCTCATTTCTATATCCACAGAGTGTAAAACAGTGTTCAGACACATACTGTGCTCAATATTTGTTGAATATTTATTCTTTTCCAAACCCCCTTTAAATATTATGTGGACATACACGCAAAAAAAAAATTTAAATAAAGTTACCAATAGTTTAAAAATCTCACAGTGGAAAAAATGGTGTAGAATGAGGTAATAATCAGCTCTGAAGGGATAGGTATAACCTTGGATTGTAAAATTCATAACCTTTTGTTCTAATCTTAGTTACAGAAACCTCTACAAAAAGGTGGAGCATGCCTTTTCCCATTTTCATCTTAGCCGAAAAGTTCAGCCTTTTTTTTCAAACATAACTCCAATAAAGCCTAAAACACAAACAACCAAAACACACACACGGGTAAAATCCTGGTAGATTACCGCCTGCATTATTATACTGAAAACCAGCACGATCAGGGGGTCCTTTCTGGGAAACTCCCAATCCCAATTGTGCAGCGCACACTCTTGCGGCGCTCAGCTCCTCTGCAGTTCCAGGCCCACGGTCAAGGCCGGAGACCCGGTCAGCCCAACAGTTCATTTGGAGGAGCACCCTCAAGCCTCAGGGGTGTGGGCGACCACCCAGGCAAACGGAGTCAACTCGCCCGTGTCAACACACACATCCCCATCGAGTCCAAAGCAAACCCGAAAGTGCCAAGAATCCCCCCCAATAAAGCCCGCGACTCACTCCCCCGCACGCAGGGACCAAGCTTTTTGCCCGACTCCGCGAGCCAGACGGGCCTCCGCGGACTCAGCGGCCGGCGAGAGCCCGGATTTCCCGGCCGCGGGGACGGGTGCCCACGCGGGTCCCAGCGGCCCCGCCCGGATCCCGGGTCCCGCCCGCACAGCCGCGCCTCCCCCGCGTCCAGGTCCGGGCCTGTGCCAGCCGCGCATAGATCCAGACGGAGGGTTCAGACATCCCGAGCGTGGGGCTGGCCCCAGTGCTCTCCCGAAACCGGCCGCTGCCGCTGTTCAGCTGGCCCATGGGGGCGGCCCCTTTCACCTGGAAGACCAACACCGCGCGGGGCCCGCGCTCAGGTGCTCCGCTACCAGCGCGGGCCACGTGACCCGCAGGTGAGGCGGGCGGGGCTGGCGCCCGCTCGAACCCTAAAACGCAGGAGCAGGCCCCGCCCCCAGGAACCGGCCGCGTCTCCGCGCATGCGTGCTCCCCCGCTCTCCAATGGGGCGGTCTCTGATGTCCGACTCGAGGGGAAACTGGGGGCCAGACGGAGGAAGAACGTTTAGTCGCGTTTTTTACTTTTTCCCCAGTTGAGGAAGCTGAGGTCCCAAGGTCTAGCGAGTGCCTGAAATGTGCTTTTAAAGGAGGCACTATCATATGTCCGGTTATTCCAGCTCAAAATGTATGAATTTCCTTCCTCTCCGCAGTCCTCCCCACTCATGAACATTTACTAAGAAAACTGTTAAATAGAAATAACATCACTGGGCATAAGGGTTTAAAGGTTCTTTTTATAAAAACTGCCATATACACTTTCAGCAACATATGATTGTCTGCCTGCCTATATTTTTGACAGACTTGAGTAATAATTTTTATCTTCACTAATTTGATGAGTAAAATTGGTTATATTATTATTTAAGTAAAATACGTTAAAGAACCCCCTGCCTACACAGAAACCCCTGCCAGTAGTTTAGCAGGAGACCTCAAGGTCAATGTGGTCAGCTTTGTCTGTCCTGCAGAGAAAGGCAGTTTCAAAAAGGGAAGCCTTATTATAGCTACTCTCTGGTCTACAGTTTGCAATCTGGGAGATTAATTAAAATATATTGTAAATATACTAGAGAAGACTTTATAAAGATCTTTGATGACAGGAGTTAAATGATTATCTTCTCTCACAGGACAGAGTCAAGACAGTTGGGACTTAGAAATGGAATGTTGAAGACTTGATGCATTCTTTTATGCACTTTATGTAACTGTGGTCAGTAATTAATCCCATTTTATCATTAGTTTCTGTTTGTGTTCCTTGTAATAATTCTACTTGAGTATAGAAAACAATGTTAAATTAACCGCTCAATTAAATAATAAGCTATACACGCTCTCAAACTACAATTGCATCGGGAACAGAAAGGGTATGAAGCAATTAGTCACTGATTACCAAAATGTATGACCCAGAACTGAAAGGACAGAGAGAGCAGCGCTGGAGTAATTAGAAAAGGTGGGTGTAAGAATGAGTCTTAAATATGGTTGACGAGTGAGCCAGCTGAGGGATGATGAGCTTAAATACTCAGAGATGCCTTTGTGTTGTTTTGCTTTGCAGGCAAACCCCAGGCCACAGTTTTCAGAAAAGTTGAGCAGTGTGGAGTACAAGATGTAAAACTCTCTAGCGTGTCCAGTTCCCAAAACTGTATCAAACTCAACACATATATGTGCATTTGTGTGTGTGTATTATACTCCCCAAAAAAGTTTAAAAAAATAATCCGTGAGAAGAGTGAAAGGATTCTCTCAAGCTGATTCAATCATTCACTCTCCATACCTCGTACCATCCACAGTGCCTTTGTGGAGAACTCAAGAGGATCTGAGACCCTGGATCTCTGGGAGCGTGCTGTGTTACCTTCTGCATTATGGAACATTCTCTGAATTCTCCTTATCCTTTGCCATTAAATAAACTTTACACCATCAAACTGGCCATCTTTCCATAACCAGGTAATGAGTTGAAGAGAGTTCTATGAGTTGGTGTTCCATATACAGGGTGGGGCAAAAGTAGGTTTATGGTTGTATGTGAAACACAGAATTTATTCTTGCATTATTATTTATTAACTAGAGGCCCGGTGCAAGAAATTTGTGCATGGGGGTGTGTGTCCCTCAGCCCAGCCTGCACCCTCTCCAATGTGGGACCCCTCAAGGGATGTCCAACTGCCCGTTTAGACCTGAACCAGGTAGGATCGGGCCTAACCGGGCAGTCTGACATCCCTCTCACAATCCAGGACTCCTGGCTTCCAATTGCTTGCCTGCCTGCCAGCCTGATCACCCCCTAACCACTCCCCTGCCAGCCTGATTGATGCCTAACTGCTCCCCTGCCAGCCTGTTTGGCCGTAACTGCCCTCCCCTGCAGGCTTAATCACCCCAACTGCCCTCCCCTGCAGGCCTGGTCACCCCCAACTGCCCTCCCCTGCTGTCCATCTCGTGGCAGCCATCTTGTGTCCACATGGGGGTGGCCATCTTGTGAGTTGGAGTGATGGTCACTTTGCATATTACCTCTTTATTATATAGGATTATACAATGAGATTTAAATGAGTAAATTTAGATACTGCAACAACAAAAGGATCAACATAAAATGGATATAAACCACTTCTCAATATGAAATTCACAGGTTGAAATTAGACCCAAAGGTTACCTTTCCTTGAAAATTAAAGTCCAAAGTTATAAAAATTAAAAGGAATTTGTTATATCAAATTCTCTTGTCCAAAGAAAACTACCCAGACATTTGTTTTTCTGTCTTGTCTTGTGGCGTTTTCTATGGAAATGTTTTCAGGACTGACACAGCATTCATGGTTTAAACAATCTTATTCACCATTATCTATGTAGAATAATTATACCCAAGAGATAGTTTTGTGTGTTTTTTATTGATTTTTTACAGAGAGGAAAGGAGAGAGATAGCTAGAAACATTGATGAGAAACATCGATCAGCCGCCTCCTGCACGCCCCCCACTGGGGATGTGCCTGCAACCCAGGTACATGCCCTTGACCGGAATCGAACCCGGGACCCTTCAGTCCGCAGGCCGCCGCTCCATCCACTGAGCCAAACCGGTTTCGGCAAGAGTGTTTTTTTATCAGACCATACGTACTAGGCCTGGATTCTCTTTGTTTTGCCTGGAACATATTTAATATGACTCATCTTTCCTGTGACTTCCTAATTTCTCAGGCATATTCCCTTAGGAAACAGGCAACATCTATATCCACACCTACAAGGATTGCATCACCTTGAAACTCAACAGTGAGCCAATGAGTCTTTTGTTTTTAAACAGATTGACATATAATTTATAGGCCATACAATTCACTCCTTTATAGCATACAATTCGATGCTTTTCAGTATATTTATAAAGATATGCAATCATCATCACAATCTAAGTTTAGAATATTTTTGTTGTCTTCCCACTTTCTTGAAGGTATTATTTGCAGTATAAACTTTTAATTTAGATGAAGTTCAATTTATCTGTTTTATTTTTGTCACTTTGCTTTTGGTATAGTATATGAGAAGGTTTTGTCTAACTCAAGGTCACAAAGACTTACTCCTATATGCATTATATTGCAAGTACATTCACTTTTATTTTTTTAAAATTTTTACTTTTCATTTACAGTTTACATTCAATATTATTTTGTATTGGTTTCAGAGGTACAGCATAGTGATTAGACAATGATGTACTTTTAGTGTTCCTAAGCATTCTTTTGGGTTTGTTTTTGCTTTTATATTTAGGTCTGTGATCCATTTAGTTAATTTTTGTATGTGTTGTAAAGGAGAGGTCCACCTTTATTCTTTGGCATGTGAGTACCCAGTTACTCCAGCACCATTTGTTGACAAGGCTTTCCTCCTTGAACTGTCTTGGCATCCTTGTCAAAACCACTTTGATATAAAGATTCAGGTTTGTTTCTGGACTCTCAATTTTTTTCACTGATTATATGAGGCTCCTTATACCAGCATCACACTTTCTTGATTAATGCCACCTGTAGTGCTTTTTGAAGTAGGCAAGTGTTAAGTCCTCTGATTTTGCTCTTTTTCAGGATTGTTTTGGCTATTTTTGGTCTCTTGAATTTCTATATAAATTTTAAGAAGGGGGGTGGGGGCATGCGTGGGGAGGGGTTTGGGATGGGAATGGGGGGATGAGGACAAATATGTGATACCTTAATCAATAAAGAAATTTTAAAAAAAAAGAATAGATTGTCAATTTCTGCCAAAAAGCCATCTGGGACTTTGGTAGGCATTGTGAATTTGTAGGCAATTTGAAGATTATTGCCTTCTTAACAATATTGTCTTCCAATCTATAAACATGATATATCTTCCAATCTATAAACATGATAGTCTTTCCATTTATCTAGGTTTCTTTAATTTCCAGTGTTTTAGTCAATAGGACAACACATTTGCACTTCTGTTAAAATTTATTCCCAACTATTTTATTCTTTTGATGCTATTATAAATGAAATTGCTTTCTTAATTTTATTTTCAGAATTTCTTCATTGTTGGCATTCACTTGTTCATAGTGTTCACTTATAATTGTTTTTATTTCCATAAGGTCAGTAGCAATGTTCCCTCATTCCTGACTTTAGTAATTTGAGTCATCTTTTCCTCAGCCAGTTTAGGGAAAGCTTTATCAATTTTGTTGCTCTTTCCAATTTTTGGATTAGTTGCTTTTTTCTGTTCTTTTTGTATTGTTCCACTAATTTCTGCTTTTAACCATTATTTATTTCCTTCTGGTTACTTTAGGTTTAGTTTGCTCATCTTTTTTTTTAAAATTATTGTTTGAAGTATTACAAATAGTAGTACATATGTCTCCTTTTTTTCCCCCCCATTGACCTCCCCCCGGCCTCCCCTACCCCCAAGTACATGCCTTCACCTGCCCACCCTCCCCCGACCCAGTGTCTTGTATCCATTGGTTATGCTTATATGCATGCGTACAAGTCCTTCGGTTGATCTCTTACAGCCCCCCTCGCCCAACCTCCCCTGCCTTCCCAATGTAGTTTGATGGTCTGTTCAATACTTCTTTGCCTCTGTATCTATTTTCCCCCTATTTCTTTCCTTTAAAAAATTTTGCCTCTGCAGACTAGAAGTAAACATATAATAACAACCAAAAAAAAAAATGTTTGAGTCCCAATTTCAATGTCCAACAGTTCTGAGTCCCCGTTTCAATGTCTAACAGTTCCTTATGTGTACATGTCTGCAATGATATCTGGATGGTGGGCACATGGTGGCAATGCAGGTCCAACCCTCTCTGGTTTGGTCCTAGGTAACCTGCAGCGATGCACAGCTGCTGACTGCTCGCGTGGCAAGGTGTTGTCAGCGTCTTCCGTCTCTGGACAGTTTTTCCTCTTGTCTTCGTGGTTGGAGCAGACCTGTCAATTCCTCTCCGTTGCAGGAATCCACATGGTCTTGGAGTTGTTTTCTGAAAATATACAAACATATTCTCGACCACAAGTTAATAAAGGAATCTTTTCTATATAATTGATTTGGGATCCTTTTTATTTTTGCCCAAATGATTTTCCTTTGTCTTATTTAGACACCATGTGTGTTTTTCATGGGTGTCTTGCTGTTAGCATTACAAATGAAAATTAATTTTGTAAAGTAAACATTTTCTAGATGTAATTTACTTATAGGATATTTTTCCTTACATGATATTACCCTACTATCCCCCCCCCTTTTTTTTGATTAATGGAGGTTTTTGTAAATTTTCTAATGCAGTCTTGATAACTTTAAATTTTAATTTTTTTTTTTTGCCCCAAAATATGACTGCTTTAGGTTCATTGCATGTTCAGGAATTTTACCATGAGATGAACTACCAATAGAAATTTTAGTTATTACTTTAGGAACAGCTTTTTGTCTAGTACAATTAAATTTACTTGAATATTCACTTATTTCAATTAGCCTATTTAAATTAATCTGAAAACTTGATTACTATTTTACTATTGGAAGTTTAGGTTATGAATTTGAAATCCCTCTAAGCACTGCTTTGACTGAAGCCCAGGGCTTCTTTGCATTAATAAAATCCTATCATGCTCCTTTAGGTGGATTACAATTTGAGTCTTCAAATAGCATAAGGCAGTGGCAGGCAAACTCATTAGTCAACAGAGCCAAATAGCAACAGTACAATGACTGAAATTTCTTTTTGAGAGCCAAATTTTTTAAACTTAAACTTCTTCCAACACCACTTCTTCAAAATAGACTCGCCTAGGCCGTGGTATTTTGTGGAAGAGCCACACTCAAGGGGCCAGAGAGCTGCATGTGGCTCACGAGCCACAGTTTACCGACCACTGGCATAAGGCATCGTCCACACAAATTCACAGCATCCCAGTTTCAGAAGGCCATTCAGCACCTCCATTTTTCTCTGTCTCACTCTGTTTTTCATTATTACATTTTTCAAAAGCAGTGTTTCCCCTTTTGAACCTAGGGTGAAATACATTAGCAGTCTTTTCTGACAATGGTAGATTACTCCAGTTCAATCTACTTGTTTTCCCAAGATCCTTTTAATCTTTTATCACACTTTCCTCTATTGTGCATTGTAGTTCTTTTCTAGGACTCCCTTTTAGGTGTGGGATACAGAGATGGGATACGTCTTACAAAGCCTACTTTCTCCCTCTCCACTTCTAATCCAATGGCTTGATGGCCATTGTGTGAACATCAGGGTAGGCTGAAATATGGTGCAGTTACAATGAATCCCAATATCTCAGCAACTTAAAGCAAGAAAATTATTACTTGCATATTCTGTGAATTGTAGGGAATTCTGTTCACCATAGTTATTTGGGAACTAGGCTAACAGAGCATGAATCATTTTGAACATTACTAGTTGCTGTACGGGGGGGGGGGGGGGAAATTGGCTTGCAAGAGATACTTATTTTTTTAAATATATTTTATTGATTTTTTACAGAGAGGAAGGGAAAGGGATAGAGAGTTAGAAACATCGATGAGAGAGAAACATCGATCAGCTGCCTCTGGCACATCCCTACTAGGGATTGAGCCCGTAATCCAGAGCATGTGCCCTGACTGGGAATCGAACTGTAACCTCCTGGTTCATAGGTTGACATTCAACCACTGAGCCACACTTGCTGGGCAGGGTATCTTATTTTTAAAAGAAAATGATATCTTATTTTTAAAAGAAAATGATCACTCTTGAAAAATTGTTCTTTTGTGTGTGTGTGTGTTTTATTTCTCAGTATGAGCCTCTCAAACACCAGACATTATCATCCAATAAGCCACTTATATACCATCTAATGTAAATTAACATAAGCATGTATCATCCCTAAGGCAAAAAGCCCTCATGAAGAAGACTCCCCATGGAGCATCTGGCGGTTTTATAAACACAAAACCACAGACTTTATTCATAGCACCACCTTGTTTCCTGCTCCACATGGTATTTTCTGATTAAGCACCAGCCCCTTAAGGCATCACCGCAATATTTGGTTAACAGAAACTGACATATTTACATAATAACAGCTGACTTTTATGTAAGTCTTCACAAACAGTCTAGGGATTTTGGAAAATACTCTCTCTGGCTCTGAAGCATTTTCAATTTAGGAATATTTTCTTCAAAACTTTTCTATTCTCCCTTCACCATTAAAAGCCATTTTCTAAGGACTTTACCTAAGGACCACTTCTGCACTAGGCAACAAGCTCCATGAGACAGCAACAGAACCTGCGGTGCTCACCAGTGACTCAAAGGCCCAGCAAGGTGTCGCGTCATTTTTCATGAGTGCTGCACTTCGTGTCTCATGACTTATTAGACTAATTTATATGATCGAAATTTCTTATTGATCATGGGGTTATGTGTCTACCAATAGAGACATTTCTCTTACCAGAACAATACCTTAACATTTATTTTAATATTGAAAATGTAAAAAACCAACAACCAAACAAAAAAAAACATGGTCCAAGTTTCAGAGACTCACGTGACTTAATACCTCCCCACCTTCCCCCAGCTCAATGTTCTTTGAACCACATTCTGCTGCTCCTTCCTTATGATTCTATAAAAATCAAATTTAAATTAATTGTTTTTAAAAGACTATATTTTCAGATTAAGAAAAACTAAAAACTAGTTTGTAAAAGTCTTTATTGTATCCGTGCCACACATAGTAGTGAAAAATAACACTCCTAAAAAAAAGAATGCTACCTTTTCCACAACATTTTATTTTAAATAAAACTTCAAGTACTCTTACATAGATACAAAAAAAAGTCTGATCTATTTGCCTCCAATAGGCCACCACAACACACAGTAGATAAAACACAGTGGTTACAAATGTCTTTTAAATTTATTTCTGAGGCAAGGCAAATGGGAGGGAAATGTTTCTATGAAAAAATACTGTGTGTGTAGGAAATTGTCACAATTTTATTCCACGTGGATACAAATGATTATACTTTAATTTAGGCCCTGGTGGCTTAAAATTATGTAACAAAATAGAAAAAATGGAAAACTAATATCCCCTACACCCTGTTTCAAAGGCAGGCACTACCAAGATCAAGGAGACGCCACAGTGTTGGTAGAGGATAATTACTGTACAAGCTGTAGAGCTGTAATTACCTTCTGACTAAAGTAAAATGCTACAGTCCTTCTAAGGCATAAACAATAATGTCTGCAAACAATATATACACATAATACATATTTAAAGCAAGACTCAATATAAACAATAATGAACAGTATATACATGTCAACATTTCTTCACTGGCTTGAAATACAATTTAACTACACAAGTGATGCAGCAACATATATATATATATAAATGTACTTGTAACTCTACAGTAAAGTTTATTTTTGGTGCTTTTATAGCACATCAGTGTAAACAGTTTAACTTGGCTTTGTTTTATATTTTAAAACATTCCTTGTTGTATTTTCAAGATTTAAAGCAATTTACTAGTTCTTCCTTTTCACAGAAAACGAAGATTCTGGATGTGGTTTAATCATAAATAATTCATAAAATTAAATACATTCACTAAAAAATAAACTACAAAGTAAAAAAATGAAAAATAGATATTTATTGAGAGGGAAAGGAGAACCATTTCCCACGTTAGAGCTCTGGTGTTGAATATTCAGTGCGATTTGATATATTTTAATTGCTATTGCACTATAACACCCTTTCCTTTGAAAATTCTTTGGGTGTGCTTCCCTGTTCTACCTAAATTAGCTGATAAATCACACAAACCAATAACCAAGGGCCTTGGTTGTTGTAGGAGTGAAGCCTTTAAAAATGGTATCATTCTTCTGATACTTTTTTTTGTGATACTTATTTTAAGGAAAAAAAGTCATTATATATGTGCCTTGCACATTTATGTAAATTCAGTTCACATTGCTGGTCTCATTTGTCCTTGTTTAAAAGGAGAAAAAAAAAAAAGAGATTATAACTTCAGCTCACTTTGAAAGTATCTGTCCACTTTTTTTCAAAATACTTTCTCATACTGTGGCCAGCTCTGCCTATGTCAGAATCATCTTCATTAAATGTTTCACAGTTGTCAAACACAAGCCTGACATCCAGAGCAAAGGACTCAGGGCTCGGATACCTGAAAGAAAACACATGATTTAGAGGTTGCTTTGTTTTGTAACCAAATGAAGAGGTAATAAAAGTTAAAATAAAAAGGAGAACTGAAAGGGAAAAGAAAAAGATTAGGATACCTGCATTTAAAGTGATAGAAACCATATTATACCCTCTTATACATGGAATATGTAATATAATTGCATGTGGTCTGAACCACATAGGATTTAAAGACAGATGAAATGGAAAAACAAATTTCTCTGAAAAAAAAGATAAATTTCAACTTACTAGCATTTTTCCCACATCCAATTTCCTGGTTTACTTATATCACAATTCTGTTACAGGACTCATCCCATTTGATTCATTCACTAACACCTCTGACCAACTGTATCGCTCATAGTACCCCTATTGTTCACATTCAAATATTTACTTGCACTAGGTATAAGTGCTTCCTATGCACTGTCAACATTGTACTTGCCCTGTGGCTTCTACATACATCCCATTTCTCTTCTTCTCTCTTTAAATATGCTCTTTTGCTCAAGTATTGGGAGTATGATGATCCAAAAAAAGCATGTGCTGACCCTTCACCCAAGATAGCATTATGAGGAACTGGCTTTCAATAAGCAACATTGTGGCTCAGTGCTCTTTTAGTGGGATAGCCCACTTCTCTTTTTCTGTATGAACATAAGGAAGAGAACACAAAAGGGAATGAATCTGCCTAAACTTACTGATAAGAAAGGAGTGGTTTGTTTCAGGGCTTATAGAAATTCAAATTTAAATGAATTCCAACTTATAATAAGCTAGTACTAAGATAACTTTCCCATCATAAATACCTTTGCAACACACACTAAAGCTCTGAGAAACCTGATAAAAGTGGAGGTATTTTTTTTTATGAAATAACTTGTACAGTTTCCACTCCCTCCTTCTTTTATTATGTGCAACAATAAAAGAAATAGAATTTCTTTTTCTATAATGAGCTCACAGAGTTAATTCAGGCCTTGTTTATAACCTTACCCATTTCCTGTTCTTGCAATTATTATTTTTTTATTGAGGTGAAATTCACATAACACAAAATTAACCACTTTAAGGTAGATAATTCAGTGGCATTTAGTACATTCACAACACTGTCCTATCACCACCTCTATCTAGTTCCAAAACACATTGTCCTTTCAGCAGTCTCTCCCCATTCCTCCTATTCCCATCTCTGGGCAAGCACCCATCTGTGCTCTGGAAATGTCTCATAAATGGAATCATATAACGTGTATAATTCGTATACAACAGTTTAAAGCTGCTTTGAGAAATACTTATCTCTGTAGGCTGTCCCTTACCATAGGAAAGGTTAGTGATTAATGCTAGGGAGACTGGGATCCCGGAGAGAATTCCAGGCGATGTTCAGGGTGAGATAAAGGCAACCCCACTGTGTGCCCTCTTTTATAGAAGAATGGGCGCTGATGAAACCCAGCAGTTTCATTAAAGTAGGCCCTTGCAGGAACCCTCTCTGTTCTGTCCACTTCTAGTTTTAAAATATGAAATACTGTTTGTGGGGTTTGGTTCCAACTCATTAGGTTGGGTTTATCTGAACAATTCACGCTGGAGGAGACTGAATCCACTGAATCTTGCCTCCCACACAGCTGGCATCACAAACAGGATTGGAACAGACTGTTTCTCTGCCTGCCTCCGCGTGATCTCCTCCATTCACCAGGATTCATTCTCAAAAGGGAACTGCGATTATATAGCTCTTTTGGTAACTTTGTCTTAATGTGCAAGTCTGTTTGTTTTGGGGGTTTGGAGGTTGAGGTTCATCCTCTCCAGGAATTCAAAGAATCATGGAAGTTAAAGTCATGAGTTACTTTAAACATGGTCAAGTCTCCCTGTGTACATACATCTTGTCTTGGCACGATGATTATAAAGTCCATTGTACTACCCCCTAAACACCCAATTATAGAAAAAGCAAGATAACTAGTCCATATCTATACAGCAGCTTTTGCTGTTTGGTTCACATTAGAACCAATAGTTTTAATGATTATAAATGTTTTCTGAGTTTATAATGTTTTCTGGGCAGGTCCTTTCTATAATTAAAAAACAACAACAATCCTTTGAAAGACTGACATTTCAATCTTCAAAGAAATAAAGTAGTCATTTGGTCAATCTAATAAATCCTTTTATATGAGAGGGACACTCATTATCCATTAAGCTCTACTCAACTCTTCTAAATTGAATGTAAATTATGGAGCACAGTGATTTACACCAAAAGAATGCCAGAAAGAACTAAATAATATACTATATAATAATGAGGATCATAACGATAATTACACTACAATTTGTAGTTACTCTTTCAATGTAAAGTTCCTTCTTTCTCCATATTTTCTGTGACTTTGCCAGACGTGATGGGCATGAGCTATATTAAGCTAAACCAGGATATGGGAAGAAAGGGAGCAGGGAAGGGGTAAGAAAATACAGCTCACAGACACTGGCCATGCACATGTGGTTGCCTGTGTGTGGGCTTGTTCTGTCAAGTGAACAGCCTCATTATTGTGGCTCCAAGATGGGCCAGCATCAAGAGCTAGTTAAATTCCATTAACAGCTGCTACTCTCTGGCAGGAGCCTGAGGTCTAAGATCGTGAAGAGTGGCCAGCAAATTGTTCTTCAGAGAGGGTCACAAAGAGAATATGGTAGAGAGGAGCAAATAATAGTTTTGTCCCACATTTAAAATACATATTTTTGGAATCCTCCAACAACTCATAATTAAGTTTTAATACTTAAATTTTCTAATGATCTTCTATCTCTACATGTAATAATCTGACAACATTACAGGATCAGTTTTTATTAAATCCACATGAGACGATGTCAACACTCCACTGAAGCCCAAAAGAAGCTCCAGCTCACACATTACTCACTTACTGTGGGAGGCTTCCTCCACACTTTTCTTCTCCACCCAGGTGGAGTTCAGTGCCCTTCTAATGTCAAAAGCAACTTTAGCACACTCCTTTTTAATTGTTTAAATAATTGTGATTGACTTGTCATCCATACCGTATCACCCTAACCAAACAACACACACACACACACTCACACACCCTCCAAAGAAGTCAGGGCTTCTATCTTTGCTGTAAATTAATGTATTTTTGGCTCAGTAGAAAATTACCTAGAAAATTATCTATCAATATCAAGCATTCAATAAATATTGAACTGAAATGGTTTACTTACTGTCCACTACTTAATTTCTCTCTAATTGTGGAAAAATCCATAGGCTTCTTAATAACTTTCTTATAACCAGGAACAAGTTTCAAGTTTACAGGAAGTAGAAAAGGCCATGCATCCTCATGAGTTTCCATTTCAGTGAGGATCATACTAAAGAGAACAATATTTGAGATCAATATCTACGCTGTAGAATTTTCTATTTTTATTAAAAATGTAGCTTTTGTAATCTTTTAAGAAAAACAATGAAAATTAATTTATTAAAAGAGGTAAAAGAATACATTTACTTGTACTACAGACTTTTATATTTTCCTATTTATACAAATTGTGAGAAGGTCTCTAAACAGATAAAATGCAGTTATCATGAATATGTAGTGCATAGCAACCGAAATAATACCTGCAAAGAGCTAGGTCCTTGGAATCATCTTGCTTAGGTTTCTTAATAGAAGCAAAGCTTTCTTGCTTTGACAAATTCATGGAAGTGCTTTCCTCCATTTTCCTCTTTTTCAGGTCTTTGTTTCCTCTTTTCAGTGAACTGCTTGCAGATGCAGAGTCTTCATCTTCAGTGTCCCCTGTCAAAGGTCCTTTCTTTGCTTTCTTTGAATCACTAGTCTTTTTTCCTTTGACATGAAGTTTTTTGAATTTTAGAGTTTGACCACTTGCCTTTAATTAAAAAAAAAAAAGTAAATGAGGTATAATAAGAAGATGTAGGAAGTTAATAATTTTATTATTTTCAAAAGAGATCTACAAATTTGTTCTCTTATAAGGCTGAAACCTAATAAACCTGAAAAAATCTATCCTAAGAAATCTTAAAACGTGAAAACACTGATCTCAGGGTAACCCACCTTTACTACAGAACTTATCAGCAGCGTTCCTTTAATTTAGATCACTCACTCACTTGTTTAAAGATACAAAAAGACTATTATTTATTTAGTTAGTTATTGATTTCAGAGAGGGAGGGAGAGGGGGAGAGAAACACCAGTGATGAGAAGCATTGATCGGCTGCCTCCTGCATGCCCTTCATGGGGATCGAGCCTGCAACCCAGGCATGTGCCCCAACCTGGAACCAAACTGTGACCTTCCAGTTCACAGGTCAATGCTCAACCACTGAGCCACATTAGCCAGGCCAAAAGTACTAGCTTTTAAAGCACAATATAATTAAGAACAAAGATGAATAGAAATAAAAATATAAAGCTTGTTAATAAGAAAGTTGAAAAGGTAATTAGAAAGCTAGGCCAAGACATAAAAAACAGTTCATGAAGTACCCAATAGAGAAAAAGTCTTGTGTAAGATCAAATCTATTGGAAATGGATTTTATTTTTTCTGGATAAAGAAAACAAATGCATTTGCTATAAGAAGTCCACAAACTGTGGTTCTGAGGTATGAGTCAAGAAGTAGTGAAGGCTAAGGAAGAAAAGAAAAAGAAAAGATGTCTGTTTTGAGGAAAACAATAAAGAAATATATAAGAGATTATATTTGGAATCAAAGCATGTAAATTCCAGCTAGGACTCTGTTAGTAACTAGCTATGCGGCTTTGTACAAAAATATGTATAAGGCCCTGTTTTTCTCATCTATAAAATAAGGTGAACAACACAATTGTTAAGGTCATTCAAACTCTCAAATTACATGAAAGAAAATCTCAATGTGGCCTTATGCAATCTAACTGAAAATGCAGGCAGTGCATTGATGTAACAATGAACCCCTCAACACAATTTAGAAACAGGAAAATAAGATGGAATTTTGAGTTGAATATTATAATATACACAACATATCAGAGAAAAGTGATATGCAAAGTCACTGGTAATGTATGGGTTTTGTTTTGATTTTCCAGAATAGTGTTTACCGTCTTTTAAAAAATTATTTCATCTTTTATCCAGACTGTTAAGAAGTCTTAGAATGCAGTCAATACTTAATCTAGCCATAATTTAAAGTTGGCTGTATTTTTGCAATAAATTTGGCCAGAAACATTTCTTTGTAGTTCATATCAATTTTTTTTGAGAATTTCATGATCTCTTCTAGCAGCACTTTTTAAAAAATTGCTCTTAATCAAGCAATTAAAAATATTTGATTATAGGGAACACTTTGTAAACTATATGATTGTCTGACTGCTGTGCTGTAAACCTGAAACTAATACAAAATAGTGTTGAATGCAATCTGTAATTGAAGCATAAAATTTTAAAAAATATTTAGTTCCCTAATGGTGGCTAAAAGTATAGTTGAGATATTTTAAATTACTAAAATAATAAGGCAAACCATAAAACTAACACCTTCTTGATACCATAGCAAAGAATCACCAACCTCTGTCACTAGCTGAAACAATTTAAATGTTTTATTAAGTCTCTTTCCAATTAATTTATTAATTTTTATTCATAAAAATCTTACAGTTTTCACATAACACTGAGCTTTTAGCACTCTGAAATAATAAAAAAGAGAATGTTTGCTATAATGAGAAAAGGCCATTTAATGAAGATTAAATTAAATTACATGGAATAACTAAGATTAAATTAAGTTGGATTGAATAAAAACCAACAAAATTTCATAAATTATGGGCCAAAACTTCTAGTTCCTATTTGAACTAAAATATTATTTGGGACAATTTTCTAAGAAATTAATTTAGTAAAAAAACACACCAAAACACATGAAATTTAAACCACAGAAGCAAAAGACATTTTGATATTTAAAAAAAAAATGAAGTCTCTGTGTATTTCTTTAATAATGTTTATCAGCTTACCGCAATAGACCATGCACATATACATACTTTCAAAAGTAAGCTTTTATACTATTACTCTGTTACCTGATTACTTTGTTCTGAGACAGAGATGCCCCCTAGCCACCCATTCTATCTTGTTAAGAACCCAAATCCAAAAAGGAACTTCAGTTTGTCTTAAGCAGAACCTATCGAATTACACACTCAAGAGCACATTTCTATTATGTCTGTCTATTTATACATCAGAAGTTGTGAACTGGTGGCTCACAGGCTATAAACAGCCCAATTCCATATGTTGTTGTTTGGCTCATGTAATGCCTGTTGAAATTCTGAATTTATAGCCAACATTTAACATTTGGGCAGACATGCATAAAAATTCCTAATCCTGAAATACTGGTAGATTCTGGAACACTGGCACACAGGTCTATATGATAACAATTGGCCGGGGTTGAGTGGTGACTGTCCTATTTAAATGAGGGCATGACCTTCCTGTTTGCCACAGTCCCAGCCCTTTTGTGTCATTTGCCTGGCTTTTGTAGGCAATGCAATTTGAAACTTGTGTGCGTGTTCATGAGTGTATACCATTATGTATATGTTTACACACATCTATTTGATTCTGTGGTTCTGTGATTATGTATAAGTACAATAAAGCATCTGTGTATATATTGGCATATACATACACACACGGAGTAAAAATACTTAATCACAATGATGCATGCAGAAATAACCATTTGAGAGTATAGTATAAATATTTGTAAGTGACAATGAATTACTGGAAAGATATATTAAAACCTTAATTTCAAATCCTTATATCAAAATCAAATGTTCCTAATGTTTTTTTATTGATGTAAAAACAACATCTAATTTACTATATTTAAAAAACAAAATAAGCAGTGGCTTAGAAAGCTGCATTTACTTAGAAGGGCTTGGATGAGATCATAAAACTTCTGTCTCCTTTGGTGATAGCCAAAATTCTAATTTAAACACATTTACTGAAAACAAAACCTCCTGTAGCTTATCAGATGATATTTCCAACACTTAAAACAGTGACTTGTTAATAATTCATACAGTATTAGAGAAACTATCTATAAATTTACAGTTATAAAATGAAAAAATAGTTTATGTACAACCAGTGAAGATAATCATTGGGTTACATTTAACTAATATATAAAAGCCTAAGCGACCATTAAGACCGGTTGACCGAATGACCGGTTGACCAAACAACTGGTAAACTGGTCGCTATGATGCACACTCACTACCAGGGGGCATATGCTCAACGCAGAAGCTGCCCCCTGATGGTCAGTGCGCTCCCACAGCCAACCTCTCCCCAGCCGGCCGGCCAACCTCCCTCAGTCCCTCCCCCCTGCCTGCCAGCCCTAATCAGCCCCGATCGGCCCTGATCGCTGACCAGGCCGAGGAACTCTACCCATGCACAAATTCGTGCACCAGGCCTCTAGTATATAATAAAAATGATCAAGCAATAAATAAAAAAATGCCATTAGTAGTGAAAATGAGGCCATGTGGGACCCTCTGCTATTTTGTAAAATACAGTTTAACATAAACATGTTGCAGACATTTGAAGTTATTAAAATTTTCCCACCCATGACCGTATTTGGTCCTCACAAATTACCAGAAAGCAGATACTGTTCCTTTTTACAAATGATAACCTGAAGCTAAGAAAGCACTCTAACGTTGATAGATCAGGAAGGTGTGAAAACAAGCAAAAGAGACTGAAAAGGAGCAAAGGCAAGAAGAAAACCAGGTGAATATCGGTTCCTGGAAGCCAAGTGAAAGCAGGGTTTCAAGAAGGAAGAAGTGTTCCTCTCTAGCAACAGTACCTACTAGGTTGGGGAGGCCTAAGCACTGACCACGGAGTTGAGCAATGTGGATGTTATTTGTGCTGTGATAACAATTTTGGAGAAGCTGTGGAGGCGAAAATCTGACTGGAGTGGATTCAAGACAATTGAAGGAGACACATCAGAGAGAACCAGGACAGAAAACACTAGAAGTTTTACTATAAAAGGGAAAAGGAGAACTAGGGGAGTGGTCCAAGAAAGGGGTGAGGCCAGAAAAGGGGTTTTGTTTAGTTTTCTTAAGGTGGGAGAAATAGTAGCATATTAGTAGGCTGGTAAAAGAACTCTGTGGAGAAAGAGAAATTGATGATGGAGAAGAGAGAGTTGCTGGAGCCATACTCCTAAGGAAGTGAGAGGGGATGGGATCTGAGGCACAAGTTGGCTCATCTGGGGCATTAACAGCTCATGGCAACAGGAGAAAAGGTTGAGTATGTGAGCCCAAATACAGGAAGGATGATGGGTGTGGTAGGTGGTGAATCCTTGAATATTTTCTTCTAATGGCTTCCATATTTTCAAGTGAACTTGGAGTAAGGTCATCAAATGAGAATAAGAATGGAGACAGAACCAGAGGTAAATCAGCAAGCAACATTAAAGGCCCCCTTAATGCCTTCAATTTAAAGGACTGGGCGTGTGTTTTCCAGCCATATTCAGATTTAAAGGAGCAGGTGCTGGAGAAGTCAGGAGAGTTGGATTAGCCAGAATGCTGTTTTTACTGAGTGAGAGAGAGGCAAAGGGGCCACAGTTGGACGCAATGAGTACGATAATGGGATACTGTCACATTATAAGCTGGTTAGGAGAAAAGAGAGGACACCATATGGGAAAGGGACAGTGAAAAGCATTAAGATAAATGAATTGAAGGTACTGGTTGAAATAAAAGAATTGTTGGAGTGTTAGGGTGGACTGGAAAGAAGGAGGCAGTAGACAGATGGATGTTTGGAACTGAGTTTATGAAGAGGCAGTATTACTGGTAATGATTAGGTGAAGAGATTAAACAAGAAAGAGAGTGACTGAGGTAGGGAACACCTAGCAGAAGTTGGCCCTCCCTGCATGCTGACCCTTTCATACTTATTGCTCTTTATTTTATAACTCTAAAACCCATTTTTCCTATTTTGTCAAATTGCTTCTCTTTAATCAATTATGAGAGTTCAACGGTTTTTTAATTTAAATGTGATTGGAGAGTAACTTAAAATGCATATGAACTAGCAGTTCTATTCCTAGGTATATACCCAAGAGAAGTTAAAACATGTATTCATACAAAAACTTGTGTATGAATGTTCGCAGCAGCATTATTCGTAACAGCCAAAATATGGAAACAACCAAAATATCTATCAACTGATGAAAAGAGAAATAAAATGTGGTATATCCCTACAATGGAATATCATTTGACTATTTAAAAAGGAAATACTGATACATCCTAGAACATGGATGAACCTTGAAAATATTGTGTAAGTGAAAGAAGTCAGACACAAAGGCACATATTACTTGATTCTGTTTATCTGTAATAACCAGAAAAGGCAAATCCATAAAGTTAGAAAGTAGGTAAGTGGCTGCCTAAAACTGAGGGGATAAGAAGGATGGGGAATGACTGCTAACTGACATAAGCATACTTTTTGGGGTCATGAAAATGTTCTGGAATTAAACATAGGTGATGGCTGTACAATTCTGTAAATATATGTAAAAAACCCCCAATGAATTGTACACTTTAGGAAGGTGAATTTTATGGTATATCAATTATATCTCAAAAAATTCCCATAAAAATCTGCAATTAACACAAATAAACTCATAGATACAGACAACATATTGGTGGTTACCAAAAGGGATGGGGAACGGAGGGAAGGTAGAAATGGATAAAAGGAGACAAATATATGGTGACAGAGAGAAACTAGACTTTTGGTGCATACAAATAGCTATATATATATATATAAAAGCCTAAGTGACCATTACAGCGGAATGACTGAATGACCAGAACAACCAGTCACTATGACGGGCACTGACCACCCCAGTCACCTGATTGGGGCCTGCCGGCCAACCTCCTAGTCTCTCCCCTCTGCTGGCAGGTGCCAATCGCCTGATGGGGAACAGGGAACCAGGGGTGGGTGGTGGTGGATGCAGTGGTGCCAGGCCAGGCGGGTGTGGGCGGGGCTGGCTGCCAGCAGCCAGGGTAAGGAAGGCCCTGGCCGGCCAACCTCCAGAACCCTGAAGGCTTTTTAAAAACCTCTTTCTGGGGGGGAGGCTTTTCTCCCCCCCCCTCCAGCCACATGGGGCAGGGGGAGGCACTAGCCACGGAGCCGCCTGCCGTGGAGCCACCCAACCTCTCCCTGCACCCAATCAGATTGAGTCTGGCACACAGTGTGGTGGAACACCCCAAGCTGCTGCCCACAGGCGGGAAGCTGGTGGGGGTGGGGCGTGGACACAGGGGCCTCAGAGCTGGACCACCCAGCCCCCAGCGCACTCTGCTTGGAGGCGTCCAGCTGCAGACTTCCGACCCCACTAACTGGATCAATGGTGGGTAGAAAGCGACCCGGGAGGGTGAGGAAATGAAACTTGGGGCAAGTACCACGGGCGCAGTCCCCGTGACCTTCCCCTCCTAGGATAATGCTGCACACCTTAATCTCCCATGCACCAAGAGATAAATGTGGATTCGCAAAGAGGCAGGCTCCTGAGGAGCTTCAGCTGGGGGGACGAGAGGAGTTACTCACTTCTGGTACCCCATCCTTTGCTTTAAGGCTGCATTCTCCTTCCCTAACACATGTTGCTTGAAGTACACAATGGTTTGTGTTTAGACATGTGATAAACATGGGGAAAGCAAAGTTTTGTGCTTTAAAACAAAAGAGCCTGGAGTCTTTGGGTGGTGTCTGTCTCTCTCTCACACACACTCACACACACACACACACACACACACACACTCTCTCTCTCTCTCTCTCTCTCTCTCTCTCTCTCTCTCTCTCTCTCCCTCTCTCTCTCCCTCTCTCTCTCTCTCTCTCTCTCCTTCCTCCCCTCTTCCCTGGCCTGGTGAATCTTCATGCAGAAAGTAAACCCTAGCTCCTCACTGGAGAGGCCTCTGTTTTGTTTTATTCTCTCACAAGGTTTTTTTCTCTAACCTCTAAACAGGCAGTTGGACATCCCCCGAGGGGCCCCAGATTGCAAGAGGGTGCAGGCCAGGCTGACACCCCCATCCCCCAACCCATGCATGAATTTCTTGCACTGGGCCTCTAGTTGAATCATAATGTTACACACCTGAAACCTATAAAACGTTATTAACCAATGTTACCTCAATTTAAAAAAAAAGGTTTAGTTTTCATTGATCTTACCTTAGCAATGCAAGCTGGACAAAACCAGTCCCCATCTGGTATAGTTGTTATCTTGGGTCTATGGCAGTAGGTGTGACAGCCTTTGTCACAGCCGTCACAAAGGAGGAGCAGTTCTTCATTATCTCCCTTTCGACAGATTTGGCAGTACTATAATACATGGAAAAGCATTTAAAATTAGCACTCTGCTATGAATAATACTTACTGGGATATTAAACAAACCGTCATTCCTAGTTTACATTAGTAATGAACATTCTGCTTGCTAACAAATATATAGTAGCCATACACATCTATGTATCTCTCGTTACACAGATATGGACCACATGACGGGTGAGCAGTTCAATTGGGGTAAATGCACATTTCAGGTACACTGCAAAGAACAAAGCTAGAGGTCGGGTGCCTGCACACACTTCAGAAGCATGTACACATTAACATATGAAATAATTAACATGACATCAGAGCACATAAAGCAATGAATAGCTTTAATACATGATGTTTTAATTTTTTAATGTATTTCATTTTTTGCTTATCTTAGCATCCTCATGATATCCTGAGAAAGAAATAGGAGTTAATTTTTAAGAACAAAATTAGGTTAGCATTAGTATCAGAATTATACATAATATATGTAATTTAAAAAGTCCTTATATTTCGACTAAAGTATTCATCTATTTTTTTATAATTGATTAAAAAATGGGTCCAAACTAGGAAACTTTGGAAATCAATCCAAATCAAACATGTGTCACAAATGTAGACAATAAATCCTACAAAATGATTTCTTAGGGAAAAAAATCATACAATAAATTAAAGAATTTAAGATGTCATGATTTTTTTATAGAACTAAAAATAAATTATTTCTTCTGTTAAAAGTTTCTAATACCATTAAGAACCTTAACATATATAAAAAGATTTCCCCCCATGCATACATATTCTGTATAACAAGTTTCACAAAGGAAAAGAAGGAAAGTTAGACAAGTAAAACTTTTAAGATGACTTTAAAAAATGTAAGTACTAACATTATATTTTGACATTTAGTTTATATCTTGTCATAGTAGAAAATGTCCTGCAACCAATATATTTAAGATGAAAATATTTAAACTATAAATCATTTATACTGATGTATAATTATGTATTTATGTACTCTTAAAAACAAAGTAGCTTAACTGTTCAAACTTCATTTTTTATTCTCAATACAATTAATCAATTTGGGAAACACTAAAATAAGTCTTATATAACTCAATATATACATCAATGATAGCTTAAGAATCTTATCAAAAAGGCAGACATACATTATTCAACTTAACAAATATCAAATATAGTGTGTCCCCCCAAAAAAATGCATACACATTTTGAATAATTGTTAATTCCAATGGGTTAAAGCGGAAAAGAAAGAAACATCAATTGAGCTATCGGCTATTGAAGTGTGTATACAATTTTTTTGGTACACCCTATATATGTAATATATATAATACTAAAATTGCATGTGTACTAGGAGCAAAAGCAGTAGTTTAATGTTGCAACAGTATTTATTTTATGACCTTACCTAATACCACATTGTTTAATACCTAAAGACGGTGCTATTTTTCCAAGTTTGAGTTACAGTTTTAAAACTTCTATTGCAAAAATATTCACTGAGAAATAACATTTGGAAAGTTATAGTTAAATCACTATTTCAAAATTTAAAAATCAGATTAATGAACATTAAGTTAATTCTCACTATTTTCTACAATAGATAACTAAAAATACCATAAAGTCCGTTTCACATCTCACATTTATGATTTAAAAATAATTTTTTCTGGAAATTATTAAGAAAGGGTGACAGATATTAAGCTCTTAACACTTTCAAAAAATCACAGTAATAGCTCACAATATGTTAGAACAAGTGTATTAACATTTGGTTTTAACTCCTTTGCTCCTATAGTAAAATATAGTAGATGTTGCCTTTTGTTTAACATTAACAATAACATAAAGCACACTGTGGGCAGGATTATATGGAGATAAATTACAACAGCTTCTTCCATCCTGGTAAGCTTTGTCTCTGGCAAAGAATGTATATCTAAAGATATCGAGCACTTTTACATTTTGTTATGACTTATTATGAAGATTATTATAGGTACTGTTACATTTCTAATTAAAGGTTACAAAGTGCTCATTAATCTTTGAATATGAGATTCTGCCTTCAATTTAAGGTAATTTCATAGCAAATAATGTATTGTTAAGCATTAAAAAAAGAATGAAGATTATTAGAGATGGAATTATATAATGATAAATGTATGTTAATATATGGTAAAGATTTATGAATTTGCAAAAACTGAAATAAAGCTTTAGACAGCAGAAAGAAAGTATACTAACATAAAGGCAGATTTTGGTACAAGTTTTGGGTTTCTGTGTATAGGTTATAACAAAACTGACCATATCAGGATGACAGTTTTGGAACAGATTAGAAAAATAACTATACGAAATTCACTTTGATGTAGCAATTCAATCTTTTTTACTCATTATAGTGTAGATTTCACCAAATATATTTGAGTACATGACTTTAAAACTGATTTTAATGCTAATTTTGAGAAGAAAAAATTTTACCTAGCAAAAATGCTAGCAGATGAACTGAGCAATGCCTTAAAATTTATGGTAAATTATAATCTGGGTTGGGAAAGACCTAAATTTGAGAATATCATGAAAACTACAGATTCATTATTCCATGGACATTTTAGGAAGAAGTAGAAAACCACAGAAGAAAACAAATTTATTCATAAAGAATGAATAAGGCCTTGAGTAGTCTAAGCATAGAGGTAAAAATTAAGAATGCTAAATTATTTAAAGATCATTTCTTTGGGAAATGATTATTTTAAGGAAATGCTTAGTCATTCTTGACAACAAATCTCATATATTTAAATTTTAAAGGAAACCTGTAATTCAGAAGCAAATGTTAAGCTAATTAGTAAAAGTCTACATATAATAGGTATTTCTATATATAATATATAAGAGGCAAAAGGGACATATGTACATGATTTAAAATGATATCTTTTTGGAAAATATATGAAATATAGCTTTTATTTTGAACACATAGCATTTGGTGCCTGGTACAAAACAGGCCACTATCTCTCTATCCCTCTCTCTTCCTCTCTGAAATCAATAAAAATATATGTATTTTTTTAAAAAAGATCTATTCTTCAAGTCATCTATATCAGAGGCCAAATACATATCAGTACATGAAAGAAGACTTCTCTGCTTATATTTACTTCTTTAAGTATTTCTTAGGATTAAAAAATGAAAATTGATAGAAATATAAAGACATTTTAGGAATGCAGTGAATGTAGGTAGCAGGTAATGTTACCAACTGGAATGTTTACAAGAGTAGAAGGATCTTCAAATATTTAGATTAACAGCTATTATGTTGACGGAATATAGAAGACAACTTCAGCTAGATTTATAAACAATATTCAGCAGAGGGATAATCAAAAAAGAAAAGAAAAAGAATACATTTGGTAGGTTCCTTCAGAAAGCTCAAAATAAGGAAGAAAGAGTCAAACTATGCAGAATAAGAATGAGCAAACTCTCAAGTACAGCACACATTATTTTGAAAATCAGTAATGTACAATTAAGGAAGATCTGAAGATAGGAAAAAATAGGACAAAGTAAATTAGTTATAGTATTTCTTAAATGAAAACACTTACAACTTTCATAATTGATTTTTCCCATGCTATTGATTTCTGTAACTGCTGAACGCACAGAGCTACCTGTGCAGCACTGCGAGCGTCTGACAGTGCCCTTCTCCAAACCCTGAGCCCTGGAGCAATATCCTCTTCAATTCTGCATTGAAATATAGAAAAATTAAGTAGGTCATGTCCACATTTATGGTTACTGAATGTGCAACAATCATCACACTGAAAGCCAAGCAATGACAAAAACATGGAACAGCCAATAAGTATAAGGTTTAAGCAACTAAATTTGATGTAGTGCACAGACTGTGGCTACGTGCCTCAAAGCTTAGTCACAACCAGGTAAAATGTAAGATTACTTTGCAGGATTATCAATGCACATAACAAAAAAAAAAGTTTTTACAAAGCACCATGCAAATAGCATGATCCATATGGATCAAATAGCATGATCCATATGGATCACAGACATACAAGAAGATACATAGATAACAGGCAATAGAAAATAGGCTCCAATTAGCAAAGAAGCACAATAATTTTTCAAGTTAATCTCAATAACCTACCCGTCACCATCACCACTAATGGATGGTGCAGGAGCAGGGACAGTAACTGTGCCCACATTATCCACTTTGATCTGAATGGTGGTACTTAAGGGGCTCTTCAGATACCTTCTTTCAATGTTCCGCTCCAAATCAGCCAGCCTGGTTACAGCTATATCTAGGGGGTTGTCACTCTTCCGTTCTAGTGCATGTGCACTGCTTTCTTCTTCGCCAGTAAATTCTCCATCATGCTCCTTGCACAATTTAGAGAATGACTTATGTTCAAAATATACCAAGTCCTCCCTTTCTGATGCAGGCTCTGGACACATCCAACCCTATATATCGAGAGAATAACGTTATTATGGTTTTCTTTTAAAATGCCCAGTTGGTGAATTACCTTTACTTAAAATTCAGCAGCAAACACCAGCAGATCTCAAGGATCTTTATTAAGTTTTTACCTTGTCTTTCCTAATGGTGGTGGGTAGAAACGATAACAGAACATTAAAATAAGCAGTTATAAGAAAAATAAAAAACTTTAGATAATACAAAAGGTATAATGACAACCAGCAAAGTATTCTGGAGACTAAATGCTTATTAATTTCACAGGACCACAAATTGGTAAACAGAAACCCCTCAGCAGTCTCTGAACTTTGCTCTTCCTTTCCACTTGCATTCCTGCACCACTCATTGATGCAGGTCCTTGTACTCACCATTTTCCCTCTGGCTGCAGGAGCTTTGCATAGCTGTTATGTTTGTCTGTATAGCTTTCCCTGTTCCTCCTCACCTAGTTAACTCCACTCTCTCTGCAACTGCCATGTTAGTATTTGCATCCTCAGGGAATCCTTCCTTGAGCTCCCTCAGGGGGTAAATTTCCCCATACAGGCTTCTCATAGGACCATATAATACTCCATAGCCTGGTGGCAGTCTAATTTTATACTACTGTTCATATTTAGCATTTTCCTACCTCTAAATTCCATGCAGGCAGGGAACGTTCTGTTTTTACTCATTTTATCTAAAACTCAGTGAAGGCAAATAGTAGGCGTATATATAATAAATTTTTATTATAATTCAGCTTGCTTATATTGATCCTTTAGCCTCAAGGATTCCCTGTTTAACAAAATCCAAACTCTTGCTATGACATTTAGTTCATCAATCTACCTTTCTGTCTCATGTTCCCATTCATGCATCCTACCCTGCAGGCAGATCCATGTCTTGTGACTCCAGACATGTCCTGAGCTTGCTGATCCTGGTACTGTGCTCATGCTGTTCTCATCCCACCCTGGAATTCGTGTTCTCTGACTGTCAGAGGATTACTCATCTTCTCAAGTTCCATCTCAGCTCCTACATGAAATCTGCCTGATCTCCTCCATTTCTCCACCAGAAACTGTGTATTCTTTTTCTAAATTCATGTGAGATTCTGTACTTCACTGCAGTCAGTTACCAGAGTCTGCAGAGATGTATACATGTCCTATTATATAGCAAGCTTTCTGAAGGCAGAAACCATATATATATTTTAAATTCTGTGGTGTCTACTGTCTAATGTGGAATAGGTATGTACTAAGTGCATATTAAAGGAAAATCAGAATTAACATTATCCTTTTTATTAAAAAATTTAAGAGATAATTATTTTATCTTTATATTGGGATCAATTCTTCCTCTTTAACCCAGTAGAACATTTAGAAAGTAAGGATGGAGTTCTGAATAGTACACATAAGTGCATTAGGTACAAGTCATGTCACATGAACCTCATTCCCATCTTTTGAGAGAAATATGAAATAACTAAATCAAGGGAAGGAATCCTCTAAATACAGTATATCTTGATTTCTATAAGGCAACTGATAAGACAAAAAAGTGGAGGACTATATTAGAGTAAGAGAAGTCTAGATGGTAAAAGACACTATACCCAAAAACTGGTGATTGATAAAGCTCGTCAGCTCAGAAAAGGTGTAAAGAAGGCAGTGTAATGCATAACATTACTGCCACTATCCAAAGCTCTATATTTGGCCAATACACTTATGAATAATTCAGTTGATGGCTATTAAATCTTCAGGTGACTTAAAGTTTCAAAGAAAGTTAATAATTCTTTATGAAAGGAATAAGATTAAAAATTTCATATGCTGAAAATGGTACCTAAATGAAATTAATAAAAATAGAACAATTTATATATACTAGAGGCCCGATGCATGAAAATTCGTGCAAGAGTAGGCCTTCCTTCCCCCAGCTGCCAGAACTGGCTTCCCTCGGGCACCTGGGACCTGGGCTGCTTCCCCCCAGCCCCTGGCAGGCACCCGGGACCCAGCGGCTTCCCTCCAGCCGCCAGGAGGCACCCGGGACCTGGGCTTCACTCCGGCCCCAGTTTTGCCCAGAATGATGTATGGAAGGATGTCCAGTCCAATTAGCATATTACCCTTTTCTTATTATAGATAAAAGGCTAAGTGACTGACGACCAGCTGACTGGCTTACTGGCCAGTAGGTATGATGCACACTGACTGCCACGGGGCAAACGCTCAACGCAGGAGCTGCCAAGCGACAGCAAATTTGCAGAGTGCCCTCTCGCGATTTGAGACCCCTTGGGGGATGCCGGATCCCCACAGGCCAGGCCGAGGGACCCCACCTGCTGGAGGGACCCCACTCACTCTGCAGACGGCCTTTGAGCCCCGGTGCCGCTGGCCAGGGAGGGACCATGGGAGGTTGGCTCCAGGGCATGTCTGGCCCATCTTGCCCAGTCCTGGCCCCACCGGCCACCTTCTAATTAATTTCTTTTCAATGTGCACAAATCCATGCACTGGCACTAGTGATAAATATAAATTTTAAGCTCTGCAGTTTAAGCAATGAATCACAGAAATACTGAATGTGATAGGACTCACTTAAAAGCACTCTGAAAGAGGCTCAGGGATTTTTTTAAAGCATATACTCAGTGAAGCAATGGTATGTATGATGTGGATGCTGAAAAGGTAGAGAATTCAAATAGCATTAAGAGAAGTATAGCACTGGATTAAGGAAAGTCAGTCACGTGAACACATTCAGACAACTCTATGTACAATTATGGGCATGATATTTTAAGAAGGTTATTGACACTGGCATTTATTCAGAAGAGAACCATGGGCCTGGAAACCATTTCACAGGACTCATGGTTGAAAGAATTAATTAGCTTGTAAAAGAGAAACTTTAAAAGAGACATAGGATTTGTTTTTTGAGGAGCTGGAAGAGTAATTAGGCTTTTTATGTACTCAGCAATAGAATTAGGATTAGAGACTTGCAGATTTTCCTATAATATAAAAAATGTCCATATTATTAGAAAAATAGTTTCTATTTTCTTCACTAAAAGTAAAAATGAAAGTTCCACTGCTTAATGTGTCTTCACAATCGCTAGTTCCCAGGCTAAACATATAACTCTGTTTTCCTTTTAAAAAAGAAAAACAGATTAAGTCTTTATAGGTGTTAAAATAATGTTTTGTGGTTATTTTCATCACTTGTGTTTTCAGACTCAAGACTAATATAATTAATTTCTTAGGATAATTCAGCAATGCCTTATTAACAGGATGTTAAAACACCCCCTTAAAAAACAAATTCCACTTATCTTAGCTACTGAGAACACAGTCCCAACACATTTAAGCAGCCAGTAACTTGACAAGGTCAGTGCACCAAAAATGAGGATGTTTCCAGAAAACTATTTCAGGCACAAAGAGCTTGATGATATATTTCCCCAACCAGTAGCCAATTTGAATTGGAAAACTAGGTGGGGGGATGTTGCAGGAAAATAGGTTTGAGAGAACCAATAGAATTAAAACTAGCACATAGCAACAACTAACCATGAGAGAAGACAAAGGCAGACTATAGAAAGCAGATGAAGTAGTTGAAAAAGCAAAACACACTAGGATAATTTAATTTAGGGGCAAAACCTCTTTGCATTTCCTGAGGGACTCATTATCTATTAATTGCTCTTTATACTGATGGTCCTGTGTCACCACAATAATTTAAATCAAAGTCATTATTCTCAATTTAAGAAGTCAGTGTAATGCATAACATAAGCCATCCAACAAACATGTTAAAAATTATGGCACTAAGTGGAATAATTTTTATTTCTCCAGAAAATTAACTTGTGTAGAAGAGTTTATTTGTGGAAAATGCCAGATAAATGAGGCACTTTTATACTGGATTATAGTACCAGGAGGATTATATATATAGTTTGCTAGCAAAATAGTTTCAGCAAATGATAGATTTTTGCTTCCCAAAGTTAGTAATTATGTTTGTGTCAAAAAAAGGGCTATTTTATTGCTCTGGAAAATGACATTTTTTTGGAGATGCTCAAAAGTTTCCAACTGCCAGCATTAATTAGGAAGCAAAATTTTAATCATTCGATAGAATAAGTATTATGACATATATCTCTCATTTGAAAAATACACTAAATCAAATTACATGGTGACATTTTCTCAACCTTTCCAGGTGTCTGTTTCACCCTTATTCATCAATAATCCATTTATTGTTAGAGACATCCTCACATTATCAATTGAGAAGAAAGACCTCTACACTTCTCTTTCCAAAGATAAAAATTCTTGCACAAAGATAAAGTCCATTCAAAGCCAGTCTGAGCATTGCTTTGTGACCTGGTAATGCTCATTAGGTAAATAAATTAAAACTTGACATATTTATGTAGGGGGTGTGTGTATCATAATATAACCTACATTTGGATATAGCTATATACTCCAGTTTTAAATTACATAAAATGAAAGTGTGACATATAACATGGATTGTATACAAGGGGGTTCCTGGTTCTATATGCAACACTATAATAGAAGCTTAATTGAGTATTACACTATTCATGGGTAAACTGTGGTATTCTGTTTGTGGTAAACAACTGCATACTGGAAGTGGTATTTTTTAATACTGTAAAGGAGGCAGCAAGATTTAGTAAAAGGAACATGGGCCTGCCCTAGCTGGGTTGGCTCAGTGGATAGAGCATCAGCCTGCAGACTGAAGGATCCTGGGTTTGATTCCAGTCAAGGGCACATGTCTGGGTTGCGGGCTCCATTCCCAGTAGGGGGCGTGCAGGAGGCAGCCAATCAATGATCTCGCTTATTACAGATGTCCCTATCTCTCTCTCTCCCTCTCTCTTCCTCTCTGAACTCAATAAAAATTAAAAAATTTTTTTAAAAAAGAAAAAAGAACATGGGCTTTGGAGTTAGACAGACTTAGTCTGAATCCACATTTAACCACTTACTACACCTTGTTCCTTACTTGTAGGGTGGGGGAAATTTATTCAGGATTGTTTTGAAAATTAAATGAGATAAAGTGAAAACATTTAGCACAGTAACTGGCACATATCAAGCATATAATAAATATTAGTTACCTTCTGTTATCCTAAAGAGATTTTATTTCAAGTTAATTTTACCTTCACTTGCAAACTTGCTGATGCAACTCTCCTTTCTAGATCTTCTACCTGCTGAAGAATACTCAAATCCATTTCCATTGCTTGCTCTTCTACTGACCAGTTCTCCACAATATCTCGAGTTACCTGGTTTTCTTCATTTTCATTTAATTCAATAATAGCAACTACATTTGAAAAGAAATTTATTTTAAAATCCACTTTATGCCTCAATGCGTTCTTCCAGAATGTGAATAAAATTCCAGAGACAACATGTACATGTTACTTAATACATAAATGCTACCTGTGCATATACATGCAGCTTACTCTTAAAGGTAGGAATATTATTTTTTCAAGAAACAAAACAATGCCTGCAAGTTGTAAAAAAAGCTGTAAGGTAGTAATACCAACTTAATAAATATAATTACTGTTTGTTGAGCAAGATAGAAAAAAATGCCATTTAGTAATAAATTAAAAATCAAAACATACAAAATATGGCTTAAGATAAAAGTATCAATTCTCAAAACTAAGCAAGACATCGCAGAAATCTCTTTTAGGAACATACCATCCTTATTCTTGATGCAGGCTTGAGTAATATAATCCAGGTGTTTCTGAATCTGTTTTTGTAATGCCTTTTCCCTTATTCCTCTGAGATGGAGCACTTTGAGCAAAGCTTTTAGGTCTTCTGGGTCAATAATTCTCCACCAACCAAACTGCATTTCTAAGTCAAAGTAAACATGCAGGTCTTTTACAAATATTTTGAATATGAACTAACGGCACAATGCAAATAAAAAGATGTGTAACTGTATATAAAACCATCAAAGGAAGATTCAGCTGTAACATAGAAATCTATAATGAGATAAAGTCAACACACCTACCAACTCAATGCACCTACCTTCTGGAATAGGTTTTGGACTAGGAAAATCTACTGGTTTTGCTACTTCAACAGCTGCAGGTTGAGTTGAAGAGGCTTTCTCATTCTGTGGTACTGGAGATTCACTTTTACTTGAAGCAACGTTGGGAGTCAAGAATGAATTAACATTTCCTTCAGATAATGCCAACCCTGATCCCAGACTAGGTAAAGGTGATGTAAATGGAATAGTGGAAGTAAGCATGCCAGTGGACCACCCACAAAATTGGAGTCCCATCACAGATACTCCACTTTTCGTCTGCAAAAAACAAACAAACAAACAAACAAAAAAAGAACAAAACCAAAACAATTTAAAAGCAGAACAATCTCAGAAGTTTGAAAAAATGTTTGGAATCTGAAATTTTTAAAAAATTCTGAAAAATATTCTTTCACTTATCACAATTATAGGAAAACTAAATATAATAACAATGTTAAAATCTATGTTCTTATTTGCTCTGCAAAGTATTTTCCTTTAAGATAGAATACAATAGTAAAAATTATAAAGTAATTAAGAAGCCTTTGTCTTAGACTAGAAATCAGTAGTTCTATAAAGCTTGGTGATACCAATTCTGACTCTCTTCAGTTTTTAAACTGTAGCAGGGATATAAATATTCAACTGATTTCCCTTACGGGAAAATCTTCATGGGGTCAAAGATCAAATAAAGCAACACGAAAATGAGTTACACTTAGCAGTACTAACCTGAAGAGGTGACAAAGCAAATGGATTTAGGCCAACAGGATTCTGGGCAGAAGATGATCCAAGGAGAGGAGCTGGGGCAGGTGAAGGTGACTTAGACGGTGGCTGAGACTGAGGAATCGCTGCAGAAGCAGCTGGCATATCGGTGTGGGTAAGCGAAGTGTCATCACAAGGGGTTCTGGGCAAAAGGCTAAACCACTGTCTGTTCTTTTCAGTCAGTGTTTTTAACAGCTGGTCATTGGGGAGAGGGCTGTAGAACTTCCCTGGGCCGCCTGAACCAGCACCGAACAGATTATTAGAGTCTGCCTTTTCCAGGCTGCTCTGTGTAGCTGTTGACTGAATGCTGCCTACTGGGTGTTTCCCACTGTTCTGGTAAGACACTGTGCACCCATTGGCACTACTATTTGATTTAGGGGTCATTACATCTGACTCAGAAGGCATCTTGGCTACTTCTAAAAGTTTGCTTAATTTTGAAAAAGAGCCAGGTTTCTGAAGAAATAGGTTTATGTTGTCTTTCTCTTTAGGGTCTTCCTTTTGCTCACAATGATCTGGATTTGAACAATTTAATGTATCCTCAGAAGTCTCAAATATTTCTTCTTTGATCTGAATACTCTCTGCCTTTTTCAGTTTTTCTCTTTCCTTTGCAATTTCTTCTAGTCCTACAATAATTGAAAAGTATTATGAATATCAGTTATTCCAGATCAAACAATACTATAATTATATTTTAGTACAGTTTATCAAGTTCCTAGTATGTACATAATTATTTAACAAACTTTTCTAGATACTTAATACTCTTTAATTTTTCCTTTTTTATAGACTAGATTTTTGGAACATTGGAACATTAATGTAATTGTATAACTAATTATTACAAAAAGCTAAAATATAAAAAATATTAAAACTCTTATAGCAAAAAATACTATTAACTTTTTTGTATATATACTTCCAGCATTTCTCTATGCACACACATACATACTTAAACCTATACATTTAAAAAAATTTTTATTTTATTGTTTAAAGTATTACACATAGTAGTACATATATCTCATTTTTCCCTCATTGGTCTTCCCCCAGTCTCCCCTAACCCCTGTCACATGCTATACATTTTTAAAAGGCACTCCTATTATATGTATGACTTTTTAATATGCATGCTTTACTTTGTAAAGATCCTGATGTGTCGATAAATATATAACTATACTATAAATGTTAATGGCTACAGAGTATTCAATAGAATATATCATAATTTAAATAATAAATATTTTATTGATGCCTCTTAGTTGGTCCCAGTTATTCATTAATATAAGTAATGCTTTGAGTGATAAATGATCTTGTATCTGTATCTTTGGACTTTTAATTTTTTTCCTGGTTTACTTACTTAGGATAAATTTATAGAAAAATACTTACTGATTCCTAAGACTTGTACTTTTCAGAGTTTTTGCAATACACTGTCCACCTGCTCAGTGTCGAGATCAACACCCATTCATACCAGAAGTACATACACAAGAGCATGTTTGCCTATGGCTTCAATGAAACTGAACACTACACATATTTTCTGTTTCTGTCAATATCTAAGAGGTGAAAATCTAAACTGTTTTTTTCTGATCATTAGTAAGGCTGAATATCTTTTTATAGTTTTTATTGGTATTTCTCCGTTGTCAACTTCTGGTTCATATTTTTGATCAATGTTTTAAAAGTAATTTATGCAAACTCTTTTAAAAATACAAATCCACCACTCTATTCAGTTTGAAAAGAAACATACATTCAAGGTACAATATCTGGTAAGGAGAGGTATAAATTAAAATCATTCTGCTCTACTCCCTCAGTCCCTATTTCTAGTCATTATAGGTAGCCATGGTTCACCAATCACTTCTATATATCCTTCCAGAAATCTTATATGCATTTGAAACTGTCATTTTACACATTTATTGGGCACTACTATTTACATTCTGCAATTTAGAAGTGCAACACTGTTGCATACTTAGAGGAGAAAGAGATTGCATTTCCTAAACAAGAATACATTCAGGTAAGTGTACTGAACAACACCATTTCACTTAAGTAAAGTTCCTTGGCATCCTGCAGTTAAAAAGGAAAAATGAAGAATACTTGGTACGCTGGGCCCCTCAATATTCATTTCCTTCTTTAGTACCTGTCATGATTACAACAGATGGTTAGGAGGTTCCTGTTGTTCCTATTACAGATGAATGCATGGACACAAATGTCCATATTCTCCTGCTTTCCAGAAGACACTTGCTAGCTACACCTACAAGAGGAATTGATTCTTCTTTCAATTTTGATTCTTTTCTCCAAACAGTTCTAAATGTTTGATGTACACTATAAGTGAGCCTTGGATGCCAGGTTACATACAGATTTATTACATCATCTTACAGGCAAGAGGGAGTCATTCAAGGTTTTAGAATAGAGACATAATAGAAAGAGGGAACTATATAGAAAGAAGTCTAAGACAAATGTAATAATCCAGGTACACTGATAAAGAACTTGATTTCAGTAGTGTTGCAGAGATGACTACAGACATTGTAAAGAATGATGTCCTAGATAACTTCGAGTTTACATGCCCAGGTGACTGACAATGATGTGACTCTTAGTCACATTGAAGAATTTTTCATTGGTCTGGGGGTATAACTGAGGTTTGATTCTGTTCCATTATTAGTGTTTCGAATGATTCTTATTACAAGTAAGGTAACGCCACTCACCTGGACATTGCTTTACTGGCTCTTAAGCTTTACTAAGGCTCTCTACCCTCAAGTGACTCACAGTTTTGCCGTTTTAAATTAGATTTCTATACTAAAACCTTTTGTTTTACCTCTAAGTGTTATTCTACTTCCCCCATACACCAAAACTTTAATTTCATTCCAAACAAACTGTTCCTCTTGATTCCGCTGAGTCAGTTTAAAACATCACAGTTTTCCCACCGAGGATTAATTCATCAAACCTGCTCTGATGCCATTTTTCTTACATCATGTTCAGTAATTTCTTACAGCAATTCTACCTTTAGGGTATCTGTCTTCCCACTCTTCCTGTCTGTGCCTGAGTTCAGGGCCTCCCTCCTTTTACGTAGGAATGGTCTCACAATTCATTTCCCATCCCTTTTTATTCTATTCCAGTGTCTACTTTGCTTCCAGATTCTTTTCATGTAGTTCCCCTGCCTAAATTAGTCTCTGCCATCAGGAGCTCACAATCTAGTGGTAGAGATTATCATGTATGCCAAACATTATGGTAAAATACTAAGTAGGTTATATGACATTTCCCTGTTTTGAGCCCTTTAGACACTTTGTGCATACACCTTTGATGGCTCTGACCTTACTCTCTGATTTGCCAGTCCTAATATTTCTTAAAGGTGCCTCTAGGGCAACCCCTAGGTTGGAAAGTATATAGAATAGAGGTATGTCGGGAAAGGCTAGGAGTTCTATAAATACATCCACAAGAACAATGCTATTTTTGTTAGATATTGGGGTTCTGCATAAGATTGTTTTATTTAAATTAAACTAAACACACACACACACACACACACACACTCACCCAGAACAGTTTACCCATCTCTGCCCCTTCCCCAGCAACAACCAATCTAGTCTCTCATCTATGACTTTTTGTTTGTTTTTTGATTTGGGGAGTGCTTAGTTGCTTTTTAAAAAAGATTCCACATATAAGGCAGATCATTTGTTATTTGTCTTTCTCCAATTTATTCTATTTAACATAATGCCCTCAAGGTCCATACACATTGTTGCAAATGGCAAGTTTCATTATTATGGCTGAATAATATTCCATTGTGCAATATGTATAATAATTCCTTTACCCACTCATCCATAGATATAAATACTGGTCTATTATAAATAATGCTACAATGAACATGAAGGTGCAAATATCTTTTCAAATTAGTATTTTGGATTAATTGGGATAAATGCCCAGAAGTGGAATCTCTAGGTCAATTTTTTATTTTTTGAGGTAACTCCATATTGTTTTTCATAGTGGCTGCACCAATTTACATTCTCACCAACAGTGCGCAAGGGTTCCCTTTTCTCCATATCCTCCCAACACTTGGTATTCCATTGTCTCCCTGATGACAGCCATTCTGACAAGTGTGAGATGATACCTTATTGGTGAGGGAATGTACGGGAGGCAACTAATTGTGGTTTCTCTCTCACATCGATGATTCTCTCTCTCTCTCCCTCTCCCTGGCTCTCTCTCTAAAACCAATTTAAAAAAGGAAGAAGTTTAATGGAAAAGGAGGTAAACACAAATTTCAAACATGAACAAGATATCAAGATGAATGAGGATTATGATTAGATTTGAGCAAGTTAAATCCAGAGATACTGTCAGATGGATGCTTGCTGCAAAGGTTAAAGAATAAACCACAAGTAAGAAAATTTGACAATGGGAAGGAACAGAAATGGGCAGCAGCTATAAATGACAATATAGGTGAAGATCTTTGTCCACTAAATAAGAAAAAGAATAGTTTATGTTTGATGTCAGAAAGAGCAGCATAAGAAAAATCATGGACAAAGAAGAAATATTTGTGAATAAAAGGGGCATTACGAGTTCAAAAGGAATACGAATCAAAGTTTTACAACGTTTATTCACAAAACAAATTGGATTCTGGAAGCACAAAATATATAGAAGGTGTAATGACTTCTTACATTATTTTGATTTCTTATATTATTATTTTGTAATAAATTTAACCGTTCCTACCTTCACCACTCTCCATGCCTTCTACAAAAATCCCCCCACACTGGGGAAGAATCCAGTACCGGCGTCTGTAACGATCCTGGCCAAACATCATCGAGCGTAAAGAGTGAGAAGCGTCGAAGAGCTTCCTTCTGTACTGACTCTGTTGCTGTTAAAAAATGATGCATATAATTAAGCTATGGGTGTTAAGTGCTTCAAAAATTAATATATAAGTAACTTTATACTTATTATGCCTTAGAGCAGATAAATTTCACCATTGGGAAAAGATAGCAGAAGAACTAAATATTACTAGTCTGACTTCAATTTCAGTAATATTTATAAAGATCAACATTATTTTGAGGGTAACTGGAATATCTTTGATGCCATGGATTAAAAAGATAAATTTTATTTTATCATATATCTTAAGTAGCATGTCTTATATTTGATTATAATGTTATCAAGTATTTTACTGAGCCAAAGCAAACTGGCTGAATTCTGTTGACTGCAGTGTATAATAACTAATACTCATATATGTAACTAACCATATCTGTATTTGCCTATTTTTATTCTCATACTGTGAAGCTAGGCAACATATGACAAAATTTTGAGATAAATTTGTGATGAAGTTAATGATATATAGGTATCTCACAATATTTTTAAAAACTCATTTTTTATAAGAAGTTGATCTAAAACTTCACTGATGCTACTGAAATTCAAGTTTTAATAAGAGTACAAAATATGTACAGTTTATAAATTCAATTCAAATATATTAATATAAAATAAAGCATAAGATGCTGAAACTATGATCATAAAATTTGACTGAATTTTAAAATTAATTAATTCCGAGAAATAAAACCAGGCATTTGTAGATTCTGTATTTAAATGAAGAATATAAACCCTGATTAAGGTTAGTGCCGCATATTAAGAAGCATGCTTTTAACCTTGGCATTAAACTTTTAAGGTTTAGCTGAGAATGTTTCTAGACCTCCTCATTTTAATTACTTATAAAAAGCTTATTAGCAGCCAGAAAACTAATCTCATACAAGGCAGATTTTTTAAAAAACACTGCAAAAAAGATAAAACTGTAATCTGAAAGTACTTACTTTGCTCAGTTTTTCAATCTGTTTTTCTAGCTCTTCAACACTTGCTGCTTGGTCACCTTCATCCTATATGTAACAAAATACAGTGTCATTTACCTGTTCTTGAGATTTCCTTATCCAATCCATCAGCAAATATTTAATGAAAGCCTCCTATTGCAAAGTAATAGTACAGGTGCTATGGAAATGAACAGGAATCAGTTCTTGCTTTCCATAAACTAATAATCTGGTCGGGGACATAAAACATTACACTGAAAGGAAAAGACACCCAACACTAGGAAGCTATAAGGACCTTAGAGAGGTAGAGATTAGGAATCTGTTCAAGGGAGGGTGAGACAACTTTTTCTGGGATTCTTTACCAAGAGAGGCTATGTGGAAGTTGTGTTTTAATTAGCTACTGACGAATGGCTAGGAATAATTAATCAGAAAAAAGAGGACAGGGCATACCAGAACAAGTTTGAAATATATGGACATGAAAGGCACATGAAAAGGTAAGGTGGGAGATATGGCAAAGATGAGTTTAGGAGTGAACTGTCTAGTGCTGCAAATGCTTGGCAATGAACAATGATCTGATCCTTTGAGGGATGTTGAACATCAGAACTATGCTTTTCAAAAATTAATATGGTAATAGCTGTAAGATGCCCTAGAGCAGGGAAAGGACTAGAATTGGCAAATCTAGTTAGTAGACTGCTGCAATGACTAAAGAGGATGTGGGCCTTACTAAGGAAAAATAAATAAAGAAAATAGATGTAAGAGATCTTACATAGTTAGAACTGTAAAGTCCTGGCAACTGATAGATATGAAGCAGAGAGGGGTGAGAGAGAAGAAGGAAGGAATAAATTATGATGCCAAGGGTTTAAATCTTGGAGGCTGCAAAAATACTGATACCACAGACTGAGTCATTTTTAGAGCAAAGAAGGTTAAGTTATATTTTTAATACATTGAATTTTTAAAAGAAAAAATAATCCCTACTATATATAGTACTGATTTAATAAATGGAAAGTTTACATGTGATTAAATGAAATCTTTCATTCTAGAATATGAATATAGGAAAACTACCACCAAATTGTATTTTTTAGAGGAAAAGCAAGAACAGAGGTATATGTGCTTCTTTGGATATAAGCCGCATTATTTCATATAGGCAAATTATGTGACTCTTCTAAGACTGTTTCCTTAACTGTAAATTGGTGATAACATTATATGTAAGATGGGATTTTTGTAAGGATTAATAAAAACAGGTCTGAAATCAATAAGCAGAGTTGCTGACACATAATGTGTAAAATTTTTTTCTCAAAATTATACTTTAATGAGGAGATGCAGAAATTTTCTTAGGTTTTAAAAAGTAAGAACTTGTTTTTTGATGTTCAATTTCTATAATCATTTTACAAAAGCTACACAGCCACCAACTTAAAATGAACAGATATTTCTAGATCAGTATGATTAGCTCCCCAATAAAAGGAAGTGAAAGGAAAACTTCAATAGTATCACCATTATCTATCACTTATCCATTCCTTATCCAGATTTAGGGTACCAAGTTACAAAGGCATTTAGGCATATTATTTGTGCTAATGGTAACATACTATCTATTGGAAATTAAAAGAAATCTGAAAAGACAATAAGCTCAATGACCCTTGAATCTTGAATCTACATAAAAAATATATTTTTATATCTATATGATTCTAAAGTGATAAATATTTAATAATTTGCTTATGTAAAAATATAAGTCTGTCTACAAATAATATGAAATAATACATCCAAGTTGCTAGGTATCAGCCAAATTAACTAACTGCCATTTCTAAGAATCTTCCTGTGATGCAAAAGAAGCAAAATGTCTACTAAAGTTTTATTTCATGAAGATTGGCGAATAGTCCTTACAATTTTAAGAGATATGAAGGAATTTGAAAGATCAGAGAGAAAAGCAACAACAATAAACTAAGAATACAGAATCAATTCTAGCTGTGGTTCTCCGTTTCCCAAACATTATATGCCCCAATGTGTCAGAATTTAATTGTCTGCATAAACTCTTACTTGCTCACTTGTGAGCTTAAAGCTCAGAGAGGTTTCAACACAAATCTAAGTATAAGGGAAAGAGTCTATGTGTTGTAGGAATAAAGAGTGAGGAGAAGAGGGACTCATCTTTGAGACAAAGGGCTATGACTTAGTCAAGGGCAGTATCTTCTAATTGAAAGGGATCACATGACTCTCAATGGAAAGGTTACCTGCAATTAGTTTTTTAAGAATATAACAACACACTCTACCCATACTTTAATCAAGAGGCCAAACAACTTTTGGAGGAATAATGTGCCTATCTTTTCAATCAAGTTTATTAAACAGTAAACTTTTATTTTGGTTTTGTTTTGTTAATCCTCACATGGGGATATTTTTCCATTGATTTTTAGAGTCAAAGGGAGGGGAAGAGACAGAGGGAGAAAGAAACATTGATGTGAGAGAGACACATTGATTGGCTGGGACTGGGGATGGAGCCTGCAACCAAAGTATGTGCCCTTGACCAGAATTGAACCCGGAACGCTTCAGCCCAAGGTCTGAAGCTCTATCCACTGAGCCAAACTGGCTAGGGCTAAAATTTTATTTTATTAGGAAATTAATAAGGGGCTACCAGTTCTTCATTATAAAGATTAACTCTCAATTCATTTAATTGAGCTAATTTGGCTTCTTAGATCCTAAAATATTTGTTATTTTTTAGTTTTTAAAATGTTTTCTCATATTAATAATATATACATTTGCTAAGATTGTCATCAATGAAATCCTACAGTTGAACTCTATAATTAAACACATAAAAAAACAAAATACTATATTAAGTGACACATCAGGTCTAAGAAAAATTAATGATTTTTAAATCATTAATAACAATTTTTAATAGTATTTATCTCTCTTAAAGAAAAAAATGTGTGGTGTGTTAATTCTCCACGTGGAAAAAAGAAGCCAGGCGAAACATCTAATTTCTGTAAATAAATTCTAATTTAGTGGGATAATTACCCAGTAAAATACACTGAAATCTCAATACAGGTTTGTTAATTTATGAGTCAACACTTTAAAACAATTTGTAATAGTAAGGGCTATAAAGGGAGGCCAATTCTGTGAAAAGCTGATTAATACTGATCAGAAATGTTTAATGCCTGCTATGGAAACAGCTCCACCTGCCAAATGAAGAAGATTGGTTATAAATGGCATCTTTTGTTTGAGTAATTACAATTCTAATGCCCAAATTATATACACTTCACATTATTTTCCACAGCATATATGATCAAGTAGTTTCAAAAGTACATTATGAAATAATTTCAGCCCGAAATCTCAATGTAGCCTCCTTTTCAGATTGTGTAAGGCTCACTCAAGTGATTTTTATCATTCTAGTTTAAGATTTGGGAGGAGTTTCTGAAAACATTTTACATGTATGCTATTTTTACTTAAGAGAAGTGAGTAGCACATGATCTTATTTATAAGTACCTCTACATTATTATCCGGATTAAGTAAAAAATTTGATTCAGTCATTTATCATTGGTCTTGGTTAGATATTTTCAAATATTCTATCAATAAAGTTATCCCTCTAGTCTAGGCCTTCGTTCTTTATAACAGTACTGAGTTGATGCAAGAAAGCACAGGAGTTATTTCTGGAATTTCTTAGCTGAATATTCCTGGCATTGAGTGCAGAAGGAATGGTTGGCTGTATAGTTTTTTGAGTATCATTCTGTAGCCCTAGAATTCTTTTAGGGTAAAAGATGAACTTCAGCTTTTATCTCTCTTTACACATGTCCATTTCCATGGCTTAAGGTAGCTTCCCTGAAAACTCACACAGACACACAGACACCTATCTCTATAGCCTTGTCTTCTTCCCTTTAGCCTGCTCTTCAAAGCTAACCCGTTCACCATGGTTGAACTAGAGGCCTGGTGCACGAAATTCATGCGGGGGGTGGGGGGGGAGTCCCTCAGCCCAGCCTGTGCACTCTTGCTATCCAGGACCCCTCAGAGGATGTCCGACTGCCATTTAGGCCGATCCCTGGGATCAGGCCTAAAAAAGCAGTTGGACATCCCTCTCGCAGTCCAAGACTGCTGGCTCCTAACCACTAGCCTGCCTGCCTGCCTGATCACCTCTAACCACTCTGCCTGCCTGCCTGATTGCCCCTAACTGTTCTGCCTGCCACCCTGCCTGATTGCCCCTAACCTCTCTGCCTGCCTGCCTGATTGGCCCTAACCTCTTGCCTGTCTGCCTGCTCAGTGCAGGTCATAGTGACCAGTCGTTCTGGAGTTTGGTCGATTTGCATATTACCCTTTTATTATATAGTATACCTTCCAATATCATTAGGGACCTTACACCATTAATTATTCTCTTCATATCTTTAATCTTCAACACCCCTCTCATTTTATTGACTCTTTCCCTTCAACCAAAATTCATCTCAAGTCTTTCTACATCTGAAAAATCCTTGGTCTTTGTCTCCCTCTAGGAACTACCCTTTCCTCTGAGGCACAGTACTTGAAATAGTCGTCTTTGCTTTCTCACTTTCTACTTATTGTTCTAAATCAATCCTAGCCTGGCTTCTGCTCTCACCCCTCTAATGAAACTGTGCTGACCTCTACCAGTATGTTGCCAAATCCAGCAAAAATTTACATCTCCTGATGCCTTAATGTCTGTTTACTAAACCCTCATTTTTCAAATGTTCAATTTTCTTGATTTTTGTTGTTACTACAAGTATAGAAAAAAGTTAACATGGCAGACCTGACTACTACGCTTTGAAAGGCCTGCTTACAAGGTTGGTACTTAGCTGGTGTCTGGGGCTTGGATTTAAGGGTTCCCTGACCCTAACTGATAAAGTTGACTTCCTAGACCTAACCTGTGCTAATAATGTGATTTATACTGCTTTTCTACTGGGAGCCTGGAATTTTGGCACATGCTACATGGAGGGTGCTACTTTTGTGGCCAGTCCCCAGCAAGAAACTCTGGGCACTGAGCCTCTAGTGAGATACACCAGTACACAACACATCATATGTGTCACATGTCATGCCTGGGAAAATTGCTGTGTGATTTTACTGGGAAAAGACTTGTTGTAGCTTAGGCCTTGTTTCTTCTGAACTTTGACTCACATGCCTCTTCTCTCTGCTGGTTTTGCTTTATTTCCTGTTGCTATAATAATTCATAGCCGGAGCATGACTAGATGCTGAGTTCTGTGAATCACTAACTCTGGAAGTGGACTCGGGGCCCCCACCTCCCTACAGAAATCTCCCACCTCTCTGACTGTTCCATTTTCAACAGCAAGCCTTTTGGGCTCTTCTTAAATAGTGATGTTCCTCGGGTTCCAACTTCAGTCCACTCCTCTATTCACTAAAGCAATTCCCTTGTGCAAACTTATCCACCTCATGATTTTAACCTATTGTCTGTGTGCGAATAACTTCCAGATCTATATTTTCAATACTGAATTCTTCAGCCTTCAGGTTCTTAAATCCAACTGATGCTGAACTTCTGCATAGGCACCTCAAACACAACCTGTCTAAAACAAACCTCCCATCACTTCCTGTCTTCAATGACCTGCCTTCCCCTCATACTCTATCATCTATTTATTCTGCTCCTCCTAATGTCTCTCTCTCTCTCTCTTTCTCTAAGGCAATCATAGCATGCAGTCTCCCATGCCAGATAGCTGGGAATCAATCCTGCCTCTCCTTCAATCTACACTGTCCATCCTCAAATACTACTCATCCAGCCTCCTAAATATTTAGAGTCCTTTTCTCCTCCTTCATCCCAACTACCATTGGTCTAGTTTCAGACCCCTCAAACTCAGCTAAACTATTGTAATATCTATCAACTGATCTCATCTCTGATCTTGCCCTACCCAAATCTATTTCTATCATCCACAGAACTACACAGTGAGCCACTTAAAAACCAAAACTGACTTAAAACCCTTCATTAGCTTCCTGTCACCAAAAATTAAGAAGTCCTAGTTCGCAGTTGGTGCATATGAGACTCTTTAGTAACACTGAAGCACCTGAAAGTCAGTCCCTTAAAGGACATACAGTTTCAGGCTCCTGTGCCCTGCTCAAGCTATTCTCTCTGCTTGGAAAACTTTTCCCTGTATTCCTTCCAGGTTAACATTCAGCCCAGCTTGTAGCCTCAGCTAATGGGTCCAGAAAGCCTTTGTGAGGATTTATTCCTCAGAAAGGTTAAATGCCTTTCCTTTGTATCTGCCTAGCACATTGTAAATATCGCTATCAAAGCAGTTAACACTTAACACATTACAGTTTCATATTGCAAATCTTTCTCAATGAGACTGTAAATTGAGAGGGGACTTTTAGTGCCTTATGCATCTTTAATCAAAACTGCCTAAAGCTAGGCAATGCATAATAAAAAGCTAGGCAATGCATAATAAACTGGTGTTTGAGACATACCAGTTTCACAAAATCTGACAACACTTTTAAGACATGAAGCATTGTATAAGATAGTATGTCAACAGAATGAAAGAGAACACCTAAAATTAAGAATCAGCATAGTTCTTTGAAGAACTGTGAAGTCATTATATAAATAGAAAAACTGAACTTCTTTTATTCAATGTAAGTGCCTGCTATGTGCAGGCATTCTATTCAATCAATATTTACTTACCCATCACAGAAAACTTTATGGTGAATATTGTAATACTCAGTTTTCAGATGAAGAAACTGAGGTCAGTAAATGTCAAAATGGAATTAAAATGCAAATCTACTTGACCCCAAATTCTGTTATTTTTCAGTGTTATGCAGTCTTAGTTAAATATTAAAATCGACCTAAATTTGATTACCTCATCTTCACAGGTATCAGTCTTCTTTCCTTTTTTGTCTTCTTTATCTTCTTCATCCTCCTCATCTTCATCGGCTTGGTCATCACTATCATCGTCATCATCATCATCATAGTCACTGTCCCCTCCCTTCCTTCTTCGCTTTCTTCCTGGAGTGGGTGTCCCTAGTGGATGCTGTTCTTCTCCAAGATCAATGCCACCTGCAGTGTCTCTTTTGCCTGTTTTCTTAGCATGAATGATTCTGAGCCTTTTAGTATTAAAAAAAAAAAAAAAGATGATATGAAAGAAAAGGCTTCTTTCTATACTTTTAAAAGAGCATAATGTGAGTTTTAAGCAAAAATACCTAATGGTATTTCTCTCACAGCGAGCAATAAATCAATGACATTAAAAATTAAAATTAAAGAAATTTAAAAATATGTTTCCAGAAATTACAAAATATATTAACTTTCAAGAATTATTCTAGGTATTTCTTTGGAATTAGAACACATTTTAAAAAATAAAAGTTAGAAAGCTGAAAAGACTAACTCCAGCAATGGCCAAGTGACAATTTCCCTTCCATACTATCAGACTGAATAAATTTCTATTCAAATTACCACACAAAAAAAAAAACTACTCTTTTACCATAGAGGTTGAATAATTTCAGCATATTTCCTGGAATGAAGCTAATTAAGTCTCAATTCTGAATATATTTGGATATGTTAGACTCTCTATAAAAGCAAATTTAACTAGAAAGCAATGAAGAAAAAGGTGTTAGCTCCAAACAGATTCTAGTTGTGACAAAAGTAACCTCATAGCAACAACAACATTAGAAAATGTGATGGCTTGACTTCTTTGAAAGAAAAAAGACAAATGGACTTTCTTCTAAGTTTGAAGTATCTGAACTCAATAAATCTGATTATGTCTTTTGTTCATTGCAAATTCTGGTTCTGAGTTTTATTAATTTCATAACTCATCATAATTTGAAGCTTACCTTTTCTAATTCTTAGACAAAATAAAGTTTACATGCTATCTTTGCAATTCATATGTTTTTCTGGGAAACTTGTACAAAGGGAAAGAAGTATATTAATTTTAATAAAAAATAACTTACTTGCGGAGTTTACCTTCTACCATCCATTTATCTCTCCTCAGATTTGACATATAATCAATGTTCTTATCAATTTCACTGTCAATGCAAAAATTTATTATAAAACTTAAATTAATTCATTATATAATACATTAATATGGCAAGCGAATTGTAATGATTACCAATAAAAAACCATAAGTGAAAAACTACATTAATCCAGTATCATCATAGCTAAGAGATGTATAGAAAACTTTAAATGTCTGCCAATAATAGAAATGCATGACTCTGAAATATTTGGGTTGATCCTTTTCCTAAAAAGGTAAGGAACTAAAAGCAACATACTAGTAATTAAAATCTGTAAAATAACGAATAGCAAGAACGAGATGAACATAGACTTGGTCGCCAATTTTTGAAATACTAGGAGGACTTTGATGAGGTTAAGTACTTTTTTAAAGTACAAATTAATACATCAATAAACTAATTCTATTATGGTTGCATTAGAACATAAAATAATAAGTAGCTGAATAATTCTCTGAATGGATACTAAAAAATCTTGTCATCTAGCATCACAAGATGTAAAGAAGATGAAAATCCTGGAATCTTCCAATAGTGCTAGATCCTGGGACCACAGTAAAATGAAATATTTTTGCATTTCAGTATATAAATAACAATTATTAAATGAACAAATTTTCTTTTCAATAGACTACAAAGAAATACATTAAAATTTATTATTAGTCACCTCTGAACGGGGAGGTTCAGTGTAATTTTAATTTTTTTCTTTGTGTTAGTCGATAACTTTGAAATTTTCTCTAAGCAACCTGTATTACTTTGTGATAAGAAAAATTCAAAACAGCAAAGAATCACCTGAAAAGCCTGGCACATGCTTACCTCACTACACTCTTGCTGCATGCCAGCTCATTGATCAGGAAAGCCAGGGCTGAGGCTTTCTGTGCTGGCGTGTGCGCCTGGAAGGCTTTGGTCTTGAGGCTCTCTGTGAGCTCAGTCTGCCCACAGTGGGCTTCCATAAAAATCTGCAAAATCTCGGAAACATTGTCTCGATTCACACCAACATTCAGCAAATGTTCTCCGAGAGCTGTTTTGGCCTATAAAATGATGACATTTTTATCAGTATTGGTCATAACCATTCATAACATAAAACAAGATAATTTTTAAACGTTGGTACTAAATAATCTAGACATTAATGACACCAGCTTTATTCATATTTTTGATGAAGTAAAGATAAAAAATATGCAAGAGATGATTCAAGTACTTGTAATATTTCTATCCCTCCTTTAAACTCATGGTTAAAAGTCAGGTGGGGAGAAGAGTATATAAACTCATGGGTAGAAATTGTCTATTACACTTCCTTTGACCACAGAAACTATCCCAAACTTTTCCAGGCTTTATGTAAATATTCAGGGGATGGAGGGATTGGAGGTTCAAAAGCACTATTATTATGTTGGCTGGCTCTATGGAATCATGGGTTTTATTGCCTGGTAAACTTAGTGATTGGGAAATGAAGGAAAATATAACAGATGCATCTGGAAGCTTCTCTCTCTACAATATTACCTATAGCAAAGCTGACTGAAATTTGTATCTTAATTGGAATTAAGATAACTGAATTTAATTGAGTATCATCCACTGAGCAGTACAGAGTCTTAACACGCTGGTCTGCAGGTGCCTTGATTAGCCTCAATTACACACAGTGATTCAGAGAGAAAACACAGAATAACTTCAGTAGGTGCACATAAGTTCTAATTGCTTTATGAATTACGAGTTCTGTTTTGCTGAAATCACTTTCCTTAAATCAATTTGTTTTTTCAGGAAGTTAGAGGAAAAAGAATAATTTGGGAATGATCTCCATTTCTTAGGCTACCTGAAGCAAATCTACATTTAACAATATGTAACACAAAAAAATTGGATCAGTCTAGACAATCTTCTGCTAATATGCTACAGGCGGCTACCAATGCACTGATAGTACAAATTAAAAAAAAAACTTTTATATTTTGTTTTGCTTTTTACCTTGTATCCCGTAATTAGACCTGGATCACATACAGCAGCTGAGAGGAGCCTCACAAGCAAGTCTTGTACTTCACCCATGCTGTCCCCTATATTTAGCAATCCCTCTTGAAGAACACTCAGGTTTGGAACATCAATATTCACATCAAAGCCCAAAACTTTACCAAAGTTTCGTAAGAACTGCACCACCATGAGACAGTCTGAAAATGTACTTCCAGAGAGAACAAGTCCTGGAATACGAGGCAACTCTGGCAAAGGCTGAAAAGAAAGTAAAATAAAATAAATTTTAAAAGCCACGATTTGCTACCTTCTGAAATAAAGTAAGATGCTATCTCTCTTTCTCTTGCATTGCTCTAGTGGTTTTCCCTATGGGCTGTACGTTCCCTGGGTGCATTGCTGCAACCCCAGGGTACTAAGCTTAGGATGTTGAATTCAAGTAACCATCAATACCTTTTGGCTGAATACAATATAAATTTAGATCTCTGCAAAAGGGAACATGGACTTTTAATTAACTTACATACTGATAAAAGATGGGTTATACAACTGGATCACAATTTAGGCAACATTAAGAAATGAACATTTCCTCAACCATAGAAAACATCATGGTGATTAAGAGAAGGGAGGAGGGCTCTAGCCAGTGATGTTCAGTGGTTAGAGCCTTGGCCCCTGGACTGAAGTGTCCCAGGTTTGATTCCGGTCAAGGGCACATATCCAGCCCTGGTCGGGGCATGTGTGGGAGGCAACCAATCAACGTGTCTCTCCCCCTCCCTTCCACTCTCTTAAAAAAAATCAATGGGAAAATATCCTCAGGTGAAAATTAACAAAGAGAGAGAGAGAGAGGAGGGGTGGAGAAAAGTCGAAAAGGGTTTAGGGGAGATAAATGGTGCTGGGAGGAGATGAATTGGGGTGGTAAAAATACAATACAATATATTTGTGATGTATTATAGAATTGTACACCTGAAACCCATGTTACCTCAATAAACTTAATGTAAAAAAAGAAATATTTCATAAATACCAAGGACATACTCAGTAGGACAAATGCCTTGATTTATGCTAATGATGGCAACTGATTTAAAAGTCATATGAACAGTGTGTATCTGGGGGCTGTATGGTTGGAAAGACTGGTAACATCTCTGGCTAATAAGTGGTGATAAATTACTATGTCCACATGACCAGAGCCCATGACCCTATCAAGAACTGCTTTATACTGCAAACAAGTCTTTAGGTTTCCTATATGTAGTGAAATATTAATACTGTGTCAAGTTTCAGTCCTAAAACTGGAAACCTGCCTCTTCTGCTTCTTCTCAAGTAGGCTCACCTATGAACATTCAATGACTAAATTATGGTACCAGTTGTCACGCACATTTAAAAACGAATAGGTAGTCTAAATTAAAAACATTTTTGCCCATGAATTGGATTTAAAAACAATACTTTAAAATTTGATTGGGGAAAAAAGTGACTTGTGTTTCTATTTATCTACATTGGTGCTTGTTCAAAAGCGTTCTTCTGCCCTGCACTTACTTACTTAACTATCTAAAGACTTTTTCTACTAATATTGTGTGAAAACACAGAATTGGTTGATACTATACATATCTTTTGTTCCATCTGAAGACCATTTAATTCTGAGTTTTCTTTTATCCTAAACTATATCAGATATATACATATCTATATGGTTCTAAAAATGTATATAACAAAGCTAATAAAGTTAAGTTTAAAGCAGACTTATATATTTGACATAGTGCATATGGATTTGAATAAAATAAAAAGGTGCAAGAAAATAAAACTCACTTAGGATCAAAACAATTGCTCACTCTAAGCTTATTAAATGTGTTAACTAACCTATACACTTACTCTGTGCTTAGGAAATTTTATACATCCAATGGACTAAAATTAGTATGTTTACTTTCATTTTTATTTAAAATTATTTATTCTAAGTAAATAAATAGAATACTAATAAAGTTAAATCCCCAGTATTTGCTTTAAGCATTTCAAAAAAGAGATGATCATTATTTGTATACCAGGTAAATATGGCATATAATAAAGATGGTATTGATTAAATATAATAATATTAATGGCCCTGTGCATGAAATTCGTGCACATTAAAAGGGGATTAATTAGAGGAAATATTTTAATATTGCTATTTGCCCTTTCTCTATTGTAATAGAAATGTCAGAGATTAAAGATAATTAGTAAAATGTATATGAAAATCTCCCTCTTGTCAGAGTCTGGAGCATGCAGCAGGACCTACAGTCAAGTCCCTGCCCACTACCCACAAGCACTTTGAAAACGCAGGAGACCCAGACCCAGCCAGCCCCACCCTCGTCAAACCTATCTGGTTGGGGGGCACAGCCTCAGGTCCCCCAGCCCAGCACCGGGCGGGGATGCAGCCTCAGGTCCCTCGGCCTGGCGCCGGGTGGGTGGCGCAGCCTCAGGTCCCCTGACCTGGTGCTGGGGCATGGGGCATGACCTGAGGCCCCCCGTCAAGCCCTGCCAGGCGGGGGCCATGGCATGAGGTACACCGTCAAGCCCTTCCAGTCAAGGGTCGTGACCTGAGATCCCTGTCAAGCCCCGCCAGTAGGGGGTGCAGCCTGAGGTCCCCTGGCTGGGCACTGGGGTGGGGGTGCAGCCTGAGATCTCCCAGCCTGGCACCAGGGAGCACAGCCTGAGGTCCCCGTCAAGCCCCGCTGGGTGAGGGGCACGGCCTGAGGTCCCCTGGCCCGGCGCTAGGGCTGGGGGCACAGCCTGAGGTCTCCCATCAAGCCCCGCTGGGCAGGGGGCGCGGCCTGAGGTCCCCGTCAAACCCCGTGGGGTGGGGGGCGTGGCCTGAAGTCCCTCACCCCAGCCAGGTGCCATGCAGCCTCAGGTCCCTGCTGTTTGGTCATGACGTTACGGCATCCTGCTTAATTTGCATATTCCTCTATTATATAGATAGATATTACTGAGACAGTGTTAAAAGAGATAGGCAGTATTGATATAATTATCTAGAAATACCATCTTTTTATCCATTGTCAAACATAATTGATTTCTACTCTTAAGTGTGTAAAATCATGCCAGTAACCAAGATTATTTTGCTCTTTCTAAATTTCTACTTTTGTGTACTTTAGCAACATTACAAGATGGGAGAAAAGACACACATGAGGTACTTTGGTACTTCTTAGCTAAGATGATAAACAGTATGGACTCTGGAGTTGAACAAACTGGGGCTTGAATCCAAGTTGCCGTTTATTAGCTGTGTAATCTTGGGCAAGTTCCTTACCCTCTTTGTATCTCACTTTTCTCATCTATAAATGGGCATAAATAGCAGCTCCATACGATTGTGGTGTGAATTAATATAAAGCACTTAGCATAGTGCCCAGCATGTAGTAAACATACTTACTATAACTTAGCTAACATTACTAAAGCATTGAAGGAAGTTATCTATACTAATAAAAGCCTAGGTGGTCTTCATGCATGCATCTTCACAAGATGGCCACCACAAGATGGATGCCACAAGTTGGCCAGGTGCACAGTGGAGGCGGGGCCTGGCGGCCGCTCCACACAGTGAGGCCTGGGGGTCCCATGGCTCTGCACGGCAAGGAGGAGCCAGTCCCGGCGTCTCCACTACCTCACGCAGAGAAGGCAGGTTGAGGCAGGGGAGGGCAGTTGTGGGCAATTGAGCTGGCAAGGGAGGGCAGTTGTGGGCAATCGGCTGACAGGGGAGGGCAGTTGTGGGCCATTGGGCTGGCAGGGGAGGGCAGTTGTGAGCAATTGGGCCAGCAGGCGAGGGCAGTTGTGGGCAATCGGCTGACAGGGGAGGGTAGTTGTGGGCGATTGGGCAAGCAGGGAGGGCAGTTTGGGGTGATCATCAGGCCAGCAAGGGAGCAGTTAGCCATTAATCAGGTTGGCAGGGGAGCAGTTAGGGGGCGATCAGGCTGGCTGGCAGAAGCGGTTAGGGGCAATCAGGCAGACGAGTGGTTAGGAGCCAGCGGCCCCGGATTGTGAGAGGGATGTCACAGATTGGAGAGGGTGCAGGCTGGGCTGAGGGACACACCTCTGTGCACAAATTTCATGCACCGGGCCACTAGTCTATATATATATAAAAGGCTAAGCGACCAGCCAACTGGCTGACCAGCTGGTAGGTATGACGTGCACTGACCACCAGAGGCAAATGCTCAACACAGGAGCTGCTGAGCGACACAACTTTTCAGAGTGCCCTTTTGCACTCTGGGACCCCTCAGGGGATGTTGGACTGCTGGTTTCAGCATAATCCCTACAGGCCAGGCTGAGGGATCCCACCTGCCAGAGGGACCCTGCTCACTTCACAGATGCCCTTCAAGCCCCAGCACTGCCCCAGGTGCAGCCGGCTGGGGAGGGACCACGGGAGGTTGACTCCAGGGTTTGTCCAGCCCGTCTCACCCCACCAGACACCTTCTAATTAATTTCCTTTCAATGTGCACAAATCCATGCACCAGGCCTCTAGTAGATTATCAATCCTAATTTAAGTATCTATGGGATGTGGGGAGAAGTTAGATCTTTCTTACCTAAATGCCTAAATACCAGATAGAAACACAGAAATCCTATCAACTTTTACAATCCATCTTTGTAGATTTCTGCAGCATTTCTATTTAAATTAAAAAGGTCTGCAATACTTTACTTATATATTAAGAACTTCCATAATCAGCACACAGCTCCAGAGAGGTTTACTGGTGCTCATCCAGGAGAGGCAGATTGACTTACACTTGGAATCCCATGGCTCTAGTTAAAAATGAAAGTCTCAGTAGTTGAGCAATGACACATGAACCAGGTGGTCACAGTTTGATTCCTGGTCAGGGCACAAGCCTGGGGTTGTGGACTCAGTCCCCAGTAGGGAATGTGCAGGAGGCAGTCAATCAATGATTCTCATCATTGATGTTTCTATCTCTTTCTCCCTCTCCCTTCCTCTCTGAAATCAATTAAAATAAATACATACATACATAAATAAATAAATAAATAAATAAATAAAATATATATTTACATCTGGTGAGAACACAGGAAAAATTAAATTTATTAATAAAATGGTTTATATAATAAATTACCTTTTGATCTGCTAAGCACATGTCTTCATTAGGTTTCTTTAGTTCCTTTGCAATTTCTAATTCTATTCTTCGTTGTTCTAGTTTACGCTCTTTATTTAATCTTTTCTCATCACGTTTTTCTTGCTTCAACCGTTCTTTTTCCTTAAAAAGAAAACCATGTCCATATATTCTCTTTAATCATTGTATGTGTTTGAAAACCTCCAGTTAAAATTTAAAAAGTGATCAAAGTTATTATTCCCATGAACGGAATCTTCTTAGGAGATTTAGGAATAGACTTGGAAATGCACAGAAACAATTACATTGTTTTTCAGTGTATTCACCCATATGTCTGAATTTCAAAATAACCATATGTCTGTATAAATGTAAACTATAAATACTAGATTCAACCCAGATTATTCCATTATGCAAAATTTATTCAATCTTTTCTTGGGTTATAATATGAGGATAAAAAATACTTATTAATAAACACAGATATATAAAATATACATGGGCAACTAAAAATTTATAGCATAAAGTTAACTAGCATTCACACAAATTTTTGTGTAGCTACAGGAAGCAAGGATGATTTACAGCAGGAAAGTGGAGCAACATGTTTGAATTTGCAAAAGCAGTTCCTTCAAAGTGAACAGGCTAGTTTTAAGATAGCACCTGTGATGAAATAAGATATTATTTACCACTATAAACAACACGCCGAGAATGTAAAATGAGTTCTGAAGGCAATTCTAAAAACTTCCAAAAAATGTTTTAGGTAATGGCAACAACACAGAAATAGTCATCCTTTCTCCCTTGTTGTAGGGACGACATTCTACGGGGAAAAGTCAAGAGAGTTAATATAATAATATCAGTGTCATTCCTTTATAGTCATACCTCACATAATATTCATATTTATTTAGAAGAGAATCATCAGGCAATTCTAACCTAACTCACACATCTGACATATTAATGATGAGCTTATATTCATAAGGCTAATAATAATGTCTCTTCTTGATTTAAAAATCTTTCCCTCTTATGTTTATTAAAATAAAGTCCAACTCCTTACTTTGGAATTCACTACTCTATTCTTTTCGGAATTATCATCCACTTTTATATTCTATGTCAATTTAATGAAACTGTTTGCTATTCCTGAACACCTCTTGTCCCCTTACCTCCTTATACTGGTGCACTCCAATCAGAAAGGTCATTATTCCCATCTTGTATATATAAACCTTAATTAAACTCTACCACCTCATTCCTATTACCAATTTCTTTTTAATTCTCATAATTCTTCCCTATAATGTTAATGTCTTCTTGTTTTTAATATTTGAAATTTTTAACATTTTCATTGCTTCCTGTACTATATTAGCATTTTTGTTCATATCTTAAACAACTCCATTTCAATGAGCACTGGAAAGAGCACACTGACTGCTGGAGGAGCCACTCCACGGGGAACTCAGAGAGGAGCAGAGAGAATATTCCAGGAGAAGAGCTGGGAAAACACAGTGTGTTTGAGAATTTGCTTACAGTTTCAAGACTGCAGCATGGGTTGCAGATTGAACAGCTGCTGAATATTATGACACAGAGCCAGAGGCCAGGTAATGAGAGCCTTTTTATACAAATGCTCAAGTTAAAAATGTGCAACTTTATACTGCCTCTAAATTTCTGGGTTACTCATTCATGCAGACACGTGGGAGGGACAAACATAATAGATGTCTTCTATCTTCAGTTATACACAAACTTTGCATCAAAAAATGGAGTTCTATACATCCTATGTAATAAAAAGGAAATTGACCCTCACACCCTCACAAGATGGCTGCCTACGACCAGGCCAGCAGAGGAGTTAGTGAGGGATGGCCAAACGACTGAACAAGCAGGCTGCATGGGGTGACCAGGCCAGCAGGGGGGTTAAGTGAGGGATGACTAAATGACTGAACAGCAGGCTGCGTGGGGCGACCAGGCTGGAAGGGGGGGCAGTTGGGGGCGACCAGGCTGGCAGGGGGGGGGGGCAGTTAGGGGCAACCAGGCTGGCAGGGGGGGCAGTTAGGGGCAACCAGGCCAGTGGGGGGAGGAGGTGCAGTTGGGGGCAACTAGGCCTGCAAGGGGGGCAGTAAGGGGCGACTAGGCTGGCGGGGAGGCAGTTGGGGGTGATTAGGTTGGCAGGGGGGGCAATGAGGGGCAACCAGGCTGGCAGTGGGGGGCAGTTAGGGGCGACCAGGCAGGTGAGCAACTAGGAGCCAGCGGTCTAGGACTGTGAGTCAGACATCCCCCAAGGGTCCTGGATTGGAGAGCGTGTAGGTGGGGCTGAGGGGACTCCCCTCCCAGTGCATGAATTTTGTGCATCAGGCCTCTAGTTTAATAATAATATTCAGGCAATATTTAGGAATTAATATTTATAAATTTGATTCTTGGCTTCATCTACAATACTGTAAATTACTCTTTATTTCAGTTAGTGTAAACTTCATTTCTGACTGGTTCCTTTTTATGGTTTCAATGCCCCCCGCCCCCACTTTTTTTATGCTGTTGAAGTTCTCACTAAGTTCATCTAATATTCCCCTAAGTTCATTGAGCATCCTTATAACCAGTGTTTTGAACTTTGCATCTAGTAGATTGGGTGTCACCATTTTGTTTAGTTCTTTTTTTCTGTTGTCTTGTGCTGTTCTTTCATTTGGGACATGTTTCTTTGTCTCCTATTCTGGCAGCCTCCCTGTTTCTATGTATTAAGTAGAGCTGCTAAGTCTCCAGGGCTTGGTACAGGGGCCTAATGTAATAGATGCCTTATAGTGTCCAATGGCATAGCCTCCCTGTCAGCTGAGCTACCCCCTCTCTCTTGACTAGATAAGAGAGAATCAGGTACAATTTTACAATAAAACTTAGAAAGGGATATGAGAAATCAGGTACAGCTCTCCCTTTCCTAGCTTCCTCTGTCCTTAGAAAAAAACACACAAACATGAATAGCATATAGCAATGGTAGGCAAACTGCAGCTTGTGAGCCATAGCCACGGTTTGCCACTCTGTTGACTAATGAGTTTGCCGACCACTAGCATATAGAACATGCACCCTTGAATCTGAAGTACTTAAAGTATAAAAAGAAGTATCAGATAAAGAAAGGAGGAGTTAAGTGAAAATTAACCTGCCTATGTTCTTGATAGGGCTGCCACATAAGGTGTAAGTTTTAGAAATGTCAGGCAACCATACCAAAATATGAAACATAAATATTACATAAAGAAATAACTTAAAGCAAAATAACCTACAGAAGCTGGCTCCCTGCTTTCATTTTTGCTTTCCTCAGCACTCCTGTGCATTCTCCACAGAATACCCAGAGTCATCATTTCAGAAAGCAAACACTATCCAATGGCTTCTCATTGCAATCATTATAAAGTCCAAAGTCCTCACTCCCACACTATAGTCCCATATGCTCTGATTTCTGTCTACCATGCCAACTTCAACTTACATAATTTGTCCCTTATGTACTATATTCCAGTCATTTTTGTCTTTTTATTATTCCTAAAAAAATGGTCTTTGTGTTTCTTATTTGTTGTTCATTGATATAGATCAAACGTTAACTTGTCAAAGAGGCCTTCCCAGAACAACTAATTTTACCTTTTCTTATGCCCCACCTCTGAAACTCCATTTTATCATCTCATCCTATCTAATAAAAGAGTAATATGCAAATTGACCGTCACACCAAGACACAAGATGGCCGCCCCCATGTGGACACAAGATGGCTGCCACAAGATGGCCGGCAGAGGAGGGCAGTTGTGGGAAGTTAGGGGTGACCAGGCCAGCAGAGGAGGGAAGTTGGGGGAGACTAGGCCAACAAGGGAGGGCAGTTGTGGGGGACCCAGGCCTACAGGGGAGGGCAGTTGTGGGGGACCCAGGCCTGCAGGGGAGGGCAGTTGGGGGGGGACCAGGCCTGTAGTGGAGGGCAGTTGAGGGGGGACCAGGCCTGCAGGGGAGAGCACTTGGGGGGGGGACCAGGCCTGCAGGGGAGGGCAGTTGGAAGCCAGCAGTTCTGGATTGTGAGAGGGATGTCTGACCAACCAATGGCATCAGGCATAAACAGGCGGTCAGACATCCCTCAAGGGGTCCCAGATTGGAGAGGGTGCAGGCTGGGCTGAGGGACACCACCCCCTCAAGTCCTCCCCCCCCCCCCACAAATTTTGTGCACTGGGCCTCTAGTTTATTGTATACTTGTTTATGGTCTTTCTCTACCCACATAGTAAAATCTATGAGGACATGAATCTTGTCTACCTTTTTTACCTTTATATTGCCAGTGCCTTGATTAGAGCCAAGTACGTAGTAGGTGATAAGAAAAATTAGTTGAATGAATAACTAAATTGAAAGTGGCAGCTAAAAGTGCTAAGAAAACAAATTGACAATAAACAAAGTCATTAAAGAATGAGTACATCATTATGTTTTCTGTATATGATTTTCCTTTATGAGCAAAAAAGAGAAAGAACTCATAGATACAGAAAATGTGTGGTGATTGCCGAGGGGAGGTTGGTGGATGGAGGTGGAAGAGGTATAGGGGAGATAATAAAAATAAAATAAATAAAGAAGAAAGTGTTTTTTTAAAGTTTAACTTTCAAGGAACTGTAAAAACACACTATAACAACATATATCATACATAATCTTTTATCAGAATGTTTGAGAAAATCCCGTAAGTAAAATTTAGTTCTCAAGAACTTGTTATACCTGATAACTATAGACTTGTGAATAGGACTAGATAATTTTACCAGTTATTCTCTCAATTTAAATTGTGTTTCTCTGTTAATTGGAACTTATAGATCTGTCATCAACTAAGTATTTAAAATAATTTTTAAACTACTGTTGTGTGTACTGCACTAAATTAGATACTGTGGGAAAAACAATATTGATGCTTTTTATCATATCAGAGAGAGAAAACTTTACAGTATAAATAGTTAAGCAGTAACCTGACATATGTTCTTACTGACAATCCAAACTTTCACTAAATCTTTTACGTAAACTTGCACCTAAGTGAATACTAGCAAAACATTCCTATATGTACTTGTCTATTTCCTCATTATTACTTAACATGCACAAGATGTAACTAGTGTAATGTCCATCATGGTTATATCTTGGTTTCATATTCTGCCTCCTATTATTTCCTAATAGCACTAGCTATATATTATTCTGTTAGTAACTATTAAAAGAACAAACTTCACTATAAAGTTAAGGCCATATGATACTTAGGCAGAGCCAACTCAAAATTCTGAATTGGCCAATGGGTAAGCATTGATTCTATACCTTACTACATCTAGACTTTTAATTATTAGATTGTAAACAAAAGAAAAATAGGACAATAATGCTTAAAGAATTATGAGGTTAAAAAATAATCTGCTTTCACCTTGTTAATTAAAGATCTCCTATAACATCTGAAATTATTCTAAGAAACTCCCCATATCCATCAAAGAAGATAACACAAACACTGCTTTCATGTTTCTTTGTGTACATTACACTGATCTCCTTTTTGTTTTTTTAGTATTAACTCAATATATTTTTCACTAAAAATAATTCCAAATTTTATTGGTTCTCTAATTTAGAAACCCAATTTCTATAGTTTTCCTTTATATCAATCCACAAGTATTAAGACTATGTAGACCTGTAAATTATCTTCACCCTGGCCAGTGAGTCTCAGTAGGTTGGAGCATTGTCCCATACACCAAAAAGTTGTGGGTTCGATCCCTGGGAACAGTGTGTACCAGAAGAAAACCAACTAACTGACTGATGTTTCCCTCTCACATTGATGTTTCTTTCTCCCTCTGCTACACTCCCCTCCCATCCCTTTAAAATCAAAAGGAATGTCCTTGACTGAGGATTAAAAATAAAATCTATAAATTGCAATTAAAAAAATTTTAAAGTATATCTTAAAAAATAAATTATCTTGTAACTATTGTATTAATTTTAAATATCATTAGCATATCATAACAGTTTATAAGTGTTTTATAACATAATATGAGAACAAATAATCTTTAGCCTCATAAATAAAACAGGTTTACTTCCAAGTATAATTCAAATCATATAAAATACACCTGCTTTTATTATTACTAATAACCAGAAACTTAGGTTGGTTTAAACAACATGACAAAGTAACTCAAAACCTCCTGTTTCCTTTATAAAACTTAAAACTGTACCAGTCACACATTTATAATCACTTTACACATATTAACTGAATAAACAACCATAGTGATTGTATCAGAGTCTTATGTATGTCTCCCCAAGGAGACAATAAACTACAAAGGGTTGTTAAAACATGCATCTATCACAGAATGAGTATGTCAGCACTTCAGAAGACAAACCTATAAAATAGAAGAGGGTAGTTGAAGTTTTAGAAGTCATCTAATAAACAATTTGAAAGCAAAAATGTGTAACATCTCCCTCCACAATGATTCAAGTCATGAGAATATTTTGTAAACCTATATTTATATTAATCACTACTCAGGGAAAATAAAAATATAAAGTACAATTGCACATATGGATAGTTTTAATTTAGTAAACACATTTTTCATTTAAAAACATAGTAAATGTACTTATATGACATACTTATATTATACTTTTACTTGCATATCATTTTAAAAAATGTAAAAATATTTTATATGAACTCTACAATAAAAACTTAAATGGTATATAAGAAAGTAGGTTTTTGAAAGAACTGTTAACAATTTAAGTATATTAAAATCTTTAATTATTTTACTTGAGAATTACAGACTATTTTAATTTTAATTTAGGAGACATTTGTATGACAGTAACTATTCTCCCAGTATTTAAAGATGTTTAAACAAAATAAGCACAGACTTGTGTGTAATACTTTGGTGTATATTAAGAAAGTGTGACGATAATTGGTAGGTTTTATTATTTTAAAATATTATTATATAACTATAAATTATAATGTAAATAAAATAATTTATAATATAAATAAAACAAAATATATTTATGAATCATATGATTCATAACTTTTTCATTTGTTTAAAGTTAATTTTCATAATATACTATTTTAGATATAAAAATAGGCTTTTTTTTTTAAAAAAACTGCCCTGCCCTGGCCGGTTTGGCTCAGTGGATAGAGCATCGGCCTGCGGACTGAAGGGTCCCAGGTTCAATTCTGGCCAAGGGCACATGCCTGGGTTGTGGGCTCAATCCCCAGTAGGAAGTGTGCAGGAGGCAGCTGATCAATGATTCTCTCTCATTATTGATGTTTCTCTTTCTCCCTCCCTCTCCCTTCCTCTCTGAAGTCAATAAAGAAATATATTTAAAACAAAACAAAACTGCCCTGATCTACTCATACTCAATATATGACCATAAAAGAAATAAAGGGATATCATTTTTATTCTTTATATTTCCCTTCTGTAAATGGCTTTTATTAGCAATCTTATTTACACTTTTATTCTTCCAAGACCATGAGGTAAACCTGTATCTCTTAAATTATATTTATGTGTTTGAAATTTTAAGTACAAGTTGCTGTCAAAAGAAATGTATTCTCCTTATTATGCTCAGAACAAACACCTAAGAGACCCAGAAGAATTGTAAAATACAAAAGACATAGGCATCTTTGCAACATGGTCTCTAAGAAATGGCTTGTTTTGCAATATGATGAGTTGTAAAATAACAGGTCATTCTACCACATTCATTGTTTGGGTTTTAAACTTCCATAATTATAACACAGAGTAAATGTTATTTCATCTCTTTGTTATTATGCTATAGACTTCTATAAATACTTTCATTTATGCTTTCAGAGTCCCAAATAATATTTTCATGTTAGTAAAAAACTGATTCCAAAAGTTTACCCTATGTATTTAGGGCTGTTTAAGATATTCTAAACTTAAGAGAATCCAAGATGGCGGCGTAGGTAAACACCTAAACTGCTGCCTCCCACAACAATTTAAACTGCAACTAAAGACAAAACGTCTATCACCCAGAACCACGGGAAAGCTGGCTGAGTGGAAGTTCTACAACTAGAAGGAAAGAGAAAAGAGCATTGAGACATGCACAAGTGCTGAAAAGCTGAGGTACAGAGGCGCATGATCCGGGCTGGCTGTGGGCCACTGGGTGCATTGCTTTTTTCAACCCGAACGGAGACAAGCCCCCAATTACTCTGAAATCCAGTCTCTGGGGAGACGCGGGGGACCCAAACTCCTACGGGGAGAAGCTGGACTGTCTGCCAGTGAGGGTGGCTTGCTTGCAGAGCTGCACGCAGGAATAATTGTTTACTGCACTGGGGCACGGGACTCGCGGATGCCGTTGGGGACGCAGAGCTGGCTAACTAGCAGCCATTGCTGTTTGCCACGCCCTAACCTAGTGACACCCTGAGGCCCCGCCCTGCACAACCTACAAACCCACCCAAGCTCCAAGCAGCGGAGTTAGCATAAGAAAGGCCTGCCCTATCGCAGCTTAACCTAGCAAACTTGCAGCCTGGGTCAGACAGCTCCAAAACCTCCAAACCCCAAGCAAAGAGGAGAAAACTGCAGCTCTCACTGTAGCTCCTGCTGAGTGGCCTCAGACAGTAGCTGACCTGTACCCCATTGGAGATCCAGAAGCCAGTGCACCTAGTGGTCAGTGTGAGACACCAGATTTCAACTCCTCACATCCATAAGTGACACATTCAAGAGGCAGACTCAGCGAGCACCAAAGCCCCACTGAAACAAGTCCTGCACCATAAGCGTGTCTTCAGCGCAGCAGTTCTTCCATTATAGACACAGGGAGTGCTCACAGCTAATTGGCCTGGAGGTCAATTCCTCCCAGTGTACCAACAGCAATTAAGGCTTAACTACACCAAGACTTTGCACTCAGCCCACAAAGGGGTGTGCCAAGAGCGGCCACATCAGGTGATTGGGGAGGCTGAGCTACTGCCCCCTATAGGTCACCTACCACACAAAGCCACTCCATCAACACAGGGAAGCAGCCAAAATGCAGAAACAAAGAAACATGTCACGAATGAAAGAAACGGAGGAAAGCAAACTACTGGATGACATAGAGTTCAGAACCACATGTATAAGGTTACTCAAGAATCTTCTAAAATCCGCTGAGAAACTTGATGACACTTCTGAGGAGTTTAGTGAGACCTTCAAGGACCTTAATGAGGATGCCAAAAAAATGGAAAAGGACCAGTCAGAAATGAAGCATACACTGTCTAAAATAAAGAATATACAGAAACTCAATTGTAGATCAACATACCCCAAGAATCAAACCAAAGATCTGAAATATGTGGAAACAAAAAACATCCAACCAGAAAAACAAAAAGAAAAAAGAATCCAAAAATATGAAGATAGTGTAAGGAGCCTCTGGGACAACTTTAAGAGAACCAACATCAGAACTTTTGGGGTGCCAGAAGAAGGGAGAGAGCAAAATATTGAAAACCTATTAGAAGAAATAATGACAGAAAACTTTCCCTACCTGGTGAAAGAAATAGACGTACAAGTTCAGGAAGCGCACAGAACCCCATACAAGAGGAATCCAAAGAGGACCACACCAAGACACATCATAGTTAAAATGCCAAGGGCAAAAGACAAAGAGAGAATATTAAAAACAGCAAGAGAAAAACAGTTAATTACCTACAAGGGAGTACCCATATGACTGTCAGCTGATTTCTCAACAGAAACTATGCAGGCCAGAAGGGAGTGGCAAGAAATATTCAAAGTGATGAACAGCAAGAACCTACAACCAAGATTACTCTACCCAGCAAAGCTATCATTCAGAGTTGAAGGTCAGATAAAGAGCTTCACAGACAAGAAAAAGCTAAAGGAGTTCATCACCACCAAACCAGGATTACACGAAATGCTGAAGGGTATCCTTTAAGAAGAAGAAGAAGAAGAAAATGGTAAAGATAAAAATTATGAACAACAAAATGACATCAAATACATACCTACCAACAAGTGAATCTAAAAATCAAGTGAATGAAAAATCTGAAGAACAGAATGGACTGGTGAATATAATAGAATCAGGGACATAGAAAGGGAGTGGACTGACGATTCTCAGGGGAAGCAGGTGTGAGGGGTGCGGGAAGAGATTGGACAAAAATCTTACTCCTATGGATGAAGACAGTGGCGGGGGGTAAGGGCATGGGGTGGGGTGGGGAATCAGGTGGAGGGGAGCTATGGGGAAAAATAAAAGAGGAACACCTGTAATAATCTGAACAATAAAGATTTATTTTAAAAAAAGTAAATAAAATATCACTCAAACCAAAAAAAAAAAAAAAAAAGATATTCTAAACTTAATACATTTGCTATCAGTGTTTCAACTCTGAAATGAAATTTAAATGACTTCCTAACTAAGACATTAATAATATTTTGGTACAGAGAATTACGTTATTTTGATTAAGATGCTAAAAAGATGTTTATTATAAATGACTTATATTCCAAGAATCCATATTTACTTCAAGAATTTCTACATCTAGAAAACTGGGCATAGGGGTGTAGAGACATGAAGGCCAAAATAAAACTGGTAGGAGGCATACTGGGAGGAACTGAATTGTCTGGCATTGAGGCAAGAGCTGAAGGGGCAGTTTTCTTCCAGACAGAAGTGCTGACAGAGACCGTTGATGAGCCCTCACCTCACAGAACTGGCAGGCTGGCACAATTTCTGAGATTCTATCAACCTGGCCCACACTGTTTTCCCTACCCTGGTGATTCCCTGGGACCCCACCCCACACAAATTTCAGAGCTACCCAAGTTGTTTCCAGTGGCTTTTCCATACCAATGGCATGCTACATCTCCCAGGCTTGGTAGAGTAGCCTAATGTAGTAGGTGTTCTATAGGGATCAGTGGCATACCTCCTCAATCATCCGAGCTGGACACTCCTGTGGGCTGTGTACATCCTCCTGTTGTAGTTGAGCCTTGATTGTTGTTGGCAAGTCAATAGGAGGGATTTACTCCTAGGCCTATAGGCTACAGGGATTAGCTATGACCACAGCGGAGGATCAGCTGTGCAGGGCCCCATGCCATGAAGCAAGACGTGCTTCAGTGGGGCTCTGGTGACCACTGAGCCATCCTTTGAGTGGGTCTTTTGTGGAGGAGGTTGAGTGGTTCTTCAACAGAGTCTGAAGCTGTCCACCAGGTGTACTGGCTGTGAGGCCTCCCGGGAAGTGCAGGCCAAAGTCAGTTGCTCATGTTCTGCCATGGGCTACCAGAACGAGCTATAAAGCGATCTGTAGATGGCTACTACTCATGCTGGGCTTGGAGGTGCCCAGCTACAAACCAAGGCTGGCTGCCACTAGTGCCTGGTCTGGGGCCATTAAGCAACAGGTATGGAGCAAGGGCATGCCAAGGCCAGATGCTATTTGTTTAATAGACTTTAGGAAAGTCTGAAGCATGAGCCAAGACAGGCCATTCCCATGGAAATGCCAGTGGAAACAGCTTGGGTGGGCCTGCAAGTTGGTGGGGTGGGTTCTCAGGGAATCACCAGGGCAGCCCCAGATTGATGGAGACTCAGATATGGTTCCTGCCTATTGGCTCTGTAGGGGAAGAGCTCAGAAAAGGAGCAATGGGCTTTGCCAGCACTTCTGTCTGAGAGAAGCTGCCCCTCCAGCTGTTGCACTGATGCCAGAAAGTTCAGTTCCTCTCACAAGTCCCTGAAGCCTGTCGAGCTCTGCCCCAGTTCTGAAACTCAGAATGAGCGTGTCTGCAGGCCCTTTAAGAGGAATACCTGGGACTCCAGAAGCCCTCTGTCTCATTGAGCCACTATCCCTGCTGGTTTTTACAGCCAGAAGTTATAGGGACTTCTCCCTGCACTAGAACCCTGGGCCAGGGCTGAGTGTGGTGCTGGGATATGCCTCCTGATTTTTATCTGCCACATGTAGGTGTGGGACCAGCTCATTTAGCATCTTGGCCCCTTTAACCAGGCTCAATGTGGCTTCTTTATATTTTTAGTTGTAGGAATTCCACTTGGCCAGATTTCACAGTTCTGAATGATGGTCACTCTGCAGTTCAGTTATAATTTTGATGTGGTTGTGGGAAGATGGGAGTATTGCCACCATCTTGAAAGGAAGACCCCATTAATTCTAACTTGCTGAATGCTTATAGCACTTGATAATCTTACAATCCTAGGAAGCAGTTATCATCATCTCAATTTTAAAAAAGAAATAGCCTGGCCTGGCTGATTTGGCTCAGTGGTTGAGTGTCTACCCATGAACCAGAAGATCATGGTTCGATTCTCTGCCCAGGTTAAGCGCTTGATCCCCAGTATGGGCTGTGCATGAGGCAGCCAATCAGTGATTCTCTCTCATCATTAATGTTTCTATCTCTCTCCCTCTTCATTCCTTTCTGAAATCAACAAAAACATATTTAAAAAGAAAGGGAGAAGGAAAGAAAGAGAGAAAAGAAGGGAGGGAGGGAGGGAGGGAGGGAGGGAGGGAGGGAAGGAAGGAAGGAAGGAAGGAAGGAAGGAAGGAAGGAAGGAAGGAAGGAAGGAAGGAAGGAAGGAAAGGCGGGCCTGAAAAGGTAAAGCAAGTTGTTTCAGAGCCAGGAAGGGAATATCAGTCCCTCACACTCCAAAACTCTAGTTATAATGGCCAACTGTTTAAATGCAGAATGTATTCCTTTGTAACATATATTATAACCTTTAACTGATTTCTATTAAATTCAAAACAAGCTCATTTTGACTTATTTTAATAGTTTTCATATTCTGAATTATCTGTTAAAAAAGTCTATTTTAATTTTACCCGTAGGATGTTAACAATAATTTGTAGAGCAGAAGTCCATTGTTGGAATGACTAGTGTTTGAATTAGGACAAACAGAACTTGTCTAAGCATGCCATAATATTAATTTTGTGAAACTCTGATTACAGTAAAAAATAGCTACTTTTATCTGAATGAATGCCATTCTTTACATTAAAATAAAGATACTTAAACTCTCAGTACAAAACATTAACACATACATTGGAATTTTCTTTGCACTCTTAATGTTCTAACACTTAGTTACTATCTCTAATCTTTGGTCTGTTTATGAAAACCAGTTAATCATGGCAAACCCATACTCTGAAAAATTTATATTTAAAAGAGCTAATGCTTTTGAGAAAATAAATAATTTGTGACAAGGTACCATTTTTCTAGAAACATTACTTACTTCTGCTTTCTTACGAGCTTCCATAGCTTTCATAAGCATCATATGTTGTCGCCTTCTCTCTCGTTCCTATTAGGCCAGATAAAATTAGGAAAATAACTCAATGATTGCTAATTTTCACAGATTGGTTTTCAAATGGAAAACAAAACAGAACAACAACAACAAAAAAACTCAGTATAGCATGTTTAGCATTTATAGACAAGTCACAGTAAATACTAAATATAAGACAAGAATGGCCAGTCTGTGCATGTTTTAGTTCAGGTTTAGAAAGCAAATACAAGAACAATCAAAAGCAAAAAGGTAAAGCAATGAACATGGAGACAGTGTAAACAGAAGCATACAAGATTTACTTATGGTCAGTTGTGATGCTCCTTCAAAAGCTGGCAGAACAAAAAGCATAATGGTTGGCTGGAACAGGTCAGTTACCTTACATCTGCTATTAGAAAAACCACAAATATGTACTATAGCCAATTAAACTAGAGGTTGTGTTGTTCTTAAATTTTTAGATCAGGCAGAAAGTGATTTATAATCACCTTAACGTCATGATTTCAGAATTATTTTCATTTCAAGTATACTATCATTTTGTAAATCCAATAAGCCACCAACAAATTGAAGTTTTTTTAAAGCCTTTATACCAATTTAAACTAGTCGTGGTTCATACACTGACACCAATGAAATGGGATATTCCTATTTACTGATGTCTGCCACTTGATGCACGATTTAAAGCCACAAAAGCTGCACCATGGGCTAATAAGTGGAATTAAAAATGCACAATATAAAAATAAGGTAATCACTGGCTTACTTTGACAATCTCATTTTCTTTAGAATAAAAAAATCAGTTATAATATTTAATATTTTTTTGTTTACATCCATCTGGTCCCATTAAAGGGATATTTCTAAAATTAATTCTAAAATTTGTCTATAAAACCAGATTATATTTCATATTCTCTCATCAACCTAACTCAAAATTCCCATTGTATTCAATGGCAGTTTTGTGTCTAGAATGATGGGAGAATATGGGTCATAATTGTCTCAAATTGTATAGTGACCTAACTTTCACTGTGACATCAGTAAGTAAATTTTTAGACAGCAACATTATATAAGGCTTGCAAAATTGAATTAAAAATCTTGGAGATGGATGACACTTCTTGATAGACAGACAAGCAGATGTATGCAATGCACTGTGCTGTAAAGCCATGCAGCAGTATGTAATATGACAGCAGCCAGTGCTACACTTTATGCATTGCTATGACAACCATATATCACAACCAAATCACAATGCGGTGTTAGATGTACAAAAATAAACATACCCATACCATATCTAGTCTATGCCTCTCCAACTCCTGGTAGAAAGAGTTGGCACATCATTATGAAACAGAAATCACAGAGTCACGAAACCAATTTTTTAACCCCCCAAAAGATACCAATACCAAAGCAAGGCAATAAACTGTAAGATGAAGGAAAAACTTAAGCAGGAATTATATTGGAAATATTTAAGAAAATATTTTGAAGATTTTTTTCAAAATAGATTTAAGAAAAATGATAAAATGTATATTTCAATAAGTATATAACAATATGTATACAGACCTGATGCTTCAGAAGAACAGCTTGTTGTCTTCTCATTTCTTTTTCCTTAAAGATAAGAAACTTTTAATATATAATTTTGAGGGAAGATTTAGAACATGCTACAAGTATTAAAAATTCCTTTTCTGAGATTCTATAGTCTTCCATTAGATTAAAACATAAAATTGCAAATATTCAATCATTTTAAAAGTATGAAATAGCAATTTTATGTAGTTCTACCTAATACATAAAAACTATACATAGATGACAGTTACAAGGATCTTTATTTAGTGACCTAACAGCACACTTCAATAGCAAGTTCATTGAAGTGACTAGCTAGATGGTCAGAGCATGTCAGATACAAATGGCACATGTATTTTTTTATGATTTTAATACATTATGTCACAACCTTCAAATCTAGCTGATAAGAACTCTCTACATTCTGATTACAGATTCCCAAATACACTCTATAATTAACAGCAGCTATAACATTTCTACATGCTGTATGTACATGAGAGTGACAAGAGACAATGGGATCAGTTTGAGATTTTCATGCACCATCCCAGAGCGATGGAGTTTAAAACAAACAATTCTGTGAATGTCACCAATTTAAATATTTTTATAAAAGTAAGATATGGATAGAATTAATATTAAGGACAGCCATGAAAGAGGATAGAGTCTAAAGAACAACGTAGGAGAGTAGAGTCTATGTGGAAAATGTAGCAAATAATTCCCTGGCTTTATAAGATACATTGTGGTGGCTGTGACCAGAGCCATAGGATCACTCAGCTGTCCTGTATTTCAGTAATTAAATATCAAAACATTGGAAGGTAAGGAGTGGAATGTGTAAGGTACAGGTGTCCAAGTCTCTTACACTTTCATGCCAGAAAAATCAAAACCAAAACACCCCCAAACAACACTTGAAATTACAATAATTGACAATGGCTAATTTTATGATGGTAAATACCAGTTGATAAAGGTTAGGTTTTTGTTTCTGTAGCCTTTTCACTTTTTAACAGTTAAAACAGGACATTAACAAAGAGAAAGTTATAATTTAAGGAGAAAATAAGATTTGGGACACAATTTGAAACATAAATGACACATAATGGCTTGGGGAGATCATTCTTATCCAGCAAAACCATACACAGGTACTACGCAATAGTCTGCACCTCTGATTTGATATCTGCTATTTAAGGAACTCAAACTGTCACATAAAACCTGTATAATGAAATAAAAATATATGAACATACACTATACATACAATAAAAGCACACGTTATACACAGGTATCTCTGCTGAACATCTTCTTCGTCATTTTGAGAGCATCTCCTTTTTCATATAACTGATAGTGGAATAACATCCATATAGTTTTTATTTTTGAAAAACAAAAACTCTGATTCTCATCTAAACTAACCTTTATTCGTTTCTCGGCCTCCAATAATTTGGCATTTGCTGCTTCTTCCTTCTTTTTCTTTTTCGCCTGTGCATGCAAAACAGGTCTCAAAGTCATGCAACAGCACCACAACTTCAAAATAATCTCAGACTTGAAAATGGAACTACATGCCTCACAAGGTACAAAACAATATGGAACATACAGACAGTAACAGATTTCACACAGTAAATAACACTATATTTAGCATACTAATTTTATTTCTCATTTATAAACATTAAGATGTATAAAAATTCTTAAATTTGTAAGAGTATGTCAGCTTTTCTTATCTTCCTACTCTATTAAAAGTCTGAAACAATTGAGTGTTTATGTTACTTTAAAATTTAATTTCTGGTTTTTAAAAGTAAAACATGATCACAATACAAATTAAGAAAATAGGATAAAATTAAACGGATAAATACAGGTTATTTAAAGAATAAATCAGTAACATTTAAAAATTTGCACATATCCACTTTATTTGAAATAAAAAAATACTTGAAATCTGAGATAAAGAAAGTCATTACTCAGTAACATTTAAATGAAACATGGTAAATTTGATTTTCCCTACCTGTATATTGTGGTTAAATTTAAGGTTTTTTTTTTTATTTTTAATATGGAAACAATCTTTCATGAAGCACATTTTGAATATCAAGATCATACTATCAAATCTGAGCTTCATAATCTTAAGTCGTTACCTATCTAATAGCTTCATAACTACCTAGTAGTTAATTCTCAATTTAGTTTAAGATAGGAATATTTTCTATTGGAGGGGTTTAAGTTAACTTATTATGAGAAAAGAAATATGTAAAAAAAGCCTGTAACACAGAAAAACTTAAGCTACCTGGAGCCCCCAAGGATTAAATTATTCTATATAGCAAGAGTTTCCTGAATAGGTGAGAGATTATAATGAATAACTTTAACATTAAAAGTTTATTTTCACTATTTTGGATGGAAGTAATTTTGAGACATATGCCTGCTTAGACATAGTACACTAAAAATTTGTTTTTTTCTTGATTACTCAGAACAATTATTCTAAACATCAGTTATTATATGTAGAATTTGATAGAGTAATGTCTTTCAACTATTAAGTTGTTGAAAACTGCTTGCTATTCAACTAAAAGATTAGACTGTTACTAGGCTTTTACATTCCTAGATATGCTGGTTGGAGTTTTTCTGTGTTTTCTCTTGCTATCTTTTGGCTATTGCTTTTGCTGATGCCAAATAGGTCCTCTATTCCTATCAGCTTGTGGGGAAGGAGAGATATTAGAAACCAGAAAACTAAGCTGGTTAAACGTTTAAAATTTATTTTTATTTTTGTAATGTTTTATTTCTAAATTAAAAGAAAACATCTAACTATAAGTCCTGATGATTTTTCCAAAAGTAAAGAACATGAATTTTCACCCATGATCTTTATGACAATGATATTGGCTGTCCAGAGGTTTTCTCTTTTTATTTCTGTTTTCATTGCTAGGATAAAATGGGCTTGCTAAATAAGGTTCAGATAAGGTCTTACTATTACATTGTGTTTAAAGAGAATTTCTGATGAACATATTTATGTGAGAAAGAGAACTTATATGGAAAGTTTTTGTTTTTGCAGACTTTAAGCTATATGACTATATTACTTTAATTATATCAAATTTAAGAATACTACCTCTAAAATTTGCTGGGCTCGAAGTTCTTTTTCCATTCTGATTTGTTGTATTCTCTTAATTTTTTCCTGTAGGAAAAAATATGATAATTAAAGATAATAAAGTGAACTAAATATCTAGTTGAAAAGTAGTTAAGTGGAATGAAATAATTTAAGGTATAAATACAGAATTACCAAAGGTTACCATGGTAGCTATAACATTTAATTATTTAGTTTAACATTATATATATTATGTTCATGAAAAATTAATGTGATGCTATAAAATTTCTCAAAACAATTTATAAAGTACAAGTGCTAAAAAAGTATAAGGAAACTAGGTAAACAAGCTAATTAGATTCTTTTAACCTGTGGATGTACTTAATAAATATTTTCAACTACAAATAATACTTACTTTGAAATAAATACAGGAAAAAAACACAGTGTATCAGGAATCAGAAAATCTAAGCTAGTTCTGTTACTGTCATTCATTGCATGATCTTGAGCAAATAACCACTCTTGTTTACAATAAGGAGAGCTGCTTGCACTTTCTCTGTGTGTCATAATTAAAATGCTGTAAAAAAGGATACAGTGCTACACAATTGCAATAGATTATTACTAACAACAATTTCCACAGTATAATTTCTTATTTCGCATGGTAAATACCATGATGACTTTGCTTTTAACTATCACAATAAGCCAAATTCAGAAATAATCTGTAACATTACTTAAAAATGGTTTAATTACAATTTTATATTCTAAGGAAAGATTCATATGAATAATTGGTAGTCCTAATGTCTAAATTTAAGGTTGAGAATTTAGTATTCTGAAATTTTCAGAACTTTACAGTTTGAATTGAAAATAAATCTTTACGCTTAAAGCATATCAGTAACAATTTCATGTTCATAAACTCCTTTAAAGGTCCCAAATTGGCAATGATGAGAATACATTTTTTTTTTAATCCACATTTTCCTACTTGCCAATTGCATCTGTCCTAGGATTTCCAGAACCAATACATTTTATACTTTTGTATGTTATAGTAACCTATTCCAATTTTCAGATGCTAGTTTACCTTCTGAAGCTGTATTTTAGTATGTTTTTAAACATTTCCTTTTTGCAAACTGATGCTATTGATTCCCTATAGGGGTCTACCACAGGATAATGAGACTTCTGGAATTACTATTCTGCTATTAAAAGACTTAATCACATTCTATGATTTTGCTGTTGGAGATCCTATCATAGTTTTGAATATTAATTATAGCTTGCCAAAAATAAAAACTCAAGTGTATCTTTTGTTTCATTTCCAAGTTATAGATAAGGTTGTACTTAACCATATGTGAAGTATTTATTTAGATTAGAACTTGGGACCTAAGTAAAGCATATGCTTGATTTAATTTTTCTGATTTTGTCAATCATTAGGTTATAAAGGTGGTATCTTCTCATGACAGCAAAAGTCATTAGTTGTTCCCTTATGTACAGAGATAGGTATAGCATCTTGGGCTGAGTTCATTCAGTCTAGAGCTTTATCTTAACTGTCCTAGTGATTTATATACAGGTACATATATTTGGCATTGCTGTTATTATCATTAGAAGGAAGAAAATTATTTTCATTATTACCTATACTAATAAAAGCCTAGGTGGTCCTCGCACCCTTGCATGGTGCCCTCATGTCACCACAAGATGGCCACCACAAGGTGGCCAGCAGGGGAGGGCAGTTGGGGTTAATCAGGCCAGCAGAGGAACAGTTAGGTGTCAATCAGGCTGGCAGGGGAGTGGTAAGGGGATGATCAGGCTGGCAGGCAGAAGCAGTTAGGGGCAATGAGGCAGGCAGGCAGGCGAGCGGTTAGGACCCAGTGGTCCTGAATTGTGAAAGGGATGTCCGACTGCTGGTTTAGGCCTGATCCCAGACATTCCCCAAGGGGTCCCAGATTAGAGAGGGTGCAAGCTGGGCTGAGGGACATCCCCTCCCCCATTGCACAAATTTTGTGCACCAGGCCTCAAGTACTATAATAATTGAGTACCCAATTAGTAAGCTGGGCACTTTACATAAAATATCGTATTGATCATAAAAAAAGAACATAGAAGTTGAAATTGTCTTCTTTTTACCTAAGGAAAAAATGGAATTTCTTAGAGTAAATATTTGAGGGGCTGGTGGATGTTTGCAGACTGCCCACAGCCACTTCAGGCCGGGGGGTCCCACTGGGGTGCCTGGCCAGCCTAGGTGAGGAGATGAGGGCAGTTTTCAGGCTGGCCACACCCCCTTCAGGGTGGGGTCCCTGCTAAGGTGCCTCGCCAGCCTGGGTGAGAGGTGATGGCTACCAACCCACCTCTCCTTTTTTTCTTTTCTTTTCTTTTTTTTTTTTCAGCACCTCCTAGAGCGGAGGCCAGGGCTGGCTGGAAGCAGGTATCTGGGATTTACTTAACTTCTATAATTGAAACTTTGTAGCCTTGAGGGGAGGCCAGAGCTGGCCAGGGCAGATGGGAAGCTTGGCTTCCTCCATCACTGGGGGCTCCTGCTCACTCCAGCTCCGTGGCTGCCGCCATATTTGTTGGGTTAATTTGCATACTCACTCCTGATTGGCTGGTGGGCGTGGCTGATGGGCATAGCAGAGGTACGGTCAATTTGCATGTTTCTCTTTTATTAGTGTGTGAGTATATACACACATATATATATATCTATATATATATCTATATATTTATAGACAAGTTCATGTTCTTTTTTTAAATATATCTTTATTGATTTCAGAGAGGAAGGGAGAGGGAGACAGAAACATCAATGATGAGAGAGAATCTTTGATTGGCTGCCTCCTCTACTTCCCCTAACTGGGATCAAGCCCACAACCCAGGCATGTGCCCCTGACTGGAATTGAACATGGGACCCTTCAGTCTGCAGGCTGACACTCTATCCACTGAGCCAAACCAGCTAGGGCCAGCTCATTTATATTAATATTTCTGGAAACTTGGAACTCAATGCCTTTTTGATAAGCAACAAAAGCTATGTATTTGTTGGTTGTCGCTACTTCAAGACTTTAAAATTAAAAAGCTGAATTTAAAGTGCTGATGAGATTTGATGGGTTTCTAGCCATTAGGATATAGGATAAGCTATTAAAATGTGTAACAGGGAGAGAAACCAAGATGGCGGCATAAGTAAACACCTAAACTGCTGCCTCACACAACAATTTCAAAACTACAACTAAAAGAAAAAACAGACATCATTCAGAACCACAGGAAGGCTGGCTGAGTGGAAATTCTACAACTAGAAGGAAAGAGAAAAGCACACTGAGACTCAGAGGAGCTGCAGGAGGCAGAGGTACCTAGGCACGCATGCAGAGAGGACTGGCAACTGAGTACGGGGCTGGCTTTCTCAAGTGGGAGGGAGACAAAAGCTCCCAACTGCTCTGAACTCCAGTTCTGGGCGAGACTCTGGGGACCCAGGCTCACTCAGGGAGAAAGTGGACTGTCTGGCAGTGGGCGAAACTTGAGGGCGGCTTTCTCTCAGAGGTGTTTGCAGCCATTACCGTGGGACACTGAGATCCAGGGGACTCTTAGGGCAGGGCTGACGGGAAGCCATTGCTGTCTGCTCCGCCCTGAAACTCCACCCCATCCAAGCTGAGCACAGAGACTTTTGCAAGTCTTGTCTCATAAGGGTGTCTCCAACACAGAAGTTCTCCCAGCATAAACACAGCTGATCCTCACAGCCAACTGGCCTGTAGGTCAATTCCTCCCAGTGAAACCAACAACAATCAAGACTTAACTATAACAAGACTGTGCACACAGCCCACAAAGGGGTGCACCAAGAGTGTCCACCTTGGGTAACTGGGGAGGCTGAGACCCTGGGCCCTATAGGACACCTAGCACACAAAGCCACTCTATCAACTCAGGGAAGCAACCAAAATGCGGAGACAAAGAAACAGGTCACAAATGAAAGAAATGGAGGAAAGCAAACAACTGGATATAGAGTTCAAAACCACAGTTATAAGGTTTTCAAGAATTTCTAGAAAAGGCCGATAAATTTAGTGAGATCCTCGAGGATATGAAAAAGGACCAACTAGAAATTAAGCATACACTGACTGAAATAAAAAATAATATACAGAGACCTAACAGCAGACTAGAGGACTGCAAGAATCAAGTCAAAGAATTGAAATACAAAGAAGCAAAAAACACTCAGCCGGAAAAGCAAAAAGAAAAAAGAATCCAAAAATATGAAGATAGTGTAAGGAGCCTCTGGGACAACTTCAAGCATACCAACATCAGAATTATGGGGTGCCAGAAGAAGAGAGAGAGCAAGATACTGAAAACCTATTTGAAGAAATAATGACAGAAAACTTCCCCCACCTGGTGAAAGAAATAGACTTACAAGTCCAGGAAGTGCACAGAACCCCAAACAAAAGGAATCCAAAGAGGACCACACCAAGACACACCATAATTAAAATACCAAGAGCAAAAGACAAAGAGAGAATATTAAACGCAGCAGAAGAAAAAGTTATTTACCTACAAGGGAGCACCCATATGATTGTCAGCGGATTTCTCAACAGAAACTATGCAGGCCAGACAGGAGTGGCAAGAAATATTCAAAGTGATGAAGAGCAAGAACCTACAACCAAGATTATTCTATCCAGCAAAGCTATCATTCAGAATTGAAGGACAGATAAAGAGCTTCACAGATAAGAAAAAGCTAAAGGAGTTCATCACCACCAAACCAGTATTATGTGAAATGCTGAAAGGTATTATTTAAGCAGAGGAAGAAGAAAAAAGTAAAGATAAAAATTATGAACAACAAATAAATATCTATCAACAAGTGAACCTAAAAATCAAGTGAATAAAAAATCTGATGAACAGAATAAACTTGTGAATATAATAGAATCAGGGGGATAGAAAAGGAGTGGACTGACAGTTCTTGGGGGGAAAGGGGTGTGGGGGGTGCGGGAAGAGACTGGACAAAAATCGTACACCTATGGATGAGGAAACTGGGGGGGGGGTAAGGGCAGAGGGTGGGGTGGGAACTGTGTGGAGAGGAGCTATGGGGGGAAAAAAGAGGAACAACTGTAATAATCTGAACAATAAAGATTTATTAAATTAAAAAATGTGTAACAGAAACAAGAGTATTTCACTTTAAAATGAGATATAAACTTAATTATATATATGTGTGTGTAATATGTAGTAAATTTAGAACTTACAGTCTCTTTGGCAGAAACAATTAACAAAGTAAGGAAGGAATTCAAGTATACAACTGACTACTTTTAATTACAGTAAAAGAATGAATGTACCATACAATTTGGGTTTTATATCTATCTTTTAAAAAGTGAGCATCTGCTTCGTGCCAGGTATTAAAGTAGGCACTTTTTAGTCATTATCTCATTTGATCTTTAGATAATGCAGTTATTTACTTTCATAATGGAGGAGATAGACTTAAGAGGTTTATAATGCATTTAAAAGTCACAAAACCCTTTTTTATTTTTTTATTTTTAAATATATTTTTTATTGATTTCAGAGAGGAAGGGGGATATATATATATATATATATATATATATATATATAGAGAGAGAGAGAGAGAGAGAGAGAGAGAGAGAGAGAGAGAGAGAGAGAGAGAGAGGGAGAGAGAGAGAAAGTCAATGATAAGAGAGAATCATTGACTGGCTGCTTCCTGCACTCCCCCTATTGGGGATCGAGTCCGAAACCCAGGTATGTGCCCGGACCGAGAGTGGAACCAATGACCTCCTGGTTCAAAGGTCAACGCTAAACCACTGAGCAACACTAGCCTGGAGCAATATTCTTTTCTTTTTTTTTTTTACAGTTCCATTTCTTATTTTTAATAAACAAAAAAACCCAATCAATAAACCAACTGGAGAGCTAATGGACTCAGCTGATAGTGCTGACATAGATATTATACATTCATGTAAATACATAGCCTAATCTACCGTAAACAATGGTATGGCTGGTTCTCAGCCTTTGTTTGAGTTGGCAATTGTCCCCATGTTGCAGTGTTGGAGCAAATGTGTTTTGAAAACAGAATTGCTATTTAAGAACTTCCTACACAAAGCTCATCTGTCTTTTTTGTTGGAAACAAGTCTAAATTTGGTGTGAAAAACTTAGATCTTTCAAGGACAACCACTGGCTGAAGACAATGAAACTGTTTTAAGGCAAGCTCTCCACAGTCTGTTAATGCTTTGTCCAATACGACCCTCAGGTTTTCCAAGGAAGGAACTGTTGTCTCAGCTACTATTAAAGGTGGGATTGCAGTCAGGTTCTTGTGAATTGCAGAGTCACTGGAAGAATGAAGTATGTCAACTTCAGGGTTGTTGTCATTCACCATATTATTTACTGTAACAGTCCCTGCTAAGTCATTACTGGATTGTGAAGAACTACTTAATGTTAAGTGCTCTGAAGGCTCCCAATCATCAAAATCATATTCTTTCTCTTCACTTTCTTGAATAAACTTCTGAAATGAAGATTCAAATCCCATGGGTTTATAAGTCTTCAAATCAAATGATCTGGGATGTGGGTGCTTCCTAAAATTCTCTTTTGGGACATGGGTTGACATTTTTACAGTGTCTTCTTGCCCTAAACTTTGCTGCCCACTTTCTGAGTCTTTGATCCTTGGTAAAGGCAGCTGGAAACTCGTGAAATAAGTCCCATTTCCAGTTCTATCAGGATCAGGTATGGAATTTTCTATTTTACATGGGAGAGGCTGAACTATATTACATTGTTCCAAAGAAGTGGTTTCTGAACTATGGCTGCAAAGTTCCTCTGTAAAGCAGGGTATCTGCCTCAAATACTTGGTTGTTTTCTGTACATACTTTCTGACCTTCATCCCTTTCACCTGGATGAAGGGAATCAGTGCTCTGGACAGATATGCTATGGTCACCTGGGTAGTGGCTGTGCTTTATGTGCTCTGATTCACAGCTCCCATCTTCTTCTTTTTTAATATAGGGCTCTATTTCAGAAGGGGGTTCCTCCTTAATTTTGGTACCATACTTAACACAAATGACAAGATTTCCCATCTGTTGCTCTAAATAGGCACTACTCATCTGATGGGTACGTTTGTAATGCCTCACTATGCTACTCTCCAACTTCACCACAGATAAGCATCCTTGAACCATGCAGGGGTACTGTGTGTGCTCAGAATGTTCCACACACATACGGAGGGCTTCAGCTCTTGTTTTGAAAGTAATTGGAGCTTTCTTATCTTTGATTAAGCTACATTTTTTAGCCTTAGCATTAAATGACCTCCTGGTAGTCTGATGTTCATGCCCCTGAGTGAGAGTTGTTTGACATAACTTTTCACTCTTTAGTAGCCTTTCATTTGCCACTTTCTGGCTTCTAAACAGATCGTCATAATAGTCCTTATGTCGGTAATAGACATGTTGAGAATAATTACTGCGATGGGTGAAAATCTGGCCACAGCCATTAAGATCACAATGAATCTCATAATCTGAATGTATTTCTCCTTCAATATTATGCTGTTCCATCAAGTGGTGCTTCAACTTGCTGCATGTATAAAAAACAGCAGGGCACTGAGGCTGGTTACAGGAAAACCTTGCTGCAGATTCAGCATCAGAAAGCCCTTTAGGCTCTTTAATATGGTCTAGATTATGAGAGTCAGTACAGTGTTTAGCAAGAGCTTTGGAACACAGGAGGCGTTTGTTACATTCTTTATATTTGCAAGCAAATATCTTTTTACATTTGACAAGTTCCCTTTTGGTTCTTGCTTTATCTTTCTCTAAACATAACTGTTCTTTGTTGTACTGATGTACAGTTCTGTAATGGCGAATCAAGCCTTTTAGATTGGTGAATGAGGAGTTACAAGTTTTATGAATACAATGGAATGGTTTGTGGTATTTATTCAAAATATAGCAGAGGTTTCCTTTAGCAACAGTTCTCCTGCTACCTCTCCGCTCTCTTCCTTCTTGTTCTTCTCTATGGCAACCTATTGGTGATGAAATATCAGATGTTTTACTTTCTGTTTCTTCACAAGATGACTCCAAATCTGTTTCTGAACTGCATTTATCCTTTTTGGAATCACAGTGTGGCTTCTCAGGGTTCCTGTTGGGATCACCTCCAAGTTCAACAGAACAATCATCTTTCAACCTGTCTACTGCGCATGGGCCTTCATGATCACATTTTTCATTATCTAATAGTTTGTGAGTTACTCTGTCACTGCCAATTTGATGTTTATTTTTATAATGAATCCTAAGGTGTGTTTTTCTTGTAAATGACCTTCGGCAAATATGATATTGGAATGGAGAATATCGATGTTGAAACATGGTTAACTGGAGGACTTTTCTTTTGAATAATTATGCTTTTTAAGATAATGCATCAACAAAGCCTCTCTGGTCACAAATTCATATTTGCATCCTTGAAGCTCACAGAAAAAAGGCTTAGCTGCCAACTGTGCAAGGTGCTGACTTGGCATATTTTCATCTTGATTCTGAAAATTAAGGTCTGTGATAGATGAAACCGATTGAAGAGACTTAGCACCACTGGATGGGTACCCCTGCAATGACCCTGAGAAAGATCCATGTGTTATTGAGTTTTTCAAGCTTAAATGTTTCAAGCGCAACAGAAGTTCCAACATGGTATCCTCTGTACATGGCCTTTTAGAAGCACAAATGGAGGCTTCTGAAGAATAACCTTGATGTTCTCGTTTACATTTAGCATGAATATTGTGATCTAGACCTTCATCTGGGGAGTCACTGTTTGTGTCTGAGCTGCATCAAACTTTACAGTTATTTGACTGTGTTCATTACCCAAACAGGGAAAGAGAACTTTTGTCTTTTTCAGTTTAAAATGATATGGATGTACCTTTCGTAGATGCTTCTGCATCCCTCTTGCATTTTTGTACGTGGAACCACAGCCATCAAAACCACAGGTAAACTTAGTCCCATCAAAACAAACTCATACACTGGGAAATTTTTCTTTTAAATTGGAGGACACAAAGACTTTCTCGTGAGATAATAATATATCCTGCATGGTTTCAGAGTGATCCAATGTGTCAATTAACTCTTCATTCATGGAAGCTACAGAGCTATGACTTAACTGATCACTAGAAATACTGTCACTGTTTTCTTTCAGATTTTCAGCAGTTTCTATTTGAGAACTAGCTGATCCTGTACAGAAAAGGTCCTCAGGTAAATGTGATTTATCAGTTTGGTCAAGTAGATGGGGCTTTTCACCTGTTGCAGGCTCCTCAAGTTTCACTGATTTCTTCACATCTTCATTTGAACTTTCAACATTATGCATTAAGAGGTGATTCTGGTATTCAATTTTGGAATAATAGAACTTTTTACAGCCAACGAAGTTGCACGTGTAAGATGCATCCCTAAAGTGTTGTGCTTCATGGTGGTAAAGCTGTCCCAAGTCACTGAAAACAATATTACAGCCATTTAATTCACATTTGTAACGCAGATCATCATGTTTTTGTTTATGGTTAAGTAGTTCATTCACTGATCCAAACCGAGCATAGCAATCTATAGATACACACATATAAGGTTGAGGACGACAAAGCACTTGTTCATGCTCCCGCAGGTGAAATGCAGACATGAAATGTTGTCGACAATAAGTACATTTCTCTCTCCTATTTTTCATATCCAAGTAGTGCTTGGCATTTTCATCATTATTTTGGTGTTCAGCTTTAAGATGTACACTTAAGTACTTAAATTGCTTAAACACACGGGAACAGTCTGTGCCAGGACATGGATACAAATCTCTGTCTTGCAGGTGGCAATCTTCTAATTTGCTGAATGTGACATATTCATGGGACTCTCCTTTGGCTTGTTCATTCGATGACTGATTTTTCTCCAGGGCTGCAGAGGGACTCCTGGGACACATTCCCTTTTGAGAGCCTTTCAACAGTAATTTCTTTCTAGAACAGTCCCTTCTGCTTGGTGGCATTTTAACATGTTCCATCACATGAGGAACAAATATTTCTTTTCTCTTGAACTTTTTAATACAAACTGGACAAGTGTAAATTCCATCTTCCATGTGCATCTTAGAATGATGAAGAATCCTGGCCTCTATACATTCCCGCTTACATAACAAACAGAAAAATTTATATTGAAGCCACCTCTGGTATCTTTCAGAAGAACCAATGGGTTTTTTATCTCTTTTCTCCTTGGGCTGATCTGTCAGATCTCTTCTTCTATATTGTTTATCTTCTTTACCTTCCTCATAGTCACTAAGAAATGACTCTAAAACATCTGTGTCATTTATAGACATTTCACAGCCACTTAGATCATCATCAGAATCTGAGGCCTCCTGTCCTAGAAGTTGGTGGCAGTGTCGTTTTAAAGGTTTCCAGTCCCAAAATTCAGGATCAAAAGGCCAGGGGCTTTTAAAGCTGATAAGAGTTCACATCGGAGAGAATTTGGAACTGGTGCATTTTCTTCAACAAATTTTTTATCTGGTTGCAAATACAATTCCTCCAGCATATTAAACCCATCCAAACTGGGTTCAATTAAGAATTCTGTAAGCTGACAGGCTCGTCTAACTTCTAAATATTCTGGTAAAAGACAAGCAATTGTTTTACAAACTGATGCCTTCATTTCTTCATATTCAGCCGATCTAAGTTGAAGAGCTCTGACACATAGTAAAATTGATACTCCAAGACCAGCATCTTGTGCAGCACTAATCTGCCAAGCACTAATAGGACATCTTCACATTCAGTAGTTAAATACGGGCGTGCACTGGCAAAGCTTTGGATAGCAAGTCGATATACCTCCAGAAGATATACCATATGTTCTGATGCATTCTTGTTGCTTGCATATTGCAATAAGGTCTGGCAGAAGCTCCGACAGTAGTTCAAAGATGAGACCTCCGACACCTCTTGCTCCCTCAGCTGTCTCCAGCTGCCATAGACACGGTCGCAGTCCAGGGGCTCCTGGCGCCGGAGATGTGGGGCGCTGACTCCGAGCCAAAGATTCAGTCTCGCTTCGGTCTCCCGCTCCGGCCCCCACCAGAGCCTCACCACCAGCCCGGGCTGCGGCGTCTCCCTTTCCATTTGCCATCTTCCCACGGCCCAGCAGCACGTAGGCAACCAAGCCACGTCCTGGAGCAATATTCTTAAGTAGCAGAGCCCATATTCAACTCTAGGCTGCCTAAATACAAACTCTTAATTCTGAATCCCAATTCTAGATCAACTCTCTCTAATCATACTGCTTCAGTCAACACTAGAAGGAAACTTAAAAGATAACCACATCAAATCCAACCCAAGCCATTTATTTAGCAGCTACTTATTCATCACAATTGACTTCATTTCATACTTAAAAATAACTACTTGCTGTTTAAAAATTTTGAAGGAATAGGAGTCTCCCCCAATTTCCTTTCGCTTTAATAGGTGAATATGTAAGAGATGAAAGAGTAGTTCACATATTCCCATCTTAAATGAAGTTGAATGTCTTATCAGACAATGGTTTTCCTATATGAATTTAAAAATTATTTCATCTATTGATACTTAATTTTGAAAACTAGATAAGGGAAGAATATTGTAGATATACAAAAGAATGCTAGATATGGTGAAATAATGCTTTCTTAATTTTTCTGCAGTAGTAATTTATATTTTAATTTTTAATATTCAGAAGCAATGGGGCTTACTTATTCTATATAACTTGAATTTAATTTTTTACTAGTACTTTATATATTTTAGAACAAGCTTTTGATATGAAAATTTTAACATTTAAGCACTATCCTTCATTATTGATACATTAATTTTAAAAGTTTGGTAGTTGTTCAAGATGCCAACTTACATTCAAGTTCTATCAGGATATTAAAAGTACTTATACAAATTTATATTTGGTGATCATTTTTTAGACAATTTGAAAGTAGGAGACGTGGTTTAAAAATGAGGTGAATTTTAAATCATGAAAAGGAAAGATTTCTAAATAAGATATATAACATTAATATGAAATACTAGTGAAAATAAGGTGAGTATTACATATACAAATAGATCCCAAAAATAACCTCTGGGTTTTAAAAATCAGTTCCAATGTGTAAACGTACCTGTTGTTTCATAATCTTTATCTGTTCTTTTTGCTTTCGCTTTTCCTCAGCGGCCATTATTGCTATGATGAAAAACCAAAGCACAGGTACCATCAGAAAAGGAGTGAAGAAGAGATACTTTTCATGAATTTCCAATATTTATGCTTCAAGTTTATGCTATCATTTAAATCACCCACCTTGTTGTTTTTTAGCTTCTTTGGCAACCCGAGCCTGTTCCTGCTTTTGAAGTTTTCTCAAAAGCTTTATTTGTGCTGCTTGCCTGGCTATTTCTGAAAAACACAAAATTTTAAAGAATATCATTAACAACTTTATTTAACTACCAATCTAAAAACAACCTAAAAACTCTGTGAAACTGGTATCATCAGGAAGGACACACTTTTTTAAGAAAACTGCCTAAGGTTAAAAACGAAGTAGTAGAATGGTGTGGCAGAAAATGTCATGTTTATTTCCCTTAAAAATTGCCAATCTATTTAATCAAATATGATCCCATACAGTAGGTCCTCAGGTTACGTCGGAGATCCTTTCCTATGACGCGACGTAATGCAATTTTCGCCGTAAGTCGGAACCCACCTGCATAAGCACCTACGTCATTCACGTGGAACACATACACATCAGTAATTAAGTGACACAGTAAAAAAAAATGTAAAAGAAAGATAACAATTCCTGACCTTTACTTGTGGTAAACAAATAATAAAAAACATAAAGCACATATGTACATACGTCGAAATGACGAACTTTTTTTTTTAATAAATACTGTAAATGGGAGATGGTGATGTAACCACGAAATGACGTATGTCGAGTCCAACGTAACCCGAGCACTGCCTGTATGAAACTACCCAAAAATGATGCTTCTCTTAACTCTCATTACTGAGAATAATCTGAGCACATTTCTTTTACATTTCACTAATTGCCACTTAGTAGAAAAGTAGCTGCAAAAGACTTGATTTAGCTTCAGTCTTAAAAACAACAAAATGTATAAAAAAGAAAAAGAACCCAAAATAAAACAAACATAGTCACCCCTGACTTAACACTTCAGCTATATAAATGGTCAAGTTTCTGAGTCCAATGAAATTTTCATTTATGAAGGAGACTAAATTTCCTAAATAAAAATTTTAAAAACGTATGAAGTAAAGGATAACTAACTTAGTTCTCTTAATTTTTAAGGATAAATGTCTGACTAGACTAGACGGGCATAACAATGTTACCAGTTCTTCATTTCTCCCTCTATCCATGTCATTTGCAATGTGAATCTGCAGCTCCTCTCATCAAGACATGCAATATATTTTCTTGTCCCTTGATTCTGAGTTCAGTCATGTGATCTTCTTTGGCCAACAGGATGTTAGCAGTTGTGATGTTAGAGAAGTTTGTAAAGCGTACTTGTACTCTTTGTATTCTTACTCTGTGCCTTGTCCTTTGGAATGAGGACATGTTTGGGCTAGTCTGCTGGGGGTTGAGACACATGGAGCCAGTTGATTGCCAGCATTTGAACAAGAACAGCCAAAATCAGCAGTGCTTCCTTATGCACCTCAAGCTGATTTCATCTGCACATTTAATGCTTAGTGGTGTACACCACTGACGTTTTGTGGTTGGTTGTTTCCCAGAATTATTGTGGCAATAGGTAACTGATACAGAAAACATGTAATGTCATGCTTCCTCTGCCAGCAAACTTGGTTGGAATACTTCTAACTATAAAAGTGGTTTACCATAACACCAAAAATCATTTCAGATAATACTTTACATTAGACATTGTTTTAAACTATGTCACAGATGAAGTTTTAAGAAACCTATATATTTTTCCAACACCATTTATTTTATTTTATTTTATTATTTTTTATTTATTTTGTTAATCCTTACCCAAGGATATTATTTCTCATTGATTTTTAGGGAAAGTGGGAGGGAGGGAAGGAAGGGGAGGGGGAGAGAGAGAGACATTGATGTGAGAGACATCCATTTGTTGCCTTCTGCACATGCCCTGACAGAGGCTAGGGATCAAACCTGTAACCGAGGTATGTGAACTTGACTGGGAATCAAATCCATGACCCTTTGGTCCATGGGCTGATGCTCTGACCACTGGGAAACACTGGCGAGGGCCCAACACCATTTATTGAATAGATTACCTTTAGCCATTGTATGTTTTCGCCTCCTTTGTCAAATATTAATTGACTATAAAGGTGCGTGTTTATTTTTAGGCTATTTTGTTCCATTGATCTATACGTCTGTTTTTATGTCAGTAGCATGCTGTTTTAATTACTATGGCCTTGTAGTATAGTTTGATATCAAGTAGTTTGATTTTCTTTCCTTTTTTTTTTGTTTGATTCCTCCAACTTTGTCCTTCTTTCTCAAGATCACTGTTATATTTGGGCACTATTGGTGGGAATGCAGATTGGTGCAGCCACCAACTGCAACTTCATACTGGTGTAAAGCAGTATGAAGTTACTTCAAAAAATTAAAAATGGAACTGCCTTATGACCCAACAATTCCACTTTTGAGAATATATCCGAAAAAACCCAAAACACTGATTTGAAAGATTTGCACCCCTATGTTCATTGCAGCAGTATATACAATAGCCAAAACTTGTAAACAATCCAAGTGTCCATCAGTAAATGAGTGGATAAAACAGCTATGGTACATTTACACAATGGAATACTACTCAGCTGTAAAAAGAAAGAAAATTGTATCCTTTGTGACAACATGGATGGATAGACCTAGAGAACATTATGCTAAGTGAAATAAGCCAGTCAGAGGAAGACAAGTATCATATGATTTCACTCCTGTGTGGAACTTAATGAACCACTAAACTAAAAAGGAAAATAGAGACAGACTCATAGCTAGAACAGGCTGGGGATGAGAGTGGGGATGAAGGAGGGATTGAGCTAAAAAGACAAAAGAAAAGAGAAAGAACTCATGGACACAGAAATAAAAACCATACCTATCCTATCTAATAAAAGAGTAATATGAAAATTGACCACACCTCCCCTATACTCACCAGCCATGCCCACGAGCCAATCAGGAGGGAATATGCAAATAAACCCAACCAAAATGGCTGCACCTACAGAGAGCAGGAGGGAGGCTTGGGTTTCCCTGGCAATGGAGGAAGCCAAGCTTTCCACCTGCCCTTGCCAGCCCAGACCTTCACTCAATGTTACAAAGTTTCAGTTATAGAAGATAAATAAATTCCAACAGAAATGGCGTCAGCCACAGAGCTGGAGAGAGTAGGAAGCTAGGGTTGCCCACGGCAATGGAGGAAGCCAAGCTTCTGCAGCCCTGGCCTGCTTTGGCCTCTACTTAAGGCTACAAAGTTTCAATTGTAGAAGATAAATAAATCCCAGATCCCAGGGCCTCCTGCTTGGGTGGGGGGGGAGGGGCGTGGCCAGCCTGCAAACCACCACAGGCCCCTTGCCCAGGCCGCCCCACGCCCCAAGGGAACCCCCACCCTTATCCGGGTCACCCTTCAGGGCAAACCAGCTGGCCCCCACCCATACACCAGGCCTCTATCCTATCTAATAAAAGAGTAATATGCAGATTTACCATCACTCCAACACACAAGATGGCTGCCCCCATGTGGTCAAAGATCCTGCCCCCATGTGGGCACAAGATGGCCTCCACAAGATGGCCAGCAGGGGAGGGTAGTTGGGAGGGACCAGGCCTGCAAGGGAGGGCAGTTGGGGGCGATCAAGCCTGCTGGGGAGGGCAGTTAGGGGTGACCTGGACGGCAGAGGAGGGAAGTTGGGGGTGACTGGGAAGGGCAGAGGAGGGAAGGGCAGAGGAGGGAAGGGCAGTTGCAGGGGACCCAGGCCTGCAGGGGAGAGCAGTTAGGGGTGGCCAGGCCTGCAGGGGAGGGCAGTTAGGGGCAAACAGGCTGGCAGGGGAGCAGTTAGGCATCAATCAGGCTGGCAGGGGAGTGGTTAGGGGGTGATCAGGCTGGCAGGCGAGGGCAGTTAGGGTGACCAGGCCTGCAGGGGAGGGCAGTTAGGGGTGACCAGGCTGGCAGGGGAGCAGTTAGGCATCAATCAGGCTGGCAGGGGAGTGGTTAGGGGGTGATCAGGCTGGCAGGCAGAAGCGGTTAGGGGCAATCAGGAAGGCAAGCAGGCGAGCAGTTGGGAGCCAGCAGTCCTGGATTGTGAGAGGGATGTCCACTGGGATCGGGCCTAAATGGGAAGTCAGACATTCCTTGAGGGGTTCCAGATTGGAGAGGGTGCAGGCTGGGCTGAGGTACACTCCACCCCCACACCCCCGTGCATGAATTTCAGTGCACCAGGCCTCTAGTAGATTATATTCATTAATAATCAATATAACTGGTAACACCTGAATTACTTGAGCTCTATTAATAATTTCCACCATTTATAGAAGGTCGTATAAAATTTACATAATCTTATTTAATCTTCATAGCAACCTTATAAGATAGGCAACATTATGTCCAGTTTACAGAAGAATAACTAAGCTCAAGAAAGTTAAATAGCAAAGCCAAGATATAAACCCAGGTTTTTCTGACTCCACAGTCTATATACTACTACTTCTGAAAACCTTTTTTTTTAAAATATATTTTTATACATTTCAGAGAGGAAGGGAGAGTGAGAGATTAAAACATCAAAGATGAGAATCTTTGATCAGTTGCCTCCTGCACCAGCCCCACTGGGGATCAAGCCCACAACCCAGACACATGCCCTGACCAGGAATCAAACCATGACTTCCTGGTTCATAGGTTGACACTTAACCACTGACTCATACCGGCGGGGCTTTCTGAAAACCATTAAGAAAATTTGAACCACTTGAGATTTTAGATAAGAACTTAATTCTATATCCTTGTAACAGCTGAGGTGAAGTTGGTTACTATGGCTGATTTTCTATCATCAAGACTTAAAAAAAGGAGAGGGGTCTAATTTTATCTAGTTAACTGGAAGTGTTAATGAAAGATGAAAGGGAAGCTGATGCTAAGTATATCTCCAATCTAATAATGTTCATTGTTAGGGGGCTACAAGCATCATCAAAATTTCTGAACTACAGGAAAAAGATTTGGGAAATAAAAATCTATCAAATGGCCCACAGAGTCAGCAACCTCTGATAATAATACACCTAAAAGATACTGTTCTCATCTATAATAGTCCCAGGTAAAGATTTAAGAATTGAAAATTTTCACTGAATTCTGTTTTAAAGACCTAAATATGTCTTTAAAATGTAAGATGTATTAAGTGGTTAAAAATTGTGGTGTAAGTATGACCTTTTTTTCTAAGCTGAATTGATGATCTCTAACAGAAGTTTGGCATATATATATTTAAAAAACTATAATATCTACAGGTATATATTTGTGTATGAATATATCAGTCAATTTTAAGCCCAACACAAGTACACAGTAATTTTTATTTTTAAACCCTTAGGACAGAAAAACATTAAAAAATAGAACTCATATTTTTTCACTTTAGCAAGGAAGATAACAATGATACAATTTTGATTAATTGAAAAATTATGTACCTTAAATTCTATATTCTGAACAGTAGGAGACGTGAAGTGGAAAAATGTGAAAAAGTTAAGGACCCAATGGAGGAGGAGGATAAGTAAGAAACCTACAAAATTCTCTCAGGCTCTGAGGAATCAACTATTCCAATATCTACTCATAAGAGACCTAGAAAATTCACTCAAGCTCTGAGAAATAAACTGTTCCCAATATCTCCTCTTTTATTTGTTTATCATTGCCGGATATAGTGTTATAACTATTTTTTGAAATATTAATTCACAAATATATACTATATGAATTTGTGCTCCAGTGGGGTCCCTCAGCTTGGCCTGCAGGATTGGGCCAAAACTGGCTCTCCTATATCCCCCGAGGGGTCCTGGACTGCGAGAGGGCACAGGCCAGGCCGAGGCACCCCAATGGTGCACAATAGGGGCCAGGAAGGAACACAGGAGGTTGGCCAGCCAGGAAGGGACCGTGGGAGGGCTCCAGGGTATGTCCGGCCTGTCTTGCTCAGTCCCAATCGGCTGGACCCCAGCAGCAAGCTAACCTACTGATAGAAGCATCTTCCCCCTGGTGGTCAGTGCACATCATAGCGACTCGTCGATTGGTCAACTGTCTGGCCCTTGGTGGTTGGTGCACATCATAGCGGTTGAACGGCCTTAGCATTCATGCACTTGGGGGGCGGGGCGGGGGGGGAGGTCCCTCAGCCCAGCCTGCACTCTCTCACAGTCTGGGAACACTAAGGGAAAGTCTGACTGACGCAGAGGTGAGAGAGGCTCCTGCCACCGCCACTGCACTCATCAGCCATGAGCCCAGCTCAAGACTTCTGGCTGAGTGGCACTCCCCCTGTGAGAGTGCACTGACACCAGGGGGCAGCTCCTGCGTTAAGCATCTGTCCCCTGGTGGTCAGTGAGCATCATAATGACTGGTCGTTCTGCTGTTTGGTTGATTTGTACATTGGCCTTTTATTATATAGGATTATGCTTTGATTGGTTGAACAGATGACTGGATGACCAGACACTTAGCATATTAGGCTTTTATTATATAGGATGGTTTAAAGACACTGTATGTCTGCTAAAATTTCAAAGACAGAAGTTTATTTTGAAAAAAAAGTTTATTTTCATATAGAATTAGAGATATTTTCAGTATAGCACATTTCTTTTATTCTATGATGCATTTTTAGACATCTACAATCTGCATGTGTCTGATTTTCAATTTTAAACTGTCAAACTCTTATCTGCAGTCTCTGAGAAATTACAGAGCTCTCATGTCACAATGCTTGAACAAACGTTCAAAATTTGCATTTATTTTACTCTTCTGAACCTCAAATTAAGTCCAGTTAGTCTAAGTCAGTGGTTCTCAATCTTTCTAATGCTGCGACCCTTTAATACAGTTCCTCTTGTTGTGGTGACTCCCAACCATAAAATTATTTTCGTTGCCACTTCATAACTGTAATTTTGCTACTGTTATGAATCATAATGTAATGATTGGGCCAAAACTGACTCTCCTACATCCTCCGATTTGCTACTGTTATGAATCGTAATTTCCAATGGTCTTAGGCTCTCTACAGGAGCCTAAGACCATCGGAAAACACAGATATTTACATTACGATTCATAACAGTAGCAAAATTACAGTTATGAAGTAGCAACGAAAATAATTTTATGGTTGAGGGTCACCACAACATGAGGAACTGTATTAAAGGGTTGCAGCATTAGACTAGGTTGAGAACCCCTGGTCTAGGTGAATCCTAACAAAATAATAGTATGGAACAAAAATTTCTAACATCCCCTGAGCTTAACTACGCCAAACTGTTACTGTAGAAGCCTTTTAGAAATAAATGATAAAGTGATTTGTTCCTACTTTCTTTTTCTTCTCCCACCCAAGCATGCATATTATAACCCATATACTTATAAATATTAGTATAATACTTATAATAATTACTCATATACTATTTTATATACATGTTGAGAAAGAATACACACACTAAGGTCAAAAGTAATGAAATTGGAAAAATGCTACATAATACAATAAGGAGAACTATGTAAAAGAATACAAACTAATTTGAAATTTATAGGGAGAAAAATCATTGGGTAAAAGATGAATAATTAACTTTTATTATAATAAAATGTAATTTAATTAAATTAAGTGTGCAAATATAAAGTTGTCATTTTGGGCACTATTAATATTTGTATTAGACATGCAAGAAGAACCCATGTTTTGGGTATCAGTTAATATTAAGCTTTCTTATTTTATGCAAACAAAGCACACTCCCTACTATTACACATTCTTCAGAAGAATCAGTAGTTTATTGACAATACTAATTATAAAACTCATCATGTATTGCTATATCTGTTCATATATTAACTTGAAAAAATATCTTCTCTAGTAACTATTCAGGGGAGATGAAAGCCTTAATAGAAACCACAAAAAATAACATATTAAAGCAGAGAAAAATTTATAGGACATGAAGTTATATGCCAGGCAGTGAATTGCATGCCACTGGTAGAAGTATGAAGTGGAGTAATCTTTTTAGAGATAGTATTTGCCTATTATTTACCAAAACTTAAAATGCACATATCCTTTGATTCAGATATTTTATCTCTAGGATTTTACACTATAGATAGCCATACCTATAGAAGATATGTGTAATACATATGTATTGCAGTTATGATAGCAAAGATCAGAAAACAGTTTAAACTGTCATCAAAGAGAGACTGATCAAATGAGTATGGTAAAGCAGTATGTGGCATCACTTACTACTTACTATTCAGCCATTAAAAGCATAGGGTGGATTTAAAAGCATTGATATAGAAAGATGTTCAAGAAGATTATGTGGGGAAAAAGCAAGCTAATAGTATATATATATTATAAGTCCACTTACTTTAGAAATCTAAAGGATATCTGTATTACAACATGTTATATTGCATATTTACATCTACATTATATTTATGAGTATGTATGTACACATTTCTGGATAGATTAACAAACTTAACAATCTTACTCCTAAGTGTCTTTTATTTTAAAATGAGTGTGAATAAGTGTTTTTATTTTGTAACACTCTGTTCTATGAGCTTTTGTTGTGGATATCTGTTTTATGATAAAAACAAAGCAGCTAAAAAGAAGTCAATATTATAATGGTGTTTATAATAAATAGAAATAAATCAGGCTTTTTATCCAGAAATAAACAGAACAAAACAAAACAAAAAACACAGAAGTAGTAAAATCCTGTTAGTCTTTTTTGTCAATTTATAATTAAATCTTTATTTTACATTGACATATATGCTTATATATATACTAGAGGCCTGGTGCACGAAATTCATGCACTCAGGGGAGGTCCCTCAGCCCCGGCCTGCACCCTCTCACAGTCTGGGAGCCCTCGGGAGATGTCCAACTGACGGCTTAGGCCCACTCCCTGCAGGGAAGTGGGCAGTCGGATATTCTTAGTGCTGCTGCAGAGGCGCAGCTGGAGAGGCTCCCGCCACCGCTGCTGCACTCACCAGTTGTCAGCCCAGCTTCTGGCTGAGCGGCGCTCCCCCTATGGGAGCGTGTTGACCACCAGGGGGCAGCTCCTTCATTGAGTGTCTGCCCCTTGGTGGTCAGTACGCATCATAGTGACTGGTCGTTCTGACGTTCAGTCGATTTGCATATTAGCCTTTTAATATATAGGATGCTTATGAACACAAGATACCAACACATATAATGATATACATTCAAACAGTCTTAAGAGGCTTCATATTTGTAACCTGTAACTCAAACCCTTAGCAGAATTACTTTAGTCAGCATTCTCTGTGTCAGATATAACAGGAGATATTCATGTTGATAATTTATGTATAATTTAAAATCATAAATACATTTGAGGTTATAATGAGCACTTTGTGCTCAATAAATGATCATTTTCATTGATCTTAAAATGAATACATTCTGATTTAAATATATTAGATGGGCATTTTGAAATTATGTAATATATCCAAATTGCAGAGGAACCCAAACTAAGAGCCTGGGGTTACTCACCAGTAATTGGAGTTCTCTGATTGAAAATTTACTTTACAGATCCACATATTTTGGTTATTCCCTTATACCACCTCAAAAGAATCAGGAGCTGTTAACATGAGAATTCCAAAAGGTTGGCACAACCCTGAGGTATGTGCCAAGTGCTGGTTGATTCCCTTTCGTGTGACCCTTAAAAGCTTATCACCCACCTTTGTAATTCTAAACACACAGGGTAGGATGAGTTTATGAGTGTAGCTCTTGAAAGGAACTCACCTAATCAAAGAACTCCAGTTACTAGTGGGACTCCTAATTTTCCCATTTTTATTTTAACACAAATATCTACATTTTAGAAATTGAGAGCAGCATCAAATCATTCTTGTTAAAAACAGAAGAAACATACTTTTAAGTGTGAGTATTGCTGTGTCAGATCCATTATGCCTTTTACCTTGAGCTTGCAGTTTTCTTAGCAATTTGGCATCTGTGTTATCTAGAAATTCAGCACCGCCAACATTCGGAGGCCGGCCCTTCCGACGTCTCATCCTGGACTCCTCTCTTGCCCGCTGTCTCTCTGGATTCGGCGGTCTTCCTCTACGGCCCTCCATTGCTCTGATGCGAGGAATGACATCCTCTTCTTTCAAAAGACACCACTGCATTCCCTTTTAATCAACATTTTAGAGAAACAGTGTTAAAAAATAGACACAAGTGTTCAGTCTGTCAGAAAATTCTAGGTAAATTTACAGACATTTTGAAATGTATAAAGCAGGTACAATCCTTAAGCATTGTATTTTTAAAATGAAAATTATGTTTATATTTGTTTATGGCCTTTGGCATACCTTTTGTATTCTAACTTTAAATACCTAAAGAGAACTATATCTATATAAACAAAAATTATGTAAATAGAGATATATACCTTAATCACCATTTCTGAATTATAATGACCATAATGTTGGCAGAGAATTAAAAATACTAGTTGTGTGATGACACTTTATGGACTGTTCTCCTGGGTTATTAGTACTGCCAAACACTAAGCTATTTCAACAATAGATGACAAGTATCTTTTTAGAGAAATCTTATAGCTAATAATCAAGAATAAATGCAAGAGATAAAGTATCAGCATTTTGCAATGTCTGATGAATTAATGGATCTAAGCATCGAACTTGCATGGCTGCCAATCACCCACAAGAGAGACAACCAAATAGACATCAGCTTCCTGATAGAGGTCCACTCCATCACCCCTCTATATTAGTCTTGCCTTACCAAAAAAATCTAAACTACATTTGATTAAGCCTCTAGATTTAATGACTATAATTTCATAGGAAAACAGGGTGAGAAGTGTATGTTAAATTACATAGCAAAATCCAGTCTATAGGAAATTATAAATTACCCATTTTCTTCAGTAAATTTCAAGAAGTAAACAGACTATAAGGAGCCTCACAATATGTATTAAACAATCCCAAAGGTAAGTGTGGACCTTACCTAAATCCTGATTCAAACAGACAAAGTGGCCAGAAAATTATAACAATTATGGGACAACTGAAAATTTGAATAAGGACTGATATTTGAGGTTATTAAGAAATAATTATTTTAAAGTGTGATAATGGTACTGCAGTACTCTTGTAGATTATAAGAGTTCCTATCTTTTATATAAATAAATTGAAATATTTACAGATGAAATAAGACATATAAGATTTGTTTCAATAAATTATGGAAGAGGAGAAGATGGGGGTATATGTTAAACAATATTAGCCATGTGACAATTTCTAAAGTTGATGATGGGTACATGGTGTATATTATTCTGTCTACTTTTGTATCTATTTGAGATTTCTAATTATAAATTTCCTGACAGAAATACATACAACAGTATCATGCTAGTGTATTATAGGAATACTCCTGCTCAGTGTATAGATACAATCTGAGTCTGGTTTCCATTATTCTCCGTATGTCAATCAAAACAAGTACAATGTTATGTTTTGTTACTCATAGCACTATGTGCAAAGTAATATGCTCAATGCATAGAAAAGGCATCCTTTAAAAATAATCCTTTGAAGAAATTGTTTTAGTATTCTGTTTCTTAATTATTTTTTTCAGAGATAACTCATTTAGTGTGAAAATTAAGGAAATTTTATAAATGTTCTTTCTTCTTAAAAGAATCTAGCTTAAAAGAATTTAGCTTGGCCAAAACCGGTTTGGCTCAGTGGATAGAGCGTCGGCCTGTGGACTGAGGGGTCACAGGTTTGATTCCAGTCAAGGGCATGTACCTGGGTTGCGGGCACATCCCCAGTAGGAGGCGTGCAGGAGGCAGCTGATGGATGTTTCTCTCTCATCAATGATTCTAACTATCTCTCTCCCTTCCTCTCTCTGTAAAAACTCAATAAAAATATATTAAAAAAAAAAAAAGAATTTAGCTTGAACCTCTGTGGGTAATACTGCAACCAAAACCAATCAAAAGTTCTCAAGTTCTATTTTATGCCATGATTCCTAACCTAGGACAAGGTGTCTGTGAATAACTCAATAAATGGGTACTAAAGACACAAATAATACTCCTGCTACCATAGCTGAGGACAGCTACAACTACATTCCAAGCAGGGTGCTTTATTTCATTCATTGTGAATACATAATATACTTTCATCTTCACACCAGCTCTACCTAATAAAGTAGCTTTGATTGTTCCTACAGTATAACTGAGGGAATTCAGGCCCAGTGAGGTTAAATAATTTCCTAAGGAATAGAGGCAATAAGGAACAGAACTGTGATCCAAACCAAAAGACTGTCTCACTCTAAAACCTTGTTCCTACCCACTACATGTACCTCACTGATGTTACAGACATGTTCTTTTACTTAGTAAGTATCTCATCACGATATTCAGACTTGAAAGCACAGCCAAGATTATGTCAAGACAGAACTGTGTCAGAAAAAAAACTTTCAGGCATATAGTCCACAACTACAGGTTAAAAGTAATAACTATACTAATTCTTTTCAGTAATTCCCATGTCAAAAATAATTTTTAAAATTAATGTTGAAGGCCCTAGCGGGCTTGGCTCAATGGATAGAGTGTCAGCCTGCGGACTCAAGGGTCCCAGGTTCGATTCTGGCCAAGGGCACATGCCTGGGTTGCGGCTCCATCCCCAGTGGGGGGTGTGCAGGAGGCAGCCGATCAAATGATTCTCTCTCATCACTGATGTTTCTATCTCTCTCTCTCCTTCTCTCTTCCTCTCTGAAATCAATAAATATATTTTTAAAAATTAATGCTGAGGAAAATAAGTGTTTTTTGCTGAGATTTCAAAGGAAGTCAATAGGAACAATAGTTAAACTAACTGTATATTTAGGCCATAAACCTCTAAGAAGGAAGCCATCAAGACAATTTTATGTTCACCAATATGGGAAGCTTTTGATTAGTTTAGGTTTTCATTTTTCTATTATGCTCTCAGGCACCAACACAGCATGCATCACATAAATTGAGAAATATACAAGTAACATCTGTGGCACTTGGAGTAGCAGAGAGAGAGAGTGTGTGTCGAGGAATTGCATTCAGTTTTTAAAGTATCTTATTAATAATAAAACCAACTTTTAGCCAAGATTTAAAGGGTTCAATCACCCTATCTTTTTTTATACAGTTACAATTTTTAGTTATGCTTTTGTTCATCGAGGAAAACATACCTATGTCAAAACAGGAATAGAATATTTTGGGCCCAAAACTTACTAGAGAAATACAGTAACATTATCATTTACATTTGCCCTTGGCATTTAGAAAGTAATTCTTTTCTAAGAGTATTGCATATGTTGGGCTACATGTATCATCTGACTCCCAGATTTTAGAAAATGAGAAATGGATTATTACAAAAATCGAAAGTTATCTTACAGCTTTAATTCACTGAGCAGCCAAAATAGTTGTGGGTATTTTAAAAAAAGTATTTTTCTTAATAAACTTTCCCTGAAAAAAGCAAATATAATTAATATCATTTGATTAATTTGCTATAAGCATTTTGTCAATCAAAAATTATGCATGAAAATAGTTAATTTTTTCTTAATTTCTAAGAATAATATAGCAAGTGGTTCTTGAAAATAATCTTTCTTGACTAATATTTAAAAGATATGAATAAAAAGAAAATCAATGATCAACATTATGGACATGGTGACAGATTAAGTCTATTACACCATTATAATTCCACTTTCAAGAGTTAGTAATTTAACTTTAGCAATAACACATTCAGTTCTATAAATATTACAAAGAAAGAGAAAGAAAAAAAGGGTTTACATGTTATTTCAGAAGATTAAAAATAATTCAAGTAAATAATTATATAAGTACACTATATACTGTACACAGTAATGCATTCTAAAAGTATACTAAAAGACCATATTATAAAAATAGTTTCCATTACGTAAACATTTGTTGAGGCACCTACACTGTACAAGGCATAACATTTTCTAAAAATAAACTAGAGCAAGCCCTCTCCTCAAAAGACTGACATTCTTAACTAGGACCTGAGGCTCAAGCTGTTCTAATGCAGGTGATTCAAGGTCCACACCCTGAGTTGTAATGAATTGAAAGAGGAGTTTAGAGGCTGGAACAGAAAGTTGTCTCCATTGTCCACTTACACAATAATGATCGTCTGGATTAGGGCCTGAGACTTAGAGCTAGAAAGGAAGGCGAACACAGGTCTTTTTCTAGAGAGAGGACTGCCAGGGTGTGAAGGAGGAAAGCCTAAAGGGAGACCAAAAGAGTTGGGAGTAGTCTCTAGGCAACGTGTGAAAAGACATGATATGAGGTTTCCTTACTGAACAAAGTTAAGATCCAACATGGAGAAATACCTGAGAAAACTGACCAATACATTTATTGCTCTTAGTCTTATATGCTTGAAAAACTAAATAAGCTTTAAAGAATTTATTTTGGGGAGAAAGCAGTAAGTGAAGTAAACCAGTCCACCAAAAGCCAGTTCACTGAATGATTTACTAAATTACTGAAGATTTTTATTTGTTTACGTTTTAGTATCACCAAGATTTTGCTGCAACGATTTTCCTTGGATTTGTAGTCCTGGGCCACTAAGTGTCAGTTTCTCATGTTAACAATTGAGATGCCTAGTGCTTCTCATATGCTCAATGTTATATAAGTGAATGGATGAACTTTATTCATATTTTCCTAGATCGGGCCCCATACACATCCCAGTGAAACAGCTCTTGTGAGTGCTTTTAATCTGGGTAAGGTATCTAGTCTGATGATTCTGGGTTTGTTAGTCATTTAGTGAATTGATGATTTTTATCAACTAATTTTTGGCTAGTTTACAGTAAACTTAACCGTGGCTCAAGAAAACAAAGTTTATATTTTTTACTACTTTCCTCATGGAAAGTATACTTTAAGAATCCTTTACTTCCTAATAATTACTTTATGAAAAACACTTTTATAATGTTATATCTAAAGGGAAATTTATCTTAAAGACCTCTCCTAATATGCACACTTCACATCATAGAGGAGGGGATTAAGATTTAGAAGAGTAGGTGCTTCAGTTTTTCAAAATAATAGAGGATACAAAATTACCCTGCTAGGACGCTAAGAAAAATCTTAGGGCTTAAGCAAAGCAAGGGTATCAGATATTTTTGACAGAACTTAATAATTCATATTTTCAGAAAAACATTAAAGTTATTATCATGAGAAAAATAAAACTTTAGTTGGATTTCCTTACATCTATTTCAGTTTAGTTTATTTTTAACTACTTTATGGTGCCCAAGATTATGAGTTTTGAATAACATAAACTTTACAGCATTAAGGATTCTTAACTTACTCTAATCATATAGTTTATTAATATCATATACTGAAAGCACTTTAAAGATGTGAAACAGTAAGAACAGCCATCTATGTTGAGATGGTGTCAACTCTTAAAAACAGTGTAGAAATTATTTCCACAATGCTGGCTGTGCTTTCCAGTTACTTGCAGTAGGTTACCATCTAATAGTTACGACTTTCAAAAATACTTCCTTAGCACCACACTTGGATTCATACATTTGGCCTCCTACTATAGGCCTGTGCCTAGCCATAAAAATCCTACCTGGTAGATTAGTGACATAAATTTCCAGACTTTTAGATTTCTGGTAGTGATCTGTCATGTTCTCGGAGCCACTCTGTGCACACGGCAATGTTGCATTAGGTGTGACAGTTAACAGCAGAGTTGAATTAGAACCCTGGTTGTTGACTTCCAATCTTTCGTTCTTTACTTATTGAAATAATTATCAGCATTATAACCTTGCCCAAAATCATGTGTTGCCTGCTTTATTGTGAAATCTTCCTTTATTCCTCATTAACAAAACTCTGATTTTATCTGGACAGCATTATGCTTAGTGCTTTATTTCTCCAAACCGTGAGCCCCTCTAAGTCAGTGATCATAATTTCTCTTGCTTTTGTACTCTTCAGTTTCTGTATGAAGACTAATTTTCCCTCAAAGCCAGGCTTTCAAATTCATTTCTGTAGTGAAATGTGTTTACAATTTTCTTTATGGAAAATGCCTTTTTCCAAATTTATTTGGAAAAAAATATGTCTGGCACATTAAGTATTTGCTACAAATATTTACTGATTAAGTGACTAAGAAAACGGGCTCTTTCAATAAGACTTACAGACATTTTTCTATTCTCACGGCCTTATGCCACTAAAAAGAAATACCTTTTTTAAAATAAGTAAAAAACTTCTCGAATAGAAAAAGCAACATTTCTCAGTCACTTTTAACTCCTTTCTTCTTTGCATATTTCTTTTTCTTTGCATTTTAGCCTGAACACGGAAGATATTCACAACTCAATGCTTGTGAACTTCCTGGTTGAAAAAATTAAACATGATTGTTATATTTATGCTTAAATGTTTTTTTTCTTTACAATTCACAAAAAAATGCTTTTCATAGATTATTATATACTTCAGGTAACCTTTGTCATTAATTTATTTTGAAGCCGTAATATATTCGTAATAAAAATGTGAATACCTTTTTACCTAAGTATCATATTTATGTAAATAAAAATACCCCTATTATTTACCAAAATGTGTCTAGCTCAACCTTACTTTCTATTATTCTGATACTCAAAAACAAAATAAAATGAAAACAAAGATAAAAATTAGGTTCAGCAAGTTCATTAGAATGTGATGAAGAAGTCTGTGAGAAATCTATTTATTTTATACCTTTTCGTTAGCAGGTAGCCAGCCAGTATAGCATAGACTTATAAAGAGTACATTATAGTTCATTTTGTTCCATGAAAGTTATCATCCCTAAAATCTTGGTTTCTATAGAAACTGGTAGGAAGTGTTTGCTGTCTAAGGATAAGTAGATAGTGACAAGTAGCTGATTCTACAAATCCTAACCACATTTGTAGACTGAAATAAATAAAACTGACAATGACTAGATTAAAGCCACATCCCTCATTTATTGGGTCAATCTTATTTATTTACTTGAATTTAAGGGCTTTTCTTTTTTTATAATATTTAAAGGTAATCATTAGATTGTTGTCATGTAGTTAATGATAACTTTACTTAAATTTTAATAAATTTGAGCTCTCATACTCTACTTCTAATATTATTGTACTATATACTAAGTTAGCCAATATTTTCAACACATTTTTGCTGTTAATAAATATATGTATAATTACTTTCTTAAGCTCAGAAATATATTGTGTCAAAAATTATTAACTTATACAAAATAACCATGGTTCCCTACTGCAGATATTATCTTCGAGCAGAAATTATCATCTTCTAAAATCCATTTGTAAAATAGTTTTGAAACACCACTGTTGTAATTTTTTAAATGCTTTAAACAAAATTAGAAGTTATAGGACAAATACTGGTGGGTTTTTTTTGGTATGTTTTAAAATAAAAAAATACTACGGACAAATTATATTTTTCAATGCAAATGTTTTGTTAGGAGAGTGATTAAGGATACTGATGAATCTCCAAATACAGCATTTCATTTGCTATTAAACACTACCTGAAGTATAGGAAGCTTGGAAAACTGTAGCAGTAGCATTTAAAATCATTGTTTACAATCTCCATGATTTTGGAAAACTGAAATATTAGCCTTTATTGGATTATAAGGGATAGAAGTATTTATTTTTTTAAATAAAAAATGTTTTTCAGGTTATATATGCAATACAAGCAAATTTTAGAAAATATGAAATGAAATAGCATAGGGAAGAAAAAGATCTATTGTGCCATCAACCATTACAACCATCATTAAACTTCTGAGGCATTTTCTTCCAGTCTTTCAATATGCATAGTTTTGTTTTTCAATCTATACAGAGTGGGGCAAAAGTAGGTTTACAGCTGTTCATATGGAAAATAATACAGTAATTAATAAATAACATAAGAATAAACTGTGCTTCACACACTCAAAACTGTACACCTACTTTTGCCCTACCCTGTATATAGCCATTGTGCCATTTATACAACTTGTATAAAAGCAAACATTGTAAACAGATGCAGATCACCACTGCATGGTAACACTGTCTTTGTCCAATTTTGATTGGCCTACATTTTAAATCTTCTACAAAATCAAAATTATTACACATCATAGCTACTCTAACAAAAATATATAATCTTTGTTCATGTTCATAGAATAGTGTGTAATTATGTACATTTCTAACTAACTATATACTTATATATACTGATCATACCATATATAGAAATGTATATGGCTCTACATCTATATACATCTCTAATTAACGTTTTTGAAATTACTTACCTTTATTGTTGTTCTCTAAAAGTATCCTAAAATGAATCCAACTATTTTTTTTATTGATTGACTTGAGAGAGAGAAAGAGGATGGGAGGGAGAGAAAGAAAGAGAGAGGGAAATATCGATTGTTGTTCCACTTAATTATGCATTCACTGGTTGATTCTTGTATGTACCCTGATAGGGATCAACCCACAGCCTTGGTGTATGGGGATGATGCTCTGACCAACTGAAATACCCAGCTAGGGCTCCAAATATTTTTTTTAACTGAGATTAAGTGCTCTCAAAATTGCTATTATTTTCCTTCTGCAGTCTACTGAAATGTTGGCAGCCTAACATATTCTGGATTTAGTAATTCATCATATTTTCTTGATTGGAATGATCGCTCAGCAAGACAATATGCATTTGGAAAACACTGATTATGTCTAATAAAAAGTGAATGGATGTCAAAGAACAGTCTGCTCTGCCTAATGAGGCTTTAGAGATTAAGTCTAATTATCACTGATACAAAACTAAAAATTCATTATGTATTGAACAACAATTAGCTTTGTTCTCAGAACAAAAATCTATTGATCCGAAAATCATGAAGTTATCTTTGGCATAAACAAGTAAGGACTTGATTACACAAACCAAAAGATTACAAATGTAAAGAATTTATAAGTAAAATTATTACTACCTTCTAATATGCTTTGTGACTAAGAAACTGATTCATTACATATGGAGTATGCAAAATACCACTGTGGTTCTTAAATTCTGAGAATCTGTTTAGTGACAGAATTAAGTCTGAAATGTAAATTTTTTAAAATTTAAAACATAGAAAAATATAGACTATCTTTCCATAAAAAAGAGCAACCTCAGATAAACAGATTTTGGCATTTTAAAATTACCAGCAAGGAGATAAGTCAATTTCAACATAATTTGTTCCTTAAAAAGTATTGAACAATGAAAAATAGGTTATACAATGAGTGCAAAAGAACATTGTTAGGAACCTCAAGTTCTAGTTATGTCCTGCCTGTTTGAGGCTGTGTGATCTTGAAAAAATTTCCTTAATCTTTGAGCTCTCAAAATATACCTCTTGCAGAATGAGTAAGGTCTTTTTTATTTCTATCACTAGAAAACTAGAGGATAAGGTAGAAAGGAAAAGCCTGCCTATCCACAATAGAAAATATTAATTGCCAAAAAAAAAATCCTGTATGTGCACTATAATGGGCCAAAAGGAAGAATGGTTCAATCAGGGAAGAAAATATCAACTTCAGATGGCTTAGTATTTTAACCTTTTGAAACATTTTTATGCATATGATATCATTTTAACCTCACATAATCCTACGAAGCAGAAGTAAAATTATTAGTCTCTATTTTGCAGATAAAAAAATAGAGGGGACACTGTTTGTTGTTTGAAATCACAAAACCATTTTATGAATTAATAAGAATCTAGGTCTTCTCACTCCTTAATCAAGATTTGTTTCAATGGAACGGATAAAGTTAAAGGGAAAAATAAGCATATGCAGCTGAATCCAAGTATGGAAAAAAAGGCAAAACATTAAAGAGAAAATAAAGGAAATGAAGTCTCTGTGATAGGTTCTTCATTCTGATTAATGAGGTTGCATATTTAACCCTCAAGCTGAAAGGGAGCTGTCACTACAGATCTGTGTGAAATTCATTTAAAAATTCAATTTTTGCAAAAGCAGAAATTTTACGTACCTAATATTAAGCAAATCTGCACCCTCTACCCCCCAAAATTACCCAACTTGTGAAAATGGATCATGTAGCATGTCATAATCAAATGGTAAGATCCTTCCAAAAACTAAAACATATTTGTCGTCTTTTGATCTGACTTATAATATATAATATTTCCTATTCAAATTAATTTTTAGAAAATGTTTACCTTCCAGGGAACTAATGCTTTCCCATATTTCACATGGACATGCAGATACTTTTATACCTGTATAACCTGTAAAACTACTGACAGAATTAACAAACAGGAAAAAGTTTATATAAAAAATTTTGAAAAAGACATCTACTATGCCAAAGCTCCTTGCTACTGAAACAGTAAACTAAGTAGTTTGAATGTTGAGTGTTTACCACAAAGGAGTATGTACAGCTATACCAATGAACTAACAGAGTGTAGTGAAATTTAATTCATTAAGGTTATGGTACTACTTTTTTGGTTCAAAGACTATACTTTTTAAAAAGTGGATACCTGCGGTCCATCTCTGGCTTCATAGAAGTCACCCACTCTTATTTTTGCACTGAAGCTGAAATTGTCCCTTGAGATATCCATTATTCCATTTCTGCTGAGATACTGAAAAAATCACATATTTTTCCACTTCAGGTTTTAATAATGACAACCCAGCTTTGATGTACAGCTATCTTCAGAACACTGTTTTGCGTATTCTATCAAGGGGCTATGGATTTATAGGAGTTCAATTTAGGTGAAGTACATTAGTCCCAAACACAGATCATTTTGCATCAAGGAACTTATCTGAGAAAGGAGTGTACTTTTTTTTATTTTCCATAAGCATGCATAATAGGCACCAAATGTGTGTTATTTGGTGAAAAGTATGTACCTTTATTACTTCAGGGTACTGCCTAAGTTTCTTTCCACATGGAGCATAATATGCTACTTCTCCTTGAAGGCGCCCTCCAAAGTTTCTTATTCTTGTCTCTCTCTGCCAGCTATGCATAATAGAAATGAGAATTATAACATACTTAATTTAAAAAACTTTTAAAAACTAAAAAGATTTTTAAGAATACATGCTCTTTAGAAAACATGAAAAATGCAAAGAAAACAAATATTAAACCCTCTGATTATACAACTGAGATGTATTTACTATTAAAATTATTTTAATTTTTAGCTAAGTAATTCAATTGAAATTAATCAAAGACTCAAGTTATAAATATGAAACTCCATTAAATTTTTTAGATATCTTAACTAGAATTACTTTGAGACATATTAATAGCCTGTGTCAATATGTACTGACTTTTTACATCTGAAAAGCTTTAAGTGAGAGGACGACAGTAAACCTGGCTGTCTGCTCTTGGAGAGTCATGTACTTCAGTGTAAAACTCTGATATCAGTTTTCCATTTTAGGAAAACTCTGGCCAAGTCCCTTAGTCTTACAATGGCTTTCCCTGCCCTTAAATTCTATCTTCACAAAATCTCTGACACTCTCAATTGCACCCCTTCCCTTTGCCAAATGACTTGCTCTTGCTTCTTTTTCAGTCATATTCCCACCTGGATGCATGACCCCATCACAGCTCTGTCATATCTAAACACAGCAGTTACCCTTAATTTCAGTTTTCTGATATATCATCTTACTTGCCTTTCATTCTAGCTCTTCTCTAATAAATACTATGCACTATATTCACTTTATTAATAGTATAGAATATGAAATCAAACATGCATAAATATGTATGGGAAAAGCAAAAAGGGAAATCTCATTTTCCATACCCATATTCCAAAGGAATACGCAGTTCGCGTTCATCTGTTACTCTTCTTCTTTTGGAAGTGCCTTCAAGAAAATTCAGCCAGTTAAAAGACTAGTTTACACAGATGACAATTTTTTGATAGTTTTGAAGCTCCTCTTTAAATAAAAGATCTTAATGGCTTGGATTATTAGTGTTGTTCTGCTGCTTGTACATTATTTTTAGATGGTTCAACAAAACACATTGTATAAAGTAGAGGGTTTCTTTGGTCTGCATGACAAAAGCTAGTCTTTCTCTCTAAAGAGAATACAAGGCAAGGTAAAAATATATAGCATTCCACTGATTTTGTTATTTAAACATGGCTAAAGTAGTAGTAAAGTTTCAGAAAACCATATATTGTTGTTTTCTTTGAAAATTAGTTTTAAGATGCTGATAAATTCCAACTGCTGGCTCATACATTTAAAAATAAAAAGTCTATGTTCATATGAATCCATAGTAAAAACACTAGTAGGTCTTTTAATTAAAGTACAAAGAAATCAGGTTATGATTACATGTAAAATGTTTCATAGATGACGACCAGGTTTCACAAATCCAAATACATACATTTTAATTAGTTGGATATCATACTGGCATATGACAAATGGAAGCAAAACTAGAAATTTCCAAGAAAAGAGTGAAATAAGTAAAACATAGTATTTTACTATATGCCTCTCTATCTTCTTAGCTATTGAAATGAGAATAGAGAATAGTTTTGGAATATTAATGTAAAAAGTTTTAAATGAAGACCTCTAGAAGGTTATAAAAGGTCAAATAGAAAAATATAGACATGGTGTGTTAATGGAATATTAATGCTACTCACTAATACAAATGATTGGCGATGTGTTGGGCAGATATGCAATTGAATCTTAAGTAACCAAGTGAGCTCATTTTTATAAAGTACAAAAAAGTCCACTGTCAATCAAATTTTAAGTTGTAGAAGCATAAACTAAACACAGAAGCAGGAAAGTATTCAAAATCAAGAGCTGTCATTAAGCAGGTTCTAAAACTGTAAGCACAGAGAATAAAAATGGAAATGGGTCATAGCCTTTGAAAATACATGCTGACCTTTCTTAGCCAACCTAAATCTAAGCTGAACACTCGATTCCAATGAGATCATCCTCAGACCACTGTATAAATAAGAATTCTTGCTTTGGTTTGTCTTCTACTTTACAATAATAAAAATAAAGTGTAGGTACCAGAGTGTGGACTTGAAGTAAGTGTGGAAGAAGGTGTGCCAAGAAAAGCAGGTGACTGGGATTCAGAACATAAGGCAGCAGGAGCAGAGCCTGGGGCTTTTGCTATGTGGAGGTTACGAGGTGTTGAGTGAGCTGTGAGACTGATGGAAGGGCTTTTGACAGAGGAAGCTGTTTTATTCAGTTTCATTGAAGTTTTCTCTCCTTCAGTATCACTATCTGATTCATCTTGGTCTTTATCATCATCATCATCTTCTTCTGATCCTTCTGTATCTGATTCTGAATTACTATCTGATTCTGGGAAGTAAAAGAAGCATTTGTATATTATAACTAGATAATCACCAACAATTTGCAGTTTGTACCTAAATGGAATAGTTCAGGAACCAGCATCTGTGAATAAGAACTCAAATGAGCATCTTCCTGAAGCATAAATGTAAAAATTACTATCTGGCAAGCTATTTGAGTACAATGTTCGCAGGCTATAAAACCTCAAAATTCTTCATTAAAGTATCCATTTTACTCAAAAAAATAGTTCTCCTCATATGACACTATTCACAGGATGAATTCTGCCTAGTGGCTTTAAATCACTTTTAATTTAATGGAGAAACTAAAGTGTAGAGGGGATCGAATTGATTATTTCAATTAATAGATCTCAATAGCTTAAGAATCATAGTTCACTATGAGAGAGAGAAGACTGGGACTGCCATCACCTTTCATCTGCACTTTGAGATGAAAGAACACAATGTTCTGAAGGAGATTCCTGGCTTTTTTGGCTGCAGTTATTCTATGTAGGTGTTAGGACTCCATCATGCTGCTCAGGCTTCACAAAAGACTGGGATTACTAATACAACTGTGGGGGGTAATTTAATGTTTAATAATTCAAGTTTGTTCTAGCAATGTCATCCTATAAATGCATCCATTCCTACAGGTATGTAAAATCTATTCCTGGATTAAACTGGGTAAACATAGGACTGGTATTTGTACTGTATCTTAATGGCTTCTGGAACAACAGCTTTTGTGGAATTGTGTTTTGTGTAGTATTATCTGTCTACACTAAAGTTCATTATAAAGCTGTCTTTGAAAGATGTTAATACTGACATTCATTATCTACCATGGGAAGCTGTGTTTATGGGAACACCAGAAAAAATATTATAGGAAAAGATGTTCTTGCCCTGAGTAAGTAGCTGTTTTTACCTCATAAATACTTTACCTTGTATAACTGACTATATTTCCCTATTCATATTGGTGACTAGCAAATTTACAATTGGATTTATGGCTGACCAGTTAATAAATCCAAAAACTTTGATAATATATATTTCATCTTTGAATTTAAAATTTAAGCTATCTTATATTTTCAATCTTCTGTGGAACAGGAAGGAAAGTTAAAGGGAAGAAAAATAAAAAGAAGCTAACAAAAAAACAAACCAAAACCAGGAAGTGAATAAAAATAAAATCAGGAAGAATACTAAATGTTATTAAAATGCATTCTGATTGCTAACAGACATGCACAGGGATTTAGGTTTTTGCTACTTTCTGAATGACTGTGACACATTTTAACAAGTAGCAGAAGAGATGCAAAAAGGGATAAATTAGTTGCACTGAATTAAGTGAAAATTAAGCAACTTCATGATTCTCATGCGTCATTTATATTTGCTTTAAAGTATTATTTGTTGAATGCTAAATGAATAACAAAGCTGAGACTTTTACTTAGGATTTCCAATTTCAGTTACACCTATATTTTACCAGCTCTCTACAGAAATATACCATAGCTGTGTGAAACATAGTGAATGACATAGTTATAAGCCTGTGACTTAAGAACCTGTTTTAAATGTTTTGGTTCACGTAGCATTTACTAAAATACTTTAAATTTTTAAAATAGAAAATAACCTGATTGGCTGTCATCAGATTCATCATCTTCCTCATCTTCATCTTCTTCCTCATCCTCTTCCTCTTCATCTTCATTTGAATCTTCAGAATCTTTACTACTGGGAATGTCTGAATCTGTTCCTCTAAACTGTTCCACTAAAGATTTTGCAGGATGAGAGTGATGTGTTTTTACTGGGTTTACATTATTGCTAACTGCCTTTTCCTTCCCTTGACTATGGAGTATGGGAGAGGCAGAGGGCATTACAGTTGTTTGATTGCCAGGGGTCCTTCTTCCACTTGTACTCAAATTTACAGGTGAGGAAAAAGGAGTACTACTTGCAGTAGCAATGTTCTCATTAATCTTACTCTGCATTTTAGTTTTGGTAGTAAGTGCTAGAGGAGCTTCTTGAATGACACTTTGAATAACTCCATTTGGTTGGTGATTACCTAAAAGTGCATTTGTCAAGAATGGATTAGGGTGGTTGTTTTCTAATGTTTGTTTTGGATGTGCTGGTGAGCTAGAGGTTCCTTTAGGATTTGACAAAGCTGCAATAACCTTCTTCAGGCTCTTGGAGGACTCCTGTTTCTTTAACTGTGCTGGAAATGTCTGTTTATATTGTTCCTGTTGAAACATAAGGTAAAAGAACAAATCAACAAGAATAACAACTGCCTGCAGTATCTGACAACTGCTTATACACAAATTTAAATCATGACTACAAGTGCTGTAAACGTAGTAGCTATGAAGACTGCTGGTTGCTGAACCTTGGCTAGACATAATGTATTAAAATTCAATTAGTCCTTCCTTCTTACGTATGTTTCCTGACTATCTCCCTCTCTTTACTATTGCTCCCATTTTCTCAATAATCCAAGTTTGAAACTCTAAAATTGTCCTTCACTTTCCTCCAAGTCAGTCATATTACTAAGTCTTTGGATTCTTTCATTAAAATATTGCTCAAACTTAAGCCATACCATTTCTTCCCACCCAACTCAATATATGCTTTACACAAATGTCAATTAATCTTAATATAAGTTTAATTAGCTCCTCAGTCAAAAGTTTTAGTGCCTCCTCCACCATTGCCAACTTTAGAAAGTAAATACTTTTCATATAAAGTGCATACCTTTCTAGTCAAACCTGTCACACCTTGTGCATGATATACTTTCACTACCGCCACATTTTGTTATAACTATTTTCTCTGCAAGAAGCATCCTCCTTTTATAAATTTTAAGCTAATGAAATGCTGTTCATTCTTTAAAATTCAACCAAGCAGCTTTCCATGGTCTTGTCCCAGCCAGACCACGTATGCCTCTATCCCTTGAGCACCTTGACCTCCTTATATCCTGTCCTGTACAACCCATAGTCAGCGTGACAGAAGCTGATGGAAATGCTGGCTCAACATTCTGGGGGGCCAACTTTAGGGTGCCTTCAGCATATTAGCACTGGAAAGAGTATAATGAAAGTTTACAAAAATTATCCATAGGAAAAGTTAATTTGTAAACCACTAAGCCTTAAAATTTACATCTGTAAAAAAGGAACAAAAAGTTATTTGGCTAACAGAATTGTTCTGAACAGAGTAAAATCATGGATTTTATTTATTAAAATAAAGTAAAATGATATGCAAATATAAACTGAAATAGGACATTAAAGCATTTTAATTTATAGATACAGAAGATAAAATTCTGTAATGAAAATGGTTGCCTTAAAATTAAAATCAGCAGTGCTCTCAGCATTGGACCGGGCTCTTAAAAATCAAGGCAACAAAGATTTGTGGTGGGCATTTCACAGGGATAAATGCAGATGGAATGCCATACAAAATCACTTATGAAATATTTTAAAGCACCAGTACTAATTAGCAGTACACAATTCCTATATAAACTTCTTCACTTAGAAAATTAAATTATTAATTTTGTAGATAAAGATTATCACATAATATTTACACCCAAGGCATTGCCCCATAATTAATCAATATTTAATTAGTGAATAAAATATGGAAAATTATAGCAAATAATTGCATTTGCCTTTTGAAAATAATTTTATGGCAAAATTTTAATATTAATATGCTTCAACATACTCAATTTTAGTTAAGACTTATATGATACTAAAGGTCTAGTTCATGAAATCGTGCATGGGTAGGGACCCTAGTGAACGCTGGCTACCAGCCAGGGCCTCCCTTCCCCCAGCTGCCTGCCACTGCTGCCGCTGGCTGGGGCCTCCCTTCCTGCGCCCTGGTTGAATTCCCAGTAGAACTCCAGGTCAAGGGGACAATTTGCATATTAGACTTTTATTATATACTAGAGGCCCAATGCACGAAATTCGTGCATGGGGGTGTGTGTCCCTCAGCCCAACCTGCACTCTCTCCAATCTGGGACCCCTCGAGGGATGTCTGACTGCCCCTTTAGGCCCAATCCTACCATAATCCAGGACTGCTGGCTCCCAACTGCTCACCTGCCTGCCATCCTGATTGCCCCTAACCGCTTCTGCCTGCCAGCCTGATCACCCCCTAACCACTCTGCTGCCAGCCTGATTGATGCCTACCTGCTCCCCTGCCAGCCTGATTGCACCTTACTGCTCTCCCCTGCAGGCCTTGTCACCCCTAACTGCCCTCCCCTGCAGACCTGGGCCCCCCCCACTGCCCTTCCCTGTAGGCCCAGCTGCCCCCAGCTCCCCTCCTCTGCTGGCCTGGTAACCTCTAACTGCCCTCCCCTGCTGGCCATCTTGTGGCGGCCATCTTGTGTCCACATGGGGGCAGCCATCTTTGACCAGATGGGGACAGCCATCTTGTGTGTTGGAGTGACGTTCAATTTGCATATTACTCTTTTATTAGATAGGATGATAACTATTGCATACCACAGTATATTGTATAAGTATATGTATAATGTATTTAAAATTCATATTTACATATACTGATTTAAATTTTCAGCAGAAAAACTTGTATTTTCATTTCCTAGAGCCCAATTATGTCACATAATCATTCTGTCCTTTTTTATAGGTAGTAAAATTTCCCTCTAAATAGATAGGATCAAAACAGTCATAAAAACAAAAACTTTCCCTTTAGTTTTATATTTTGTATTTTAATTTTCTGAAATTGATCCTCTCCAGTTCTAAAGAATCTCTTCCCATATATTACTATGAAGGTTTTAAAAAATAATCAAAGATAGATATCCATATTTTATATCCAAGAACAATACCAGTTACTCTTTTACAGCAAACATGCTCTCTTTTTTTATTTGAGGGGTGGAACATAAAAAGTAGGGGAGAAAATTGAAACCTATATAGTAGCAAATGTCTTTCTGCTTTAAGACATCCACTTGGATGACAGGAGTATAGGAAGAGATAGGTATGAAGAAGCTCTGATCTATCTCTAAGCTCTTGCTCCCAGGACTCAACCAAAGTCTATGAAGACTACAGAAAAACCCTCTAGGCAAAACTGATAAAGAAAATGACTCCCAGTCTATATATCCAATTAACGTATACTGATTTGAATTAAATGTCTACAGTGTAAGAGTATAGAAGGACCCAATCTACACTAATAAAAGAGAAGAATGCAAATTGACCATACCTCTGCTACAACCACAAGCCACGCCCACCAGCCAATCAGGAGCGAGTATGCAAATTAACCCAACCAAGATGGCTGTGGCCACAGAGAGAGCAAGAGGCTTCAGTTGTCCCTGGCGATGGAGGAAGCCATGCTTCCTGCCCTGCCCTGGCCAGCCCTGGCCTCTGCTCAAGGCTACTAAGTTTCAATTATAGAAGATAAATAAATCCCAGATCCCAGGGCCTCTGCTTGGGTCGCCAGGGTGCATGGCCGGCCTGCAAACCACCACAGGCCCCTTGCCCAGGCTGCCCCATGTCCCAAGGGAACCCCCACCCTGATCTGGGACACCCTTCAGGGCAAACCAGCTGGCCCCCACCCATGCACCAGGCCTCTATCCTATCTAATAAAAGAGTAATATGCAGATTTACCATCACTCCAACACACAAGATGGCTGCCCCCATGTGGTCAAAGATCTTGCCCCCATGTGGACACAATATGGCCACCACAAAATGGCCAGCAGAGGAGGGCAGTTGGGAGGGAGCAGGCCTGCAAGGGAGGGCAGTTGTGGGCGATCAGGCCAGAAGGGGAGGGCAGTTGGGAGGGACCAGGCCAGCAAGGGAGGGCAGTTGTGGGTGATCAAGCCTGCAGGGGAGGGCAGTTGGGGGTGACCAGGCCTGCAAGGGAGGGCAGTTGGGGGCAATCGGCCTGCAGGGAAGTGCAGTTGCGGGGGACCAGGCCTGCAGGGGAGGGCAGTTAGGGGTGACCAGGCCTGCAGGGGAGGGCAGTTAGGGGTGACCAGGCCTGCAGGGGAGGGCAGTTAGGGGCAATCAGGCTGCCAGGGGAGTGGTTAGGGGGTGATCAGGCTGGCAGGCAGAAGTGGTTAGGGGCAATCAGGAAGGCAGGCAGGTGAGCAGTTGGGAGCCAGCAGTCCTAGATTGTGAGAGGGATTGGGCCTGAACGGGCAGTTGGACATCCCTTGAGGGGTCCCAGATTGGAGAGGGTGCAGGCTGGGCTGAGGGACAACCCCCCTGTCCCGTGCACGAATTTCGTGCACTGGGCCTCTAGTATAGTAAATAAAATCAAAGGAAGAAAATCAAGTTGAAAAAATTTCTCTGATGAGTGGTTCTGGTGTTTGTGTAAATAAAAATTATTCAAAATATTTTGTATTTGATATAATTCACTAAGAATGGCAAAGGAAAATTGAGTCTTTATAAAGAATTTTTACACTTAAAATTGCTAAATTATGTAACTATAAAGGTAAATGACTGAATAATTCATTTCTTTAAAAATATATTGATATTAAGAGGACATTATATTTTAATCAAAAGTGATCATGAAGTATGTCTTATTCAAGCATATTTCTCTCCTTACTGTTAAATCATTAAACAAGGGGGAAAATGACTTGATAGTGTTGCCAAAAATATATTAAGCAGATGTACATACAAATATAAAATCAGAGAAGTTTAGTTTGCTGATGCGCATATTTGATTCCTGGTGACTAGAAAAAGTATAAAAATAAGAGAAAAATTTAATTTAAAACCTGCATATTATAAGATTATATAAAAGCTCTTTTCCTAATAATAAAATTCTTCTATAAATAATTTTAAACTCACCCGTTTAGATCGCAATTCACTGGTCAAAAGACTAGTTTCTTCAGAGGTATTTTTATTCCCTGCTTTAAGTACATCAGGAGAAGGAACTATGAGTTTCATATAAGTTTCCTTTTTGGCTTGATTTACCAAAGATAGAGGTTTCACATTGGACACCAATCCCGTAGACTGTATTACACTTGTGTGTTTGGTCACAGATTCCTCCTTTGCCTGAGAGCTTTGGAAAATAAATGGAAGCTGCTGTGACAAAACCTGAGGCTGCTTCTGCTGGGATTGGAATGATGAGTGGGTCTGGGATTCAGACACAAGAGGTAATGGCTGGTGTATTCTTTTTTCCTGGGCTTTTTCAGTTGCTTTCTGTCCATCTGCTTTTGGGTCTGAAATACCATGTAATAGCACCTATAAATAAAAGTTAAAAGGCAGAGCTTAACATCTATTAAAAGAAAAAACACCAAGCAGGAAAAAAAGGAACTTTAAAAAGTGTTCCTAGTGACCTGTGATCCTATCTAATAAAATATGCAAATTAGCCATCACTCTGCTACAAAAATGGTGGTGCCCATAGCAACAAGATGGCGGCACTCAGTGATCTCAGCCCTGCTGGAGGCCCACAGTCTGGCTGGGAGGCACCGAACCCTGCCGCCAGTGGAGGCAGCATGGGGTGTGCGGCTGGGAGGCCGCCAAGCCTCGAGACACCGATCCCCACCGCCATCGGAGGAAGCACAGGGTATGCAGCTGGGAGGCACTCGCGCCCTCACGCACCGATCCCCGCCACCAGCAGAGGCAGCATGGGGTGTGTGGGTGGGAGGGCGCCAGGCCCCCATGCACCGATCCCTGCTGCCATCATGGGCAGTCGGACATCCCTCGAGGGGTCCCAGATTGGAGAGGGTGCAGGCTGGGCTGAGGGACACCCCCTGCCCCCATGCACGAATTTTGTGCACCAGGCCTCTAGTAGATATATAAAGTGCAGGAGAAATACAGTAAATATCTCTTTAAAATATTTCTCCATCTCCTATTCTGTCTTTTGCAAAAGTACGAATTTGCCCTGGCCGGTATCTCAGTTAGTTAGAGCATCATCCCGATACACAAAGGTTGCAGGATCAACCCCCAATAAGGGCACATATAAGAAATCAACCAATGAATGGATAAGTGGAACAATAAATCAATGTCTCTCTCTCTTTATGTGTGTTTCTCTCTCTTCTCTGTGTCCCTCCTTTCTCTCTTGCTAAAATCAATTTTTTAAAAAAGTGAGAACTAAAGGCAATGATTAAAATTAAACTTCACAGACTTTGAGAGTCAAGATAAGTAAGTTAATCCCTAAATACAAATACTGTGCAGATGAGGCCAAGGGAACTATTTATACCTGGTTGTTATTTTTATGTTGTGCTTCACTTTCTGAATCAGAATCATCATCTTCAGTTTCTTCAATACTTTGATCTTCTTCTTCATCTTCCTCTAGATCATCTGAATCACTACTACTAATGCCTTCACTCGAGGTGTCTGATGATGTGCCTGAATCACTATCACTGTTGCTAGAACTTTCCATAGCTTTCTTCCTTGGTTTCTGGATAAAGACAAGATTTTTAGAAAAATTAAAGTTTCAGTAAGAGGTAAGCTCTTTTAATTTTCAAATGATATTTTCAATCTCAAAATGTCACTTTAGGAAATAGGGAAAACTCACATGTTATAAGGGTAATTATTCAACAAACTAATCAAATTAACTTATGTGACAGGAATTCTCCAATAAAATATACAAGCTTTGACGTACAGGGTATGGGAAATCTCAATATAGTATATTATAAAATACAGAATAATTTACAAAATAATAATTCCAATTATAAGGGTTATATACATGGAAGTTCTATATTTAGCTTTAGTCTTCTTTCTTTATGCAGGTAGTGAGTTAGTAGCCAAATATTTACATATAATATGCCAAATACACCTTCCTAGGTGTTGGGCTACAATGATGCTTAAAATAAGAGTAATTGCCTTCAAGAAACTTACATTCTAGTGGTAATGGTGGTGGTGGTAATATAAAAGCAAATAATTCCATACAGTAGTAAGTGCTATAGAGAAGATAAGACAGGTAGCAAAGAACTTAGGAGCTGCTTTAATTAAGGTCAGCATTTTAATTTTTCATATTTCACATAAAAAAGAAAAATATGATAAAGAAATATTAATTTCTAGAACATTTAAGATTCTATAGGAAAAAGGAAATCTAAACTTGGAAGAAATGAACATTAGGTCATAGAAAAGGAAAGTTTTGGGTTTAAAGATAGATAATAGTAGTGTATAAAAAAGAGGAAAAATCATGATATGAATTATAACTAAATAATTATATAACTTTGGAAAAGTTAAAATTCTGCCAACAGGAAGACTGCAAGGAGAAATACTGAAATGATAGAGCAATAGATTAAGTACAATCCAAAGTTACTTAGGAATATTGCAATAGTGTTTGCTGATAAAGAACAAAATATAGAAAAGGTAATGAATCAATTACAAAAGCTATGGTCTTACAAATATGGAAGCTATGGTCTTAATAGAAATAGGGCCTTTCATGACTACTGGGCCTGGTGAAGGAAAGATAATCATATACCTCTTTACCAGGAAGCCAAGTTTAAGCCATAGTTACAGATTGCAAATCTATACTGTTCCTTTGTGCCTTTTGAAATTTGATTCAAATCAAGTAAAATGCATAGGAGGAGATTAACTCCTGCTGTTTTATTTCGCTTTCAATGGTACTGTCACTGCTCCAAACTAGCAACTGAAATGCTTCCCCCAGAGACACACCTTCAATAAGCCAACTAACAGTTACCACCATTCCCTGAGCTACCTTCTCTCACAGTAAAGCAGAAAGTGACAAGGAACCAAAGTAGAGATGAAAGGGAAACAATAGTAATATAGGAATACTAAGCCTACTATTTGTTGGAGAAACACTTCTTTGCAAACAAAATCTGTTGTGTGTTTCAAAGCACCTATAGTAAGACTATGAAAATGATAAGGAATCTAAATTGAAGTTAACACCTTTTGGTTTCAGTAGGGGCTAGCTATGAAAGGAAAGAAATGAGGAAGCTATAGTGATTTAGCAGGAAGAAACAAACTCCTATTCCATGCCCAAGTCATCTGTGTGGTTTTTTATTTAAAGACTAGAAGCCCAATGCATGAAATTCCTGTAAGAGTAGGCTTTCCTTCCCCCAGCTTCCCTCTGGCACCCGGGACCCAGGCTTCCCTCAAGCCGTCGACAGGCACCTGGGACCCAGACTTCCCTCCAGCTGTCGACAGGCACCTGGGACCTGGGCTTCCCTCCAGCCACTGGCAGGCACCCGGGATCCGGGCTTCCCTTGCAGCCCCGGTTTGGTCTGGAAGGTCGTCCGGAAGGACATCTGGAAGGTCATTCGGCTGTCCAGTCTAATTAGCATATTACTCTTTTATTATTATAGATGGCATGAGAAATGGGGCCTACACTTCTCAAGAATGAGGTCTAGAGATGCAGACCCTAAATCTTTATGGTGCAATGTTCACTAGCAAAGCTTGCTGCAACCCACAGATTCCTGGGTCCCAATTCCAAACAGCACACAAGGATTTTTAACATACCCATAATGTGATTCTGATGCAGATGGTTTTGCATAGCATACTCTGACCATGTGCAAAGAATCTATGCTTTTTTATAAGGTAACAAATTTAGACCCTACTTAAGAAACAACAACAAAGGAGATATGAGCTGCGAGTCCAGATATTAGTAAAAAGAGAAAAATGAGTGTCAATATCACCAATTTCATCTCCTTAATTGCTATTAGTGTATGTATGTAGTTAGTTCTTTTTCATTCACACATAATTAGGTAATGTCTGTTATGCCGTTTAAACATTTAAAAAATGAGTCTTCTTAGGTTCATCAAAAAATGATCAAATAAGAGCTTATTAATCCCCACCCCCCATTCAGTTTGGAAAAGCATTTCAGAACCCTCTCCTTGAACTTTCATTTCACTGTACACTGAGTGGCCAGATTATTATGACCACCCCATCAGGACTTCGTTGGGCCACCTTTTGCCTTCAATACTGCGGTGATTCTTCTTGGCATTGATTCCATGAAATGTTGAAAGGTGATGCGAGGAATCTGATGCCATGCCTGATGAATAGCACTGTCCAGTTCTGTGAGATTTGATGGTTGTGGAACCAGCTGCCTGATGGCTCTTTTAACTTCGTCCCACAAATGCTCAATTGGATTGCGATCTGGTGATTGTGGGGGCCACCTAAGCAAGGTAAAGTCTCCCTCGTGTTCTTGAAACCACTCCTGCACAATACGAGCACTGTGGCATGGCGCATTGTCTTGTTGGAAGAAGCCATCTCCATTGGGATACGCCATCAACATGATAGGATGAACTTGATCAGCAATGGTACTTAGGTATGTTGTGCTATTCAGACATTCCACACAAATTAAAGGGCCCAAATCACTATAACACTGCCACTACCAGCTTGAAGGGCTGTACTCATGCATGTGGGGTGCATGCTTTCATGCTGTTTCCACGAAATTCTCACTCTGCCATCTGCATGATGCAACTGGAGATGTGATTCATTGGACCACATGACTTTTTTCCAATGCTCGACTGTCCAATCCTTGTCTTCCTGTGTGAATTGGAGATGTTTTATCTTGGTAACTGCCGACAGCAAAGGTGTTCGAACAGGCCTTCGGCTTCCATATCCCATACGATGCAGTGTATGGCTTATTTGCCTACAAACGTCAGGTGGTCATAATAATCTGGCCACTCAGTGTATACTTATTTCTTCTAATAAAAAACTAGCACATATTCAAGGCTCTTATGTACTAGGAATGCTTTAGTCTCTGGGGATAGAGGGGTGTGACAAAGAAACAGCAACTCCGCCCTAGTGGGATCTGGCTGTAGAGAATCAACAAACAATATAAATAAGGGGTTTTAGAGATAAATATCATGACTGAAAAACAGGATAACTGGATAGTGTGTGTTGAGGGTGGGGTGGGGTAAAGATTTAGATACAGATAGAACCTTTCTGAGCTGAGACCTAAATGGAGAACAAGCAAAGAATGCTTCAAAAAGGGAAGCAGCAAAGGAAATGAGTTTGATATGTTCACAGAATGGGGAAGCCAACTAGACTAGCTATGGCCCAGGGAACCAGGGACATAGGAGATATGGCAGGATAGACTGCAGGGGTCTTATCACATGGGGTCTTATCACATAGGGTCTTGTAGGCCATGGCAAGGATTAATTCTAAGTGGGATAAGAAACTATTAGAGGGAGTGATTATATATGTTTTAAAATCATCAAACCATTTATATTTTGGCTGCTGTGCATGGCAGCAGGAGTGGAACTTATTCAAACTTGAACTTTTTTTTTTTTTTGACCAACAGGTTGTGTGTATATTTTAGCTTGTGACTTAATTTAGTTTAAAATATCTTTATTCTAAATAAACATGCAGACTAAATGAGGGAATTGGACTTAAGAATATTAAGTGAGCAGTACAAAATGATGTAACCATATAACCCAGGAGGAATTATCAAAATTAACTGAAGTATATCTTTTCAAACTACATCAGAAGAGGACTAGGGAATACATTTTTTTAAAAAATATATTTTATTGATTTTTTACAGAGAGGAAGGAAAAGGGATAGAGAGCTAGAAACATCGATGAGAGAGAAACATCGATCAGCTGCCTCCTGCACACCCTCTACTGGGGATGTGCCCACAACCAAGGTACATGCCCTTAACCAGAATCGAACCTGGGAACCTTCACTCCGCAGGCCGACGCTCTATCCACTGAGCCAAACCGGTTTCGGTGGGAAGGAATTTTTTTAAAGCTTCTTAAAATTGAAAATTCCTGGGTAAAACTATAGGATCTTCTTCTTTAGCAACAATGCCCTTCATTTCCATTTTACTTCAACAACCTACTACTACAATTCATGCCAGACCATGTATGATCCAAAGGTGCTCTGCTTCTGAAATCTTAAGTTCTAGTTTCCCTCATTTGATAACCCAGATCTTTCTAGTGTTATTTCTATGTAGATGTCTATGAACAACACTATGCTACATCAGGATCGACCACTTTTTATCATTAGAGAGGTGCCTCTGTAAGTTTTTAGTACCTGTTACTGTAAATACTTTTTTACTTTAACAACACTGATTTTGTTTAGGTAGGTCAATGTAGAGTCCTTATTAGAACTAAGGCATACCCATGCCTCCAAATTCTTGTTCAATGCCTTGTACATTGTTAAGGTTCTGAAGATTTTAGATTTTACTAGATTTTAGCACTACTTCTAAGAGGTAGGCTAGTGTAAGTTTTAAAAAAATATGGACTTTCAACTTGTAGAAATATATACAGAAATATATTCAGGGCATGATTTGTGAGATTTGTTTCAAAATACTATGAGAATAAGGAATGGATGGTGTTTCAGTCACTGTCTGGCATTCAAAGAAGCTGGCAGCAGCACAGATAGACCCTGGGAGCTCACTCTATTGGGAATGCCCTTGAAACAAATGATAAGGGAGGAGAGTAAAGAGCACTTGAAGAGCAACAGGTAGAGAACTTCTGGTCAAGAAGGTGGTGTAGGTAAAAGTGTACTCAAATTGTCCTACAACCACATCAAAATTGCAATTGAACTAGAGAATGACAGTCATTCAGAATCGCCTGAAATCTAGCCAATCTAAAGTCCTACAACTAGGTATTTAAAGAAGAAGTAACATTTAGACTGGTAGGAGGGAACAGGCTGGGCCCACACCCATGTGTGGCCCCCCTGGCAATACCCTCAGGAGGGATGTCTCAGCTGTAGAGGTCCCCACTAAGGAACGAGGGGTCCCAGCCCCACACCAGGCCTTCCATCCCAGGGTCCCAATGCCAGGAAGAGAAGTCCCCATAACTTCTGGCTGTAAAAACCAGCAGGGAGTATGGCTGAGTGAGATGGAAGGCTGCTGGAGTCCTAGGCAGTTCTACTTAAAGGTCCTGCACACAAACTTACTCAGGCACACTTCCTCTGAGTTCCAGCACAGAGGCAGCAACTTTAAAGGCACCAGGGACATACGGGGAGGAACTGAATTATCTGGCATCAGGGAGACAGCTGGGGGGCAGCTTTCTGCCAGACATAAGTGCTGGCAGAGGCCATTTTTTGTTTGATGAGACCCACACACACACACAGACCCCACAGGCAGACATCATATTTGAGTTTCCATTAACCTGGCTGTCACTCTTTGCCCCACCCTGCAATACACTCAGACCCTGCCCAAACCCAACTTTTTGTCCCACCCACACCTTTCCAGTGTCTTTTACACAGGAATGGCCTGTCTTGGCTCATGTTCAGACTTTCCTAAAATCTCTCAAATAAGCAGCATCTGACCTTAGCATGCCCTGTAATACTTGCTAAGTGGCCCCAGGCCCAGCACTACTGACAGCCATACTTGGTTCACAGATTGGCCTCCTTGAGTACATCAAAGCCCAGCACAAGTAGCAGCCATTGAAAAGCTACTTTGTAGCTTTTTCCAGGTAGCCTTAGAATACAGGCAGAAGATGAATTTGGCCTTCACCTCCTGAGAGGCCCAAGAGTCAGGGCACCTGAAGAACAGCTTTAGACCATGTCAAAACACCACTCAACCACCTCCACAACAGACTCAGCAGGTACCATGGCCCCACTGAGTAAGTCCTGCTCTGTGGAGTGGGTCCATGCATAGCTGATCCTCCACTGTGGTAGCAACCAGTCTTTGCAGCCGATCAGCCTGGGGGTAAATCACTCTCATTGATGTGCCAACAGCAATCAAGACTCAACTACAACAGGAAGGTGTACACAACAGGAAGGTGTTCAATGGCCACATTGGGGGATGCGCACATGCACACGCACCTGGAGTACCCAGCTCAGGTGAATGGAGAGGCTGTGTCACTGGACCCTACAGGACATCTGCCTCATTTAGGCCACTATACCAGGCCCCTAGAGACTAATTACCTAATGCATAGACACAAACACAAGGAGGCTGCCAAAATAAGGAGACAAAGAAACACGTCCCAAATGAAACAACAGGATAAAACTCTAGAAAAGAACTAAACAAAATGGAGACAAGCAATCTACTAGATCAGTGGTTCTAATAGATTGCCGCGACCCTTTAATACAGTTCCTCATGTTGTGGTGACTCCCAACCATAAAATTATTTTTGTTGCTACTTCATAACTGTAATTTTGCTACTGTTAATGAATCGTAATTTAAATATCTGTGTTTTCTGATTGTCTTAAGCTCTACAACAGTGGTTCTCAACCTGTGGGTTGCGACCCACAGGTTGAGAACCACTAGCAGGGTCGCGTAAACGACCCACAGATTGAGAACCACTAGCAGGGTCGCCTAAGACCATCGGAAAACACAGATATTTACATTACGATTCATTAACAGTAGCAAAATTACAGTTATGAAGTAGCAGCAAAAATAATTTTATGGTTGGGAGTCACCACAACATGAGGAACTGTATTAAAGGGTCGTGGCATTAGAAAGGTTGAGAACCACTGTACTAGATGCACTACTTATAACACTGGTTATAAGGATGCTCAAAGAACTTAGCAGGAAAACAGATGAAATTAGAGAAAACTTCAACAGCATGAGAAAGGACATGGAAACCATAAAAAGGAAAAAATCAGAAATGAAGCATAGACTAATTGAAATGAAAAATAATTAACAGGGAATCAATAGTAGAGTAGACAGATGAAGTCACGAATCAAAAGAGTGATTTGGGGGGAACCTTTCCCCCTCCCTACATGGAAGTCTGTTCTGTGTGATTTTTCCCTCTCCCCACATGCGAGTCTGTACTTGTTCTTCAATAAATCTCCACCTTTGCTATACCAAAAAAGAAAAAAAAACAAAGAGTGATTTGGAATATAAAGAAACAAACAAACAAACAAAAAATCATAATAGCAAAATGAAAAAAGAATACAAAACAATGAGGATAGTGTAAAGAGCTTCTGAGAAACTTCAAGCTTACCAACATCAGCATCTTGGGGGTGCCAGACGAAGAAAAGAGAGAGCAAGAAATTGAATAACTATTTGAAAAAATAATGACAGAAAACTTCTTTAACCTGGTGAAGGAAACAGACACACAAGTCCAGGAAGCTCAGACATACAAGTCCCAAGCAAGATGAACCCAAAAAGGCCCACACCAACACACATAATTAAAATGCAGAAGGTTAGGGGGAAAAAAATGGTGGCGGAATAGACGGAAGTGTCCCAAGCCTTGTCCCGGAGCAGATAGAAAGAGTAGCTGAGGGTCACAAGGGGAGTGTTTGTTTGTGAGTTAAGGGACAGTTATACTCTAGGAGAAGGTGGGGGACTGCTACATGGGGCTCCCCTGACCGGGCAGCCCCCGCTGCTGCTGGGTCCCCTCCCGGACCCACCAGCTCAGACACAGAAACTGCACCATATTGAAGGGGAAAGTAGATGTTATCGGAAGCCTGAAAATCTGCAACTAATGCACCTACTGAAGAGCTGCGAACCCCAGAACACTGGTCCCCAATTGGCACAAACACACAGATTCAGAGGAGCTCTACACTCCACCACAGAGGGATCAGATTTCGCCTGGGATAAGGAGAGAGAGAACTACATAACCAGACACCCGGAGAAGAGAGACCAGGGGGAGTCAAAGAAACAGCCCGCATATGAAAGAAAAGCAGGCATCACCAAAAAAGGAAATAACCGAAATGGAGGCAAGCAACCTGCCAGAGAAAGAATTCAGAGAAATGGTCATAAGGTGGCTGAAAAGAATGGAAGACAAATTCGACAATATGAGTAAGAACCAAGAGGAAATGAAGAAGAACCAAGAAGAAATGAATCAAGAAGACATTGCTGCTGTAAAGAACTCAACAGAAAGCATCAAGAGTAGACTAGAAGAAGCAGAGGGCCGTTATCAGTGAGCTAGAAGACAAGGTAGGGAAAAATACCCAAGTAGAGCAGCTTCCAGAAAAAAAAATTAAAAAGCAGGAGGAGAGCCTAAGGGAACTTTGGGACAACACAAAACAAAACAACATCCACATAATAGGGGTTCCAGAAGGAGATGACACTGAGTAAGGAAAAGAAAACCTGTTTAAAGAAATAATGACAGAACACTTCCCTGATATAGGGAAGAAAAAACCCACACAAATCCAAGAAGCTCACAGAGTCCCAAGCAAAATGAACCCCAAAAGACCGACACCAAGGCACATTATAATTAAATTGGCAAACACCAACGACAATGTAAGAATCTTAAAAGCGGCCAGAGAGAGAAAGAAAGTTACCTACAAAGGATCCCCCATCAGAATAGCAACTGATTTCTCAACAAAAACTCATCAGGCCAGAAGGGAATGGAATGAAATATACAAAGTCATGCAAAGGAACAGCCTGAATCCAAGAATAGTGTACCCAGCAAGGCTATCAATCAAAATTGAAGGTGAAATCAGGAGCTTCACAGACAAAAAAGGACTAAGGGAATTTATTACCACCAAACCAGCTATGCAAGAAATGCTAAAGGGTTTGCTGTAAAAAAAAAAGAAATAGGAAGTGAAGAAGGAACACAGGGGTAAAGAATAAAAATGGTGACAAATAAGTACCTATCACTAATAACTTTAAATGTAAAGGGATTAAATGCCCCAATCAAAGGACATAGGGTAACGGATTGGATAAGAAAACACGACCCATATATCTGCTGTCTACAAGAAACCCACCTCAGAAAAAAAGACGCACACAGACTGAGGGTGAAGGGATGGAAAAAGGTTTTCCAGGCGAATGGAAATGAAAAACAAGCTGGGGTAGCAATACTTATATCTGCCAATTAGATCTCAAAGTGAAGGACATAACAAGAGATAAGGAAGGCCACTTCATAATATAAAGGGAGCAATCCAACAAGAAGAAATAACTGGTAAACATATACGCACCCAATACAGGAGCACCCAAATACATAAAAAAAAAAAAAAACTCATGGAAGATATCAAGGGAGAGATTGACAGCAATACAATCATAGTAGGGGACTTTAATACCCCACTATCACCACTGGACAAATCCTCTAAACAAAAAATCAAGCAAAGAAACAACAATCCTAAATGACTCACTAGACCAGATGAAAACTTCAGAACATTTCACCCCAAAGCCACAGAATATACATTCTTCTCAAGTGCACATGGGTCATTTTCAAAGATAGACCATATGTTGGGTGATAGGCAAAGTCTCTTCAAATTCAAGAAGATAGAAATCATATCAAGCATCTTCTCAGACCACAGTGGCATAAAACTGGAAATCAACTATAATAAAAATAATCCAAAGAAATCAAACACATGGAGACTAAACAGCATGCTATTAAACAATGACTGGGTTACCAGAGAGATCAAGGAAGAAATAAAAAACATCATGGCAACAAATGACAATAAAAACATAACAATGCAAAATCTATGGGACACAGAGAAAGCAGTCTTGAGAGGGAAGTTCGTAACTCTATAAGCCTACTGCAAAAAACAAGGAACAATGGTAATAAATTACCTATCCCTACAACTCAGAGTTAGAAAGAGAGCAAGAAAAGCCCAGTGTAAGCAGATGGAAGGAAATAATAAAGATCAGAGCGAAGATAAATGACATTGAGACCAAAAAAACAATACAAAAGATCAACAAAAAGCTGGTTCTTTGAAAGGATAAACAAGATTGATGAACCTCTAGCCAGGCTCACCAAGAAGCAAAGAGAGAGGACCCAACTAAACAATCAGAAATGAAAGAGGAGAAATAACTACAGACCCCACCGAAATACAAAGGATTGTTAAAAAGTATTATGAACAACTCTATTCCAACAAACTGGACAACCTGGAGGGAATTGACATATTCCTAGAAAAAGATAACCTTCCAAAACTCAATCAGGAAGAATCTAAAATCTCAATAGGCCAATAACTATGGAAGAAATTGAAGCAGTCATCAAAAAGCTTCCGGCAAACAAAAGCCCGGGGCCAGATGGCTTCATAGGGGAGTTTTACCAAACATTCAAGGAAGGACTAAAACCTATCTTCCTCAGACTATTCCAAAAAATTCAAGAGGAAGGAACACTTCCAAACTCATTCTATGAATCCAGCATCACCCTAATACCAAAACCAGATAAAGACAACACAATGAAAGAGAATTACAGGCCAATATCCCTCATGAACATAGATGCCAAAATCCTCAACAAAATTCTAGTAAATCGGATCCAGCACTACATCAGAAAGATCATACACCATGACCAAGTAGGATTTATCCCAAGAATGCAAGGATGGTACAATATCTGCAAATAAATAAACATGATACATCACAGAAACAAATTGAGAGATAAAAATCACATAGTCATATCAATTGATGCAGAAAAGGCATTTGACAAAATCCAACACCCTTTCTTGATAAAAACTCTCAAAAAGGTGGGAATAGGAGGATCATACCTCAACATAATAAAAGCTATATATGATAAACCCACAGCTAACATCATACTCAATGGGCAAAACCTAAAACCATTTCCCCTAAGAACAGGAACAAGACAGCGATGCCCACTCTCACCACTCCTGTTCGACATAGTACTGGAAGTATTAGCCATTGTAATTAGACAAGAAGAAGAAATAAAAGGCATCCAAATTGGAAAAGAAGAAGTAAAGCTGTCGTTGTTTGCAGATGACATGATATTGTACATAAAAAACCCAAAAGACTCCATCAAAAAAACTAACAGACTTAATAAATGAATTCAGCAATGTAGCAGGATACAAAATTAACGCCAAGAAATCTATGGCATTTCTTTCTATACACCAATAGTGAAGTTACAGAAAGAGAGACTAAAAAAGCAATCCCATTTACCATCACACCAAAAAATTAAGATACCTAGGAATACACTTAACTAAGGAGGTAAAAGACCTATGTGTGGAAAACTACACGACACTGAAAAAAGAGATAGAGGAAGACATAAACAGATGGAAGAACATACCATGTTCACGGATTGGCAGAATCAACATCATTAAAATGTCCATACTACCCAAAGTAATCTATAGATTCAATGCACTCCCCATTAAAATACCAACGGCATATTTCACAGACCTAGAAAGAACTCTCCAAAAATTCATCTGGAATTAAAAGAGACCCCGAATTGCCACAGCAATCCTGAGAAAGAAGAAGAAAGTAGGTGGGATCTCAATACCAGATTTCAAGCTGTATTACAAAGCCACTGTTCTCAAAACAGCCTAGTACTGGCACAAGAACAGACATATAGAGCAATGGAATAGAATAGAGCATCTGGAAATCGACCCAAACCACTATGCTCAATTAATATTTTACAAAGGAGGAAAGAACATACAATGGAGTCAACACAGTCTCTTCAATAAATGGTGCTGGGAAAATTGGACAGATACACACAAAAAAATGAAACTAGACCACCAACTTACACCATACACAAAAATAAACTCAAAATGGATACAGGACTTAAACATATGACAAGAAACCATAAAAATACTAGAGGAACTCACTGCCAGAAAAATCTGACATATGCTGAAGCAATTTCTTTACTGATACTGCTCCTAGGGCAATGGAAACTAAAGAGAAAATAAACAAATGGGACTACATCAAAATAAAATTCTTTTGCACAGCAAAGGAGACCATCAATAAAACAACAAGAAAGCCCATTGCATGGGAGAACATATTTACCAATGATATCAACCATAAGGGTTTAATCTCCAACATTTACAGGGAACTCATGCAGCTTAACAAAAAGAAGATAAACAACTCAATCCAAAAATGGGCAAGTGATCTAAATAGACACTTTTCGAAAGAAGACAGGAAGCAGGCCAAGAGACATATGAAAACCTGCTCAAAGTCACTGATCATCAGAGAGATGCAAATCACAACAACAATGTGGTACCATCTCACACCTGTCTGAATGGCTATTATCAACAAATCAACAGATGACAAGTGCTGGTGAGGATGCGGAGAAAAAGGATCCCTCTTGTGCACTGCTGGTGGGAATGCAGACTGGTGAAGCCACTGTGGAGAACAGTATGGAGTTTCCTCAAAAAACTGAAAATGGAATTCCCATTTGACCCAGTGATCCCACTTCTAGGATTATATCCCAAGAAACTAGAAACATGAATCAGAAAGGATATATGCACCCCTATGTTCATAGCAGCACAATTCACCATAGCTAAGATTTGGAAACAGCCTAAGTGCCCATCAGCAGATGAGTGGAATAAAAAACTGTGGTACATCTTCACAGTGGAATACTACGCTGCGGTAAAAAAGAAGGAGTTCTTACCATTTGCAACAACATGGATGGAGATGGAGAGCATTATGCTAAGTGAAATAAGCCAATCAGAGAAAGATAAATATCACATGATCTCACTCATTTGTGGAATATAATGAACAACATAAGCTGATGAACAAAAATAGATCCAGAGACAGAGAAACATCAATCAGAACGTGAAACCTCAGGGAAAGTAAGGGAGAGTGGGGGTAAAAGGGAGAGATCAACCAAAGGACTTATATGCATGCATATAAGCCTAATCAATGGACACAGACAACAGGGGGGTGGGGTCATGAATGGGAGGTGGGCAATAATGGGGGAATAAGGACACATATGTAATACTTAATCAATAAAGAAATTAAAAAAATAAATAAATATCCACAAAAATAGAACTTGGTAACTCATAATAAATTATTCCATAGACACAGGTGGTTTGACCTTTGGAATGCTACATATAGATCCGTTATAAATTTGTCCTTCAAAGAATAACTTACTTTATCCTTGATTTTGTCAGCTCTAGCATCCAAAGGCTGGTTTTTGTTTTGATCCTGATTACATTTTCGATTTCCTCCACCTGAGCTTATACTTTTAGTTTGTCCAACGGAACTGGAAGCAGTAGTGGACAGTACAGATGTGTTGATACCAGACACAGTTGAAGTACTGTTTCCATTTATTGACCCATTTACACCTTGAAAAAAAAAAGGTATTTATACAATAGAATTCATTCAACCACATAAAAGGATGAAGTAATGCTATATGCTATAATGTGATGATTCTTGAAAACATAATGCAACATGAAAGTGTCAGACACAAAAGGTCCCAACTTGTATGATAAGATCTATGAGATATTCACAACACATAAATCCTTTTGAGATGATGAAAATGTTTTGAAATTACATGGAGGTGATGGTTGCACAATGATGTGAATGCATTAAGTGCCATTGAATTATTCACTTTAAAATGGTTAATTTTACATTTATGTGATTTTCACTTCAATTTTTTAAAACATCAAGAAAGATAATTTAATGCAAACATTCATCCTTTCAGAGCAAACTCCCCCAAATACTACCTCATGCAAAAAGAAAGATAATAATAAACCATCTAAAATGTTATTATAATTTGCAAATGATAGTCTAACAATCATGAACAACAGAAATGTTAATAATCATTATAAAAGAATACTAGCCTATTAATTTTAATCAACTTAAAACTTAATTACAGAAGAAGTAAATATTATAGTGGGTTACATAATAAATCTCATGAGATACAGAGGCAAAAGCAGCAGAGTTTGAGTTAGAAGATCTGGGTTCAAACCCTGCTTTGCTACATCAATCTATAAGCAACATTTCCTTAAATAACTTATTTAACCTTAGTTGCAAAAAAAAAACCACTAAATGATATTTAATGTTGGTGGCAAAATGAGAATATTTCCAATTCCGAAGAGTTATAAGAATTAAGCAATGCAATGTGAAAATGTCCAGCACAATGCTTTATAGATGTTATTAAACTTGAATTCTATTGATAACACATATTGAAACAGAGGGTTTTAAATACTTCATTTAAGTTAATACCTTTTTCAGGGCCATTTCGATTACTTTTTCCTGCAGTCCTTGAATGGAATGAAGAAGAATCATGATTCTGGGCTGGAGGAGCAAACAGTGGTGGAATTCCCAGTAACGGTGGAAAGAAGGCTGCCCCTGTACGAGTATGAACATCTGCTGTTCGCCACCATTCTGCACCTCAAAACCAAACACCAAACAGACAAGCAAAAATATCTGAATTAACTTTCTAGTTAACGTAACAATGCTAAAAAATTGTTAAGTTTCAACTTGGAACAGAATTGCTGAATCTTTCTAATTGAAAGTTTGCTACTTAGAAGTTATACACTCATCATTCCTCTCATTAAGATAGTATCCAGTGGTTGAGCATTGACCTGTGAACCAGGAGGTCACGGTTCGATTCCCGATCAGGGACCATGCCCGGGGTTGCTGGCTCAATCCCCAGTATGGGATGTGCAGGAGACAGCCGATCAATGATTGTCTCTCATCATTGATGTTTCTCTCTCTCTCTCCCTCTTCCTTCCTCTCTGAAATCAATAAAAATATATTAAGAAAAAAACAAAAAGATAGTATCCAGGAATCTTCGCTCAGCAGCCTCCTTGAGTTCAAGTTTTTAAAGAACAAAGGTTTTAAAAATAAAATGGAAAACTTGGAATATTAAAGATTTATTTAACTCTGATGACTTTTACCATAGTAAAAGAAAAAAAATATTTAACACCATACCAATCTATTTTAATGCCTTAGGATTTTAAGATTAGTGTTAAAAATTTCCTCAAATTACATACATCATAGATATGGCTCTGATAAATCAGGTTGTTTAAATAGTAATACAAAGACTATTGTTATCCAGTATACCTCAAATGCATTTTTGAAAGAAAAAGTTCTATACTCAAAGAGAAATATAAAGACAGTAAAATCAGTAAGCCTTATTCTTTCTTTTCTTTTTTTTGGGGGGGTAGGGGTGGGGGGTGGGGGAGCTAAGAATAAAAAGAGCTCAAAAAAGATCTAAAAATAAGTAAGTCATATTAAAATATAAAAGATTTATAAAGTTTCTCCCCTTAAAGTTAATTTAAAAAATCGAAAACTTTGGCAATACTTCCTCTTATAAGTTATGAATAATAATGATTGTTTTATCACTGCAATGACTAAATGTAGAAAGTCATCAAAAATGTAATTTAAATGTTCAAATTGTGGCTCTCAGTTAAAACTTCTAAAAACAGAGAAAAGCCAAATTTTATGCAATACGTTTTTCAAGGAAGGGTAAAGATTAAGAAAATATTTGAAAATAATCCAAAGGAAAGTCTTATATTGTCCCTTCTAAAATTTCAGAAACAATCTTTTCCAATTAACTAATCTGCTAGATTACCAAATTAGTTATAACCTTCGAGGCTAATTTTCCAAGATATATGCAAATATTTTTCTCGATTATAACATCCATAAGGAAATTAGAGGGAAAAATCTCAATAATACAGCATGGGAAATTTTCAATATTGCAAGTATATTATATGGTCTTTAAAGCTTTTCTAGGAATATCACTCTCCATTAAAAATAGGATGTAAGTTGTCATTATCTAATGGCAACCCTGCTTTTTTTTTTTTTTTTTTTAAGTGACATGTTCACGATGGCTACCATTCTAAAAGGTCTAAAAAAAAAAACAGCATAAGCAAAAAACTGCAAAAGCTATTCTTCTGCACTGCAGGAAGGCAGGAAGGCGCTGCTGGTGAAATGACACCAATGTATATTCAGCAGGGCCTGAATGATGGGAACTCAACCAAGAATAACTACACAAAGGCATTAATCATTTATCCACTGTTTAGATGAAAGAAGTGTATTTAGATAGGAAGAAAAACTGTGTATTTTGGGCTTATATCAGCACAGTTGGAATCTATTGTTATTTGAAAACTAGGTTCCACATAGCTGACAAAAAGGGACTGAGGTTTTCCAAAGATATTTATATTATTTAATATAGAGTCTATAATTAAAACATTACAGTTGAATGTATAGACTTTGTAAACAACCAGAAAATTGGTAAGGTAATCAAAGTGTAGTAAGATTCGAATATTTAGACATAAACTGAGGAAAAACACAAAAATGTACTTTAGAATGTCAATAGTACACAATAGGGACTAGAAAAAAAAGACAACTGGAAAATGTGTGTAATAAATAAGCTGATACTGCAAGTAAAAAAACAAGTAAATAAGGTCAATCAAATAAAAAGATAAAAATTATAGGGCTGCTGATTACAAACTGTACAGATGTCTAATATTTCATAGAAAGTAACAATTTTTGTTAAGTAACAGCATTTTATCTTCCAAATTGAAGAAAATAAAAAAAATTAGTCACAAACTAGCTTGTTTATAATGTGTTATGTACAAAATAAGGATTACATAAACCAGAACATGATTTCTAAATGTATTCAAAGGAGGTAACAGTATACAGCAACATTCATTAATCATATTCAGCTGAAAATTCCAATATTTCAGAGGCTATGCTAAATCTCAATTAGAACCTAGAAGATACAGTAAAATTTTAAAATCTTTCATACTTGAGAGCCAGGTACTTCACAAAATTCATGGCAATATAAAAATATAATAACCAAAAACTTTATATTTTTAAAGAAATTACTATGAAATACAATTTCAATATTAAATAAAAACAATGTTATTATACTAATGTCCATTAAATACTGCACCTGTTGATTTAATCATTTGAATTGCAGAATAATTAATCTACATGTCCATAAAAATTTAAAAATAAATTCTTACTCATTTAAAATTCCTAGTAATTCCTTCCCTGTGTGTCTTCATTTATTAGGTCATTTCAAAAATTTGGCATTTGGATTATCCTTTTGAATAAAGCCAACTATAGAGAATTTAAATTTGTTATTATATCAAACCTACACTTAAACATGTCTTCTATAATTAGGCATAGTCTCTGTTTGTTTGGCAAAATATTCTTCTTCTACATTCATACTTTTCATCATTAAAGACTGTGTCTTATAACTATTTGTAAATCCATCTCCTAAAAACTATAAATGACATAACATATACTATGGTAATGTATTTCAAACTGCTTGGCCTGGTGTACAGAACATACTAAATTAATGAAAAGTTTATGTAGGTTAGGGGAATTAATTTTTTTCTGTACAGTGGGAAGTATTAGCATGGTTGAAGTCCAGAGAAATAATTCTTTAGACTTGTTAACCATCATTCCAGTGCAGAAGGTATTGGATTTTAAAAATAATTAATTGTTCTTTTAGAAATGCTCAAAAGCAATACTCCAATAAACCATGAAACAAACAAATTTAAGGTATCAGTAACTATCTATATTAATATCACCTATTTTGATTTTTATTCACAATCCTATATTTCAAAAAATACCTGTTGAATGCTTATCTTGCTAAACAACCATTCTAGAAACTGACTGAATTAAATTTCTATTAGTATTTTTTAAACAAATGTTAAGACTTAGTTTAAGACTTTATTTTAACTTTTTACTCATATCACCCCTCTCCACAATTCCCTCTTCCAGACAACTGAATGAAAGGAATAATATGATTCAAAAAGACAGTACTTGAAATATACAGTTAACCTTCTTTCCATCATATATATAGAAGCACTTCACAATTTATTACCCATTAAAGTGGGCAAGAGAAAATACTAATGATAATTATTAATTATGTACAGATTATGTGTGCCAAATGCTTCACTCAGCACTAACATGGCTTATCTGCTTTCATCTTCATAGGTACTGTTATTATGATGATAACCTCATGTCTCAGATGAGGAAACTATGGCTGAGAGGTCAGATTACTTGTTCAAAGTCACACAGCTAAAACACAGCAAAGCCAGATTTAAATTCAGGTTAATTTGTGTCTATATGTATGCTAATTTTTAAACAACCCTTTAATAAAATTTATTAAAGTAAAATTAATCACTGGGAATACTTAAAGTTTAGTCTTTCAAAATAATATAACAAGACAAATTATAGCATGTTTGTGTAAGTTAAAACTTTATTTGGTGTCTTACTAAATTCTCATAATCTGTAGAAGTTGTGATAATTCTGGTCTTGCTATCACATATGTGGTGAAAATCTAGAGTTGTTTTGATTGATTATAAAAGAATATATAGAAATTCAAGAGCCAAGCTCATCTTCCTAAGTGCAGAGAAGAGAGAACTCGAAATAACAGTCCAGAGATGTTTATTATAAGCACTAGACTTTAGTTTTCCAGTATGAGGTATTTTTTTACATCAAAGCTGAGAAAAAAATTCATCAAAAACACGAGGAAAACTTGGCTTAATTATTCACTTTTGGTGCAGATGCCTATTTCCCTGGCTAAACACTTAAGTATCTAACTGCATTGCCATGTAGCACACACAGTGTGGTGTGTTGTTTCTTTTTGCACATGATAAATAGGATTGAGCAAATTCTTGCACAAGAGTTTTAATATACCAGGCATTAGACTATTTCTTTTTGTTCAATTTAATAAATTACTGCTTGAACATTTTCAAGCTTTCCTTCTTTCCTTGAATGCTGTTTGTAACAGATGTTTACCTGGAAAAGATGCTAGTTGGGGATGTGCGGCTAAGGCTGTGGGTGTACCAAGTGTCCCCAAACCACCAAATTCTGAATGCCCTGAGCTGGCTGAATGTAGACCAAAGACTGGGTGGCTGACCATTGGGAAGGCACTCGACACTGTGGACAGGTTAAACGGTTGATCCCCAGCTGCTCTGAATAAATGTCCTGGGAGGGAAAAGAACACACTTAAAGTTGTACTATAACAACAGATGAGATTTATCTGATTTTAGCATTCATAAATTACATAAAATTTTATACTTTCTTATTTATTATATTTTTACTAGTATCTTGCATTTTCTTTTGCATTTCTATTCATCAATAAAATGAATAAGATGTTACGGAATAAGATGTTTCTACAACATGAAAGTACTCTAGTAAATATAATTAAAATAAATGATATAACCTTATTTACTTTGAATTTGAGAAATCATGCTTTCAGCAAATAATTTTCACTAGTTATAGTGGTTTGACCTGCAGAAGTGAGTGAACTTTCTGTTAATAAATGCACATTAACATAGTATTAAAATGTTTTCACTCATAAAGAAAATAAAAACATCTTATTAATACAAGGTTCAAAATCAAAGAAATAAGTCCAGAATCTGTCACCAAGTCGTTACTCAAATTATACAACTAGGCAAAGAGATTTTAGTTTCCATGTGCCATAATTGAAGCCATGTTCTCTATCCAATACTTCTTTGATACCAAAAAGGGGATTATATTCTAGCCTGATAAAGCAATGTAGAATACAACATGAAGATTTAATGAATAAACTTCTTAAGATTATTTCTAAATGCACCCAAGGGTGTCATCAACTTTAAATATCATATAAATATCATATTCAATTCTAATTTGTGACCTTCAATCTCCACTTTTACCCTAAAGGGAATCTAGTAATGTCATAATCCCAGTTTGGGGTGTTATAAAATCAAATACATGACCTCTTTTTCATACTTTGCAGGGAGTTGGCAGGAAATCTGTTAATACTTGGAAATCTTACTTTTACTTCCAGGAAATAATTAATTTCCCCTAGCTTGATACTAAGAAAACAATATCAAACGCCACACTCCAGGCTATTTTAAGAATTTACCATGTGAAAGGTACTGCATTCTGTGTTAAAAGTAAGAATACGGTTTTCTTACTATCTCCTGTTTATATCAGACCTGGCTCTGCAGTTGAATGTAAGTAGTTTTAGCACAATATGTTTGAAGTCAATGTGCTAAAAGTAATTATTTTTTTAACATTTAGCTATTAAAGATATCTCTTCTCTTCGCTTTTTCATTCTTTGAAAACCAAGAGGAAGTCATCAACAGGCAACGATATGCCCTGAAATAACACTGTACTGGAATAACACTATATTTTTTATTGAAGTAGTAAGATTTAAATAAATTGTATCAAGTCACAAGTATGTCTCATATCATCCTGTAAGATAAAAAGTTGTGATTGGGGGTCAAAGTTCCACTATAACAAAGCACTAAGCAGATCCCACAGGGAATATCCTCAAAGTATCTTTATGATGAAGGCCCACAGAGGAACTGTCAGAGGGGAGGACAAGGAAAGGACACAGACTTGGGTATCTTTTCTAAGTTAGCCAATCTTTATTTTTGTTCATCAAAGCCTATACAGAAAATCTGTGAATTTGATACTTATGTGTTATCAGAGTTCCAGACTGCATTAGCATTGAAGATGAGTTAAAACAAAACAGGGCATGCTACTGGGAAAAACAGTTACTCAAATATCACTACCTTCAAGACCTGTGATAGGCCTCAAGAAAGAGAGAGAGAGAGAGAGAGAGAGAGAGAGAGGGAGAGAGAGAGAGAGGGAGAGAGAGAGAGAGAGGATGTATGTTTAGCATATTCTCAAAAATCCAGCTAGAATCTCTAAAAAAAGAAAAATGAGCCTGTAATGTTAAAAACTAGTATTTAGTTTCAGATGTGACTGCATATAAAGTCCCTGGTTCTCACCAATCAATTCAACTTCCTGAATCTGATGTCCTTAATCAAATGTTTTATTTAAAAACATACTACAGTTTCTTCCACGGCATTTTTTTGATAAGCAAGTTGAATTGAACAATCTAGTTTGGGGATTTTAAAATCTTTTGTCATTTACATTTTAAAAAAGAATAATTCTTAAATTATATTTTATATATATATATATATATATATATATATATATATATATAGCAGTGATTTAACACAAAAAAATGAGGGTTAAAGTCAAAGCTACACAAATATAAAAATTCGTAACATACTGAAATTATAAAGGGTCAGAAACTTACAGAAATTCTTCTACAACAGCTAATAAATTGGCAGTAAGTAGCATTCTTAGATGCATAGTTAAAACATTAACTGTACTGTGAAGAAATAAATGAGCTAAACCTTGGAGACCCATAGTCAGAAAACATGAGCAATACCTAATTGCAGCAATAATTAAAAACTAATCATACAGATTTGATAACAAAAGTTCTTTTTTTAACACTAAAAAGAGTGACATCTTAGAAGGAACTGAGTAGACAATTTGAACAAAATATAAGTTTATTTACCATAAATTCAAATTTAAAAAATAAGCATAGTCCTGTATACAGAATTACATCTGTAGCTGACAACATTACAAAGAGGCTACCTTACTCTATTTTGTTATTCTTTCTTATACAATTCATGATGAAGACAGTTAAAGCATAGAAAGCACCTGAGTGGCAATGGAATCTACAGGGACTATTCCTTGTTGGTGAGAAAAGATTCACTTTTGTATTTAGTAAAGAAGACGAGGACCACATAATAATTATAGTGATACCATGCATTATCAAAAATACACATTAGAGACTTTCTGCTATATATGGATAGAATTGTACAACAGAAGGGAAATAATTTCATAGTACATCTCACAATTTTGAGTATATTTTGCCTTTTTAGCAAGAATCTATAAAGTCAGAATACAAAACAAAATTTATTATTTAAAGGCTCTGAAACACTGTATATAATTGTAGTATTGTTTTTCTACCATCTTTTAAAAAACACATATACTGATTCCATGTAAAAATCTTCCAGAATTATTGTTATGTATTCAACAGGTTCAGTAATTCAGACATTTCATGAATCTACCTCTTAAATATCAGGTGCTATGTTTAGTAATTGGCATATAAGGAGGAATAAAAAATAATCCTTGACCTCTGGGACCTCATGATTTGACCATAATTTAAACAGTATGACTACTTTTTATACCACAATGTATAAAACAAGTTAATTAGTATTTCAATATTGTAAACTGGTACTGTCACATACAGGACTAAGTAATATATTCCAAATACCTAAAAAAGTGTCTCATACATAATAAACATTCAATAAATATCTGATGAATTAATCAATTCACTACTCATTAAGAGCAGAGGAGGCATATCCCTGGGACTGATTCCAAAGGCCTTTGATCCGAACAGGAAGTTGTCATTTGTTACCTCCAGAGCAAAGCTATATAATGGCCTAGAAAACTTATTAGAGTTCATTTATCATCTAATTTTCAAGTCTTAGTCCTGCAAGCAAGTTCATTTCTCCTTCCTTTCCTTTCTTCAACAATTATTTCCTGGGCATTTATTTTTGTGCCAGGAACTTATTGAAGATATAATGATAAAAGGAAATAGATATGGTCCCTGCTCTTTAAATGTAGATGAATAGACAAATAAACAAAACACCACCAACTGTATAATTATAAATTGTGAAGAGTACAATGAATGAAATTACTAGGTGCAAAACCAGATAACAGTGGAGACTTCTCTAATTAATGTCTGAAACTGAGCATAAGAAAGAATCAGCTTAGGAAGAACTTACAGAGGGAGAGCATGTCTGAAATCCTTAATTGGGAAAGAATATTTGTATCTAAAGAAGCTAAAGGTCAGAGAGGCAAAAGGTAACAGAACAAAGTGAGAACAGTTCCACATAAATTTGAAGTAGACAGGGATTAGATCATGGAGGGTGTATTAGTTAGGTTGTACAAAATACCAAATTCAAAATTAGTAAAAAGATGAATGTACTGGCTTACATAATGCAAAAGCTTTTGGAAAAGTCTGACTGAAAGTTTGCCAGAACCAAATTTCTCTTTCTTCTCTGGGCTCTACATCCTCAGACAGGCCTTCTCCCAGATTTGTGGGAGTAAAAATTCCAGAATGGCATCTCTTAGTCTTTCATTAGAATGATTTGCATCATGTGCCCATTCCTTAACCAATCACTGTTGTTTGGGAGATATGATGTTTGGACTGGGCAGATTGGGTCACATGCTGCCCATGAAGTTCTAGATGAAAATTTTTTAAAAGAAAGTTATTTTGTGTTTTTTTTTGTATTTTTGGGGGGGGCGAGGGGAGAGGAAAGGGACAACTTCAGATAATGGTGGAGTAGTGGGGAAGTGGTTGCTTGAATCACCCACAGAGGATAATGATAAAGTCTGAATTTAAAACAACAAAACTAAAGATATGAGAAGGCATCCAAAAATAAAGAAAAGCCAGAGGAAAGTTTAATCTGGAAAAATGGTACTGAGAAGGGGTAAAAAGTTTGACTTTGTGGTGTTTTGATCTGATAATGCTGCCTAAACCTCACAGCTATGACCACAAAAAACAGTGGAAGAAAAGGAGCAGCCTTATCAACTAAAGGTGCCAGTGGTCAGAATCCAGGACTGAAAAATACATCAGAAAATTTAAAGGGGAAATCCTGGCAGTGAGCAAATCACAAAAAGAATGAGACCCAAATTCAGAGCTTCAACCACCCAAATAGCTAGCTATAAGTATACTGTGCATGAATGAGGAAGGTCCCCAGGGGCATGGCAAATAGCCAGCAGAGAACACAGAGAAATCTGCTCTTGAAAGACAGGGCTACACACAGCAGATCTATTGAGTTTAATGTGTTTCTTGAATGAATGAATTCCTTCATCATGATTGGCTTAGGAAACAGAAAGCCTTGAAGTGTCCGAGAGCAGAGTCCAAAGCTGGCAGGGCAACTGGAAATTAGAGGGTAATCTTAGAAGCAAGGAAACCACATCTCTGCCTAAGTTCTTGGCTGTCCCAACAATTGTCACAGGCACAAAGGAGAGTCACAGGAGATCAGACTAAAAGAGCAGCAATGAGGAGACAAAACACAGAGCACAGATTATCATCAGTATATTTTTTACCACAATGTAACTAAAATGGACATCAATAAAAATTTAAATGCTAAATTACTGACCTCTACACAACCCATCAGTCAAAAAATTCACAAAGGAAAATAAAAAATTTTTTGACTGATAATGAAATGAAAACATACAAAAAATTGTGGGATACAGACATAACAGTACTTAAAAGGGAAATGTATACATTAAATAGATATATGAGAAAAGGAAAAAGGTCTTAAATAAGTGATTTAAGCTTTCCCTTAAAGAAATTGGGAAAAAAGAAGAAGAAATCACACCCACAGAAAAACAAAACGAAATAATAAAGGGCCAATATCTACGGAACAGAAAATTGTGAAAATTCAATGAAACCCAAAGCTAGTTTGCCAAAAAGGTCAATAAAATAGATAAAGCTCTAATCACAAAGCAAAAAAGAGAAAAGACACAAGTTACTACTATCAACAAAGAAAAAGAAGACATCACTACTAATCCTATAGACATTCAAAGAAGATACTATTTATAACAACTTCATGCCCATAAATTCAATTACAGATAAGATGGATAAATTCCTCCAAAGACATCAACTACCAAGGCTAACTCAAGAAGAAAAAGATAACCTGAATAGTTTCTATTGATATTTAAGAAGATGAACTCACGGTTTACTATCTACCAACAACAATAATTAAAAAAACACGTTCCAAGCCCAGATGACTTTACTGGTGAAGTCTACCAAAGATGTAGGGAAAAATAATGCCAGTTCAATATAAACTTTTTTCAAAAAAGGTTTTCAAGGAGGAAGGAGTGGTCAACTGTGTCAATTCAGCCAAGAGGCTGAGTGAGATGAGGACAGGAGTGACTTTGGTGTGGGTTGAAATATACATGAAAGACAAGAAAAAGGAGAAAACACATGCAGCTATACCTTTTGAGAAGTTTGGCTATAAAGCAAGGCAGGAAATAGGGCAACAGCCAGAAAAGCATTTGAGGTGAAAAGAGGTTTTGGGTATATATTGTTTTTTAGGTTGGCAGATACTAAGAACAATTAATGGTACTATATAGAATGAATGAAGTCCTTAAAAAGTCATTTATAATCTTTAAAAGGAAGCAGTAGATATTTACTATTATCTGTGAAAATTAAGTCTCTATTATTTTGAGTCAAGAATTTATTCTATTTGGTTTAATTTACATTGATACATAGAACAGTTATTAAATGATATTTATAGTAAGCATATATGAGCTATTACATGCAATAATGAAATATTATTTTTCTGAAAAAAAGAACTGTTGAAATTGAAATAAAGCTCATACATATGTTTCAGAAATTTATTACAATACACAGGTGGGGAGGTAAGTGGGGGCTATCACCAGATAAGTTCAAATAGGTAGATAACTGGCTCACTTAACATTTATCCCAACCTCCTTTTAGGGTACCTTCTTGTGATGCAAAAGCTGGGCAGTTAAAAACTACATCTTCCAGTCCTTCTTGCAGCCAGAATTCTGGATGTAATTTAGATTCTGCCAATCAGATGAATTTGGAAAGAATTAAAAACTAAGTTAAGCTGGCAGACTTGCAGTACATGAAGTATCCTTTTTGCTGGTGTAGATTGAACAGGCAGCACAGAACAACCCTGGAGCCAGTTACATCTCAACTGAAGTGGCACAAGCCATGGAGCCATCAGTTAGAACAGTGGTATCCTGATTAAACCAGAGGCAGTTTCCTTAAGCAGGTTAATTCAGCAGTAATGCACCGAATCATTCGTGGAGCCAGCTCTTCAATCTATATATATAAAAGTCTAAGCGACTGTTCCACCATTCGACTGGTAGCTATGACGTGTACTGACCACCAGGGTGCAGACGCTCAATGCACAGGCATAGAAACATGGAACAGACTGATGAATCTCAGAGAAAAGGGGGGTAGGGGGAGGATGGAAAGAGATTAACCAAAGATCTTATATGCATACTAGAGGGGTCCCTCTGCCTGGCCTGCGGGGATAGGGCCGAAACCAGCAGTCTGAAATCTCCCGAGGGAATTGTGAGAAGGCCGAGAGACCCCACCAGTGCACAAATCCAGGCACCGGGCCTCTAGTAATTTTATAAGCACCTAATTCCCAGTATTAAATCACTTTCTTCTTAAAATAGCTTTACTGCTTTATGTTATTTCTAGTTGATCTGACTGATACATTAACCAACAACTCCAACTGGTGATAGTTCCCAGAACAAGAGGATAATTCATTCTATCACAACTGGCCTGATACCTCATAACCATATAATTTCCCAAGTAATACTAAATGAGAGGTAAGTGAAAGCTTAAAAGTAATATGCACATTACCTTGGAGGTCAAGGAGGATTTCTTAAACAAGGCAAAAAGCATAACCATAAATTTAAAAATGTATAAATCTGGGTCCTGGCTGATTTTGCTCAGTTAGAGTGTCAGCCCACGGACTGAAGGGTCACAGGTTCGATTCCTGGTCAAAAAGGGCACATACCTCGGTTGCAGATTTGATTCCTGGTCATGGTCAGGGCACGTGTAGGAGGCAACTAATTGAAATGTCTCTCTCACATCCATTTAGCTCTCTCTATTCCCCCTTCCTCCCTCCTCTCCACTCTCTCTCTAAAGATCAATGGACAAAATATCCTCTGATAAGGATTTTAAAAATTGGTAAATCTGACTATATTAAAATTGGAAGACAATGTAGAATAAAAAAGACACACCACAGACTGAGAAAAGATATCTTCCACAAACATAACTGAAAAAAAGATCAGCAACCAATTTGTAAAAAGAACTCATAAATCCATTAAGAAAAAGATATACAACCCAATAGGTGTATGCACCAATGCCCTAAATAATCACTTCAGTAAAGAGGAGATCCAAAAGGCTAAAAACTTATAAAAGGACACCTTAATGAAACTCTACTTCATATTCATCAGTGACAAAAATAAAAAAGTCTGACAATGACAAGTGTTAGCATGAATGATTAGCATCAAAATTCTAATACAAAGCCGGTGGGAAAAATAAACTGGTACTACTGGTAAAGTTAAAGACATCTCCAGAAAAGTATGCTTATATGCATTAGGATCCATTTATAATAATAGTCATAGCATTGTTTATAATTGGCAAAAGTTAGAAACAACTCCAATATCCATCAGCAACAGTGTAGATATAAAAATGGATGCATATTCCACATTTCTCAATACATCACTCCTCACTCAGTTGCCCAAATAATGTCAGGGCTTCAATCTCCCTCTCAACATTACCTTACCCAAATTCAGTCATTATATCCCATAAGAATCGACTCCTTAAATATTTCTGGAGCCTTGTTTCTTTCTCCACCTCTAATAACTCCTTAACCTTGGACCTTATCATTTATCACCCAGATAAATGTAAGTACCTCCCCTAAAAGTCTTCTTTTTCTCTAGTCTCATACTCATTGCAAATTGGTGCACTACATGGTGGTAGGGCTGTCAATTTCAAAGCCGTGTGATCATATAAATCCCTCCACCTGGATGACATACAAATAAAAGTAATGTTTACCATTTACTATATACCAACTATGTGCCAAGCATTATCTCATTTATTCCTATAATGTTGCAAAGTGGATGTTATTGTATCTGTTACAGATGAGGCAATCAAAGCTCAGAAAGGAGTAACTAACCCAAATTCACACAGCTAATAAATGAACAAGTCAAGACTCAATTTCAGGGCTTTGCAATGGAAACGAACTTGCTCTTAATCAACACATTATTCTGCCTAAATTCCTAAACATGGCATATGTAAGTTATACATGATATAACCTTAGGCTATTCCCCAGGGACCTCTTGCGCCTCTGTCCCTCTGTTCCACTTAGCCAGAGCACACATTACCACTCCATTCGCTCCTTTTCCTTAATAATAACTTCTATTTTATTCAGGATGGCAATATGTTCATCTAAAAACTATTCTTCCTGGCCTTCCTTGAAGCACAGTTCTGACGAAAGAGATGTAAGTGGAAAACTCGGGACGGTGTTTCTGGGAAAGCTCTTTAAAAGGGGTTGTATGCACATATGCATAACCCATGGACACAGGCAACAGTGTGGAGAAGGCCTGGGGTGGGGGGCAGGGAAGGCTAGAAGGGGTCAATGAGGTAAAAGGGGGACATCTGTAACACTTTCAACAATAAAGATTTTAAAATAAAATAAAAGGGGTCAAAGTAAGCTGCCCATTTTTGCTGCCATATCCCCCATACCTCCTGCCTTCTTCCTTCCTAGAAAATGGTGCTGTAGGTGGATCAGTCCTCATACAGCCATGAGATACACATATGAGCATCAAAGTCCCTCACTTAAAAGAACGAATTTAAAATTAGAAGAACTTCAGGTATATAATGTCATAACCCATCCGGCATTGCCTATCTATGGGCTGGTGTATTTATGCTTTCCTATTCACAGTTAATCATTATCATAACCGACACATACTCTGAGAGTTGTGGCCTTACTGACCAACTTATAATTTCCCCAATATACCATGATTTCGCACATTTGTATAGAGCCAGGTAGCCTGCAATTATAAGATGCCTATGTATCTTTATTTTATTTTATTTTAAATTCTTTATTGTTGAAAGTATTACATATGTCTCCTTTTGCCCCATTGACCGTTCCCCAGCACATACCCTCATCCCCCTACTATCTATGTCCCTTGGTTATGTTTACTGGTATATGCATGCATACAAGTCCTTTGGTTGATCTCTTACACCACCCTACTCACCCTCCCCTGCCTGCCTTAATTTTAAAAAGAAAAGCAGGCATACTCCAGCTTTAACTAGAGAAGTTTTAAACAGTTTACCTGCTTTATACATTCAGCATTTTTATATGTTTTGTTTGAAGAGATCTACCTAAAAAAAAATGGATTGAAAACCACTGGCCTACAGCACAGCTTAAGTATAACTGCAATTTCCCAAATTCTATCTTTGTATTAGGTCAAATGAGCACAAATCTCAAGCAAATCCACTCTTTAAAGTTTAAGTATGCAACTAGTGGTTTAAATGCCACTCTAAAACCTTTCACCTAGAGCAATATTGCAACCGTCTGAAAATCTGTGAAACTGGCAGGCAGGATATTGTGTACCACTTGGCCTTTCACACAACAGTTCTGGCAGCATATTCCCTAGACCACTCAGGGCTAGGGAAAAAGTCTCCTTTTTCCTGAGGAACTGATATGCTTATCAGCACTAGTATGTGAGCCATGCATCCCATTGTTTTCCTTTTACTCTTTAACAGCTACTTTGTTTTTGTTCAATATTGGAGGCTTTCAGAGAAAGATAAATATCACATGATCTCACTCATTTGTGGAATATAATGAATGGCATAGACTGATGAACAAAAACAGATCCAGAGGCTGAGAAACATCGATCAGAACGTCATACCTCAGGTAAGGTAGGGGAGGGTGGGGGTAAGGTGGAGAGATCAACCAAGGGAGGTGTGTGCATGCATATGAACCTAATCAATGGACACAGACAACAAGGGGGTGGGGCATAAGTGGAGGGTGAGGGGTTATGGGGGAATAAGGACACATATGTGAAAAATAAAAATTAAAAAAATTATAAAATAAAAATAAAATATTAAATCTAATCCATACTAGTGGTCACCATAACCTTAAGAGAAATTGTTTCATGCAACAAAGATTTTTAAATGAAACTCTCTGTAGCCTAAAAATTATTTTGGAAGGAAACAAAGAGAAGTTTCCTTCAAAAGTCCTAAGGATTGTAACTGAAAGCCAATATATTTGGCCTCTTGAACTAAAGTAAGTAATTTGTGTTTTTGCCTCCCTGACAAAGTTTATATAAAATTACAAAAAGAAAATAACAGGTTGCCTAGGACCAAACCAGAGAGGGTCGGACCTGCATTGCCACCATGTGCCCACCATCCAGATATCATTGCTGACATGTACACATAAGGAACTGTTAGACATTGAAACGGGGACTCAGAACTGTTGGACATTGAAATTGGGACTCAAACATTTTTTTTTTTATTATATGTTTATTTCTAGTCTACAGAGGCAAGATTTTTTAAAGGAAAGAAATGGGGGGTGGATAGGTACAGAGGCAAAGAAGCATTGAACAGACTGTAAAACTACAGCAGGAAGGCAGGGGAGGTTGGGGGGGGGAGCTGTAAGAGATCAACCAAAGGACTTGTACGCATGCATATAAGCATAATCAATAACCAATGGATACAAGACCCTGGGTGGGGGGGGGGGGGAGCGGGGGTTCGGGCAGGTGAAGGCATGTACTGGGGCGGTAGGGGAGGCCAGGGGGAGGTCAATTGGGGGGAAAAAAGGAGACATATGTACTACTATTTGTTATACTTCAAACAATAAAAAAAAAAAGAAAAAGAAAATGACAGCCAGTTTGAAATGGAATTGCCATGGCCTAAAGCAAAGAATATCCTTACATGATATTATTCTACAATGTCATTATAATTTTAGATATTTTACAACAGTATATTGTACAATTATCCCAAACAAACTTACAAACTAATTCTTTGAATGCTTGGCAGCAATTTAAAAAAAAAAAAAAAACATGAAAGGATTTAATCCCTTTTAGAAGGAATTAAGGCACTGGGAAGGCACTTGAGCATCCTATATTGGCCCCTCTTGCCTTTTGTGCCAAGAGGGACCCTCTTCTCACAAACCAATTGACCTCAGCTGTTGCCTGAGCTTTCTGTTCATGCTGAGCTTGAAGCCTCGTGGTGGATGGTACCATGGATCTGTCTCTCGGCCAATCATGTGAGCTGGGCCCTCACTGGAGAAGAAACCTGAGTTCCCCGAGATATGTGATCAGCTCTGGGACCCCGCCAGCAGGCCAGGGGATCCCAAGGCAGGTGCTGGGCGTGGAGGCCATGGGGGCATAGGCTACCAAGGAGACAAAACTGAACCTCACATCACCCTGTTTGGCCCCGGAGGATAACTGGTTAGCCAGAGATGGGTAAGATTCCTCAGGGAAGGAACAACCTAAGACAGGCACAGTCGCAGAGAGGCCATCAGGAGAGAAATTGGGGGACAACAGAGGTGGGGCACAGACCCTCTCCCCCCATCCCTGAAGGGGCCTGACGCCTCACCCCTTCTGAGGGAAGTCTCCTGCCCCCGTGACTGCTTTGCTTCCCACGCCCAGCTCAGATTGGGACACAGGTGACAGACAGAGACTTGGCCGACAGCAGCTGCCCTATATCTAAATCCAGCCTAGCATCAGGAATGCTCAGGGCCTACTCAAGAATGCAAATAATCCTTTCCATTAATATTTACAGGGTAAACTAAGATTGTTGGTAGAGAATTAAATTTGACAGTAAAATAGTAATCAAGTTTTCAGATTAATTTAAATAGGCTAATTGAAATAAGTGAATATTCAAGTAAATTTAATTGTACTGAACAAAAAGCTGTTCCTAAAGTAATAACTAAAATTTCTATTGGTAGTTCATCTTATGGTATAATTCCTGAACATGCAATGAACCTAAAGCAGTCAGAATTTTGGGCAAAAAAATTAAAAGTTAAAGTTATCGAGACTGCATTATAAAATTTACAAAAGCCTCCATTAACCAAAAAATAAGGGGCGGGGGGGATAGTAGGGTAATATCATGTAAGGAAAAATATCCTATAAGTAAATTACATCTAGAAAATTTTTACTTTACAAAATTAATTTTCATTTTTAATGCTAATAGCAAGACACCCATGAAAAACACACATGGTGTCTAAATAAGACAAAGGAAAATCATTTGGGCAAAAATAAAAAGGACCCCAAATCAATTATATAGAAAAGATTCCTTTATTAACTTGTGGTCGAGAATATGTTTGTATATTTTCAGAAAACAACTCCAAGACCATGTGGATTCCTGCAACGGAGAGGAATTGACAGGTCTGCTCCAACCACGAAGACAAGAGGAAAAACTGTCCAGAGTTGGAAGACGCTGACAACGCCTTGCCACGCGAGCAGTCAGCAGCTGTGCACCGCTGCAGGTTGCCTAAGACCAAACCAGAGAAGGTTGGACCTGCATTGCCACCACGTGCCCACCATCCAGATATCATTGCAGACATGTACACATAAGGAACTGTTAGACATTGAAACGGGGACTCAGAACTGTTGGACACTGAAATTGGGACTCAAACTTTTTTTTTTTGGTTTTGTTTTCTTTTGTTATTATATGTTTATTTCTAGTCTGCAAAGGCAAAACTTTTTAAAGGAAAGAAATGGTGGGAAAAAGATACAGAGGCAAAGGAGCATTGAACAGACTGTCAAACTACATTGGGAAGACAGGGGAGGTTGGGCGAGGGGGGCTGTAAGAGACCAACCGAAGGACTTGTACGCATGCATATAAGAACAACCAATGGATACAAGACACTGGGGTGGCGGGGGGGGAGGACGGGCAGGTGAAGGCATGTACTGGGGGGTAGGGGAGCTCGGGGGGAGGTCAATGGGGAAAAAAAAGGAGACATATGTACTACTATTTGTAATACTTAAAACAATAAAAAAAAAAAGTACAACTCTCAAATCATTTAGAGAAAGTAACCTGAGGTAAAATGCCAATTGTGGTATCACCTTTTGAACACAGCATATCATAAAGGCACTCATCATTTATATATACCTATCATTTTGCATATAATGGGAAGTATGGATGAAGTCATTAAATATTAACCAAGATTTTACATGGTACAGGAGAATAGGGATTTCATTTATTTACTTTTTTAATGCAATGCTATTTTATTTTATTTTATTTTAGTTATTTTACAATTATGAAGAAAATTTTAGAAAATTACTTTGATAAAACAATGATAAAATGATATCCTTCTTGTTATTGTTCCATTGATTTAAAAAAAAGCAAATATTTATTTGGCAAATTGCTAGGGTATTTTGTTAGCAAACATTCCATATTTATACATTTCACTTACCCAAAATTACAAATCTATTATTGAAAAAGTGAAATACTATTTAGTTCTACTGCTTATAAACATATGAAATAATCTATAAGATTAAAAATATTTAAGATTAAAACGGTTCCTATTGATAAAGAAGTGACTTAATCAAGTTTAGGTGTTTTAAAAAATGGAGGTATTCTACCAAACATGTGCTTGTGCAAGAAGTCATTTTGGGAGTTAATTAAAATTACCTCCTATGGGGAAGGTGAGGGTGGGTGGGAAGAGATCAACCAAAGAACTTGTATGCATATATGCATAACCCATGGACACAGACAACAGGATGGTGAAGGCTAGGGGAGAGGAAGTGGGGGTGGGCTAGAAGGAGTCAATGGCGGGGAAAAGGGGACATGTGTTATACTTTCAACAATAAAGATATAAAAAATAAAAGAACCTCCTATGTAATTAATTAAAATTAAGGGTATTTTCACTTCTGAAATAAAGCTCTCTTTTTAGCAATATAAACTATGTTCATGTTTAAGAGAAACTTGCCATGCTCTAAACTTTAAAAATATTTTCCATTCAGTAAATGATCTGCCTTTAGTGTACACTAGTGAACTGAGATAGTTAGAGTTTGGTAAAGGTCATTTCAAATACTAGAAGCAAATTTAGGGCAAAATTTAGGGCACAGCATTGGTACCTACTCTGATCACCAAGGACTCATTTGTATTTCTTCACTCCGTTAATGACCTATTGTTTTAAAAAGACTTTGCATGTATTAATTTATTAATTGAAATGGTGACAGCAACATGAAATTTACAAAGAGAGCTTCCAATAAGCATGAAACGCTTGTAATAAACAGTGCTATAGAATTTCAGAAAAAGCAGAGACGAGATGTTAAACCTTATAGATCAATGGAGGCATTGAGACTAAAACACTAGGAACACAAATTAATAAAAGGATGCATTCTAAAATTGAGTCAATAAGGATATTCACCACATGGGTTGATTGCAGAGCTAAGCGAAGCAGCTCCAGTGGAAAGGCCGCCTTTAGAAACCGATGAAGCCACAGAAGGTATAGAAGATGAAGTTGGTACAGTAGAGGAGGCTGTTGAGGATGGTAACCGTTCTCCAGACTCCATATCTATGAGGGGGAGAATTCTCAGTTTAGACAGAATTAGTCAAAAGAATTAAACATACTTAAAATAAGTCAAACATTTAGGCATAATTTGTAAAGATATGAAATAAGTTTAGAACATGTTCCTCAGAAAGATAAAATATGGAATAAATAAAACCAATATAATTAAATCTAAAATTATTTCAAAATAAAAAGTAAAGAAAAAAACATAAACACTAAGTTTGGCACATAAAAAACACTCAAAAAATACATATGCATTGGGGTTGAAGAGTATAAACCTAATCATGAAAGAAATGAATATACAGTTTACATTTGATAAGAGACATCATCTGGGTTCCAAGGCTGTGTCTGGAGCTTATTAGCTATGACCATGTATAAATTATGTAACTTCAGTGAACCTTCCATTTCTTCATGAGGACTATGAAGATGTAGTTGGAAGGATTAAATGAGATAATGCAGATAAAGTGTTGAGTACCTAGCATTCAATAACTGTCAGCTTTTGTTTTTATTATGTGAATGACTGTGTATATAATGAGCCATGTGCATGTGAGGCAGTAAAAGAAACCTTAAGGTATTTTTAGATTATTGCTTTCAAGTAAGTATTTCAGTCATATCTATTTATATATTATGTATATGCTTGGAATGTTATCATATTTTTTAGCCAGATACATTTTGTGTTAAGAATTAAAAATAAATGCCTTACAATTGTGTAAGTACCAATGGTAGTGTGTTTTTACTGTGAAATTTTCAAAATAAGCTGGAACACACATATAAGTAAAACATCAGTACATTAATTTTTGGTTGAAAAACATAATTACTATGATCAAATGAATTATTATTCATTATTGAAGCATACTACATAAAAATTAGTAAAACCCATTTATTCAGATTAAGAAAAATGTGTTCATTAAAATAAAAGCAGTTCGGGTATCCAAGAACCATTACTTCCCAGATTTCTGTTATGGTCAGAGCATCCAGATCTGATACTTGCACTCCTGTAATAGCCTCTCATTCTGAGGTTTTATGTTAAGAATACCACTTTCATCTAAGGTTCCAAATCACCACTAATCAACAGATGCTATTTGGCCAAAAACAGCCCATATATCACAAGGTCAAAATGTAATAACATAACTCCCCCACCCACAACACACTTATCTAAGGAACAATAACAACTAGTAGGTACATCTTTTAGTTTAGGACATTTATCCTCCTATATAATAAAAGCCTAATATTCTAAGTGTCTGGTCATCCAGTCGGCCATTCAACCAATCAAAGCATAATATGCTAATGAATGCTAAGGCCCCTCAACCGCTCGCTATGACGTGCACTGACAGCCAGGGGGCAGATGCTTCGACTGGTAAGGTTAGCTTGCTGCTGGGGTCTGGCCAATCGGGACTGAGAGATGGGCTGGACATGCCCTGGAGTCCTCCCGTGATCCCTCCTGGGCTGGCAAACCTCCTGCATCCCTCCCCAGCCCCACTGTGCACCAATGGGGTCCTTTGGCCTGGCCTGTGCCCTCTCACAATCCAGGACCCCTTGGAGGATGTTGGAGAGCTGGTTTCGGCCCAATCCCACAGGCCACACTGAGGGACCCCACTGGTGCATGAATTCATGTGCTGGGCCTCTAGTAAGAGTATATTTCCTAATGCATAACTTCAGAATAATTTACTTACAAAGTCAACCAGATAGGATAAAGATTACAACAACTAAAAATTAACATATAATACTACTCTAAAAAATAAATCAGTTGATATGAACAAGAAAAAATCATTTCGAAGATGATGGAGTATAAATGATTTGATTCATTATCGACCTTTCCCAAGTTCTAAAGCACTAGCTCACAGCCAGGGGTGACTTTCCACTAGGTAACATGGGGCAATGTCTGGAGACATATTTGCTTGCTACACAGGACAGGGTGCTACTGGCATTGTGCAGATAAGACCCAGGGATGCTGCTAGGCTGCTAAACCTCCTAAAATGCACAGGACCCACTCCCCAGAATTACCTGGCCCAAAATGTTGGTAGTGCTAAGGTTGAAAAAATTAGATCCAAAGTATCAAAAACTGCATTCCTTGGAATTCAGTTAACCAAAACTTTGTTAAGTAGTAACTCTACATAATTATTATAATAAAATAATTCAAGCTGATTTATTACCACTGCAATAAATGAGAAAATTATATTCAACCTCTCTTTTATGTCAGCATTCCTCAAGAGTCTATTGCTTTACATTTTGCCCTAATTGTATAAACCTGATAATGCATGATATACAATGAATACATATTGTAATCGTCACTCATGCCAGTTAATATCAATTTACTGTATTTTACTAAGATGATATTTACCTATAACAATTCTGAGAACAGACGAAAATCACAATTACCACAAACAACTGTTTCACTGCCTGATGATTTTCTAGAGGCCAATAAGATTCAATGGTCAGTTGTTAATGATAATACTACTCAAATTCATTCATATCAAATGTTTTTTGTGTGTAATCATAGAGTGTATGAACACTGACATCTGCTATATGTAAACCTGAACAGGTGCAAATAAAGAAGGGCAAGGGGTGTTGGCTAAGAAATACAAACATGGTCAGCTGCCTGATGTTTCAATTGCATGATTCCCTCACTATTGAGAAAATAGGAGCAATAGAATGAAGATTCAGAAAGTAAACATTAAATTAGACTTAGAGATTTCTCCTGGAAGAGGTTTCCTTTTTTGTGTGTTAATCCATGCTAGAGGATATTTATTCCTTTGATTTTTAGAGAGACAGGAAGGGAGGAAGGAAGGGGAGAGAGGAGAAAGAGAAACATCAACGTGAGAGAGCCCCACATCAATCAGTTGCCTCCCACACCCACCTCAACCTGGGTGGGGAACCTGCAACCCAGGTGTGTGCCCTTGACCAGAATTGAACCTGGAACCCTTTGGTTCTCGGGCCAAAGCTCTGACTACTGAGCAACACTGGCCAGGGCCTGGAAGAAATTTTCTTAAAGAATCTCTTTATCTTTGCTAACAATACCCAAAGTTCTCTGTGAGAGTTCAAAGCACACAAGTAGAGTTGGTGAACCCTTACTTTTCCTTACAATGTAACTTCAAATGGAAAACAATAATTAGAAAGAATATCAGGATATAGTCATTATGCTGCTTCTTTTGGTTTAGTAGGACCACTAACAATCGTCATTTACAAGTTCATTATTTCCTAAAAGTTCTGACAAGGGCATTTATATAACTACTAGAGGCCTGGTGGGAGTCCCTCATCCTGACCTATGGGGATCATGCCAAAACCAGCTCTCCGACATCCCCAGAGGGATCCCATATTGTGTGAGGGCGGTTCTTGAGTGATGAACCCCGGAATCGGGCTCCCTCCTCTATGGTTCTGGGTGCATCACCTAAGAACTGCAGCTGCCAAGTCACCGCAGCTTGACAGCTCCTGTATTGAATGTCTTCCCCCCTGGTGGTAGCTACTGGTCGGATGGTCAGACAGTTGCTTAGGCTTTTATATATATATATATATATATATATATATATATATATATATATATTTCTTTAAATAATTTATAGGCAACTGAATACTTGAACAAATAATACTTCAAGATATTAAGTAGCAAAATGAAAACAAAAAACATGCAACAAAAATTATTCTGTTAATAGATTTTGAGAAATAGAAAAATGATGAGGAAGAAATAGCTTATTAGACAACGAATAAAATTCTCCTCTGAATAAATGTTTAAAAGGAAATTATTCTTTTTCTAAAATTTTCATTTACCTATAGTTTCAGAAAGTTACATCAAGTCATTAATATAGTATATTGTGGTTTAAAATCTGAACATATAAAATGGATCAATTTCTCTTGCTGCTTGATACATTTTAACCACCATTGCAAGTAGTAAAAAAATTATGCCCCCCCCCCCAAAAAAAAGGGGGCTGGCAACCAAGTGCTCTGTGTTGCAGCCTGTGATCTGGGGCAAGTCTCAGACACCCCTAAATACTAGTTTCTTTTCTGAAAAATGACAGAACTGAATTAAATTACCCTTCAAATAACTGAGTTTTATCAAGTTGGTAGTTAAAAAAACCTTCAGATTACATTAAAATATTTAATAATTTAATTCCATTTTTTCCTTTTCCTTCCTTCCATTGGCCTTACTTTTACCTCTAAATGTGTATCACGCCGAATTATAGATTTCTGTAATATCTTTTAAAGATTTACTCTTGTCTTATTTATACCTCAAGAGACTTTATGATGCGACAATTATACAAGAGTAAAGAACTGATTTCATACTACTCAGTAAATATCTATTCAGGGAGATTTCTTTTCCATCCAAAGAATTAATTATTCTCTTGCAAGGAGATATCTGTGAGGAAAAGGTTATCCTAAAGATGTAAGATATCGCCTGGCTGGCTTGGCTCAGTGATGGAGTGTCAGCTCATGAACCAGGAAGTCATGGTTCAATTCCTGGTCAGGACACATGCCAGGGTTGTGGGCTCGATTCCTAGTGGGAGATATGCAGGAGGCAGCCGATCAATGATTCTCTCTCATCATTGATGTTTCTATCTTTCTCTCACTCTCCTTCCTCTCTGAAATTAATGGAAAATGTTTTTTTAAAAAATATATAAGATATAAAAGAATATTAAAGGAAGATTTGAGCAGGATTTAACATGTATGAATCAACTAAAGCATAGGTAGAATCTATGAATTTAAATATTGACTGGAATTGGAAATTTCTAATAAGGATACAACTATTACAAAGATAAAAAAAGAGATAATGTCTGGTTAATTGATCCTTCCATCTACAAAAGCAAGGGGTCCCAAAGAACAAGCAAAAAGACCTAAAGCTTTCCTTAAACTAAGAAACACAATGAAAATTCTGAGACATTTCTGGGTAGTAACTGAGGCCAATGCATAATAGATTAAGAAAAAAAAAGCAGAGTAACAAAGAGAAATTATGTTACTCTGTGTAAGACACCACATTCACTCAGAAGCTAAGGGAAGATGCCTGGAACTACATATCTGCTCAACTAGAGTACAAATTCCCTTTCAGTGGGGAAAAGGCAGATCTTCCCTAACAGGGAAAACAAGACACTTCTTAAAGAACAAAATGAGGGGAAGAGTTTGTGAAATATTTTTGTCCTGGACACTCTAACATTAGCTTGGTCTTTCTAATATCAGCACTCTCCTGTTCAAAAGTCTTCAATTTATCTAATATATTCATACGTATGTGTAAAGATATATGTAAGGGATATTTATTAAACATATTAACTGCAAAAGACTTTTAAAAACAAAATATTCCATCAGTAAGAGTAAGGAACTGTTAAGTGTGGTACTGTTCTTTAATAGAATACTATGCAGTCATTATAAAAGCCATTCTACTAGCTCATCAGTTAAAAGTGTAGAGTGGGGGGGGGGGGGGAGAATCCAAGATGGCGGCGTAGGTAAACACCTAAACTGCTGCCTCCCGCAACAATTTCAAAAATACAACTAAAAGAAAAAACGTCTATCACCCAGAACCACGGGAAAGCTGGCTGAGTGGAAGTTCTACAACTAGAAGGAAAGAGAAAAGAGCATTGAGACGTGCACAAGTGCTGAAAAGCTGAGGTACGGAGGTGTGTGATCCGGGCTGGCGGCAGGCATTGCATTTTTCAACCCAAATGGAGACAAGCCCCCGATTACTCTGAAATACAGTTTCTGGGGAGACGCGGGGGACCCAAACTCCTACAGGGAGAAGCTGGACTGTCTGCCAGTGAGGGTGGCTTGCTTGCAGAGCTGCACGCAGGAATAATTGTTTACAGCACTGGGGCACAGGACTGCCGACAGGGACGCAGAGCCGGCTAACTAGCAGCCATTGCTGTTTGCCACGCCTTAGCCTAGTGACACCCTGAGACCCCGCCCTGCACAACCTACAAACCCACCCAAGCTCCAAGCAGCAGCTTTTGCATAAGAAAGCCCTGCACTATCGCAGCTTAACCTAGCAAACTTGCAGCCCGGGTCAGACAGCTCCAAAACCTCCAAACCACAAGCAAAGAGGAGAAAACTGTAGCTCCTGCTGGGTGGCCTCAGACAGTAGCTGACCTGCACGCCATTGGAGATCCAGAAGCCAGTGTACCTAGTGGTCAGTGTGAGACACCAGATTTCAACTCCTCACATCCATAAGTGACACATTCAAGAGGCAGACTCAGTGAGCACCAAAGCCCCACTGAAACAAGTCCTGCCCCATAAGCGTGTCTTCAGCGCAGCACTTCTTCCATTATAGACACAGGGAGTGCTCACAGCTAATTGGCCTGGAGGTCAATTCCTCCCAGCGTAACAACAGCAATTAAGGCTTAACTGTACCAAGACTTTGCACTCAGCCCACAAAGGGGTGTACCAAGAGCGTCCACATCAGGAGATTGGGGAGGCTGAGCTACTGCCCCCTATAGGTCACCTACCACACAAAGCCACTCCATCAACACAGGGAAGCAGCCAAAATGCGGAAACAAAGAAACATGTCATGAATGAAAGAAACGGAGGAAAGCAAACTACTGGACGACATAGAGTTCAGAACCACATTTATAAGGTTACTCAAGAATCTTCTAAAAACCGCTGAGAAACTTGATAACACTTCTGAGGAGCTTAGTGAGACCTTCAAGGACCTTAATGAGAATGCCAAAAAAATGGAAAAGGACCAGTCAGAAATGAAGCATACACTGTCTAAAATAAAGAATATACAGAAACTCAACTGTAGATCAACGTATCCCAAGAATCAAACCAAAGATCTGAAATATGTGGAAACAAAAAACATCCAACCAGAAAAACAAAAAGAAAAAAGAATCCAAAAATATGAAGATAGTGTAAGGAGCCTCTGGGACAACTTTAAGCAAACCAACATCAGAATTTTTGGGGTGCCAGAAGAAGGGAGAGAGCAAAATATTGAAAACCTATTAGAAGAAATAATGACAGAAAACTTTCCCTACCTGGTGAAAGAAATAGACTTACAAGTTCAGGAAGCGCACAGAACCCCATACAAGAGGAATCCAAAGAGGACCACACCAAGACACATCATAATTAAAATGCCAAGAGCAAAAGACAAAGAGAATATTAAAAGCAGCAAGAGAAAAACAGTTAATTACCTACAAGGGAGTACCCATACGACTGTCAGCTGACTTCTCAGCAGAAACTATGCAGGCCAGAAGGGAGTGGCAAGAAATATTCAAAGTGATGAACAGCAAGAACCTACAACCAAGATTACTCTACCCAGCAAAGCTATCATTCAGAGTTGAAGGTCAGATAAAGAGCTTCACAGACAAGAAAAAGCTAAAGGAGTTCATCGCCACCAAACCAGGATTACATGAAATGCTGAAGGGTACTCTTTAAGAAGAGGAAGAAGAAGAAAAAGGTAAAGATAAAAATTATGAACAACAAAATGACATCAAATACATACCTACCAACAAGTGAATCTAAAAATCAAGTGAATAAAAAATCTGAAGAACAGAATGGACTGGTGAATATAATAGAATCAGGGACATAGAAAGGGAGTGGACCGACGATTCTCACGGGAAGCAGGTGTGAGGGGTGCGGGAAGAGATTGGACAAAAATCTTACTCCTATGGATGAAGACAGTGGCGGGGGGTAAGGGCATGGGGTGGGGTGGGGAATCAGGTGGAGGGGAGCTATGGGGGAAAAAAAAGAGGAACACCTGTAATAATCTGAACAATAAAGATTTATTTAAAAAAAAAGTGTAGAGTGGGAAGGAATATAAATAACAAGGTCGTATGTGTGATAAAGAAAAAAGAGGACATAATCTTATGCCTGTGTGGTCAGAATATTTCTAGAAAAAATATGTAAGAAACTGGTAGCTGTGTTTACTTCTAAATAAAGTAACTAGGGAATTGAAATCTATGATAGGGAACTATACATCTTCTACCACTTGAATGATCTGCCATGTGCTAGTATTACTAACAGTTAAATACTTAATTTAAAAAGAAGGATTTCTAATGTGTGTGTGCTGGTACAATAGTAAAATCCATACTTTTTGTCTATAGTTCATTAAAGTGAGAGAGGCTGTACAAAATTCTTAGGAATTCTCTAGGACTGAGAGTTATGCTGTTAATAGCTGGTCACTTGCTATGCCACCTCAATGCCAGAGTCTTCTACTCCGCATACTCAGCTAAATAAGGGTAGATCAAGTTCTTTCACCCATATGCTATAAGTGACACCAATTACACAACGTTTAACCACTTATGGAAATATCACATATTCAACGTTTCAGAAACCATTATAACCATTTATAAATCATGAAGCACACTAGGTGTTCGGGATAGAATGAATAAGTCAATTAGGTTAAGTAGCCTACCCCAGAGATTATTTGTTTAGTAGGTTGGAGCAAAAACAGAAACCTGATCAAAGCTGAGTTACACAGCTTTGGGGTTTCTTGTTTGCAAGGCGGCTAAGCTAAGTGACACAGTGGTATAGGTCCTGGGAGGGTGGTATAGATTTAGGAAATGAGTTGGGCTTTTGGGGGGCCATGTATGTAGAATGAGCAAACAGAAGCACGAAAATATTTAGATATGTAATGGGAGGGATATTTCAATTATTCTTTATTTTGTTAGTGATTAGGAATATCTATATTAAAAGTTAAACATTTTCTCATACTCAGGAAACTATAAAAACATTTAGTATAAAAAAGTAATATGCTTCTGAAAATAAATTGCCACCTTAGAATCAAATTCTAAGTATAAATTATAATTGTTTTATAATACTAAAGACATTACATAATTTTAGTTATTCTCTAATGATTACTTTTATGACTGATCTACACTTACAAATTTGAATGTCTATAGACACCACATGGTAATATCTCCTATTGCAGTACAATAGAAGAAACCAGAGAGAAGTAGCCAAAACTACATATAAATTTTAATCAAAGAACTATTTTTTAAAAATTAATATTGAAGTTAGACAATGAGAAATTCCAGAATTCCGATAATTTCAAGAAAAAAACTTATTTTTATTTTTGTTCTTGAAATTACTGTCTCTTTGCCTCTTGTATTGAAAAGCTGGTCTAACAAACTATTATTTATCAGATCATCTACTACAAATTTATACAATGGCTTAGTTGTTAGAATATAAAGATAAATAAATCATAGTCTTTGCCTTATAAAAGTTCATCTAATAATTTTCATTTTTAAACTTCAACTTTTTTCATGTTATACAATACTCATCATAATTTAACCCAAATTTAAATTATTACAAAATTTTCTTTTTCTAGTAAATAGAAATGTTTGTGCTCTCTTCACCAAATTCAGAAAATACTTTTAAAAGCGGAAAAATTCCTTTTAAAATCCACCTCCTCATATACCATATATAATGTCTAAGTTTTGAACTTGTGTTGGGTACGAGGGCATGTATTATTACTGTTGTTTTCTCTTAATTCTAAGAAAATTGAAGACTATTTTCCCCACTCTCCTCATATCTTTAGGACCAGATGATAGAGCTAGGGGGATAGGAGGAGTGGGGAGGGAGGGAGGGAGACTAAGATTTTGGAGAGATACAGCATCAGGAGAGACTAGACTATCAGAAAGAAAAAAGATCCTTGCTTTGAAGTAATTTTTAAATGGTGACAGTTTTCATGAGATTAAAATTCCACCCTTCATCCCCATCCAGGAGATAGGAAGGTCTGTGCTTTCTCAAGCTTCCTCTACATAGACCATCTAACTTGCCAGTTAGGACTTCTTGCCATTGAGGCAATCCTTGACTCTCAACAGTGGTGCACCTTATCCTACTCCTGAGGTCAAAGCTGTCTGGATAGACATGACCCAAGGAGACAATGGCTGGCCAGAAACCTAGGACATGTATTCACTGCCTCTAAAAGATGCTATAATCTAATAAAATTTTCTCTGACATAGACATTTTAACTAATAGAAACAGGGGAACTTGGTGCTGAGTGGGAGATCATAAAGTTTGTGGTCCTAAGAATATGGAAACTAAGAAAGAGTGGGATGGAAAAAATGTTAGAAGAGCAAATGTACAGAAAAGCTGGGTGGTCCTGACAGAGAAGATGAAAGCATGGCCAATCTCAGGTTCTTTTCCTTAGACATGCTTTTTTGTGTGTGTATATATATTGTTTTACTTTGCAGAAATACTTCAAAAGATATACATATATATTTTTTTAAATTAATTTCAGAGAGGGAGAGATAGAAACATCAATGATGAGAGAGAATCATTGATTGGCTGCTTCCTGCACACCCCACACTGGGGATCCAGCCTGCAACCCAGGCATGTGCCCTGAACGTGAATCGAACCTGGGACCTCCTGGTTCATAGGTCGACACTCAACCACTGGGCCACAGCAGCCGGGTGCCGTTTTTATTTTCTCATATGCCCTGAGACTTCTCTCTATCCTTTCAAATATCTATCATTTTAATTGAGTTTTAAGGGGTTATTGTTATTTGCAACTGAAATAGAATTGCTATCACACTCCCTAACAAATGTCAAGTTTAATCTCATCTTTGTTCATGTTTACATCACTGATCCATATTCTGTTTTTCCTTTTCAACAATGCAAATATGTGCCCCAGAGTCACGGTATCCATAAAGCTGTATCTGACTAATATTAGGCCACAACTTCCCATCTTTGAACTATAGAGCATTTTAGCTTTTACCCAGAAAGCTGCTAATTACATTGGTTTTTTACTGCTCTGTATTTGTTTTATGAATTCACTGTATTATTCAGCACATAGCCAACATGTCTGTTGAGTCTTAGTTTATGAATCAGTAAAATGGGATTAATTACACGTACTTCGAAGAGCCATTGTAAAAAGAGTGCCTAGCACACTTCCTGATGGTGTTTTGTGTTTATAAGGTTGGCCAGAATTCAAAGAAAATATCTTTAATTTCTTCAAACTAAATATACAAGAGTGGGAAAACAGCTCATTGAAAGTCAACAAAGTTTCTTTCCTAAGGCAAATGTGAGCAAAGGTTAAGTTAAAAATGTCAAGGGTGCCCTGACCGGTTTGGCTCAGTGGATAGAGCATCGGGCCATGAACTGAAAGGTCCTGGGTTTGATTCCTGGTCAGGGCACATGCCTGGGTTGCAGGCTCACTCCCCAATAAGGGGGTGTGCAGGAGGCAGCTGATTGATGTTTCTCATGGATATTTCTAACTCTCTATCCTTCTTCCTTCCTCTCTGTAAAAAATCAATTAAAAATGTATTTTTTTTTAAAATGTCAAGAACATTTTGACTTCCAACTAGATTTCTTTCACAGGTAAAAAACCTCAACAGATATACAGGAACTACAGTAGGCTATCCTGTCAACCTGCCTCTCATTGGTGTGATCATTAGTTTCACTATAGATAACAGTATAATTTAAAGTTTTATTTTACATAACAGTGACCATTTCAGTTTAGTTTATAGATAACCAAAATAGTGAAATTGTTTTTCCTGAGATATTAACATAATTTTATAACTTCCATTACTCAAAAATTTAATTTTATTCAGAATATACGTTTTTTACGTAATTAGGAACCAAGTTTTCTCCTTTATGACACTGACAATTTCCAAAAATTCCCAAATAGTTACGATAATGCCCTCTACAGTCTCTTCACTATAAAATTTAGTCAAATTATTTATTAATGTCCTTTCAAATATGCCTCTTCTACTTTCCTCCTAATTTATTATTTTCTGAATTGCATATAATTTGTCCATTTCTTGTTGTACTGACAGGCCCAAATATTAATATTAAAACATATTCTATGTTTTACTGGATGATTCAAGGCCCTTCAGATGACTGCTCAGAGGGAATTTAGCTGCCTAACTTCATAATACAAATCCCTAAGTACACATCCCAAATGTGTCTTAATATGACTTGGGCTAAATACATGAAAACAGTTAACAGTTCAATACAGTGATATAGCCCGGCCGGTGTGGGTCAGTGGTTGAGCATTGACCAATGAACCAGGAGGTCATAGTTTGATTCCCAGTCAGGGCACAAGCCCAGTAGGGGGCATGGAGGGAGCAGCTGATCAATGGTTCTCTCTCATCATTGATGTTTCTAGCTCTCTCTCCCTCTCCCTTCCTCTCTGAAATCAATAAAAATACATTTATGTAAATATATATAGTGATATAATGAATACAACTATGAGCCAGTATTTTTGGAGTATTTCTGCAAAGTAAAACGAAGTACCAGCTCAATAGTAAAATCATTCTAAAAATGAGCATTAAGATGATAAAGAAAATTTTAATATTCTTTATAAATAGCTTACTGATTATTAAAATAATACATGTAGTCTGATGATAGAGCCATGTACACCTACTGGAACTATAAAACTGTCTACACTTAAAATGCTCAATTAAATATTCTACTTCAAATATTCCAAAATTGAGAATATTTGGGTTCCTCAAAAAGCTAGACAAAGCATTACCATATGACCCAGCAAATCTCCTAAGCATGGAGAAATGAAAACATACGTCCACAATAAAACTTGTATACGAATGTGAAAATAATCCAAATGACTCCGAGCTAACCAATAGATAAATAGAATGTGGTATATCCATACAATGAAATATTATTTGGCAATAAAAAGGAATGAAGTATTGATTTATACTCCAACATTGAATAATCTTGAAAACATTATGCTAAATGAAAGAAATCTGTCACAAATGATGACCAATGATTCCATTTATATGAAAAGTCCAGAAAAGGCAAAGCTATAGAGACGGAAAGTAGATTAGTGGTTGCCTTTGGCTGTAGGAAGGTAGGAGAAAAATGGGGAATGACTACTATTGGGTACTGGGAATTTGAGGAGGATTAGGAAAATATTTAATTGATTGTGATAATGGTTGCACAACTCTGAATACACTAAAAACTGAATTGTATACTTTAAATGGGTAAACTGTATAGTATGTGAATTACTGTGTCTACAAAGCTGTTATATGTAGCAAAAAGAATATTCAGATCTTGTACTGATAAAATGTATTTGATTTAATCCATTTTCTATTGAAATTTTAAAGTCAATATTCTCATTTCTAGCCTCCAAATCCATGACTAAATGTAAAATGTTCCTAGTATCTTTCATGTGTACTTATCAAACTCTCTCTGAGGAACTCAGATATATATATACTAGTACATACACACATACACACACTCACACACACACACACACACACACACACGTTAAACTTGCTAAAGCAATATTAATTCAGTTTAGGAACTAACAGGTTTATCAAACATTATAAATTCCTAAGTACTTACCAGACCTGTTCCACAACTCCATTCCAATTATAATAGAGGGATTTAACAGAGATAAATAAGCCTGAGATTGTAAACCACACCATGTATTTACTTTTTTTCTGCTGGCTCTGCTTTTTTAAATATCTTTTCTCTATTTGTACCATCATCTTAGTACAATCCTACATTAGTTCCTACTGCAAATACTGCAATGGCCTTTTAAGGGGTCTCTCTGTTTCTCTCTTTCTCTGATCCTCCACAAAGCCACAGTAATCCTGTTTTCGAAAACAGTAATCCTTTTAACATAAAAATCTGACCCTGCCACTCTCCAACTTAAATCTTTCAGAATCTCTACATCATATGTATGGCAAAATCCCAGGTCCTCTGTTTGGCAAAGAAAGCTCTTCTTCATGAGGTCTCTGCCTTCCTCATTGGTCTCACTCTCTTCTCATACAGTAAGGGACTAAACGCTTGCCATTCCTCAAATATACTATGGTCTTACCTGCATTCATGCCATGTATCTAATACATGATGGTTCAATCTCCCTCAAATGTCCATCTCTTCTACCCTGCCAAATTTCTATACATGCTCTAGGTCTCATCTCATACATTCCCTACTCTGGGGAACCATTGTGACTCCCAGAGGAAGTCTTAGGTATTCCTTTCTTGTTGCTCTTGTATATTTCCTAATTAAAACACTTATAACATTGTACTATATAGTATAGCAAGTTTCTGTTTTCAAATCTGATGTTCTCCCACACTGTGAGATCCTTAAGAAACAGGGACAACTGTGTATTATCTTTAGAGCTTTACTAGTATAACCTAGCAAAAAAGGCTTTGAATGAAAATGCATGATAATCATAAAAATTTATATGGAACTTGATAATTTGCAAAAAAACAAACAAAAAGTTTACACATATGTTTTCATTTTACCCCAAGAACAAATTTTAAAGTAGGTAGGTCTGGTATTATTATTTTAATATCATATATGAGAAATTCTGAGTTAATATCTATCATCAATTATCAGGGTTTTTTTAAATGAAAAAATAAAAGATTTAGGAAAACCTTTCCTTATATCTTACATATTTTTTAATAAGAAATAAAAATAAGTAGGAATATCTTATTAAGTTTTCATAAATGCACTTGTTAATAATTAAACAAACTGCTTATCAATTTTCAATTTCTGAAGTGGACAAATGTTGGCCAATGACACCTATTTCCTTTAATCTATCACTCCAAATTCAGTAACAAGTGTGAAGGATCTGTAAGAGGGACATATATGTGTCAATCACAATCCTAATTTTGAAGCCACTCTCTGTTTTTACTTGATTCTACTCTGGGTCTGCCACTTCTATCAACTTTTTATTCTTCCTCAGTTTTCTGACTTGATGGTCCCATTTATTTTATTGTGTTTCCCATAATAACTGTTTTGATATACTATACTAACTGCAGTGTTTCTGGCGGCTTTTTGGACACCTCTGTGCCCCCAACCCCCACATCCTTGTCAAAGTTGGTGCAAAGTAGTCTTTATCCTGCATCCCAAGTCTTTTATAAGTTAATCCAAACACACTACCATAATTGTAGAAAAAAGTTACTTTATCCTTCTACTGAAGCAATCCCACTCTGTTGTGAGTATGAATATCAACTTACTCAAATGATTCTTTTGGTCTTCTGTAATTTTGTACTTAGCAGAACACGTTTTTATCATTACTTATGTTTTCTTATCCATCTAAAATACTGAATTTCAATTGGGTGATTATAAGTATTCTAAATAAATAGAAAAAAGGTGTAATAATAACCAACCACATCTCATCTTCATTTCCCCAAGTAAAAGAGCCAAATAACAAGGAGAAAAGAGCACTGGGAATTAGAAGGCCTAGATTTCATTTCTAGGTATGGTGCTAATTAATAGTATCTGGTACTACTTAATAGCATCTTTATATTGTGGTTTTCCCATATGCTTAGAACTCTACTTTCTACATCAGTGATATTCTTCTTTTAATGTTCTCCTGCAAGTTTACTTCAGAATGCTCAAATGTCATATCACATTGGCATTTCCTCCCCGTATTACTTAAAACTCACCACCACATCACCAAAACCATTTCTCCTTTAAACCATCTAAATTACTATGTATTTTATTTATTTTTCTTATTTATTGCCTGACTCTCCCACAAGACTGTTAAGTAATATATCTATTTTGTTCACTACAGTATCTTCAGAACCCTAAAACAGTCCTGGCACAAAGAATGTACTCAATGAATATTTGTTGAGTAAATGAATGAATGAATACCCATCCAAGAGGATTAACAAGTTAATTCCAAAAAATCATCAACCTAAGAAAGTAAATCAGAAAATCTCTTCAAAAAGTGTCCACAAACTAGTCAAGTAAACAGAATAAAATGTCTCTATTTTGCTTTTTTCTAAATATACTATAAACTTGATAATTAATGCAAAAGCATCATTTTTTATTAGTATATTTATCCTATCATGCAATAAGTCTGACTTATAAAGCACATAGTACAGATTCTTTTATTGGCATTGAGACCTCTTCTAATTTTCATAATCTGTTGAAACGTAAAGATTTAATTGGCCATTTAAGTCATCTATTTGTGCCATAAAATCTTTTCCATATTTATACCAAATTCCCAAATTCATCACAGGTAAAGAGTTAAAGTCTACTAGTTCATTAGTGTTAGCTAATTGCACTTAAAACATAGCAATACTTTGGGGTCAGTTGAATCACACTTGGTTTACGAGTCTCATATTGAACACCTCTCTCAAAACATTTATCTAAATGAGATGACATTTAGCTTATATAGCAAGATAATTTTTATCTAAATATGAACTACTATTTACAAATATATAAAAGCACAGGTCCAGAACATTCCTCTAACAACATTTCTTTCACATGAATTTATTTGGTTCTGCTGTTCGATCCATATATATGGGTTATATTTTAAACAAAGAGAGCAATCCCATTTCAAAATCTACCTAAGTAAATACAACCTGAATTACAAACACAATCAATTTGCTTTACATCCTGATAGACAGGAGTAACATTACGAATATGACTTACACAATATCCTCAGATAAAAAGAATAAGCCCACAACTAACGGAGAGACTCGTCTGCTTAGAGAAAACTTGGCCAATAAAAAATCTTAATTTAGAATCTAGAGAAACAAAGGAGTGTCTGACTTATTTCACAATAGAAGAGAATTCCAGCATAGTGCCTACTGGGTTTTCATATATTTACTGTTAAATGAATTCTTTATTACATAAAAAAGTTTTACCCCTAGAGCTTCTTTAATGCTATGATTCTCGATCCTAACTGTTAAGAGACACTAGGGCATTCTTACAAATACAGGGAGGGGGGCAAAAGTAGGTTTATAGTTGTGAGTATGCAAAACACAGAGTTATTTATTTATTTATTTATTTATTTATTTATTTATTTATTTATTTCCATGCCAAGGCCCCAGGATAAACAAGTTAAATCAGAATCTATGGGAATGGGGGCTATGCACTAATAGTTTTGGAAAGCTCTCTAGGATACTTTAATGGGTAACCAGGGTTGAAAACCATTGCCATAGTACTTTAAAAATTTCAGTTCAACACTGCTATATTACATCAATTTTGAGGATCAAATAAGAATAATGATCAACAATGTTTACTACATTGTTGCCCTGCTAGATAATATTCAGGATGTTGTAAGACTGACTAAAATGAAAAAAAGAAAGAAAAGAAGGAAAAAGGGAAGAAAGAAAAGACCTGCTAAAATGAAGTGGTGTGCGATATTACGATAAATACAAAAAGAGTTAAAATAAAGACAGCCTGGATAAGAAGATTCCCTGAGAAGAAGGGAAGAAAATAGAATCAATCCACATCTTAAGATCCAAAAGCCAGGTGTGAAAATAAAAATAAAGAAAATAATTCATACAAGTAATAGCAGATTTTTCAAAGTGAGCTTCTAGAAACTAGAACTGACAACCAAATACTTGAAAAATAATTGTCTTTACTATTAATGAAGGCTCTGAATAAGTACATGTGTGTAACTTAACTATATATTTAAGACTGTCTACCCTGTGTCCAGGTGAGCATTCAGGGTGGCTGGTAACAAGGGTAGGTCTGAGAACTCCCAGCCACCCTCTGTCATAACAAGGGCATAGGAATCTGAACCAAGTTCTCTCCGTTCCAAGAGTTTTCTGCCTTTTCCCAAAGAACTCTTACAAGGGCTGATAAGTCAGCTATAAATAGAGCATTTAAACTGAGTTTTACATATGCATTAGACATATTGAAAAGTAGTAGGGAAAACAGGACTGCCACTCCTCCAAAATATTTCTCTATAAGTACATAAGACTACATGTAACTAGGTAAGGCTCTCCAGCCACCCATCAAACCCTTACCAGGTAACTGTCTATCACTTTCTGAAACTCCATCTCACCCATGCATAGAGAGATCCCGAGTGATGGGAAGAAAACTGGACCTAGCAATGAAACATACTATCCCAGCTATTCAGAAGATTTCAGTTGTAATATGCCATATTACAATTTTAGATACCTTACATAAAATAGACTCATTCAATATTTGTGTTTTTGTGACTGGCCTGTTTCACTTAGCATAATGTCTTCAAGGTTCACCCAACTTGTTGCATACTGAAGAATTTCATTCTTTTTATAATGCTGAATAATATTCCATTGCATTCAATTAAGCAACTTTGTCATTCATCTGTTGATGAACATTTAGGTTGTTTCCACACATCTTGGTCATTGTCAATAGTGCTGTAATGAACATAGGAGCAGTAATATGTCTTTAATATCATTATTTGAACTATTTTGGATAAATACCCAGAAGTGTGATTCCTGGAGCACATGGTACTTCTCTTTTTAGTTTCTTGGGTAATCTCTATACTGTTTCCTATAGGGGCTGCACCATTTGACATCCCCATGGTAAGCAAGGGATCCAATATCTCCACATCCAAGACAACACTTTTGGGTTTGTTTTTATAAGAGCCATCCTGAAAGGTGTGAGATGGTATCTCACTGTGGATTTGATTTGCATTTCTCTGATAAGTAACATTGAGCATTTTTTTTGAATAGGTATTAGTCGTTTGTATGTCTCACTTGGAATAATGTGTGATGAAATCCTTATCCTATTTTTTATATCAGGTTACTAGTTTTTGGGGTTTTTTTTTACTATTGTAGAAGTTCCTTATACAGTATATGTATTTTGGAGATTAACCTTGTATGAAATACTGCCAATATTTTCTCCTATTCCGGAAGTTGCCTTTTCATTCTGCTGATTGTTTCCTTGGCTGTGCAGAAGCTTTTTCACTCAATGTAGCCTTGCTCATGTATTTGTTTTTAGTTGCCAATGCTTCTGATGTCATATCCATGATATCACTGCCAAGACCAAGGTCATGAAGTTTTTCCCTTAAGTTTTCTTCCAAGAGTTTTACTGTTTTAGGTCTTACATACAAGTTTTTAATCCATTTTGAGTTGATTTTGTATAGGGTAGAAAATAAGGGTCCAATTTCATTCTTTTGCATGTGGATACACAGTTTTCTCAACAATGTTTGTTGAACAGAATAGTCTTTTCTTATTGTGTATTCTTGGCATCCTTTCCGAAGATCAGTTAATTGCATGCATGTAGATTTATTTCTGGGCTCTCCATTCTGTTTCACTTGTCTCTAAGTCTGTCATTATGCCAGTACTATATTGTTTTGACTACTATAGATTAAAAATATATAGTAAGTGTGGTGTCTCAGGCCTTGTTCATCTTTCTAAAAACTGATTTGACTATTTGTGATCTTTTGTGGTTCCATATAAATATTAGAATGGTTTTTTCCTAGCTGTATAAAAAAAAAATGCCACCGTGACATTGATAGGGATTGCATTGAATGTGCAGATCACTTTTCAGTACTAAACATTTTAACAACATTGTCTTCTAATCCCCCTCTTTAAATTTTCTATTTCACTTGATTTTTGATCCCTTTAAATTTTTACTTTTTTATCAGCTCAGCAATGCTATATAAAAACACTAAAAATATTTTATTTTTCAGTAGATTATTCAAAGTATTTAAGTTTACCATAATTCTGTGTTCAAGTGATTATTGTTGTTTTTTATTTTATATTAGTGTTCCGGTGCACAAATTCATGCACACTGAAAGGAAATTAATTAGAAGAAATATTTTAATATTGCTATTCACGTCTTGCTAAAAGAAAATAAAATAGTATTCTACCGAGTCTCCTATCTACCTACTCCAACACTTCTGTGAGGATCAAATGAGATGAGGCATGGGAAAACACTTCACAAACATTTGGTTAAACTGTAAAACGTTTGCACCTGGCTATAAAGCAAGTCGCATTCCCAGACTGAAGAAACTCCAAGGAGGCTAGTTACTAGGGAGAGGAAGCCAGGCATTGCTACGTGACATCATTACCAGCACCCACAACCACCGTTTCCAGCCAGGCTGGGCTGGGCTGTGGGCCACATTTTGTGCCATGGGGTCTTGGAACATTGGTTGCGATTTGGTGGGGTGTCGCTCTGGGGTAGTGGCAGGGCCTGGGTCCCACTTGGGGGAAGCCGAGTGTTGGTTTGTCGGCACCAGGTCCATGGTGCCATTTATTTTTAAACTAGAGTCCCAGTGCATGGATTCGTGCACCGGTGGGATCCCTCGACCTGGGCCTGCAGGGATTAGGTCAAAACTGGCTCTCTGACATCCCCTGAGGGGTCCCAGATTGCAAAAGGGTGGTTCTTGGGTGGCACACCCTGGAATCCAACTCCCTCCTCTCTGGTTCTGGGTGCGTCACCCAAGAACTGCAGCTGCCAAGTCACCGCAGCTCAGCAATTCCTGCATTGAGCGTCTGCCCCCTGGTGGTCAGTGCACATAATAGCTACCGGTCAGCCAGTCACTTAGGCTTTTATATATATAGATGGCCAGTGCATGTCATGGCAGCTCCTGCATTGAGCATCTGTCCCCCGGTGGTCAGTGCGCGTCATAGTGACCAGCAGGATGGACGGACACTTAGCCTTTTATATATATGCATAGATTATTTCATTTTTTCTTTTAACCAAGTGAAAACCTATTTCCCAAAAGTTTTTCCCAAGTCTAACCTTTGTTGATGACTTCGAAACCCCATATCTTGTTCTATGTTCTTACTCAGGTGTGGAAAGACTCACTGGACTCAAATCAATATTAAGGCAACTAGCCTCAAACATTTGAACAAACAAAGCAAAATGATTCCGTGAACTATCCTGTGTAAATTTCTCAAAATTGCTGGCTATTTCAAATTCCTTATGCATCAAATATTCTCATATATACCCTTTGATGAGAAATTTAAAGGAAACTTCTAATTAGTCTTTCCTTTTCTTTCTGGAACTTACTTTTCTGATGTCCTGAACAATATTCTTTTCAGAATGACCTATAACATCTGCTATTACTATTTCCATACTGAATCTACAAGTATAATTCAATATTGTTTATATGCTTGTGATATCATGCATCCCTCCAACAGAAATTTTAGTTAGGTCAAAACATTTTCCTATTCCAGTATTGCTACCCACTTCCTGGGACATACATGACCTCATCAAGCCATTGAAATAAGGGTGCCTTTTGGCTTAGTGGTCCTTCACTGATCCACGAAAATACAGGTAAACACAGTTCCCTAACTCACATTGAATTCCAAAATTTTCACTTTTAAGAGTCATCTTAAAAATGTCAAGTGAAATGCCTCTAGTCTTCTCTCAGACTTATAAAATATAAAATGTTAACAAAAATGAAGCAAAGTAAATTAATGTAAAATGGTGAAAAGAATATATTAAGAATATTTTCCAGTTAGATATAATTAGAATGATTTTACTTTATAATTCAAATGGGAAACTAAAAAATAAATGTTAAAGTTGAACAGAACTATACTAAGTTATACTAATTACTTGTGCAGACATTCATACTTAATGTTTTACAACAAATTGCTACAGACTAAGAAATAGAAATTTGATGACCAGTACAACCAGAGAACTTAATTATTTTATTAAAATTCACTTTAAGAGGTGGCTCTTTAGACATACACATGTTCTCATGAATAACATATGGCTTTCTGTTCCCTTTATTAAGAAAAGTATATGGCATATGCTGAAACCAGTATTTATTTAATCTAATCTTTTATATACTTTATACTCTAATAGAATAAAAATTAATGCTTGATGCAGTCACTTTGGAAACGTTTGACAGTTCTTCAAAAAGTTAAACACAAAATTACCACATGACCTAGCAATTCCACTCCAAGGTACACACATATTCAAAAGAATTGCAAGCAGAGATTTGAACAAACATTTGTATATCAAAATGTCCCTCAACAAATAAATAGGTAATAAATGCAATATAATTTATTTAAATTTTTGAGCCCTAAAGAGCAGTGAAGTTGTAATATGTGCTATAATACAGATGAATCTTGAAAACAAACATTATACTAAGGGAAATAAACCTGACAAAAAGGACAACTATTATATGATGTCATTTATTGGGACTGTCTAGATTAGGCAAATTCATGGGGGGGAAAAGTATGTAGATTCAAGTTCACCAAAGGCTTGAAGGCAGAAGAAATGAAGAGTTAGTGCTCTATAGTTTTTGTTTGGGGTGATAAAAAAACTTGGAAATAGTGATGATGGTTGCATAACACTGTAAATGTAATTAATGCCATTAACTGTACAGTTTAAATGGCCATATACTGTATATTATATATACATATATAAATATATATGACCCTAACTTTAAAAACTTAATAGTGTAATATACCAAAACCCACTGGATTATACACTTTAAATGGGTGAATTGTATGACATGTTAATAAAGATGTTATAAAAATTAATTAATGTTTGAAGTCTTTCTTCAATGCTTGAGCTCAGTTCCCTTTTCCCTAAAGAAGCCTTCCAAGATTATTCTAGTGACCCTTCTCTTAATGTCAACTCACAGTATTGACTTGTTTACATGTCTCACTTAGCAATTAATTTTATCCTCCTTTTGACATCTCTGGTGTTTTTAAATTACTGTTAACACAATTAATACTTGTTTATGCTTTGTTTACAAAAGCAGATTAGTTGCTAAAATTATCAAATCAAGATCCATATTTAATATTTGTATTTTCTTTACCAAACAAGATTAGTAGTAGCTCAAATTGTCAAATCAGGACCTAGTCCTCTACTACCTTCAAATCATTAAAATATAATTCAATTTTACACTTACACAAATATTTTAGTACAAGTTTCTATACACATTTTAAAAGAAAGCATTCTTGAAGGAAATAATGAGAACACGAATTCCCCAGGCACTCCAATTAATCATAGTTCAGTATAATTATTAAAAATAAGCAATGATAAAATGCTCCTAACAGGAAATTTGATTGGCCAGTCATTTTCCTTTTCCCCCAAATGATCAAAGACAAGACACTGCCAAAATAAAAAAATAAAACAAAATAATAGAGAAATACACTAACACTTAACATGCTCTAGTCCTCCCTTCTCCAGGGGTGATATGCTGCTCCAAGACCCCTGTGGATAGTATCAAACCCTAAATATGCTGTTTGTTCTTATATACACATACCTATGATGAATTAGGCACAGTAAAAGGTTAATAATAACTAATAATAAAATAAGACAATTATAAAAATATACTGCAATAAAAGTTATGTGAAACTGGTTTCTCTCACAGCAAAATAGCAAATTTCTTTCTTCTTCCTTCTTCACAATTTCACAGATAGAAATTTCATTCTTACTATAGATCTCAGAAACCTCAATATATGATTTCTTTCCTCATTAAGCCAAAAACTTTCACCTTTTTACTTAAAGAGAGCACTTAACGACTTCTCTTTGGTATATCGGAATTGCCAGCATCATTACTCTTGCGCTTTGGGCCATTATTAAGTAACAAGGGTTCTTTGAGCACTGTGAGATGAACACAAGCACTGAGACCGTGACAGTCTATCTGATAACTGAGATGGTTACTAAGTGATTAACAGGTGAGTAGCATTTACAGCATGGACATGCTGGACAAAGGGGTGATTCAAGTCCTGAGCAGGATGGCAACAGATTTTAACACACAATTCAGAACGGCACACAATTTTAAAACTGTTCATTTCCAGAATTTTTCATTTAATATTTTCAGGCCATGGTTATGAAAAGTGAAACTGAGGATAAGAGGGGACTACTATATAAATATTTTTATGCGTAAGAAGAAATGTTCAGAATATATACTTCTAAGTCCTGAACAGAATTAACTAAAATATTAAATTAGATAATTTAGTTATAATAAAAGAAAGTATTTGGGGGACAACCAGAACTCTTAAAAAGTTCACTTAGGGGGTTTAGGGGACTGGTGAAGGAATTAAGAAGTACAAACTGGAAATTACTTTATTATGTAAAGTACAGCATAGGGAATACAGTCAATAATATTGCCTAAACTATGCATGGGGCCAGGTGGGTACTGGAAATATCAGGGGGGAACACTTTAAAAAGTATAAGATATCAAATCATTATGCTGTACACCTGAAACCAACACAAAATAATACTGAAAGTAAAATGTAATTGAAAAAATATTTAAGCTTATTTAATGATTACAGTGATCTTAAATTCTACATATGTATTTGGGATATAATGAAAACAGAAGCCTTCAGAGAAAGGAATAGGAAGGATAATATATATATATTAGAGGCCCAATGCATGAAATTCATGCAAGAGTAGGCCTTCCTCCCCCCCCCCGTCTTCCCCCCCCCCGCCCCCCCTTCCCCCCCCCCCTCCCGCTGCCAGTACCAGCTTCCATCTGGCACCTGGGACCCGGGCTGGCTTCCCTCCAGCCAATGGCAGGCACCCAGGACCCAGGCTTCCCTCGCAGCCCCGGCTTCATCCAGAAGGACATTTGGGAGGACTCCAGTCTAATTAGCATATTGTGCTTTTATTATTATCGATGATATATATGTATATATATCATATATATTTGTTTCTTTGAAAAAACAGCATAAAATCTTGAGAAATAAATATAAAACAGCATATTTAAAATAGTCACGTATTTATAGAACAGAAATATAAATGCTAGGTAAATTTCTTACTTGTGTCATTAGTATATGCTTAAAATGATCTTTTAGGTTAAAAGACTATTTTAATTCACAGCAGGCTGTTCTTTTTCAAAATTAGTACTTTTTAAATTGTGTAACATGTTTTTGCTAAAATATTTCTTTTCTGCAGAATTTTTGAAATACTTGGTCTTTAAAACGTATCATAAATATAAACTATTAACTCACATGAAATTTAAGAAATAACTTATATTTTGACCTAAAGGCCAAAGTTTTAAGTTTTTAGAATATGGCATCATTACCTCAAAAGTAAATCTGTTTCAATGAACAACTATATTTCTATTCCCTCCTGAAGTTCAACGAACTGCATACAACGACCTATGTCACTTTTTCAGTGAAAATGTCCACTGGCATCTCAGAGAAGATTACTTTTGCAGCCAAAACTCACCTATTTATCAAACTCACTTCCCCAGAAAACAGCTGACAAAGGAAGCAAACAAAAAATGGCTTCCACCAGACAAAACATGTACGAGTTAAAACTCATTCTTCATTAAATCCTTATGTCCTTAATCTCTGACATTTTGTAATTTATATTATTCCAAAAAGCTTGGGTTGTGATTCCCCAAGTCATAGCACATTAGAAACAGAGATAAAGATGATAATATCAGTTGTAATTTTCTAAGCACCTATTAAGCACTACACTGGGAATGGGGGCTAGGAGTGGAGGGAGCATCAGTAGTAGATAACTGTATTGAAAGTGGCATAGGAATTCAAGAAACCAACAAAAGTCTTGACTCCACGACCAAGAATCTATAAACCATATATCCCAAGGGTATCAGTACACAATACAGACTAATGTTTTAAAGACAACTTCTTGAAACCTTAAACAAAAGTCGGAAATTTTACAACGCTTATATATCATACATTTTTAAAATAAGGAGCAGGGTAACAGAACCTAAAGACCTAGAATTTGAATCCAAACCCATCACCTAATATATCAATGACCTTAAGCAATTTTTATCTCCCTCAGACTCAGCTTCTCCGAATGTAAAATGAGATAATATTTACCTTATGGCACTATGTGAGAATCAATGTATCAAAAAGTACCCAGTACAACTCATAAATACAATATCCATTGAAATACTCTGAAAGTTTAACTACCCTAAATAATTCGTTCTTTGAGGTAAACAATTTTGTTCCTTTTTAAAATTTATTACTCTTTAGATGTTACTCTGTAGTTCATAAATACATAAAGTAAAAAATGACAAGATTCCTGTAAGTGTATAAAGAATGCTCTCAAATCTCATTAAAACCACCTCTTTGGATAAATCCAATTCATTCTTCAGCCTCACTATGGATGGTGCCTTCTCTGGAAAGCTTTCTCAAAACCTCCACTTGCACCTGGCTGGTGTGGCTTAGTGTTTGAGCATTGGCCTATGAAGCAGGAGATCAGGGTTCAATTCCCAGTGAGGGCACATGCCCAGGTTTCGGGCTCCATCCCTAGTAGGGGGCGTGCAGGAGACAGCTGATCAATGATTCTCTTGCATCACTGATGTTTCTCTCTCCCTCTCCTTACCTTTCAATAAAAATATATTTTTTAAAAATACACCTCTACTTGAATATCTAAGAGACATTTAAAAAGCTACCTCATCTAAAACCAAACCCCCGATCCCCAATTATTATTCCAACCTGCTTCATCTGAAGACCTTCCCTATCTCACAGGTGATTGAAAGATCATCTTTCTATAGCTGCTCAGCCAAAAACCTTGGTGTTATCTTGTCTTCTCTTTTTCTGATATCCCACATCCAATCCATTGGAAAAAGCTTTTGATTGTACCTTATAACATCCAGACTTTGAATTCTACCACCCTTCTCCAAGCCACCACCTTCAATAACTTAGCTTACCCTAAGAGCTTCTGACCAGTGGTCAAAGCCTTGTTACAATCTACAGTTGACCCTTGAACAACACAGTTTGAATTACTTGGTCCACTTACATGCAGATTTTTTATTTTTAATAAATACATACAGAACTGTCAATATATTTTCTTTCCCTTATGATTTTCTTAATAGAGTCTTCTCTTTAGCTTACTTTATTATAAACACAGTATATAATATATATAATATACAACATACTAGTATGTTAATCAACTGTTACGTTATTGGTAAGGTTTCTGGTAAACAGGTTATTAGTAGTTAAGTTCTGGGGTATTCAATGCTATCATGAATTTTTGATTACACAATGTAGTCCCTACATTGTTCAAGGGTCAACTGTATTCTCAACATGGCAACTAAAGTGATACTTTAAAAATATGAGCCAAATTTACTGAAAGCCCTGCAATGGTTCTGCTAAGTCCCACCTACCCATTACCTCTATCAATACCTCCTTCTACTCCTCCCCTTCTCCCAAACTCTGCTCCTGTCACACTGGCTTCTGTTCATTGCCCTGAACCTCCAGGTATACTTCCTGCCTCAAGCCCTCTGCTTAGAAGGCTCTTCCCAAAGATATACACATAGCAACCTTCCTTGTTCTTGCAACCTACCACACCACAGCCTCTTATCCTGTTCTACTTTTTCTTTCCTCCATAACACTAGTCACCTTCTAATACACCATACACTTTATTATGTACTAGGGGCCCAGTGCACAAATTTGTGCACCTTGAAAGGAACTGTGGGCCACAAGGCTGTGGTGGGCATAGGGACGGGTGTTGGCCCATCCTCAGCGCCCCCTCCTGGCCCCTCCCACCATGGCCCTCATTCCCGCTGCCGCAGCTCCCATGCACTGACTGCACCAGCCCCACTTGCACCTGCTGACTGCACGGAGCGACTGGGGTTGGCACCAGCAGCAGGTACAAGCAGAACCGGCGCCATCAGCAGGTGTGAGCGGTGGCTGCTGCCTCAATCACCCCTCGGGAGCAAGGGGAAATGGAAAGGCACTCAGAGGCGATCAGCGCCAGAAGCCACTTCTCACACCTGCTGATGGCGCCAAGCGATCAGGACTGGTGCCAGACGTTGGCAGCAGGTGTGAGCGGGGTCGGCGCCGTCAGCGGGTATGAGTGGCAGCTCCAGTGCCGGGAGCAGGTGCGAGCAGGGCTGTCACTGGCAGTGGATGTGAGAGGTGGCTGCTGACCCCAATCTCCCCTCAGGAGCAGGGGGAGGTGGAGAAACCCTGAGGGGCGATAGGGGCCGGCAGCCACTGCTTGCACCTGCTGATGGCACTGAGCGATTGGGGCCGGCACCAGGCACTGGCAGTGGGCGCAAGCGGCAGCTCAGGCACTGGCAGCGGGTGCAAGCGTGGCTGGCACTGGCAGCAGGTGCAAATGCTGGGTGGGACTACTGCGCATGGGAGCAAAGGATTTTCAGTAACCACCAGAGGCTCACCCCAAGGACAGCGACTGGTGCCCTGCCTTGGTCTGGCACCCCCGCTCACCTGCTCCACCATCCTGCTGCAGCCGATGCCTGCCATGTTCCATGCTCTACCGCCTGCTGTGCACACCCCCTGGTGGTCAGCGCATGTCATAGTGACTGGTTGTTCGGTTGTTCTGCCATTCGGTCTATTTGCATATTAGCCTTTTATTATATAGGATTATGCTTATTGTTTATCCCCCACCCCCACTATGATACACAAGAGCAGAGACCTTTGAGAGTTTCTTTACTGATATATCCCATGTACCTAGAACAGCACTCAATAAATGCAAATTAAATAAAATACATTAGATACTGCTTTGTGTCTCTTTTAGCATCCTGTGCTTACCCCTATTATATCAGTTAACACACTACGGTAATAGCCTGTTAATTTTCTGCCTCTTCCACTAAAGTATAAATTTTCTGAAACAAAGGGTTTTCCTTCCCATCAACCAGTACCTTCCTTACAGTGCCTGACACTTAGTAAGCATTCCATAATATTTGATAAATTATTGGATGAAAAAATAAAACCACTGAAGTCAAATGTGTAAGCACCTTTATTATCTCCAAAATATAAACACAATGCTTAAAGCATGACACTGAAGACTGAGTTCTGGATTCCAGATTCTGTTAGAATTGGTCTGGCTCTAGCACTGACTAGAAGACATTCATCAGATTATTTAAATTATCTACAACTATTTCCTTTTCAGTAAAAATGGGGGCAATGATGTTACCTGCCCTCATGTGATTATTATGAATATAAAAGGAGACAGTTCAGAATATGCCACTCCAAAACATGCTGCTCTGGCATATTGACTATTTCCAGTTAAGGGCATTCAAAAGCAAACATAAGAAAAATACTCTGACCTCCCTTCTTTTTCTTAAAAGCAAGAAAGGAAATTCCTATAGGAAAGCTGTACTCCCTAAACCAGTGGTCGGCAAACTGCGGCTTGCGAGCCACATGCGGCTCACGAGCTGCAGTTTGCCGCTCTGTTGACTAATGAGTTTGCCCACCACTGCCTTAGGGAAAAACACTTAAAAAACATTTTAATAATGTACTAATGTCTTTAACCTGAAGTCAAAACTTCTGGGTAAGGGTAATGCCTTACAAAAGGAAAGTAACATTCTGATCACCAAGGACAAAAAGTTGAAACCCAAAGAATTCTACACAAAAAGACTTTAGTCATATATCTAAGAGATATACTAACTTGGTAATGATATATAAGAGTTGAGCATAACTAACAGTTCTGTTCAAAGTAAAAGGTCAGTTATATGATAATAGAAATAAATTTTCTGTTATTTCTTATTAAATAATTCTTATCTTCCTTTAGCCTTCCCACATAGTTTAGCTACTTTTCAACAATTGCCTCTTTGTTCAACCTAATATAAAACAAGTAGGTTCCACCATTTCTTTGGATCTTCATTCCTTATACAGACTCCCATGTCACACAAAACTTGTATTAAATAAGTTTGTATGTTTTTCTCCTATTGATTTGTCTAGCGCCAATTTAATTTTCAGGCTCAGCCAAAAAGAATTCTAAGAGGGTAAAGGTAAAGGTAAATGTTTGTCTCTCCTACAATAGCATTGTATGAATGGTTTGCACATATTAAGCATTTAGTAAATGACATATATTACTTATTAAAAATTAAATTGAGGACCTACTATAAATCCTTCTTCAGTAACTAAGCTAGAATATTCACTAGCTGATCTGTAGAATCTCTTTAGAGATTCTATTATGTGCCAATAATTTTTATCAAAAGTTACTGAGTCACCTAAAATAACTGATAAGCATTTACCAAAAAAAAAAAAAAGTACCTTAACTCTCAACACAAATAAGACTCTATTCACATTATCCCAGAATATTTTTAAATATTTCTGGATGCTTGATTCTATAGCCATCTTTGGTAACTACCTTTAATGTTTAATAATTTCATGTTTCCTTTAATATGATCAGAATACCTAATACTAGAGTTTAAAAATTAAACATCCTATTATTTAGGTAAACTATAGTTATAGACCTAAATAAATATACACATTTCTTCCCTCTACTCTGAATTATCTTATTTCCAGGAATAAGGTTTCTGAGAATAAGTTAAATAATTTAAGTATTTAGCTTTCCACCTCTGACTTTAGTCATGTATCCAATAGGTATAATCCTTTGGCAATGATACATTAAGAGTTGAGCATAACTAACAGTTCTGTTCAAAGTAAAAGATCAGTTATATAATATTTATTTTAAACCTTACTTTATATTATTTTATAATAGAAATAATATTTCTGTTATTTTCCTGTCTACTATGATTCCTAAATGGTTTCCTGTTCTACAGAGTCAGTTCTCCATTTTATAAAATACTTCTGAAAACTCATTTTTTATCGTTTGTACTCTTATAAAGAAATAAATAAATGTACGTATTTTATTTAGCACTCATTTGGGCAGTAGACAAGAAAACTTAGATAAGCAGTTTAAATGATTGTCCCAAGACAGATGAAGTGACTGCCAGCTTCAGGATTAAAACTAAGAAGCTCTTTATTTCCTTCTTATATGCTGAGGACTTAATATTGTTTTTACATCAAAAGGATCTCTGAACTAATTTAAGAACAATAACTACAACAATTATCAACAATTATGACAACATATGTAAATCCATTTATGAAATTTATTAAATATAAATACAATTGTTTTATCCAAATATTCTCTGAATAAATAAATCTGATTTACTACTTAAGTTATTTTTTTAAGATTTTGCTTAGAATGCCAATAAAGTAAATCCTAATATAATTTATCATTTCATTGCCTTCTTAAAAAGCTGATTTCTTTAATCAAAAATCTACAATAAGCAAATGAGTGGTTGGATTTGATACCAAACAAAAATACTTTTTCATTCAAGAAAAAAAAAAACAACCCCAAACTTAAAACAGTAGTTTCTACTCTAATTGTAAACTTCAACTTCAGTTTGTATTTACAACAGATATATCTGTGAAAAGACAATGATAAAAAGGAAACACCAAATACCATTATTGCATTTACAGGAAAAAAAGACATACAGTATAACATTAAGAGCTTACTGTGGAGAGAGGGTTTAATCAGGAAGTAGCCATTATCCTTTCGATTCAGAGCAGTGACAGCACTCCAAAACAACAAGCCGTGAAATTTTTCAGTTAAAAGGCATGAAAGAATACCTACTATTGTGTCCTAGATGTGCTGACCCCATAGGTCACCATATGTCTTTTATCAAAAGCTATCATGAAAACATAATCCAAGTAAGCATTTACAATGCTGTATTTGTTAAAACACCTAAAATCTACCTAACACAACCTCTCTCTCTGTTACTCACAAAACATGGCTGTCTTATTCAGAGATTAGCAATTATTGTAATGAGATACTGTCGGAGAGGGTCAAATAGTACTTCCTGCAGTTTACACATCTTGATTTCCTGGTAAACAAACTGAAAGGCAGGTGGAGCACTTAGATCACCAGTAACCGTGAATGCTCACGTGACAAAACTAAACCAGGTAAGGAGACGTCTTAAGAATTCATTCCTTTCTTAATTTTATTAATGTCAAAACAGACAATAAAGAGTTATGGCTTTCTTTCTTTCTTTCTTTTTTTTTTTTTTGGAGGGTTTATTCCAGACATGCATTGGCACAGAGTTTAGAATAAGGAATGCATGAAAAAAAATTATTGAATAAGCACGTTTTAAAAATTACTTCTGGCAACTAAATTGTAAAATCAAGGAAATGATAAGGAGGTTTAATAAAAAACTAAGAGTAACTGCTTAAAAACAAAAAATCTGCTAAATATAAGGAAAAGTATTTAAATTGAAACTGCTTCAGGAAAGTGGATAAAAGAAGTCTATGAATTAAAAAGCAAATTACATTTCAGTCAAAGCATAAGCCTATTCTTATTAGAACAAGCTTCTGCAAAATAAAACTACTTTATAACTTATGTGGCAGTTTTGAAAAAAAAATTTCAATGATATATTTAAAAAGATTACATAAAGCTATTCCCATCCTCGTTTTAAATTCCTATTTCAAAAAAAAAACACCACAAAATATTTACCTATGAGCATTTTTAAAAACTACCTATATTAGTTTGAAAATGAACTTTCCTTATCCTTAGTTTTGTTCCCCAAATTGCTGTTTTTTCACTCTTTAAAATTTCTAGTATAGTTGACTGAGGGTTGATTTAAATTAACTAAGGGAATAAAACAAACAACTGTGAAAAGGATAAACTAATTTTCTACTTTAAAATATTTAGGAGATTTTTAAAAATCTACAATATTGCATTTCTCTTAAAAATTCTATGTATTCTAAATCCATGCATCTGTCCTATTATAACATACATGCTTTGATTTTATTGCAAATAGCTCTTAATAACCCTTTTTATAACCTATAATAATAAAAGGGTAATATGCTAATCAGACCGGATGTCTTCCAGGCGTCCTTCCTGACTAAGCCGGGCCAGGGGAAGCCAGCCGGGGTTCCAGGTGGCTGCCAGTGGCCAGAGGAGGGAAGCCCAGGTCCTGGGTGCTGGGGGAAAGCTATGCTGGAAGCCAGGGGAAGGAAGGCCTACTCTTGAACGAATTTTCGTGCAGCGGGCCTCTAGTATAGCCATATCAAAACATTTAATTATACTACCTCAAACAAGTTTATATTTGCAAAATAAAATTCTAATATATTTAAGTAGAAAATAAAACAGTGTCGATAAAATCAATAACAAAAAGAACACCCAAGTAGATAACTGCCAAGAGAACATAATCTTAGAATAAGTCTCATTACAAATATTTAATGTGTATCATTTGAAAGGAATATGTATTCAATATGGAATAATATTAATGCAAGTCATTAATTACCACCTGTACTTTGATGACACATGAAATAGCAAATTTTCAGAAAACTATGACTAAGAAGTTACTTCCAATTGGGTTTCTTAGTCAAATTAAATAATTCAAATATCTATAGTTTTCTGGAATGCAAACCATAGTCCTTTATTTCTTTTATAGAAAATTTAAGATATAATTCCTACTAAACATGTAGTTTTGACTATGTAATTCAAATATCAAAACAAAACAAAATTTTTAATTAGAAAATTATTTCAAATATCCATGACTATCTTAGTTTCCCACAATGGGTCAAATTTTGAAAATAATAAAATAAAAATATAGAGGTAAAGAAAATAAATTTGAAATTTTGTTTCATTCAAGGTAGCTCTTATCAAGAATCAGCAAGTTTGGCATTAAGAATTTACAATTCAAAGAGCAGGGGAAAAACTGGGGTAATAGGTAGGTTGCCCTGTGAGTTAGGGGGGGTAGGGGAACCTTCCTCCCCCCGGCCCCCCCCCACCCCCCCACCGAGCTGACAAATGAGAAAAAGGCATCTTTTTCTCCGTTAGGATATATTTCAGCTTCACTTGTTCTCTCAGGCAGGCACTCTGGTAGGGTACACTTAGCGCAACAAACTACACCTGATAGCTCTGTAAAGCCAGAAACTTCAGAAAGGATTCCCCTAACAATTCTTAAGAACTCACAGAGGAGATTAAGAAATTCTTACAAAGGCCTGACCGGGTAGCTCAGGTAGCTAGAGCATTGTCATTGGGAAACACCAAAGTTGTGGATTAGATCTCTGGTCAGGGCATATACAATAAGCAACCAATGAATGCATAAGTAAGTGGAACAACAAAAAGGTGTTTCTCTCTCTCAAATCAATAATAAAAAGAAAGAAAGAAATTTGTGCAAAATAAAGAAGGAAGCAGGGGAGGGTACACAAGAAGGAAGAAAATATCTTATTTGCTTGCTTTCTGTGTAATAAATAGGTGTTCATGATTATTTATATCCCTTATTATTCCAAAACAAAGACCAAATTAGAAAATACTCTCAATGTGATGTATTTTACAAACAAGTTCCAAAGCTCTTCCTAATACTCAGAATTGAGAGGAATTTCTTGTATACTTTTTAAATCAATATTGGACAATACAGTAACTTTCTCAATAGTATATTTACAAAAATCAAATAATATTTCTCAGCACAAGCCAGGTCATAACAATGTAAGGTTACCCAGAAAATAAACCATTTTGCAAGGAAGCCTTATGCAACTTGTCCAATCTAGGTCTTTAAACAAACAAACAACAATGTCCAGAATCTTGTTAAATTCAGTTCATTTTCATATTCCAAATTCATATTTCATTTCCTAAATTCAAGTTCTTCTGCTGGATGGGTAAATAAAATAGGCATGTAAGCAATAACTGTGGCTCCAGATCAGATGAAGATAGAAGGCTGGTGGGGAGGTCCAGACTTTTCAATAGGACCTCTCTTCTTAACTTAAAACAGTTCCTCTCTTCTTCATTGGTGACCTCCTATGATTCTGCTCAATTCAACAGCCTGGGAGCCCAATCCATGATGATTTTTTTTCCTACTCAGTTTAGTATTTCTAAGTAGAGAAATCTGACTTAGAGAGTTTCTAGATTCCTATATTCCCATTCAGTCTGCTCCAATTTTGATTCATTTTAGAGTATGAATCTTTGCATACTTTTATAGGATTTACTTCTTATGTTATTGGTGGGTTGAAATACACAGCAATATTAATATAAAGGGAACTTACTATCACTACTTTATTAAACAAGAAAAATCAAGGTCCACAAAGGTAGTATCTCAATATACCATGTATCTGGACTAACTACTACTAAAAATAACAATGCTACAGTTTGATTTTCACATGAGGTAAATAGAGGCAAATCATATCTTCCATTACAGTTGGGTTGGTCTTTTCTTTGCCTTCCAAAGATGCCAAGTTTATGTTCCCCCACCTCCCAAACTATGTTTATGTTGTTCCTCATTGCTTCCCTACCTCATTATCAGTTTAGATCTCATCACTTTCTGGATGTTCCTCCACTTTCAGAGCTGACTATCTGGGACCATTATAACTTCTCTACATGATTTAGCTATATAATTCAATCTAATTATTTAGGGATTTCCCTACTAGATTTTACAGTTCCTCATTTTCTATTAACCACTGCGAAGAATAAAATGCAAACACTCTAAGAACCAATTAACTTTAAACTGCTATACATATTTATAACAGCTCATGTTTTTCCAACATAACCAAGATATTTACTAGGATTGCATCAAGTGAGCCAGAGGGCAAATTTTTACCAGATAGGTCATTTCTAAATGGTATATAATCAATTCATACCAAATAAAATCTTGAGCTTGTCAAAAGAACTTTAATTGTGCTGGGCCAGAGTGGCTCAGTGGTTGAGCATCAATCTATAAACCAGGAGGTCACGGCTCTATTCCTAGTCAGGGCACATGCCCGGGTTGCAAGTTCAATCCCCAATAGTAGGCATATAGGAGGCAGCCAATCAGTGATTATCTCTCATCAATGATGTTTCTATCTCTCCCTCTCTCTTCCTCTCAGAAATCAATATAAATATATTTTAAAAAGAACTTAAGTTGTGAGGAAAACCTTTGAGAACACCACCAAATTATTGTCAGACCTCAAAATGACTAAAATTAAATGACAATTGTTTGATCTGTATTTGAACTCATAAACATAACCTAAAGAATCATATCGTTTAGTCTCTTATTAAATAAACAAAGAGTAAGTGTAGCTGCTGAAACTTATTATTTCTGAATTTCCTATTTTAGGAACATTCAAATCTGTGTACAGTAATCTTAACATATAATTTTTGCTCTTGCAAATGGTAACAGTATTTACATGTGGCATAATATACTTCCTCAACATTTTTCTTGCAATTAAGAAAATCCACTTCTAACATTTAAAAATACGTTAGAAAGTATATGCTTAAGAAGCTCACATTAATAACAGCTTAAATTAAGATTATATTTTGTTTGTTTTAAAAGTTATAGGATAATTTAAATGGTTACATTGTTAATCACCTCATTATTGTTCACTTCACGGAACAAAAGTAGGAAATATATCTGTAATATAAATAGAAAAGCTTTTGGACAAACTTAACAACAAAAGAAAAAATATATAATTCAATTTTCTTTCTTTTCCTAAAAGGAAAATTGAAAACAGTAAACCAAAGAAAGCTACAAATATATATTTTTCATTTATTCCAACATAATAGATACACATAGAGCCTGTGAGAATACAATATTCATTTTGCTGCAGAAGAACAGACATTGCATAACAATGAGATTTGCTAATGAAATCAACCATCAGCCTGGAATACATATGTATTAAACCAAGACCTCAGTGTCATTTTCTTTTTGCATCGTTTGTTCTTTCTTTCATTTTTTATTGACCTTGTCAGTATTATTGTTTGTTAGATTTTGGAACTTGGGTAAAACAAAATCACGACTATAACATTATAGCGTACTACTTTTTATTCATTATATTTATTTTTAATGTAAATTCCAACTGTTCTGCTTCTATAAGCACTATTAACATACCTTTGGGGGTTAAAAATCAATGGCTGTTACCAAAAGAAACAAAGGAGGTTCATTTCTATACAATATTTTTGGGTCAGGTCTGAAAAAAACTTTGATAAACATGATATAAATTCCATATGAAAACTTTGATAGCAAAGTTAGTGCTTACTTAATATATATTTAAAAATAATACATTTTAATTATAATAAATTCCTCCAGCAATTTCTATTACTCACAAGTAAAATACTGTAGAGTTTATATGAATAGCAACATGAATATTTTTAGATAAAAATCATATTTCCCCCTAAAAATACTCTGTTGTCCTGGTCTACAAAGTTAATTAAAAGTTTCCACTTATCAAAAATAAGGAATTCTAGACTTTTCTTAAAGATTTATGATTTAGATTTATGATTTTATCATTATACTTTTCTATAAAAACCCAAAAGACAATGAAAGTATTTGATATTATATATCTTTAAAAAGGTATTAAAGTCCCTCAGAAATTATTTAAATTTTTGAGTATAAGCTATTTAACTAAATGACTTTGTCTTGTTGGTTACTTATTTACACAAAATAGGTTTTCAATTCACGTGTGCTACAGATAAAATTAAATGCTTAACCAGCTGTGGTGTATAATTGCTACTAAATCATGATAATAATAACAGCTTTTTAAAAAAAGCAATACGAATACCAACTAAAACAGCATTAGCAAAACAAAATTGTTCCCTATTTTCATTTTTATAATGACTTAATGTCTAACCTCAAACAATATCCTGTAAAATAACAAAAATCATTCAGTAGTACAGTTTTGTTGGAGATAAACCCAATGGATATTTCTTATTAAGTATAAAGTCTCTGAAAGTTGCCACTGACAGTCTAATAGTTCTCAAGGCTAACTATTTTTAAAATTGTGAAGGATAATCACAGACCAATCATTAATCCACACACAAAGTATTTCCTTAAAAAAAAAAAAAAGCCCATAGATTTTTATTAAAATAGCAAAATATAAATCAGACTGTAGAGTGTAGAGAGACAGTCTAAACAAATGCCTATGGCAATACCTACTTTCTCTAGGGCAAAAAACGTAATACAAATGTGGTGACAAACTTGGGAAAGTCATCTAGCTCCTTGCTACTCAAAGTGTGGTCCACAGACCATTGATATTTAAATTGCTTGTAAGATATGAAGAATCTCAAGCCCCAACCCAGACCTACTGAATCAGAATCTTATGCACATTAAATTTTAAGAAGCCAGGAATTAGAAAATTCCTCAGCCACCTAATAATTCCTATATCAATTCCAGTATCTTCTGATATTCTAACTCATCAAAAATCCATATTAAAATGCAGAATATTCAGAGTATAAACAATTAATTTGTCCCCACTCAATGCCGATTACCTACTATTTGCTTAATTATTTGAAGTCCCATATTCATAAGGACTACTAGTTTTAAATTTGTGGTAGTACATTATGAATAAAAGGGCCGGAATAATATCTTTTTGTAAGATCTTGGCAAATATTTAAATAAACAGATAAAATTGAAGTATTTACACTCTCTTAACAACTCTTTCAAATCATATTAAGAGAAGAGTCCTTTCTTAAATAAAAGCATGTGTCCATTGATTAGGCTTATATGCATGCATATAAGTCCATTGGTTGATCTCTTCCCCTGACCCCCACCCTCCCCTACCTTCCTTCTGAGGTTTGACGCTGTGATTGATGTTTCTGTCTCTGGTTCTGTTTTTGTTCATCAGTTTATGTTATTCATTATAGTCCACAAATCAGTGAGATCATGTGATATTTATCTTTCTCTGATTGGCTTATTTCACTTAGCATAATGCTCTCCAGGTCCATCCATGCTGTTGCAAATGGTAAGAATTCCTTCTTTATTACCACAGCGTAGTATTCCATTGTGTAGATGTACCACAGTGTTTTAATCCACTCATCTGCTGATGAGCACTTAGGCTGTTTCCAAATCTTAGCTATGGTAAATTGTGCTGTGAACATAGGGGTGCATATATCCTTTCTGATTTGTGTTTCTAGTTTCTTGGGATATATTCCTAGAAATGGGATCACTGGATCAAATGGGAGTTCCATTTTTAGTTTTTTGAGGAAACTCCATACTGTTCTTCAGAGTGGCTGCACCAGTCTGCATTCCCACCAGCAGTGCACAAGAGGGTTCTTTTCTCTCTGCATCCTCACCAGCACTTGTCGTTTGTTGATTTGTTGATGATAGCCATTCTGACAGGTGTGAGATGGTACCTCATTGTTGTTTTGATTTGCATCTCTTGGATGATTAGTGACTTCAAGCATGTTTTCATGTGTCTCTTGGCCTTCCTATGTCCTCTTTCGAAAAGTATCTATTTAGGTCTGTTGCCCATTTTTTTATTGGGTTGTTTATCTTACCTTTTGTTAAGTTGTATGAGTTCCCTGTAAAAGTTGGGAGATTAAACCCTTATCGTTGATAATATTGGCAAATATGTTCTCCCATGCAGCGGGCTTTCTTGTTTTTTTGTTCATGGTTTCTTTTGCTGTACAGAAGCTTTTTAATTTGATGTAGTCCCATTTATTTATTTCCTCTTTAGTTTCCATTGCCCTAGACCTAACCAATGGACACAGACACCAGGGGGGTGAGGGCATGAGTGGGGGGCAATGGGGAATAAGGACACCTTACTTTATTGCAAGAATACACTATATAATGAATATAACATACAAAATATTTGTTCATCAACTGTTTAAGTTACCAGTAAGGCTTCTAGTTAACAGTAAGCTATTAGTAGTTAAATTTTGGGAAGTTAAAATTTATATGTGAATTTTTCAACTAACCTCTCCATTGTTCAAGGGTCAACTGTAAATATTGTACTACTAGAGGCCCGGTACACAAATTCATGCACCATTGGGGTCCCTCAGCCTGGCCTGCGCCCTCTGGCAATCTGGGACCCTTTGGGGGATGTCGGGACTGCTGGTTTTGGCCCAATCCCCACAGGCCAGGCCAAGGGACACCACTGGTGCACAAATCTGCACACCAGGCCTCTAGTATGTATATAAGATCTTTGATTAATCTCTTTCCACCCTCTCCCCTTCCCTCTGAGATTCATCAGTCTGTTCCATGTTTCCATGCCTATGCATTGAGCGTCTGTCCCTGGTGGTCAGTGCACATCACAGCTACCGGTCAAACAGTCGCTTAGGCTTTGATCTATATAGATGGAAGCAAAATTAACTAGGGGAATCAGAAAAGGCTTCACAGAAAAGTGACATCTTAGGTGGGCCTTGAAAAATGTGTGGGATTTTGAAAGGCAAAGATAGCCAAGTTGAGGAACCAGGAAAAAAGGCATTCTAAGTAGAGGGAAAACATATGCTGAGGACCAGAGAATGAAAAGCCTTGGGTGTACTCAGAAAATAGCCTGAGGCAGCTTGTAAGCTCCCTAGGAACCAGGAGTTGTGCATTTTATATCACTAGCTATAAAACTACAAAACTCTAAAACCTATAAAACTCAAGGGTTAATATTACCTGTATATAAAACTCAAGTGTTAATATTACCTGTATAGCATAATAAGATCATTATCTACTGTTTGAGTGAATTAATAAATGAGTGTAATTTAGTCTGGATAGTACATAGGGCATGTAGAAAACAATAGGAGATATGGCTGACAAAAGGATCAGGGCCTTATTGGAGACAACCTTGAATAGCATATTAACTGCTTTAATTTAACATGGTAAACTACTCGCATTAGAAATATTGATCTAGCAGTTTTAAATAAAATGGATTGGAGCAGAAAGAGACTTCCAATAAGGATACTACAATATTCTGTCTGTTGCAGTAGTTTAAGCAAGAAGTAAGGAGTCTGAACTAATGTGGTAGAGTCAGAAATATGGAGATAAATACAAATATTAAAGATAATTCAAAATGTTTTTTACTTCTTGGCTGGTCAAAGTAGAGCAAGAAATAAAAAGTTTTATTGTATATGTAAAATCTGTTGGGATTTATTGCAGGTTCTATATAGAGGGAGTAATAAGGCAAAAATTAAGAAAACCCAAAGGTTGGCAAAAATGTAGAGCAAGAAAACTCCTATGCACTGGTGATATAAACTGACATAACTACTGTGGAAAGAAGTTAAGCAATACATAGTAAAATTGAGGCTGTATGTAGTCTATATACAGCAATTCCACTTTTAGAAATGTAACCCAGAAAAGTTCTCATACATGTGCATAAGGTTTCATATACAAATATGTAAATTGCAGCACTATTTGTAAAGTGAAATATGGGGAAATGAATAAAATACTCTGGTATGTTTATGTAATGAAATATATATGACTGTATACATCAGTTAAAATGAATAAACAAGAGCTACACATTGTTAACATGAACATACATTTTTAATATACAAACATAACCACTTGAGGGAAGTAAAGGTTTTATTTGTTCATTTACTTCTAGTTACCATTTTGTTTATGATAGGACAATCCTAAATAAACCAAGAAAGGAGATGTTTTATGAATGATCAATGATCAATGAAACAAGTCTCTGGAGGATACAGAAGAGAATAAAAATCAAAAGACATGGAAGGTTCAGTGAGGAGGTAAAACAGTTTTTGTTTGGTTTTACCAGGGCTTTATCCTATCTAATAAAGAGGGAATATGCTAATTGACCCTCACACTGTCGCAAAGATGGTGGCACCCACAGCCAATAAGGAGGGAATATGCTAATGGACTGCCCTGCCCTCAAAGATGGTGGCGCCCACAGCCACAAGATGGCCCCTCAGCCCCCAGCTGCCTAGGGCCAGCCCAAGGTGCAGGCAAGCCTCGGATGGCGGCTGCCCAGCCGCCGAGGGCTGGCCCAAGGTGCAGGCAAACATCAGATGGCAGCTGCTCAGCCGCCCAGAGCTGGCTCAAGGCATAAGCAAGCCTTGGATGGCTGCTGCACAACCACCCAGGGCCAGCTTGAGGTGCAGGCAAGTGTCAGATGGTGGCTACCCAGCCACCCAGGGCCAGCTTGAGGCGTAGGCAAGCCTTGGATGGCAGCTGGCCAGCCACCGAGGGCCACCCGAGGCTGAGGTAACCAGGGCTGGCCAAGGCTTGCGCTACCGGTAGTGGCAACAGCAGAGGTGTGATGGGGTGACGCCTTCCCCTGATCACCAGGTTGCCTCTTGCCCCTGAGGGCTTCCAGGCTGTGAGAGGGGGCAGGCCATGCTGAGGGAACCCCCCCTCCAGTGCATGAATTTTCATGCACTGGGCCTCTAGTTTATTTTATAACTGGAAGTTTGTACCTTTTGCCCATCTTGCCCCCTCTTAGCTCTGAAAACCATCAATCTGTTCTTTGACTTACGAGTTTTATTTTTGTTTTGTTTTTAAAGATTTCATGTATGAGTGATATATTATGGTATTTGTCTTTCTTTGTCTGACTTATTTCACTCAGTAATATCTTCAAGGTCTATCCATGTTATTGCAAATAGCAAGGTTTCCTTTTTTTATGCCTGAATAATAGTCATACATACATACATACATACACACACTACATTTTCTTTACTCATTCACTCATCAATGGACACAGATTGTTTCCATGTATTGGAAATAGAAGAAGGAAAAAACAAATTTTTAAACTTTTTAATTTGAAGTAATTATATATTACAGAAAGTTGAAAAATAGTACAGTTAAGTCCCATGTATTCATCCCTCAATTTCCACCAATATTTACACTTTGCATAATTACAGTGCAATATAAAAACCAGGAAACAAACTGCAAAGTGTATGTATAGTTCTAAGTCATTTTATCACCTGTGTAGATTCATGTAACCACAAAGATCTTTCTGCTTCTCCTTTAGTCACACCAAACTTCTCTCCTCCACTATCCCTAATCCCTGGCAATAACTAATTTGTTCTTGATCTCTATAATTTTGTCTTTACATAAACAGATTCATGGAGTGATAGTTTGGGATTAGCTTTTTTCACTCAGCCTTATGATCTTGAGATCTATCTAACTGTTATATGGATCAATAGTTGATACCTTTTTGTTGCTGAGTAGTATTGCAGGGGATGGACATATCATACTGTTTGGCTATTTACCTGCTGTAAGGCATTTTGATTGTTCAATTTTGACTATTACAAACAAAGCTGCTATGCACAAACACATATAGGCACTATGTTGGGATAAATGCCCAGGAGTGTGATTGTGGGGTCATGTAGTAAGTGTATGTTTGTTTGTTTAAGAAACTGCCAAACTCTTTTCCAAAGAGGCTATACCATTTTGCATTCCCACTAGCGATGTGTAAGAGTTCAATATCTCCACATCCTTGCCAGCATTTGATATTGTCCCTATTTTTCATTTTAGCTGTTTGGAAAGTTCATTTTGGCATTTTCCTGATGGCTATTGATGTTGAACATCTTTTCTTATGCTCATTTGACATCCATATATCCTCTTTGGTAAAATTTCTTTTCATGTTTTTTGCCCATTTTCTAATAGGACTGTTAGCATTTTTACTGTTGAGTTTGAGAGGTTTTATATATCCCAGATATGAGTCTTTGTCAGATGTGTGGTTTTCAAATATTTTCTCCTAGTATATAGCTTGTCTTTTCATTGACTTAGCAGGGCCTTTTAAAAAACAAAAGGTTTTAATTTTCATAAAGTCCAATTTACTGATTTTTTTCTTTTATGGAACTGTGCTATTTGTGTCATGTATAAGAACTCTTCACCAAGTAGGCCCAATAGATTTTCCCTTATATTTTCTTCTAAAAGTTTTCTAGTTTAAAGTTTTATATTCAAATATATAATCCAAACAGATTTTGAACTGGAAAAGGGGGAACTGATAGGTCTGTTTATCATAAGGTCTTCAACTACTTAGTAGAGTTAATTTCATCATTTAATGGGTATCCACTTAAAGTATGAGACACTTAAGATAGGTACAAGCTATAGGATGTAGATAGTAAACACAAATACATATTTTTATTTAATTGTTTTAAGTTTTCCAAAATTATTTGACCCTGGAACCTTTTTTCATACATTACTCATATTATTCAATTAATGTTCAACTGAAAATACTCTGGGAACTGCTTGTTTAGCAACAGTATAGGTTTTGGTTAAGCTTAGGGTATAATTTTTTTCAATCTATTCTTAAAAACAAGAAGACTTAAATCTTAAAAGAAGGTTTATGTGAAATCTTTGTGGCTTCACTTATTCCCCTCCTTCATCACGACACCACTCCAGGCATGAAGGTTTCCTTATTGTTCTTGGAATAGACCAAACACAATCTCCTTCCGTGTTAGCATTTACTGTTTCCCTTGGAATAGTCCTCGCCCAGATATGTGCATGACTCCCTCCCTCACTTTCTTAAGATCTCTGTAAAACTGTCATGTTCTTAGAGGCCTTCACTGACCACAATGTAACAAATACTAACTCTACAACCCTGGCACTTGTGATCCTTAATTTGTTTTATATTTTTTCAGTGTTGGTTACCATCCAACATACTGAATATTAATTTATTAACTATTATCTCTTTGCCTCACAGACAGTAAGTCCCATGAGTCCAGAGTCTGTTTTGCAAACTGCCTTATCCACAGCACTTGCATGTACTAGGCACCCAATTATTAGTTGTTGAATAGTTTAGTAATCATCAGTTAACCTTTTATCTGAGTGTATTTTCTTCATATTAAAGTATATAGTGTAGGTGAAATAGCTATGTATCAACATGTCCATTGATAGATATAGTATTCTCCATTATGATATTGTGATTAATATTTTTCATGTCCATATTCTATCTAAAAAGTCTGACCAGTTTTATCTTTTAAAAAGAAAACTTACCTCAGGATTTTGGAAGCTTTCTTCTTCTAAACCTTTCCTATTTTTCTCCTAATGCAAGACAACTGTGAAAATTGTTTTATAAGTTTTTCTTAAGAAAATGCATAGACATTTTGTATAACTGTTGTTAAATACCTCATTAATTGCACTTCTTTAGACACTGGCTTGCAAAAGGCTATAACCTGAGGCACTAAATACAGCAACCTTGACTGCAAAGGGTTGTTTTCTTCCATGATATATATAGTGCCTCCTTTCTATAACTTGAGCAATTGCCAAATGCTTTAGTAGGTTTTAGGTGTGTACTGCTTCCACATTTAATATTAGCCATGACTTATTGCTCTTCAATGTAAGTCAATTGTCCAAGTGAACACACTCCTGGAGACTCAAAAGTGGAAAAAGTTCTCACTGATATAGGCAACAATTTTCAAAACAACTCAATATAAAACCTACAAAACCTGTAAATATTTTAATATAAAATGCAGTATTTCTAAAAGAAAGCACTTTTTAAAATACTCAAAATAAGTCAACACAAGATACATATTTGAAGTAAACCTGATTTAAAATATATTGTTTAAATATATTCTTAAGAAATCAGAACACAGCACATGTATATATATCTTTGCAATCCAGATATAAGCTCTCCGTTCAACAAAATTCTTTTTATATAGCAGTGCAGTGATGACATACTAAAATAAAAAACTTGATTTTTTTCTATAAAAATATGTGCAGTTGAACAGTAAATAAAAGTCTCTAAAATCATGTACTATCATTATGCAGATGTCATGAATAAACAGGTGTATTCTGTGGTATTCTAAGTTTTGTTAAAAGAGAGTAGTTTCTTTTACCTTCATAGCTAAAAATATTTTATATGTATAACAAGTAATAATCTAGGAGTCACCTCGATAGTTTATTAATACCTAATGTTTTCCATGAACTATATAAGTGACCTTGGTTAAATCATAGTAGTCTCTGAGACTCGATCTCTTCATCTGTAAAATGAATGGGTTTGTCTAGAATTATAACACACTCTCTAGCTTTAAAGATATGTGATCCTGAGAAAATATTTTTAATTAAACTCTATTGTTTTTACTCTCGCAAACTGAGAGGTATTTTTGATAAAGAAATGCATGTTCCCTTAAAAGCTTACTTGTTTAAAAACTAGATAATAAAATATATTTATGTTTCTCTTTAATGAAATACCTCAATTTGTACTGAAATATGATAAGTACTGTTTATCTACTTTAGGTGCATAAAAGCTCAATTTATTGGCACATAAGAAAGAGTCCTGAATACTAGAAGGTCACAGCCTGTGTGCTGAGCTGCTAGCAAAATATCTATGATGCTCCAAAGCTGCCATTTTTCTTCCTTGACAAAGACTCCATCTGCCACTGAGCCATTTACAGCCTCCAAGTCAGAATATCAATGATTTCCAAGCATTCTGTAAGCCTGCTTTCACCTTGACATCACCTCTCTAATACATCTGAAGCAGATGATACATATATCCCCGACTATAGGCACGAAACCCATGCTTTATTCACCTGCGAAGTATTTAAGCTGCCCTCTAATGTACCATTTTTATTCATGCTAAGTTGTAAAGGAATTTTAAAATGTATATATTTGCTATAATTCTTGTTGCTTTACTTACAAGCTTTAAATCAGATATGTTTGTAAAACTTTAAAACCTGAAAAGACTGACTAGGTGGTTTTCAATAATGGCTTAATAACTATGACAACAAAACTACATCATACTTTCATTTAATATAATCTGCTATAAAATCTTTGCATAAAGAACATTTTATTCCCTTAAAAATTAAAGATATTAAAGCAGTGAAGAAATGTTGATAAAGGGTGTAGTTCTGTACTTGAATCAGTGTTCTTAACATTATAAACAAGTGAAACCCATTTACCTAGCAATAAGAAACCCAGGCAAATTTTCAGTTCTATTTTGTTATTTTCTATCATTTTGCTTAGTAAAGCCTTAGAAATACATTGCAAACTACCAAGAACATTCAAAAACTCTTCTTCAATCCCTTTTAAGTAAAAATAGTATAATCCTTGGTCATTAATATTTATAAAAGTAGAAATAGCTTATTTAAAATATTACTTTTATTTAAAAGTAATCCTATATAAAATAATGAATTAAGGCCTATTACATGCAAAACATTAAGAGAAGTACAAAAAAGTTTAAAACGAGATTCTTGGCCCCATGTTGAAGAAATAAATGCACTCATGAAAAAGATCTAAAAAGACAACACACTGACTGTTTAGTGAGCAGAAGTATGTTATATAAGAAGGAATTCTGGGTTATAGGTTAGGAGACATAAGTCTAATTACATCTCTGCTCTGAACCAGCCAAGCACTTATGTTACTCATTTAATTCTAGTAAAACCACTTATTCAACTGTAAAGTGATAGCTAACGTCTTCCTGCTCTAGCACTCTATGATAACAGATATCACTAGTCTTGATGTGAAATGGTTACAGACATTAACTGACTCTAGACTTTAAGTGACACTTCAGTTAGGTAGGTGTGGCCAGTACTGGGGAGCAAATGAGACTTGAGTTGGTTCTTGAAGGATGTACAGCATATGAATATACAGGGTGTCCCCCCCAAAAAAGTATACACATTGTAACAGCTTATAGCTCAATTGATGTTTCTTTTCTGATTTAACCCATTGGAATTAATAATTATTTAATGTGTTTATACATTTTGGGGGGACACCCTGCATACTCAGAAGTAGAAAAAGAAGCTTCTCAAAAAGGAAATAGTGCAAACAAAGGTGTGGAAAAAGAAATCATGATTTCAGATATGTGAACGTGTCATTATTATCCACAATGAGCAAGAAATTTAAGACAGAGGAACAAAGTAAGTTAGTATAGTGATCTAAAAATGACCTAAATAGGATGGTGGTGGAAGAGAGAGGAAACAAAGGATGTAAAAGACCATGACGCTATATCACAGGCACTTAAATTTTGATTATCTAGAGCCAGAAGAAGAAGAAGAAGAGTAGTCCAAAATGACAGTAGGGTTCATATATTTATGTAGAAAATGGTGATAGGCCATTTTCTAACAGAAATAGGCTTGAAATGTGATTCTTTGTCTAAAATAATATGAAAAAAATAGAATATATTAAAAATAAATAAATTCACCTAATGTTCAGAAACAGAACACTGGATTAGGAATTAGACACTAATACTGGCCTCTCTGCCATAAAGTGGCTGTGTAACACAGAATCAGCCATTCTAAGGTTTGGTTTTCTAAAATGAACATGAGACTTGCTCTGGCCAGGTAGCTCAGTTGGCTGGAGCATCGTCCCAACATATCAAGGTCTCAGGTTCAATCTCCAGTCAGGGTACATACAAGAAGCAACCAGTGAATGCATAAATAATTGGAACAACAAATCAGTCTCTCTCGAAAAAAAAATAATAATAATAAATAAAATTTAAAAAAAATTAAATGGGTACTAGACTTAATATGATTTGGGGTTTCTTCTCAGTTTTACATATAACACAGCCATCTTAATTTCTGAGCAAACTTGAAGTTGTAGAAGTAGGTAATATTTTGAAGTAGTCGCCTGGCTGATGTGGCTCAGTGGTTGAGCATTGACCTATGAACCAGGAAGTCACGGTTCGATTCCCAGTCTGGGCACATGCCCGGGTTGCGGGCTGGATCCTCAGTGTAGGGCATGCAGGAGGCAGCCAATCAATGACTCTCGCTCATCATTGATGTTTATATCTGCCTCCCTCTTCCTTCCTCTCTGAAATCAATAAAAATATATTTTTAAAAAGTCAATTGAAAAATGGGCAAAGGGTCTGAATAGACATTTATCTAAAGAAGGTATACAAACATCTAATAAGTATGTAAAAAGATGCTCAACATCATTTAGTCATCAAGGAAATGCAAATCAAAACCACAGTGAGATGCCACTTTGTAGAGAGCGGCTACATTGAACAGGTTCAAGCCTCGGACTGACTTGTGGCAAAGCCACATACAAGTCCCAGCTTGGAGGGCAAAGCCCTCCCAGCACAATTATAGCCAAAAGGCTATGGTTGTAAGTTTGACCTATGGTTGTAGCTAATGGGCTGTGGGTGGTGCAGCAAGTGCTGCCAAAACAAGGCTTGAGTAATGAAATAGATTTGAAACTCGCAAGAACATTGTAAACATGTTGACCCCTCCCCTTGTTTTGCTTTGTGTGATCTGACTATGAAATAAAGCTTCGGCTTACAGGCTGGGTCACTGTTTCCTCATCCAGGCAGTGATCCACCTGGTCCCAACTGTATTCTCTTGTCTGTCTTCTTTAATCCTTCACCGCCCCTCCTCAGGTTCACCCCTGGCTGTGCTGGATGCAGTTCACCACTTCACACCCACTAGGTTGACTATTAAAAAAATGTAAGAAACTGCCCAGCCAGGTGTGGCTTGGTCATTCAGTATAGACCTATGAACCAGGAGGTTACTGGTTCAATTCCAGGTTGCAGGCTCAATTTCCAGTAGGAGGCATGCAGGAGGCAGCCAATCAATGATTCTCTCTCATCATAGATGTTTCTCTCTTTCTCTCTCCCACTCCCTTCCTCTCTGAAATCAATCAAAATATATTTTTAAAAATATTCATATGTCTCTCAAGTCTACTAAATCTGTAACTATTCCCACCACATCCCCACGCAAGTCTATTCTGTCATTAATATTTTTAGTTGACGAAAATAGGTATTTTGTCTTCTAAAGTTTCCCAGTTGGGACTTTCCTGATTTTACCCTCCTGGCATCATTTAATATGTCCCTCTGTCCTTACTATATTTCTTATAAATTAGGCTCATTCATATCCAAATATTTTTTCTGTTTGTTTGTGTTTTTTTAATATGGATAGACAGTTTCATAGTGTTCTTGTGCACTTTTGTTGGCAAATACATGTCTTTTTTATGTAAAACAGGAATGATAAAGTTGTTAGGAAGATTAAATGAGTTAACACAGATCAAATGCTTAGATTAGTGTCTGGTGCACAGCAAACCCTTCATAAACATTAGCTCTCATTCTTACACTGCATATAGAGAATCAATAGGATTTGAAGTCAACATAGATGGGAGTTTTTGAAGAAGTAGTTGCAGGTAACTAATATTTTTAGCTTAGGTAGCTGAGTAGATGTTGATATTACTAACCAATACAGGCTACATATAAAGAGAGTAAGGTTTATACGACATTGGAAAACAATGAGTTTAAGTTTAGACATGTTAAATTTAGTGCCTGTGGTCAGGTACCAATGTCACATACAGAGCTAGAAATAGAAGTCCTAAAATTTTAAAAAGAGATCTGTGGCAGAAAATGAAGAACAAATGTTGAGAGGAAAGGGAACTCAGTTGTCATAAAGACTACAAGATCACCTGAAGAAAGAATTGGTAAAATACAGAGAGAACTACTTCAAGAAAAGGAAATGATGTATGTAAAAAGATATGCAGACAAAAGCATCACTATAGATGTTGGCTATAGGAATGGTATGACTAAAAACAATCTATGTGTTGCAAAGCAGAGGGAAATGAAGTTATGTAGATAGGACATGACTAACTTTGAATGGCTTTGATAGTTACAGGTAATTCAATTTAAGTACAAAACGGGAAGAGATTGAAGCAGTTAGCAAGACAACTGACTCTATGCTATGGCAACATCATACAAAAATATACCACAACAGAATTGGAAAATTAGAAAATGTATTTGTTATAGTATTCTAGAAGATTTAAATTTATGCCAGCTTTACTTCCATCTAAGCTGGGGTGGGGAATGTCCAGCTCTCATTTGTTCTGACCCTGCCAAGGCATTATGAGTGAGTTAATTAAATGTTTGACCAATCATAACAGGCTAATTTTTAAGTTGATAATTTTGTATCTCTCAAGAATGATGTTATAAATATTCAAATAGTCCTTGGCAAAAAAAATGGTCCCCACCCCTGATCGAAGCTAAAGGGAGCACTACCTAGGCACTGTGGCTTCAGGCAATATCCCAAAGGAAGGAGATCATGTCTTTAGTACCTTTCCATATCCATTCTCCCTTCCCTTCTTCTCTTGTGTCTCCTCTACTGAGAAAACCAGTGCTCTCAAGCTGCCATAATTACATAAAACTACTTTTTTTTTTTTTTTTTGCAATGGAGTACTGTCTTCTTCCCTAAAGCACTCTGGTTACATCTCTACATTCGGTTCTAGCCTGCCATGAAATCTTTCATTCTCCCTTGTCACCCTATGTACCTTTTGATTATCAAATTAAAATAATTCATTCAATACTTTAAGTAATCAAAATCAATCCTAGGGGATATTTAATTTTAAAAAGAGGATTTTGTTAACTTGTATGAATTTAAAATTGTTAAAATGTATAGCCCCTACATGTTTTCTATATGTTTATCCATTTTGGTTCAATCTGACAGTCTCAACACACTAAGGAGCAGCAGCATAGGCCAGTTTATTGCATAAACTGCTGTACCACTATTGGGTACAAGGCATTTTAACAGACTTTAAGGGGATTGCAAGAATAAATGAAACACAATCTATGCCTTTACTAGATTGTAAGGACTTTACAAACTAATAAGTGAAACAGCAAAACACACAGCTCATCTCATAAGGCAGATAAGGATGCTATAAGAATATTTCTGAGGGGAAAGGGAGAGGTAGAAGAAGGTATAAGGGGAATAAATGATGACGGAAAGAGACTTCACTTGGGGTGGTAAACACACAATACAATATACAGATCATGTATTATAGAACTGTACACCTGAAACCTATATAATTTTATTAACCAATGCCACCCCAATAAATTCAACAAAAAAGAAAAAAATAGCAAAAAAAGAAATATGAGACCCACAAATGAAAAAATATTTGAAGTCCTATGAGTCTATTAAAAAAAGAATATTTCTGAAACTTAAGTTATGTATAGAACCTTATAAAGAAAAAATGTCTTGTGAAGACATGTGTTGATTTAAATTATAATGTCACTGAAATACATAGAAAAGTAAAACTATGGATAAGAATAAATTCTTCTCCTGGCTTCAGTCCGATTCACTCATAGCACTAAAGAACAAATTTTTAAAATAAAAGCTACAAAGCTAAGATTTTAAATTGTCACATGATGTTTTGCTAAAATGAAATCATCATATTCAACATAAATATGGTACTGACTGCTATTTCCCATTATTTTGCAACTAGAAGCCCGGTGCATGAAAATTCATGCACTGGAGGGGGGGTCCCTCAGCCCGGCCTGCCCCCTCTCACAGTCCAGGAGCCCTCAAAGGTGGGAGGCGACCCAGCGATCAGGGGAAGGCAACGCCCCATCGCACCTCTGCTGCTGCCACTGACGGCAGTGCAAGCCTTGGCCGGCCCTGGTTACCTGAGCCTTGGGAGGCCCTAGGCAGCTGAGCAGCTGACATCTGAGGCTTGCCTGTGCCTTGGGCTGGCCCTGGGCGGCTGGGGGGCTGAGGGGACTGGGCGCCACCATCTTGTGGCTGTGGGCGCCGCCATCTTTGAGGGCGGGGCAGTCAATTAGCATATTCCCTCCTTATTGACTGTGGGCACTGCCATCTTTGAGGGCAGGGCAGTAAATTGGCATATTCCCTCCTTATTGGCTCTGGGTGCCGCCATCTTTGCGATGGCATGAGGATCAATTAGCATATCCCCTCTTTATTAGATAGGATTACATTTTAGTTTGGCAGGACTAACTTATAGTGCAGTGTTCTCCGAACAATTTGAAATTCCCACCATTTTTTCCTACTCACAAATACGAAGCTTTAATTAAGCTTACTCTGATGTCATCTGGTCTTCACTTGGTACAAATGAAGCATTTATACAGATGAAATCTAGTTTTGTTCTTTACTCATTAAACATAATTAAACATAAGCACAGCCCTGAAAGTTCATGATAATAATTGGTTATAAGGTAAGCATCCCAGATGATACAAGAATATGCTTATATTAATTTCTTTCGTATTAACCCCCAAAATTTTAAATTCTTATAGCAAACTCTTTCTCTTTTCCCCACAGAAAATGTATCTACATACTCAGATCCAAAGACTCCAGTGTTGAGAAACACTTATAATAAAAATAACAGCTACCAGAAAGGCAGAAATGATAGGGAGATTAATTTCAACTGCAAAGGGGATCCAGAGGTTTTATGGGGGAGGTAGCATTTGAGGACAGCTATGACATTTGAGTTTAGTGCCAAGTATGTACGTTTAGATTTCCTTTCCGTAAGATTAACAATGAAACTATAAAACAACCAAATTTTTAAAAGACATGTAGGAATATTCAGTAGTAAGGGCATTAAAAAATCATGAATTTTAAGAACAAATGTTGAAGAGTTTCTTTCTGAGAGAAAAGAAAATTGCAAGCATCAGATGTGCTATTCACAAAATGACTGGCCTACTTTGCATCTGGAAAAGTTTATATGTACTGTCTTACATTATGATGGAAATGTACCTATTGATGTTACATTTTTTAATACATTCAAATAAAGACAGAATCAGGAATATTTATATAAATTAGAGTTTTTAAGACCTATGACATGCTAACTTGGGTATCCTTTTGACTATACAATAAGGAATTTTCCATTTTTACCAAAATCTTTTCTCCTTCACGGTTTTTCTTGGTGTATTTATAGAAAAAAAAAAAAAAAAGAATGAGTCAAATATCACAATCCCAAAACTCAATCTATAATACCCTCTTCTCATCTCTAAACCAGTTTTTGCAGAATACATTTGTGTTTTATATGCTACGTGACTGTAATGAACATCTCACAGAATATGCATAGGTGTTGTAGAAAGTGTGAGTGGAAGAGAATGATCTCTAACAGATTAAAGTTTAAATCACTTTAATTCAGAAAATATTTCCTTAGTCCAGGTGCTAGACTCCTTGCTGATTACAATTAAACACACACAACACACACACGCATACACACGCACACACACCAAACACACTACGCACACACACCAAACACACCACACACACACAAAACAAAACAAAACACCAGTGCCTTGGTCAGGTAGCTCAGTTGGTTAGAGCGGTGTCCCAATATGCCAAGCTGCAAGTTCAATTTCTGGACAGGGCACATACAAGAAGCAACCAATGAATGCATAAATAGATGGAACAACAAATCTCTCTCTCTCTCTCTCTCCCTCCGTCACTAAAATCAATAAAGAAAATTAAAAACAAACATACAAACAAAAACAGAATCGAGATATAAACAGGCCAGTGTGGGCAGAGTGATAACCTGAAGTTATTAGGGACTTTCTATCTTATATTGCCTTGCCCATTCTTAATTTGTGATTTCCATTTTTTGTCCAGTTATGACATCCACATTTCAGCCAGAAAGGAGAAAGGGGTAGAAAAAAGGGAGTATACCCCCTTTCATTAAAGATATTTTCTGCAAGTTGCACACAGTACTTCTGCTTATGTATCTCTAGCTAAAACTTAGTCACATGACCACATCTAGCTGCAAGGGAAGCTGGGAAGTGATATTTTAATTTCAGGTTGTGATATGCTGGAGAAAAAATTAATAGAGGAAGAAAACTGGCATTAGGGGACAAGGATCAGCCATTGCCACACTTGGTTATATCTTACCTGTTACAGGTGGCTGACTTTTAAATTTATTATATAACACTAATATTTCCACTAGTGTACACATGGTAAAATTTAACAGTAATTCCTTCTAAATTTCAAGTTTTAAGTTAAATATTTCTATTGGTAGAGATTAATCTCTATAAATTTTAAGTAATATTCATAATAAAATTATCAAGAGGACAAAAGGAATTTTAATAAAAATGGAAAAAGACACTTTAATTATTTTAAAACTTGCTATGTAACCAATTATTAAGTATATAGTAAAATACTAAATAAAAATATTTAAAAATAAAATATAGCCATTGTGTTAATAAAATTACATATAAACAAACTTCATGTAAGTAAAATTACATGAATACTCTCAGAGAAAGCAGGATTTGAGGAGATTTGAGAAGAAATAAATCTATGACTTTTTTATTATACTTCCCATAAAGGCTGTTTAGAAATTTTTTTTCTATGCAACTTATTTCATGATTAAATTACCCATGGCTTTAAAGCAATATTCACCCAGTACCTGTGTTTTATAAGATAATTTAAGAGTCCTTTGCCAGGCCACTCTTTGTCAAGTACAGCTTCTTAAGACCACAACATATTATGCATCTAATATTTTTGCTGCTTATTAGATAAGAAGTGGTAGAGTTTATTTTCACTTAGACTTTTTTGTTCTAAATCAAAGTATAAAATGTCTTTTAAAAATAATTAAAATGTCATCATAGATTGAAGATGGATTGACAGATGTGTTCAGAGATTTTTAATCAGGTAAGAGGTGATAACAAAACAGGATAGTGAAAATTATAATGGGATAAAGCAAATCCAGTTTTAGGCCAAGATCTCACACTATGATGATGATGATCATGATGAAGGGTCAAAGAATTTAGTATGTATCATTCTCTGTGCTGTGCTTTCTCAGCATTATTTCATCTAATATTCACAAACTTCTGAATATAAATATTATCTCTTCTTTAGAGAGAAGACTAGATCTTAGACTATGTAATTTACTCAAGATCACAACAGCTATAATAAATATCAGAGCACAAACTTAAAAGGTGTTTCTGATCCCAGTTCATGTTCTTTACCACTATGCATATTATTCTCTTTCAAACTCCCTGGACCTTGGTTTTCTCACCTGTTATACATGAAAAATGTAGCATAATCTAAACTGTTCTAAAGTTCATTCTCACCTTTTAAGATGTTCATATTCTAGTGAAGTCTGGGACTCCCTTCCCCCAAATAAAAGCACATTAAATCAATAGACCTAATCAATCTCCTTGCCGGAGCCTGTGCAGCCAATCCTCTTAAATTTATGTAATACATCATTTTACAGGTGAAGATACTGAGGCACACACAAAGAGGCTAACTGAAGGTCACATACCTAGCATACAGTATTTGAACTCTCTCTTGTTCTAAAATCTATACTTTTTCTATACACCCTGTTTCCCAATGGTTTAATTTTGGATCTTCATGTATTAATACTTTTATTTCAATATTAATATAAAAAATTAAAGATACTAATTACTTTATCTCTTTCTGGGATATTTATGATTATTGAAAAACATCTGCTTTATATTCATTTGCTAAGTACAACTGGAAAACATGTATTAAAATATGCAAAATACAAGAGCAAACATGTTATCAATAACACAGGAATAATAAAAATTAAGCATTAGCAAACTACTAGGGAGAGAGAATCACTTTCAATTAGGACGATTAGGGAAGGCCTCGGAGGGATGACTACATGTGGACAAGGCATCAGAAGAAATAAAAGCGTAAAAAGAAAAACGAATATTCTAGAAAAAGGGAATGACATGAATGCAAGTATGGAGCCAAAATGTATAGTTGAGGTGGATTATGTAGTCCACACTGGGTACAGTTTAGGATTCTTTCTCTTGATTGTAGGTATTTGGCAAGGAAACATGCGAGAGCTAAACTGATTAGGGATTTTGAATACCAAGTTAAATAATCTGTATTTGATCTTATAGAAAATGAGAAGTCACTAAACATCTTCAAAGAGAAAAATTTTTAAATGTTCACTAGTTTTAATGCTATAAACTGAGGAGCGTATATAGACTTCAATGGAACTAATGTTGGCCAAGAAGAAGCAATATCAGAAGATTTTGGCACTTCTATGGATTGTAACATGGGGGGAAGGGTAGCGAATAAAAGTTCTCTTGAGTTCTGAAAATTTCTGAGGAAAAAAAATCAGGTGTACATTATATAAAATATAAATACTACAACTTCAGCACTGAAACAATCTATAATATCCCCCTCTCTAACCACAACTTTCTGCTCTTTTAGCTCTTACTTTATCATCTTATTTCATCAGCTTCTCTCTGATTAGTCCCTTAACCTTTCATTTTCTCTAAGTACTCACTTTATTCCAGCCCCATAGTCAACACTTGAACTGCTCTCTCAATAGCACTCTCAGCTGAAGTCAGTGTGGAAATCTACCCTCTTTTCTTCACTCAGGAGGATAGAGAAATCCTCATGACCCTGACATTATTACAAAGTAAAAGTTTCTATTTTCAGGCATGTGGGAACCTCTCAAATGAATACTTTTAGTCTTTAACTTATTTAATATCTGATAATATTGAATAGCACCTCTCTTTCTGAAATTCTTAAATTTAGAACAATTGCAATTAAATACTCTGTAAATATTATCCTCAAAATGGACTGTAAGAGTCAGCATTTTTAAACTAAAAAACAAAACACACACCTTATTCATCCAAAGGTAATTTTAAACTTCCTTGATTATAAAATCACTAGATATTAAACACAATGCTGCTAAATAAATATATTAATATTTTGTTGTAAATTATCAGAGCAATAAGTACTAATTAAGAAAACACAAACAAGCAAAGAGCTACAAATCAGAAATAGCTAAAATACTCCCTTAGGAAAATGAACATGCCATAAACATCTATAGACTTTATGATGAAAAGCCTTTACCAATACAATAAATTTTCTCTTTGGCCTTTAAAAAATATTAAACTTAACAATAAGCAGGTTTTCCAAAAAATGTTAAAACATAAATACAAAAATTACCTATCTATCTATCTATTTATATTGCATTTTTTATAATTACTGCTTCTATACTTAGTAAACAACTAAAATAGGATTAAAGAAGCAGGCTTATTGAGTAAATTATTTACTCAAAATGTATGTCTATTATTTAAAACTAGAGGCCCGGGAGGAGAAACCAAGATGGCGGCATAAAGTATACACCTGTACGTGCTGCCTCTCACAACTACACCAAAACTACAACTAAAAGACAAAACTTCTACCACCCAGAACCATGGGAAAGCTGGCTGAGTAGAAGTTCTACAACTAGAAGGAAAGAGAAAAAAACATTGAGACCGGGTGTGACGTGCACAAGCGCGGAAAAGCAGAGGTACGGAGGCACGCGAATCAGGCTGGCGGTTGGCGACTGGGTGCACGGTATTTTTCAATCTGAAGGGAGACAGAAGCTCCCGACTGCTCTCAACTCCAGTTTCTGGCGAGACTCTGGGGACCCAGACTCCTATGGGGAGAAGCTGGATTGTCTGCCATGGGATCGGAAAGTGAGGGTGGCTTTCTTGCAGAGGTGAGTGCAGGAATCATTGTTTACTGCGCTAGGGCGCAGAACGTGGGGATGTGGAAACGCGGAGATGCAGAGACGGCGACTGGCAGCCATTGCTGTTTGCCACGCCCTAGTGATTCCCTGAGACCCCGTCCCGCCCAATTTACAAACCCACCCAAACTGTGCGCAGCGGCTTTTGCATATGAATGGCCTGCCCTATCACAGCTTAACCTAACAAACTGCAGCTCCGGTCAGACAGCTCCAAAACTTCCAAACCCCAAGCAAAAAGGAGAAATCTGCAGATCTCGCTGTAGCTCCTGATGGGTGGCCTCAGACAGTAGCTGACCTGCACCTCCTTGGAGATCCAGGAGCCAGTATACCTAGTGGTCAGTGTGAGATGACACCAGATTTCAACTCCTCACATCCATAAGTGACACACTCAAGAGGCAGACTCAGTGAGCACCAAAGCCCTACTGAAACAAGTCCTGCCCCATAAGGGTGTCTCCAGCACAGCAGTTCTTCCATTATAGACACAGGGAGTGCTCACAGCTAATTGGCCTGGAGGTCAATTCCTCCCAGTATAGCAACAGCAATCAAGGCTTAACTACAACAAGACTGTGCACTCAGCCTACGGAGGGGTGCACAAAGAGTATCCACCTCAGGTGATTGGGGAGGCCCACTGGGCCCTATAGGTCACTTACCACACAAAGCCACTCCATCAACACAGGGAAGCAGCCAAAATGCGGAGACAAAGAAACATGTCACGAATGAAAGAAAAGGAGGAAAGCAACTACTGGACATAGAGTTTAAAACCACAGTTATAAGGTTGGTTACTCAAGAATCTGCTAAAAACCTCTCAGGAACTTAGTGAGACCTTTAAAGATCTTAATAAGAATGCCAAAAAATGGAAAAGGACAAGTCAGAATTTAAGCATACACTGTCTGAAATAAAGAATATACAGAAATTCAACAGTAGACCAAAGGACCGCAAGAATCAAACCAAAGATTTGAAACATGAGAAAACAAAAAACACCCAAGGAGAAAAACAAAAAGAAAAAAGAATCCAAAAAAATGAAGATAGTGTAAGGAGCCTCTGGGACAACTTTAAGCATACTAACATCTGAATTATTTGGGTGCCAGAAGAAAAGAGAGAGCAAATTATTGAAAACCAATCAGAAGAAATAATGACAAAAAACTTTCCCTACCTGGTGAAAGAAATAGACTTACAAGTCCAGGAAGCACAGAGAAACCCAAACAAGAGGAATTCAAAGAGGACCACACCAAGAAACATCATAATTAAAATGCCAAGGGCAAAAGACAAAGAGAGAATCTTGAAAGCGGCAAGAGAAAAATAGTTAGTTACCTACAAGGGAGTACCCAAACGACTGTCAGCTGAAACTATGCAGGCCAGACGGGAGTGGCAAGAAATATTCAAAGTGATGAACAGCAAGAACCTACAACCAAGATTACTCTACCCAGCAAAGCTATCATTTAGAATTGAAGGTCAGATAAAGAGCTTCACAGATAAGAAAAAGCTAAAGGAGTTCATCACCACCAAACCAGGATTATACGAAATGCTGAAGGGTATTCTTTAAGAAGAGGAAGAAGAAGAAAAAGGTAAAGATAAAAATTATGAACAAAATGACAACAAATACATACCTATCAACAAGTGAATCTAAAAATCAAGTGAATTAAAAATCTGACAAACAGAATAAACTGGTGAATATAATAGAATCAGGGGCATAGAAAGGGAGTGGACTGACAATTCTTGGGGGGAAGGGGATATGAGGAGTGCAGGAAGAGATTCGACAAAAATCTTATACCTATGGATGAAGACAGTGGCAGGGGGTAAGGGCATGGGGAGGGGGGGGGGAAATCAGGTGGAGGGGAGCTATGGGGGGAAAAAAGAGGAACATCTGCAATAATCTGAACAATAAAGATTTATTTTTAAAAAAAAAAGAACTAGAGGCCCAGTGCATGGGTAGGGTTCCAAGGCCTGGCTGGTGATCAGGGCCAATCAGGTTCCCCGCCTTCCTGCCTCCCTTCCACCTCCTTCTCTTGCCCCTGCAGGGCGGTGGGGAAGCCACAGGTGGTTTCGATCCCAGTTTGGAATGTGCAGGCAGCAGCCAATTAATGATTCTCTATCATCATTGATGTTTCTATCTCTATTTCCCTCTCTGAAATCAATCAAATATGTATTTTTAAAATGCAAGGTTTTTATAGGAAGGTAGGGCAAGGAAGCTATTAAAAAAAAAAAAGACAGGGAGGCATTTGAGATCTTGCTCACATTTCATCACATTTCAAATAGGATAACATAAGGTGGTCCTCAGGGGTGATAGGTGAGGAGTGGCAGTGGTTGGAGCTGGGCACTGCGGGCTGAGGAATGGTATGTAATGACTGGGAATGTCTATGACAGTGACACTGAGCATGTGCTGGGTCCATCACTGGGATCATTCATCCCCAAGAGGTTTTGATTCCAGATGGGAGGAGAAATACGGAGATCAGCAGGCCTTTCTTAGCCTAGAAGGTGACGCGGGCAGCAGGAGCAGGCTGTCCTGCTTCCCTACAAATGTAAACACTTAGTGTTACTGGACATGGACATCAGTCACAATGCCAAATCAATGCCCAGCCAGCCCTGGTGGCTGTGTCCTGCCACTCTCTGGCTGTGCTGCAGCACTATTGGCCGGGGAGGCTGAAGCCACACCCCCAAGTGCATGTAGTATACAAAGGGGCAGACAAAAAGCTGGAAGCCAGAGCTGACACTGCACGGCCTGGCAGTTGTGTCTGGAGCAGGACGGGAAGCGGCTGTCTGCGCGACCAGCCAGCGTCATGTTGGAGTCAGAGGGGCTGTGGTTCCTGCATGTCACTGGTAAGTTGCCATGAGCTGTGGGACCAGGGGACAGCAGGGTGGGGGTGGGGAGCGCTGCCATGGTTGGTGCGTGGTCCTTTGCTGAGTGCCAGCCAGGCCAGAAGGGGCCTAGGGAGGCTTTTCCCTCCTGGAGCCACTTTTTTTTCCCAATTAAAAAAAAATTTTTTTTAGTGGAAAGTAAGCTCTGGGCTTGCGGTTCCTAGGATCCCTGGGCCATTGCATGCACCTCCAGGCCTCACTGCATCCCCCTCCCCCCACTCCTGGATTGAGAGTCAGCCTTCTTGCAATCCAGGACCCCTCAGGGGATGTCCGACTGCCAGTTTAGGCCAGATCCCTATGGGCAGTTGGACATCCCTCTCACAATCCAGGACCCCTAAGGGGATGTAGCAGTGCACCAAGCAGCAGGTGGCCAGGGAGGAACCCGAACCTGGGCCGGGTGCTGCGCCACTCACACTACTCCCAGCCCACTGCGCCTCTGCCGCTGCTTGGTAGTGCTGCAGCGGTTTCAGGAGAGGCTCCCAGCACCGCCACAGCTGTGCTCTCCAGCCGTGAGCCCACCTTCTGGCTGAGCAGTGCTCCCCTTGTGGGAGCATACTGACCACCAGGGGGCAGCTCCTGTGTTGAGTGTCTGTCCCCTGGTGGTCAGTGCACATCATAGCAACCAGTCATTCCAGTCGTTCTGCCATAATGGTCACTTAGGCTTTTATATATAGAGGTAATATTTCAAAAATGCATAAAATCTCATTACTGCAATTGAGAATTTACTAGTTTGAATTTTATAATAAAGAGAATCAAGGCCTTAGATAAAGTTTTTCTTTAACACATTTCATTATACACAGTAGAAATTAACACTTTAAAATTAAAAAGAAAAAGTATCAGTTACTTAAGAGAACTATCCTTTTTCAACAACTCTCCATATTTGGAAGACTCTATAACTCATTTAAATATCAATAAAACTTTTAAGTAAGAAGCCAAAAAATCATTTCAAGGCTGTTTTCAGTCTTGCCTTAATAATTGATTACAGTATCAAGTAACCTTATTTTTATAATTTTTTCCTAATGTGAAATCACTGTAAATGTTTTGTCATTAGTTAGGAAAAGCAAAAACTAAAATGATGATGTTCAGATTATGATTCAGACAGAAATATGTTAATATAATTTCAGTTATAAATTAAAAGTAATTTTCATTTTAGATGTTTTTAAATCATTTAAAGCAACATTTTAAAAGTCTTTAATAACTAGAAGTATGAGTTCTGATTCATTGAAAATATAAACATTGAATTGCCTATTGAAAAAATAATACTTTAAAATTATAAATATGTGCTAACTCAATTCTCACTTTCAAAGAAAACAAAACATCCTTAAAAGCTTAATTTTGTTCTTACTGTGATCAATGTAGTCAATCTTGTGACATCACTGTTGAGAAATCTGCAACAGGAAAGCAGAAACAGAATTTAGCTGAATCATACTTAAGTAAGCAATTTCATAAACTAAAAAGCTTAGAATTTCTTTCTTTATGCCATAAGTCATATTTAAACTGATATACAGTTGTCAAGAAAAGTGCAATTAGCACAATATAAATAAACATAAAACACTTGAAGTTTATTTATAGGCCATTATTTTAGTAGGCCCAGTGCACCGATTTGTGCACATTGAAAGGAAATTAATTAGAAGGTGGCCAGTGGGGCGAGACTGGGCAAGAAGGGCCAGACACGCCCTGGAGCGAACTCCCGTAGTCCCTCCCCAGCCAGCCACACCTGGGGTGGAGCTAGGGCTCAAAGGATATCTGAGGAGTAAGCGGGGTCCCTCTGGCAGGTGGGGTCCCTTGGCCTGACCTGCGGGGATCAGGCCGAAACCAACAGTCCAACATCCCCTGAGGGGTCTCAGAGTGTGAGAGGGCACTCTGCAAAATTGCTGTCGCTCCACAGCTCCTGCATTGAGCGTCTGCCCCCTGGTGGTCAGTGTGCATCATAGCTACCGGTTGGAGCATCTGCCCCCTCATGGTCATTGCGCATCATACCTACCGGTCAGACAGTCAGATGGTCGCTTAGGCTTTTATATATAGATGGTAGATTATATTTTGCTTATAATCAGCAACACCCAGGGTTAATATAATACACTATATTAGTAAGTGAATGATAGGACCTTTGGGTTAGTTTTATTTGTTTCCAAATATTTAGAAGAAGAGAATTACAGTGTCTTAAATATAGTACAAACAAAAGATAGGTATTGCTTATACCTTTTCCTCTAATATTAGATTAGCTGCTCAGTTTGTGGCCAGAATATGATCTACTTGTTATCAATTAATAGGAAAAACTGCCTCCTGGTAATCCTTATGAATAGTGACAAAAACTTTTAAAATTTGAAAATATAATGGAGAAGAAAGTACATCCTATAAACCCAAGGGAAGTTATAAATTAAAGTATTTCCTAAGCTATGTATGATTTAGAGTTCTTATCCCTGTAAAATCTAAGCTTTTAGATTTTTCTTAATTAAAGGTAAGTTTTAAACTGTTTAGTGTTAAAAAGTAACACAAAATTTCCATGTTTTAACATTCACAATGGCCTCTCGTGGATTATTCCATCAGATCCTCATAACAATTCTTTCAAATAAGCAGAAAAAGAGGTATTTCTTATTAAATACTCAGAGAAAATAGATGATAGAAAAGATAGATACATGACTTGTCCAAACACAAAAAAACTGAGTTTTCCTTAGTTTCTTTTTTATATCATACACCTTTCATCCAATGCATCCTGCCAATGAGTTTTCCTCCCACTGTCCTGAACTCAAAAACACTTATTACTGCTTCTCATTTTGCTAATTCAAGCTATTGCTCTCCTATATTACCATTATAGTTTCCCTTCTTCTATTCTTAACTCTATGACAAATATACCAGCTGACACCACTCTATAATTCAAAACTGTTCAATGGCTTACCCATCAGGATGAAATCCACAATACCTATCATGGCACTTGCTCTCTACTATGTCCCAGTCACAGTGGCCTTTTTGATATTTCCCACATATACAAACACTAGTAGCCCTGCGCACAAATCTGTGCACCAGTAGCTCGCCAGTAGCCCACCCCCCTAGCCTCCCTCATAGCTTGCTGCCCTGATCCTTCCTGTAGCTCTCCGCCACCCACTTATAACTCACTGCCCCACCCTCCTGCTGATCCATGATCCAGTCATTACGCAGTCAGTCGTTACGCTTTACAGCATAGCAACCATTTGCATGTTACATCTTTTATATAGGATGTCCCTGTCTGGCACCTTGACCCTTGCTCTTCTCTCAGCCTGGAGCAACTGTCCCTCATATCTTTATATAGAAATGCCTCACTCACTTCATTCAGATCTCTTAACAAACGCCATCTCCTCAGAGAAGCTTGTACCACCAGAGAGTATTTTTAGCTAAAAGCTCCATGGGGGAAGATAACTGGAACACAAGTATAGGACCCGGGACCCAATAAGTACTCAGTAAACAGCTGCTGAATGAATAAGTGAATAATAACTTAATGATTTCCTACTGCATCTAGCACTATGCCCAGAGGGAAGTATAAGTAAAAATTCTTACAGTTATTATTAAGGAAATTATGCCATAACAACTTATACATTTTAAAAAGTCACTGCAGAGAAAGTTTAGGAAGTTTTTTTGTTTTTTTTTTGTTTTTTTAATGCAAGGTGGGGTGGTGTAGAGGCAGGCTAATTACTGGTGTGAGATCTGGATACTGAAGATGAGGAAATGCAGAGAGAATGGGAAACCCAAGATCCAACTTAAATGAGAAATAAGAGGACTTGATGCTAGATTAAGTACAGAAACAAGGACAGCAGAGAATGAAATATTACCTCAAAGGTTACCATAGGCTACTCAAATGGAGATGTTTCCCAATAACAGGTGGAAAACACAATTTAGAATAGTTCAAGATTTGTAAATCAGTCATTTTTAAAAGTACAATTGCTTTAAGCTAAGAATATGAATGAGTTCACCAAGGGAATGAATAGGTGGGGAGGAGAAGAGGGAGATACTTAACCAGCAGAAATTGGGGGATAGCTATAAATAAGGCTAATGGGAAACAAGAGAAGTGTGTATGGTGTTTTGTTGAAGTCCAAGAAATAAAGAAATAGAAAATATACTGATTGAAGGCAAAGGAGGAAAGATTTGTACAGAGGAGAATTTGTTAGCTTTAAATGATTCATGGAGGGGTCAGATAAGACTGTAAACTTTCTCTAAATTATCCAGGCCCCCAATTTATCAATCAGATCAGAAGCCTACACAGATAAAACACATTACTCTCTATATCCAAAGTCCTGACTTCAAGGAACTACTTCCTAACATTATGCTCTCAACTTTAATCAACACTAAAAAAAAGTCTATAATGGTAAGATGTTTATACAAAAAGTTTTGTGAGAGAAGCAATTAAACTTTCTCCAAAATTCTGTAATTCAAATAGGTATAAATTTTTAAAAATAATAACATTTGTAACAAAATAAAACAGCTTCTGTAACTGAACAGAAAAAAAGTAAATGTTCCATTTCATATTTTATTTTGGGGGGGAAATACAAAGATAATTAAGACAATCTACAGTTAAAACTTCATACTTTATTTAAAGCCCAAAAGCTTATAGTATAAAAACATGGTAAAGGCATTCCGTCATTATGGCAGAAATTTTTGCAGATGGTTACTGGGTAATTGCACATGCAGGAGAGAAAAAAATACATGAAATTAAAATCACACTAGAGGTTAAAGGCAGACAAATCTTATGTCTTCTCATAAAAATCTTTAAGTGGCTTTTACAAGGAAAAGGCAATTCTTTAAAATCATCTTGACACTGGGACTATATTTTAATTACACAAATAAAAAGTAATACTACATTTTATGAAAATATAATTCAACTAATATATTGGTAATGTGCTATTTCTCTGTAAAAGTCACCATTTTAATAAATATGCACAGAGAAAATCTCAACTATATTTAGTCTCGGAAAACATCAACCAATGTTAGACTGTAGGGGAAAAATATTAAGTCATGATACACAATTATATGAGTATCTTTCCAGTAATTAGCATGTAACTATCTTTATGTTTCTTCCTTGTCTGTCACAAAACAGAGAAAGTCTTTCCTAATGTAATCAATTTTAGCACACAAATCTTAACCTTTACTTGACAACACTACCTATGTTTCAATCTCTTTATCCCTATCTAGCTTATTGAAAAGATTTTTTAAAAAACAACCCACAAATGAACAGAAAAATAAGTCTGTCTTTTCTCAACTCAATCTGAACATAGAAAGGTATGCTGATTAACTCTAAATTAATTTAAAATAATAGTCACTAAAATGCTTAATCACTTATTTATATATCAGTTTCATGTTTTCTCTGTGTTCTGTTTTTTTGAAGGTATGATTATATAATAAAAATTATTTCTAAACTTTACATATGAAAAATAATCTCAAAAATCAGATGCTACTCATAGGCTGTTTCAGTGTTGCAATCTTACACTGTACAATGAAAAGTCAGTGTCTATCACTCTTTTTTTATTAATTTGTTTTAGAGAGAGAGAAAGGGAGAGGGAGAGAGAGATAGAAACACTGGTGTGAGAGGAACATGGATCGGCTGCCTCCTGTATGCCCCCTATTGGGAATCAAGCTGGCAACCTGGGCATGTGCCCTGATGGGAAATTGAACTGGTGACCTCTTTGTGAGTGAGATGACGCTCAACCCACTGAGACACACCAGCCAGGCTATCACTCTGTTTTTACTACACATAATTTGGCACACTCTTTTAAGGCTTTATAAAAATCTAAACATGTTTCCATCATCATCTAGTTATTTCAAATCCTGAACATTATTTTTTTATTATCACTAGTTGGGGAAATATGGTAGAAAAAGAAAGCACAGGCTTTGATAAGCAATACTTCTTCAGGAGGAAAGGAGCATACCTATAAATAATAGGAAACTATATCCTGGGAAAGTTGGTGAGCACCTGATCTACTACTAATGGAATGCACTATCCAGTGCTGTGCAATGAAATGTTCCGCGATATAGAAATAAATGTTCAATATTTGTGCTGTTCAGTACCCAGCCCATAGCCAAATGTGGCTACTGAGCACTTGTAATATGATTAGTGTGACTAAGGAACTGACGTTTAAATGTTAATTAATTTAATTAGTTTAACTTAAACTTAAATAGCCACCATATGGCAGCGCAACTAGGCATTTCTAAAACCAGAGAAGGATTGAACTGTAAATGATCCTATTAAATATTTGAAATATTCTCTTCTCTATTTTTTAGAAATGGGGGGTTGGATAGGATATGTTCATTTCAGAAAATGAACCAACTGTGTTGGGTAGGATATGTTCATTTCAGAAAAAATGCTGAAGAAATTTTATTATCTTCACATAAATTTCACATTTATGTTTGGTGGAAAAAAGATTTATATTATCATAGAATCTTTAATGTATTACAGTGCTTGTAAGGGAAAATAGTCTTAGGTTTTAGAAAGCTTTTATGCTTCTTTAGGTGCATTTATATTATCTGGTATTTAAAATGTCCAACTTGTTTTACTTTGTTCCCTGGATATACTTTGTTCACCTTCATTTACTCATGTACTCTTATGATTAAAATGTCAACAGAACACAGAAAGAAAATTCTATTTTATTAACAATTTTAACAGTTCTGATCCTTGGTAACTGCTTTTGCTATCAAATTATTTTCTTTTTTTGTTGTGTTGTAGGGAAAAAGATAAGCAAGCTTTAACATCAAGTTTCAACTAAGCATGTAACACGGTATATATGAAAGAAGACTGCCCTCACAGTCTAAAGTGAGCATACAAATAAAAGACATTATATAACAGTAAGGGCCCAGTGCACAAATTCGTGTACCTTGAAAGGAACTGTGGGCCACGAGCTGGCCCTTCCCACCGAGGCCCCCGTACCTCTGTCTGCCTACAGCCCCGCTCCTGCTGCCGCTGATCCCATGAGCTGACAGCGCCGGCCCCACTCGCACCCACTGATGGGACCCAGGCAGGACCATGGTGTGCGGAAGCAAAGAATTTTCAGTAACCACCAGAGGCTCACCCCGATGACAGTGACCAGTGCCCGGCCTTGCTCTGGCACCCCCGTTCACCTGCTCCACCATCCCGCTGCAGCCAACGCCCGCCATGTTCCATACGCACCCCCTGGTGGTCAGCGCACATCATAGCAACTGGTTGGTCAGTTGTTTGGTTGTTCCACCGTTCGGTCTATTTGCATATTAGCCTTTTATTATATAGGATTAATATAAGTTTTGTTAAGCAGTTTTGCCAAGTTAGAAAGGTACCAATCAATTTAGATAATCTACAAGCAGCAAAGCTCTCCAGTGACAGACATTGACTATGTTGGTATCAAGATTCAAAGTTGTTTTCTCATTTCATAGAGGAAGATAAGATATCCAAGGTAAAAAAATAATAGAAAATGGGCAGCTTGAAAAGATATGGGTTTCAAGTCCAAGCAGTACTTTTGGTGCATCATACTCATTGAATGCTTCCTGTCCTCAGATTCAATTGCAGATCTAAGTAGAGTATGTGGTAAAATATGAGATGTGCTTCTTTCCTTAATGCTCACAGAGGCTGTGAAGGCAGAAGTTGCAATGAGTCCTGCCACATTAATCCCTGCTAACATACACTGAAATTAATAAAAAGGTTAGAGCCTTTTACCCTTAAAAATGGACAAATGACTTTTAAAATAAAGTATTCATGCACTTACAGAACTGGAAGAAACAAACAGTTTTATAGATTCACCAATTCAAAGCCATCAATATTTTGCTGACTGTAATTTTTTGACAAACAAAAGCAAGATCATCAATGCCAAGGTTCTATACACCGGCACTATGTGGCTTTGGAGACCTCACCAGCCTTTCTGGTGGTTAAGTAGACCTCTAATTCAATACTCCCTGCTGTTGATTAATTCAATACCTGCTGTTGAATTAATAGTCAGAAGCCCATTATCTATACCAGAAATACTCAGTAAATTAGAAAGTGATGACTCAACAGCCTTCCAAAGGAAGTCTAGAAGTAAAGCAAATGACAGTTTCTTATATTAAAACCATTAATTTGTCATATCACAAACGAATACAAAGTGAGGTTTCCCATAAGAGGGCTTGCCTTTAAGCACTAAACAAAACCAAAAGCAAAAAGAAAGAAAGATTGAGAGGGGAGAGAGGGAAAGTAGAAGGGAGGGAAGGAGGAAAGGAGGGAGGGAGGGAGGGGGAGTAATCTTTTAAAACATTAAAGAGATGATTTACCAGGATCCTAACTTTTTGTCACCCTCTCCACACTACTACTCTCTTCAACCAAACTCACTATCAGTAGTACTACTTCAAGTAAAACCAAATATAAATAAATTTAAAAAGCACTTGTACTATCAATGATTTCACATTTCTTACAAAATGTCACTATCCTTCCTGCAAAAAACATCATTCCCTCAAAATGTATCATATCCTTGCTTTCCACCATTTGTCCTAATTGTTCTGTGTGACTGAAACTTCTCTAGAAGAAATCTTTCCCATAGGTAAACTCACAAAAATTTTAGACAAATAACAAAAGGCTTATAACATGAAGTTTAACTAGAATTCAGTGGTTAAATTCATATTCTGTTGATAATAAAAACCATGCAAACAAAGTACAAATGGTTATTAAACTTGGTGAATTATTTTAATAATTTAAGTATAAACTGTGTTTTTCCAAACTTTATAACTCTATCCTTTCAACACAAATTAGCACTTCTCAAAATCTTTACTAAGTTCATAGGTTTCTGCTTTAGATCTATAAATGTGCACCCAGAAGAGGAAGAAGGTGGTAGCACAACCAACACATGTTGAAACATTCTTGGGATTAATATATACACAATATCTAAAAATGAACTAATCTTTTGGGGGGAAGTAATATAATAAAGAACTCCATTTGAGAAAAGTTTTATGCTATTTTAGCTGCATATAATTTCTCCAACTATAAGTTCTTTAGAGAATTCAACTCAAATTGCAGCAACACAGAGAAGGAAAGCTTTTAGAATTTACTATTAACTAAGTTAAAACACATCTGAATATAAATTATGAGGAAATTTTTGTTTTTATCAAAATTAGAGTTTATCTTAGCCCTGTCAACAAATGCCACATCAATCAATAATTTACCACTTATGAGGTTGCCTTTATAAAAAACCACCTCACTTGAACAAGCCAGAAAACAAGACAAACATAAGCCCATAATTTTATAAAGGTCTCATGTACAATAATAGCTAAAAGACTAAAATGAAACTAATTCAATCCAAACCTTCAAAGATCCAATTCAGACTATGGCTACGGAGACGGGTGAGGCAATTAAGCAATCTAATAATACACAGTGAAAAAAATATTGTTAGATCCAATAACTAAAGTTGCCCTCAGTAATTTAACAAATACTAGGTTTCAAATAATATGTTTTACTCTTTCTATTAAAAGAACTTTGGTATGAATATTTAAGGGGTATTAAATATTATTACTGCTGTTTTCTTTTTCTTAGAATTCTTAGAGAATGATTTCATTATAAAAAAGAAATCTAGTCTAAAATTTCCACAAGGGACTACATAACCCTGGTCCTCATTCAGAATATTGGCATACAGTATATTCATTATGTACCTTCAGCCAGTGGTCAGCAAACTGCGGCTCTATTGACTAATGAGTTTGCAACCACTGCCTTAGGCAATCTCTTAGTACTTCAGCTTGCCATACCATAATTATCTATTTCACAGGGATGTTGTGAAGTTTAGTTAGCTATGCTTATAAAATTTTTTGAGGTGCAGAGATGAAAGAGAGATGCAAGGCATAAATACAATTAATTGCGATGTATCTGATGAAAAAAATGCCATTTAAAAACATTTAAAGCAACATGGATGAATCTTAAAGACACTGTGCTAAGTGAAATAAATATGTGCTATAGACTGAGTGTTTGTGTCTTCTGTCCTGTAATTCATGTTGAAATCTAATCCCCAATGTGATGGTATTTGGAGGGAGGGTCTTTGGGGGTTATTAGGTCATGAGGGGAGAGCCCTCTTGAATGCGATAAGTACCTTTAGAAAAGAGATCCCAGAGAACTGCTTGTCCCTTCCACCATGTGAGGTTATAGCAAAAAGATGGCCATCTATGACTCAGAAAGTGTGCTCTAACAACACACCAAATCTGTCAGCTCCTTGATCTTTGACTTCCCAGCCTCCGGAACTGTGAGAAATAAAGTTCTGTTGTTTATAGCCACCCAGTCTATAGCAGCCCGAATGAACTAACAGTCACAAGAGGACAAATACAATATGATTCATATATTGTGATATGAGGTACTTATATGAGGTATCTCAAGTAGTCAGATTAATGACAGAAAGTAGAACAGTGATTGCCAGGGACTGGGGGTGGGGGGAAAATAGAGAGTTATTTTATGGGTACTGAGTTTCAATTTTGGAAGATGAATATGTTCATAGTGATGGTTGCATAACAATGTGAATGTACTTAATGCCACTCAAGTATATACTTTAAAATGGTTAAAATATTAATTTTAATGTTATGTATATTTTATCATGATGATAAAAAAATTTAACAAGCGAGAAAATCAGAATATAAATCACAAATCAACATTAGATTTTTCTCATTCACTAATTCACGTATAAAATATTAATAAATCAAGCAATTTATTTGTTCATTCATTCCGTAACTATTGAAGCATCTTCTTTGTGGTAGGCACCATGCTACATGGCACTAAGAAGGGCAGTTTCTGTCTACACAGAAATAATAGAGGCCTACAAAACAGTAAAAAAAAAAACACACAAAAATCTTAACCTTTCTCGTAGTGTTAAATACTACAAAGAAGGGAAAGGAGATGGAATGGCAACAAAGGCTTCTCAGAGAAGATTATTGTCCTGAGACCAAGAATGAAGGTAGAAGGAACACATCAGGCATGGAGAGTAAAAGCAAGTGCCAATGCCCTGAGGTGGAAAGGCTTAGGTTTTCAAAAAATGACAGGAATGCACAAGGCTGTTGCACAGTAAGTTAGAAGACAGTGGTAGAAGAGCTAGATAGGCACAGATCAGGGAGGGCCAAAAAGTGATAGTAATTGTTTGGATGTTATTCCAACTGTGTTGAAAGCCATATTGGATGCTTTCACTGAGGGAGTGACATGATCTAATTAAAAAGGACACTCTAGTCAGAATAATCTTGGAATAGGGACGGAGGAAAAGAAACTAAATACAGAAACCAGTTTAGAATATAACTATAGTAATTCAGGTGGAAATGAGAGATAACTTTCATGGTAGCCATGCTGGTGATAACAATGGTTGGATATTTGGTTGCTGATGGACTAAATAAAAGAAAAAAGCATCATTGTCAAGGATAACTCCAAGATTTTGGACCAATTAATTGGATGAATAATGCTACTAAGGACTGAGATGGAGACACTGTGGTAGGAATAGGTTTGGTGGTGGTGGTAATAACTGTATTAAGAAATGAAGAATTTGGTTTTGGCAAAGTTAAGTACCCAAGTGAAGAGTTTCAGGGAAGATGACATGATCAACGATGACATTGCTGCTGGGAAAACACTTAATCTTAGGGCTGAGAAATGGCCATTGGATTTACCAAATTTCACTAGTGCCCCGGACAAAAATGTTGTTAGTGGAGTGATAAAGACAAAAGCATGAATAGGATAAGTAAACCAAAAAAAGTGTGATGAAGACATAGAAGCCGTATATATGAACAACTCTTTGAAGGAATTTTGCTATAAAGGATTGAGAAGAAATGGTACAGTAGCTGAAGGGGAATGTGGGGTCTTGCAAGGTTTTTGTATTAAAATAGGGGAATTGTACAGCATTTTATATGCTCATGAGATGATCTAGAGAAGGCAAAAAATTATGGGGAAATTACAGAAGCAAAATCAATTATTACTAAGCATCTAATAAATGCACAAATCTGACCTTGCTGCTAGAAATGCAAAGATAATAAATATAAGATATGTAAGTAATTTAAGGACTATATTAAACTATATTGAAAATCATAGGGGAAAATGCCACATGTAGATAATTAAATTAAAAACCATTTAGAAACAATATTATTTTATAATAGAGGCTACCATGTTACAATATTAAGCAAAGCAATGTTGACATATTTTATGATGTGGTGTCAATGTCCTTCTAAGCTGCACATATGCAGCTGCACAGTGTAAAAATAATGCCATAAACAGCTTTCACTTCATTATGCACAGTGGGGCTTAAATAGGATCAACATTAGACAAAGAATAAAGCCAGCAAATTTAAAAAAATCTCCAATGAACTTCCCCATTTCCCTCTATTTTCACATTTGGATTTCCAGAATGCCCCCTCTTCTGTAATTCATCACTCTACTCAAAACAGACAGCAACTCACTATACACAAATCTTCATCATTTCCAGAGTTCCCTTCTCTGCTTACTACTTTCCATCATGTTCCCTTGTCTCCTTAAAAAAAGCCAAGTTAGCCCTAGCAGTTTTGGCTCTGTGGATAGAGCATCAGCCCTGAGGGCTGGAAGGGTTTGATTCCTTTCAAGGGCTCTAACTCAGTTATAGGCAGGATCCTCATTCCTGGTCAGGGCATGTGCTGGAGGCAACCAATAGATGTGTCTCTCTCACATCCATTTTTTTCTCTCTGTGTCTCCCCCTTTCCCTTCTGCTCTCTCTAAAAATCAATGGAAAAATATCCTCGGGTAAGGATTAACAACAACATCAAAAGGGTAAAAGTTAGATAGTTAAAAAAGAATTTGAAAGTCATAAAGACAACTGATTAATTACATATTAGTGTAAATTAATTTGTTACTCAAGCACATTTGCATTTTAAGCTTTTTGATTATAAGATCCTTTATCCCTTATATATCTTCATGCCCTCTCCTGTTCTAAAATAAGATATGAAGTAATATACTAAGGTACATAATATACAAAAAGAGTAATAAATTGAGAGTGATGAAAATAATCAGGCCAAGAAGAGTAGTTTTAAAAATGCATGCCATAAGGCTCTGTACTCTTTGTTACTGGGGGACCAAATATATAGCTTCAAGTTTCCTGATAACCAGAGCAAAGAAGATATGACTGTTGGTTGCAGATTTTGTTCATTTATATTAATCACAGTATTCATATAGTGATAATAAATCATTTTCTTAAAGGAAACACTGCTCTATTTGTTACTGAGACCTGAGGAAAGTCATCCTATTGAATTGTCAAAAATATTCCAGCAAAAAAAAGAATAATGAGTTTGGAAGGACTACTTATTTAACATCCATCAGAAACTGGTCAATGGCATAGTACTTAAGAGCATTTCAATTGCTAAAACAACATGGTTAGAGTATTTCACTCATCACTCTAATTCACGGATAAGATATGAAATATCCAAAGCAGTATTCTATGTGTTCCAGGTATTCCTCCCCAACTATTCTAATTTTTAAATTCATTATAAATGTTTTAAATTGAGATAAACTCCCATAAAATTCACCATTTTATTTTTTATTTTCTTAAAATTTATCTGTATTGTTGAAAGTATTACAGAAGTCCCCTTTTCCTCCTTATTGTTCCCCTCCACCCTGCCCCTGCCCCTACCCCCAGGCCTTCACCACCCTATTGTCCATGGGTTATGCATATCTATATATATGAAAGCCTAAGTGACCGGTCGACTGTTAGACCAGTCGCTATGATGTGCACTGACCACTAGGGGGCAGACGCTCAATGCAGGGGCTGCCCCCTGGTGGTCAGTACTCTCCCACAGCAGGAGTGCTGCTCAGCTGACCAGGATAAGTGGGAGTGGCTTCTCCCCAGCCGTCTGCCACTTCACTCACTACTCCATCCCTCAGGGGATGTTGGGTGCCAGTTTCAGCCCAATCAACACAGGCCACACCGAGGGACCCCATTGGTGCACAAATCCGTGCACCAAGCCTCTAGTATGCATATAAGTTCTTTGCTTAGTCTCTCCCCTCCACTGCCTCCCTCTGGCCTTCCCTCTGAGATTCCACAGTCTGTTCTATGTTTCTGTGTCTCTGGTTCTATATTGTTCATCAGTTTATTTTGTATATTGCCATTTGTATATCTGCTTTGGAGAAATATTCAAATCTTTGCCCATTCTTTAATTGGGTTATTTATTGTTTTGTTGTGAAGTTTTGTTCACAGTGAATTTTTAAAGACTGTCATCTATTACCAGGTTTCAGATTAAGAGTGACAAAATATAACAGATTATAATTTGTGCAAATGAAGATGGCAGATCAAAATTACTTTGAGGCAGAAAACACATCTCTTTTCTGTTGTATAATACCAATAGCAACCAGAGAAACCAAGATGGCGGCATAGGTAAATACCTGAACTGCTGCCTCGCACTGCCTATGAATTCTCTTCTTCCTCACCATGTATTGCCCAATAAAAGAACAATTGATAACTGTAAAGAGGCATATTGCTTTAACATTCAGCAAAAACTGGCAATTGTCAAGTAATAAGAAAAAGAGGTAGATTTTTTTTTGTTTTTTTCTTTCGTTTTGAAAATGAGGTAGATATAAGAAAAAGAGGTAGATATTAAAAACAGTTTGCAGTACTGCAAAAGAAACTAACAAAATAAATGGATTAAAGCTTAAGAAAATAAAAGTATAGAATATATGCATGCTCCCTGAGTTCTTCATATAGACCAAACAGCTTTAAAAAAAAGTAAAAGCTCTCCTATTTGGGGCTTTAAATGCAACGATAGTTTGATTCTTTCAACAGTGGCCAAAGATAGGCCCGTGGCTGGATTACTTTGGTCTGAACAGGCAATGTTTTTCTTTAAAGTTCTGGAATAGAAGATACTGATCATTTAGATAGCTAATCAGATTCAATCAGAACTGAAATTCATGGTAAAAATGATGTGAAAAGAACACTTATCAGTTTCCTAATTGTGATTCTTAAGAGCTGGAATTTGAAACAAAAATAATACTGAATTTGCTGGGAGGAGAGAATAAGATCATGAAAAGTTACTAAGCTTAATCACTTAAATATCTAAGTTGTATTAGATATAATTTTAATTTATTACTGTTATAATAAATTAATTTTATTATACAATTGACTAGTTTTTCCTTACCTGAGGGGTTCCATGACCTACCCCCTAACATACTTGGCATGTTCTCTGTTCTACCTGGTGATGTAACATACAGGCAGCATTTACCAATAACAATATATGCCATCTGTTCCTTAACTAATTGTGTCTTGACTTACAATTTTAAAATATATTTGTGACAGTATCAATGACACATAAGCATTACATATTAATGCCACCCAGCCTTATTCTCACAAGAAAAATGATTTAAATAGGTTCTTGTTCTCAAACTGCTAGTGAATTAAATAAGCATAAAAACTGTAATATTTCAAACTAGCTGCCTTCAGTTCTAAAAATATTGCAGAGTGAGTGATTCAGAATAAAACAATGCTTGTTTTTGGAGCAATCCAAAGAATAACCAACATACTGCAAAATGTGCAGACTGTGTTCTGCTCATATCTATATATATAAAAGTCTAAGCAACCGTTACAACCAGTTGATAGAACAACTGGTCAACTAGTCGATATGATGCGTACTAACCACCAAGGGACAGACACCCAACGCAGGAGCTGCACCCTGGTGGTCAGTGTGCTCCCACAGCCAACCTTCCGCAGCCGACTAACCTCCCACAGCCCCTCCCCCTCAGACTGGGCAAGACGAGCCCGACTGCTGGCCAGGCTGAGGGACCCCACGCATGCATGAATTCGTGCACTGGGCATCTAGTACAAAGTAAGTGTCAATAAAAATACAGATACAGATGTAATGCTGTACTTCTGTAATTATTCACTTCTTCAAGTTTTATAATATTAAGCAGAAATAGTATAAAGAGATGTGAATATAATGTTTGCTATATTTAAAAGTTGGTAGATTTAAGATTTAAAAAAAATAATGACAGATATTTAAATTTAGACTGTTGATAGCACTCGCAAACATGGTGAACATTCCTAAAACCCGCCAAACTTTCTGCAAGAAGTGTGGCAAGCATCAACCCCACAAAGTAACACAGTACAAGAAGGGCAAGGATTCTCTGTATGCGCAGGGAAAGCGGCATTATGACAGGAAGCAAAGTGGCTATGGTGGGCAGACTAAGCCTATTTTCCGAAAAAAGGCTAAAACTACAAAGAAGATTGTGCTGAGGCTTGAATGCGTTGAGCCCAACTGCAGATCTAAGAGAATGCTGGCTATTAAGAGATGCAAGCATTTTGAACTGAGAGGAGATAAGAGAAAGTGTCAAGTGATCCAGTTCTAAAGTGTCATGTTTTGTTTTATTATATGACAACAAAATCTTGATATGTTCACTTCAAAAAAAAAGAAAAGAAAAAAGAATGATATTTAAATTCCTCATAAAAATTTTTAATTAAAAATGTTAAAATATTTTACTTTTTTAATTTCTTTTTTGTCATAATATTAAAAATCTATATGAATAAAAATTTCATCATTTTCAGCAATTAATTCTGGGAGACAGTTTTTTGTTGTAGTAGTCTACTTTAATTCAAAGAAGCTAAGTCTAGGATATAGAAATTTTTCATGGTAAAATAATAAGCCTTGTGTAGTTTCTGATACACAGTACACAGTAGGTTTTCAATACACATCTGTTAAACTAAGTTTATTCCTTATCTGTGACTTACCTTCCCCTTAGATGCAATACTAATATGTGGAAAATATTCTGATCTTCAGTTTAAAATTTCAAACTTAAAATGTTCTTACTTAGAAATCAATTTAACTATAGAAAGATTACTTTATTCTAGTATTTTTAATGGGATTTCACTGTAGAAAAGGGCAAGAGATAAAAAAGTAGAATAAGCCCAGAGAAACCAAGATGGCGGCATAGGTAAATACCTGAACTGCTGCCTCGCACAACAATTTCAAAACTACAACTAAAAGACAAAACGGACATCATCCATAACCACAGGGAGGCTGGCTGAGTGGAAATTTTACAACTAGGAGGAAAGAGAAAAGCACAATGAGACTCACAGGAGCTGCAGAAGGCAGAGGTACAGAGGTGTGTGCGCAGAGAGGGCTGACAAGTAAGCGGCTGGCTTTCTCAATTGGGAGGGAGACAAAAGCTTCCAACTGCTCTGAACTCCAGTTCCGGGCGAGACTCTGGGGACCCAGACTCATACGGGGAGAAATTGGATTGTCTGGCAGCGGGCGGAACTTGAGGACGGCTTTCTCTCAGAAGTGCTTGCGATTACCATGGGACACTGAGACCCAGGGGACTCTTAGGGCGGGGCTGATGGGAAGCCATCCCTGTTTGCTCCACCCTGAGATCCCGCCCCATGAAGCCATTGGTGTTTGCTCCACCCTGAGACTCCGCCCCATCCACGCTGAGCACAGACGCTTTTGCCTACGAATGGCCTGGTCCTTTGAATTCTAAACTTACCTAACAAACTGCAGTTGAGTCAGTGAGACCCAGAACATCCAAAAGAAGGCCCAAGGCCCCACAGCAGCTTGCACTGCTTCACAGCTGGGCCTCATCTGGGCACCTCCAAAACCCAAACAAAGAAGAGGATTCTGCAGATCTCTCCATAGCTACTGCTGGGTGGCCTCAGGCAGAGGCTAAATTAGCACCTCCTTGGAGATCCAAAAGCCAGTGTACCCAGGGGTCAGAGTAGGACCATCCAGATTAGAACTCATCAGATCCATAGGGGACACACTCAGGGGGCAGATGCAGTGAGCACCAAAGCCCCACTGAAGCAAATCTTGTCTCATAAGGGTGTCTCCAGCACAGAAGTTCTCCCAGTGTAGACACAGCTGATCCTCACAGCCAACTGGCCTGGAGGTCAATTCCTCCCAGTGATACCAACAACAATCAAGACTTAACTACAACAAGGCTGTACACAGTCCACAAAGGGGTGCACCAAGAGTGTCCACCTCAGGTAACTGGGGAGGCTGAGACACTGGGCCCTATAGGACACCTAGCACACAAAGCCACTCTATCAACTCAGGAAAGCAGCCAAAATGTGGAGACAAAGAAACAGGTCACAAATGAAAGAAATGGAGGAAAGCAAACAACTGGATATAGAGTTCAAAACCACGGTTATAAGGTTTTCAAGAATTTCCTAGGAGGAGATCCAGGAAGATGGCGGCGTAGGTAAACACCTAAACTGCTGCCTCCTACAACAATTTAAACTGCAACTAAAAGACAAAATGTCTATCACCCAGAACCACGGGAAAGCTGGCTGAGTGGAAGTTCTACAACTAGAAGGAAAGAGAAAAGAGCATTGAGACGTGCACGAGCGCTGAAAAGCTGAGGTACGGAGGCGTGTGATCTGGGCTGGCTGCGGGCAACTGGGTGCGTTGCTTTTTTCAACCCGAACGGAGACAAGCCCCCGATTACTCTGAAATCCAGTCTCTGGAGAGACGCGGGGGACCCAAACTCCTACGGGGAGAAGCTGGACTGTCTGCCAGAGAGGGTGGCTTGCTTGCAGAGCTGCGCGCAGAAATAATTGTTTACTGCACTGGGGCATGGGACTCGCGGATGCCATTGGAGACTCAGAGCCGGCTAACTAGCAGCCATTGCTGTTTCCCACGCCCTAACCTAGTGACACCCTGAGGCCCCGCCCTACAAACCCACCCAAGCTCTAAGCAGCTCAATTAGCATAAGAAAGGCCTGCCCTATCGCAGCTTAACCTAACAAACTTGCAGCCCGGGTCAGACAGCTCCAAAACCTCCAAACCCCAAGCAAAGAGGAGAAAACTGCAGCTCTCACTGTAGCTCCTGCTGAGTGGCCTCAGACAGTAGCTGACCTGCACCCCATTGGAGATCCAGAAGCCAGTGTACCTAGTGGTCAGTGTGAGACACCAGATTTCAACTCCTCACATCCATAAGTGACACATTCAAGAGGCAGACTCAGTGAGCACCAAAGCCCCACTGAAACAAGTCCTGCCCCATAAGCGTGTCTTCAGCGCAGCAGTTCTTCCATTATAGACACAGTGAGTGCTCACAGCTAATTGGCCTGGAGGTCAATTCCTCCCAGCATAACAACAGCAATTAAGGCTTAACTGTACCAAGACTTTGCACTCAGCCCACAAAGGGGTGTACCAAGAGCGTCCACATCAGATTGGGGAGGCTGAGCTACTGCCCCCTATAGGTCACCTACCACACAAAGCCACTCCATCAACACAAGGAAGCAGCCAAAATGCAGAAACAAAGAAACATGTCACGAATGAAAGAAACGGAGGAAAGCAAACCACTGGATGACATAGACTTCAGAACCACATGTATAAGGTTACTCAAGAATCTTCTAAAAACCGCTGAGAAACTTGGTAACACTTCTGAGGAGCTTAGTGAGACCTTCAAGGACCTTAATGAGAATGCCAAAAAAATGGAAAAGGACCAGTCAGAAATGAAGCATACACTGTCTAAAATAAAGAATATACAGAAACTCAACTGTAGATCAACGTACCCCAAGAATCAAACCAAAGATCTGAAATATGTGGAAACAAAAAACATCCAACCAGAAAAACAAAAAGAAAAAAGAATCCAAAAATATGAAGATAGTGTAAGGAGCCTCTGGGACAACTTCAAGCGAACCAACATCCGAATTTTTGGGGTGCCAGGAGAAGGGAGAGAGCAAAATATTGAAAACCTATTAGAAGAAATAATGACAGAAAACTTTCCCTACCTGGTGAAAGAAATAGACTTACAAGTTCAGGAAGCGCACAGAACCCCATACAAGAGGAATCCAAAGAGGACCACACCAAGACACATCATAATTAAAATGCCAAGGGCAAAAGACAAAGAGAGAATATTAAAAGCAGCAAGAGAAAAACAGTTAATTACCTACAAGGGAGTACCCATACGACTGTCAGCTGATTTCTCAACAGAAACTATGCAGGCCAGAAGAGAGTGGCAAGAAATATTCAAAGTGATGAACAGCAAGAACCTACAACCAAGATTACTCTACCCAGCAAAGCTATCATTCAGAGTTGAAGGTCAGATAAAGAGCTTCACAGACAAGAAAAAGCTAAAGGAGTTCATCACCACCAAACCAGGATTACACAAAATGCTGAAGGGTATCCTTTAAGAAGAGGAAGAAGAAGAAAAAGATAAAGACAAAAATCATGAACAACAAAATGACATCAAACACATACCTACCAACAAGTGAATCTAAAAATCAAGTGAATGAAAAATCTGAAGAACAGAATGGACTGGTGAATATAATAGAATCAGGGACATAGAAAGGGAGTGGACTGACGATTCTCAGGGGAAGCAGGTGTGAGGGGTACGGGAAGAGATTGGACAAAAATCTTACTCCTTTGGATGAAGACAGTGGCGGGGGGTAAGGGCATGGGTTGGGGTGGGGAATCAGGTGGAGGGGAGCAATGGGGAAAAATAAAAGTGGAACACCTGTAATAATCTGAACAATAAAGATTTATTAAAAAAAAAAAAGAATTTCCTAGAAAAGGCCAATAAATTTAGTGAGACCCTCGAGGATATGAAAGAAGACCAACTAGAAATTAAGCATACACTGACTGAAATAAAAAATAATTTACAGAGACCTAACAGCAGACTAGAGGATCGCAAGAATCAAGTCAAAGATTTGAATTACAAAGAAGCAAAAAACACCCAACTGGAAAAGAAAAAAGAATCCAAAAATATGAAGATAGTGTAAGAAGCCTCTGGGACAACTTCAAGCATACCAACATCAGAATTATGGGGGTGCCAGAAGAGAGAGAGCAACATACTGAAAACCTATTTGAAGAAATAATGACCAAAAACTTCCCCTACCTGGTGAAAGATATAGACTTACAAGTCCAGGAAGCGCACAGAACCCCAAACAAAAGGAATCCAAAGAGGACCACACCAAGACACATCATAATTAAAATCCCAAGGGCAAAAGACAAAGAGAAAATATTAAAAGCAGCAAGAGAAAAACAGTTAATTACCTACAAGGGAGCACCCATATAATTGTCAGCTGATTTCTCAACAGAAACTATGCAGGCCAGAAGGGAGTAGCAAGAAATATTCAAAGTGATGAAGAGCAAGAACCTACAACCAAGATTACTCTACCCAGCAAAGCTATCATTCAGAATTGAAGGGCAGATAAAGAGCTTCACATATAAGAAAAAGCTAAAGGAGTTCATCACCGCCAAACCAGTATTATATGAAATGCTGAAAAGTATTTAAGAAGAGGAAGAAGAAGAAGAAAAAGGTAAGGATAAAAATTATGAACAACAAATACATATCTATCAACAAGTGAATCTAAAAATCAAGTGAATAAAAAATCTGATGAACAGAATAAACTGGTGAATATAATAGAACCAGGGGCATAGAAAGGGAGTGGACTGACAATTCTCGGGGGGAATGGGGTGTGGTGGATGCGGGAAGAGACTGGACAAAAATCGTACACCTATGAATGAGGACAGTGGAAGGAGGGGGTAAGGGCAGAGGGTGGGGTGGGAACTGGGTGGAGGGGAGTTATGGGGGGAAAAAAGAGGAACATATGTAATAATCTGAACAATAAAGATTTATTTAAAAAAATAAAAAATAATAAAAGGACTTCCCAGGTATTTGATCCTGAAAAAAAAAAAGTAGAATACTACAGATGTTCCTCGACTTCTCATGGGAGTATGTCCCGATAAACCCATTGTAAATAGAAAATATCCTAAGTCAAAAATGCATTTAATACATCTCACCTAGCAAACATCATAGCTTACTTAGCCTAGCATACCCTAAATGAATTCAGTACACTTGCTTTAGCCTACAGGTAGACAAAATTGTCTAATGCAGTGGTCGGCAAACTTATTAGTCAACAGAGAGGCAAACCGGGGCTCGCGAGCCGCAGTTTCCTGACCACTGGTCTAATGCAATGAACACACTGTCAACTATTTTTTTCTGTTGTAATCCAATTTAACCCAAAGAAGCTAGGTCAATGCATTAAGGTAAAGAAAATGTTTCATGGTAAAATAATAAGCCTGTATAGTTTCTGACACAGTAGGCTTTTAGTATACATCTATTAAACTAAGTTGTGTATCTTATCTGTTAATCCCCATGATCCTGTGGATGACTGGAAGCTGAGGCTCCCTGCAAATGCCCAGCACCAAAAGTACTATTTGTAATATTGTTAGGATAGTAAAAAAAATAAAATAAAAATTCAAAATTTGAAGTACAGTTTGTACTGAATGTGTTTAACTCTCACACCATTGTAAAAAGTAAAAAATAAAATAAAATCATTAAGTCAAATCATTGTCTATACTGGATATAAAAATCTCCCCTGTATTATCACCCTGAAGTGAGAGTGACCCTGCCTTTTCCGGTCATTTATAGCCCCAGGACATTGCTTACCCTTTCTCTATCTTCTTCCCTTTTGTCAGACAAAAAACAAACTTTCTAATCTATCACTTACCCTCCAACCCCAATTCCAACTCTGAGCACTCCCTGCAGTCTGGATACGTGAGCTGTGAATATCTCTATTTCTAAATAACTTACCTCATATTGTTAGGATATTTTTTATTAGTTTGTCCCTTTTCACTAGACTCCAAGTTCCATAAAAGCAATGGTTGTGTCTAAGATATAATAGGTGCTTATATTTGGTCTTTGTCCCTGATTCCTGGCACAGAATTTCAAAAAGCTCTAGAATTTAATTTTACTATCTTTGTATGCTGGTGAGATGACTCACAGGTTAGGGGTTTGTGGACAGCTTCAGAATAGGGGCTGGTGACCAGAAAAACCAACTACTCAATTAGAGGATTAACTTTCAGTTCTGCCCCACTCTCTTAACTCCATAGGGAGAAGGGATTGAGATTGAGTTCAATCACCAATGGACAATGATTTAATCAGTCATGCCTATATAATGAAACTTCCATAAATACCCTAAGCAATAGGGTCAGGGAGCCTCCGAATTAGTGAATGACAGATGCACATGCCATGAGGATAGTGTACACTGACTCTGGAGACAAAGGCTCCTAAGCTCAGGACACTCTGGACCTAACCCTATGTACCTCTTCATGAGGCTGTTCATCTGCACCCTTTATGATAAATTATAATAGTAAGTATAACACTTTCCTGAGTTCTGTTAAGTTCTGAAGGGGGAGTTATAGGAACCTCTGATTAGTAGTTGGCCAGGCAGGAAAGAAATATGGGTAGCCTGGGGACCCCATTTGCAGATGGCATCAAAAATGAGGACAGCCCTAGCTGGTTTGGTTCAGTGGATAGAGTGTTGGCCTGCAGACTGAAGGGTCCCAGGTTTGATTCCGGTCAAGGGCACATGCCTGGATTGTGGGCTCGATCCCCAGTAGGGGGCGTGCAGGAGGCAGCCGATCAGTGATTCTCATCATTGATGTTTCTATCTCTCTCTCCCTCTCCTTTCCTTTCTGAAATCAATAAAAATATATATTAAAAAATAAAAAAAGAGTGAGGACAGTCTTGTGGGACAGAGTCCTTATCCTGTCAGATCAGCTTAGTTCTGAATAATTATAGTCAGAGCTGAATTAAATTGATGGAGACACAGTTGGTGTTACAAAATTGAATGAAGTGTTGGTTATGAAAGAAAAAAATACTAAGTACATTTATTTAGGAAAAATTAATGTGTGAAAAATAAACTTCTAAAAAGTAAACAATTTTACTTATTGTATAGTCATTCTTTTATCACTTTTTAGCATTTGATTTTCTCCTTGCTATTCTTTTATATTAAATTTTTCTATGTAGATAATGCTTCCTTTGAAACTTAGTATTAGTTTTAAGTTTATCAAAATTTACAAGTGTATTATCAAATAAAAAACAAAAATCTGATTCTCCTTTATGAAAGACAGAATTTAGCACAGACTTATCTATCTCATATTTATCATAAATAACTTGAGAATAAGGACTATATTTAATTAGGATTTTCTTTTTCAGAGATTAACAGAGTACTTAAAACATGATGGGTACTCACTAACTAGCTGGAAGAGAAATATATTATAAGAAAAAAAAACTCAGATAAAAGACTGGAAATGGGAAGAGGGAAAAACACTAACAGAAAACTGAAAAAGAAAGGAGTACAGAATGAGAAAGGGTAATACTGAATTTGGCCAAAGAATACTCTTTTTAAAATATATTTTATTACAGAGAGGAAGGGAAAGGGACAGAGAGTCAGAAACATCGATGAGAAACATCAATCAGCTGCCTCCTATACACCTCCTACTGGGATGTGCCCACAACCAAGGTACATGCCCTTGACCAGAATCGAACCTGGGATCCTTCAGTCCGCAGGCCGACGCTCTACCCACTGAGCCAAATTGGTCAGGGCAGGCCAAAGAATATTTTATCTTCAAGAAAGTAATTTCAGATAAAAAAAACCCAACCATGAAAGGATAATAAGATCACAGAGGTAAGACATGAAAAAACTTGTTGCAAGAAATCTTGTAATAAGGGACCCAAAGTTGCCCAAAAAAAATCTTGAAAAAGAAGAACCAAGTTGGGGGCTCACAATTCCTGCTTTTAAAACAGGGGTGGGAACCTTTTTTCTGCCAAGGGCCATTTGGATATCTATAACATCATTCATGGGACAAACAAAATCGTCAACTTTAAATTTAGCCTGCTATATTTGGTCAAACATCTAACTAACTTACTCCTAATGCCTTGCCAGGTCCAGACCAAATGATCTGGCAGACCTTATACAGCCCTCGGGCTGGACATTTCCCCACCCCTGCTGTAAAAGTTACTACAAAGCTACAGCAACCAAAACAGTGTAATATTGGCTTAATGCTAGATATTTAGATGAGTGAAAATGAATTAAGAGTAAAAAATATAAACCTTTACTTTTATGGTCAATTGATATTTGACAGGATTGCCACAACAATTCAATGGGGAAAGAATGTCTTTTCAATAAAAAGCACTGGGACAACCAGATGGTGATATGCAGAAATATAAAGTTGAATTCCTACATCATACCATACATAAAAATTAACTCAAAATGAATCAATGACCGAAACATAAAAGCTAAAATTATGAAACTTTTAGAAGAAAATATACGTAGCCTTGAATTATGCAATGATTTCTTATATATGACATCAAAAGCAAAATAAATCAAAGCACAACAAGTCAAAGGAAAAACAGGTATATTGAACTTTATCTAAATGTAAAATGTTTTGTGCTTCAAAGGACACTATCAAGAAAGTGAGAAGGTGAGCACCAGAATGGGAGAAACTATTTGCAAATCAGATATCTAATATGGGAACTGTATCCAAAATATATATTAAAAACTCCTTAAATGCAGTATTAAAAAAACAAATGACAATTTTTAAATGAGCAAAGAATTTTAATAAACATTTATCCGAAGAAGATATACAAATTAACAAAAAGCACAGGAAAAGATGCTCAACATCATTAGCCATCAGAGAACTGCAAATCAAAACCACAATGAGAAACTACTTCATACCCACTTTAATGACTAAAATGAGAAAGATAGAACATAAGTGTTGGTGAAAATGCAAAAACCCTTCAAAGATTGCTGCTGGGATTATAAAATGTTGCAGCCACTTTGGTAAATATTTCGGTTTCTCAATAAGTTAAACAGCATTACCATATCACCCAGCAATTTCATTCCTAGGTATATAAGCAAGAGAACTGAAAACATGTCCATACAGAAATCTACATGTATGTAGTTTTTGTACATGAATATTCATGGCAGCATTATCCATAGTTGTTTTATACATTTGACAAGTATTCAAATGTCCATCACTGATAAATGCATAAACAAATTGTGGTATATTCCTATAATAAAAGATTATTTGGTAACAAAATGGAAGTACTGATACATGCTATGACATAAATGAACCTAGGAAATAATATGTTATGTGAAAGAAGCCAGTCACAAAGACCACATCTTGAAAGACTCCTTTTATATGAAATATCCAGAATAGGGAAATTCATAAAGAAAGTAAATTACTAGAAATAGGAAGTGACTTCCGGTTTATATGAGAATTTTTCATGGCATGATGAAAATGTTCTAAAAATTATATAGTAGTGATTACACAACTCTGTGGATAAATTTAAAAGCACCAACTTGTATACTTATTTAAAAGGGTGAATTTGCCCAGCTGGTGTAGCTCAGTTGGTTGAGCATCTTCCCATGCACCAAGAGGTCACCGGTTCAATTCCATGCTACGGTATTTGTCTGGGTTGTGGGCTCAACCCCCAGTAGAGGGTGTGCAGGAGGCAGCAGATCCATCAATGTTTCTCTCTCATTGATAGTATCTCTTTCTCCTTCTTCCTACCTCTCTCTCTCTAAAAAAAAATCATAAAAACATTTTTTAAAAATAAATAAATAAAAGGGTGAATTTTGTGGTATGTGACAATTCTCAATAAACCTGTTAAAAAAAAAACAGTTAAGAGATACTTGGTAGATATTGAGAGGTTCCAATATAACTAATAGGAGGGGCATAATAGAAAAATGGAGGATGTGATAAAGAAGCAATATTTGAAGAGTTAACCAGTATTTTTTAGAATTGAGGAAGAAATCAATTTCTCAGATTGAAAGTGTATCTTGTGTTCCAAGAAAGATAATAAAAATATATCCACATCTAGATACATCACGATAAAATTGTGGAAAAAAAATAGATGTCAGAGAAAAAGACAGATTACCTCATAAGAAATGACAGGCAATTCCTCAGCAACAATAGAAACCAAAACACAAGTAATAACTTCAAAGTGAGAAATTTTATATAAAATATGATCATCTGTTCCTTAAAAATTGGTTTACGTTTTTCTTATTTTGGGATGTTAATTTTAATGCTGATACTACTTACTGACTATTCATTTATTGGGACTTTTAAAAATCCTGAAACAATATGCTACTGTATGTTTCTCCAGAAAATTTCACATTTAATATGACTTCAATTTTAAAGAGATATAGTTTTTTTTATTATATTACTTTTTAGGTGGATGCAATTTAAAGAATTTTATGTCTTGACAATTCTTAATGAAAGTAGCCCTTTATCATTAATTTCTCTCATCCCAGATAAAATTCCTTGCTTTGATATTTACTTTGTTTGAAATTAATATAAACGATCCAATATTCTTTTGATTAGTATCTGTACAGTATATCATTAATACCATTTTATATTTAACTTACCTATGTCTTAATAATATTTAATCCTCACCTGAGAATACATTTTTTATTGATATTTTTTAAGAATTTAGTTTTTTTTAAATATATTTTATTGATTTTTTACAGAGAGGAAAGGAGAGGGATAGAGAGTTAGAAACATCGATGAGAGAGAAACATCAATCAGCTGCCTCCTGCACACTCCCTATTGAGTATGTGCCCACAACCAGGTACATGCCCTTGACTGGAATGGAACCTGGGACCCTTCAGTCCTCAGGCCAACACTCTATCCACTGAGCCAAACCGGTTAGGGCTGATTTTTCTTTTTTAAGAGAGGGGAAGAGGGAGAAAGAGAGAAGGAAAGAGAAACTTTGATGTGAGAGAGAACATTGATTGGTTGCCTCCAGTATGCCACAGGGGATTGAATCCACAACCTGAGTATGTGCCCTGACAGGGAATCAAACCTACAACCTTAGTGTATATGGGATGACGTGCCAATCGAGTAACATCAGCCAGGGCTATCTATGTCTTTATATTTAAAACTAGAGTCCCAGAGAAACCAAGATGGCGGCATAGGTAAGCACCTAAACCACTGCCTCGCACAACAATTTCAAAACTACAACTAAAAGACAGAACGGACACCATCCAGAACCACAGGAAAGCTGGCTGAGTGGAAATTCTACAACTAGAAGGAAAGAGAAAAGCTCACAGAGACCTGGAGGAATGGCAAAGGATTGAGATACGGCAAAGGGTCTTGGTGTGTGCAGAGAGGAAGGGCGGCTGAGAGCCTGTCTGAATTTCTCTGGCAGGAGGGGGAAGGAAGCCCCCAACTGCACTGAACCCCCATTCCGACTGCACTGAACCCCAGTTCCAGGTGAAACCCCGTGGACCCAGGCTCATACAGAGGAAGTCTGGACTGTCAGGTAGAGAGAAAGGCACTCGGAGACTCGGAGACCTGGGGGAGGGGGTCTGGAGGTGCGTGCGCCAGTGCGTACAAAGACTGCGGAGGTTGCCACAGGCTTTCCCTAGCAGAAGGGAGTCAGAAGCTCCCTACTGCACTGAACCCCATTTCTGACTGCACTGAACCCCAGTTCCAGGCGAGCCCCTGGGGACCCACGCTCTTGCGGGGGGAATCTGGACTCTCGGGCGGAGGCTCAGAAGCTGGGGAAGGCAGAGGTCTGGAGGCACGCGTGCACGTGCAAAAGGACAGGGCTGATGGAAAGCCAAGACTGTCTGCTACACCCTGAGACTCCACCCCATCCAAGCTGAACACAGAGGCTTTTGCAATTTGGCAAGTCTAATCCTATAAGGCTGTCTCCAGCACTGAACTTCTCCCAACAGACTAGAGGAATGCAAGAATCAAGACAGAGAATTGAAATACAAAGAAGCAAAAAACACTCAACCCAAAAAGAAAAAAGAAAAAAAAAATCCAAAAAGCTGAAGATAGTGTAAGAGCCTCTGGGACAACTTCAAGCATACCAACATCAGAATTATGGGGGTGCCAGAAGAAGAGATAGAGCAACATACTGAAAACCTATTTTAAGAAATAATGACTGAAAACTTCCCCCACCTGATAAAAGAAATAGACTTACAAGTCCAGGAAGTGCACAGAACCCCAAACAAAAGGAATCCAAAGAGGACCACACCAAGACACATCATAATTAAAATCCCAAGAGCAAAAGACAAAGAGAGAATATTAAAAGCAGCAAGAGAAAAACAGTTAATTACCTACAAGGGAGCACCCATACGATTGTCAGCTGATTTCTCAACAGAAACTATTGAGGCCAGACGGGAGTGGCAAGAAATTTTCAAAGTGATGAGTAGCAAGAACCTACAACCAAGATTACTCTACCCAGCAAAGCTATCATTCAGAATTGAAGGGCAGATAAAGAGCTTCACAGATAAGAAAAAGCTAAAGGAGTTCATCACCACCAAACCAGTATTATATGAAATGCTGAAAGGTATTCTTTAAAAAGAGGAAGAAGAAAAAAGTAAAGATAAAAATTAAGAACAACAAATACTTATCTATCAACAAGTGAACCTAAAAATCAAGTGAATTAAAAACCTGAGGAACAGAAAATAACTGGTGAATATAATAGAATCAGGGGCATAGAAAGGGAGTGGACTGATAATTTTCAGGGGGGAAAGGGGGTATGGGGGGGTGCAGGAAGAGACTGGACAAAAATCATACACCTATGGATGAGGATAGTGGGGGGGAGGTAAGGGCAGAAGGTGGGGTGGGAACCGGGTGGAGGGGAGCTATGGGGGGAAAACGGAGAAACAATTGTCATAATCTGAATAAAGATTTATTTAAAAAATAAATAAATAAAAATAAAACTAGAGTCCCGGTGCACAAAATTAGTGCACGGGGCAGGGGGAGGGGACACTCAACCCAGCCTGCACCCTCTTGCAATCTGGGATCCCTCGGGGGATGTCCGACTGCTGGTTTAGGCCCTATCCCACAGGACATCCCAACCACTGGCTCCTAACCACTCGCCTGCCTGCCTGCCTGATCACCCCTACCTGCTCGTCTGCCTGCCTGATTGCCCCTAACTGCCTCTGCCTCAGCCCCAGCCACTGTGGCTGCATCCAGAAGGACGTCCAGAATAACATCTGGAAGGTCATTCGGCTGGCTGTCCGGTCTAATTAGCATATTATGCTTTTATTATTATAGATGAGTTTCTCTTCAACAGCATATAATATGGTCTTAGATTTTTATCTAATTTGGCAGTTTTTACTCTTAATTGGTTTATTTAGATAATTTACATTTAATGTAATTATTAACATCACTGGATTTAAATCTACCATCTTGCTAGTTGTTTTCTACTAGTCCTATGTTTTTTATCCCTTTGTCTTCTTGCCTTCTTTTGGATTAAGTATTTATTATTTATTTATCTTGAAAAAGAAGACAAAGACAAAAATACATTTTATGAAGCTAGTTTAATTTTGAAAGCAAAACCAAACCAATTTTAGTTGTGAAATCTTAAACTGGTAATATTAAAATATATTAACAAATCATGATTAAGCAGGTTTTATACAGAGAATGTAAGAATGGGTCTATTTCTGAAAAGCTATTAATGCTAGTTATAATTATCAATGAATTATATATCTTCTAAAAATGCAAAATAACATTCAATAAACTTAACTCTAAGTTGTGATTAAAACCCTTATCCAACTTAGTGGAACAGTAGAAAAGTTCTCTGACATGACAACATATTAACAGTCACAAATAATAATTAAAATAAAGAAACATTCCAACAGAGTCAATAAAAAACTAAATGTTTGTTGTTACTACTTTTATTTAACATTGAATAAGTGTGTAGGATTTCAGGCTGGCAGCCAAGCTGGTACCAGTCACCAGCCAGCATCAACTTGAAGGCTGAGCAAAGATATCTCCAGATTATCCCAGCCCAGAGCTTAAGAGCCAACCTGACTTCAGTAACTTCATCTACGGCAAGCAGAGCAGAGCAAAGGCAACCCTGCTACACTGTTTAAATTCCTGACACCATGAAAAGTAATAAAATTATTTTTGTTATGATAAGCCGACAAGTTTTGAGGTATTCACTGTAACAATAAAACAGTAGGCAAAGATTTTTTTAAAGCATAATCACAAAGTAAAAAACTTAACTAAATTAACAATTTTTAAACTTCTATACAACCAACACATTTTCATCAAAGTGAAAAGTCACTGAGAAGACATCTCCAATATATATAACTGTGCAGCATATATGTACAATAAAAAATACACCGCCTAATTTGAAAAAATGGGCCAATGATATGAACAGACAATTTACAAAAGAAATTTAGATAACGAAGATTTTCAACCAATCAAAAAATAAAAATAACAATCAACTATCACTTAATAACCAGTCATATTGGTAAATATTTTAAGTCTGATAATATCAAATTCTTTCAAGATCAAAAGAAATGGAAACTTGCATCTACTCCTTGCAAGAGGACATGGTTCAGAAAAACCAGGGATTTACAGCAGGTGGCAGTATCCCCCGACCCCCACCTGCTGGGGGTGTGGATGGCAGGAGCTTGGGGGTTCACTTGAGAGCTGTGGAGGGGTCAGCCTGAAGGTTGGGCAGGTGTGGTCTGCTGACAGCCATGAGGTGAGAGCTGTCCCAAGTCACAACATAGACCTATGACCTGTGAAATGTTAATTGCACAATCCTCAGAGAGCATTGTTCAATGCTAATCATTTCAAGGTGCCAGTTCAGTTTTAGAAACATACCCTTCTGTAACTCCCACAGCTATGTGTAAGAAAACAGTACAAGAATGTCCCTTGTGACACTTATCGTGAAAAGTTATAAACACCTTATGTATCTATTATTAGAACAGATACATTAATTGTACTATACTCATACAATGAAATACTATTCAGTAATTACACTGAATGATTTATATTACATGAATAAACATGGATAAATCTGAAAAACAAAGATTAGTAAAAAAAAAAAAGCAGGTTGGAAAACGATACATACATTGTAATGCTATATGTTTTAAAACATGCTAAACAAAAATACATATAAACATGTGTGATACAAAAATGTACAACACTTTCATAGGAGTAATCATCATAAATCCCTCTTCAGTGAAGAAAGGAAGGAGAGATAATTGTGTTGGGTAGATTATATATGAGGTTTCTTAAATTTAAATTTAGATTTAGACTATTGTATAACAAAGATGAATCTCTGAAACCATAAGGTAAATTGACACAAAAGAATATTTTATTTCTATCACCTGTTTTCAGTTATTTAACACAGAAAGGTGAGCCCTGGCCAGTGCGGCTCAGTTGGTTGAAGCGTCATACCATACACCAAAAGGTGGTGGGTTCGATTTACAGTGAGGGCACATACCTAGGTTTCCAGTTTGATCCCCAGTTGGGGCGTTTACAGGAGGCAACTGGTTGATGTTTTACATTGATTATCTCTCTCTCTCTCTCTTTCTCTCTCTGAAATCAGTAAGAAAAATAAAATAAGTTGAAGCATGTGTCAAAGGTTAATGTTTATTAAAGTAACATAGTAGGTACCACACATGCATTTTTATTGTATTATGTTATAGTCTGTTTGCAATGTTTTAAAACATTTTAAGTTTTAAGAAATACAAGTGAAAAGGATTTGAAATCTTGATTGTGGAGAAGACACAAAATTCAATATATTAACTGATATGATTACTAGTGAAAATACAGTAATTGAATAGCATGAAAGCAATTTATGGAAAGATTTGAAACGGTGCCATTTTTAGACAGATGCTCCCTTAATACATTTAATAATGTATAGATACAAAACATATACTATTTGAATTTTTCTGCTGTAGAAAATTAAGATTTAGACAGGTAGTAATCAAAGACAAATCTCTGAAACAATAATATAAATTTACACAAAAATATTTTATTTGTTGTAGCAACATTTGAAGTTACCTGTATTCTAGAAGACATATCTCTTTTGGAGGATACAGTAATTAAAATGCAATGAATTCTGAATACCAATATTTCAATGGAAAATGCTTTGATTTTATTAACTGACACAATTTAAAGGTGATCTATTGAAACTTTCTTAAGCCTTCCAGTCTGTAAATTGCAAAATTATTGGATAACTTCAGGCTTTATTAAAAATAGTTAGAATTTATTAAAAAACAAAAATTCACTTTTTGTAATGGACCTACACTTAAATAACAGAACTAGAATCTATATTTCATCTATCTGGTCTTTGGTGTCTAAGCTTTATAGTAATCACCTGTTCTTTCAAGTGGGTGTTAATCATCCCTTAAACTATGAGGGTAGGGAATGCGTTTCGTGCATCTCCCTTTTCCCAGTGCCTGATCTGTAACAGATGTTCAAGAAGTAATGTTTTTGTTGACTGAATGAAATGGATCTAGCTCAGATCTCTGCAATGGATTGTAGGGCCAAAGCAATCATTGTGGGACAAACCCACTGTATCTTTTAGCTTTGGATTCAGGTAATTATTTAGAGAGGATCTATTAATAGAGGTTATCTATCCTCAGGAGCTCTACTCTTATTCCTACTCCCTTAATATCTCAGGCAGTAAGCAAACCATTTGTATCTGAAATTCCCTTCAAGGTAGACCAACAGACTGCTTTTTAAATATATAATAAAAATGTTTTACATACATATGTATATATATGGAAATTACATACAAAATAGACAAATTATGATTCAAAAAGCCAAGACTCATTACTAATATAGATAATGATGAAGACTGAGATAAGTTCACCAGATTTTGAAAAGAGAATATAGCCCTGAATAATGTGGCTTAGTTGGTTGAGCACTGACCGGTACACTGAAAGGTCACCTGTTCAACTCCCAGTCAGGACACATTCCCAGGTGGAGGATTCTATCCCCAGTTGGGGTGTATTGGAGGCAACTGATCAATGGTTGTCTCTCACATTGATGTTTCTCTCTCTCTCTCTGTCTCTGTCTCTGTCTCTCTTTTTCTCTCCCCTTCTTCTCTCTCCCTAAAAAGAATCAATTAAAAAAATATATAAAAGAGAGGATATAACTCATTATGCACAAAAGAACTATTTCAGTAGAGTAGTGGTAACAGAGGCAAATCACCTTTTATAAATATAACAATAATCTAGATTTCTTATATTTATAGACTATGTGGCAAATCCTATTGTGTTAATCCATAATAAGAAGCAATCATAATAGGAAAGAAAATTCTACATATCTTTATCAGTCAAGCTGAAAGGTAAGTTATCAACTATCTGAGATTATAATATTTTACTAGTGGCCCGGTGCACGGATTCGTGTACATTGAAAGGAAATAATTATGGTGGGGGGCAGGGCCACCACCCAGCTCCCAGGCGTTGAGGGAGCCCCGCCCCCCACTGCCACAGCTGGTTGCTGTCTGCAGGGTGATCGGCAGGGCAATCAGGTCCCCGCTCACACTGCCTTGGCCTGGCGCTGCCCAATCACCTGCTCCACCATACCATCGGAGCCAGCAGCACCTTCACTGCCGCCCACTGCCAGCGCCGCATCGCCGATGCCTGCCATGTTTTGCGCCACCCCCTGGTGGTCAGCGCATGTCATAGCAAGCGGTTGAACTCTCGGTCAATTGGACCACCCAAGGGGACAATTTGCATATTAGGCTTTTATTATACAGGATATACATTTTGATAAAACAGGAACATTAAGAGAAAAAAAAAAAACCTCCTTTTTAAAGTACAGCAATTTATTAAACAAATACCTTTTACTTTTCTAATTTTTGTTCTGAAACAGGAGGAAACATCAAAACAGTTTAAGAATGCTGAGGACCAAAACTCCAAATTGCAAGATTTAAGATGGTAGGTGAAAAGTAAACAAAAGTTGATAGTATACCATTATAGGAAAAGGAAGTCATATACACAATAAAACTTTTTCCTATGCTATATTATTTACTAATTAATATAATGATGCTAAATAATAAGTCGTTTTTAATAATATATTATATGTGTAGGACTATATTCTAGGCAACTGGTCACTCCTTAAATTCACAAGAAATGTAAAACCTAGGTCTACCATATGTTCTTTTCCCCCTTTTTTTTTTTAAATAAAGATAATAGCTCTGGCCGGGTGGCTCAGTTGGTTAGAGCATTGTCTCAATAAACCAAGGTTGTGGGTTCAATCTCCAGTCAAAGCACATTAAAAAAGCAACCAATGAATACATCAATAAGTGAACAACAGCCCTGGCTGGTGGGCTCAGTTTCTTGAGCACTGATTGTCCCATGCACTGAGAGGTCACTGGTTCAATTCCTGGTCAGGACACAGGTCCAGAGTGAGGGCTCGATCCCCAGTACGGGGCATGAAGGAGGCAGCCAATTGATGTTTCTCTCTCTCCTCCTCCCTTTCTTCCTTCTTATCTCTCTAAAATAAAATTTTAAAAATCACACAGTTTTTAAAAAGCCATTAGTAAAAAAAAAAGTCATTAGTTTTAAAAAGATCATGTTTCTCTCTCTAAAAATCAATAAATAAAAAAATAAACATAAATTTTACCATCTTAGCCATTTTTAAGCATAGAGTTCAATGGTATTAAATACATTCACATTGTGCAACTATCACCACCATCCATCCCAATAACACCATATGTTCTTTTAAGAGTACTTAAATAACATCCTAATTTTGTTCAGTGCAACTAATGGATAAAAGGGCAAAGCAGAAAGAAAGTTCAATGAGTTAACTGCAATGAATGGAAGATTAAGGTCACGTACAATGCAACTATTCTGTAGTATTCTTTCCTGGAATGTGAAACCTGAACCTAACCAAGAAGAAGCATCAGAAAACCCCAAATTAGAAGCAATCAGTTAAAAAGAAACTATGGGGGATATTTTCTTAAAAACATTGATGTTAAAAATGATAAAAGCTGTAGGAGTTACAGATGAAAGGAAACAAAGAGAACTGATAATTACAAAACTTAATCCTAGATTGTATTTATATTGAATGAAAGAAAAAACACAAAGGATAATATTTAGTCAACTAATAAAAACTGAAATATTCACAGGATATTAGAGTTCTGTAAAGCTTTACAACTTTCTGAGGATACTGTGCCCTTATTCTTGAGAATAAGGATACTGTGCCCTTATTCTTCATATACATGGAAGCATCTAGGGGCCATTACTCTTAAATGGTTCAGAACAGCAAAAACAAAAAAGCAGGTGAATTTGGAAAAAAGGATAAAGGCCATATTAGATAGTCTATAATATTCTTATTCTCAGATATACAGAAACTAACTCAAATGCTTTTCACAGTCTCATGATCTAAGATTAATCCTTAGCAAATAAAATCTACTTTAAGCTTGTTGGTTTAAGTAGAGCAGACATGTCTTTTGAGTTATTGATATAACATGTAACATTTATATTTCACCCAGGATTAACAAAAATAAGTTCAAATTATTAGAACTGATAAATGAATTAAGTATAGTAACAGGATACAAGATAAATATCCAGAAATCAGTTGCATTTTTATACACCAATAAAGAATTATCAGAAAAGGGAAATTAAGAAAACAATCCCATTCACAATTGCTTCAAAAAGAATAAAATCCCTAGGAATAAATTTAACCATGTATGTAAAATACCTGTAATTAGAAAATTATAAGACATTGAAGAAAGAAATTAAAGAACATACAAATAAGTGGAAGAATTATACTATGTTCATGGATAAAAAAAATTAATATCATTAAAATGTCCTTACTACCCAAAGCAATCTATAAATTCAACACAATTGCTACCAAGATATGAATGGCGTATTTCACAGAACTAGAACAAATATTCCAACAATTTATATGGAACCACAAAAGACCCCAAATAGCAACAGCAATTTTGAGAAAGAAGAACAAAGTTGAAGGAATCATATTACCTAATATCAAACTATACAACAAGGCCACAGTTAAAACAGCATGATAGTGGCATAAAAACAAACATATAGATATAGATCAATGGAACAGAACAGAAAGCCCAGAAATAAACCCATGCCTTTATAGTCAATTAATAGTTGACAAAGGAGGCAAAAACATACAATGGGCCAAAAACAGACTACTCAATATATGGTGATGGGAAAATTGGACAGATACTTGCAAAATAATGAGACTAGGCCACCTTCTTTTACCACACACACAAGAATAAACTCAAAGTGAATTAAAGACTTAAATGTTAGATTTGCAACCATAAAAATCCTAGAAGAAAACAAAGGCAGTAAAATCTCTGATATTTCTCATGGCAATAATTTTTCTGATGTATCTCCTCAAGAAAGAAAAAAATAAACAAATGGGACTATATCAAAGTAAAAAGTTTTTGCACAGCAAAGGAAACCATCAACAAAATGAGAAGACAGCTCACTAGCAGAACATATTCATCAATACATCTGATAAGGGCTTAATATCCAAAATTTATGAAGAACTTATAAAATCCAACACCAAAAAATAAACGATCCAATTTAAAAATGGGCAGCCCTGGCTGGGTGGCTCAGTTGGTTGGAGCATCAACCATACACAAAAAGGTTTAAAGTTTGATTCCTGATCAGGGCACATACCTAGTTTGTGGGTTCCATCCCCGGTTAGGGTGTGTATGGGAGGCAACCGATCAGTGTTTATCTTTCTCTCCTTTCCTCTCTCTCTCTAAAATCAATAAAAACATGTCCTCGAGTGAAGATTAAAAAAGAAATAGCCAAAGGACCTGGATAGGCACTTCACCAAAGAGGACATACAGATGGCCAATAGATACATGAAAAGATGTTCAATGTCACTAATCATCAGAAAAATGCAAATTAAAACCACAATGAGCTATCACCTCACACTTGTCAGAACAGCTATCATCAATAAATCAACAAATAGCAAGTGTTGGTGAGGATGTGGAGAAAAGGGAACCCTTGTGCACTCTTGGTGAGAATGCAGATTGGTGCAGCCACTGTGGAAAGCAGTATGGAGTTACCTCAAAAAATTAAAAATGGAACTGCCTTATGACCCAATGATTCCACTTCTGGAAATTCACCTGAAGAAACCCAAACCACTGATTTGAAAGAATACAGGCACCCCTATGTTCATTGCAGGATTATTTACAATAGTCAAGATTGGATGAGTGGATAAAATAGCTATGGTGCATTTACACAGTGGAATACCACTTGAGTGACACAAAAAAAGAAGGAGTTTTTACCCTTTGCGACAGCATGGATGGACCTAGAGAACAGTATGCTAAGTGAAATAAGCCAGTCATAGAAAGACCAGTACCATATCATTTCACTCATGTGGAATCTAATGATCAAATTAACCTAGCAAGCAAAATAGAGACAGACTTATAGAGAGCAGGCTGACAGCTGTCAGGGAGGTATGGGCGGTGGAGGGATTGAGAAAAAAAAGAGAAAGAGAGAAAAATAACTCACTGATATGGACAACAGTGTGAAGTTTTTAGGGTTTAGGAATTGGGTGATGATGGAGGTGGTGATGGGTGGTGAAAGAGAGTATAGGGGGATAAATTATGATGGAAAAAATTAAATTTAATTTTAAAACTTTTTAAAAAGATCACTTAAAAACACTGTTTGGTGACTAAGTTGTAAATGAATGAAGCAAAAACACATAAATTAATTTTTCCCACCAGAAAAGTGATTACAAATTTATCTTATATTTTGTTGAAAATATTTGTAAAAATTATTTTGTAAAATTTTAAAAAAGCTTTTAAACTGAAAGTCCAATAACTGCATTTGATGTCTATGAAATATGTTTCTAAAGGTTATAAATGTATTAATAAATTTGACTCCCTAGTTTTCATTAGAAATTGAGGGTTTTAGGAATAAAATCTATAATATATAATGAAAACTACTAGGAATAGCTTTATGGTACTCCAGAAGGGCCCCTGGAATACCTCAAAGATGTTTTCTCTCCTTACGAAAGAAAAAATGTAAAATACTCAGGCTTGTTCTTTTTTAAAAATATGTTTTTATTTATTTCAAAGAGGAAGGGAGAGGGAGAGGGAGAGGGAGAGGGAGATAGAAACATCAATGATCAGAGAGAATCATCAATTGGCTGCCTCCTGTATGCCCCCTACTGCGGGTCAAGAGGAAACCTGGGCATGTGCCAATAACTGGGAATGGAACCTGGCAATCTATTGGTGCATGGAAGTACAACTTTGAATTTAGTTATGAATATTCTAAATTACTGTGTTAATCTGAACCTCTCCTAAAACAAAATTAAAGAAAAAGTTCAGAGAGTAAATATGAAAGGACTAAGCAAGGGATGACTGGGTTTTCCTATGGCTATTACTTTTTATTTCAGGATAATCTGCACATGGATAATCAACTTCCATGATGGGCTATGAGCATTTCACAATTTTGTTTATTCTTAAAAATTCAATTAATAGTATGCATGAATAGGCAATGAAGCTATAAAACTAACCATGAGTGAATGATCAATGGGATATGGTTTAGACTTTGTCACCCATCTATTTTTGAAACTTGAGAATAAGTAAACTGCAAAAAGTCATCTGACTTGATTTTAATGTTTTACTCTAGACTATGACTGTATAAAATACCTGAACTAGAAGCATTGATCTTTATGAATATGTTCTGAACAGGCATATTTCCAGAAATTCTAAAACATTTTCCTTCTTGAAGTCCACCTAAATCAATAGAATCTCAGAGGTTTTATTCAACTATAAAGCTATTATCGTTCTTGCCAAATTAATTTTAACAAATTTGACCACATTTCTACCATTATATCATTTCTAAACTGTGCTGTTATATGAGAGCTTTAAACTAAATAGCATCTAAGTTCAGATACTAAAAATCTTTATGATCTGATGCAATACTATTTCATTATCACCTGCATTTACAAATTCAGCATCAAATTTCAGAAGGGCACTGGACTCAGGAAGAATACCTATGTTCTTGTTCACTAAACAACTACTTATTCATTGTAAAATGAAAGGACTGATCACCATACAACCTAAAGAAAATGTGGCAGAAAAGACATTTTAAATGTTCAAGAGAGAATAAAATGAAAATGGAAAATACAAGAAAATTCAATTCAATGGGCATTTACCAATTGTTTTCCATATTTTAAGCACAAAGTTATGCATTAAATAAAACTGTCATTTAGGATTAAATCACAGCATTTGCCATTAATTACTGAACCTCTCTATGTCTAAAGTTCCTAATCTATATAATGAGGTTTGCAAAATCTAAATCCTTCACTTCTCAAATTCCATGTTGACAGACTAGAAATTGGGATAGTTCTCCCAAATCCACAAAAAGTGTAATTTTAATATGATTATGAAACCCTCGTAGTGTATACTTAAAGATATCAAAATTCCAAATGATAAAAATTTTAACATAACTTTATTTTAAAAGTTCCAAAATACATCCACATTTAAGGGAAGAATCCCCATATCTTCCTTTATTCACAGGAACTACTTTTAAACTCTGTCAAGTTAGGAGGAAACTAAGCTGAATTCTACAAACAGTAGCCTATAATATTAGAACCAATACTCACAAACATTAGTAAAATATTTTCCCTTTAAGAACTAGATATTTGTTAAATTCCTATAAAACAGCTTCAAAATATCACAAAGTCATAAATTATACTCACAAAATATATTAAGAAGTTCAACTAAATCTGGTGGCCTTACTGAGAATCAGTATGGGAAATAGGAACTTGAATTCTCAATGTATCATACACTAGTTGTCTAATTTGGGCAAATTATTTGACCACATCTCAGTTTCTTCAAGTGTAAAATGGAATAACTATAAAACTTTTCTCACAGAATTCTTATGAGAATGAAATACATACATGCAAAGTTCTAATCACATATAATCTATATATAAAAGCCTAATATGACGTGTCCCTCCACTCTTCCTACCATTCGCTATGATGCGCACTGACCACCAGGGGGGAGATGCTCAACGCAGGATCTGCCCCCTGGTGGTCAGTGCCTCCCACAGCCAACCTCCCATGGCTGGCCAACCTCCCGCAGTCCCTCCCCCCTGCCAGCGGGCCCCAATTGGAACCTCCCACGGCCCCTCCCCCCGGCTGGCCAACCTCCCACGGCCGCAATCACCCCAATCACCAGCCAGGCCGAGGGACCCCACCAGTGCATGAATCCATGCACCCGGCCTCTAGTACTAGCATAAAAAAGATGTAAATAGACAATTTACAGGAAAAAGAAAAGTAACAATTATGTGAAAATATATTAAATCTCACTAATAACCAAAGACATACAAATGTTAACAATCTTGAGTCATCAATGTGCACCAAACAGATTATCAAAGGTTAAAACAACAACAAAGTACCTAGAATTGAGTAAGGTGTGGCAGTGCATTCACTCTCATACTATTTTAGAGTGTAAATTGTTACCATTATCTGGAAAGCAGTTTGGTAACAAATACCAAAATTTTGATCCAGCAATTTCATTTAGGAATTATCTTGTATAAATAATCCACAAGGTTGTAAAGTCAAATCTGCAACAATGTTCAAGATGAAACTATTCCATTTCCAAAATTAAAATAATCTAAATATTTATTAATGGGCATTAATAAAATTATAGTATATCCATAAAATGACTTTGCAGTCATTAAGAAGTGATTGGTATTCTCTACAATCATGAAAAAAGTGCTCTACAACATACTTTGAGTAAAAAGGCAAATTAAAAAACAGAGTACGCCTATGTATTTATAAACATGTATATTTACAAAGAGGGAAAATTCAATGATACAACGTTTATGTGGTTACCTCCAGATAGTAGGATTTGAGTGATTTAACTTTCTTATGTGACTCTTTCTGCATTACTTACTTGCTATATGATAGATTTTCTTTATAATAAAAAAACTTGCTTTCATTTAAATAAAATAATTATAGAACTAAAGAGGAATACCCATTCCTCCTCCAATCATTATTTTCACTGCATAAAACTACCAATCCAAGCAAACATTGTGTGAAGGAGGGAAAACATACTTTTGAATGTATCCTAAGAATAGATGAACCTGACAGCTCAGGGAAAAACAAGAGTAAGACCAATTATGGTGACAAGTTTCAACAATATCTCTATTGTAAAACATATCTAGAATTAATCTAGATTGACTAGAGTCCTCCTACACACTACAAGAAATAAAAATAGGAACCTGAATAAGGAAGAGAAAGACAAAAGAAGTAGCTAAGAAAGCACATTCTTAATATTGCTTTCCCAATGACTTTCTTCCCCATTTCAATTCTATTTTGTATTGGTTTCAGGTGTACAGTTTAGTGGTTAGACTATCATATACTTTACATAGTGTGCCCCTCAATATTTCTAGTACCCCAACCAGCACCATACAGATCACAATATTACTGACTATTTTCCAATGCTTTACATACTTCCCCATGATTATTTTGTAACTACTAATTTGTGCTTCTTAGTCCCTTCACCTTTCACCCAGTCCCCAAACCTCCCATCCTCTCTAGCAATGACCAGTTCTGTGTGTTCAAGAGTCCCTTTCTCAAGTGACTCAAAGTAATTGAAAGAATTATTTAACATGAAAACAAGAAAAAGGAACTAGAGGACTTAAGTGGTTTCAGGAAAATTGACTGAAACCTAAATTGTTTTAACTTGTCATATGCTGATATAAGAAAAACCTGAGAACATACAAATATTAACATTTCCTAATATCAACACATGAAACCTATTTTTCCCTTATAAAAAATTTCTAGTGCTTAACTTCCCTATTTGAAATCAGGAAAAAAAAAAAATACTATACAAAGAGTAAGTTCAAAGCAACAAGGGGAACATGAAACAAGAGTCAACAAGCTGAAGAGTATGGTTCCAATTTTTAACTTATTCAGTCTCAATTCCCTAATAAGTAAAATAAGAAGATTGACAAGAGCTCCAAATATATTTAATAAAGCATCAAAAAATATGACATGCTTTTTGAAAGAACTGCATACTCTGGAAAAAAAGAAGTTATATTGCTGAAGTACTAGTAAGTTCAAGGAATTCTGTACACCATTTTACCTACCCTCTTTGGAGAATCAAAATGCACTATACTGCAGAAAAGAAAATGTTTTACTTTGTATAACACACTGTTTCTCATAATTAGTGACAAACTAACCAATAAAGAAATGATTTCAAAAGCATCTATCTTTGTTATGGAATGAATATAATGTATAGCATGGTGATTATAGTTTATAATATTGTATTGTACATTTGAAAGTTGCTGAGTAGTCTTTTAAAAATTCTCATCACAATAGTAACTATGTATGGTAAGAGACACTAACCACATTTATTGAGGTGATCTTTTCACAAATAACAAATCATTATGTTGTATACTTCAAACTAATATAGTGCTATATGTGAATTATACGTCAATTTTTTTAAATCCCCTTAAAAAGAATAAGAAAATTTGGGGGTCATTACCATTTAGATGCTATCTAAATCCAGGGAGTTGGATTATTTCACCAAGAGAGTAATTATAGTACAAAGAATAGAAATTGTGTAAGGACTGAGGCCTGGGGCATGTGTGAAGAGATGAACAGGAACCAGGGGGACAAAAGGAAAAATAGAAAACTAGGAGGGGTCCTAGCTGGCTCAGTGGATAGAGCATCAACCTGAGGACTGAAAAGTCCCAGGTTCGATTCCAGTCAAGGGCACATGCCTGGGTTGCGGGCTTGATCGCCAGTAGGGGACATGCAGGAGGCAGCCAATCAATGATTCTCTCTCATCATTGATGTTTCTATCTCTCTCTCCCTTCTCCCTTCCTCTCTGAAATCAATAAAGACATATTTTTAAAAAAGAAAAAAAAAAAAAACAGGTTTTCTGACTTTAAAAAAAACTAGGAGGAAAAAAAATAAAATTTTGAAAGACAAAAAAAAATGTTTCAAGGAGAATAGAGTAATAAACTGTCAAAAACTATATGTGTGTCAAGAAAGATGAGAACTGATTAAATTCAGGGATCACCATGGCCACAGTAAGAACAGGTTCAGCAGAGTTGATATGAAGCCAGATCAATAAAGAATGGTAGGAGAGCATCATAGGTAGCAAATACAATTCTGCTAAATGAAAAGCAGAGAATGGGGATAATAATAAGAGGAAGTAAAAGGTCAGGAGAGGAATTTTTTTCCCTAAGTATGTTGATGGTAATAGTAAAGAAAGGAAAATGGTGACGCAGGAGGAAGATATTTGACTAATATGAAGAGACTATATAAAACCAGGAGTGATTATCCATCTAATAAAACCCCAGTTTGATCCTCAGTCGGATAGCTCAGTTGGTTAGAGCAGTGGTCGCCAACTGGTGGTCCGTAGACTACTGGTGGTCTGTGAGGTCTGAAAGGTTGGTGACCGCTGGGTTAGAGCGTTGTCCTAATACACCAAAGTTGTAGGTTCGGTTCCTGGGTCCAGGCACATACAAGAATCAGCCAATCCTATATAAGAAAATGTTAATAAGCAAACTGTCCCTTTGGGAATTTGACCAACTGGGAGTTCGACCACTTGCTATGACATGCGCTGACCACCAGGGGGCAGTGCGGAATGAAGGAAGGCCCCTGCTGGCAGCCAGCAGCTGGGGGAAGGAAGGTCCTGGCCAGCAACCAGCAGCACAGAACAAAGGAAGGCCCCAGCCAGCAGACAGCAGCTGGGGGAAGGCCCTGACCAGCAGCTAGAAGGCCCCAATCGCCCTGATCACTGACCAGACCTAGGGACCCTGCCCCTGCATGAGTTTCATGCACCAGGCCTCTAGTGAATGAATAAATAAGCAGAACAACAAACCGATGTTTCTCTCCCTCCCTTTCTTTCTCTAAAATCAATAAAGAAAAAAGAAATCCATCCTCAAAGAAAAAGGAATGGTTGGCCCTCCCCATAAAGAGATTTTTTTTTAAATGATCACAAATGAATGAGAAGGTTATAAGTTATTACATGTTTATATATATATGTATATTCTTTATGATATACCATTTTGACCTTTTGATTAAATTAATAACTATAAGCTCCAACTGCATTGGCTAAGAAACTTTTGTCTTTGTAAGTTCCGCAAATAATGGTTAGAAGCCATTTTTTTTTAATTCTCTTCCTCCTTAAATAAGAGTCTTTTTTCTGATACTCAGAATTATCGAACTAGATAATCAAATAGATATTTGCAATGTGTTAGTTTTACAGCTTTAATATAGTGATGCCCTCATTAAGTAACTAGGACTTTGTCCCTATGCTAAATGGCATCAGCCCGAGTGCTTTCAAGTTCTCTATCTCATCACCAGGTTTTTCAGCTGTGACCTGTTTGCTGCTTGAATGCTTAAGTAAAAATAATTTTTCAACATTTACTGGTATAAATGATTTTTTTCTTCACATGCCCACTAATTCCATACTTTTATCAAAAGTCATTTGACATTGCTTAACTTAAATATGAGTAAGGCATATTTATTTTTATTTTTATTGTTGAAAGTATTACAGATGCCCTCTTGACCCCCTCTAGCCTGCAACCGCCACCACCCCCCCTCCAGGCCTTCACCACACTATTGTCTGTGTCCATAGGTTATGCATATATGTATACAAGTTCTTTGGTGATTTAATACTTAGAATTTAAATATATTAATAAGTCATTTTGCGTGGTAAAAATCCAGATTATTGCTTTGACACTAATATAATTATTTCACAATTTCAGCCATAACCTTAAAATATCTCAATACAACTGAAAAATTATTGCAATTTAATTGTTACTTTATTGAAGATCTAGAGTTTGTGGTGATTATATCATGACCAGAGGCCGAGTGCACAAATTCATGCACCAGTGGGGTCCCTCAGCCTGGCCTCCGGGATCAGGCCAAAACTGGCTCTCCAACATCCATGCTTGGGGCGGGGAGGGACACGGGAGACTGGCCAGTCTGGGAGGGACCACAGGAGGGCTCCAGGGCATGTCCGGCCCATCTCACTCAGTCCCAATTGGTCAGACCCCAACAGCAAGCTAACCTACCAGTCAAAGCATTTGCCCCCTGGTGGTCAGTGCATGTTATAGTAACTGGTCGACCAGCCAACTGTCTGCCCCCTAGTGGTCAGTGAACATCATAGCGAGCGGTTGAGTGGCCTTAGCATATCATTAGCATATTACACTTTGGTTGGTTGATTGGACAACCAGACGACTGGACACTTAGCATATTAGGCTCTTATTATATAGGATTACAAGTGTATAAGTGGCACAGCAAAAAATGATGAGAGGATCTCAAGATGATAAGTTATTAATTCTCAAATATAGTAACCTTCCATTTTGAGACCCAAATAGTTTTGCTTGTTTTCTTTTTTTGTGTGGAAGGAAGAAGGCTACATATATACAGATCTGCTGAGCAGTAGTAATCAAATCACCTAATTCTATATAAAAGTCAGAATTTTTCTTCCAAGTTACTACTAAACTTCAGGTACTTACATTAAAAGTGATAACTAATCTTCAGTTTAGCAACTTTAGGCTCATAAATTTCTTACTAAAAAAAAAATTTAAGCAAGATATACTAATTAGCCCTAACGGGTTTGGCTCAGTGGATAGAGCGTTGTCCTGAAGACTGAAAGGTCCGAGGTTCGATTCCGGTCAAGGGGCATGTACCTTGGTTGCGGGCACATCCCCAGTAGGAGATGTGCGGGAGGCAGCTGATCAATGTTTCTCTCTCATCAATGTTTCTAACTCTCCCTCTCCCTTCCTCTCTGTGAAAAAATCAATAAAATATACTTTAAAAAAAGATTTACTAATTATTTTCCCTTTTGTGTATCCAAACACCACTGGTATAATGAAAGCCAAAATGATGGTCATTTTGATCACCAAAAATATTAACATAAAGAATAACTAAAAATGTATTGAAAATTAAAATTATTCAATATAAGATATACTTAAAACTGGCATATTATGAACACTAAAGCTAAAATAATATAATGCATAAAAGCTAGAATTTAGTTTTTCAGTTAACATTTTGATCTTACAAGGTCTTCTATGTGTGACGTTCACTGCTAAGAAAAAATAACATCTCTTCTCTCTCAACTACTTCTTCCACAATACTAATAGAGATACCTGTTCTAAAACCTAAATCTGACTAACCATGTCTCTCCCTCTTTCTAAAAACTTAATAAAAAGAACCCACAACTTAATGATGTCTCATTACCTGCAAGTCTCTTTATTGCTTCTCTAAGCTTCATCTTCCAACATTTGCTAGCAGCACTTCCTGCAATACCTGAGTACTTTAAGTCTGCCTGTCCTTTCCTGCTTCTCCCACTTGCACATACTTCAATTCATTCTTTAAAAATTTGCTAAGATATCAATTTGTTTAAACATTAATATTAACTATGACTATATTACCAAGTTTAAGGTCTAGGCCTATATATTACACAACTTCTGAATGAAAAGATGCAGTCCTTGCCCTCAAAGAGTTTGACAATATGGTAACTTTCTCCCTGAAATCTTACCCCTCACAGAGCTACCTCTTTACATTAAATCTAATGTACTTATCATACTCTATTGTGATTATTTACATGACTGTTTCCCCTACTGGCCTGTAAACAGGGAGACAAGTAACTGTTTTTCATCTCTATAGTGTCAGCACCTAGCCAAATGAATTACCAATAGTTGCTCAGTGCTCAATGAATTGTAGTCAGTATAGTATGAGAGAAAAAAATTGCCAAGGAAAGAGAATGTTTTTTACAGCCACACTTTGTTATTTTACAAACATATTTAAATGAGATTTAATTTTAATCTACAGCATAACAAATATTAGCTATATTTAGGCATTAATTGTGAGTTATCTCAGAAAACAATAAATACAAACATATGACTTTAGTGTTTCACAATGCTACTACTATCTTAGATGGGACAATTCTTCACTGGGTGAGGCTGCTCCAAACCTTGGAAACGGTTAGCATTGCTGGCCCTTCCTGCTCAATATCAGTAGCTCCCTGACAGTGTGACAAATCAAAGCATCCTACATATTTAAAAATGCCCGCTAGGTGAATATTTCTCCAGAGGTGAGAACACCTGCTTACTTTTGTGATTTTGCTCAATTTTATTTGCAAATAAGTAATCTACACCATAGAGAATAGTTCCTGTGCATCTCTAAAACTAAAAATATATATATATAAGCCTAAGTGACCGAAAGACTGGTCAACTGGTTGCTATGATGCACACTGATCACCAGGGGTCAATTTGGTATAATGAAGGCCAAAATGATGGTCATTCTAATGCTCAATGCACAGAATTGGGCTCCCTCCTGTCTGGACCGGGCCTGCGAAGATAGAGCTCCCTCCTGTCTGGATCGGGCCTGTGGGGATCGGGCTCCCTCCTGTCTGGATCATCCCTGTGGGGATCGGGCTCCCTCCTGTCTGGATCATCCCTGTGGGGATCAGGCTCCCTCCTGTCTGGATCGGGCCTGCAGGGATTGGGCTCCTTCCTGTCTGGATGGGGCCTGTGGGGATCGGGCTCCCTCCTATCTGGATCGGGCCTGCAGGGATCGGGCCTGTGGGGATCGGACTCCCTCCTGTCTGGATTAGGCCTGTGGGGATGGAGCCTGTGGGGATTGGGCCTGTGGGGATCGGGCTTCTTTCTGTCTGGATCAGGCCTGTGGGAAATCGGGCCGAAACCGGCTATACAACATCTCCCAAGGGGTCCCAGATTGTGAGAGGGCGCAGGTCAGGCCAAGGGACCCACTGATGCAGGAATCCGTGCACTGGGCCTCTAGTATACATATAATTAAAAATTTATTATGAAATCATTTCTTCAAATATGAAATACAGATTTAATATATTTAGACACTCTACCTTAAGGAGATATACATAAGCAAAAGAGACTAAACAATCCATTTAATTGTAGAAATAAATAACAGTTCTATTTTTATTGGGGGGAAATAAGAAAAATTTGCTAACTACTAACAATAATATTTAACATGAGGTTAAAACTGGCAGCACCCAGGAGATTGGATGTTATACAGTTTAGCATCCCATATCATCTCCAGCTATCCTGTGAAAAGTGTTAATTCCACACTGTAGAACAGGAAGCAGTGGTATCCTTACTCATTTAGTCAGCATATTGTCCAGAATCATACTGTACAGGTCTATGGTAAACTGGATTTACAAATTACATTAACTATTTTAAATCAACTTTCACAAAATAAGAATGACTTTAAAAGATTACTCCAAGAAAATCATGGATTGAATTTGTTGTGATCTGAACATTTATGTCCTCCCAAAATGTATGGTGAAATCCTAACGCCCAATGTATAGTATAAGGAAGGAGGGCTTTGGGAGATGATTAGATAATGAGGGTAGAACCCTCATGAATGGGCTTAGTGCCCTTATAAAAGACCCCAGAGAGCTCCCTGGCTTCTTTCACCATGTAAGGAAGAAGGCTATGGTCTATGAATCCTCCAGAAATCTGAGAAATAAATTTCCACTCTTTATAAACCACTCAATCTATGGTATTCTGTTATATCAGCCCAAATACACTAAGCGTATAATACTAGTAATAAAATCACACACACAAAAAAAACATGAAATGTCAAAGCTGACACTTCTGCTACAACTTATCAGCCATTTTATGAGGAGAAAATTGGTATGATCTCAGCCAAAAATAATTATATATTTAATAATAAATTATTTGGAATATAGATATCAACTATTAACAACCATTACCTTAAGTCTCCAATGCACTTTAAGAAATTGGCTAATATGAACCAGGAGGTCATGGTTCAATTCCGAGTCAGGGCATATGCCTGGGTTGTGGGCTCAATCCCCAGGAGGGGGCATGAAGGAAGCACCTGAACAATGATTCTATCTCATCATTGATGTTTCTCTCTCTCTCTCCATCTCCCTTCCTCTCTTCATCACTCGCAAAATATTTTAAGGTAACTACATCATCTTTATCTCATCTTATTTCCATTCTATTTACTGGTGTGTTGTATATCTTACATTATATACTAGGATATAAGTAAATTCATATTGTTCATAAACATATATATATAATCTATGCCTCAAAATATTTTTACTGATAGGGAAGCAAAATCAAAATAATTTAAAGACCATTATTATAGAAGATGGAGCCTAGATATTATGTAGTATAAAAAGCATTTCCCAAACCTTAGAGTAAACCAGATTTAAAAACAATATTAAAAGAAGACACCCATCAAAGAAGCAATGATTGTTAATCACCCACTCAAATAAAAACCAAGTAAAAGTTCTTCAAAAAACAAACAAAAATAATGCCTCTTTGGACATAGATGTAGCATTGGAATTAAACATTTTAAAGGCAAAAAGGAAAAAAATTTGAAGAAAGAAAACTTCTAGCAATCTCTATTAGTTCATATATTCATAAAGTAAAAATTAAAAAACAGAAATTTCGCTTAAAATGGAGTTGGGAGACTAGAAGAGAGAACTCTAATATGTGTGATCACTCACTGCACACTACTGACTCCAACAGGAAAAGAAGTGCCTTGCATCTCTAACAGGAAGTGATACTATATTACTCTCTCAGCAGGAGGAAGAAAAGATTACTCCTTGCCCAGTAACAGCTGAGCCAGTAGGAGACTGCTATAACTAGCTAAAGAGAAGTCACTATACTTGGAACTTTCAGTTTCCTCCATTAAAGTCTTCCTTTACAACAGCCCCTTCCTAGTCCATTAAAAAAGCTTCCTCTCCTTTGTTCTCTGTACATGTGTTTGGTTCACCATTAGACCACATATCCCAAATTGCAATTCCTTGTAATTCCCAGATAAACCCAATTTTGGGGAGAAATATCTGGCTGTCTATTTGTTTAAGGTCAACAACATGATCAGATTTATCTATATCTCAAGAGGAAAATAAAAAATTCAAAGATGCATTTTATAAAAATAACATTTTACATTTTAAAATTTAATTATTTAAAACACTAGAGGTCCGGTGCACAAAATTCGTGCATGGGGGAGGGGTGTCCCTCAGCGCAGCCTGCACCCTCTCCAATCTGTGACCCCCTGGGATCGGGCCTAAACAGGCAGTCAGACATCCCTCTCACAATCCAGGACTGCTGGCTCCCAACCACTTGCCTGCCTGATTGTCCCTAACCACTTCTGCCTACGAACCTGATCACTCCCTAACCACTCCCCTGCCAGGCTGATCGATGCCTAACATCTCCCCTGCCAGCCTGATTGCCCCTAATGGCCCTTCCCTGCCAGCCTGGTCACCCCTAACTGTCCTCCCCTGCCGCCCTGGTTGTCCCCAACTGCCCTCCTCTGCAGGCCTGGTAACCCCTAACTGCCCTTCCCTGCTGGCCTCATCCCCCCCAACTGCCTTCCCCTGCAGGCCTCGTCCCTCCCAACTGCCCTCCCCTGCAGGCCTGGTTGCCCCTAACTGCCCTCCCCTGCTGGCCTGGTCACCCTAACTGCCATCCCCTGCTGGCCTGGTCACTCTAGCTGCCCTCCCCTGACAACCTGGTCACCCCTAACTGCCCTCCCCTGCAGGCCTGGTCGCCCCTAACTGCCCTCCCCTGTTGGCCTGTTCGCACCTAACTGCCCGCCCCTGCAGGCCTGGTCCCCCCCAACTGCCCTCCCCTGCAGGCCATCTTGTGGTGGCCATCTTTGACGACATGGGGGCAGCCATCTTGTGTGTTGGAGTGATGGTCAATTTGCATATTACTCTTATTATATAGGATTAGTTCTTAACATGATCAACAAGTAATAGTCTGGTTACACTTAATAATATGTTTAATTTTTTCTTCTCAGAGTTTAAGATCAAATTTATTTTTCAGGGTTCACTTAATGTGAAAATATTTTGACCACATTAGGCTTACATCACACAATATCAAATCTCATTACCTAGAAAATATATATTATTTTATTCCTATGAATGAAAAGCACACTATAAACACTTAAAGATATATAACAGAATGAAATGTATAGTAGTCTAACCATTCACATGAATGTAAAACTTTTTCAACCTATTAGAACACCTCTTTCCTAATAGCTTTCTAGGCAAATGAACAAGTCTGAAGCAAATGAGAGTTAAGTTCCAGGGTTACTCCTCCTAGCCAACAGGCCTTAAGTTACTTTCTTGTTTCTATTAAAACAGGAGTTGTAATGGGACACAACACTAGCTACAGGTAAAGAGTCAGAATGCTCATTAATTTCAGTTGCTGGCTGTCTTGCCAGTTCCTTGGTCTACTTCTATTTCTATGGTTAAAAAAAGGTAGAATCAGGAAACAGAAACAAATTCTTTAAGGTAACAGTTAAGCGGGGAGAGTTAACTACTGAATGGCATGTACAGTAATTTAATTTCTTTTAATTTATTTATTGATTTTAAAGAGAGAGAGGAAGGGAGAGAGAGTGAAACACTGATTTGCTGTTCCACTTATTTATGCATTGATTGGTTGACTCATATATGTGCCCTGATTGGGTTTTGAACCTGCAACCTTGGTTTATCGAGATGACGCTCTAATCAACAGAGCTACCAGGCCAGGGTTGCAGTAGTTTTTAAAAAAATAATCTAAAATGTAAAAAGAAGGGAATCACAATTCATACAATCTTAAAAATACTCAGAGAGAGAAGCATGCTAATACTGTATTTTTTTCCTTGATTGTTTTCATGAAGAAGTATTTACATTTTACTTATAACTTTTCTAAAAATTTCATTCCACCCCCACTATGAGTGGCCAAAGCCCAAAAGAAAACAGAAACCTAAAATCATCAGATTCACTTTCTGATGCAAAAAATCACAGAACTAGAATTAAGGCTTTTAACTATGATAGCATATTTTGTTACTAATTAGGACTTCATTTAGATTTTTATTTTCTTTGAAATAGTTGATTCTAATATGACCTTTTAAGTCAAGCGAAGCAGCTACATTTAAAATTAAATATAAACCTTTTGTTAATATGATATGAGCCTTTCATATATGTGGATATATATATATGTATCATATAACACATCTGGAATGGAAATTTTTTCAATAAATTTTTAAGTATTTCTGGAGTCATCTTGAATTTATGAGTATACAAAATCATGACTTTATTATTTTCCATGTTGCTTTATGTTCAAAGTTTTTTTCTTCCTCTATCACAGCATTGTCACTCCATAAAGTCTATGTCACTGTCTCTGTCTCTCTCATCACTCACTCCTGGGGTAGCAAGCAACCATGTCAGAAGCAGCATTATGTAGGTGACCACGTGACTAAGATCTGACGCCTCCTGCCAACATCCAACAAGAAAAAGAAACTAAGGAGCTGTGAACTTGGCAGCAGATCCTCCAGTCTCAGCTGAGTTTTGATGTGATTGTTGTCCCAACTGCAAGTTTGATAGACACCTTATCAGACATGAACTAAAACCACCTAAGTCAATCTCAGACCTATAGAAACTGAAATAATAACTATTTGTTGTTCTAAACTGCTAAAATTTAGTGTATTCTACTAAAGAGAATTAGTAATCGAGATAAAGTATCTTATTAACCTTTTTATTTCCTCCCACCCCAACTCTTAAGAGTTCCTTGCCTAAAGCAAATAATGACAAAAGCATTAAAATCTAATGAAATTTGGACAAAACTCATACTAAGCTTACTCTACTGCTAAGGGAAATACAACTGGGTATATGCCTTTTTTAAAAAGGGTTTTGTCCTACAGCTAGGACTCTAGGGATTATAGCTATTGATATTTATTACGTTGAAAACTCACATTTAGATATTATTTAATACATTTATTAATACATTTGAAGACAGCAATAATGAATGCATCGCAATTAACATAAATAATATCTTACTATTGTTATGAAAATACTTTTGACCTCATAGATCCCCTTAGAGGCAATCAATGACCCCAAGTAAAGTATCCATTTGTTCTGGAATATGAGAGACTGATATTGAAGGATTAACTTGGAAAGTGAATTTTATATGCCTTAATTTATAAGAGCCAATTCTAAAAATAAGCTATGAAACATTGTAAATCTTAGCAATTTCACTCAATGTTGATGGGCTTGCTTCCTTGGGATACTGATTAATACCTTCATCTTCAATATGAAAGGCTATTCTTCTCCTATGTAAATGTGCCTAATAATAGAAACATGTCAGAGTCTGAGGAAAGAAATGTACCAGGTACTTCAAACTATTAACTACAAAAATAAGAATATTAAGATAAAGGAATAAAGATTTCTCTCACTTATGAACCAGATGTTCATGAGAAAACCACAAGCCCAAAATGGAGTCACTTGTGCTAAACACCCAAAATACTGAGCCTACATTTCATAACTGACCTAATTGCTCAGGAATTCCCCAAGAATGTAATTTTAATCAGTGTGGAATTTTCTGGGGAGTACCTATGAAGTAATCTGTACATTGCCCTCTCCATCCTCTCCAAAGGAAGCTGAGGCTATCTGCAAGATAAGACCCCCACTTTGTCCTAAGGGAAGATAACCTTCCCTGAAACAATCTTTTTACTTTTGTTGATAGCTTTTGTATCCTGTCCAGTTTCTGCCTATAAAAGCCTTCAATTTGTATAGCTTCTTAGCGTTCCTCTCTAATTGCCAGATGGAATGCTGCCTGATTCATCAATTACTCAATAAAGCCAATTAGACCTCACACTGAAAGAATTTTTGTTCTTTAACACAGAAAAAATATTATCTTCTATGTTTATTTTTATTGTTACTTTGACTAAATAGCTAAGCAAGTATTGTATCTCAGGCACCCATGATTATACATTATTTTTTATTTGAACTTTTAAAGTTTTTATTTAATTTACTGAGGTGACATCATGACCTGAACGACCAGTTGCTTTGACGCACACTGTGGCCCCGACCACACCCCACACCCCCACGCACACACCTGGATCAGAGGTGGGGCCGGCCGGCCAACCTCCCTTGGCCTCCTCCCCACTGGCCAACCGTCCGTGACCCCTCCCCCCAGCTGGCCTGGCCCCAATCAGACTTCCCATCCCAATCAGGGGTGGGGCTAGCCTGCCAACCACCCACAACCCCTCCCCCTGGCCAGCCCGGCCCCAATCTGCCCAATCAGGGTGGGCTGCCCAGATCCCACCTGTGCATGAATTCGTGCACCAAGCCTCTAGTTGATTAATAAAACTGTATAAGTTTCAAGTGTATAATTCTACAATATAGCATTAGTATATTGTATTGTGTGTTCATCACCCCAAGTCTAGTCACTTTCCATAACCTTTATCATCCTTTCCCATAATTCTACTTTAATCAAGCCACTTATCTTCTAACAACTCTCAATTTTGCATTATCCAAATAATATCCTAAATATAAAAATATAAAATTTTTTACAATATTTTACACTAAAATTATATTTGCAATTTCCCAGTGTGCCTCAATAAAACAAAAAAGATTTGTTACTTCTACCAGATTATTGCTGTTAGAAAAAGTTAGGTTTGTTTGATAAGTTACTATTTGTAAGAGCGCATTGAAAAAGCTGTTAAACCAAGAAAGACATATATCTTTCTTAGGTTACGTTTGTAAAGGTAAAGTGTTATTAATAAATATTTCAAAAATTTTGTTTTGTGAGAAAGTCCCTAGAGATGTGTCAACGTTCTCAAGGTCCTTTATATTTTTACTCTCAGGGAAAATAATTATTTTCATGAAATAGTTAGATACTGCACTCCAGTAGAGAACTTTACACTCCTCCATTCTATTATTAATTTCAGTAACAAATTAACCACAGCCATTGAGTCTCTGTTTTCCACAGATAGCTGTTATTTTACTCTGATATTTCCTTAAAAGCTCTGCCACAAGCTATAGGCCAGAGTTTGTATCTTCAACAAAAGAAAGGTTCAGAGTCTGAGAAAAGGAATGTACTAGGTACTTCGAACTGTTACCTCCAAAGGTCAGAACATGAGTACAGGTTCCTAGGGTGATAGCTCTCAAACAACTCTCGTACCATCTTTGAGTCAAGATTTCCAGGACCCTTTTTAATCTACCAGCAAACACCTTCATAACAGTAGACAGCTAACCCAATCTCAGCTAACCCAAAAGAAACAACAAAAATTACATAGTACTGAATGATAGAAAGTGTATTTGATTGGAATATTGTTGATACTGTTTTAATGTTTTATTTTCTTCCTTCTAAAAAGCTTTCTATAACCAAACAATTAGTAAACTCTGCTCTATAAACCAAAATGAGACATTTAAAATACTTTAACTCTCAGAATTCAGAAACTCTTTAGAGAATCTCCTTTTCTTTTTAAAAATACATATTTTTTTTTAGAGAGAGAGGGGCGATGGGAGAGGGAGAGGGAGAAAGAAACATCAATGTGAGAACAGAGCATTGACCAGCCACCTCCCGAACTCCCCCTACTAGGGATCAAGCTTGAAACCCAGGCATGTGCCCTGACCGGAATGTGGCCAGCAAACTTTTGGTGCACTGGACCACATCCAACCAACTGAGCTACACAGGCCAGGACAAGAATCTCCTTTTCATAGCAATAGAAATACTTGCATAGATTCAATAATAATTTGCCCTCCTTTTCATCAGGACATAATTGGACAAACTTACTGAACAACAAATGTTTTACCCGGAGTGTCACATTTGAGAACAATGCTCATTTAAACAGATATAACAACGCTGACTTTACTTATAGATCCAAAGCCTACTAAGCCCTACCAGGAAAACTGGCCTAGTCCCTGGCTTATAAGGGCTCAGGTGATAAGGAAGATCGCTTCACAGCAGGCCACGAATCTTAAAAATTTGAGGGATATTTAAGAATACTATTTTAGGTAAAATCTGATAGTGTCCTAGGCTTGCTTTTCTATCCTGAGAAAAACAAATAACAGTGGCTTTTAAGTGTCCTAGCTGAGATTCCTTATGAAAAGTTACAGTCACAGTTAATTTTGTAGGCTCGGTAGTTATACAATTGTATACAGCTTACAGATATGCAAAAACAACTCAAGGAGCCCCATGAGGTTGTTAATATTCTTGCTGCACCTATGAAAATAACCAGCCATACATCATAATGAGACCAGCTTTTTGTGGGGATCAAGAAAAATCTTTAACATTATTATAATCACAACCCTCCAAAAATCTTTCCAAAACCATTTCTTCTAAGCAATTCAAACACAAATATAAGTCCCCAATAAACTTAGGAACATGTGATTATGCATAACAATTAAAAATATAAAATTAAGGCCCTGACCAGGTAGGTCAGTTGATTAGAGTAGTGCTGATATGCCAAAGTTGCAGCTTCCATCACCCGTCAGGGTACATACCAGAAACAACCAATAAAGGCACAAATAAGTGGAACAATGAGTTGATATTTTTCTCTTTCCTCTCTAAAATTCATAAAGCAATAAAAAATAAAATTAGATAAAAATATACAAATTAAAATGAAGTTATTCCCATTAAGAAGACAATTTAAAAAACAAACATTCTCAGAGTCCAGTGGCAGAAGTATAAAATGGTACAATCCCTTCTGAAAAGCTGTTCTGGTTATATGAAAAAAACCTTAATATCTGAATAAGAGAGCATCATCTGCATTATCATTCAAAAAAGCCCACCAAAAGAGCCAAAGCCAGTGGGTGGAATGCCATAATCAAAGAAGCCGGGAAAAGAACAATATTATAACAAGACTGATTCCATAAACATATACCCCAAGGTACTAAAAGGTACAGGTTCTAGGAAATAAATGAGAATATTACGTCATGCCCCAACCCATAACCTGCAGAATTAAAGTTTAGGAACATGGAAGGCTTATAAGAGAAGTGGAAATCACAGAGCTTGGTACCCATGTTAACAGAGCAAAAAAACATCAAGGGTTACCTTTAGCCTCATTGTTTTAATTTCCCTCAACCTATTATTAGAGTTGAGAAGGAGCCAGCTTTGCAGGTGATGATCAAATTTGACTAAGCAGACATAAGCAAGCACTGACTCACCATACAAAACTCATAATCCACAATATTACAGGGTGGCCATTTCCCAATCCCCCCCCCCCCCACACACACACACACAAACATATATCTGCCCGTATGCCAAGCTCTCTGTGAAACAGGGGAATTGCCTAAATCAAAGGCTGATCTTCAAACATAAAAACACAGGTGTACTCATAACACAGACCTCAAGAGATTCAGAGAAAAAGTTTTAGGAGAAAACATTTTCGATCTCTATGTCCTATTGCCCAGTTCACCACATAGTTTACCTCAAATATTAAAAACCAGCAACATCTAAGTATTTTGTTACAGAGTTAGAAGCAAAACAACAAAAATTGACAATATTTTAAAAAGTTGGCCATCAGTTATCTAGTACAACATTCCTTATGAGATTTTAGAGTATACAACGGAAATGTGATATAGATAACAAATGTTGATGGGAAATTGGGCCTTAGTATGTGCATTAAAGAACAATTTTACTAGCAAAAAGAAATAGGAAAAAAATCACATGTCAAAAAAAAAGGAAAATGTTTTTTAAAATCTAAATAATGCACATGGACACAGACAATAGTTTGGTAAAGGCCTGGGGGGAAGAGGGGCTTGGGCAGGTAGAAGGGAAAAAAGGGGAACATATGTAATACTTCACCAATAAATATTTAATAGTAATAATCCTATATAATAAAAGCCTAATATGCAAATCCACCGAATGTTGGAACAACCTGTGGAACAATTGGTTGCTATGATTCTCACTGACCACCAGGGGGCAGACACCCAATGCAGGAGATGCCCCCAGCCCACAGGCCCCAGGCCAGCTAAGGCGGGTGCCAGCAGGGGCCGCCCAATTGCCCCGCTGGTGGTGGCAGGGGGGCAATCAGGGGACAGGGCTGGCGAGTGGGCAGCACCAGGCCGGCCAAGGCAGGTGCCAGCGGGGGCCCCCTCCCCCCGATTGCCCCCCCAGTCACCCCACAGAGGGAGGCAACCGGTGGTGGCAGGGGGTGGGGCCGGCGAGCAGGTGGTGCCAGGCTGGCCAAGGAAGGTGCCAGTAGGGGCCCCCCAGTTGCCCCACCAGTCTCCCCACAGATTGGCCCTGATTGCTGGCCAGGCCTAGGGATCCTACCCATGCATGAATTTCATGTACCCAGCCTCTAGTCAAATATAAAATCTAAATAACTGGGCAAGTTAATTTTCACATGTCTGTAAATAAAAAAGTATTAAAATACAAAATAGCCCAACCAGTGTAGCTCAGTGGTTGAGTGTCAACCTATGAACCTGGAGATCACGGTTCGATTCCCTGTCAGGGCACATGCCAGCATTGTGGGTTCAATCCCCAGTAGGGAGCATGCAGGAGGCAGTTGATCAATGATTCTCTCTCATCACTGATGTTTCTATCTCTCTTTTCCTCTCCCTTCCTCTCTGAAATAAATGCACACATGCACACACACACACACACACACACACACACACATATATTTAAAGTGGTCTTTAAAAAATGCAAAATAATTATATTAAATGTAATACAATTATATCATTAATACTTAGGAGAATTTATAAATATCATATATATGCACTAAGATTTCAGTGCAATAACAGGCAAATGTCAAAGAGAAATACAACAGGTTAAGTTACTGAAAAATTGTTCACTGTAGTCACAGAAATGCAGATTAAATAAGGTACAACTTTTCACAAAGGAATTAGCAAGAACTAAAAATGATGCATAGCCCTGACAGATTTGGCTCAGTGGATAGAGCATCAGACTGCAGACTCAAGGGTCCCAGGTTTGATTCCAGTCAAGGGCATGTACCTTGGTTGCAAGCACATCCCCAGTAGGGGGTGTGCAGGAGGCAGCTGACCGATGTTTCTTTCTCATTGATGTTTCTAACTTTCTATCCCTCTCCCTTCCTCTCTGTAAAAAATCAATAAAATATATTTTTTTTTAAAATGATGCATATACCCAATGCAATGAAGGTATGGTAAAATAGGTGCAGTTATATATTGCTAGAGAGATATAAACTCATATAATTCTTTCAAAAGCCAAGTTCATAATACATATATTAAGAACCTTAAATTATTCCAAGCCCTTGACCCAGTAATTGCATTTCTGGGAATTTATCCCATGAAATAATGCAAACAACAACAAATGAACATTTTTGCATAAAAATGTTCATTGAAACATTATTTATAAAAGTAGAAAGGAGGGAATCAATCTATCTATATGCACATGCTGCACTATTAGTATTATATTGGGACACAGAAAAGAATGAAATAACCATATGGTGAGGTAGAGGGTTGGGAGGATTTCACAAAAGTAACTCTTCACAAGAGTATTAAAAAATAAGCAGATTTTACCAAGAAAAAAGAAGGGAAATATGAATTTCATACAGAGTACATTGGGTACAAAATCATGGCATCATGAAATTCTATATTCAAGTGTGGTATATCTGTAATATGTTTAGAACATGCTGCTTCCTATCTCCCAATGGTTTTCAGAAAGTGATGTTTTCCAGTGGTACAAACACACAGAGAACAATTAACACAAATATAAAATATTAGGCTAGCTGGATGTGTTTATTCATCTATGTATAATTTGATATACCAGGAGGCATGTAGAAGGGTTTTAAAAAACAGATGGGCGTTTGTCTTAAGCTAAACTCATCATTAGGTTGTATGATGTATTAGAAAGAATATCTAACTACTGGCAATTGGTAAGCCACAGCCAATCTCTCTAGTTCTCACATCACCTTAAAAGGAGAAAATAAGTGTTCAACTACATCAAATTATTGTTATAGTCATGTGAAATAGATTTGAACATAACGTAATACAATCTCCTACCTCCCCAAACTAGCTCAACCTCATTCCTTTAAATTATTATGTGCCTCATATTTATCCCTCTGCCCATACACATTGCTACTAGTCTAGTATTACCACCTGACACCAATTTCTACAATAAACACTGGTCTTTCTTTCCATTTAACAGATTTCTTCCAACTCTATCTTTCTAAAACAACTTTTTAATCATGTCACAACTCTGCTTAAAAATCTATTAGCTAATCCAAATTTCCTTTTCTAACTTTCTTACTATTTTCAAACAAATTTTAGGTAGGTTTCCCTCCATCCATTTCTTTGTTCAGGTTGCCATTCTAAGATAAAGTATCTACAACCTCCTTTAAAGCCCAACTGAAATTGAACCCCTTTAATTCCAAACCATTTTTCCCTTTTACATTTAGAGATATCAATAGCAATACTTAAGCATATGAACTATCCTGAACCATGCTACCTTCACATACAGTATAAACTCATATTATTGGGGGTAGGGGAATGTGGGTAATATCTAGTTGGCAGGTTGTATTAAAATATAGTAAATATTAACTTTGACATGAACCACACTGGAGACAAATATACTGTTTCTCAATAAGTCCAGATAAGTCCAACACAACCAATCTGACCACTAGCATTAAAACAAATATCATTTACTGAGTTCTAGATACTCATAGCTGGCCTGCAATTAGGAGCTATGATACACAAAAAAAAATATTTATATTAAGACCTAAGAGCCACACTTACTGTAATACACTCACACTGCAAGAGCTACTGTGGAACAGAAAGCACCTGATTCATGTATCTCACCTAGACTAGAAGTTCACTGAATAAATGATGGCCATTAAAATTGTTTTCTCCTTCCCCACCCCCAGTTATTTTCCTAACATAAATAATTTAATTTCCATAAGTTAAACTCACAAAAGATGAGACTTGACTCTATGTATACCCTTTCTCTCTAAATAAATTACCAACTCCTTGAGCATATTACAGGCCATGCATTTTATTCTGGGCACCCTGAACTTTTTCCAGTTATTAAGATAGATGCTGACCTGATTCTTGTTCTCAATTTAGTGATCAATTTATTTAACTAATCACTACTGCCTAATATGAGATTATTAGCACATCACAATAGTACTAAACATGAGAAACTAATAAGCGTTTGTTTCTCTGGGTAACTACAGGATTATTTTTAGCTCACTTGTGAAGAGCTAAGATTACAAATACAGAAGCAAACATGCCAGATACATGTAATTAATTTAGTTGGTACCTCTGGACTTCAGCTGTAACATCAAATGCTACCTACTTAGAATAAAATATTTGCAATGAGTCCCAAAAAATGACCTAGTTCAAAAGATGTCTCACATTAAGATGAAAAAGGTCAAATTCAAGGTACTATATGTCATAGCACACTTCATTAAAAAACCAACAAAACCCAGGAAATTCTAGTCACTTTCTATTTGGCGCTTTTTTTTTCTTCCTGAGCATGGCTTCCTCCTACCCTCCCATTTCACACATAGTACAAACGCACTTACACATTCTTTAAACAACTTTTTTTCTTTTATGAGTTTTGGCAAGTACACCTATGAACAGACTTTCTGGAAAGGGAAGGGGAAGAAGAGCTTTTACCTAACCTGCCAAAGTTACTACATGTTCTCTTCCTGGATCAACTGTTTACTGTTTACACAGCCCTTCCCTAACCCTTTAACTTCCGACTTCAAATCCCCAAGGTCTGATTATAGATATTTTCTCAACAAGCTTGCAGAAAATATTAATGACAACACACAGGAATTCAATGTTATGACACTTAGACCACAATGAAAAAAAATATTTTTTTCTTATTGATTTTAGAGAGAGAAATATGGATATGAGAGGTACATGGATCAATTGCCTCTGCTACATGCCCCCACTGGAAATCAAACCCCCAACTTAGGTACCCACCCTGTCCAGGAATCGAACCCTCGACCTTCCAGTGCACTGGACGCTGTGGTCACTGTTCTAACCAACTAAGCTATGCTTGCTAGGGCAATGGAGTATATCTTGATACTCAATTATATAACAATACTCCACTCCACTTAACCTCATTTAAAAGCCTCCCTTAAAACTGTTTATCCTTTTTGTTGTTCCTACCCACCTCCTAACAATACTTCCATTAGCTCTGAAGTAGCAGCCCCTCTTTTAGAACAGTGATCTGACCCACAACCTCTGTCAGTTACTGTTGCCTCACAGACCTATTGCTTTCAGTATGCTACACTAACAAGCCATAAAAGGAGAAACCGGGGAAGCCTTGTGGAGGTCCGAGTAGCAGCGGGTGTGACTGGGTCCAGCAGGAGGAGACATGGCTGCCAACGTGTTTAAATCCATTGGCAAGTTCGGCCTGGCCTTAGCCGTTGCGGGAGGCGTGGTGAACTCGGTCTTGTATAATGTGGATGCTGGGCACAGAGCTGTCATCTTTGACCGGTTCCGTGGCGTGCAGGGCATCGTGGTGGGGGAAGGGACTCACTTTCTCATCCCTTGGGTACAGAAACCGATTATCTTTGACTGTCGCTCTCGACCCCGTAACGTGCCAGTCATCACTGGTAGCAAAGATTTACAGAATGTCAGTATCACCCTGCGTATACTTTTCCGTCCGGTCGCTAGCCAGCTTCCCCTCATCTTCACCAGGATCGGAGAGGACTATGACGAGAGCGTGCTGCCGTCCATCACCACAGAGATCCTCAAGTCAGTGGTGGCTCGCTTTGACGCTGAAGAACTCATCACCCAGAGAGAGCTGGTCTCCAGACAGCTGAGTGACGACCTTATGGAGCGAGCCGGGACCTTCGGGATCATCCTGGATGACGTGTCCTTGACGCATCTGACCTTCGGGAAGGAGTTCACAGAAGCGGTAGAAGCCAAACAGGTGGCCCAGCAGGAAGCCGAGAGGGCCAGATTTGTGGTAGAAAAGGCCGAGCAGCAGAAAGCAGCAGCCATCATCTCTGCTGAGGGCGATTCCAAAGCCGCAGCGCTGATCGCAAACTCGCTTGCTACTGCGGGTGATGGCCTGATCGAGCTACGCAAGCTGGAAGCCGCAGAGGACATCGCCTACCAGCTCTCTCGCTCCCGGAATGTCACCTACCTGCCGGCAGGGCAGTCGGTGCTCCTTCGGCTTCCCCAGTGAGGCCTGCCCTGCCCGCACCTGCTCGGCCCAGTGGGCCACAGCCCTGAGGATTCTTAACATTGTGTTCCTTCTGCCCCTGCCCCAGAATCACTGTGAAATTTCATGATTGGCTTCAAGTGAAGGAAATAAAAGTAAAATCACTTCAGACCTCTAAAAAAAAAAAAAATAGGAGAAACATCATCCTGAGACTTACAGACTGCCCCCTGATTTGTTTCAGGTCCTCAAGATGAGCTTTCCTGCTTTTTTTGCTCACTATAATGGTTTATGTTAACAATAATCTTTCTTACAAGGAAGTTCAAAAGTATGTTTCAACCATCCTATCCTATATAAAAGGCTAATATGCAAATCAACCAAACAGTGGAACGACCGGTCGCTATGATGCACACTGACCACTAGGGGGCAGACACTCAACGCAGGAGCTGCCCCCTGGTGGTCAGTGCGCTCCCACAGGGGAGCACCACTCAGCCAGAGGCCCTGACCTGGGCTCAGGGCTGGCAAGTGCAGCGGTGGTGGCGGGAGAGGCAGCACTAAGGATGTCCGACTGCCAGATGTCCCATAGGAGCCAGCCTAAGCCAGTCAGTTGGACGTCCCCTGAGGACTCCCGGACTGCAAGAGGGTGCAGGCCAGGCTGAGGGATCTCCAGTGCACGAATTTTGTGCACCGGGCCTCTAGTGTCATCATAGAAACTGGAAAAGATTTAAGTATGGCTTCTTTCTAAACTCGGACACAAAAAAGCCTACTTCCACCTTTCATTTACCTCAAAACTCATTATCACACAAGATAACAAAAAATGATTATGTAAAAGTTTTAAGGTTTACTTCTGAACATTTCCTGTAAGCAAATATTCATCACAATTTTGCAAATAAGGAAAGTAAAACCAATTTCATTATCTTAGTACAGCAATAATAAAGACTAGCCACTGAAAATAAGACCTTGTACATTTATGTTTGAATTTTTTTTATCTTTCCTTTTCATACTCTCTATTTTTAGTGTGATTTCTATTATTAGTGAAATTCAGAACTAATGTAATTACAAGTTATTGTCGGTCTTCTTCATTCATCCAAAGGAACTGAAAAAAAGTAGAGTTTTTTGAGTCAGTTATCAAATCCCCTTGGAAATTGAGAAAAGGGAAAGAGAGGTGATATTCTCCCTGCTCAATGTTGTTAACAGATATGATGACACATTAGGTTTCAAGAAAAACCATTTATAAAAGCACAGGAAAAGAACAAAGTAGGGAGTAGTTCTGGTTAATGCCATGTGAAGCACAATATTTTGAGTAACTTTGACCAGAAAGGGTAGTTTTGTCTATTTTAACCTGCCTTTACAAACAACACCTATCATTGAAACTGATTAACCCACCTTCTCTAGAAAAAGCCACACAGTCAATTGTGAAAGCTATGGAGAAAAAAGAAGATCCCATAACATTTTCTTTTCCTTCCAGGAGAAGTGTGGGTGATCTCAAAAAGACTGCAGAACCACAACCACTCCCATTGCCCATTTGACCTAGCTTTATTCGTCATATAGGGGACTCATGGTGTCCTTTTTTTGGATTTCTGAATATTCAGTTTACTCATTCTTTTTGGTCTAATTCAATGCTACTTACACCAAAGAGCCTTTCTAATTATTCCAACCAGTAGTTATCTCTGCCTTATTCTGAGCTTTCACAAATTTTAATCCACAGCTCTCCAAGATTATGTTTGAAGACAGCATTCAGTATTAACAAGGTAGCTGCCCCCCTTTTCCCCTTTTATTATACTAAAACAATGAGTATATCAAATACCTGTGATTCTCCTGTGGTTGTCTTTAGTTAGTTGATTCATTTCTTAAGTAATGGCTAAATTGTCTACTGTTTTGTTGGATTACTAGTATTTTTAAATTGAGTCCATTACCTCATATTTCTTTTTTATATAAATACTAGAGGCCCAGTGCACAAATTTATCCACGGGTGGGGACTGGCCGGCTGGCCCTGATAGGGGCAGATCTGGCTGGGCAGGCCAGGGGGAGGGGCCCCAAGCTGCGGGCTGGCCCTGCCCCCTGGTTGAACTCTGGTGGAACTCCCAGTCAAGGGGACAATTTGCATATTACCCTTTTATTTTATTTTTTAAAATATATTTTATTGATTTTTTTACAGAGAGGAAGGGAGAAGGAGAGAGAGAAACATCGATGAGAAAGAAACATCGATCGGCTGCCTCCTGCACACCCCCTACTGGGGATGTGCCTGCAACCAAGGTACATGCCCTTGACCAGAATCAAACCCGGGACCCTTGAGCCCACACGTCGACGCTCTTTCCACTGAGCCAAACCGGTTAGGGCAACATATTACCCGTTCATTATATAGGATATGAATCCGAAACAAAATCCAAAACCTTCATTTTGGTAAAAATATAAGGTCTTCTGTCCATCTGATTTATCAAGTGGGAAAGGAAGGGAAATTAGATTTATTTGAATTTTACTCCCTTTTATTTCCACAACTTATTCTGTGATGAGATGCTAAAGAGCAGGGAAATAGCTGAAGGGCCAATAGTCAAAGGGAGAGAAAAAAAGGGCATAGAATAATTCACAAAATGATTAATTTAACCTCAAATAATGGCAAGTTAACTGTATATGTAGTTATTATCCTATACAACTCAAAACTAAAATGTAACACGTCGTCCTTTAATAACCTTTGAATTTATTATTTAGAAAAAAAGTACAGCCTACCATCAGCTAGATTAAATTTGGCCATATATTCTGTTATATTACTAACATATCCAGCCATTTGTGAAGCCAAGAAAGAGTAAAATGTACTCTTAGGACTGGTACTCAACCTTGAAGTGCTGAAAGCTACTTCATCATCTACTGTGGGGACAAACACATGCATGCACATGTGAACCTAACACTTTGTGTGGAAAGCTCAGCATAAACACCGTCATTGTAAATCACTGAGGTATCCATTCCTTTTAACATACACAAATCAAGGCAGAGCTAGAGCTCCCTGTGATTCCTACAAGGATATCTGAAATCACATAGAACTTTTTTTCTCCTCCCGCTTTTCTCACTGAAAGCTTGAAATGTGGAGGTTATTTTCCTCTCCCACAACATGCAGGAAACTATCATAGCACAACTAGTTTACACATTATCATTTAAATACTGTTAAGACCACAGTTGTGTTTAATATTCCACAAATGACCCAGAAAGCAGGAAAGATCTCATTAGATTCCTTCTAAAAAATTAGAGTTATCTTTCTAGTTTTATGTTTAGCTTTATCCTAATCCAATTATAATGTCTTGATTTTCTTTCCCATTTTGCCTTACAACACTCATAAACTAAAAATAGTCACTTTTCTGCATATTGGTTGAAATTGTTTTACAGGCTAATCAATTACAGTTTCCTAAGACTACACATAACTATAAAATATAATTAATAATATTTTCAAATCAAAGATAATTCAGTTATTTACCTATGATCAAAGTCATAAAACATAATTTTCCAAAAATTATAATGGTTGTATAATCTAGATTGGTTTGGTTTGGGTCAGGATGAGATACATGATGAGTAATATATTAATGACCTTTTACACTTGGTTCCTTCAAAGCTTCTTCATTTTCTTCAGCATTTAGTTTAAATTAAATATTTTAAATTGAAGCTGTTCTATGTTGCAAACACAGCTAAAATGAAGAGCTTCTGTGGCAGCAGTGACCAGATTTTAAATGCAGGTAGATCAATAAAAAAAAAAAAAAAACACCAAGCACAGGCTCCATGTGTGAGTGAAATGGTTTATAATAGCTTGCAAATGACTATGTGCTTGCTGTAACCAGCTGTTCTTAAATTATGAATATGCAACCAATTCATGTTAAAGCCAAATCCCTGCACTATTTCTACAGAGAAATCCCAGTAGTTTTGCTTGTTCTACATGTTAGCTCTGTTAAGGATACAAATAGCAGTAAGCTTCAGAACAAATAGGACCAAACTATTGGCATTTCATGCACTGGGTCCATTATCACAGCAGGGGATGTCAATCATTGGGACATTCCTGTAACAGCTCAGGCAATATGACAATGATCTTGGTGGGGGGGGCGAGGGGAGGGTATCAAAAATCTCTGCAGCATACTCAAAGTCCTGACAACCTAATGCTTTCTTACGTCAGCCAATCAGATTGTCAAACCTGACCTACTAGAAGACTTGCATCAAGCTTGAAACATTCAAAAGCATCAATCATAAAAACAAAGACAGGACATTGAATTATACAGTATTAACCTCCAGGGTTTGCATACAAAGACCTTAGATTTATTTATGTCCCAGTGAGTTAAGAGCTTCAGTACACCGTTCTTTACACCAAACTGACTGCCAATTTGATGAACCTCTCTGCCCTCAGCAGGAGTGCACTGTCTTTGATTAATGAGTGCATGCTTGTGGAAAAGTGTTAAGAGGAGAAAAACACACAATTATGTGTTAAGAGGAGAAAAACACACAATTATGTCTACATATAGCTTAAGTACCAATACAGTAACTACCTTCCAAACAAATGCTCCTTTTTCCTTATATACACATGCATACATGTGAACAAACAAAATTAGTAAGGGTTCTTATCTATACTAGTATATCACCTTCATTATTAGTATTATTTCTAACACAATTTTTATTTTGAATGAAAAGCATTCAAAAACCTAAGTACAGGTGAAATTTCATATATTATAAAAATAACTATTATTAAACCTCATCCAAGGATATTTTTTTCCACTGACTTTTCAGAGGATGGAAGGGAGGGAGAGACAGAGAGAGACATTGCACACTAGCACGACTGGGGCAGGGGATCAAAGCTGTAACGGAAGTACTTCCCTTGGTCAGAACCGAACCCAGGAGCCTTTAGTCCTTGTGCCAATACTCTAACCACTGAGAAAAACCTGCTAGATCTACACATAACTATTTTAAAAAACAAGTTGAAAACTCCCTATCTTATACAGTAATTTTTTAAATATGCCTCATAATCTTTAAAAAGCCTATTCATTTTGAAAACTCAATGTTTAACTTACAAATATAAGGACTATTAAATATTTTATATCTCAAACTGTATTTATTTGCCACAAATCACATAGCATTCAAAATTGACTTAAAAGTCATGTAAATTCATTTTCTTTCAGCAAAGATGTCAATATTTTATAACTCCATATGTAACTGTAAATTAATTAAATATATTCATTGCCCAAAATGTCAACGTTAATATAAATTAAAATACTTATGAATTAAAGTTTTAAGCTTTTTATGACTCTTGTAATTAGAACTGCCCTCATTTAAGAAACCCAATTAGGAAAAATTCCTACTTAAATTATGGGATACTAAAAGTAAGCTAAGCATTCAGATTTCTTTAAAAAAGTTTTCATTTAATATATAACTCAATTTCACACAATCTAACTTATGACTATCTGCACTGACACAAATATGTTATGAGTAAATGTATTTCTTAATTTTATTACAGGCTAAGGTAATGATTTTCTTTTTAAGAAACTGTATGGCTGTTATATAGAAGGGTGGAGAAAGCATATTATCTCAATATAAATCTTAACTTTAGTCTCAGTAATGTATGATCTATAAACTTATGATTTCAGGAAACTATAATCCTGCAATCACTCAACAGTGTATGATAAGTGTTTAAAATTTATTTATATTGTATAGTAAGTCTTTTTAATGGGATTTAACTCAGCAAATTATATATCCTAATCATCAATTTTACATTTTAAGTGTTTTAAAAGCAAACTATTTTATTTGAAATATGAATTTTATGCTCTGAAAATCTGTTTAAATGTATATTTAAAGATTTAAAAATTAAAAGTCAATAAATATTAGGATTAGAAAAATCTCTTAACATTAATAAACTACATTATATCTTTAAACTTATCATCCAAAAGTCTTCTTACAGAAAATTTTTTATTGTTGTTGTTTTCTGTTGGGATTATCACTGTTTTTCCTCTTTCCTTCTTATCTCTTCTCCCACCAAGAAGAAAAAGGCAGCAAATAATCAGAAAAAGTAGAGTACTGGCACCAAAAGAATCACCATTTTAGTACCACAGTTTGACTGTTGGAACTATCAAAAAAAGTTATTAGTGCAATAAATATATTATTTCAATTTTTAAAACAATTAAATGACAATTCTTTAATAATATCTTCATCACTTTTTAAAGAAAATTAAACACAAAGCTGCCCATTTCCTCAATAATTCTTTTCTGAATATCTTTTGCAACAAAAGTTTAAACAAATATTTAATCAAATTAGTAAATATTTATTAAATAAAGCATAATATTTTTAAAACCTCATGGTATGAAATATTTAACTTTATAATTTTAAAATCTCATAAAATACCTAACTAGGTAATTTAAATAGTACCTCAGGATATCAAGTACATTAAATGTCATTAAACCTTGATGACACAATTTTATCTAGGAATCAAAATCACCACATTACTTAGTTTGTGATAAATCATATCTTCTTTTGGTAGTTCTAGCAAGGACTAGGTAAAAAAAAAACAAAACCTCAAATAACAACTTAAAATCTCTTTCTTTGAGAAATCTTTAAATCTAAAAGTAATCAAGTTCTAACACATACTTTCACTAATTCAAGGAGATAAGACAGAAAAAAACATGAACTTTCATGCAACTGTGATATCCTACATCTTGTATAGTAACACAAAAGTAGCAACAAAGACATTAACAATTGCAGTTCAAGCTGGGAGTGACTGTTCTGTTTCAATTCAATGACACCACTAATGGCTTCTTAGCAGCTCCATGAAATCAACCAGCTGTCAAGTTGATGCATCAGAAGGAACAGTTATGCACTCCCATAAGAAAAAGCAACACATCAGGATGTTGGGCAAAACATCTGCTCCTTTAACAGTGCAGTTCTAATAAACATGCAAACAAAGAAATAGGAGAAAGGGCAACAGGACTAAAATTTTAAGGTTTCCATTACAGTCTTATAAGCATTTTAAATAAATGGCTCATAAAAATAAAAACAAATTTCTGCCAAGTTGGATACTTTAAATTATACCATATCTTTTGAAAATGCTAGTTATAACTACTCAGATTCTAGAAAGGTAAAAACCACATTAAAAAATCTTTACATTTTAAAAATCGAGAGTAAAATCATTATCATGTTATGCACAAAACTCAAATATTAATACTAAAATATATTCTTCATTTAATAAGTACTTAGTAAATTATGTCAACAGTAAATCTAGTAAGTGCATTTCTAAGACTGAATAGTCTAAAAATATTTTTCAGTAGTGTTTGAAAAACTAAATGTGTTACACTTCAATATTATTTTAACACATGAGAACAGTAAAGATATTATTCTCTGGATTTTAAAATATGTACCTACTTCTCTCCAAACCATTTTATGACTATAACAGTATTAAGTTCTCATAAATAACTTCCTATGTTTAAAATATACAATTTGATTTCCTAAAAAAAAGGAATATAAACTTGTCATCATAGGCTTAAAATAATTTTACATTTAACCATTTATTTCAAACATTTGTAAAATCTTACTTTTTTCTATCTGATACTTACAAGTGCCTCAATGTTGCCCAAATTATTGATTATGCAGCACAGTGACAATGTGTATAGTGTTTACAATAGGTGTGAGACATCAAATATATTTAACTACCATTCTTAAACTGCTTATCCTCTGTTGCTTGCCATTTGTAATCTGCCAAATCTTCTAGTCCTTTGTTGCATGTATAATTTAGAACCATCTGTTCTATGTGCTTATAACTATTTAAAATTTTTTACCTACCTACAATTCACATAAATGGTAGACATTCAATTCAGTCAAGCTTCCTATATAGCATTTTAGATAAAGCAAATTCCTAGATAAAAAGCATAGCAGATAACACCAAAGAAGGCTGCTACAGAGATAAAAACATACCACATACAAGTTTTTGTCTTAGACAAATCTTTTCATGTATTCAGAATTGTTTCTTTTTTTTTAAATTAATTGTAGTCAATGTTTTTCCCCAACCCAGAAGACAAAGGGAATGCAAATTAAATACAGTTTCATGTCCTTGTTAGAAGAGAAGTAAATATGCTGACTGCAAATGACTACAGGAGACAGAATTCCACTTTCCCATTCAATTTACAGTGCTTCTTATTTATACAGCAGTCAGTGTATCATTAAGTTTGATCATGTGACCAACTGAACTTTTGTGAGGTAAAAAACTATTTTAGACAAGCAAATTTAAACAACACTGGTTTTTATTGTTTATCTTTTCATAATGGCTGACAGGACTTATAGCTTGAGGTTATAAAATATATTTTAAAATCAATTCTGCATTTTAAATACTAACCACATTTTCAGCAGTCGTTTGACTTAATATCTGCTACTAAATTTTAAAAGGATCCAGGATCTCCAAGTATTTTCAATGGTTATATATTTTCAAAATATAAACACATATGTATAAAATAGAGTAATTACAAAAGGGAATCTAGATAATCTAAAATAAGTATACCTAAATATTAACCAAACTGATTAAGGAAAATTCCACAGCAGAGAGTGAGGTAAATAAAAAAGGGAACACGCAGATTAAAAATAACACTTGAAACCCTCAAAGAATAAAAAGCACGTAGACAAAAAAGCTAGGTGAATACCAACTGACACTATAAAACTTTGTACCATTTTTTTGCACAATTTTCCACCTGTTACCAGAGCATACAATGTGTAGACACTGAGGTTCATTTTTGAGAACAGAACACAAAAATAAACAGTACAACTTATCGTTAATCAGTAAGTGGCACGGTCCTTTAAAACAGGGTGGAGGGGAATAAGCGAAAAATTTACTCTTGGGACAAATACCCAATAAAGTTTACATGACGTCACTGAGCCCCTGAACATTCCCTAAACTTTGAGGCTTATCCAGACACACTTTTTGCCTTTCTAAAGCTTCTTCCCCTTCCTCAAAAATAAAAAAAAGAGAGAGACTTGGGAATAAAAATTGCCCAAGATGGCGAAACGCTTGTTGTTTAGAGGGCAGAGGGAAAAAAATGGAGGATATTGTAATATACACAAAGGGATAAATTTCCACAACTCGGCCAAGGACTGCAGCTGCTTCTCCCTTTACAAGGAAGCAACACACAAAAGATAATACGCAGAGCAAGAAAAGAGAAAATCGCCCGAACAGCAGGGCCAGCTCTGACTCTCCAAACATTTCCTTCCTCCCCAAGTCCCAATTCTGGGGTTCGTGGAACTACTTTAAGGGGAGGGGAGCCGCGAAAGGGAAAGGGGGAGGGGGACATGAGGATTAAAAGAGCGAAGAAGAGTTGAGAGCTGGCGGCGGTTCTCGGGAAGAACTGCTCCGAGACAGACATTACTGTAGGAACAGCTATGCTCCTCTAACACCGTGTGTGCGACAAATAGACCTTCCAGGTATTTTTCCCAGTTCCACCTGCCCCCCACCCCCACCCCAGCTCGTTTTCTGTCAACTCGAGAGCTCCAAGCTACATAAAGAGCAGGAGGCCCGAATTGGGGGGTGGCAGCGCAGCTAATCAGTCCGGCAGGAAAGAGGGGGCGGAGGCAAAAAAGGGCAGCAGTAGGCGGACGGGGGGGTGGGGGGGGGTTAACCTCGCAGCTACCCCGGCGAGAAGGGGGGCAGTGGATATTCCCGGGTTGGAACAGCGATCTCAACAAGGCCAGAGATTGTTGTTTTTTACGAAGCAAAACTGTTGGCGGCGACCTGAGCGCTGGGAGCCGAAGGAAGGAAGGAGACGCCAGCCGGGCGGCCGAGCAGGGCGGCAGGCACAAAGGAGGCGGACTCGCGGCGGCAGCTGCCCGCGCCCGGGAGGCACGGCCCGCGGCCCTGCTGGACCGAAGTCCCGCACCGGCAGCTAGGAATAAAGTTTACGTTCTCCTGAGACCGCACCCCCCACCTCCCACCCAGGACCGCGCATCTCCGCGTCCTGCTCCCCCAAACTCCACTCGGGACCCCGAGCACCACCCCAGCCTCGCAGCCAGCACAACAAAGAGACACACCGACCGGCGAGCGTAAACAGCCGCGGCAGGGCGAGCAGGGCGGGCAGGGCGAGCGCCTCGAGATAGCAACTCCGGAGTCTTCCAGCTCGCTGGAGCGTAGTTTCTCCTTTTCTTTCAGCCAGCCTTATAACATTTGGAATTTTCATTTTCACCCGCACCCCTCATACCCGAGGATTTTTAACTCACCTTTACTTTCGACTGAGTTGCGGTGGATGGGATTTTTGTCTTCCCCGGATGGCTGAAGGTTACGATTTTTGTTTTTTTGGAAAGCCCAACACCTCCTTATTCCTGTTATTATTTTTGCAAGGAAAGTAGAGAGTTGGAGTGAAGGTGAGACTTGTGATCGGGAAAGCCCTTGACTCCCTCCTTCTCCGTCTTCCGCCTCTCTCTCTCTGATTAGTTCCTATCCAGCAGCAGATTGAAGCAGGAGATGATTCTTCTCAAGGTTTGTTCAGCAGCTTCACTTCTAGGCGAAGGCTTCATGAACCAAGTGACGTCAACCAACAAGGCTTCTCTCTCTCTCCTCTCTCTAACAATGAAAGTTGCTGTTAACAAGGGAAAAAAGAGAGAGAATTGTTTATACCATTTCACTTCCAATAATAAATGACCTATCAGCTCCTAAAGGAGCCAAGGGAGGGAGGGGGTTGCTTCTTCCTCCCAAGAATACTGTAGCTTTAAGTTTGCACCGTTCCTGGTCCCAGGAAAAAGTTAGGAAACTTAATGTTTTGTTTTGCTTTGCTTTTAAAAGCAGAGAGGACAGAAAATGAGATCGAAAACGGAATTTTTCAAAAACGTAAAGTGGAGAACAGGGAGCATAGATTAACCACTTCCACCTAAACTTTTTTGTCCGTAAACTCAGAATTTGGTTGAAGTCCACAAGCCAACTAAATTAATATGCCAAGAATTCGTGGGTGTTTGGAAATCAAAATAAAATTTTTAAAAAAGGACGCAAGATTGTCCCGGGATTAAATGCTACTGCCCTAACACGGGCAAGTTAAACTGTCTGTAATATTTATGCATGGAGTTAAAATTTAAATAAAACACTTTAAAATAGTAAACCGTTTTAAATTTATAAATTAAAACTGTAAAAGGTAATCTCAATAGTAGCTCCCTTCCCCCTCCCAACTTCTGAGAGGTTAAAGGGGGGGATAGCTAATTGTAGGAATGAACACTTGTAAAAATATCAAGTTGAGTAAGACTGGTAGCCCATTGCTCCATCTTTAAACTACACACGAGTTATGCTATTTGTCTACTCCAAAAATCTCTTCCAACTTTGTTTTTTACCCTACTATTTTTCACAATTCCAACATCCTGAAATCAGTAAAGTTAAACTAAAGGTAAAGTACAGCACATTCTCTCTTCCTGCACACACCCCATAGTTATTAAAAATGATTTTAAAAGAAGTCTTTACCTTGGTAATGCTCTATTACCCAATATGATAATTTTTAAAATTTTCACTGAGGTAGTGTTTTTCCCCCCACAGCACATTAAAGTCTCAAAGTTCATATAATTAAAAATTGCATAATTTAATTTTCAGGATGAAGAGCAAGGGAAAGGAAAGCTTTAGAAGAATAATTTGACCATATATATTTGTACATCTATATGTGAATAAATGTATCTTAAAAGACGCTATTGTTTTATGTTTCCTCTTCAGCCACTGGCTGTGAGTTTAATTGTGCTGGAGGATCTTCATTAGTATTAACACATGGGGAGATTTCACAAAGCTGCTTCATTAGGGGGAAAAAAAGAAAGCTTGGCAGACTAGGTCTTTTTGCATGCACTGAGAATGTCAGCCTTACCTCGGTCATTTGTAACATAATAAGTGCAAGTACAATGATTGCAATGCTGAAGCACGGGGGGAAGGGTGGAAATGCCGCCTGTCTAATAGGGATATCTGAAAAGAAGGCTGCTCATTACATAGTAAAATATATGCTAAAAATTAGTGAAGATGATGGCTCAGGAGACTGATGCTAAATAAATTAATGTGCTGATATGTTTTTAATTATTATTTTTGTAGTAGTTTATTTCATTCTCAGGATTCACATTGAGCAGCAAAGCTTGTGCTAGCACTTATTGATTTTTTTCCCCTGCCACATTCCCGGAATACAGATTTTAATCATTTCACTACACCACACTCAGTAATTTCATTAAAAACTGGAACCTTCCATCCCAGAAAAGCATTTAATTTCAATGACATACAATTTCTCTCTTAGCAGAAAACTGTCTGTACAGTAAAAGCTGGCCTAAGGTTCAAATGCATAATTTAATCCTGAGTTTTCCATGCTCTGCATTCCTTTGAAGCTATAATTTGAGTAACTACCTAATAACTATAATAAGGACAATAATTTCCTTTAATATATTATTAACTCATATTTAATTAACTCAGAGGCCAAGCTCTGTACATGTATGACTGGGTCAACAGTTCTACAATTTCAAAATTTACTAATATTGTCCCAGAAAGAAATATAGATTAAAATATAAGTGTAAATGCTAGCATTTAGATATTCTATAGAAACTAATATGCAAAAATGTTCATGCATGTTTATATAATAGAGGACATTACTCATATAAACAGTATTTTAAAACAATTGGAAGTAAGGCTTTCCCTAATATTTCTATATTTAAAGTATTATAATATTTCAACAATCCATTTCTGATAGTTGACGCAATCACTAGCATAACTGTTAAAAACATTCAATTTTGAAAGGATAAAAAAGGGCTAGATTCAAGTCTCAATTTTCATAAAGAATTCCTTTAAAACATTTTTTTGAAATAATATTAAATGGCATATTTGATTAGCTTGAATAACTAAGAATATACTTTTTTTTAATTGAATCTATTGGGGTGATATTAATAAAACCATAAGGTTTCAAGTGGGCAACTCTATATAACACATCATCTGCAAACTGCACTGTGCACTCACCACCCAAAATCAAGTCTCTTTCCACCACCATTTATTCCCCGCTTTGCCCTCTTCCACAAGGATATATCTTTTACTTGAATATTCTTTAAAATATACTGCAAAGCATGGTTCAATTTTTGGTTCAAATAATATTTTGAAATAATATTGGACTTAAAGATGGCACATTGGTTTTCCAAACAATTGGTTTTATGAGGACATTTAATTTACATTGCCTGGTTTTTAAAGAAGAAACCTCTGAGGAGAACATTTGACATAATAAAATTCAATTGCTAATTTAACATTTAGATATATGGCTAAGAAACAGAAAAAATGGTACACACGTAATGAAAGGAACTAACTCATATAAAACTTACATTAAAAAAAACTCCTACCATCTACTGGATAATTTTAGACCACAGTTCTAAAAAATTTTTAAAGAGTATGTAAATATATTTTCAAGTTGAAGCCACAAACAAAACAAAGTTATCTTTTCCTTGGTTAAATGATGAAAGAATTTAAAAGTGTCCTCAGAATGTTGGTATTAAAAGTGGTGATAGTGAAGAACTTGATTTTAGCGTCTTTAAAATATTTTTAAACTATTATCTTATCATCAAGAGCTACGTATATAGTTTGGAAAATATTTTTGCAACTTTCTCAAAGATGAAATGTAGTTCAATGTAAATAAATTTAAAAAATAATTGATAAATGAAAAAGTCACATAGATTGATATCTAAAATTCAAAAGCTGAATTCCTATATTTCAGTAAAATAAAGCTTCAGTGTTTATACTAAAATATATCAAATAATTTGGTAATTCAAATAATGTTCTTAATCTATACTTTTAAAACTGTCTTTTAAAAAGAATGGTATACTAGAAATTTAAAACTGAATTACTCCAATATTTGATACCCTCTTACTAAGAAGTTGTGCTTAATTATTTTTTAATATGATTCCTTCCCTTTTTTCATGTTATCACATTTGATTGAGAGATTACAACATAGTCATAGAGTTGAGGGGGAAAAAAACAAAATAATTACTATCGTTATAGAACAACTTGGCTCCCATAGCATTTAATCTTCTGCCTACGATCATCATCTAAATTAGTACTTCATCATGTATAGAATTGTAAAAGAATTAAATGATCAAACAAATCTTTTCCAATATTACTGGTAATTATTTCTATATGATTTACACCTATCCCACAGACTAATTATGCCATCACTAAAGACTCAATTGTTGCACTTTCTTCTTTAAAGCAGCATCTATTTTGGGACCAAGACAGAAGTTCATAAATAGGTAGATATAAAAGTAAAGATGAATATCTTATTTATCACGATAGGTATTGCACATGGACCTTCCAGAGTAAGAAATTGCCCTGTACAGAGAACAAAGTCTAGGAAGGCTGACTACAAAAAGTCCAAAGAATGAGAGTTCTAAATAGGAGAACAAGCTGGCCACTGCCATGTCTTATTTCTGTTTCATTGGTATAGACTAATGAAGCTTTATTTGTTTGTATTCACTGAACAAACATTTGAGTGCTTGCTATATCCTGTGCACTCTGCTAGAGGCTGGAAAACATGAAAAGCTCACAGTCTGGTTGATGTTGAAAGTGTGAAATTCCTGGGAGATTAGAGACTTACATAAATCACATTATAAAGATACAAATAATAAAGTTATCTAGAATAAAGAGGATGGGGCGACAAATTCTGACATAGTCTTTTAAAAAAAGCTTTATCAAAGAGATGCTTTTTGAACTGCATCTCAAATACTGAAAGCTTATGGGGCAGAAGGAGGAGGGAGTGGATTCTAAATGAAAAAAAAAACACTAAGTTTAAACATAAAGTGCCACTAGGTCTGGTATCCATCCACTTGCGAGAAATTCAGTTGTAACAATAATATTCAATGTGGAGCTATGGAATAATAGGGTGAAGGAGAAAAAGGAGGCCAGAGGCTGTACCACTGATGGTAAAATGGTTGAATTTATCCTGAGAGCCAACTAAGGTCAGCAAAGGAGTGACATGATGGACCTTGTTTTCAGGGAACAATAATTGTGAAGCCAGTGCAGATGATAGACTGTATAGAATGTATGCTTAAGAGTACATGCAAAAGATGGCCAAAGACAGTGGCTTTGGGGATTTAAAACCAGATTTTTTTTTTTTTTTGTAAAATGTAAATTTGGTGATCAACTGAAAATAGAGTAAAGGGAGAGGAAGAACTGAATGAAGACTACAGAGATTTCTGGCTTAGGGAATTGGGCATGCCAGAGTCATTAAGGAATGTCTAAGATACTTAAGGAAAAACAAATCATAAGGTAGTCTGGAATTAGAACTTGAAATTATACTTTATAAGTCATTTTATTTTTTAATGTTCTTTATTGATTAAGGTATTACATATGTCTCCTTTTCCCCTCATTGCCCGCCCTCCCAAGCACATGCCTGTATGTCTGTGTCCATTGGTTATGCTTATATGCATGCACACAAGCCCTATGGTTGATCTCTAACCCATTCCCCCAACACTCCCCTGCCTTCCCTCTGAGGTTTGATAGTCTGATAGATGCTTCTCTGTCTCTGGATCTATTTTTGTTCATCAGTTTATGTTTTTATTATATTCCACAAATGACTGAAATCATCTGATATTTATCTTTCTCTGACTGGTTTATTTCTCTTAGCATAATGTTCTCAAGGTCCATCCATGCTGTTGTGAATGGTTAAGAGTTCCTTCTTTTTAACAGCAGTGTAGTATTCCATTTTGTAGATGTCCCGCAGTTTTCTAATCCACTCATCTGCTGATGGGCACTTAGGCTGTTTCCAAATCTTAGCTATGGTAAATTATGTTGCTTGAACATAGGGGTGCATATATCATTTCTGATTGGTGTTTCTAGTTTGTTGGGATATATTCCTAGAAGTGGGATCAATGGGTCAAATGGGAGTTCCATTTTTAACTTTTTGAGGAAACACCACACTGTTCTCCAGAGTGGTTGCACCAGTCTGCATTCCCACCAGCAGTGCAAAAGGGTTCCTTTTTCTCCACATCGTCGCCAGCACTTGTCATTTGTTGATTTGTTGATGATAGCCATTCCGACAGGTGTGAGATGGTACCTCATTGTCCTTTTGATTTGCCTCTCTCAGATGATTAGTGACTCTGAGCATGTTTTCTTGGACTTCCTTATGTCCTCTTTTGAAAAGTGTCTATTTAGGGCAAGCAGTTTTAAGGACAGTGGCTTGGTAATATAGCTTGATATCTGGTATTGAGATCCCTCCTACTTTGTTCTTCTTTCTCAGGATTACTGCAACTATTCGGGGTCTTTTTTATTCCAGATGAATTTTTGGAGAGTTTGTTCTAGGTCTATGAAATATGCTGTTGGTATTTTAATGTGGAGTGCATTGAAACTATAGCTTGCTTTGGGTGGTATGGACATTTTATGATGTTGATTCTACCAATCCATGAACATGGTATATTCTTCCATTTGTTTATGTCTTCCTTTATGTCTTTTTGCAGTGTCTTATAGTTTTCCGAGTAGAGGTCTTTTACCTCCTCAGTTAAGTTTATTCCTAAGTATCTTAATTTTTTTGTTGCGATGGTAAATGGAATTGCTTTTTAAATCTGTCTTTCTGTAAATTCACTATCTTATATAATAAAAGGCTAATATGCAAATCGATCGAACAGCAGAATGACCAGTCGCTATGATGCGCACTGACCACCAGGGGGCAGACAATGCAGGAGCTGCCCCCTGGTGGTTAGTATGCTCCCACAGGGGTATTGCTGCTCACCCACAAGCTGGGCTGATGGCTGGCGAGTGCAGCGGTGGTGGTGGGAGCCACCCACCTCCATAGCAGTGCTAAGGACATCAGACTGTGGATTAGGCCCACTCCCGCAGGCTCCCCGACTGCTAAAAATATATATAAATGGCTAAGTTGACGAATGTTGTGCACCAGGCCTCTAGTCTATATATGTAAAAGGCTAATATGCTAAGTGTCTCTCTGACTGGTCACTATGATGCACACTGACCACCAGGGAGCAGACACTCAATGCAGGAGCTGCTGTGACACACACTGGCCATTTACAAAGAAACAGCACAGCAGGCCTGGCATCGACAAAGCAACACTCAACTTCCCCCAAGTAGAATATAGGCCCTGCCACCATCCCAGAGCAGCGGACCACCAAATCGCAGCCAATGCTGCTGAGACCCATGTCGTAAAATGTGGCCCACATCCCAGCCTAGCCCAGAAACAGTGACTGTGGGCGCCGGGTAATGACATCACAGAGCAGTGCCCAGCTGCTTCTCCCTAGTGACTAGCCTCCTTGTAGTTTCTTCAGCCTAGGAACACAACTTGCTTTATAGCCAGGTGCAAACATTTTACACTTTAACCAAATGTCTGTGAAGCGTTTTCCTGTACCTCATCTCATTTGATCTTCACACAAGTCCTGGAGTAGGTAGATAGGAGACTCGATGGAATCCTATTTTATTTTCATTAGCCGGAAAACGGAGTTTAGAAACTTGACCCGACTGAAAAGAAGAAATGGTGGACCTTGAAAATGACTTCAGGTTTTCTCATTGTGCAGAATATAGTCAAACACTGTTGCAATTAAATATTTTACCCTTTGTTCTCCCTGCATGGTCTACAATAATAATCTGCTGAGTTGCTGACAATTACCTGAAGAGAAGTTGGGGTGCTTCACTGGGCTGGAAAAGGTTTGGCTATATCAGAAAGCAGGTCTAATTAAGCAAGTTTATTCTATATCTATAAAAGGCTAAGTTGACTCGCACATGTGCAATACATATAAAGCTCGCACTGGCACATATCTCACACGTGTGTTTCGATCTGTCATTGTTGATCGTGAATTTGGTTGACACTTCTTTATAGAGAAAGGGTGAAGAGCGATATTAAAATATTTCTTCTAATTAATTTCCTTTCAATGTGCATAAATCCATGCACTGGGCCATTAGTTGGTATATAAAAATGCCATAGATTTCTGGAAGTTAATTTTGTATCCTGCTACATTGCCTAATTCATTTATTAAGTCTAATAATTTTTTGATGGAGTCTTTAGGGTTTTCTACGTAGAGTATCATGTCATCTGTGAATAATGATAGTTTTCCATCTTCTTTTCCAATTTGGATACCTTTTATTTCTTCTTGTCTAATCACTATGGCAACACTTCCAGTAATATGTCGAACAGGAGTGGTGAAAGTGGGCATCCTTGTCTTGTTCCTATTCTTAGGTTAAATGGTTTTAGTTTTTACCCACTGAGTATATGTTGGCTGTAGGTTTGTCATATAAGGCTTTTATTATGTTGAGGTATGATCCCTCTATTCCCACTTTGCTGAGGGTTTTTAACAGGAAAGGGTGTTGGATTTTGTCAAATGATTTTTCTGCATCAATTGATATGACTTCATGATTTCTATCTCTCAACTTGTTTATGTGATTGATCACATTTCTTTTTTTTATTCTTTTGTTCTTTAAAAAAAAAAAAAATATATATATATATATATATATATATATGCCTAAGCAACCACACAACCAGAATGACCAGTCACTATGATGCATAATGACCAACAGGAGATAGACGCTCAATACAGGAGCTGCACCCTGGTGGTAAATGTGCTCCCACAGCGGGCAGGCCCCTATCGTCCCTGATAGCCGGCCAGGCCTTAGGGACCCCACCCATGCATGAATTTCGCACACTGGGCCTCTAGTGTGTGTGTGCGTGTGCATGCGTGTGTGTGTGTGTGTGTGTATGTATGTGTATATATATAATTTTATTGATTTCAAAGATAAAAGGAGAGAGATAAGGAGATAGAAACATCAATGATGAAAGAGAATCATTGATTGGCTGCCTCCTGCACATTCCCTACTGGAGGGGATCGAGCCCGCAACCCTGGCATGTGCCCTTGGCTGGAATCGAACCGGGGACCCTTTAGTCTACAGGCCAACGCTCTATCCACTGAGCTGAACCAGCTATGGTTGTATCACATTTGTTGATTTGCGGATATTGTACCATCCTTGCATGCCTGGAATAAATCCCACTTGGTTATGGTGTATAATCTTTCTAATGTAATACTTGATCCAATTTGCTAGAACTTTGTTGAGGACTTTGGCATCTATGTTCATGAGGGATATTGGCCTGTAATTCTCTTTCTTTGTATTGTCTTTATCTGGTGAATGTGTCCATTTCCTCTAGGTTGTTTAGTTTGTTGGAATAGAGTTGTTCATAGTATTTTTTTTACAATCCCTTGTATTTCTGTAGGATCTGTTATTTTGCCTCTTTTATTTCTGATTTTGTTTATTTGGGTCCTTTCTCTTTGCTTCTTGGTGAGTCTGGCTAGAGGTTTATCAATCTTGTCTATCCTTTCAAAGAATCAGCTCTTGGTTTCATTGATCTTTTGTATGTGTTTTTTTTTTTTTTGTCTCTGTAATTTTTTTGCTCTGATCTTTATTATCTTCTTCCTTCTGCTCACTCTGGACTTTTTTTGTTGCTCTTTTTCTAATTCTTTAAGTTGTAGAGTTAGAGAAATTACTACCAATTTTTCTTGTTTTTTGAGGTAGGCCTGTAATACTATGAACTTCCCTCTCAGGACTGCTTTATAAGTAATTTTAATGGGATTAACAGAATCAACTGAAAGAACTTTTTCAAAATGTACATACCCAGGGCCAATATCCAGAGATTCACTAGGTCTGGAGTAGGACTTAGTTCATCTATTTTTTTTTTAAGTCTGACAATGTCTTGATAAACATTCCTGATTAAGAACACTATTCTAAGCACAAGCTCATTATAAAATTCATTTGGAACTTAAAAATCAGAAAAAGGCCGAAAACCCTGAAAAAGACAAGTGTTGGGAGTGGTGGCTGTCCAACATGTCAGATGTTAAAATATGCTATAAAGCCTTTATAATTTAACATTTGGTATTGGCATGTGAATAAAAGACCAATAGAATACAATAGAAAATTGAGAAATTGACCCAAGTGCATATAGAAATTTAACATAAATAAAAGCTATATTTCAAATAAGTGAGGAAGAGATGGACTCTTCCTTTTTAATACATGGTGAGATAACTAGGTAGTCATAAGGAAAAATGAATTTGAATCTGTTCCAAGAATAAATTTCAAAGAGACCAGATATTTGAATATAAAAATTTGAATCATACAAGTACTAAGATAAATTATGGGTCAATTCTGTAATGGGAGGGTAGGGAAATTTTTCTAGTAATGGTCAAAACTAAATGCAATAAAGTGAAATATTGATAATTCTCAATATATGAAAATGAAAAGCTGTTGTATGGCCAAAAAATAATAAAAAACATACCTCAAGCAAAGTATGAAGTCAAATGAGAAACTGTGAAAAAATATTTATAATTTATATAAGAGACATGTTATACCTTATAAAGATTTCCTAAAAAAGAATAAAAGATCAACACCCTGATAGAAAAATGGCAAGAGAGGAACAGATATTTTACAGAAAAAGAAATGCAAATGCATTTTAAATACACAAACATTCTCAATCTTGCTCATAAGAGAAATGCAAATTAAGAATCACTGAGATACTATTTTTCACCCAACAAATAGGCAAAAATCCAAAAGTTTTACAACACACCCTGTCATTGAGGCACTTTTGAAGAAAAGTGGCACTCTCATATATTGCTTGTTGGAGTGAAAAATGGAAAACCCCAACAAGAGAGAATTTGACAGTATTTAGTAAAGTTACATATGCATTTATTTTTCAACTAGCAAATCTCACTTCCAAGAATCTGACCAACACTAAAAAATATATAAAATAGATATATAAGAAGCTATTCATTGAAGCATTGTTGGTTATAGCAAAAATTTGGAAATACCCAAGTTTCCTTTGTAGGAAAATGGTTGAATTATTTATGGTACACATACACAGTGGAGTACTATGCAAGTATTAACAAGGAATGAAGAATGTAAGTACTATACAGTGAAGCCCAGTATATATTGTTAAATAAAAGGAAGATGGAGATGCCCGGCTAGTTTGGGTCAGTGGTTGGGTGTCGATCTATGAACCAGGAGGTCACAGTTCAATTCCTGGTCAGGACATATGCCTGGGTTGTGGGCTCGATCCCCAGTAAGGGGCATGCAGGAGGCATGTGTATGTATGTATATACTATATACACATGTATATACTATAAAGGATATACTGTTGAAATAACTGTGTATGTTCTTTTTAAAAATTGTGTTAAATGTCACTTGGAATATTCTTCTCTGAATACTTATGTCACCAACTCCACATATAATTAAGTTCATTTATTTTATTTAGCTTTCATTTTTATGGCATTTTTTAATATTAAATTTGTTTTATAATTATGCAAATGATTTTATATGGTTCCAACTTTATATATATTTATATTATATATTTATATATATTTTATATATATACAGCCAAATCATTCATCATTGATATTTCTATCTCTCTCTCCCTCTCCCTTCATCTCTGAAATCAATAAAATTATCTTTTTAAAAGAGGAAGGTGGAGAAAAACATTAATAGTATGCTTTCATTCATCTGCATACTTGCCTAATTTTTTAAATCAAAGGAAAATTCAAAACCTTAAAAAAGAAAAGCCATGGTCCTAGCTGGTTGGCTCAGTGGATAGAGCATCTGCCTGTGGACTGAAGGGTTCTGGGTTTGATTCTGGGTTGCAGGCTCCATCCCCAAGAGGGGGCATGCAGGAGGCAGCCAACCAATGATTCTCTCTCATCATTGATGTTTCTCTCTCTCTCTCCCTTCCTCTCTGAAATCAATATAAAAATAAATTCACACACACACACACACACACACACACACACACCCTGGCCAGTGTAGCTCAGTTGGTTGGGTGTGGTACTGTGCACTTAAGGATTGCCAGTTTGATTCTGGGTCCAGGCAAGAGCCAGGATTATAGGCTCTACTCCTGGTCGGGGGCATGTAGGAGGCAGCTGATCAATGCTCTCACATCAATGTTTCTCTCTCCCTCTTCCTTCCTCTCTCTCTAAAAATCAATAAAAAAATCTTTTTAAAAAAATAAACAAAACCATTACCTATAAGGAGGAACAAAACAGGGTGGTAAAGATAAAACAGTAGGAAGATTTCTCATGAAACTCATTTTATATAAAATATATATAAATATATATAATATAAATATATATAAAGTTGGAACCATATAAAATCATTTGCATAATTATAAAACAAATTTGATATTAAAAATGCCATAAAAATGAAAGCTAAATAAAATAAATGAACTTAATTATATATAAAGTTGGTGGTATAAGTATTCAGAGAAGAATATTCCAAGTGACATTTAACACAATTTTTAAAAAGAACATGCACAGTTATTTCAACAGTATATCCTTTATAGTATATACACTAAGAAAAAGAAATTTAAAGTCAGAACAACAAAACAGGAACTTAAATTATCCCTAATCAAATGTTTTTGGTATTGATTGGTAGTGGTGTAATTTTGTTGCATGTATAGTATGAGAAAAAGCAAATAAGTTGGTGTTTTTGGAAGTCAATTTTACTATGGGACAAAAAAGAAACATAAAATCAATGTTACATAAAAACACTGTGATCCTTAATTTGAACTGGGTATAACAGAATGAACATATTTTGTATTTTAAAATATCTATTTCTTCATTTAGCCCACTGTAAATGCCAAAAAAAAGGGTGGGGGAATCATTGCAATAGCAAGCAGACATCTGTGTACCCAGATTATGGTCGCTAAATACCATTTGTCTTTGAAAAGAATTCCTGAAGCAAAGGCTGAGTCCAGGTTTGGAACAGGAAATGTCCAAAATAAGCCTAGAGTATCCTGTCACACCATTAAGTGTGAAAACTATCAAAGATTATTGGGGTCACATTGAGAGCCTATTTGAAGAGGCCAAATTGAAGTGGCTCCTACTGGTCAAAGATGAATAACTACAATGGAATGAAATATAATAAATATATCTTAATATATGAGTTCATAATAAGACGTAGAAAAATTCACTTTCATCTCTAAAGGATACTATGAAATAATCTTATTATTTTGAAAACTAGTAAAGGAAACAAAAATTTATTCAACATTTCCTATCCAATGTGCCTTAGGTTACCTAATTTGAAATTATGTTTGTATGTACATATATATGTTTATAGGTATATGTGTATTCTATATAGTATATATACATATATCTTAAGATTTCAACTTAGCGTTTAATATTTTTAAAAATAATTTTTAAAATGTTACTGGTCTATACTAACAGTTATTGTGATCAAGTGTACAATTTGTGAATTCCAAGGCAGACAAAACAAAGAAGGAATATGATACCATTCTCCTTATCTATCTATATATATAAAAAGCCAGCGACCAGAACACCAGAATGACTGGAACGTCGCTATGACGCCCACTGTAGCCAGCAAACTGGCCCAATCGGCTGGCCAACCTCCGATGGCCCCTCCCCCAAGCTGCTCTGCCCCTGATCAGCCTCTCCCACTCCAATTAAGGGCAGGGTGGCCAGCCAACCACCCCCTGCAGCCCTTCCCCTCAGCTGGACCCGCCCCCTATCGGTCTGCCCCACCCCTATCAGCCCACAGCCCCTCCCCCCACCAGCCCCGCCCCTGATTGCCCCCTACCCCAATAGGGGGCGGGGCAAGCCAGCCAACCTCCTGCAGCCCATCCCCCCAGCTGCTCCCACCCAAAATGGGCCCCCACCACCCCAAATCAGGAGCAAGGCCAGCAGACCAACTGCCTGCCACTCCTCCCCCTGGCCAGCCCCACCCCCAATGGGCCTCCACCACCCTGATCAGCCTGTGGCCCCTCCCTCCAGCCAGCTCCATCCCCAGCCAACCACCCATGGGTCCTCCCCCAGGCTGCTGGCCCCCGATCAGCCCCACCCCCCACCCCACAGCCCCTTTCCCGATGGGCTATCCAGCCAACCTCCCACTGTCTCCCCTCCCGACAGGCCCGACCCTGATCTGCCAATTGGGGCCGGGCCGGCTGGACCCCACCTATGCATGAATTCATGCACTGGGCCTCTAGTCTTAATAAATAAGAGACATACCAAATCAATAGGACAAACTTAAAACATTAGAGTAACATATCAAAGTTTTTTTAAGTAATTGTATTGCAACTTGTATAGACATCATTTTTATGGTCTTTTGCATAGGAAGCCTCCATGAAAATCAGGGGCAATAATCTATAATAATAAAAGCATAATATGCTAATTAGACAGAATGTCCTTCCTTCCGGACAAAGCCGCAGTGGGTGGGGGCTGTGGCAGAGGTGACAGAGGCCCCCGGCCATGGTGAGTGGGGGCCGGGGCCAAGGCCCTTGCACAAATTTCGTGCATCGGGCCTCTAATAATGAATATATTTAACTTGATTGAGTTAACTCCATTACCAGACTGTTGCTCACCCAAGGCAATCTTATACAGCTGTGTAGATCATACACAGCACCACTCCATGGACAGCAATATACTGAATCAGGGTCATATCAGTTCCTGAAAGTTGAAAGTTAAATTTTCAGGAATTTTACAAGCTGGTTATTAAACACAGTCATTCCCATAAACCAATATTTTCAAATTTGAATAAAATATATTAAAAACAAATACATGAAACTTATCATACATTTTATTATGCTTTACTATCATCTATGCACTTGCAGTTATTTATATCCATTGTACTAGTATGGCAAAACAAAACTATACAGTATTTAGTTGTATGTTACTGCCTGTTTCTTCCCAACATTGTGATCAGTGACATGTTGGAAATTGGCAAATACTACACATCAAGGCATAACTTAACGTTTTGTCAATAGTCTAGACTTAAGAAAGTGATGGGGGAAATGTTAACGCAAATTGAAATAGCACAAAAAATGGGAAAAGAAAACTTTTCCAATTTTTGAACACAACAAATTAGCAAGAAGTCATATCAATGATGAAAATATTTTTTATTTACATAAGAAAGCATACATTTGTCCTATCTGGTTTGGCTCAGGGAATTAGAGCATTGGCCTATGGACTGAAGGGTCCCAGGTTCAATTCTGGTCAAGAGCACATGCCCCAGTAAGGGGGCGCGCAGGAGGCAGCATATCAATTATTCTTATTATTGATGTTTCTATTTCTCTCTCCCTCTCCCTTTTTCTCTGAAATCCATAAAAATATATTTTTAAAAAAGAAAGTATACATCTTTGTTACCAGAAAGATATTTACCTGCACACCTCTGCTGTTGAGGAGAACCACAATCACTAGCCCGTGAGTAGTGGTGCACAGTCAAATTTAGAGATGTTAATATCCCCAAATATTTGACACAATGTGATAAATACTCTAATGGAGGAATTCAAAGTAAAATGCATGCACATTAGAGAAACTGATTATTTTTACTGGGTGGAGATGGGGGAAGGAGAACTCACATGATAATTTGTGAAAAGGTCCATGTCTTAGTGATTAGGTCTTGTTTGCACTTTAGTCTGCCTTTAATGTATTATTTTCAGCATTAAACTTTGTAATAATTTAGCCCTGAATTACAGTTTCAAGCTATTCACTGTACTGACACATGCCATTTGGGAAAACCCTCAGAAATCACAGAAATGGTCTTTTTTAGGGTCATAAAGAAATATTTTTATCTCATATCTGATTTCAGAAATTCATATGAATACCTTCCCTCTTGACAGCCACCATCTTTCAAGTTGGAAAACAAGTTTTGAAATCACTGCTCATTTATTTTTACAGCATTCTCAAAAATATAAACTCAAGGTCCAAAATTCAATCAGAAGCACAATTTTCACTACTTTCTTTAAAAACAATAAAAAATGGCCGGTGTGGCTCAGCTGGTTCAATTCCAGGTCAGGGCACATGCCCAGGTTGCAGGCTCAATCCCCAGTAGGGGGGCGTGCAAGAGGCAGCCAACCCATGATGTTTCTCATCAATGTTTCTCTCTCTCTCCCTCTCCCTTTTTCTCTAAAAATCAATAAAAACATATTAAAAACAAACAAACAACAACAGCAAAAACTAAATCAAGCCAGTGTGGCTCAGTTAGTTGGGCATTGTCCCATGCTCCAAAAGGTTTCTGAATTCAATTCCCCATCAGGACACATGGCTGGGTTGAGGGCTGGATCCCTGGTAGGGGGTGCAGGAGGCAGCCCATCAGTGTCTCTCTCGCACATAGATGTTTCTCTCTCACCCCGTCTCCTTTCCTCTCTTTCTAAAAATCAATTTAAATTCTTTTTTTTTTTTTTTAAAGAAAAACAAAACTGAATCAAAATCAGAGTCCATATTGTTTACAGACAATTATGCTCTAGGAATAATGTAGTTTGAGAAATAATACTCATGTCAACTCTTTACTTAGTATAGTGATGTCCCTTGTACTCTGTCAATACTGATTCCAACACACCTTTTCCAGAAAAGTTTTTGGCTCACATTATCATCAAACCAAATTTTAAAAATGTCTTTCTCTTTAGCATGGAATTTTAATGATTACAAAACAACAAGTTGTCAAGTGCTTCTCCCTCATAAATGAACTGTACATAGAGGTAAAAAGTTTATTAGTTCTCTTCATACAAGTTTCATCCAACTGAAAAGTCAAGTATCTATTAGCATGTACATGTTAGAGTAACTGTTGTATATTATTGATACTATAGTGTCTAAAGTAGCACATTAAAGGAATTTTGCCAGCAGTTAATTCTGACTTCTCACCAGATATAATTATTTATTATTTTGCTGCTGGTTTAATAAACTTGGCAACTGTGTGGTTTTGCACCTGCTTTTTCTCTGAGGAGTGCAACACAATTAAACAGTTTCTTAGCTTTAGTGTCTTTTCCACCTAAGACAAAAACACTGGAATGCATTATTTTGTGCTTATTTGGGGAAGCTTTTACTATTTTACCAGAATAGTTTACAAAAAAAAAAATCATTAGGTTTTGTATAAAAGAGAGTCAATGACTTTAAGATATCCTTAGCCCAAATAAGTTCAAATTAGTTTTTAATAACCCCTCCTTCTCACCTCATCTATCTATAACCTTTCCCATTCTTCATGGAGAGGCAATCCACAAGAGAGAGAGAAATTATCCTATGTGAAGCAAAACAAATGACAAAAATCACCTGTAAACAAGGTAATATAAACTGGATCTTAAAAAAGGGCAAAAAATTTTATAAACTGTGAGTTACCTGCTATGGCTGCACTATATGAAGAGAGGGAGACAACTCAGGTGCAGCTTTTGTAATAGAGGAATTGGGTTCAGTTCTTTGAGATTTTCAGAGAGGTTCACCCTAACAGCTCATGAAAAGGAACATGTCACTTCTATAGGGAGATAGCCCTCAGAAGTTAGATCACTTCCTCCATTCAGGAGTTCTGCCAGGAAATCATCCCTAATCCTGTACTTTTCACCTTTTTGTCATCTCTTCCCAACAGCTGTTGATATTTTTGCACACCAAGAACATTGTAAGGAGACCATAGACATCTATTCCTCTAGTATTTTAGGTGTAATAATGATGAATCTCAAATTCATCATTAATCTTGAGATTAAGATAAACATTTGGGGAGGAGATGTAGAGCTAGATACCATACATACTATGCTTTAGCAAATTTTCTGTTTATTCCCTTGGCTATCATCTTGTGAAATATATGAGATGAGATTCTCTCCACTTCATGCTGTGAATTCTAGTCACCTTTATCATCACAGACTCTAGTAATGTTTTCTCAATTCCAGAAGTCTCTAAACCCTACATTTATTGTCCTGTCCTATGACAGAGCTTGAAAAATCTCTCAAAGCAGTAAGTTGAAACAGTAGTAGGGATCATCTTGTTTGATTCCTGTCTTCCTGGGGAACAATGTCATTTGTTACCTAATGTCCAACATTTTGAGAAAAACATTTTTCATAGGTTCTTTTTTCCATTTATTTCAAATAGGAGGGCAAATCTTGTCCAGTTACTCCATCTTGTTCAGAAACAAAAGTCCCTACTAATTTGTTTTTTAATATATTTTTATTGACTTCAGAGAGGAAGGGAAAGGGAGAGAGAGAAACATCAATGATGGGAGAGAATAATTGATTGGCTGCCTCCTGCATGCCCCCTACTGGGGATTGAACCTGCAAACTGGGATTGAACCAGTAACCCCCTGATTCACAGGTCTGTGCTCAACCACCAAGCCACACATGGCTGGGCAGTTTCTTATATTTTCTTAATGGTCAACCTAGTGGGTGTGAAGTAGTATCTCACTGTGGGGTTTTTTGTTGTTGTTGTTGTTTCTCATTAAACTTTGTTATTTTAATGAGTCTCAAAATTCTGTGACAGATTTTTGGTCATGTTGTTTCCATTAAAAAGTACTGATTTTAAGAATTAATAACTTAAAAACTGCCACACACACAAAAGAACCAAATGGTCCACAAAACATTCTCCTTTCCTTCTGAAGGTTTTATGATGCATTGTAATCGTTAACCAGTCTTTTACTTAAATGGCCAATTGAGACAAACATTTCTTCCACCACTGATTAAGATTGGGTTGGCAGGTGTTAGGAATAATATTCATTTAGCTTTCTGAGCTTTCTGGGCAGACTTGGTGACTTTGCCAGCTCTAGCTGCCTTCTTGTCCACTGCTTTGATGACACCCACAGCAACTGTCTGTCTCATGTCACGAACAACAAAACAGCCCAGAGGAGGGTAGTCAGAGAAGCTCTCAACACATATGGGCTTGCCAGGAATCATATCAACGATGGCAGCATCACCAGATTTCAAAAATTTGGGGCTATCTTCCAGCTTTTGAAGACTGAATGATGATCAATCTTCTCCTTCAGCTCAGCAAATTTGCAAGCAATGTGAGCTGTGTGACAATCCAGCACTTATCTGGCCTGGATGGTTCAGGATAATCACCTGAGCTGTGAAGCCAGCTGCTTCCATTGGTGGATCATTTTTGCTGTCACCAGCCAGGTTGCCACAGCAAACATCATTGACAGACACGTTCTTGACGTTGAAGCCCACATTGTCCCCAGGAAGGGGGGTGCATTTCAACAGACTTTACTTCAGTTGTAACAATGACTGGAGCAAAGGTGACCACCATGCCAGGCTTGAGAACACCAGTCTCCACTCTGCCCACAGGGATAGTACCAATACCACCAATTTTGTGGACATCCTGGAGGGGCAGACGCAGGGGCTTGTCAGTTGGACGAGTTGGTGGTAGGATGCAATCCAGAGCTTCAAGCAGTGTGATTCCACCGGCATTGCCATCTTTACAGGTGACCGTCCATCCCTTGAACCAAGGCATATTAGCACTTGGCTCCAGCATGTTGTCACCATTCCAACCAGAAATTGGCACATATGCTACTGTGCCAGGGTTGTAGCCAATTTTCTTAATGTAGGTGCTGACTTCTTTAACAATTTCCTGGTATCTTTTCTGGCTGTAGGGTGGCTCAGTGGAATCCATTTTGTTAATACCAACAATCAGCTGTTTCACAACCAGTGTGTAGGCCAGGAGGGCATGCTCAGGGGTCTGTCCATTCTTGGAGATGCCTGCTTCAAATTCACCAACACCAGCAGCAACAATCAGGACAGCACAGTCAGCCTGAGATGCGCCTGTAATCATGTTTTTGATGAAGTCTCTGTGCCCTGGGGCTTTAATGATGGTCACATAATACTTGTTGGTCTCGAATTTCCACAGGGAGATATCAATGGTGATTCCTCGCTCCTGTTTGGCTTTCAGTTTATCCAAGACCCAGGCATACTTGAAGGAGCCCTTCCCCATCTCAGCAGCCTCCTTCTCAAATTTCTCGATGGTTCTTTTGTCGATCCCACCACATTTGCAGATCAGATGGCCAGTAGTGGTAGACTTGCCGGAATCTACATGTCCAATGACGACAATGTTGATGTGAGTCTTTTCCTTTCCCATCTTGGGTTTGAGTTAATGGTGGTTTTCACAACACCTGTGTTCTAGCGGCAAACCCATTGTGAAAAAGCCTAACTGTGGTTTTGATTTGCATTTCCTTGACGACTAAATGATGTTGAGCATCTTTTTGCATACTTATTAGCCATTTGTGAACCTTCTATAGATAAATGTCTATTCAGACCCTTTGCTCATTTTTCAATTGACTTTTTAAAGTTTTTTTATTATTATTGATTTCAGAGAGGAAGGGAGAGGGAGGGAGAGACAGAAACATCAATGATGAGAGAGAATCATTGATCATCTGCCACCTGCAAACCCTCTATTGGGGATCGAGTCCACAACCCAGGCATGTGCCCTTGACCAGAATCAAACCTGGGACCCTTCAGTCTGCAGGCTGACACTCTATCCACTGAGCCAAACCAGCTGGGGCAAGTTGCTGAATTTGATACATTTAAGCTGAAATTATTCTCTTACTACCCTTTTATGTTCATAGGATCTATAGTGAAAAAACCCTTTTCAATCTTAATATTGGTGGTGTTTATTTCTTATTTCTGATCATCTATGTACAGATATAGCAATTTTGTTTCTTTTTTAAAAATCAGCTTTTGGTTTTGTCAATTTTCTCTTTTTTTCTTTTTTGTTCTGTGTTTCTGTGGTTAACTTCTGTTATCTTTATTCTTTTCTACCTGTACTTTACTTTGGATTTACTTTTCTCTTTCTACCTTCTTAGTGTGGAATCTTAGGTCACTGATTTTAGAACTTTCTGACTTTCCAATTTAAGGAATTAAATGTGTATTGCCCAGTATACACTGTTTCATCTGCTTGCCCCAAATTTTGATATGCTGCATTTTCATTATTATTCACTTCAAATTATTTTCTAATTTCCCTAGTGATTTCTATTTTTGCCCTGTGATTTGTTTAGAAGTATGTTGTCACCTTAGCTGGTTTGACTCAGTGGCTATAGCATCGGTGTGCAGACTGAAGGGTCCCAGGTTCAATTTTGTCAGGGGCACATGCCCAGTTTTTGGGCTCAATCCCCAATGGGGGGCATGCAGGAGGCACCAAATCAATGATTCTCTCTCCTCACTGATGTTTCTATATCTCTTTCCCTCTCTCTTCCTCTCTGAAATCTATAAAAATATAGATATAGGGGGATCCAAGATGGCTGCCAATGGGACGGCAGGCTGCAAGATAACGTGAGAGTGAAAAAATGAAAGGAGAGTGTGTGGACATGTGGGGAATGTCAGTATTTGTGAGTGAGGGAAAGCTATATTCCAAGGGGCTGTTAGGGACTGGCAGACTGGCCCCCCTGACCAGGCAGCCTCTACTCTGTTTGAAATCTCTCCCGGATTGGCCGGCTCTGCCGCAGAGGCTGCACCATCTTGAAGGGAAGATGGCTGTGATTGGAATCCCAGCCTTACCTTCAACCGGGGAGATCTCGGATATCTCCCGGGACCTTACAACCCCAATGCCCAAAATCCAACCTCCCTGACCACGGGCGCCTGGGAGGTCTGCTCAAGGGGAGACAAAGCAGAGTGAATTCGCAGATGGGCCCTGTGCCTTCTCACAGAGCAGAAGGAAAAGCTGAATCAAAGAGCAACAACCAGGAACCGGCAGATGAAACACAGCTGGCAATCCGTGGATGGAAAGGTCAGATATTGCCTAGAGAAAGTCAACGCAGGATAGAGAGAGCTACATTACCAGAAACCCCAAGCGGAGAGATCATGGGGAGACAAAGAAACAGCCTGATACAAAAGAAAAGGAGGAATCACCAGAAAAGGAAGTAAATGAAATGGAGGCAATCAATATGACAGAGAAAAAAATCAGAGCAATAGTCATAAGGTAGCTGAAAAGGATGGAAGACAAATTCAACAATATGTGTAAGAACCAAGAGGAAATGAAGAAGAACCAAGAATAAATGAAAAATGACGTCGCTGCAATAAAGAACTCAACAGAAAGCATGAACAGTAGACTAGAAGAAGTGGAGGACCGCATCAGTGAGCTAGGAAGCATCTAGAAAAAAAAAACTTAAAAAACAGGAGGAGAGCCTAGGGAAACTTTGGGACAACACAAAACGAAACAACATCCACATAATAGGGGTACATGAAGGAGAGGAAACTGAGCAAGGAATAGAAAACATATTTAAAGAAATAATGACAGAAAACTTCCCAGATAATGGGAAGAAAAAACTCACACAGGTCCAAGAAACTCACAGAATCCTAAACAAGATGAACCCCAAAAGATCAACACCAAGACACATTATAATTAAACTGGCAAACACCAATGACAAAGTAAGAATCTTAAAGGTTGCCAGAGAGAGACAGAAAATTACCTACAAAGGATCTCCCATCAGACTAGTGACTGATTTCTCAACAAAAAGACATCAGGCCAGAAGGGAATGGAATGAAATATACAAAGTCATGCAAAGGAAGGGTCTGAATCCAAGAATACTGTACCCAACAGGGCTATCAATAAAAATTGAGGGTGAAATCAGCAGCTTCACAGACAAAAAGGGACTAAGGGAGTTTATTATCACCAAACTAGCAATGCAAAAAATGCTAAAGGGTATGCTATAAAAAGAAGAAATAGGAAGGGAAGAAAGAACACAGCCATAAAGAATAAAAATGGTGACAAACAAGTACATATCAATAATAATTTTAAATATAAATGAATTAAACGCCCCAATCAAAACACATAGGGTAGTTGAGTGGATAAGAAAACTTGACCCATATATCAGCTGTCTACAAGAAACCCATCTTAGAACAAAGGACTCACATAGACTGATGGTGAAGGGATGGAAAAAGGTTTTTCAGGTGAATGCAAATGAAAAAAAAAAGCTGGATAACAATACTTAAATTTGACAAATTGAACCTAAAAGTGAAGGCCATCTCAAGAGGTAAGGAAGGCCACTTCATAATACTAAAGGGAGCAATTCAACAAGAAGATATAACTATGGTAAACATATATGCACCCAATGCAGGATCACCCAAATACATAAAAAAAATCTTCTGGAGGATATCAAGGGAGAGATTGACAGCAATACAGTCATAGTAGGGGAATTTAATACCCCACTAACACCACTGGACAAATCCTCTAAACAAAAAATCAGCAAAGAAACATCAATTCTAAATGACTCACTAGATCAGATGGAATTAATTGACATCTTCAGAACATTCCACCCCAAAGGCACAGAATATACATTCTTCTCAAGTGCACATGGGTCATTTTCAAAAATAGACCACATATTGGGACACAGGCAAAGTCTCTTCAAATTCAAGAAGATAGAAATCATATTAAGCATCTTCTCAGATCACAATGGCAAAAAACTAAAATCAACTACAATAAAAACAATAACAAAGTCAAACACCTGGAGGCTAAATAGCATGCTATTAAACAATGATTGGGTTACCAAAGAGATCAAAGAAAAATAAAAATCATCATGGCAACAAATGACAATGAAAACAAAACAATCCAAAATCTATGGGACACACAGCAAAAGGAGTTTTTAGAGGGAAGTTTATAGCTTTGCAGGCCTATCTCAAAAAACAAGAAAAGATGGTAATAAATTATCTAACCCTACAACTCAAAAGAGTTAGGAAGAGAGCAACAAGAAAAGCCCAGTGTAAGCAAGCAGAAGAAAGGAAATAATAAAGATCAGAATGGAGATAAACGACATAGAGACCAAAAAAAAATAAAAAATACAAAAGATCAACAAAACCAAGAGCTGGTTCTTTGAAAGGATAAACAAGATTGATGAACCTCTAGCCAGGCTCACCAAGAAGCAAAGAGAGAGAGGACCCAAATAAACAAAATCAGATATGAAAGAGGCAAAGTAACCACTGGTCCCACAGAAATACAAATGATTATGTAAAAATACTATGAACAACTCTATTCCAACAAAATTGACAACCTAGATGAAATGGACATATTCTTAGAAAAATACAAGCTCCCAAAACTCAATCAAGAAGAATTTAAAAAACCTGAAGAGGCCAATAACTACCGATGAAATTCCAGCAGCCCTGACTGGTTTGGCTCAGTGGATAGAGCATCAGCCTGCAGACTCAAGGGTCTCAGGTTTGATTCTGGTCAGGGGCATGTCCCTTGGTTGCAGGCACATACCAAGTAGGGAGTGTGCAGGAGGCAGCTGATCGATGTTTCTCTCTCATCGATGTTTCTAACTCTCTATCCCTCTTTCCCTTCCTCTCTGTAAAAAAATCAATAAAATATATTTTTTTAAAAATCTTCCAGCAAACAAGCCCTGGTCTGGATGGTGTTACAGGGGAGTTCTACCAAACATTCAAAGAAGAACAAAAACCTATCCTCTCAGACTATTCCAAAAAATTCAATAGGAAGGCCCACTTCCAAGCCTTTTCTGTGAAGCCAGCATTACCCTAATTCCAAAACCAGATAAAGACACCACAAAAAAAAGAGAACTACAGGCCAATATCCTTGATGAACATAGATGCTAAAATACTCAACAAAATTCTAGCAAACTGGATCCAGCATTACATTAGAAAGATCATACACCATGACCAAGTGGGTTTATTCCAGAAATGTAAGGCTGGTACAAAATCCAGCAGTACATAGTTTGGTCTTCCTTTTTTTTAGCTACTTCCTCTGCCTTTTAATTGCAGTGTTTAGTTCTTTTTTTTTTTTCTTATAAATCTTTATTGTTCAGATTATTACAGGTGTTCCACTTTTTTTCCCCCCCCCATAGCTCCCCTCCACCTGATTCCCCACCCCACCCCATGCCCTTACCCCCCACCACTGTCTTCATCCATAGGAGTAAGATTTTTGTCCAATCTCTTCCCGAACCCCTCACACCTGCTTCCCCTGAGAATCGTCAGTCCACTCCCTTTCTATGTCCCTGATTCTATTATATTCACCAGTACATTCTGTTCTTCAGATTTTTTATTCACTTGATTTTTAGATTCACTTGTTGGTAGGTATGTATTTGATGTCATTTTGTTGTTCATAATTTTTATCTTTACTTTTTTCTTCTTCTTCCTCTTCTTAAAGAATACCCTTCAGCATTTCATGTAATCCTGGTTTGGTGGCAATGAACTCCTTTAGCTTTTTCTTGTCTGTGAAGCTCTTTATCTGACCTTCAACTCTGAATGATAACTTTGCTGGGTAGAGTAATCTTGGTTGTAGGTTCTTGCTGTTCATCACTTTGAATATTTCTTGCCACTCCCTTCTGGCCTGCATAGTTTCTGTTGAGAAATCAGCTGACAGTCGTATGGGTACTCCCTTGTAGGTAATTAACTGTTTTTGTCTTGCTGCTTTTAATATTCTCTCTGTCTTTTGCCCTTGGCATTTTAATTATGATGTGTCTTGGTGTGGTCCTCTTTGGGTTCCTCTTGTATGGGGTTCTGTGTGCTTCCTGAACTTGTAAGTCTATTTCTTTCACCAGGTAGGGAAAGTTTTCTGTCATTATTTCTTCTAATAGGTTTTCAATATTTTGCTCTCTCCCTTCTTCTGGCACCCCAAAAATTCGGATGTTGGTTCGCTTGAAGTTGTCCCAGAGGCTCCTTACACTATCTTCATATTTTTGGATTCTTTTTTCTTTTTGTTTTTCTGGTTGGATGTTTTTTGTTTCCACATATTTCAGATCTTTGGTTTGATTCTTGGGGTACGTTGATCTACAGTTGAGTTTCTGTATATTTTTTATTTCAGACAGTGTATGCTTCATTTCTGACTGATCCTTTTCCATTTTTTTGGCATTCTCATTAAGGTCCTTGAAGGTCTTACTAAGCTCCTCAGAAGTGTCATCAAGTTTCTCAGCGGTTTTTAGAAGATTCTTGAGTAACTTTATACATGTGGTTCTGAACTCTATGTCATCCAGTAGTTTGCTTTCCTCCGTTTCTTTCATTCGTGACATGTTTCTTTGTTTCTGCATTTTGGCTGCTTCCCTGTGTTGATGGAGTGGCTTTGTGTGGTAGGTGACCTGTAGGGGGCAGTAGCTCAGCCTCCCCAATCACCTGATGTGGATGCTCTTGGTACACCCCTTTGTGGGCTGAGCGCAAAGTCTTGGTGCAGTTAAGCCTGAATTGCTGTTGGTATGCTGGGAGGAATTGACCTCCAGGCCAATTAGCTGTGAGCACTCCCTGTGTCTATAATGGAAGAACTGCTGCGCTGAAGACACGCTTATGGGGCAGGACTTGTTTCAGTGGGGCTTCGGTGCTCACTGAGTTTGCCTCTTGAATGTGTCACTTATGGATGTGAGGAGTTGAAATCTGGTGTCTCACACTGACCACTAGGTACACTGGCTTCTGGATCTCCAATGGGGTGCAGGTCAGCTACTGTCTGAGGCCACTCAGCAGGAGCTACAGTGAGAGCTGCAGTTTTCTCCTCTTTGCTTGGGGTTTGGAGGTTTTGGGGCTGTCTGACCCAAGCTGCAAGTTTGCTAGGTTAAGCTGCGATAGGGCAGGCTTTTCTTATGCTAACTCGGTTGCTTGGAGCTTGGGTGGGTTTGTAGGTTGTGCAGGGCGGGGCCTCAGGGTGTCACTAGGTTAGGGCGTGGCAAACAGCAATGGCTGCTAGTTAGCCGGCTCTGTGTCCCCAAAGGCATCCGCGAGTCCCGTGCCCCAGTTCAGTAAACAATTATTCCTGCGCGCAGCTCTGCAAGCAAGCCACCCTCACTGGCAGACAGTCCAGCTTCTCCCCGTAGGAGTTTGGGTCCCCCGCGTCTCCCCAGAGACTGGATTTCAGAGTAATCGGGGGCTTGTCTCCGTTCGGGTTGAAAAAAGCAACGCACCTAGTGGCCCGCAGCCAGCCTGGATCACGCGCCTCCGTACCTCAGCTTTTCAGCGCTCGTGCACGTCTCAAAACTCTTTTCTCTTTCCTTCTAGTTGTAGAACTTCCACTCAGCCAGCTTTCCCGTGGTTCTGGGTGATAGACGTTTTGTCTTTTAGTTGCAGTTTAAATTGTTGTGGGAGGCAGCAGTTTAGGTGTTTACCTACGCCGCCATCTTGGATTCTCTCAGTGTTTAGTTCTTGAAGATTTAATATAATTATCATTATTGGATTTTATTCAACCATTTATTATTTTTATGTTATGTTATATTACTGCTGTTCCTTCTTTTGTGTCTTTTAAAATTTAAATAATTTTTAGTATTTCATTTTAAACTGGCTTATGAGCTATACCTCTTCGTATTTTTTGTTAGTGATTTTTGTAAGGAATATAATATACATCTCTAATCTTTCAGAATTCAACCAGAATACCTTTTCATGTAAAATATAAACATCTCACAAGCACGTAAGTCCCTTTAATCACCCCCCTCAACACACACCATACTTTGTTATAGTTTTGTATATTTCCTAGCAGTTTTATATATTTACTAGAGGCCCGGTGCATGATATTCATGCATTGGGGGGGTCCCCCAGCCTGGCCTGTACCCTCTCACGTGCGGTAGCCCCGCGGATCGATCGCCCCAAAGAGGTAGGCCCCGCCCACCCATCTGGGGCTCCTCAATGGATTGCCCCAAAGAGGTAGGCCGGAGCTGCGGGACCACCGGCCTTGCCCTGCGAAGGCACAGGACCTGCCTCTGCACTGCACACGCAGCATCAAGCCCCTGCCCACCCGTGCGCACCTGCTGCACACGCAGCATCAAGCCCCTGCCCACCAGCACACACCTGCTGCACACACAGCCTCCTGGTGATTGCTTGTTATGGTGTGATGGCGTCACTACCACATAGGCTTTTATTAATAGGATTTTATTATACATTTATATATTAAATCTGCATACACTGAAAACACCAAGGGCAATGTTGTAATTTTATTTTAAACATCCATGTCCTTTTAAAGAACTTAAGAGGATAAAAATACTTTTTAATTTTTATCCAGGTACTTACCATTTCTTATTCTCTTCAGTTGCTCCTGAATATCCCAGTTTTCTGTAATATTATTTCTTTTCCCTTTGAAGAACTACCATCACCATTTCTTGTAGTACAGTTCTGCTGGAGACAAATTTCTCTTAGTTTTCCCATTAATAAAATTATCTTAATTTTGCCATCATTTCTGACAAATATTTTCACTGGACACAGAATTTTGAGCTGACCGATTTACTGTTTTAGCTTTAAAGTCTGGCTGTTATGATTTCTGATGAAAAATCTATTGTCGTTTGAATCATTGTTCTTTTGTATGTAAAGCATCACTTTTCTCCTGTCTGCCTTCGTAATTTTCTCTTTATCTTAGGGTTTCATATTATAATGTGTCTAGGTATAGTTTTCATCAAATAGTCCTCCTGGTTCTAAACTGCACTTTAACATGCCTCATCCCTTGATTTTCTGTTATATCCAATATATCAGTCCTCTAATTCTGGCCCTCCCTTACTATATACTTTCTTCACTCATCAGCTGTCAATGTTGGAATGGCCAGAACTACTGATTTACAAGTTTATATTTTATCATTCAATTGAGACATTAGAGCTCCTTAGCTCTACTACAATACAATAATTCTCTCAGAGGACCATTCCAAGTAAAAGCATGCATGTATTAAGAGAGAAAATACATAGCAACACATTACACAAGACATTAAAAACTAGCCTCCTTCTAGAAGGCGCGATGTCAAATTCTTGTTAAAGTTTATAATATTTTTAAATAAGTTCAAAAGTAAAAGTTTCTACTTTTAAAAGCAGAGGACAGATCAGATAATTATACTTTTAGGAGTGATTTTACCAATTACACAAAAGAGAATTGTCCAGTTTTTCTGTAGTTTTCAGAGGTCTACTGAATCAGTGAACATGAACTCTTTTTCTCAGAAATACTCAAGATATTGGTCAAACTAGTAGAAACAAAGTGTTCGCATATTGTGTTTTTTTTTAATATATTTTATTGATTTTTTTTACAGAGAAGAAGGGAGAGAGATAGTTAGAGATAGTTAGAAACATCGATCAGCTGCCTCCTGCACACCTCCTACTGGGGATGTGCCCGCAACTCAGGTACATGCCCTTGACCGGAATCGAACCTGGGACCCTTCAGTCCGTAGGCTGACGCTCTATCCACTGAGCCAAACCGGTTTCGGCTGTTCACATAGTCTTAGTAAATAATCTGATATACTTTTGACAAAGAGATCAAAGATCAGAAATGCTTATGCTAATTGCCTTTCGGCATGTATTTTCCCAGCTAATGGCCACTTCTCAGGGATATATAGTTTATAAACATATAAGTAAGTCCTTTTATAAAACAACTAATATATTTAATATGGTTAAACTACTCTTACAATGGTTCTCTCATTAGCTGCCCAAGTATATAGTCATGCTGTCAGACTTCAGAGAGAACTGAAAATTCTTCAATTCATGTTCATTTCAGGAACCCTACTCCTCTGTTGCTTTTTCTTTTTGCATATATTATTACATGGTATAGTTGAAATTATTTAACTTTGCATATAACTAAACATTCTATATTTTTGTATATAAGAATAGTGCTCTGGTGGCAAGAAAATAGTAATTTTGCTTAAAAAGACTTCTCATAATCATGTCCTAACCGGTTAGGCTCAGTGGATAGAGCGTCAGCCTGTGGACTGAAGGGTCCCAGGTTTGATTCCGGTCAAGGGCATGTACCTTGGTTGTGGGCACATCCCCAGTAGGAGGTGTGCAGGAGGCAGCTGATTGATGTTTCTCTCTCATCGATTTTCTAACTCTCTATCCCTCTCCCTTCCTCTCTGTAAAAAATCAATAAAATGTATTTTTTTAAAAAGACTTCTCATAATCAATAGGAAAAAAATAAAGATTTGTGGAATTAAAAATAAAGATGAAATAGTATAACAATTATGAATATATTTAAGGATTATAATTTAACTAATTTATACTATCTTACTTGTCAAATACATGAATTGTAACCTTGTATTCACTAGTTCCAAGGGATCGCATTCTACATAATCTTCAACCACCTCAATACTGTCTACTTTTCCTTTCTTATAATTCAATTTGAAAAGATAAACCATAAAAGTAGAATTGTGTGGTTTTCATTAAAATATAAGAGATAGAAATTAGATGACACTGCATCTAGTGCAGCATCGTGGGTCCCTAGAATCCTTGTTGAAATACACAATTGGCAGTGATACTAACCAGAGTGAAGGTTTCCTAGGGATAAGCAGCACCTACTTTATTTTTTCTGGAGGAAGGGGGCTGTTATGACTCCTCCCATTGCTTAATATTCTGGGGAGGTTTTGCCAGCTATCCTTACAAGTACACAGCATACACTTAGCATACTTCTGGGAGTTTATTAGGAGGCAAGTGAGTTACAGGTCAAACCCCAAGCTTTGTCTAAAAGCAGGCCATGAACTTCTTTGTAGGTTCCCTCGATATACTTGTAACCACATTTGTAAGTTCTTATATCAAACAATAGAGGCCCGGAGCATGAAAATTCATGCACTGGAGGTGTGGTCCCTCAGCCCAGCCTGCCCCCTCTCACAGTCCGGGAGCCCTCAGGGGCGGGAGGCGACCTGGCGATCAGGGGAAGGCAATGCCCCATCGCAAGGAGAGTCAGATTGCAATGTTGTTCTGCTGCTGCTGCTGTTGCTCCGTGGCATCTCTCTGTACTGTGGTTCATACTCGCCATGCTAGGGTTGTGCTCCAGGTTCATGATGTTCAAGGCCTGGCCCTGGGGGTTCAGGCCTCCCATTGCTTGCTGCTGCAGAGGGACAGCAGGTCGTGGCCCACTGGCTTGCATGGCGTTCAGATTCAGCAGGCTGGGCTAGAGCTGAAGACTAGGCGGGCTGGCCACTTACTTGGCTGTGTGCTATTTGATGAGAGCTGCCATCGCTGAGGGTTTGACTTGAGATTATTGAGCATGTGTTGCTGCTGGGAGAGCTGGGAGACTTCAGGGTCCGCAGCAGGTCCTGCAGGGTACCTGGAGAGATGTTCTGAGGTGGCTGCACCTTGGGTCTGTATAGACATCATGGGTCTGGGTATGCCTCACATTGGCTATTGCTGAGGGATGGGTGCTGGCTGCCACTGCTGGGGCTCAGGGGGCAGAATAACAGGCCCACTGACCTGGTTGGGTCACATTCAGGCCCATGGGGGCCATCTGGCTCTCAGGGGTCACTGTGCCTCAGGGGCATACTGCTCCCCCAGTACAGATGCTGCTGCTGTACCTCACGTGTAATCTGCTGGGCACCTCCACTGCTGCAGGTGGGCCTGGGCAGGGGGAAGTGAGGCTGGCACCTGGTTAGTGGGCTTCCCAGTGCAAACTATGGTGGGGGGCTGAGTTCTGGCCATGCTGGAGAAGCCAGCTATTGACATGCTCACAGGTAAGGTCTGGGGCAGAGTCGGAGGCTGTGGTGTCCAGGGTGTGCTGGGATGCAGTGTGGGGGGCTTGGGTGGTGCTGAAGGAGGGGAAGGGAGACTCGGCTGAGGCACGGTGCAGGAGTTGATGGTGGCATCCACTGGTGCATGACGTGTGCTGCCAGTGGTGCTATGTCTTCTGCTGGTGGAGCTTCTGCTTGATATTGAGGTATGTGTTTTCTTGGCAGTGTTTTGCATGGTAGCAGCAAAGGGCCATAAACTGCACACTCCACAACCTCCATTGGTCTTGCGCTGGCAGCCCTTGGTGTGCTGCACAACCCACCTCATCTTCTGGCAGGACAGCTGCAAGGCAATTGGGGAGTTGTGGTACTTACAGGCATGCCTCAGGGACTGGATGCAGCACTGGATGCCTGGCACCACCACTTCCAGAAGTTCCTGAACTGTGGCTCACCCGCCACCCCTGTGGGAGCAGAGGCAGCCCCGCCTCCTCCGCTTCCGCTCTGTGGCAGTCTGCCTCCTCCTCTCTGGCTCCCCTGCCTCCTCCATTCTGGCTCCGCAGCGGTGGTTACCACCTCCTCCCCAACGGCTCCCTTGGCAGTGGCAGCGCTGTTTCCTGAGCAACCAGCAGAAGAGCTCTCAGGACCCCCTCCTGACTGGATTTGCCAAGAAATAGGCTGTTTTGGAGCCAACTTTTATTGTACTTGCCGCGGCAACGAAGCCAGCATTCTGCTAGGCTGTTCAACGCTGCCCTCAGTGGCCGCCCACCCCCTCCTAGAGGACTAGGCCACCCCCGGGACTAGAGGACTCTGGCGGGGATGAGAGGACTGGGCCCACCACCTTGTGGCTATGGGCATCGACATATTTGTGATGGAGTGACAGTTAATTTGCATATTACCCTTTTATTAGATAGGATTCTAAGGATCAGCAAACCATTTCTCCAAAGTCCATTCCTTGATCCTTGGTGAGTTATCATTTTGCCAGTAGCCATGAAGTATACACTTTTGGTATATACATTGTCACTGTGCTGTATAATCTCTAATTTGGAATAATAGATTCCGATACATTTACAGGTATGACTTTACTGAGCACAATTTGTGCCTTTTGAACATCATCTTGAACTTAGAGCTTTTTACAAATTCAACTGGTTCCAGTTATTATAATCATGGTCTTTTTTTCATGTTTGAATTATCAAAATTTAGCCAATAAAAGATCTTTGAAGTTGGCATCTTTTTCGGTACTTCCAGGCATCTTGGAGAGTATTCTTGCTTCGCACGATAATATATTCCAGAGCACTATTATTTTTCCTGACTGCAAACATGAAAGCAATTTTCTCCAAAGAATTCTGGCTCATTTCAGTGGACAATAGTATTAGCAGAAAGCCAACAAACAAGATATTTAAACTCCGATTGCTTTAGTTTCCTTTCTAAAATGAGTATTTTAGATCATACTGATAATCCTAGAGCTCCTTGGAGAAATGGCTCATATTAAGGCTGAGAAAGAAAATATACAAAACAAGGATAAAATATCTTGAAATGGAAAAGAAAAAAAGTGCTCAAAAAATGAGATACCAAGAAGCAAATTTACCAAAAGAAGTATAAGACTTATATACCTGAAACAACAAATCATTGTTGAAATAAATTAAAGAAGCTCTAAATAAATAGAAAAATATCCCATGTTCATGGCTTCAAATACTTAACATTAATAAAATGGCAATATTCCCCAAATTGATAGAGATTCAGCACCATTCCCATTCAACTCTGAGATATGTCCCCCAACCCAGAATGCTAATTCCAGTATCCATATGAAACCCACAAGGGAACTGAGAAAACCAAAACCACGCTGTAAAAAAAGAGAACAAGGTTGGAGGACTAACACTTCCAAAATTCGAAACTTACTACAAAGCAACAGTAATCAAGACAATGTGGTACTGGCCTGAGGTAAGACATGCAGATCAATGGAAAGAATTTAAGAGACCAAAAATAAATACTAACATCTATGGTAAATTGATTTTTGACAAGAGTACCAAGATAATTCAATGGGAAAAGAAAAAAAGGCACTGATAAAACTGGATATCCACATACAAAAGAATTAGTTGGACCTCTACCTCACACCATACACAAAAATTAACTCAAAAATGGATCACGGACCTAAATAGAATAGCAGAAACTATAAAACTCCTAAAAGAAAATGTAAGAGTAAATCCTCATGACCTTGGCTTAGGCAATGATTTCTTAGATATAACCACAAAAAGCACAAACATTCAAGAAAAAAAAATATATTAAACCTCATTAAAATTAGAAACTTTTATGTTTCAAAGGAAGCAAACATGAAAGTGAAAAGACAACTTACAAAGTAGAATAAAATATTTGCAAATAATATATCTAACAAGGGACTTTTGTCCAGAATATATAAAGAACTTACTGTTAAAAAAAAATAGGCAAAGGATATAAATAGACATTTCTCAAAAGAAAAACAACATGTATAAATGACCAATAAGCACATGAACAGATGATCAATATCATAAGTTATTAGGGAAATCCAAATCAAAACCAGTAAGATATCATTTCATACCCACTAGGATAGCTAAAATAAAAATGGTAATTAATAACAAGTTTTGGTGAGGATGTAGAGAAATGGGAACCCTCATACATTGCTGGTGGGTAGATAAAATGGTACAGCTGCTTTAAAAACCAGTTTTCAATTCATCAAATGCTAAACTAAAGTTACCATGTGACCCAGAAATTCCACCTCAAGGTATATACCCAGAAGAATTATAAACATGTGCCCACACAAAATCATCTGCATGAATGCTCACAGAAACACTAATCACAAGAGCCAAAATATGGAAACTACCTGTTCATCAAATGATGACTGATAAACAAAATGGGGCATTATCCATACAATTTGGTAATAAAAAATAATGACATACCAATATTTGTTTCAATAAGGATGAACCTTGAAAACATTAAGTGAAAGAAAACACTAAAAAACAATAACATGTGCTGCCCTGGCTGGTGTGCCTCAGTTGATTGGCCATCATCCAATGCACTGAAAGGTTGTGGGTTTAATTCCCGGTCATGGTACATGCTTGGGCTGCTGGCTTGTTTCCTGGTAGGGAGCATGCAGGAGGCAGCCAGTCAATGTTTCACTCTAACATTGCTGTTCCTTTCCCTATCGCCTTTCCTCTTCCTCTGAAAAAAATCAGTCAGGGCTCCTGGACTGCAAGAGGGCACAGGCCAGGCTGAAGGACCCCCCGCACCCGAGTACACTAATGTCGTGCACTGGGCCTCTAGTCTATATATATAAAAGCCCAAGCAACCTAACGACCAGTCAGCCAGTCACTATGATGCACACTTGACCACCAGAGGGAAGATGCTCAATGCAGGAGCTGTCCCCTGGTGGTCAGTGCACTCCCACAGTGGGAGCGCCACTCAACTGACTGATGGGTGCCAGACACCAGGCTCATGGCTGGCAAGTGCAACTGCGGGAGCATGAGCTTCTCCTGCCTCCGCAGCAGTGCTACTGAACAGCATCTGCAGTAGGCACAGTGGGGGTGGGATGAGCAGGAGTGGCGGGGCGCCCAGCCCAGGCTTGGGCTCCTCCCAAGCCGCCTGCCGCTTCGCACACTACTACATCCGCCGAGAGGTCCCAGATTGCGAGAGGGCACAGGCCAGGCTGAGGGACCGCACCGGTGCACAAATCTGTGCACCAGGCCTCTAGTATACATATAAGCATAACCCATGGACATAGACAATAGTGAGGTAGACCTGGAGGGGGTGGGAGTACAGGGTGGAGGAGGTCAATGAGGGAAAAAAGGAGACATCTGTAATATTTTCAACAATAAAGATAAATTTTAAAAATCAAATACTTATTATTAAACCAAAAGTTAATTTTTTGTTTTTCTATAGTCAATTTTATCAAGTTTATTTTATTAATGTGGTTAAAAAATTTCCTCTCTCTTAGATAATACAGGAATTCTTCCATGTTTTTTTCTAGTACCTATATGGTTTCATTTTGTACATTTCCATTTTTCACAGCTCAATTCAGAATTTATTCTGGTGTACGGTGTGAGAAACATTTCATTTATAGCTTTCCCTATATACCTGTCTAGTTTATCCCAATAATACTTATTTAAAAATCTTTCTTTCCCCATTGATCTCAAATACTATTTTTACAAATATGCTTGAGTCTAATAATGGACTTTTAAATTGTATTTTAGTTGGCTGGAACTACTATTTCAATTATAGTAGGTATATTATGTATTTTAGTATCTGAAAATACGAGCCTCCCCTTATTACTCTTCTTTTTCATAATATTCATGGTTATTCTTGCTTTTTTGGTTCTCCCTAATAAACTTTATAGTCCATTTTTTCTTGCTATCAATAAACAAAAAACTCAGAAGGTATCTGTATTGAGGCTTAAATTTCAATTTATAAATTAACTTAAGCACAGCCATTATGGCTCAGTGATTGATATTCAACCTATGAAACAGGAGGTCATGTTCAATTCCCAGTCAGGGCAAATTTCCCAGGTTGCAGGCTTGATCCCCAGTGTGGGGCATGCAAATGGCAGCCAATCAATGATTCTCTCTTATCAATGACCTCTCCTTTTCTCTCCTTCTCCCTTCCTCTCTGAAATCAATAAAAAATACTTTTTAAAAAGAGAATAATTTACCTTTTGATGATAAGGTTTATATCTAAAAATAACATGTCTTTATGTTGAGTCATATCTTCTTTAAAATATTGTGTTTCATGTGGTTTAGGCATTTTGTATTAGATTTATGCTTAGATCTTTTTTTTGCTGTATTATTTTTCTTTTGCTGTTGAACATTTATTCTTCTCTTACCATTACATCTCTGCTTATTTCTATGTCCATGTGATGTTAATTTTTTTTGTTATGTTTATAACGTGCTATTTAAATGCTCTTACTGCTTTTACTAGTTTTTCCATTTACTTTACATTTTGGGGTTTATGAATATAGAATTATACCATCTGCAAACAAATAGTTACCCCTCTTCCTTTCCAATATTTATGCCTATAAATTCTTTGTGTTGTGTAAAAATTGCATGACAGTATTAGTCATCCTTATCTTTTCCTGGACTTACTGGCAATGATTCTATTGTTTCCCTATTTTTTTTAAAAACATTAAACACAGGGAATTTGATGAATACAAAACTGTAGGAAAGGCTGGAGGAACAGGTTCTAAGAAGACTCTTTAAAAATGACTTCCAGAACATCCTGAACCTGATGGCTAGCAATGACAGCCAAGAGGAGCAGAAAGGTAGCCTTCATTCCATTTCTGCCTTCCAAATTTTGCAGGAATACATCTTATTGGAGAAACTTAATGTGCTACCCTAGCAGCACAAGATTTGCAAATGAAAGAAACCACTAAAAAACAATAACATGTGCTCCCCTGGCAGATGTGTCTCATGATTGGCCATCATCCAATGCATTGAAAGGTTGTGGGTTTAATTCTTGGTCAGGGTACATGCCTGGATTGCTGGCTTGTTCCCTGATAGGGAGCATGCAGGAGGCAGCCAGTCAATGTTTCACTCTAACATTGCTGTTTCTTTCTCTTTCTCCTTTCCTCTTCCTCTGAAAAAAATCAGTAACTAATTTTTTTAAAAACCCATATACTTATGATCCCATTTACTGCATGCAATGTCTAGAACAGGCAAATCCATGCAGACAGAAATCAATTAGTGGTTACCTAGCACTGGAATGGTAGAGGTGAGAAAAGGAGCAGGAATTTGGATGACCGGTAATTTCATTTTGGGGTTTGAAAAATGTTCTGAAAATAGATAGTAACGATGGTTGTACAATTCTAAATATACTAAAAACCACGAAACTGCATATATTTTAAGTGGATCAATTTTATAAAACTTGAAATATATTTCAATAAAGCTATGAAAAATGCATAACCTGAATTTAATGACAAAAGACAAACCCAATTTTAACAAAACTATAAAACAACTGAATTATACACTTAAAAAATGTTACTTTCATAAAAGACAAAGAAAAGCTAAGGAAGTAGTCCACATTTTAAGAGACTAATAAACTATGATAATTAATGGAATGTGTGACTATACATGAGGAAAATCTATATATATAAAAACATAATATGCAAATCCACTGGACGGCGGAACGACCATTTGCTATGACCCGCACTGACCACCAGGGAACAGACACTCAATACAGGAGCTGCCCCCAGCCCGCAGGCCCTGATTGCTGGGTGGTGGTGGTCAAGGATGGCACCAGGCCAAGCCAGGTGCGAGCGAGTGGGGCCCAATCGCCCTGCCAGTTGCCCCACACAAAGAGGGTGACCAGCAGCAGGGGGCGGGGCCAGTAAGTGGGTGGGAACAGCCAACCTCTTGGTTCCTCCTCCCCGCCAGCAGGCTCCGATCACCCGATCGGGAACAGAGAACTGGGGGTGGGTGGCAGTAGATAGGGGTGGCCCCAGGCCAAGGCGGGTGCCAGCGAGTGGGACCCCAATCACCCCGCCAGTTGCCCCATTAACGGAGGGTGACCTGTGTTGGTGGCAGGGGGAGGTGGCTGCCAGCAGCCAGGGAAGATCAGCCCTGATTGCAGGCCAGGCCTTGGTACCCTACCCATGCATGAATTTCTTGCATCAGGCCTCAAGTAATTGTTATAAAGAAAAACTGGGACAAACGTGACAGAGGATCATATATTGTTATATAGTAGTATTATGTCAGTAATGCATTCTTCTGACTTTTGTGATGTAAGAGAATATCCTTGTTTTTACAAGATAAACACTGAAATAAAGGTTAAGGGTTATGATGCCTGCATATTCTTAAATAATCCAGCAAAATAAATAGCAATAGTAATGATAACAGTAATAATGCATGAGTAAATAAAAAGAGAAATAAAGCAAATGTGTAAGATGCTAACAGTTATGAATTGCGGTAAAAGGCATAGAAGAGAAAATTCTTCCATAAGTTGAACATTTTATTTTTAAAAATAAACTGATGAACAAAATAGAGCCAGAGACATGGAGCATGGAACAGACTGATGAATCTCAGAGGGAAATGGGGATGGATAGAAGAGATTAAACAAAAAACTTATTCTATATAATAAAATGCTAATATGCAAATCGACCAAACATTGGAACAACCTGTCGCTATGACATGCACTGACGACCAGGAGGCAGATGCTCAATGCAGGAGCTGCCCCCTGGTGGTCAGTGTGCTCTCATGGGGGGAGTGCCACTCAGCCAGAAGACTGAACTCATGGGTGGCGAATGCAGCGCCAGTGGTGGGAGCCTCTCCCGCCTCCACAGTAGTGATAAGGGCTTCTTTGGTACAAGAAGGCACAACAGAATGCAATTTAATGAATTCTTAATAAGCCAAACAACTCTAAAGTCCCTTTGATTCCTTAGTCACAAAAAGAAAAAGTTTGTATACATTATTTTTTAGATTTATCTTTATTGTTGAAATTATTACAAATGCCCCTCCCCCTCCAGTACCCCTTTTACTTCCTCCCCAGGCACACTATTGTCTGTATGCATTATTAAACTATTCTCCATTTCTACACAAGATAGGATATGAGGGAGTAAGTTCAAGGTAAATAATGTGATAGCAACATAAATAAAACATTATAAAAGAAAAAACCTTTCCAGTTATGAAATTATGAAACCTAAGAAAGTACATTTCAAGAGACAGTAAAGTCAGATCAAGTAAATATTTTCCTGGGATTATTAAGAAACAATTTTATCTAAAATGATGTACAAAAAAATGATTCTCCAGATTTCCTGAATGATCCATTCTTTTTATATTTAGGAGCATATCAACTCATTAGAAAATATAACAAAATCTTAGTTTTTCTAAATGAAGGCTTAAATGATTTCTTATCTGCCAGTGTTGTTTAATACATCCAGTTAGGATATGAATCAGCCCTGGCTGGATAATTCAATTGGTTAGAGCACCTTCCAAGGTTGTGGGTTCAATCCCTGGTCAGGGCACATGTAAGAACCAACCAATGGAGGAATCCAAGATGGTGGCGTAGGTAAACACCTAAACTGCTGCCTCCCACAACAATTTAAACTGCAACTAAAAGACAAAATGTCTATCACCCAGAACCACGGGAAAGCTGGCTGAGTGGAAGTTCTACAACTAGAAAGAAAGAGAAAAGAGCACTGAGACGTGCACAAGCGCTGAAAAGCTGAGGTACGGAGGCGTGGGATCTGGGCTGGTGGCAGGCGTTGCTTTTTTCAACCCAAAGGGGAGACAAGCCCCCGATTACTCTGAAATATAGTTTCTGGGGAGATGCGGGAGACCCAAACTCCTACGGGGAGAAGCTGGATTGTCTGCTACCGGGTCGGAAAGTGAGGGGGGCCTGCTTGTAGAGCTGCCCACAGGAATAATTGTTTATCTGCGCTGGGGCACGGGACGGGACGCAGTCGGAGACACAGAGCCGGCTAACTAGCAGCCATTGCTGTTTGCCACGCCCTAGCCTAGTGATGCCCTGAGACCCCGCCCCACACAACCTACAAACCCACCCAAGCTCCAAGCAGTGGCTTTTGCATATGAATGGACTGCCGCAGCTTAACCTAACAAACTTGCAGCCCAGATCAGACAGCTCCAAAACCTCCAAACCCCAAGCAAAGAGGAGAAAACTGTAGCTCTCACTGTAGCTCCTGCTGGGTGGACTCAGACAATAGCTGACCTGCACCCCACTGGAGATCCAGAAGCCAGTATACCTAGTGGTCAGTGTGAGAAACCAGATTTCAACTCCTCACATCCATAAGTGACACATTCAAGAGGCAGACTCAGCGAGCACCAAAGCCCCACTGAAACAAGTCCTGCACCATAAGCGTGTCTCCAGCATAGCAGTTCTTATAGACACAGCGAGTCCTCACAGCCAATTGGCCTGGAGGTCAATTCCTCCCAGCGTACCAACAGCAATTAAGGCTTAACTACACCAAGACTTTGCACTCAGCCCACAAAGGGGTGTACCAAGAGCGTCCACATCAGGTGATTGGGGAGGCTGAGCTACTGCCCCCTATAGGTCACCTACCACACAAAGCCACTCCATCAACACAGGGAAGCAGCCAAAATGCGGAAACAAAGAAACATGTCATGAATGAAAGAAACGGAGGAAAGCAAACTACTGGACGACATAGAGTTCAGAACCACATTTATAAGGTTACTCAAGAATCTTCTAAAAACCGCCAAGAAACTTGATGACACTTCTGAGGAGCTTAGTGAGGCCTTCAAGGACCTTAATGAGAATGCCAAAAAAATGGAAAAGGACCAGTCAGAAATTAAGCATACACTGTCTAAAATAAAGAATATACAGAAACTCAACTGTAGATCAACGTACCCCAAGAATCAAACCAAAGATCTGAAATATGAGGAAACAAAAAACACCCAACCAGAAAAACAAAAAGAAACAAGAATCCAAAAATATGAAGATAGTGTAAGGAGCCTCTGGGACAACTTCAAGCGTACCAACATCCGAATTTTTGGGGTGCCAGAAGAAGAGAGCAAAATACTGAAAACCTATTAGAAGAAATAATGTCAGAAAACTTTCCCTACCTGAAGCGCACAGAACCCCAAACAAAAGGAATCCAAAGAGGACCACACCAAGACACATCATAATTAAAATGCCAAGGGCAAAAGACAAAGAGAGAATCTTGAAAGCAGCAAGAGAAAAACGGTTAGTTACCTACAAGGGAGTACACATACGACTGTCAGCTGATTTCTCAACAGAAACTATGCAGGCCAGAAGGGAGTGGCAAGAAATATTCAAAGTGATGAACAGCAAGAACCTAAAACCAAGATTACTCTACCCAGCAAAGCTATCATTCAGAGTTGAAGGTCAGATAAAGAGCTTCACAGACAAGAAAAAGCTAAAGGAGTTCATCGCCACCAAACCAGGATTACATGAAATGCCAAAGGGTATTATTTAAGAAGAGGAAGAAGAAGAAAAAGGTAAAGATAAAAATTATGAACAACAAAATGACATCAAATACATACCTACCAACAAGTGAATCTAAAAATCAAGTGAATAAAAAATCTGAAGAACAGAATGGACTGGTGAATATAATAGAATCAGGGACATAGAAAGGGAGTGGGACTGACGACTCTCAGGGGAAGCAGGTGTGAGGGGTGCAGGAAGAGATTGGACAAAAATCTTACTCTTATGAATGAAGACAGTGGTGGGGGGTAAGGACATGGGGTGGGGTGGGGAATCAGGTGGAGGGGAGCTATGGGGAAAAAAAAGAGGAACACCTGTAATAATCTGAACAATAAAGCTTTATTTTAAAAAAATCAATAAAATATATTTTAAAAAATTTTAAAAAAAGAATCAACCAATGAATGCATAAATAAGTAGAACAACAAATTAATGTTTATTTCTATCTCTCTCTTTCTCATCTCTCTCTAAAATCAATTGCTTAAAAGGATATGAATCAAAGTATTAATTTTATTTTTTACATTATCTTACTTTATTCAAATACTAGTCTGATCATACATGGTCCAAGACCATTCAAATAATAAAACAAAAATAAAAGGATGTCAAATATTGGTCTTCAAACATTATAGCCAATGATACCACACTTGCCTATGATCTCTCACGCATAAAACCACACCCACATCTCAGTGGCCACCAAAAATTTCAGCATACCTTTCTTGTGAGCTGTTTGAAGCTACTAGTTTGAGCACTAGAGACTTTTTAAAATGATTACTAGTATTTTTCTTATTTTATTGATTTCAGAGAGGAAGGGAAAGGGACAGAGAGAAAGAAAAATCAATGAGAGAGAATCATTGATTGGCTGCATCCTGCATGCCCCCTAATGTGTATCGAGCCCGCAACCTGGGCATGTGCCCTTGACCGGAATTGAACCCGGGACCCTTTAGTACACAGGCAGACGCTCTATCCACTGAGCCAAACTGGCTAGGGCGAGACTTTTTTTTTTTTCAAGCTCTGGATAACTGTAGGGATCTCAACAGGCATGGGAGGAACCAGTTCAACCTAGGCATAGTGCCAAAATATGGCCAACTGAGGTTTCAAGTATGTCATAGCAGTGTCAAATTATTAATTTTAGTACAGAAAGTTTTACAAGGATTCTGTTTACCTGATGATCTATTTACTAGGTATCTTCCCATTTAGCAACACCAGAATCTGAAACCTTTTATTAAATTATGAATCATGTCTAAATTTCCTCTTCAGAAAATTCTAGGTTTGGACAGTTAATAGTTGACACCAGTCTTCAAAATTCTCTATTAAGAGTAAATAGAGAATTTACTATTGTTCAGAAAAACCCAGTGGCTATGTTTGGCTTATAGTGCAAACCCTTTCTTTAAAAAAATGTATTATCTGAGAGAGTTTTTTAAGAGCAGCAAAAATAGTTTTATACTATTTATTTGCTGCTTCTGTTGATATTTTTAAACTACTGTGTCTTGTGTATGGCCTGAAACTGTTAAATAAATCAAACCTTTAAAATGAAACAAGTTTAAAATCCTTTTTCCTTCTAATTCATATACCTCTATTTATTTTCTATTATACAATTTACTATATTTGTCATCAGGATGTGAATCAAATGGGACCTTAGCTATACATGTATAAATGTTCCCTGATTTTTGCTCTAAGATAAAGCAAATATCATACAAAATAATTATAAGCTTTCTTCTTCCTACAAAAACTTAGGAAACCCTAAGAAGGAATAAAATGTTTAGTAAACTTACTGATACTAGTGACTTCTTTGTGATACTTTGTAACTATTTGCGTGTCTATATACTAATATATGTACACAGTCCTGTTCAGTGTTATATTTTATTTTTTCTAAATGACACTAGTAGACCTTAAATGTTTTTTAACCAAGTGGAAAAACTAAAAGTATACAATCACTAAAATCGAGTCATTCAAGGAAAATCCAGAGAGACAGAAAGTAGATTAAAGGTTACCAGTGGCTGGGGGAGTGGGAAGTTACTGCTTAATGTTACAGAGTTTCTGTTTGTGGTGATAAAAAAAAGTTTTGGAAACAGCAGATGATTGCACAATAGTGTGAATGTAATTAATACCACTGAAACTTAAAAACGGTGAAAATTATAAAGTTTATGTTATGGATATGTTACCACAATTTTATAAAATGGTCAGAATAGTAAATTTTATGCTACACATATTTTAAACACAGTCTTACAAAAGTGGTCATTCATTTACAAGGGTTACTCAGTTGAAAATTGTTACATTTAGTTAACAAGATATAAATACAAAATATATGATAGACTCAGATCTCCATTTCTGAGCTAGATTTTACCTAAGAATTTCAGTGATGTAATAATCTATCATTCATTCCAATTATGCTAGGTTATTCATTTAAACTATAATAAATATGGTAAAGCTTTTTAACTTTAGCTGAGTCAACATACTGAGGATGAAGCACTAAACAACTAAAAACCCAGGACAGACTTCTTAAAGAAAATGGATGTCAGCCCTTATTGGGTAGAAGTCCTGTACTGTGCTGCAAGGGAATCTTCAATAATGATATGACACACAGATACCAAAGCTTATATAATTATCAATAACCATGTGCATTTGCCTGAAAAGTAATAAAACATAAACTATGAGATAAGAAAATTCTCAAGAAATAAAACAATTTTAACTCTTTTCCTAATTTCCAGTACTCTAAAAAACTGTTTGCAACACAGCACACTGGTTATTTGTAATAAATCAATTCCTTAAATATATTCTTAATGTTTTGTCTAGCTATGTTTTTGCTAATTAAAAATTGCTAATAAATCATGAAATTAACATAAAATGTATCTTTTAAAAGAGATCAAATGAGCACTCTTTTTCATAGTGTCAAAGAAGATGGAAAACACCCCAAAATTTTCTATGTTAAATTTTATTTCTTTTCTTTGTTATTAAATTTTATTTCTGATTTCACATCTATTTTTAAACATGTAGCAGGACAAAATAAACCTATAAAACAATGAATATCACATATTGTGACAACAAAGAGTCATTTAAAAAAGTTGTGGTGTCAAAATATGCTATTTGAGAACAGATGACCTTATTCTTAATTCAGAAGCTTAATTTCTACCACATCTAGATTCCCATAACATTTAGAACGATAAAAACAAGTACTTTTGTAGATTTGTTCTTCGATTTCTCCCCCTCCTTTCAGGGAATTATGCTAAGTTTGTATTAAGTTACTTATTAAGTACAAGAGGAACAACAAATGCTGTAGTGTTTATATCCCCACCTAGTGGTCTAAAATTTCTGTTCTGCATGGAATTAAAAAATGAATACTTAAAACATAAAAACCAAAAAGAGTTATCTGGCAAAATTAAAACAAATGAAAACTTTACAGCTAAGAGATATTATTAGATTATCTAGCATTATTAGACTAGAGACCCAGTGCACTGTGGGAGAGCTGCTCATCCTGGTCAGCTGAGCAGCGCTCCCACTGTGGGAGTGCACTAACCACCAGGGGGCAGCTCCTGCATTGAGCATCTGCCCTCTGGTGGTCAGAGCATGTCATAGTGACTGGTTGACTGGTTGTTCTGGTCATTCCGCCGTTCGGTCTCTAGGCTTTTATTATATAGGATTATCTAGTCACATGTTATTCCAACTAGAGAATTTAATGTTATATCAGGAACATGTGAAGCCAAAAGAAAAAAACATGGAGCATTTTCATAGAGCATCTATTTTACTTAATATTATGTATGAAGGAAAACACATTTCTGGAGTAAAATGCTTATTAGGAGTATTTCAGTTTGATAAGCAGAGGATTCAAACATCTCGTTCTGCAGAAAAAGAGCAATTAAATGACTTGAGCAATTAAATGACTTGCCTGAGTTCACTCAAGCAGATAGTGATAGAAAAGTATCAATAATTCAAATGTTTTATATACTTTCTATTACAAAACCAAGTTAATAAAACACAAAATACTAACTCAACTGCCAAATTGCTATGCACTAGGATGGTTTTTTTTGTATACATATAGAATTTCTTAAATCTTTTAATCCTCCGAATTTTTCTTTCACTTCCTATCATAGCACATTTACAACCTGAAGCTCAATCAAAATCCTATTTTACATTTTAAATAACATCTGTTTAAAATTATATATTAAATGTACTTTCTTGAGAGTACTTACATAAATTTTTAACACATGTACAGATTCATCTTACTACCACCACATCAGGTTACAGAACACTTCTATCACCACCACCACGCCCAGAATTCCCTGTACTATACCATTATAGTAATATATTCCCACAATCCCTAGACCCTGATAACCACTAGTCCAATTTCTATCAATATAAATGTCTTTTCAACTGTAGTTTACAAAGGGAATCATACAAAATGTAACCTCTTGAGAATAGCTTTTTTCATTTCAACATGCTGCCTTTGACATTCATTCAAGTTGTTTTATGTATACACTAGAGGCCCAGTGCACAAAATTCATGCATGGGGGGGGTGTCCCCTCAGCCCAGCCTGCACCCTCTCCAATCCGGGACCCCTCAGGGGATGTCTGTCTGCCGGTTTAGGCCCAATCCCTGCCTAAACCTGCAGTCAGACATCCCTCTCACAATCCGGAACCACTGACTCGTAACTGCTCACCTGCCTGCCTGCCTGATCACCCCGAACTGCCCCCCCAACCCCGCCGATGGCCTGGTTGCCCCCAACAGCCTTCCCAGCCAAGCTGGTCGCCCCCAACTGCCCCCCCCACCAGCCTGGTTGCCCCTCACTGTCCCCACTTGCCAGCCTGGCCACCCCCAACTACCCCCCCTTCCAACCTGGCTATCCCTCACGGCCCTCTCTGTGGTCTGCTCACCCCAAACTGCCCCCTTCTGCAGGCCTGGTTGCCCCTCACTGCCCCACCTGCTGGCCTGGTCACCCCATGCAGCTTGCTGTTCAGTCATTTGGTCACCCCTCACTGCCCCCTCTACTGACCTGGTTGCCCCACGCAGCCTGCTGTTCAGTTGTTTGGTCATCCCTCACTAACCCCCCTGCCGATCTGGTCACTCCAAGCAGCCTGCTGTTCAGTCATTTAGTCATCTGTCACTAACCCCACTGCCGGTCTGGTTGCCCCACACAGCCTGTTGTTCAGTCGTTACTGTGAGGGTGTCCTGACATATTTGCATATTACCCTTTTATTAGAATAGATAATTGTTTTATCTTTTTCTTTATATATATATATATATTTTCTTCATTATTAATTTCAGAGTGAGGAAGGGAGAGACATCTATGATAAGAGAGAATCATCGATCAGTCACCTCCTGCATGCCCCCACCAGAGATCAAGCCTAAAGCTCAGGAATGTGCCCTGACAGGGAACCTTCCAGTTCCTTGGTCAACACTCAACCACTAAGCAACACTGGCCAGGCTGTTATGTCTTCTTTATGAATTGACTTCCTCATCATTATAAAATGACCATCTTTGTCTCTTGTTAGAGTTTTAGGGTTAAAATCTATATTGTTTAAGTATAACTACCTCTGCTCTCTTTTGGTTTCTACTTGCATAGAATATCTTTTGCCAACCCTTATCTTTGACTCTTTTTTAAAGCTGAAATGAATCTCTTATGGTTAGCATATAGTTGGATCTTGTTTTTTAATTCATCCAGCCACTCTATACCTTTTGATTGGAGAATTCAGTTTTTACATTTAGAGTAATTATTTATAGGTGAGGATTTATTAATGTCATTTTACTGTTTTCTGGCTACTTTATAGTTCAATTATTCTTTTTTACCCTTGATACCTATTTTTGTGGATTTATGATTTTCTGTAGTGTTATGCTTTGATTCCCTCCTCTTTATCTTTTTTGTGTTTCAATTGTATGTCTTTGAAGTTACCATGTGGTTACCATGAAGCTTACATAAAATATCTTATGTATATGTGTTTATTTTACTCTGATAACTTAGTTTATGTTTTTGATATCATTATTTATATATTTTTGTACTGTGCACCCTATAACAAATTATAAAAGTTTTTAATGCTTTAACCTTTATAATACTAGAGTTAAGAAGTTAACACATCACCATATTGCAGTATTAGGGTATTCTGAATCTGGCTGTATGCTTATTACCTTTACCAGTGTGTTGTATATGTTCCTATGCTTTCATGTTATTAAGTAGTGCCCTCCATTGAAGACTTCTTTCATCATTTCTTGTTAGGCAGGTTTAGTGGTAATGAACTCCTTCAGCTTTTGTTTACTAGGGAAAGTATTTTATCTTCAATTCTGAAGGACACTATTACTGGGTAAAGTTTCATGGTTGGCAGTTTCTTTCTTTTACTACTTTGAATATATCATCCCATTCTACTCTGGCCTGCAAGGTCTGTGTTGAGAAATCCATTGTTGATCGCTTTATGTGAGTTGCCTTATAAGAGAGAATTTTTGTCTCTTGTTGCTTTTAAAATTCTGTCTTTGGTTTTAGACAGTTTTATAATATCTTGGAGAAGATTGTTTTGTTTTGAAATTTAACATCATGAACTTGGATGTCTAAATATCTACCCAGATTTGGGGAGTTGGTATCCATTATTTCTTTAAATAAGCTTTCCACCCTGTTTTCCTGTCTTTCCCTTTTAGTACTCCTGTTTTTCATACATTATTTTACTTGGTGATGTCCTATAATTACCATAGGCTTTCTTCATTCCTTTACATTCCGTCTTCTTTTTGCTACTATGATTGAAATAATTCAATTGATCTGTCTTCTTGATGTTCTGCTTGTTCAAGTCTACTGTTTAAGCTCTCTACTGAATTCTTTAGTGTTGTCATTGTATTCTTCAGTTTCCAAACTTTTGTTTGATACTTTTTGTTTTGTATTTTTATGTTGAACTTCTGTTCTCCTGTTAGATTGAAATTGTTCATCTGTTTTCTTGTAGCTCTCAAAGCATCTGTGAAACAATTATTTTGAATTGTGTGTTGGGTAATTTCTGGATCTCCATTTACTGGAGGTTTATTGTATTCATTTGGTGGAGAAATATTCCTGATTCATGATCCCTGTAGCCTTGCATAGGTAGCTACATATTTGGAGAAGCAACATCTTCCAGATGTTATATACTGACTTTGGTAAGGGAAGCCTTTCACCTGTGAGTGGGAACATGCTGGATTATGCTGTAACCTTGGTTCTAGAGGTACAGGATGTAAAGTGTGAGGCATGTGGAAGAACAAAGTCCAGCAAGGGCATGCTGTCTCCTTGGCACAGGCTACTGGGATCCATAGCATTGATAACTGTGTTGTCCTGATGAGCACTATAGGTCTGCAGTGGCAGCAAGAGCTGCTAGTAATCTCAGTGGCTTTTCTAGGTCTGGCAGCTAGGCAAGCAGTGGTGAAGGCTGGAGCCAGTGGTGTATACACATACACACATTTGGCTGCAGGGATCAGCTGCAAGTGCTTTTGTAGTGGCAGGGCCAGTTATAAACATACACATACTTATTGGGCCAGGGCAGGTAGCAAGTACTGAGGCCAATTATAGGCTTACAGACAACTGCAGAGGCCCTGTCAGTGTGCTCTCCTATGGCTGCCCACTCTTATGCTGGGTTCACATTGTAGTGGAGGTTAGTGATGGGGATGGGATGGGAACATGCAGCTGGAGTAGCTAGTTGCAGGTGAGCACCATGATATCAGCTAGTGATAGGAGGCAGGCTCTGAACTGGTCCCACAGCAGCTGCAGGGCCCTGACTTTGTGTGCTCCTCTCTAAATCCACATACTCCCCCAGCCGTGGGACTATAGTGGAGGCAGATGATGGGTGTCAGGCCAGTGGCATTCAGAATCATAGCTGGAGGAGCTAGCCCTGAACACAGCAGTATGGGTCAGCCAGATAAGTCTAAGCTGACATCTCCAGGGGTCCTCAAACTTTTTAAACAGGGGACCAGTTCACTGTCCCTCAGACAATTGGAGGGCTGGACTATAGTTTAAAAAAACCCACTATGAACAAATTCCTATGTGCGCTGCAGGCCCGGGACGAGCCGGCTGCTAAGCAGGACAGGCAGTGGCACCCGGCGGGCCGGATAAATGTCCTCGGCGGGCTGCAGTTTGAGGACCCGTTATAGCTGCAAAAGCCCCAGCTGGCTGCGGTTGTGGCTACTGGGCTCCAGCAGGGAGGGGAGAGACTCAGGAAACTATTATCTTACACTTGTGCATGTGCAGTGGGATATTGTGCATGTCCAGCTAATTCCTGGAAGCATAATCTGGTGAAATCTGCTGCGGAGATCCTTGGAGGAGGTGTTGGCTGTTGGCTTTGTCAAACAAAATCTACTGAGTTTGTTTGCAGAGCTGGAGGTCTCTGTGAACCTGTATCATTCTAGCTGCATGTCTATTAGTAATAGCCTTTGCTTTTCTTCCTTATACCCAACTGTCTCTATACATCTCAGGTTTGCTTTTCTGGGCAAGGTGAAACTGAAGCAATAACTTCATGCCGTGCAACTGGAGAAGCTGGTCACTTGTCTGCTTTTCCTTTCCTGGTGAGAGGAACTCTATCTGGGAAGTTCCTTCTTAGTGCTGAACAATGCCAGTTTGAAGGATGGGATGATGCAGGCAAAATGAAGTTTTCATTCTTCTTGTTTGTTTGTTTTTCCACTGTGGTGTTAAAACTTCCTAAGTGAACCTCAGAGGTCTCACAGAGTTGATTTGATGCATGGATAGCTGTCCAAATCCTTGATCTTTCTGAATGGATAGGGAAGCTGGGTTCTCGTATGCCACCATTTTCCCCACAACCTCTCCTAAAATTTTATCCATTTTTTAATGTGTTTGAAATATAGGAAAGGAGTCCAAGTATGTATTTAATAAAGCACAGACTTATTATCAAATCAGCACCTGACACTAGGCTGGAAGAATTAGCTTAATACAAAGAGTGACAAATGCAATTTTAACAGTTTTTTAAATGACTATAATCTTACCCTCCTCCTCATTCTACATCTTCTTCTTCCTTCTCCTCCTTTATCTAAGATTATCTAAGACTAGAGGCCCCGTGCACAAAATTTGTGCGCTCGGGAGGGTCCCTCAGCCCAGCCTGTGCCCTCTTGCAGCCTGGGAGCCCTAGGGGGATGTCCGACTGCTGCAGAGGCAGGATAGGCTCCCGCCACCACTGTTGCACTCACCAGCCATGAGCCTGGTTCAGGGCTTCTGGCTGAGCAGCACTCCCCCTCTGGGAGTGCAATGACCACCAGGGGGCAGCTCCTGCGTTGAGCTTCTGACCCCCAGTAGTCAGTGTGCATCATAGTGACTAGTCATTCTGCCATTCAGTCAATTTGCATATTAGCCTTTTATTATATAGGAGAATTAGGCCCCCTTTGCTCATATACTTTGGATTTTTTTCTCGTATTAAGACTGTCCAGAACTACCCTATCTTTCTTTCTCTTGCTCTGTCTATGAAAAATCACACATTTGTAAGGCAATAGGCCTAGGATTAAGAATGCTACAGATCACAAACAAAAAGTACTGGTGAAGATGTGGAAGAAAGGGAAACACTGTGCATTGTTGGTGGAGTTGTAAATTGGTGTAGGCATTGTGGAAAACAGTATGGAGGTTCCTTAAAAATTAAAAATGGAACTACCATATATCCTAGCAATTCCACTTCTGAGTATTTATCCCAAGGAAACAAAAACACACATTCAAAAAGATACATGCACTCTTATGTTTACTGAACCATTATTTACAATAACTAAGATATGGAAGCCACCTAGGCATCCATCTTTTAGATGAATGGAATATTACTCAGCCATAAAAAAGAATGAATTCTTGCCATTTGTGACAACATGGCATGTGCCTTGACAAGGAATGAAACCAGCAACCTTTTGGTACATGGGACAATGCCAAATCACTGAGTCACACCAATCAGGGCTGATGTATAGTTTTTTGTGTGAACATAGTTTTCATTTCATTTCTCTTTGGTAAATAACTGGGAATAGGATAGTTAAGTTGCATGGAAGTGCATATTTAACTTTTGAAGAAACTGCCAAATTGTGTTCCAATGAGCCTGTACTCCTTACATCCTTTCTGAAGCACAAAGTTACCTACCATTTAAACAAAGAAAAAAAGTGTTCATAAAGAAAAAATGGAAGAGCCCTGGCCAGTGTGGCCCAATTGGTTGGAGCATTATCCTGAACACCAAAAAATGGCAGGTTTGATTCCTGGTCAGGGCACATACCCAGGTGGTGAATTCAATCCCTACTCAGGACATGTGCAGTAGGCAACCAACTGATGTTTCTCTCTCACATCTGATATTTCTCTCTCAGCTCTCTCTCTCTCTCGCTCCCTCCCTCCCTCCATCTCCCTTCTTCTTTCCCTCTCTCCCTTCCTCTCTAAAACCTATAAAAATAAAATAAAAAATATTAAGTGGAAGAGATAGTTTTGGGTTAGACAATACTGTTTACCAAAATTATAGGATAAATTATCAATAAAGACAGAAATAAAAACAGAAAAACACATTTAAGAGTCCACATAGTTTTATAGACTCCTAGATATATTTAATAATTCTAGAAATCACTTAGTAAATAATGGAGGAGCAATATTGAATATATAATAGCTGAAAAATTCCCAGAATTAAGGAGATATTTAAATCCACAGATTGATAATGCATAAGTAGAATAAAGAGAGTCACACCCAGACATATCATGATGAAAATGTGGAATATTAAAGATAAAGAGAAAATCTTAAATCTATCAGAAAGAATAAACAGATTACTAAAAAAATGAAAATTAAGACTGAGACCAGGCATTTCACCAACAACAGCAGAGGCCAGACAAAAATTTAAAAAATGTACAACTTATTTTATATATGAAATATTGGGATAAAAAATATTTCAGAATTTATATTTTATGAGGGCATTAAAGGATGTGAGAAAATTAATATGGCTCATATTATATATACTCCCAATAGCACATTTAGCAAGCTCTGAAGAATAAGGCATATGTAGTGAGGCAAGAAGAAGGGAACTCAGGTTAGTTCCAGATGCTTCCACAGAAAAATGATGAGACAGGGACATCAGGGTAGAGAAGACCTGATAGAATTGTACTTTGGAAGCTGCAAGCTAAGTCACCACTTTACATGCTTTACCTTGTTTCTCTGTACTGCTTGTGAAAAAGTATAAAGAATTTCCAGATAAAGAAGTTAGTTTCCAGATCTTTTCTCACAAAACCCTACTCCTGCAAAAAATCCCTGTCCTACTTCGAAGATTCACTCTTAACTGTTTTTTGGTCTACAATTGTATAGCAGAATTTTTCAAATTTGACACATACTCAAAATAAGAAATGTATTTTATAACCCAGAAACCACTCACTTACACACATAAATATCTGAAATAAATGTTTCATTAATAGCAATTACACTATTATGTACCAAACATTGACATTTTCTGTTCTGTTTTATTTAACTTGAAAAATGCTCATTGTGACTTACTTAACTGATTTTATAACACACTAATTGGTATCAACTTGCAGACTCACAATGATCCAGAAATTTTCTATGCATATATAAACATTTACATCCTTTTCATATAAATGAAATTAGACCATACAAATTATATCTTTGTTACAACTGTCTTTTTTACTAGTACATTATTTGTTAACTAGAGGCCTTATGCATGAAATTTGTGCATGGATAGGGTCCCTAAGCCTGGCTGGCGATCAGGGCCGATCAGAGCCTTCCAGTTGCCGGCGGAAGCCTTCCTTCTGGCTGCTGGCTGGAGCCTCCCTTCCCCAGCTGCCGGCCGGAGCCTCCCTTCCGTGACTGCCAGCCAGGGCCTCCCTTCCACAGCTGCAGGCCGGGGCCTCCCTTCCCTGGCTGCCAGCTGCTGGACAGGGCCTTCCTCCATTCCACGCCACCCCCTGGTGGTCAGCACACATCATAGTAAGTACTCAAATTCCCAGTCTCCCAGTCAAATTCCAGAGGGGACACTTTGCATATTAGGCTTTTATATATGTATAGATACTCTTAGTGTCACTAAGAGTTAAAGCATATATTCTGATTTGCACACTTTCATAATTCATTATTCTATCCCCCTCAAAAATTGAATCATCTGTAGTAGTAACCTTCTTATATGTCACAGATCAAAGAAGTATTTTTAAAACCTCCCCTAAGAAATACAACATTTTCATATACAGAATTTCCTGTCAAACAGGCCAAGCTGTCCACATCATACCTATACACTAAAGTAGATTTTGAGGGTGGAGGTATCATTGCTTGAAAGAGTTATGAGTAATGTCAACATCTCCTTTCTTTATGCCTATGCTATGCCCCTTTTATGCATGCTTGTTGAACTAGACTGCTTACTTATTAGTTTTGTTATGTGAAGTTTTATTAATTTAATAATAGATCTGTTTTTCATAAGAGGAAAAATATGACAAAGTGTTTCCACTCTATTTAAAAAATGCAAATAAATTATACAAAAATATTCTGAGGTTATAGTATAATTTTATTAATAATTTCCAGATTCCAAGTAAAACATAATGTTTATAAAAAATAAGCACCTGTGAATTAAAAAATGTAACATTTGCTAACTGACAAAATAGTTTAACTAAAGTAGAACACTTAAGAAGAAAATAGGATTGTATCTTACAACTTTTAACTTTTTTTTACTTTTTTTAAAAAAATTTCAGACTTACAGAAAAATTAAAAAATACTACTACAAACTACTCAATTCCAAGATCCTAATTTCTAAATGTCATTCTCCAATAAAATGAACAAGGGCTGTGGAAAAATAATCAATTGTAGGGCTAGGGCAGATTAAATACAGACAAGGGAAGAAGCAAGGAACTGCAGTACTAGAAAGCAAGGAAATGCTCAGAAACCAAAGCAATGGAGATATGTCAAAAGGCCATAGGAGTCTACCAGAACTCCAAGTGGTCAAAGTTGGAATGATTTGAATGACAAAATAAAAAAATTATTAGATTATAACACAAAGAATGAAAATAAATATACAATGAGTCCAAACAAATATGAGTAAATGATACATAAATACAGAGGGGAGCCCTTGCAGGTTTGACTCAGTGTTGGCCTGCAGCCTGAAGAGTCCTGGGTTCCATTCTGGTCAAGGACACATGCCCGGGTTGCTGGCTCCATCCCCAGTAGGGGACACGCAGAAGGCAGCCAATCAATGATTCCCTCTCATCACTGATGTTGCTCTCACTCCCTCCCTCCTCCCTTCCTCTCTGAAATCAATAAAAAATATTATTTTTTTTTTAAGAAGAAGGGAGATGGGTCAAATCTTCCCTCCAGAGGAATCTAAATACAGTCAACCTTCTTTTTTCACACACCTCCCATCTGGAATAATTTGGTTCTCTACCAGGTTGTCCACAAAAAAAAAAAAAAAGTCTGGATTGTCAAACCAAACTTAAGTTATCAAACTGTCAACACTTTCAAGCTGATACCTCAGTAGAACAAAAAGGTCTCTCAGGCAACAAAGAAAAGAATGGGAAATTATCTATTAGCACAATTTTAAAACTTAAAGAGGCAACCTAGAGTGCTAATGTTATGAAAGAAACAATAATCACAGGCAACTGAAGAGGCAGAAAAACTTGTTGACTTGGATAAATGAAAAACAGCCAGTGACAGCACTTTGGAAGCAGTGATACATGAACAAGCAAAGATGCTGCATGCTGACCTGAAAGACATCCCTGGAACAAGTGTTAACAGTGGTTCCTTTAAGATTCAGAGAGGGTGGTTCTATAAATTTAATAACTGTTTATTTATAGATTAAACAGTATATTAGACATGTACTGTAGGAGAAGCTTCCTCCATGTTGTTGCTCAGAAATTTGGGAGACATCTTCCTCTGGGCCCTCTGGCGTTAAAAAAGACTCCTAATTAATTGGCTTGTTAAGGCATCCTACGTTACGCTCACTGATTTACGATACATTGTATAGAAGAAAAATTAAAACAGGGAATCTTTTGGGGATCTAGGACAGATTATTTCAATTTACGTTATTTCTAATGCTAAAAAATGATTCGGTTTTCAAACAAATGCTTCTTGAATACCCTTCCTAAGGAATTGAGTTGGAGAACCGAGGTTTCACTGTAATATATGTAGAAACTATCCCATCCAGGAGGTAAGCTTCAACTTTAACCTGTCTCCCCACTGCCAGCCATGCTTAGAGCATTGGGCTGAACTTAGTGACTCCCTTCCCGACAGAGTGGGAAAAACTGCAACTTTAAAGAGAAGAAATTTGACAGATACCACCTTCACCAAGGTATCAAGGTTGGCATCCCCAGAGATAACTCTGTTGATAGCATTTACTCCCTGATATATGATGATGAGAAAGGTACTTTACCTCTATAGTATTATTTCAAAAAACTCATTACCACTGTCTAATGAGAGATACATGAGACAAACCAAAATTGAGGGACATCCTAAAAATATTTCATCAAGTACTCCTCAAAACTGTCAAAATCATGAAAAGTAAGGAAAGACTGAGAAAACTGTCACAGAACACAGGAGATTGGAGAGAGATGATGAATACAAACACAATGGGGTACCCTGGTTTGGATCTTGGAGCAGAAAAGGGACATTAAGGGAAAAAATAGTAAAATTCAATTAAAGTCTGGAGTTTATAGGTACACTCACAGAAAATCAGTGAAATCTGAATAAAGCATGGGGCTTACTTAATAATGTTCTAATGTTGGTGTCTTAGTTTTAAAAAATATACCATAGTAATTTAAATAGGCCACATCCAAGGAAACTGAACTGGGTCAGTACAAAGAATGTCCACACACATTTCACTCAGATTTCCAAAACTTAACATTTTACTATATTTGCTTTATCAGTTTCTTTTTCCTCCTCCAATCTTTTCTGAATTTGATAACAACTTGCAGACATCATTCCCCTTTACTCCTAAATGTTTTAATTTTAATGTATTCCCTTAAGAAGTATGTTTATCAAAATAAGGAAATTACCACTAATACAATAAAATCTAGAAACCCTCACATTTTGCCAATTGTTCCACTAACATCCTTTAGAACAAAAATGGAATAAAATAATAAAAATGAAATGATGATTCCGTCTTAGCCCATGATCCATCCCAGGGTCATACATTATATTTAATTATCCTATCTCTTTAGTCTTCTTTGATCTGGAGCAAATTCCTCTTCCTTTTTTATTTTGACCATGACATTTTTAGAGTACAAGCCACTTTGTTAAATGTGCTTCAATGTGGGTTTGAATGAGGTTTCTTCATGCTTAAGTTCTAGTTATTTATATATTTGTGCAGGAAAGCACAGAAGTGATGTTAATCTCGTTAGTGCATTCATGATGTCTATTTGACCCATTACTAATAGTGCTAACTTTAGTGACTTGATAAGATAGTGGGTCCAATTTAATAAAATTGCTACTTTCTTCCATTAGTGATTAGTATTTGTGGGGAGGTATTTTAAAGCTGCAAAAATATCTTCTTTGTAAACTCTTCATATATTAGTTGTAGGATCCATTGATGATTCCTGTCTGAAATATTAGTAATTCCTGGTCATTCTTACATATTTGTATTTCCAAATGAAGTCTGTATCAACTTGTCTAGTTCTATAAAAAAGCATGTTGGTATTTTTATTGAAATCATGCTAAAATCATAAATTAGGGGAGAACTGTCTTTTCACTGGTTCAAATCTAGTTTTGTCTTTCAGAAGTCTTTTAAAGTTTTTCTCAAATAGTTTTTGTATACTTCTTGTTACATTTACTTTTAACTATTTTATCTTCTTTGTTGTTATTGGGGTTTTCCCTACCATTATCCATTATCTCCTCTAACTTCTATATATGTAAAGGATATTGAGATCTGAATGCTAAAATTTATAGCCTGCTGAAATTTGTAACTATTTTAACTATTCAGAAAAATAGTTACTATTTTGTCACCTAAGTTAGTTTTAGCATTGATTTTCTAGGGCAGGAATCCACATTTTCTGTAAAATGTCAAACAGAATATTTTCAGCTTTGTGGGCCAAATGATTTCTATCACAGCTATAACTATCCAACTTGGTCAGTGTAGGGCAAAAGGAGCTCCAAGCAATACGCAAACAAAACGATGTGACCAGATTAGGCTCTGGTCTAGTTGCTTATCTCTGTTCTAGAGTTTTCAAATACACTATTGTCATTTGCAAACAGAAATAATTTAAAAAATTTTTATCTCTACTAATTTCTCGTTTTATTGGACTGCAGCATATTCCAGTCAAATGTTGAATAGTACTGGGTATCCTTGCCCTGTTCCTGATAGTAGTAGTGAAAATGTCCCCATTGCTTACCACTAAGCAACATATTAAGAAAATATCTGTTAATTCCTATTTTCGTTAAAATTTTTATTAGGTATTGAATTTTGCTGAAGGTCCTTACAGCATCTGTATATGATTAGTCTCCTTATATTCATTAACTAGAGGCCCAGTGCATGAAATTCATACACTCGGGGGGGGGAGGGGTTCCCCCAGCCTGGCCTATGGCCTCTCACAGTGTGGGAGCCCAGCAATCGATCTCCCCAAAGAGGTAGGCCCCACCCACCCATCCAGGCTCCTCCATGGATTGCCCCAAAGAGGTAGGCCGGAGCCAGGGGTCCAGCCCTCTGCGCTGCCACGCTGAGCCGCCAGGACCCACCCCTGTAGCTCCACGCAGAGCTGCCAGGGAACCCCCCCCCCCCCCCCGGCATCGCCACACAGAGCTGTGGGATCCACCTCTGTGCTGCACACGCAGCATCAAGTCCTGGCCCACCCACCTGCACCTGCTGCGCACACAGTCTCCTGGTGATGGATTGTTATGGCATGAGAGTATAAGGGCATCACAGCATGAGGGTGTGACGACCACATGGGCTTTTATTTTGTATAGACTAGAGGCCCGGTGCACGAAATTCATGCATGGGGGGATGTGTGTCCTTCAGCCCAGCCTGCACCCTCTCCAATCTGGGATCCCTCTCACAATCCAGGACTGCTGGCTCCCAATTGCTCACTTGCCTGCCTTCCTGATTGTCCCTAACCGCTTCTGCCTGACAGCCTGATCACCCCCTAACCACTCCCCTGCCAGCCTGATTAATGCCTAACTGCTCCCCTGCCAGCCTGTTTGCTCCTAACTGCCCTCCCCTGCAGGCCTGATCACCTTTAACTGCTCTCCCCTGCAGGCCTGTTCACCTCCAACTGCTCTCCCTGCAGGCCTGATTGCCCCCAACTGCCGTCCCTTGCAAACCTGGTCCCTCCCAACTACCCTCCCCTGCTGGCCATCTTGTGGCAGCCATCTTGTGTCCACATGGGGGCAACCATCTTGTGTGTTGGAGTGATGGTCAGTTTGCATATTACTCTTTTATTAGATAGGATAGAGGCCTGGTGCATGGGTGGGGGCCAGCTGGTTTGCCCTGAAGGGTGTCCCGGATCAGGGTGGGGGTTCCCTTGGGGCATGGGGCGGCCTGGGCGAGGGGCCTGTGGTGGTTGGCAGGCCAACCACACCCCAGGTGACCCAAGCAGAGGCCCTGGTATCTGGGATTTATTTATCTTCTATAATTGAAACTTTGTAGCCTTGAGTGGAGACCAACACAGGCCTGGGCTGCCGGGAGCTTGGCTTCCTCCATTGCCAGGGGCAACTCAAGCCTCCTGCTCTCTCCAGCTCTGTGGCTGCCGCCATTTTTGTTGGGATTCATTTATCTTCTATAATTGAAACTTTGTAGCCTTGAGTGGAGGCCTGGGCCAGCCAGGGTGTACGGAAAGCTTGGCTTCCTCCATTGCCAGGGAAACCCAAGCCTCCTGCTCACTCTGTGGCCCCAGCCATCTTGGTTGGGTTAATTTGCATGCTTGCTCCTGATTGGCTGGTGGGTGTGGCTGGTGGGAGTAGTGGAGGTAAGGTCAATTTGCATATTACTCTTTTATTAGATAGGATAGCTAGTATGTATGATGCAATCAACATATACATTGTTATAATGTTGTACACATATGTGGACATGAAAAATATTTAAGATGGGGCTGTAATCAAACTTGCCAAAGGAAATACCCAAAAACTTCATATCAGTAGTCGGATGTTCTTCTGCTTGTACTGTCATAAAATATAGTCTGAAGTGGCCATGGAGGCTGAGCATAGTCCTAAATTATTATGATTCTGAAATTGTGTGTTTGAGTTTAGCTTGACTGTATTAAAGAAATAGGAAGAACTTCCCACTTGGGAGCATACCTCCACCTTTGCTTTCCTCCTTCCCACCCAGATGCATTACCATTAGCTTCCGCACTATGCACTCCAAAGTTCCAAGGGCCCTTCCTTTACCTCTACAATTGTTTCCTAAGCCCATTTCTTCCATGAATTACTCCTACCTCTGCGATTTCCAAATAAATATTCTCTTATTTAAAAAAAAAGGAACAGGGTCAGTTCAATACTTAAGAAGATGTTTAAGGGACTTATGTAATATTAAATAATAAATACTACAGCCGAAACCAGTTTGGCTCAGTGGATAGAGCGTCAGCCTGCAGACTGAAAGATCCCAGGTTTGATTCCGGTCAAGGGCATGTACCTGGGTTTTGGGCACATCCCCAGTAGGGGACGTGCAGGAGACAGTTGATTGATGTTCCGCTCTCCTCGATGTTTCTAATTCTCTATCTCTCTCCCTTCCTCTCTGTAAAAAATCAATAAAATATATTTTAAAAAAAAAATAATAATAAATACTACATATTAAAGTTATCTATAATAAAGAGTAGATCTTCAAGTTGGTTGAAGCTCCCTTCTCCAGGTTTCAATGATATTCCTATATGAGAAAAAAATTGGCATCTTTTTTTTATATATATATATATATATATATATATATATATATATATTTTATTGATTTTTTTACAGAGAGGAAGAGGGACAGAGAGCCAGAAACATCGATGAGAGAGAAACATCGATCAGCTGCCTCCTGCACACTCCTCACTTGGGGATGTGCCCGCAACCAAGGTACATGCCCTTGCCCGGAATCGAACCTGGGACCCTTCAGTCCACAGGCCGACGCTCTATCCACGAGCCAAACCGGTTTCGGCAAAAAAATTGGCATCCTTATAAGCACTCTTCCTATAAGCACTCTCCTTTCATCCTAGGTATTACCTCCTGTTCCTCAAAAGTTTAAGAACTAACCAACGTTCAAAAACATTTTGATTTACAAAAAGCAAATATAACCATACTTTTTCAAGATTACACCATTTACAAAAAGTAAAGAATGTCTATAAGATTGCCCTTGCCGCTCTAGCCTCTTTGGCTCAGTGGATAGAGCATTGGCCTGCGAACTGAAAGGTCCCAGGTTCAATTCCAGTCAAGGGCACATGCCCAGATTGTGGGCTCGATCCCCAGTGGGGGGGACTTGTATGAGGCAGCTGATCCATGATTCTCTCTGATCATGGATGCTTCTCTCTCTCTCTCACTCTTCCTTCTTCTCTAAAATCAATAAAAACATATTAAAAAAAAAAAGATTGATAAGTTAGGATGAGGGTTGATAAAAAGTGAGGATGTCCTGGCCAGTATGAAGTATGACTCAGTTGATTGGATGTCATCCTGTGCTCCAAAAGGTTGCTGGTTGGATTCCGGGTCAGGGCACATGCCCCAGTTGTGGCTTGATCTCCAGTGGGGAACGTGCAGGAGGCAGGTAATCATGCTCCACTCTCACATCAATGTTTCTCTTTCTCTCTCCCTTTCTTTCTCTCTAAAAATAAAAAAAGCGGGGAAAACAGGGACTATGGAATTTAATATGTGAAAAAGAACTCTAAACCATGAAGTAGTTGAAGAAAGAATTATAGTAAAAGTAAAGGGCTGTTAGGACCATGACCAAATGACAAATTTATAAAGTAGAAAGGGAAAAGAATGAGTAATAGTAGTATGACCCTAATTTAGAGAAGCCAAGTTAAAAAATGTAAACTAATGTGAGTAGTGTGGGCAAGTGGTGAAAAAGATTTAGATACTGAAAGGTATGTCATAAGGAGAAAAAGTTCAGCAAAGGAAGGTCATGTGGAGGAACTCTTAAGTAAAAAAGGCAACTATGGAATCTAAGTTGGTCATAGCAATTCTGATTTCAAACATTTTGCATATCAAATCATTTTGTTCTGATTTTTCATTCAGAAAATAGTCACTATTGTACGTATTTGTATCCACAACTCCTATGAAGTTGTCTTTAACATAGAAAAGGCTCAATTATTTGTTGGTAATGATAATTCCATGGAATTTCAAATAAAAGAAAGTGCATTATAAAAACAATAAAAATTAACCATTCTCAAAGAATAAAAATTTATAAGTGGTCTTTACCTATTTACTAGTATCAATAGGAAACTAGAGTCTGGAAGGTCTGTTTAGCTTAGAAAATTGGTACCACACTCACCTCTGCTGATAACATCAGTGCTGGGTGGGGATGAAGCCATAATCTGTCAACATCTGAATCATGCTTGCCAGGTTAGAGGGTTCTGCAGAGAAGTTACTGCTACCAGGTCTGACTGCCATAGCTCAGGAAAAAGGTGCAGTCATTCCTCTTAGTGCTGAATACACTTGAGAAGAAGTTTAAGAGACCTATGTAACATTAAGCCCCAGAAAGATAGCATTAGTCATGGTTTGGACATGGAATGTAAGAGCTTACAATTGTGGAATGCTTACTGTTTCAGGAACTGATGTATTATCTTATTTAATGCTTTCGACAACCCTATGGGGTATAGGCATTGTTATTAATCGCATTTTTTTATTTCTTTATTGATTAAGGTATTACTATGTGTCCTTATTCCCCCATTATCCCCACCTCTCATTCATGCCCCCACCCCCTGTGGTCTGTGTCCATTGATTAGGCTTATATGCATGCATATAATCTCATTTTATAGGAAACGTAGGCTTAGCAAGGTTAGGAAATAGTTCAGGATAACAAAGGTAGCAAAGTAAGTGGCAGAGCTGGGATTTGAACCCATGCAGTCTGGTACTTAGGGTGCATATATTCATAACCACAATGCTAGAGGTACATTCAAACAGGCTGGAAGGAAAAATCAGTTTTCTAAAAAGGGCACACTGATTCTCTCAAAAGTGATCTGTGTTCATTTTACCCTATATTAGCTGCTTAATCTTAAACTCACATTCCAAAAAGCTAGACTGGCATTTATGTGCCAACTTTAAATAATAGTAACCCAACTTTAAATCTTTAACATCCATAATATTTTACAACTTACAATAGTGAAAATGGACAGTCTCTTAGTCTCCAAGACAGCGAAAAATGGGGATGGTAGTAATAGTGCATTCCCTCCAGATTAAATGACAAAGAAATACATATAAGCGTCATAATTCATTTATTAGAATTACTTGAATTCAATGAATTGCTTAAAACAATCTAGTACAATAGGTCACTTTAAAAATCAAGCGCTGTCAACATATCGGCAAGTTTCAATATATTTCCGGACAAAGAACTTTTTATGTTTGATACATTACTCAGAATCACCTAAATCCATATGACATTATCAAGTCCACATAAATTGTGGTTTTTCCTCTAACCTACTCTTGTATGTATTAGTATTCATTTACATCTTAGTTTATCACTTCGTGTGTTTTTTTGGGTGAAAGTTTCGTCTAATTTCATCAGACGACTAAAAAAATTCATCAGATCATTTGCCTTAGTTTTCCTCCCTCTTTTTAAATGGACGAAATTTTTACTACGAAATCTGTTGCTACACTACCAAATATCAGTGCCACTATTTAAAAGTATCACCACCAAAACGGCATTACCGATTAAAAAAAAAAAACACGTCAGGTTTGGATCGGCTCCCACCCTGAAAGGCGAGGGCTCGCAGACATTCAATTGGGAGGGCCGGGAGGAGGGGAGGTCGGAAAAGGCAGTGCTTGATTCAAGTCGTAGCTAAACATTCCCTGCGCCACTTACCCAGCGCAAAAAAAGGGGGGGGGGGGGGGCTGGACTGTATTTCGAGCAGTGGGGCCCTGCGGGTTTGCGGGAGGGGCTGAGAGCCTGTAACCGGGACTCGGGTGCGCAGGGCTGGATCAGAGCCCCTCGCCACCTCGGCGGCGGCGGCCAAGCAGGGCCAGGCCTTCAGCGCCCGTCTCCGGACGCCCGCACACTCGCTGGCCCGGCCGCCAGCCCAGCGGACGACCGGCCGCAGCCGCTTACCGGTGGCGCCTCGCCGCCTCCTCCGGGGCAGCCCTCCAACGGTTGCCGCAGTCAGAGCACCACCCCGCGGTGGGGCACGTCGACTCCGCCGAGCGCTCTCCGATTCCCGCAGCGCCACCACTCTCGCGAGAAGCCGGCGGAGTCCGAGAACTTGGAGGAGGAGGAGAAGGGAGGGGCATTTAACGGTGGCAGCTGGTTCTGCGCCGGATCCGGGAGAGGGGCGGTCGCCATTGTGCTTCGCTGCCGACTGCTTTGCCTCCGAGTCCTCGCGCTGCGTGGAGGAAGGCGGCGGCGGGAGCGCAGTGAGCGGGTCGCACCCTGTTCAGTACCAGCCCCGGAGCGGAGGTAATGGGCTGCGGAGCTCGGGCTTCCCTGGGGGGAGGTGGTTTAGGCCAGGCCGCGGTGGGGGAGGGGAGGGATCGAAGTGCAGGCCTGAGGCCGCGGAGGCCGCTTCCTCATAAGCAAGATGGGGCGGACGAGCTGGATTCGGGTACGAAGGGATGCCGGTGGCCTTCCGGAAGTTTATGACGGATGGAGGGGAGCAGATTGTACGCCTTTTAGACGCACGGTGGCTGAGGGCAAGGGCCTGGAGTCCTACTTTGGCAGCAGCCTTTTCGACTGGGTAAGGAGCGTCCCCCCGAGCCCCGCGGGCCGGGAGGGTCACGAGGGGAGGTATTGACGCGAGGTTGAGGGTGGGGAGGCTTGGGGCTCTGCCAACCCAGCCTTGAATTGAAGGGTCTTTCCCCTGCCCCTCGGGTGCTGTGAAGATTTGCTTAGTGATCGTTCCCGTTCTTGAATATCGTGATACTTGGGGGAAGTTCTTTTTGTGCTGTGGTAAATTGTGTGTATTTCAAATTGAAATAGGTGATGATATGTATAAAAAATGGGCCTAATGGCGTGAGAATTAAAAATATGGAAGCCACCAGTAGAACACTCCCTCATTTTGATGTCTGCGTAGTGAGGACTTGAGAACGTGTGCGAACACGCACCAAAAAATACTAAAATACTTTTTTCCCTACGTATAGATGTAGATAATATGTACGGAAACTCTGTCTTGGTAATAAATTCGTCACGACTAGTATCGTTTGGCACTTTCAAAAGTAAACGTGCCAAGTGAAATTGAATTTGGTAAGATTTCCCCCCGATTTTTGTAGAATTTTTAAGGTATTTTTTCTTTTTTTATTATTTTAAGTCTCCCTTTTTCTTACTTCTATCCATCCATAATCTGTATAGAGCTAAGAGGTAAGGTTAAAGATGAAGTTTTGACTTAAAACAGTGTAGATTTTTTTTCTCATGAGATGGGGTCAGTGTTTTATTTACAGCCCTACAGCATTATATGAAAGAACAGTAGTGTATCAGAAGATCGGTCTTGATTTTGCAGCAAATTATTTAATCTCTTCATATTTCCTTAGAAATACAACAAATTCCTAGACTTGATGTGAGGATTAATTTAGATGAGGCAGACAACAATACTGGAGGACCTAATGCTTGCAGAGTTAATTTTTAATGGATACAATTTGAATTGGTACCTAACGCCCACTTGTTCAGAAATTGTTGTCCAAATAACCTTAAAATTCTACTTTTGCCTGTAATGTCCCCCACAGAGTGCTCACAGCTTCACACAATATATATTTATATAAGTCCTCTAATACGAATGTGTTTAGATAAGAACTTGTACAACTCTTATTTTGCCTTAAGTTATACCACAGATGTAAGCATAGTACGGGGTTTTTTTCAACCTCTTGCATGCTGGGTAGATGTCTTGAATAAAATTTAAAATTCCTTCTTATTTAAGAACAAGTGATTTATCTTTCTGCAACATTAGCAAGAGAGCTCCTTTTCCTAGATGAAGCACAAAGATGCCTCTATTTAGATATGCCACACATGTTTTACTTGAAGTTCTCAAATAATCAACTTGGATATAAAAAGTCATCCGTGGCACTCATGCAGCCAATGAGTTTTAATCAGCCCTGTGTTCACTTCACAAAACTCTCCATCTGCTATGTGTTCAAGAGTTATCCACACTTTACTATTGTATTTTAGGAAAATAATTGTAATAGTGAAAAATTATCAAATAATGTAAAACATTTTTTGATAATTTGTTATTTGTTTACTGGTTTCTAGATGAGGGCTTCACGTTTCAAGAATGAGCTTGACACACACAGCATCTGCCCTCCAACAGCTCACAGTTTAGTCATCAGACTAATATATAAACAACTACTACTATTATCTTAGTGTAAGTACATAATAGTACCTTGGGAGCACAGAGGATGGGTGTTTATTCTTGGGGAAAATTTTATCGGAAGTATTGCTTTAACAAAGATGTGAAGGATGATGACTTAAGAGTTTGATAATGAAACTGCAAAGTCATGGTATCATGGTTTTAGGAATGGACAGTTTTTCCCCATAGCTGAAACAAATTGAATGGAAATTAGAGCAAGCCATGAAAGACCTGTATTGTTGTACAAAGTTAGTGCTCTGCTGTTGGGAATGAAGAGTTATTGCATCCCTGAACCAAATAAAAAATGATTTTTAGATTATCTTTGCTGATACATACTTCTTTACTGCAGATAATTAAGTGCCAGTGCCAATATTAAACTGGGAAATGCACAGGCTTTCTTCAAACCTCATTTTCAACCAACAAATTAAACAAGAAGTAATGAGTCAAAATAAAAGAATCAACAGCTGATTACATTAAGATGATTACCAGTTAACATGAGTAAGATTTTGAGTTCCTACTAAGACCTACTTGAATTCATTAATGCAGAATTCTATTACAGTGAAATAATTTATCTTCTCACAAATCATTATTTTACAAGAAAATATATCTGTAATACAGTTGCTAATCATAAAATGAACCCAAAAGCAGGGGCATACTTAAAATTTGAGAGTTATTTGGCTGTAGTTTAATTTTTATTGACTTGTAATTTTTAACTTTTCTATTCTGGTCTGAACTCATGGTCAAAGCTGGTTTTTCTCGTTCTCTGTGACTATACCGGTTAGACTAGATAAGTTGAACACCTGGTTTTCAAATCACCTGCTGGTCTACTACAAAACCCACTTTTGTCAACAGCTTTAAAAGAGGGCATTTTTTTTTTTTATCTTAAAAGTTCTCATCTTTCCATTATTATTACTGCACTTGAATGTAATGTATTTCTCACTTTCCAGAAAAAAAAACCCTAAAATGGTTTTCACTTACTGAATGAAGATTGAAACTTTAGACATGGATTTTAAATACACTTCAAAGGAGAACAGATTATCTCAAAGTACTATAGTGTAGATTTAACATCATAGTCACATTTTCTCATGGAGATATTGAACTTTTTCTAGTTATTTTTTAAAGATGGATCTATCTTTGTGTCTTAAATATTTGTAAGACCCAAAAAATTCTATTCTTTCCTCATGTGACCTCCCTTAGCTTCCATGTCTCCCATATTCACTAGGAAAAATAAGACACTAGAATTTCTTATTGAGAAAAAAACTTTCCCCAGAAGCAGATTTAAAAAAAAAGAATATACCAAGTAGGGATAAGTAATAGAATTTTAACTATGTTTGTAGTTAATAATTGGTTGTTGGTGTTTCTCTCTTTTCCATGTCCAGTGCGGAAAGAGAGCGGATCCAGTTCCTGAGTAGAGGAGCTGGGGATTGAGAAATAAAAGAAAAAGACAAGACACAAAGATAGAAGGAAAAAGCTGGGACCAGGTGGGACCACTGTCCTCTCTGATGGAGGGACAGGGACCCAGAGCCAATCCAGCAAGTTTATTTTATACCCCAAATACCAGGAAGTTTCACCAAAAGTTGGGATCAAAGGAGATTATTTGCATTCTTGAGTAGGCCCCTGGTGCTTGACTGGATTTACATATCAAAGTCCCACTACCCAACACCTGGGCAAAGGTAAGAGTCAGTGGTGATAATACATCTGCCTTTTTGGTAAGATGTGTATCCAAGACACGGCTTTGCCTGTCGCCTTGGATTCAGCTGACAATAATTTAAAAAATGCCCATGTACCTTCCCAGGCGCTGTCTACAATTGGTAATTACAGTACATTGTTGTTGACTTTTATAACTCTAGCCTTCATGACTTGTATGTATTGTGTAGTAATGTTGTGCTTTTGGTAATTCAGCAACTGCAACTCACTTGGATATTTAAGGCAAATTCTCAGTTACCCCCTGAAATAGAATCAGATTTTTCTTAGAAACTGACATGGTAATTGTAGGAAAGTGAAAATTAGGTTTAGATTTTGAAGCTTTATGGCTGCATAGCAACCAACCTCAAAATCTAGTGGATTAAAGCTACTGTCAGTGTAAGAAAACATTCAAACCTGTGAAGAATTTTTTGTGAGTTTATTTGAGCCAAACTGTCAACAAATACCAGGAAGCAGAATCTCAAAGGATTGAGAGAGTACTCCGCAGTTTTTTGCACTTCATTGTATACGTTACAATCAAAAGAGGGAGATGTAAGTGGGTTACATGAAACCTATTGGTGATAGATTAGGGAGGCGGGAGAAAACAAAGCAAGGGAAAACCTCTAGGTTGGGTAAAAAGTAAAATGATAGACACATGCTCCTTTTACTTAGGTGGGTGCAGGATAGTTAACAATCAACAATTAATCACAATGAGTCAAGAACAGCCTAGTGCCTGTCTGTGCTTTGAGGGGGTTGGAAAAAAAGGAAAATTGTACTTTGCCATTCAGCAATATGTTATCGTAGATGCAAAAAGACAATAGACAGGCTCAGTTAAGGTAAGATAACAGCCTAGGTAGGGCATGACTACCCACCATAAACTGCTTTTAGTTTAAAAAGCTTTAATTTCAAATCATCCTTTGTGGTTACTTTAGTTCTCCAAGATTGCAAGGCTGCCACACAGGCCTTCTCTGAGCTAGTCAGGTTAGCATGGTCCCTTTTGGGACACACTAATGTTTACTGTTTTTTTACACTTCTGTATGCCTTTTGGGCAGGTATACTAGTTTTGCCCAGGTTCACTCATGTTCATCATTCAGCTGGAAGATTTCTCAGGCTGGAAGGTCCAAGATGACATCACTCACATGACTGACAGTGGTGTTGCTTTTATGATATGGGGGTTTCAAGACCAATCTTGAGAGAGGGAAAGCGGAAGCTATAAGACTTCTTAGAGTTTGGCAAATCATATAATGTCACGTAACATGGCACATTCTTTTATTTTTTTAATCTTTATTTTGAAAGTATTAATGTATGTCCCCCTATCCTCCCCACCTCCCATTAACCCCTTGGAGCCCACCCCGTGCTGCACATTCTTTTAAAGTAAATCTCACAAGACTAGCCCCTATTAAAAAGGTATGGAATTAAGATTCCACCTCTTACTGGGCAGACCAGCAGCATCACAATACAAAGCGGCCTGTGTGCTCAGATGGGAGAGATTTATAATTTACCACAGGTTGCTTCCAACATTTTAAAAACAGGCATCCTTAATGTCATGATTGGAATTTGCTTTAAAATAGAGGGTGGTAAAAACAAGATAGGTTAATTGTTGAAGATTGTTGATTGGTAGATAGAGGTTCATTATTGTCTCTACTTGTATTTGAAATTTTTCATAGTAAAAAAATACCTGGTGCATACTCACCTATCTAAACTGCATTTAGTGAAGTGATTTTTAAAAAATATATATATCTTATTGAATTTTTTACAGAGAGGAAGGGAGAGGAATAGAGAGTTAGAAACATTGATGAGAGAGAAACATAGATCAGCTGCCTCCTGCACACCCCCTACTGGGGATGTGCCTGCAACCAAGGTACATGCCCTTGACTGGAATTGAACCTGGGACCCTTGAGTCCACAGGCGGACGCTCTATCCACTGAGCCAAACTGGTTAGGGCTAGTGAAGTGATTTTAACCTTTTCTTCCTCTTAGTATTTACTAGAATAGTACTTGATTGTTTTATATTTCCTACTTCCTTTGTAGTATGTAGCTACTAAGGAGTGTAAACCAGCAATACAGCAATTTTGAAAGAGAATTATTTTTAGGAGTTCTTTATAGAGTTTATTGTAATATAAGTTGTAAAAGAAAAACCGACATCTTTTCATTTTCAAATAACTTACTCTTATTTATCAAAGTGAGAACAAGTACAGTAAATAAGTTTTGGAAAACCTAAGTATAAAGAAGGAAACAAAACCTACCCAGGGACATAGTTACATGCTAATAATGGCTATTTCCAAATTTTTATGCGTGTATTTATATAAGTAAGGTCTATAAGTTTCTTTACCCTTTAGTAATTATCTTCCTGTTCATAAATCATAAATAAGTTTTTATTTTGCCTTGGCCAGCATTGCTCAGTGGTTAGAGCATCAGCCTACATACCAAAGGGTCTCGAGTTGGATTCAATTCCCAGTCAAGGGCACATACCTGGGTTGCAGGTTCGATTGCTGGTATGTGGGGGGTAACCAATCTCTCCCTCTTCCCCCCTTCTTTCCACTCTCTCTGCAAATCAATGGGAAAAATATCCTCCGGAAGAGGATTATGTTTTTAAGTCTTTTTTTTTTTTAACTGTTAAAATCCAAGCTCAAATAATGAAAAAACTAATAGAATGTCTACTAAGCTGTTCATATGAAAATCTTTTTTACATTGGTGGTATTACTTGATAATAGCTGGTGTTTGCTGAATACATACTATGTGCCAGCAAAGTTCATAATATACCTGTGAAGTTGATAATGTTATATTTCCCCTTTTGTGGGTGAAGAAATTAAGCATAGAGATTACATCTAGAGGCACAACCAAGTAAAGGACAGATTTCAAAGCTTGTACTCATAACTATCATATTTCTACTCTCATCTGTTTTTCCATGCTTCATTCTGGATGATTGGTTTCTAGCCTATTTCCCAGTTCCCTAGTTTTCCAATTTTGCCAAATTAATTCATTAGTTTCCCACTTTTTTAAACATTGGGCCTGCTTCTTCTGGTTTTGTTGATTCTTAATCTCTTGGCATTGTGTTGTAAGTTTTTACCAATTATCAAACATTTTAAATTAAAAAAAAGTAGAGACTGTTTATTATTTATGACTGGATATGGACACTCTACTTCTGTCAGACTATTAGTGTGATGGGTTGCATTGGTTTAGTCTGAAGTTGAGCTGGGTTTGGACTTTATTATTGCTTTATTTACCTTCAAAGTACTACAATAGTGGACTGCCACTATGTGGTACTTAATGTGAGGCCCAGAGTAGGGGAGTATTTCTTTCAGTTTTCTTTCACTAGCCTCAACTTCCTGTAGGTCCTGCACTTCTGTATCACAATGGGGTCAGATTGTCTTAAGTCTCAATAGACTGCTGTTGCTTCTTATTTGGAGCAAAACTCATGGTGATTGAGGGTGGGTTCTTAGTTCGATACATCCTCCTCCGGTTTTAGGCAGGGTCTTTGTACCTTATTCTCACAGGTGGGGCTGTCCCAAAATTTCTGCCCTTCTCCCTGCTTCCTAGAATTTAGAATATAGGCAGACCCCTGCCACTGCCCCTGTCCCTTCCAGCTGATTTCTGCTTTGTATTGGTGGGGGATCTTGGACAGGCAGGTTTCATAGCCCTTTAAGGTTGAAAGATAGCTGCCTATATTAGTGCAGAGTCCTTGCAGAAAGTGGCTTTCCTACCAATAGTTATTCCCACCTGTACTTACAAAGGGTCTGGAGCATGGGTGAGTTTCTTCAGGAAGCTCTTAAACATATGCCCAATGTGGTCATACTACAGAAAAAGAGACTTCATATATCTTGTCTGTCATTCTTTCTTAGGAGTACTCAGTGGATAACTATGGGAAAAATGCCTTATGTTGGGGCTCCCAGAGTTTCTAAACTGTTCACACTAGCAAATATTTAGCCTTCAGGAATTCAAGAATTTGATAAAATTTGGCTGTTTTTTTTTTAGCAGCTTTTAGGGTAGCCACCTTTGTCCCATCTCTCCTTGTCAGAGGGGCTTATCATTCTTTGTAGTTCAATTCATCTCGTGCCTTGCAACCTCGGTTCTGGTGGACTCAAGAAAAGTGATTTAATAGATTATTTGGCTTACCCTTATTATGTTAGAGTAGGAATGATGTTGCCTTGTGGCTGTCTATGTACTAAGAACAGATGGAGTACTCCCCCCATCCCCCAATTTTGATTTATTTTGCTTGAAAATACTCAAATATAGAAGAGTTGGGAAATAATAAAATTAATATTTGGATGACCTCACCTACATTCAGTAGCTGATAATTTGCCACATTTACTTTATATACTAGAGGCCCAGGACACAAATTCATGCACCAGTGGGGTCCCCCGGCCTGGCCTGGGGGATTGGGCCAAAACCCGCTCTCTGACATCCCCCAAGGGGTCCTGGATTGTGAAAGGGCACAGAGCAGGCCTAGGGATCCCACTGGTGCAGGATCGGGGCCAGGGAGGAACACGGGAGGTTGGCCAGCTGGGGAGGGGCCGTGGGAGGGCTCCAAAGTGTGTCCAGCCCAACTCAGCTGGACCCAACCAGCAAGCTAGCCTACTGGTTGGAGGGTCTGCCTCCTGGTGGTCAGTGCACGTCATAGCAAGCAGTTGAGTGGCCTTAGCATATCATTAGCATATTTTGCTTTGATTGGTTGAACAGCCAACTGGTTGACTGGACACTTAGCATATTAGGCTTTTATTATATAGGAAGTTATATGTAATCGTACACATAGTACTTCCTAAAATATGTAATGTTATTTTGAAGTATTTATTAGTAACACTAAGTTGCAGACATCATGACACTTTACTAAAATTCAGTCTTCATTCAGACTTTCTGTTTTATGAATCAGGATTCAGCCAAGGTTCCTGCATTGCATTGGATTTTGTTTCTTTAGTCACAAACTAAAAGAGTACAGTATTTTTATATGTTTTTCATTGTGACGTGGTTATTTGTGTAGCTTGTTTGTTCTCTACTAGATTATAACTTCTTGATAATCACTATCCTAGTATGTTTGCTGTTGTCCCCTCAACTGAAACCCTTGTTTAGTGTTAATTTTAATGTGTCCATCACGTACTAAGTGCCTAAAAAACCTATCTGTTAAGTCAGTAGTCGGCAAACTGGTGCACAAGCCACATGCGGCTCTTTGGACCCTTGAGTGGCTCTTCCACAAAATACCATGGCCTGAGCGAGTATTTTGAAGAAGTGGCATTAGAAGAAGTTTAAGTTTAAAAAATTTGGCTCTCAAAAGAAATTTCAATCATCGTACTGTTGATATTTGGCTCTGTTGACTAATGAGTTTGCCGACCACTGTGTTAAGTGAATGAAAAAAAAAAACCTTAAAAAAAGATGCCTTGTAGTACCTTTGAAATGATCAGGTAGAAGTTTTTCAAGGACTATGCATTTTAAATTTTTTACTGTTTTTTGTGCTTTTGACCTACAACTTATGCAACCATATTATATAAGCTCTCTGGTAACACCTACATTGTTGAAATTCCATCAGTTTATGTAGAGAAGTTGCCAAAAATAGTTTCATATAATATAACATATCTCTCAGAGGACTCTGCCTCTTTGTCTTCTCTCAAGAGGTTTGTTTTAAGCAGATTTCCTACTAGGTTAGTTTCATTCTGCAAGTATGCAAGTAAGTATTGGATATAAATATAGTCAAAGTAAACTACAAGAAGTATGATTAAGAAGCATCATTGTTATTGAAAACCATTTATAGTCCTGCATCTTTTAAAAAGCACTTTGTTTACCTGTTTAAAATCTTCAAGTTACAAATACAGTTCCTTGTTTGTATTTTCATAGATTTTTTTGGTAAAATAACAAATCTACTACTTGTTAAATCATTTATGGACTTTATGCCTGTCAGTGTTTAACCATTAATACTCTTTGTACTAATGTATGCTTTCTTTAAAAGTCTAATTCATAATACGCAACTTTGTAGTTAAAAACAAATTTTGCAGACATGCATATATAGCTTATAAAAAGCTAAAGCTTTCATTTACTTTATCAACCAAACCAGGCCAAAGAGACAGCACAAGCACTATTAATAATTGGCCTGAGATAATGAGCACAAATTAGGACTTTTCTGGCCATAAACTGGGACTGTTCTAGGCAAACCAGGAAATATGGTCATCCTGCTTTAAAGGAAAACAATTTTTTGCCCCATCCTTTACCTCATTCTCAATTCCACTTTCCAAAGGCAGCAACCCTCGACTTTTTCAGTTCTAGGATTTACTTTTATATTTCCAAATGATGTATTTAAACTGTTTATGATTTTTCAGTATTCTATGTGCTTTTCTTATTCACCATTGTCTTTATTTCCCTTACCCATCTTCTTCCCACAGCATATTTGTCTCAAAATCAATAGACTGTTTGTATAATTATAATTGTAAATATTAAGTGTGCACCCCAAAACAGTACCTTCTTTCTTGTACAATAGCTCTGTTTTCCCAACTTAGAAAATTAATTTATTAAACTGCCATTTGTTCAGCATGTTTCCAATTGTATCATCTTTGACAGAATAGTTTCTATTTGATACTTTTCTTTTTTTTAGAACTTTGCTTCCATTATCAATGATCCTGCTCCAGTCTCAATAAGTTGTTCCCTATGCTTTCTTCATACCTTTGTAAATTTTCCTGGGTATTGTGTTTGGTTCTTTAGTTCCTTACACTCCTATTTTTCTATCACATGCTCTTTTAGCTTCCTTCGGTTTTTTGTTTTGTTTTGTGATTGCTTTCTTAAAAAATATTTTTAAGTGTTTTTGTTTGTTTTTTTATTTCAGGGAGAGAGAAAGAGATACAGAAACATCAATGATGAGAGAAAATCATTGATCCGCTGCCTCCTGCACACCCCCCTACTGGGGATTGAGCCTGCAAGCCAGGCATGTGTCCTGACCGGGAATCTGAACCCTGGTCTCCTGGTTCATAGGTCGAAGTTCAACTGCTGAATCACACCAGCTGGACATGTGATTGATTTTTTTAAAGATCTTGATGTCTCAAAATGTGTCCTCTCCATGTCACATTTAGTTGTCAGATTGGAATTCAAGGCTAAACACCCTTCTCAGTTACTGCTTCATTGTCTTAAAAGTTTTTAAAATTGTAATGAAGAAGCCATTCTAATTACTTTTTTATGTAACCTGCTTTTTCACTCTTGTAACTTGCTTTTATTTCTGGTGTTCTGAAATTTCAAGATGATAAATTGTGCTCAGTGTTAGTCTCTCTTTGATTTGCTGAGTACCCTAGTCCTTTCATTGTGTGGAGATTTATATCCTTTAATCCTTGAAAGGTTCTTTGATTCCTTTGCTAATAACTTCATTTTCTTTCCTCTCCTTCTGTAACCATATTATAGTCTGATCATAACTGCCATTGACAATTCTCCTATTTTTTATTTAATAGTACATTTTCTACTTCAGGGAGGTTCGCTCAATTTGTTTATGTTGATTGTTTCAATATATCACCTTTTTAAAAATACCCATTTTGAAAATGCACAAGCACATTGTAGTCTGATTGCTTTCTCAAGCATCCTGTTGTTATTTTACTAGAGGCCCGGTGCATGAAATCGTGCATGGGTTGGGGGAGTCCCTCAGCCTGTCCTGCACCCTCTCCAATCTGGGACCCCTCGGGGGATAACCGGCCGTCGTACATCTTCCTTGCAATCCAGGACTGCTGGCTCCTAACCACTTGCCTGCCTGCTGGCCTCATTCCCCTAACTGCTCTCCCCTGCTGGCCTCATCCCCCTAACTGCTCTCCCCTGCCATCCTCATCCCCCTAACTGCTCTCCCCTGCCATCCTCATCCCCCTAACTGCTCTCCCCTGCTGGCCTGATCTCCCCTAACCACCTCTGCCTCAGCCCCACCACCAAGGCTTTGTCCAGAAGATGTCCAGTCTAATTAGCATATTACCCTTTTATTAGTATAAGTGAATGTCATCCCTTTGAAGGTAGTAATTAGCTTATTTTCTCTAAATTTTTGTTGTTTACTTTGGTCATTTGTATTAGAGGCCTTCCTTGGATGCCTGGTGATCCTTGATGTTTGTGTATTAGAGGGAAGTACTAAAAAAGCTGATTAGAAATTCTTGGTGACTTTGTTTTAGGGTAGGATCATCTAGTGGCTAGCTAGCTACTTTGTAATTGGGAGCATTCCAAAGGTTGATATCCAGAAATCTTATCTCTGATGTTTTGTTTGGTGATCCAAGAGTAAAATCTCTCAGTCTTCCAATAGCATTGTAGGAACAACCAGGAAACAGTCTTAGCGTTATATGTAGATATTCTCTTATTCCTTACTAGAGGCCCAGTGCATGAAAATTCATGCACGGGGCGGGGGGTCCCTCAGCCTGGCCTGCCCCCTCACATTCCAGGAGACCTCAGGGGCAGGAGGCGACCCGACAATCAGGGGAAGGTGATGCCCCTATCACACCTCTGCTGCTGCCATTGTAGGCAGTGCAACCCTTGGCTGGCCCTGGTTACCTGGTTACCATCCGAGGCGTGTGCCTCGGGCTAACCCTGGGGGGCTGAGGGACTGAGAGGACTGGGGAACTCTGGAGGCAGGTGCACGGAGTGGCCAGACCTCTCTGTGGGTGGGCCTGGCCATGTTGCCCACCTGCCGCCCCAGCGGGGCTGAGGGGACTCGACATTGCCATCTTGTGGCTATGGGTGCCGCCATCTTTGAAGGCATGACAGTCAATTAGCATATTTCCTCCTTATTGGCTGTGGGCACCACCATCTTTGTGAGGGGTAATGGTCAATTAGCATATACCCTCTTTATTAGATAGGATACTTAATTCCCACATATTTAGGGAAATCTATTGCCTGTGAGATCCTTATTTCCAGAGAATAAATAATCCTGTTTTTGGAAGAATGGAGCTAAGGAAAGAATTTGGGGTTTTACTGCTTCAACTATAGATTTTAATTCAGCAACTCATTTTTCAACCCTTTTTATGGTACTTTGTACCTCCAGGTCTTGGTTCTTTCTAGTCCCACCTCTTTTTATTTTTTTAAATATATTTACTGATTACAGAAAGGAAGGGAGAGAGAGAGAAAAACATCAATGATGAGAGAGAATTATTGATCTCCCCCTAACCCCCCACTGGGGATTGAGCCTTTAAGCTGGGCAAGTGCCCTGACCAGGAATCAAACCGTGACTTCCTGGTTCATAGGTCACTGTTCAACCACTGAGCCACGCTGGCCAACTCCACCGTTTTTTAAATACCTAGAGTATAGCTTCATTCTCTCCGCTGAATTATTCTACTTCTCCTATTTTGGATTTTAAAAATGTACACTGAAATCTCTTGCCTTCAGTGGACTCCTTGTTCTTTCCATAATTGAAGCTTTGAATTAATTTACTGTCATTTTATAGGGATTTTGGAAAGGGGAGCCAAAATAGGTGCTTAAAGGTAATCTGGCATGTTTAGCTAGAAATTCAAAACTGACCTTTTTTTCTTTTTTTTTTCTTTTTTTTTCTCCTTTCAAGGGTAAAATTTTATTTTTGAGGAACTTCATTCTGCACATTTTCAGAGAGTCGCATAAGAAAGCAAAAATGTTATCCTCCCCTCATCTAGAAATAAATAAGGAGAGCATAAAATTTCTTTTTAAATCACGACACTTGGAAGTTTAGCACCAGCATCCAGAATGAACTAGAAAAGGGAACAAAAAAGTATTTACTATATATTTCAGATTTCTTTGATTGGGGTTCTCCCCAATTGAAATATGATATTAATATTGAAATTAATATTTCTTCTTTCAATTCATATTACCAAAACAGGAAAAAAATATAAACCTAGTGGTTGCCGAGACTGGGGAGGCTGCTCTCTTGTCTTCTATGCAGATATTCCAGAAAAATTGCTGGAATTCTCGTTTTGTACTTGTTTCGTAAAGAATAATCGTAAACATTCCAATGTCCACATCTTGGTTATTAGTCTTCCACTTTATTGCTTGGCTGTTTCTTTGGTGTTGGTAAGGTCGTGTCTGCTTTTTGTTTCGTTTTTTGAATGGTCATTAATTCTTTAGGTCACCTAGTGATGGTGAAGGTGCCTGGGGAGCCTGGTGTTACTCAGCACTGCTCTGCTCGGTGGCCAGAGCAGGGTTCTCAGATGGCATGTCACCTGCCTTGATCTCTTTGCCATCTTGTGAAGGAGCATTAGGAGGACGGGGACGGCACCGATAGTTGTATGGGCGCCGGTATCCGCGGCGAACAGATGGCTGGTTTGGACCGTTGGCCGCTTGTTGATTCTCTTTATCTTCAGCTTCTCCCACGGCTGGGTCAGGTCGTGGGCGAGGAGGTCCCCTACGGTACCTTGGACGGTAAGTTGGATTTCGATGAACCGGTCCCTGAAGTTGAGCTCCCTCTGGGACTCCATCCTTGATCTCTCCAATCTCACCAGCCTGCATTCTGTTGGGATGGGGATAGACCCGTGATCGACGGTCAAAGGTCTGCCCCACGTGGTAAGGCGGGAACTGCCGCTGGTACTGAGGGCGATACTGGGGGTGGCGCAGCTGACTCCTGGCTCCAGAGAACTGCCCGTCAGTGGCAGGGGGGGTCAAATCCTTCACTGCTGCTGCTCCCTTCCTCCTCCCCAGCATAATTACGGGGAGGTCCACGGCGTCTGCCATAGTAACCGCGTCTGTAACGGCGCCGATGAGCAGCATAATGGCTCCCTTCTACAGGAACTCCATCTGGGCCAGTCAGATTGGCTGCTTTGGCACCCTTCTCTCCTTCGACCACATCAAACTCTACAGTTTCTCCATCTCCTACACTGCGCAGGTATTTTCGTGGGTTATTCTTCTTGATGGCAGTCTGATGCACAAATACATCTTCTTTGGTGTCATTTCGATTTATAAACCCCTATCCATTTCTGACGTTGAACCATTTGACAGTGCCAAGGACTTTGGTGGCGAGAACTTTTTTCTCCGCGTCTTCATTGCCGGTGGGGGCTGAAGAGGTGGGGGCCGCGGGGCCCGTGGGCGCGGGGGTCACGTCCCCACCCGGGTTTCCTGCGACGAGCACCGCGGGCGCCGTGGCCACGGCCTGGGGCGCGCCGCCGTCCACCGGGCTCTTGGGCGCGGGGTCTTGGGGGACCGCGGCGGCCGCCTCCACCGGAGCCTGTGGGAGGGCAGAGGTGGTGGTGGCGGCCTCTCCGGCCTCGCTCATGCCGCCTCCTTGGCTCTCACTCGGGCACCTCGGTGGCGGTTAGCGCGGCTAGTGGTCGCGGCGGCCGGGCTCGCTCTCGGGGAGGCCGGTGCGGATCTCGCGGCACAGGCAGCGGCGGCCGGGGTGGGGTCTCGCGGTGGAGGCGGCTCGAGCTCTTGGGCTGCACGCTCGCTCTTGGGCTCCTCGCTCAGTCTTACTGCCTGACCTTTTTTCTGATAAACTTTTTTATTTAATCAGATCCCATAGTATAACTTTTACTCTGACTTACTATTAGCTAGATATTCTTAGCTGAATCATTTTAATTGATACCCTATATAATAAAAGCATAGTATGCAAATTGTCCCCTCCACTGGGATTTCGACCAGGGGGCGGGGCTGGCCGGGAAAGGGAGGGAGGTCCTGGCCAGCTGGCCACTAGGGACCCTACCAGTGCACTAATTTCATGCATGGGCCTGTAGTTGATATATATTTGTTGTATGTCTCCTACTGCAATATAGACCAGAGGTTTTGTTAATGTTTTTTGCCCTTTTTATCCTTTTTCTGTCATTCCTGATACCATGTTTTTATGACTGATATTATTGAAAAAGGAAATTCTTTTGTAGTGACTTTTCAAGTAGAAAGATGTGATTGATCCAAGATTTAGTTGATAATGAGGTTACATGCTGAAAACTAATTTGATATTTTTAACTTAAATGTTTACATTTGAATGTTTTAATAAAGCAAATATACCTTATCTAAGCTGCACATCAGGTAAGTGAAGTGCATCTGTTTCCACTTACAGGACAGTCCTCCTATATAATAAAGAAGTAATATGCAAATTGACCATCACTCCAACACAAAAAGTTGACTGCCCCCATGTGGACACAATATGGCTAGTATGGGAGGGTAGTTGGGGGTGTTCGGGCCAGCAGGGGAGGGCAGTTGGGGAGGACCCAGGCCTGCAGCAGACCGCAGTAGGGGGAACCAGGCCTACAGGGGAGGGCAGTTAGGGGCAATAGGGCTGGCAGGGGCATGGTTAGGGGGTGATCAGGCTGGCAGGCAGAAGCAGTTAGGGGCAATCAGGCAAGTGAGCGGTTCGGAGCCAGTAGTCCTGGATTGTGAGAGGGATGTTCCAGATTGGAGAGGGTGCAGGCTGGGCTGAGGGTCACACACACACACCCCGTGCATGAATTTTGTGCACCAGGCCTCTAGTAACGGAATAATTTTTTATCTTAAAAGTTGGTAACTGGGAGAAGTTTAAGAGATTATTGTGATTTCTTTTTATTTGTACTTTCTTTTGTCTTTATTATCTTTCTACTCTCGAGACTGGTTGCATTTCTCAGTTATCTAGAGGCCTCATTGTAAATCCTTTCCCTAGGACAGTGGTCGGCAAACTGTGGCTCGCGAGCCACATGCATCTCGTGAGCCGTGGTTTGCCCTTCTGTTGAGTAATGAGTTTGCGGACCGCTGCCCTAGGAAACTTAAACATGTTTGTTTGTTAATTTATAAAAGTAATCTTGATAACAGTACTATTGTAATAGTTTAAACTGGAAATAATCCAGTGTCTATCCACAGTAGAATGGGCAAATAAATTGTGTGTATTGGAATACTCTATAAACCATTTGGAGTGAACTTACAATTGCATGAAACAACATGAATGAATCTCACAAATACAATGCTGTGCAAATAAAACCAGATATAAAAGTACATATTATATGATTTCATTTATATTTAGTTAAAAACAGGTGTAGCTATGGTGTCTCCTGACATAGGGTAAGAGGAATGTTTAGTGAAGAAAACCTAGAAATTTTACTTTGAGAAGGGGAGGTAAGACAGGAAAGCAAGTTACTTATAGCATAAGGTAGTATGCTCCTATATACTGGTAATAAAACCCTAATATGTAAATTGACGGAACGGCGGCACAACCTATCGCTATGACGTGCACCGACCACCAGGAGGCAGAGGGTCAATGCAGGAGTGTCTGCATCATCGTCATTGTTCTTCTCCCCCCTCCTCACCAAGAGGGAGGCGCAATCGGTGGTGGCGGGGCCAAGCCGCTAGCCAAGGTGGGTGCCAGCAGGAGCCTCCTGATTGCCCTGCCTGCCAGTTGCCCCACAGATTTGCTCTGATCTCTGGCCAGGCCTAGGGACCCTACCCTATATATTGGGAACAGTCTCTTAGATTTAAAAATTAAAACCTGGCAAGGCTACTCTAACACTGAAAAAAACAGGATGATGGAGCAATGACATGCATGGACTCTGGCTTGCACATTTTGTGGTCATCCCTGATTCTGACACAACTCTGTGACAAAGCCAATTCTCTCTGCTTCAGTTTTTCCACCTATAAGATGGGGAGAATGATACTACTGCCTCAGAAGGATCATGTTGTGTGCTACTTTCTTTAATCAGGGCAAAAAAAATGTAGCTGCCCATAAAACAGCAAAATGCCTTTCACCTGTATGGGAAGTATGGTCACTGGTGCATGCAATGTCCCAGATTGTGAGAGGGATGTTTGAAACCGGCAGTTGGACATCCCCGGAGGGCACAGTCCTGGCTGAGGGGATACCCGCCCCGCCCCCCCCTCCCCCCGCCGCCCTGTACAAATTTCGTGCACTGGGCCTCTAGTGTTTTAATAGAAGTATTTATAAAGTGGAGGCACAAAAAAGAAAAGTGCTTGTTTTAAGACCTCATCCAGGAATTGAATGGGAACTGTGTAGACTTTATAGACTCATACAAAGACCTGTGAGAGCATTTTGTGTTAAGCTAATAGCTAATGTTTATGGTAAGAGTATTGAACACCAATAAAAGGTAGGAAGAGCAAGATAATCAAGGGCAAATTGGTGTAGAATTTTATATGGAGACAAAATTGAATAAGGAAAAGAGCCCAGGCTTTGGAAACAACAAACCTCAGTTCTTCATCTCCCTATTATTATGTGTGCTTCGTATTATAGACAGTAAGGAACTTTTGATAGACTTTGGACCTCTGCCTTTTAGAAGAGGGGTGGGGTGATGATAGTTTTACAATTTATCATCCTACATATTAGAGTATAGTTAATTTGTATGAGTAATTCTTGATTTGAGCTTCATGCTTTCCCAAAGGCAATTCATCAAAATTTGTTCCTCACAGGAAATCTTAAGAATGGAGTCTAAGCCTTCAAGGATTCCAAGAAGAATTTCTGTTCAACCCCCCAGCTCTTTAAGTGCTAGGATGATGTCTGGAAACAGAGGAAGTAACTTAAATGATACCTATCACTCAAGAGACTCTTCATTTAGACTGGATTCTGATTACCAGGTAATTTCTTAATATGTACCGTCTCTCTTTCAGAATTCTTGGGGCCATGTGTGTCTTTGATTTTAGGTAAGTAGTAGATTATGTTTAGAATACCCTCAGCTGAATTTGAGGCATCAAAACTTATGTCTGCATCAAAATAAATGATCATAACAAGCAGCCAAAACTTAATGGTTTTCATACTGCTTGGACTTCAGAATTATGAATGAGGGATTGTAATCTTACTAAAAATGATCATATTCTCCAAAGACTTGGAAACATTTTTACTTAAAAAAAGCAAGTATCAATTTAAGTATACATTTAATTAAGTTAATCAATGTAGGTGAGTGTCAATGAACTAGAAATGCATCCTTTTTCTTTAAAGTTAAATTCATTTATCTGACTTTTCTCTGAGTATACAAGGCAGTGGTGGAATAATCATTGTTAATTGGGTTTTTTTTGTTTGTTTCGTTTTTTTATATTTTTATTGATTTTTTTTTTTTTTTTTTACAGAGAGGAAGGGAGAGAGAGAGTTAGAAACATCTATGAGAGAGAAACATCGATCAGCTGCCTCCTGCATGCCCTCTACTGGGGATGTGCCCGCAACCCAGGTACATGCCCTTGACCGGAATCAAACCTGGGACCTTTCAGTCCGCAGGCTGACGCTCTATCCACTGAGCCAAACCGGTTTCGGCAAGTGTTTGTTTATTTTGCAATATGGACAAATTTGGGGACTATTTTTATGGTTAGTAATGACTACACTAATTCATAATCTATATAAAGCTACAGGTGCTGCTTTTACTGTAATTTTCCTTCAGACTGACAGTTTTTGGAAAGGTTTATTAGGGTTATAACATCGTAGTTGTATAAAGCTGTAAGTCTTAGCATGACTTGTAAGTTTAGTGCAATTTATCTTTTAAATTTAAGTTTATTGCATTATTGTCTGAACAGAATTAAATCACACTGGATTTGCTAGTCTGATGTTTTGGTAACTGAATCTTAAGAGAATCCTTTAGTGAAAATTTCTGTAAAGTATTTATATATCTATGTATCATGTGATATAGTATATGACAGTCTTATGAAAATATTTCTACATAGTAAAAAGCATTTTATAAAATATTTAGAGAAAAAAAGAAGTAATTTTTCTAAAATGTCCATATCTAAATACAGATAAACTTTATATGAACTATTTGCTTAGTCTCATTTGCAGTGTTAATTGATACTGTGGGTTTTTGTTTTGTTTTTTAATTTTATTGGTAGACAAGCGTATACTTGCCAGAGGCCTAGAATCACATCCTTTGTATTCTGTAAAAATGTTGTAGGTTAAATGATGTTACTTACTAAGAGCACAGAATTGTCTCGCCCACTCCCCCTACCCCCCGTATTTATATGGAGAAAAAATTGAAGACCCCCCCCCGCCCCCCCGTATTTATAGAAATTTGTCTTCTGATGCTTGTCTAATTTTTCATACAGCCTCTTAGAAACACAAGACTCTGAAACCAGACTATATGTCCTGGATTGGAGTATTGTTCCACTCATAGCAATGTGAACTTGGGCAGGTTACTTCACATTTTATTTTCCTTATTATTTAGTCAATTGGGTTGTTAGAGTTAAATGAATTAATACATTGAATGAGAATAGAGCTGCCACATGGTACACACTACATAAATGTTAGCTCCTACATTTTTTTATTATAATTTCAGTTACACTATGGATTAAATAATATGGAAACCCCTTATTTTTATATAGTGCTTGATATTTCATGAATATTTTCAACTTTTACTTATATAGGACACATACTTGTCATTTCATAAAATAAAGATCTAAAATCTGGAAAGAGTAGTGATTTTTCTTAGAAAATCACATGATTAGTAAATATGTTCCTGAGCTTAAGAATCTATTAGACTTCTGGATAGCTTTGTTTCTTCTTTGGGGAAATGGGGAAATGGAGGTTCTAAGTTTCTGACAATTGATTTGCTAAATATATTTGGATTCTCGGCCATTTGAAAGCCGTGTTGCCTCTACTGTTAATCTTGTTGATATTTCTGTTACTCCATCTTAAATTTTGGTTACAATTTGAATGGCTGAAAACTATGATCATCTCATCTCTTTGGTAACAGTAAGTAGAATTTTAGATATTTTAAATAGAAGTTGTATTTCCTATTAGACTGTTAATATTAAAAATTTGGGAGTATTCTCTGAATATGTAGTTGTTTGTTACTTTTCTATGTTTTCTGTAATTTAAGCAGCTATTTCCATTGTTTTTGTTTTTTGCTCTGTTGATAGTGATTACTTTTAATATGAAATAATAAAGTAGTAGGTTTTTTATGAGGTTCTATATGCTTTTTAAGTTAGTGACATCTTTTCTAATTTGTAGATCAACTATTATAGGACTTAATACCATTGCATATTTTTAAATAGTTATGTTTCTAGAGAATTAAAGGATTAAAAGAATTAAATTTTGTGTGTGTATATGCTTATCTACTATAAGAGTACTTCCCATGGAAATAAATATGTATATACATGTGAGTACATGAATTCATGTATGACCCATGCGAGTGGGTCAAGGTTATAACATTGATAGAGGCATTCATAAGCTCTGCAGTGTTTTAAAGTTAAAGTTGGACTTTTTCTTGTTCTGAGTGCCAGGGAGATCACAAGGAAGAACAACCAGCTTTATAAGATGTTTTGTTCATAAGGAAAAGAAATAACCTATTTCTCAAAAGAAGCAATGATGTGGCACTCTGGTCTGAACGGGGACAGTGAATGATATAATGGACTGTTGTTATGTAATATTTATACTATAAATATATATACCTAATATAGTGAAACTGCTACCTTCTGTCCATTCTACCCTTTTCATCTTCTATAATGTTCTGAGGATATTTCTAAGAAGTTGATCAGATAGTATTTCCTCCTTGAGTAGTTTCCAAAATCATGTTTATTTGCAGAAGAACTATTCAGTAACAATTTGTGTAGTCCATGCATAATTAGAAAAATTAGGACAAGTGATGGATTTTGTGCACAGAAAATGTATTCACATTAAAAGTCTGTTTAATTCTATATATAATCCTCATGTTTGAGGAGCAGATAAAATGCCCTTTTTAAAAATTTGTAGATTAGGCCTGGCCGGTGTGGTTCAGTTGGTTGTAGCATCGTCCTATACATGAGAAGGTGGTGGGTTCGATTTCTGGTCAGGGTACCTACCCAGATTTGATGATCTCCGATCAGGGCATGTGGGTGAGGCAACCTATTGATGTTTTTCTCTCTCTGTGTCTTCTCTTTCCATCTCTCCCTTCCTTTCTCTAAGGTCAGTTTAAATGGGGGTAAGATTAGATGTTATTTGCAATTTTAGATCTACTTGTCAAAAGTGGCTCTCCTTTCTAAATTTTAAATTAAAACATTTTTTTGTTCTCTGAAATTTAAAGGTGTTAAATCATTGGCATGGAGAATAATTTTCCTAATACTCTGATAATGACACATAAAATTACTTGGTTTTGAAATTCCTAATGAATTTTATCTCTTGTGGTAACACAGTTCATGGATTGGGGCCAGAAGGCTTGTGATACCAAGTTTGTGGTAAGCTGAAGAGTGCCACATTCAACTAGCAAAATTTCCTGGGCAGGGAATGGATAAAATCCTGATCTAGCCTGTTCGTACTTTTTCAGCTTTGCATCTTCTGCTTTTCCATATATGTAAAGTTTATTCTGTAGAATTCCCTGAATGTATGTATATGCTTCTCATAATTTAAGCATAATAGAAGATCAAGTAATGTAGTAATGTTTTAGAACAGTAGTAGCCAACCTTTAGGACCTCATGGACCACTGGTTGGCGACAACTGCTTTAGAAGAATGCCCATGGTAGAGGGGTTTATGCATCATTTTGTATTGTTTATAATACTCCTCATTTGCCTACAGGTGAACTCTTGTCTCATTCTATGAATTCTCTGTTACTTTTCCCGGGCATAGTTAGGCTTTCTCTTTACTGTGAAATTTTCAACATACTTCCTATTATATTATAACTAGAGACCTGGTACATGAAATTCGTGCATGGGTACAGTCCCTAGGCCTGGCCTGCGATCAGGGCCATCTTCCCTTGCTGCTGCAGCCAGCCCCGCCACCCACTGCCACCCACCTCCGGTTTCCTGTTCGCCATCGGGCAATCAGAGCCTGATGGCCGGGGGAAGGACCAAGAGGTGGTCAGTGCACCTCATAATTATTGGTCAAGCGGTCGTTCTGCCGTTCGGTCGATTCACATGTTAGTCTTTTATATACATAGATTTTTTTATTGTTTCTTATATGTACTGTAGAACTCTTTGATGGTGCACGTTATTTGGGGTTTATATTTATGTGAATGTTAGGTCAACAGACTGAATTTATGACTTGTGTTATATTCCATTTTTAACCCTTGTCAAGAAGTGTAACACTTAACAATGTTTTTCTTTTTTAAAGATTCTTTAATAAAATGAACTGTTTACCACATACATATTAAAATTATTTTTTTTAATTTACTAAATCTTTATTCACCAGTTTATTCTGTTCATCAGATTTTTTATTCACTTGATTTTTAGATTCACTTGTTGATAGATATGTATTTGTTGTTCATAATTTTTATCTTTACCTTTTTCTTCTTCTTCTTCTTAAAGAATACCTTTCACCATTTCATATAATACTGGTTTGGTGGTGATGAACTCCTTTAGCTTTTTCTTATCTGTGAAGCTCTTTATCTGTCCTTCAATTCTGAATGATAGCTTTGCTGGGTAGAGTAATCTTGGTTGTAGGTTCTTGCTATTCATCACTTTGAAAATTTCTTGCCACTCCCGTCTGGCCTGCATAGTTTCTGTTGAGAAATTAGCTGACAATCGTATGGGTGCTCCCTTGTAGGTAATTAACTGTTTTTCTCTTGCTGCTTTCAAGATTCTCTCTTTGTCTTTTGCTCTTGGCATTTTAATTTTGATGTGTCTTGATGTGGTCCTCTTTGGATTCCTTTTGTTTGGGGTTCTGTGCGCTTCCTGGACTTGTAAGTCTATTTCTTTCACCACGTAGGGGAAGTTTTCTGTCATTATTTCTTCAAATAGGTTTTCAGTATCTTGCTCTCTCTCTCCTTCTGGCACCCCCATAATTCGAATGTTGGTACGCTTGAAGTTGTCGCAGAGGCTCCTTACAGTATCTTCATATTTTTGGATTCATTTTTCTTTTTGCTTTTCTGGTTGAGTGTTTTTTGCTTCTTTGTATTTCAAATCTTTGACTTGATTCTTGCATTCCTCTAGTCTGCTGTTAGGTCTCTGTATAATATTTTTTATTTCAGTCAGTGTATGTTTAATTTCTAGTTGGTCCTTTTTCATATCCTCGAGGGTCTCACTAAATTTATTGGCCTTTTCTTGGAAACTCTTGAAAAACCTTATAACCGTGGTTTTGAACTCTATATCCAGTCGTTTGCTTCCCTCCATTTCTTTCATTTGTGATCTGTTTCTTTGTCTTCGCATTTTGGCTGCTTCCCTGAGTTGGTAGAGTAGCTTTGTGTGCTAGGTGTCCTATAGGGCCCAGTGGCTCAGCCTCCCCAGTTACCTGAGGTGTACACTCTTGGTGCACCCCTTTGTGGACTGTGTGCACAGTCTTGTTGTAGTTAAGTCTTGATTGTTGTTGGTATCGCTGGGAGGAATTGACCTCCAGGACAATTGGCTGTGAGGATCATCTGTGTCTCTGCCGGGAGAACTTCTGTGCTGGAGACACCCTTATGGGACAAGACTTGCAAACTTGCAAAAGCCTCTGTGCTCAGCTTGAATGGGGCGGAGTCTTAGGGCGGAGCATTAGTTTCATAGTAGAGTGTTCACAATCAGTTTTATATATTAGTGCCTTTATTGACATTCTGTCCCCCTCTAAGAACAGGTAACAGGTTCCTCAGAAGGTTGAAATATTAAACCAGGAAAACAAAATGAATAAAGTTTTTGCTTTTGAGTATTTCCTAGCCAGATGTTTATATACAGTTACATAGAAGACTTAATCTAGTTCAGGTTTCTTAGTCAACAATATACAATTTCAGTATAAAATAATGGGGCAGTAGATTAAAGGGAACAAAGATTATGAAAAACATACATGGTAAAAAAATTTGGTCCTTGGAAATGTATTAGAATACTGTCAATTAAGTTTAATATTGAATGCAAGCATTTTATTCCTTTAAAAATTTTTTTTTAAACTTAGTCTACATCTGCATCAGCAGCTGCATCTTCATTTCAGTCTACATGGTATAGTGAATCTGAGATAACTCAGGGTGCACGTTCAAGATCACAAAACCAGCTACGGGATCATGATTCAAAAAGACCTAAACTTTCCTGTACAAACTGTACATCTACCTCAGCTGGGAGAAATGTTGGACATGGTTTAAATGCAGTATCAGGTAAGAATTAAATTTATGTAAGAATTACACCATATGTATTTTGGACTAAAGCCCTTTTCCCGAGACCTGATATATATTAGGCAAAATAGAGCCAGTGGAGTTTCCAACATCCTCCCATATTAGTAAGTTAGTGCTGGAATTGAAATGAACTAGGATATCCAAAAATTTATGGTGATCAAAATGGTAAAAGTGATGTGTATTCTTCTGTTATAGGAGGTAAGTTTTTTGTTACTAGGAAAGCCAATTTTTCTGAAGTAGACAAATATTTTCAAAGCTTATCTTCTATACCTGTAAAAGCCTAATGTGTCAAGTGTCCCCTCGGGAGTTCGACCGACCGTGAGTTCATTGCTCGCTGTGACGTGTGGTGACCACCAGGGGGTGGCACAGAACAAAGGGGGGCCCTGCTGGTGACCGGCAGCAGCTAGGGAGTCTACCCATACATGAATTTCATGCAACAAGCCTCTAGTCTTTTATAAATGAGAAACATTGTGGTATATATTTATTGTTTAGGAAATATAAAAATTCTTTATTTAATAAACAGTTGGTGGTATTCTACTAGTTCTGGTAGTAATTAGAAAACCATGATTCTAGACCTCTGATTAGATGTTGGCATTTTACAAGTCACTTAACCATTCTGGGATTTAGATGGTTTATCTGTAAAGCTTTATGCTTGGTATTGTGTAATCACATATTTGTTGTACAAATTGAAAAGATCTTTTGTTGAGAGGTTAAGAGGCTCCCTCTTCACTTATACTCTTCAAATGAAACACTATCCAATGCCTAAAATCGTTTTAAGGTGGTGCAGAACTTGTGATGACACAATTGGTTATAAAATTCTTGAAGTGCATATGTATTACCAATTGAATTAGTGTAAGTGATTCCTTTATATATTTTTAAAAACATGTTTTCATTGATATTTAGAGAAAGGAAGGGAGAGGGATAGAGAGAACCATCCAGGTGAGAGAAATATCAATCAGCTGCCTCCTGCAAGCCCCCTACTGGGGATCAAGCCAAAACTCGAGCAGGATAGAGTTTAGTGTTAGAGAAGAATGTGTTTTAATAGGAAATAATTTTGTAAGTGATGAGTTTATTTAGTGAATAATTTTATGTTTTGCTATATTTTTAATATATTTTTATTGATTTCAGAGAGGAAAGGAGAGGGATAGATGGGAACATCAGTGATGATAGAATCATTAATCTGCTTGCTGCCTCCTGCACACCCCCTACTGGGGATCGAGCTGGCAACCCAGGCATGTGCCCTGACCTGGAATGGAACAGTGACCTCCTGGTTGACAGTGAACCACTGAGCCATACCAGCCAGGCTGTTTTGCTAAATTTTACTTCTGATTACAACTGTGTAACTATGGGGATTTCTGTAATAAATTACAACCTCCCTGTATAATACTGAAAAAAATTTTTGTCATTAGAAACTTTAAAAGCTCTCTCTGAATTAAAACTTTTTTGATTATTTTAAGATTCTTGGAGACATAGTCAAGTTCCCAGATCTTCATCAGTGGTACTTGGATCATTTGGAAGTGACTTAATGAGAGAGAGGAGAGATTTAGAAAGGAGAGCAGATTCCTCCATTAGTAATCTTATGGATTATAGTCACCGAAGTAGTGATTTCACAACTTCATCGTGTATGTATAAACTGTATTGTTACATATAACTTAATCTGATAATGTTGTTTTCCTCTTTATATCACTAAATTACAGTACAAAAGAATAAATGAAGTGAATCTTAGGAAAGTTTTAAAATAGTTTAATGTTTCCTAGTACCTTATTTGTTGTTTTGCTTTTAAAAATGTAAATAATTTAAAAGTGCATGAATGTCCAGATTCTATGTGCTGATAAATTTTTACTTGTTCTTTTAAGAATGTATGTGCCATAAAGTATACTAAACAATCCTTGTATATTCCAGTGTAATTTGCCTTATGTAGTGTAATAAGTAACCAATTATATATAGTTAAATTTTAAACTAACTAAAGCTTGAAATCACCATTTTAAGACAATTTAAAATTACCCTAATTTAACACAAATGTGCTTTTGTTTTCATTTAATCAAAATACCCACATTGTCAGTTTACATAAGGTTGAGCTTTTCAAACATGAATACCATAAAACAATAATATTAAGTAACTGAAGACAAAAAGTGCTGATGAAGTAGACAAATAAAGCAGGCAAAAGTGGAGCTTGATTTACGTAGAAGATACATTTGTTTTTAAAGCTTAAGTTTATTTTAAATAATTGTATTGGGGCAAATCTTTGCTTTATTTAAGACAAATGAAAATATCTATTTATTTGCTTGGCTTTGAATGGATGACCTTTAGTAGATGGTATCAGTAGCTTCTAGATTTGGGAATATAAAAGTACAGGATAGAACAGATTTATCCCCTAACAGTTTCTCTTTTCTTGAGGCTGCATGTATTAGCACACTAGTAATCTAGCTTTTCAATTAGATATATGGGTAAGCATTCTTTATAAAGGAATGCTATAGATTTTCTCATCCCAATGAAATTTAGAACCACCAGTGGTGTACTCTTAAAATCTTAGATGTCAGGACTCTATTCTGACTCATAGCTCCCAGCCAGTATTAAAAAGCAAAGGTATTTTAGATGAGTAACCAGGGATAAGAATCTCTGCTGTTACATTGAGGGGGGCATGGAGACATTTTTAGCTGTTAGCAGAGTTTGCCATAAAATTATTAGGGTGATAATACTTCTATGAAATAACCTGTATACTTACTGCAGAATAAGAAAAATTTCCCAAACACTGTCTCCTAGGGTTATTTTGCTTTTGTTTGTTTGTTTTAATTTTAAAAAAATCTTTATTGTTGAAAGTATTACTTGTCCTTCATTTTTCCCCATTGATCCCTTCTAGCCTACCCCACCTTGCGCTTTTATTTGTTACAAGAGTCATTTACATTGAATTATTTGGCACATTTAAAATTCCTTATTTGTTTAAATGTTAGATATTCTACCATATCAATTTCTGATCAACAGATTCAGCTGTTTTACATTCATCAAGTTGGTAGATTGATGTTTGCCTCTCATAAGCTCTCATTTCTTTTTAGATTCTATATAAAGTATAATGACTTTATACAGAAGTGCTGGATTTTCACCAAATGTCTAGAAAGAGAAGCACATTTATGTTTTTTCCTGTAATAATAGTTAAGCTGTGTAGTTATAATGTAGCACTATTAAGTTTCAAACCAGTGTTTCATTTTGGCAGTAATTAGTCAATAAATGCAAGTTTTATTAATAGTCAATTTATTTCATGTAATTGCCTATTTTTCCTTTATTTCAAAAACAGATGTTCAAGACAGAGTTCCTTCTTCATATTCACAGGGAGCAAGACCAAAAGAGAACTCAGTGAGCACTTTACAACTGAATACATCATCCACAAACCACCAAATGCCTTCTGAACGCCAGACTGTACTGTGCTCTAGGGATTCTAGTAGAAATTCTGTAAGATCAAATTTTTCTCCAAGGGAATTGGAGTCTCTCCAAAGCAATACACAGCCTGGATTTTCTTATATTTCAAATAGAGGTGAAACCTCAACCATAAGCAATTCAGATAGGGTTGGTTCATCTCAAAGATCATTTCAAGAATCTTCTGACAATGAAGGTAGACGTACGACAAGGAGATTGCTGTCACGTATAGCTTCTAGTATGTCATCTACTTTTTTTTCACGAAGGTCTAGTCAGGAATCCTTAAATACAAGATCATTGAGTTCTGAAAATTCATACATTTCTCCAAGAATTTCTTCACAGTCTCGTAATGCAGCATCAACTTCTGACGTTCTTGATAATAGGGCATCTGAAGCTTCTCAGGGATTTCGATTTCTTAGGCGAAGATGGGGTTTGTCATCTCAAAATCATAGCACTGAGCCAGATTCAGAAAATTTTAACCAAGAATCTGAAGGTAGAAATACAGGACCTTGGTTATCTTCCTCACTTAGAAATAGATGCACACCTTTGTTCTCTAGAAGAAGGCGAGAGGGACGAGATGAATCTTCAAGGATATCCACTTCTGATACACAATCTCGATCTCACATTTTTAGAAGAGAATCAAATGAAGTGGTTCACCTGGAAGCACAGAGTGATCACCTTGGGGCTGCTGCCAATAGATCACAAGCACCTGCAGCTTCCAGCAGTGCTGCTACGGGTGGCTCCATGTCAGATTCGGCTCGCAGTGGAAGAAACACAGGAATGACAGGGATCCTTCCTGGTTCCTTGTTTCGATTTGCAGTCCCCCCAACACTTGGAAGTAATTTGACCGACAATGTCATGATCACTGTAGATATTATTCCTTCAGGTTGGAGTTCATCTGGTGGAAAAAGTGATAAAACTAAAAGTGCACCTTCAAGAGATCCAGAAAAACTGCAGAAAATAAAAGAGAGGTAAATTTAAATATGTGTCTTAAGCCCATAAAGCAAGAACAGATTAGAGAAAAAAGTATTTCTAAAATTTTAGGCTTCTTATAACAATACCTAAAATTTGTTCCCTTGAAATTTATGGTAAGATACGAGCATTGATAGAGATAAAATGGATGAGAATAATGGAAGTAGGCACTAAGATGTGTCTACTACATCAAGAAACCTAAAGATTATTTTTAAACAGGTTTAAATATAGAAGCACAGAAAGATAAAAATCTTTTAACACTAGTCCTTGATGGACTAGTGCTAAATTGGGTTGGTAAGGAGGCCCAAGTGGTCATGGATTATTAAGATGATTACTAAGATGATTTGTGTACTATTTGTCATTCTCAACTTATCTTTTAAACATAAAATTATTTACACATTTTTAATTTTGTTTTTCAAGTCCCAAGTATATACTGAATATTCTTTATATATCGTGCCCATTTGATAGACCAATTTGAATTTCAGACTTTTAAAGAATCTTTATACTAATCTTTTGTACAGTTGAAGTTTGCTTTAAAACGTCTGGTAAAAATGGGAAGGTGAAAGATCAGAGATTGTAGAACCAATTGGATTATTAATTTCGTCATACTAGTTTTTCCATCTAGTAAAGTAATTTTAATGATGAACTGGGATAGGGTAGTACATTTAAAATATATCTATAGGTAAAAAAGACTATGTAAAGCTAAGGTTATAGAGCTTTGTTTTTGTTCATAAAGGCCTAATGTTAATGTAATTTGGGGGGAACGTAGCTTTTACTATCATTTTAGATAAATTTTTTTTGTACTTTTAAGAAGAAATACATTCAAATCTAATTCTGGGGATAAAGGGAACTTCACATGCTTTCTGAGATGTTGGACATTGGGCTACTATATTCCATTTTTCCTTATGAAGGACCAATTGTACCATGTGACTCTTCCTGCTTTTAAAATTCCTGATTTTTTTCTTTCTTGGAGAAAGATTTACTCTGCCCTGATAGTATTAGTTTTAACATTATTGTAGCAGCTCCTCTGATTGCAAGCTATCTACTGAGGAATGTAGTTACCATTATTACAGCTATTATAACTAATAGTTATAAATATTTCATGTGCCCACGTTAGGTTAATTTGAGTGCAGTGGTGTAAGCAGCAGGTTAATTTAGTGTTTTCCAGGGAAACGAAGCTGGCACCATCCTCTCTGGTTAGATTAAAATTTTTTTAATTTGTTGGCTATTTTGCCATAGAGTTTGTGTGTGTGTGAACCCTTTATTGTATTTTTTGCTCATGAGGATTTTAAGATACTACATTTAAATTATAGTAGTTCCCTCTTACCTTCGGTTTCACTTTTTGTGGTTTTAGTTACTTGTAGTTAACTGTGTTCCGAAAATATTAAATGGAAAATTCCAGAAGTAAGCAAAGTGGCTCATTCCTTTGTCTAGCTTGTCCACCCTGTATAAACAGTACAATAAGATACTTTGAGAGAGACCACATTCACATTACTTTTATTACAGTATATTATTATAATCACTCTGTTTCATTAGTTGTTAATCTTTTATTATGCCTAATTTATAAATTAAACTTTATTCTAGATGTATGTGTAGGAAAAACATAATATACATACAGGGTTTGGTACTGGAGATCTTGAAATGTACCCCCTGCATATTGGGGGATGGGGAGGCTATCATAATAAGAGTAAAAAAATTAAATTTCCCAAGTGAAGAGTAACTAAAACAATGAACTGTAGAAAGTTAAATCTAAAGGTAAAAAAAAAAAAATTGAAGTCGTACCTCTGCTTAAACCAGGGCATGAAAGTTACCTAGCAGCTGTATACCTATTCCTCTTTCCACGAATCTACTAGTATTGCTAAATTTATTGTGAACCAATATAATCCAGATTTTATTTCAATAACAGTTTAGCATTAAGTATAATCAATTTACTGAATACCTCTTTTATGCTAGCAGTGGACTAAGCCAATAGGGATTTTAACGAAAAATTAATTTCTTGTTATGTAGCTATTATTCTACATTTAAATTATTCTACATGTCAGCCTATTAAGGTAGAGTACATAGGTTAATGGAAACTGCTCCACACTTAAAAGCCTACTCAAGAGGACTTAATAACATAACATTGTTGGGGATGGGGTAAATGAAGAATTTTTAAATCAATTTTGTTTTTTTCTGTAATTTAATACAAAAAGCTTATTTTGTTGTTTTGATAATATGTAAATGGAAAGTCAGTAGGCAGTATTTCTTCAAGGCATTCAAGTTGTTTTAAAAGTTTTTGGGGAGATTGGGGGGTTGGATTGAAGTTGTCGATGATACTACAGAAATTAAAATCTCTCAGGGAATACTTGTAAAGTGATTGGAAAATATGGAACTTAAACTAGTACCAAAGACAAAATTACTTAAATCATTTGAAGGCAAGTAATAGGATAGTTTATTTTATTTACCTTTAAAATATTTATTTTAATTCACATTGTTACGGTTTTTCATGGTGGTTACTGTTTATTGTTACTGTTGTTTTTTCCTAATCAGGGAGAGAGTGGGTAGAAGTAAGAAAAAGATATTGTTTGGGATTATATATGACTGGAAATGACTAGTCAGGCTTAGTTTTGATAGCTCTGTTTAGGAAATCTGCCCTTTTTTCCAGCCTCCTTTTAGAGGACTCTGAAGAAGAAGAAGGTGACTTATGTAGAATTTGTCAGATGGCAGCTGCATCATCATCTAACTTGCTAATAGAGCCATGCAAGTGCACAGGAAGTTTGCAGTATGTCCATCAAGAGTGTATGAAAAAGTGGTTACAGGCGAAAATTAACTCTGGTAAGATTTAAACCTTTTTGTGTATTTTGTTTTCACAATTTTTCCAAGAGATGTATGCAAGAATGCATGTTAATTAAATTGTTACAATTTATTGTCAGTTTTATATTCTTACCAAAGTGTCTTGATTGTTTTTTGAAGCAAAAACATTAAAGCGCATTCGTCTTGATATCATAACCTTAATTTATACTACTATTTTTTATATTCCATTTACCCAATAGAAAACTTACTTCATAGTTATAATACAACTATAATTTGTTAATGCTAGGTAACCATTATATCATGTAAAATCCTTTTGAAAAGATTTGTTTCTAGTGCTATTGTCTGATGTTGTATAGAAATAATGTTACTGTAGAGATTCATTTGTTTCTTGAGTAAGTGCCTGTTGTGAAACCAGGCATAGTTCTATGTGTGAGGTATAGAGTGATAAACAAGACAGAGGAGGTACTTGCCTGATGGGGTAGTATTGTGTGTTATGGGGTAATATTGCGTGTTAAAGGAATGACTTGTTGAGGTGATGACATTTAAACTGAACAGAGAAGAGCCAGCTAATCCATAATGAGGGCAAGAGCATTCCAGCAGAGGGAACAAATAGTGCAAAGATTTTAAAGCGGCAATGACTTAGAACTGAATGAAGCTTGCTTAGACTATAATTAGTGGGCAAGGAAAGGGGTGATACAGTTGAAATAAAAGAGATTAGCAGAGGCTAGCTCATATAAGACTTCAGAGGCTAATGTCTGAAGTTAGATTTTTATCTTAATTATGAGGGGAAGCCACTGAAGGGCAGGGGAGTGAAATGATCTTTTATTTTGGCTGCGTTGTGGAGGGTGGATTTTAGGGGGACAAGAGTAGCAGCAGAGAAGCCAACTAGTAGCCTATTGTGGCAACTAACCAGAAATCTGTCTTATGAGAGAGAGGTGGTACAAATAGGTGTGTGGGTTTTTTTTAATATATATATATTTTGGAGGTAGAGTCTGTAAGACTTGCTGGTGGATTGGATATGGTGGAATGAAGGAGAAAGAACAATTAGGAAGCCCATATTTTTGTCATGAGCTGCTAAGTAAATGGTAGGTTCATTTGCTAAAATGAAGACTGGGAATCGAATAAATTTGGGACAGGAAATCAAAAGTTCTGTTTTGTAAATATTATATATGAACTGCTTATTAACCATTTGGAAATGTCAACTGGGCAGCTTGCTAGACAACCTGGATATTTCACAGGATATTAGCACTGAAAATTACAATTTTGGGAATCATAAGCACATACGTAATATTTTTAGTATTGGGATTAAATTAGGTCATTTAGAATAGGAGCAGATATCCAAGAAATTAGCCCAAGATAGAGCCTTGGGACACCCAAACATTTAGTGGGAACAGAAAGAGATTTGAGGAGCGGTCTCAGTCTAGTAGGAAAAAAAGCTTTAAAAAATAAGCGTGTTGTGCAAGCCAAGAAAAGGAAGTGTTGTTTTAAGGAGGGTGTAATCAACCCTGTCAATTATACTACCAAGAGATACGAACAAAGAAATAACAGTTGGGTTTGGTGGCTTGAATGTCCTTTGTAGCTCATCTCTGGAGTCCTGGGGTCATATGCATGATTAGTTTGGGATTGAGGGGAGAGAGAGAGAGAAAGATGGGATCCAGGGCACAAATCAAGTAGTTAGCCTTTAATAGGAATTAAGGTATTTATAATTGCTTCTGTTTTCTTAGTTAAGGGAGGTGAGGTCTTCAGATGGTTAGGGGACAGTTTTAGAGATTTTGATGTGTGTGGAAAATACCATTCTAAGGTGTTTTTAGGAAGTATCAGTTTCTTAAAAATCAGTGACCATGAATATGCTTCTCAAGTGAGATAGATACATGTAATTTTATTATTTTTCCCATTGTTATTTATTTTACTTTATTTTTTTATTTATCTTTATTATTGAAAGTGTTACGGATGTCCCCCCCCCCCAAATCTCCCCTCCCCAACCCGCATTGACACACTCCAGCCTGCACCACCCCTTCCAGGCCTTAACCACACTATTGTCTATGTCCATGGGCTGTGCATATATGCATATAAGTTCCCCAGTTAAAATCTCTCCCCTCCATCCATAAGCCCCACCTTTTCCTCTGAGATTTGTCAGTCTGTTCCATGCTTCTATGTCTCTGGATCTATTTTGTTCATTAGATTCTACATATCAGTGAGATCATGTGATACTAATTTTTCTCTGGTTCATTTCATTTAGCACAATACTCTCCAGGTCCCTCCATGTTGTCTCAAAGAGTGTAAGAGATCCTTCTTTTTTTACAGCTGCATAGTTTTACATGGTGTAAATGTACCACAGCTTTTTTATCCACTTATCTATGGATGGCCACTTGGGCTGTTTCTAGATCTTAACTATTGTAAATTAATGCTCCTGTGAACATAGGGGTGCATATATTCTTTCTGATTGGTGTTTTTGGTTTCTTAGGATATATTCCTAGCAGTGGGATCACTGGGTCAAATGGCAGTTCCATTTTTAATATTTTGAGGCAATTCCATACTGTTTTCTATAGTGGCTATCCTAGTCTGAATTCCCTCCAGCAGTGTGTGAGGGTTCCCTTTACTCCACATCTTTGCCAGCACTTGTCATTTGTTGATTTGTTGATGATAGCCATTCTAACAGGTGTGAGGTGATACCTTATTAGCATTTTAATTTGCATCTCTCATGATTAGTGACTTTGATAATTAGTGATGTTTTTCATATGTCTCTTGGCCATCTGTGTGTCCACTTTGGAGAGGTATCTACTTAGGTTCTTTGCCCATTTTTAATTGGTTTGCTTGTCTTCCTTTTGTAAAGTTGTATGAGTTCTTTATGTATTTTGGAAATTAACCCCTTATCAGATTTATCAGTGGCAAATATGTTTTTCTTTTTTTTCTTATTGTTTAAAATATTACAAATAGTAGTACATATATCTCCTTTTTTCCCCTATTGACCTTTCCCCAGCATCCCCCTCACCCTGTCGCATGCCCTCATCCCCCCTCCCCACCCCCCCCACACCCCAGTGTCTTGTGCCAGCAAATATGTTTTTTCCATGCAGTGAGTTCCCTTTCCATTTTGTTGATGGTTTCTTGTGCAGAAAGGAGCTCTCTATTTTGATGTAGTCCCATTTGTTTATTTTTTTAATATATTTTAAAAATTGATTTCAGAGAGAAAGGGAGAGAGAAAGATTTAGAAACATCAATGATGAGAGGGAATCAATGATTGGCTGCCCCTGCAAGCCCCACACTGGGGATCAAGCCTGCAACCCAGGCTTATGCCCTAACCAGGAATCAAACCATGACCTGGTTCATAGGTCAATGCTCAACCACTGAGCCACAATGGCTGGGCCCATTTGTTTGTTTTCTCCTTAGTTTCCCTTACCCTAGGAGATGTATCAGCAAACATAGTGCTGCTGCCTATGGTTTCTTCTAAGATTTTTATGGTCTCACGACTTAGATTTAAGCCTTCTATCCATTTTTAGTTTATTCTAGTATATGGTCTAAATTGATGGTCTAGTTTCATTATTTTGCATGTATCTGTTCAATTTTCCCAACACCATTTATTGAAGTATCTGTTTATTCCATTTTATGCTCTTGCCTCCTTAGTCAAATATTAATTGAGCATAATGGCTTAGGTTGAGTTCTGGGGTCTTTATTCTGTTCCAGTGATCTATATGCCTGTTGTTGTGCCAATACCCGGTAGTTTTGAGTATTGTGGCTTTGTGGTATAGTTTGATATCTGGTATTATGATCCCTGCAATTTTACTTTTTCTCAAGGTTTTCTGTGGCTATTTAGGGTCTTTTTTTGTTGTTGTTGTTCTACTGTATATGAATTTTTGGAGTGTTTGTTCTAGATCTGTGAAATTTGCCGTTGGTATTTTAATTGGAATTGCATTGAATATATAGATTGCTTTGGGTAGTATGGACATTTTAATGATGTCGATTCTACCAACCATGAACATGTTATATTTAGAAGCAGTTTTTAGATGCCTGGCCACAGCCACAGATATGAGTTCAGTGGGGTTGAGATCTTTTTTCTTTTTAAATATGTTTTTAGAGAGAGAGGAAGGGTGAGGGAGAGAAACATCAATCAGCTGCCTCCTGGGAATGCCCTGCCAAGAATTGAACTGGCGACCTTTTGGTGCATGGGACAACTTCTAACAAACTGAGCCACAGCGGCCAGGACAGGGTTGGGATCTTTACCGACAAATATGATGAAGGCAAGTGTATTTGTAAGGCCATACTTGTGTTTATGGTAATTAAAATCAGGAGGGGATAAGTTCATCAGAAAATGGATAATGAGAAAATTGCCATTGAAGAGAATTGCCAGATTAGGTGAGTTAGAATTAGAGAAATTGTAGATACACAGGAGGAAAGGATACTTAAAATAGAGATTTAGGGTTAGTGCAGCAAACTGTGATGACAGGGCCAAGAATACAGTTGGTAGTTGTGGTGGGAAAAAGTAATATTGGAAGCAAGGATGTTGAGGAAGTCAGAGTCAGAAGTAAATGGTCTATGTGGATGTTGAAATAGCAAGGAATAAGTTGGTAAAGAAGAGAGAGAGAGGCAGGTGTTCAAGTCATTAATTATAAATATTTCTCTCTTTTCCCTGTCCAGCTCGGCTAGAGAGCTGTCTGGTTCCTGAGTAGGGACAGGTGGGGATTGAGAAAAAGACAGACACAGAGATAGAAGGAAAAAGCTGGGGCCAGGTGGGACAGCTGTCCTCTGATGGAGAGAGAGTGACCCAGAGCTGATACAGAGTGTTTATTTTATACAGCAAAATACCAGGAAGTTTTACTAAAGCCCAAGACAAAGGAGATTATGTGCATTCTTGTGGTTTCTTTGTAATCCTCACTTCTGGGTGAGCCCAGATAATGGTGTTTGTTCCAGGTGCTTGGCTGGATTTAGATAATGAAACCCACCCCCTGGCCCCTGAGCTGAAGGTCAGGCTGACAACACACCTGCCTTTGGCAAGGTATGTTTCTAGGGCATGGCTCTGCCAGGCACCGATGGATTCAGATGACAATCAGCTCAGGGACCTTTGCCAGGCGCTCTCTACAGTTAATGAATGAAGAGGGACTTGGAAGTTCAGAACAGCAATAGGTGTTGCGGGTCTCTTTCCCAATTTCCTGGTTTTGAGATAGAAGGGGGTTGTGAGGTAGAAAAAAGCTGCAGAAGAGGCAGGGGGCACTGTGGTTCAGTCATGGAGTTGAATAGATTATTCAAAAAGAGATTAGTTATTAGAAGAATTTACCATGAGTACCAGAGGACATAGTGAAGTGACGAGTAGGGTGAGAAAGATGAGAAATTAGGCCAGATTAATAAATACACGTAATTGTGTGTGATTGAAGGTCTGATAGTGATACCTTGGAGACATAGGCAAATAGGTTTTGACGTATGATAGCTTTAATTTTAATAATCTGCTGGAGGAGGATTCAGGTAACCTGTTGAAGCTGGAGATTATGAGACTACTAGAAAACATTTTTCCTAAAGCCAGGTAGCAAAGGTCTTCTTGGGGTGGAGGCCTTATTTTTTTCTTTTAAGCTAGCCTGATCACAAAGGATGGGCCATTTCACCTAAAGCCTCTTCTTGTCTATATGGTGTTATGACAACCTCATAGGCTTTATTAGTCACTGTGCTGGAATGTTACTAAGATTAAATGAGTGCTCGGCATGGTTCTTGGCACTTAGTAAAGGCCTAGAAATGTTAATTAGTCCCAAAATGAAAAACAACGTGACTCACTTTATAATGCATTTGCAATGAGATTGTTAGTGTTGTATATGTAGGAAAACAGATAGTACAGTGTATTGTTTAAGAACATTGGCTTTTTGAAGTTAGATGAACCTATATTGGAATAATGGCTCCAACACTTAACTATAGGATCTTGGCTACTGATCAAAGTTATTCTTTGAAGTTTTATAAAATGCGGATGCCTTAGATCCACTCCTAAAAGTTATTAAGCAGGTTTGAGGCGGGTCTTAGTTCCATCATAACTATAACTGAGTAATACTTCCCTTGTAGGATTATTGTGAAGGTCACATGAGATGAAGTTTATAAATAGTTCCTCACAGTACTGGGCACATGGTAAATACCCAAATGGGGTATATAAGGTTATTAGTACTTTTTAAGATAAGTACTTTTAAGAAATGATCAAATGAATATAAATATCTCAAGGATTGACCCTTTCTGATAAATTTTCACAAGCCTTTCTTACATTTATTATAAAGACCCCCATCTGGTAAAAGATTCATTCTGGTAGAGAGTGATATAAACATGCATTAAGCAGTTGCTACAAAGATGAATAAATGAAGTTGAGTGCAATTTTAGGCAAATGTCAGGGCCTACTGGAATGTGGTAGGAAATAATGCTAAAAGAATGGGTTAAAGAATGTTGGGATAAATGGGTTCCTCCTGGCTGGCTGGGTATGGCCTTTTGAACACCTTCTGCAAGTTATTTACTCCATAGAAGAGAAAAATGAAGCCTTACGATGTGAAATAATTTGTATTGAATGATCTCCAAGATCCATATTTGGTGATCATCATAGTTTTTTTAAGAAATTCCTCATAAAAGAAAGCCTTCTAAATGTCTTTCACATTCTTTATATTCCCTATCAGGTCACATTGTGGACATAACCTGATTTTAGTTCAGTGGTACAATTATAGTGACTATCTTATGTAATTTGACTGAAGCATATTTTTGAGACAATATAAACAACTTATTACCTCAGAATAGCATTCACTTTCCTTTTAGCTATTTTCGAGAGAATGCATGTAAGTTATACTACTGCTGTCTTGGACTCTGCCAAATTTTATTACTTACAGAATTGTTGTTATTAAATAGCACTAATTCTAAGTTTTATGAGCTCTTTGAAGACAGGGGTTACTAATTATTCTTTTTCTGAATCTGTAATATTGCACATAACAAGCACTCAACAGATGCTAGTTGAATAGAATTTGAACATCTGCCCTGTTACTCATGTGACTTCCTTTAATTTTTTTGAACATTTTTTCAATTTAAAGCCCTATCTAAAAGTAAATACAGTGGGGAAAATGGCTTTATGTTTAACTAGACAAGACTGCTACCCACTAAATTAGAACCAGAAGCTTAAGAGTAATCAGATGTTGAATGCATATGAGACAAAGGGAGCTTTTTTAAAAAAAAAAATTGTGGTAAATATATTACAGTAAAATTTTCCCTTTTAAACGTTATTAAGAGTACAATTAATTCAGTGACTTTGTATGCATCCAGAATGTTATGTGACCATCACCATTATCTGTTTGCAAAACTTTTTTTTATCACTGCAAACAAACTTTCCATTAAGCAATAATGCTCTCCTCCCTTCCCTCCCCACCACAATCCCTGTTAACTTCTCATTTACTTTCTCTCTGAATTTGCCTATTCTACACATTTCATATAAATGGGAAAATGAGTTATTTACCCTTTTTGTACCTACCTTATTTTGCTTAGCATAATGTTTTCAAGATTCATCTACGTTGTGGCATGTATCACGACTCCGTTTTATGACAGAAAGGAGCTGTTTTGATCTGTACAAAAGTGGCTTTTCCCCCCCCCTTCCCTAACCTAGAGAGGGCATATTCCTTAAACCACAGAATGTCTTAGGTATATATTGTCACATCAAAGATACTGGTCTAGCCCTGACTGGTTTGGCTCAGTGGATAGAGCTGCGGACTGAGGGGTCCCGGGTTCGATTGTAGTCAAGGGCGGCATGTACCTTGGTTGCAGGCACATCCCAGTAGCGGGTGTGCAGGAGGCAGCTGATCAGTGTTTCTCTCTCATTGATGTTTCTAACTCTATATTCCTCTCCCTTTCTTTCTGTAAAAAAAAATCAATAAAAAAAATATATTTTAAAAAATACTGGTCTGGGTATATGCAACTAGTTGTTTGAGATACTATGTTATTAAACATTGTTTTAATGCCATCTTGCCGATGTACTTAAGGATGAAGGAGGAAATGCAGATAGCATTCCATTATCAGCTTCCCAGGATCAGTGATGTATGAGTATCTAGTAGGAAAAAACAGGTATATAAATAATGGGTGGAGGCTTAAATACCATAGAGTAGGACCTGACGCGCACTCTAGGTATTGCTGATGGCTATTTTAGGAGACATAACTAGTTTATGACAGTAATCCAGTCTACCTCCTTCCCTCCCTCCCTTTCAATTTTCTATATCCTAAGCTTAAAACTTAGAGGAAAATGTTTTGTGGAGCCATAGCAAAGCTAAGGTTCACTTGTAATGTACTATTTCACCAGGTTCTTCCTTAGAGGCTGTGACCACCTGCGAACTCTGTAAGGAGAAGTTACAGCTCAACCTGGAGGACTTTGACGTCCATGAACTGCACAGAGCTCATGCAAATGAACAAGTTAGTATATTTTCCCTCGTTGGTAAGTGTCTCTTCTATGTTTAAAGGACAGCTCTTGAAGAAAAGATTTAAAACATGGTCAGAAAACCAGCATTAAAATAATAAAAATAGTAGTAATAATGTTCTTACTATAATTCTCTGTTACTGCATTAGGGATTATAATTTTCCTTTATTTTTCTCATAACTTTTTTGTCACTGACAGGTAAATAACCAAGTCTCAGGCTTTAAATTTATTTAGATAAAATATATCATATGCTTCCTAAATAAACCTGAAAATAATAAAAGCTTAGGAAAGTGATCCCAAAGTAGCACCCCAGAGATGTCTCAGTTACGAATGCCTCTGAGTGCTGGAACATGATTAAAACACCAAATCCTGGATTTGCTTCCTATTTCTGTATTTTTTATGTCAGAATAGTTTTTATATGCGTATCTGACCACATGTTCTTACCATCCTTGTTCCCTCTACCCTTCCCATTTCTGTCCCCAACTTAGGTTGAACAAGTTATTTTATAAAATCTTTTATTCCAAGTTCACATAGTTGTTTTCCTTTAGTATTTGTACCATTATAGTCTAACTGTTATTTATATAATGAATACCAGGGCTTCTTTGATCATAATACTTTTTCAGATATTTTTTTCTCATTTCTCGGATTCTTTTGATATGTGTTGATAAGTCCTGTTTCCCAATAATTTTGATCACTATATTTTGTTTAAGAGCTTTAAATTTTTAAATGTTGAGATGCTTAAATTATATAGTTAGAATGAAAAGCTCACTTCTTAAAGGAAAATTTGGGGGGGTGGAGATGGAGAAAAGATGTTAAAGGAGGTTATTAGGATGTTCCTATAGCCATACACTATCTAAGTGAGCTTAGCATATTTGTTATTAAGAGAGATATTTGATGGTGAGAAAATTTATGAATCCTTAAGAAACACTTTTTAAATGAAGGGGTAATGGACACCCGCCCCCCTTTATTTTATTGACATGTAGTTGAGATAACATAAAAACCACTTAAATTGAACAATTCAGTGGTTATTTGGACATTTGCAATGTGCAACCATTACCTCTATCTACTTCCAACCCACTTTCATCTCTTCCAAAGAAAATCTCGTTACCCCCTTTGCCACATCCCTTGGAAATATGTTCTGTTTCTTTGGAGTTCTCTGTTCTGAATATTTCATGTAAATGGAATAATGTAGTATATGGTCTCTTGTGGACACTTTACTTGTAAATGTGGGAATAAATGGATACCCCTGAAAATCTGATTAAAACCATGAACACGTCTTAGAAAATATACATAGACCCAAAATCTGTATATAAGTTAAGGGATTCCCAAGTTCCTTAAAGCAAATTGCTTAGATCCAGGTTAAAAATCGATGATCTAGTGCAACGGTCACCAACTTTTCGGACACGAAATTTTCTTAAATCCCCAAAGGAGTCCCTCTAGACAACTGAGCATTGGTACTTTAAAGAATGGTAGAAGAGTATGGAAAGAGGGAGTGATGCAAAGAAATATTTCTTTATTCTCAAAATGAGAGGTTTCAAAGGATGGTTTTCTCCTGCCATTCTTCCTTCTCTAAGTACTCCATCGTGTCTCTTAAAGGTGTTGTTTGGCTTTTCAGTTAAACCAGGAATGTTTTTACTGTTCTCCAATGATTTTAATGATCCACATCTTAGTAATTTGGAAATGTTAGGAAATAGGTGGAGTCATTGCTAAGAAAGCTTCCTGGCTTTAACTTCTTTGTTCTTTGTGAATAATGGATTCTGGTGGCCTGACAACTACCCCCATTTTTAAGTGATTAGTTTAATATTAATACAGTTTAGTATTTCACTTCCAGTGGCTTCATTTTTTCAAGATGTTAACCAGTAACATTTTTTAAGTCTTATGGGTATATAATTTTCTTGTAAGTTAAAAATAAAAGTAAATGAAGCATTTAAAGAAACATTTAACAAATCAATTTTAAATTTCATTAGTACTCTAGAATCTGATAACTTGCTGAAGTTGGTACTAATAAAGTATAGTTCTTAACTTACAGATTAAGTTAATTACCAAAATGGCACAGCTTACAGATAGCTTGCTATATAAAAACTACAGGACAGTTCAGATTTTAAAAACACTATGATTTGTAGTCTTAGCTTCAAAACAATAGAATCGTTTGGAATCAAAGAACTATTTGAGCAATAGTTACCCTACTTCCTCTTTTAGTTTATTTTTTTAATTACCGTTGCCTTTAAATTAATTAAGAATCATTTGACCTATCAGAATAAGTTTTAGTTAATATAGTATATATTGAGTTAGCTGTAGATGAAGTGGTAATTTTTAAGTAAATATTTACAGTCATTTGTGCAGTGAAAGTACTTACGAGCTTTATAAAGAACAAGATTCATTCTATAATCATATAACTTAAAAGTCCCACTTTTATATAAACCATTACATAAAGAAAGACTATATGAGATTAAAGAGGCTATTCACACACCTATTCGGACTCATTATTTGACATTAGTAAAATTTTATGACATTATGAAGGGTGGCCCTTTATTTCCTGTTTTAAAAAATATATTTTATTGATTTTTTACAGAGAGGCAGGAGAGGGATAGAGAGTTAGAAACATTGATCAGCTGCTGCCTCCTGCACACTCCCTACTGCAGTGGTTCTCAACCTTTCTAATGCCGCAACCCTTTAATACATTTCCTCCTGTTGTGGTGACCCCCAACCATAAAATTATTTTCGTTGCTACTTCATAACTGTAATTTTGCTACTGTCAATGAGTCGTAATATAAATAAATACCTGTGTTTTCCGATGGTCTTAGGCTCTACAGCTGTGGTTCTCAATGTGTGGGTCGCGCTAGCAGGGTCTCCTAAGACCATCGGAAAACACAGATATTTACATTACGACTCATTGACAGTAGCAAAATTACAGTTATGAAGTATCAACGAAAATAATTTTATGGTTGGGGGTCACCACAACAGGAGGAACTGTATTAAAGGGTCGCAGCATTAGAAAGGTTGAGAACCACTGCCCTACTGGGTATGTGCCCACAACCAAGGTACATGGAATTGAACCTGGGACCCTTGGGTCCCCAGGCCGATGCTCTATCCACTGAGCCAAACCAGTCAGGGCTATTTTCTGTTTTAATAGATGGCACCATATCTCTTACTAGGAGCTAGACATGAATGAATGTTATTTCCTCTAGTTTATCAGTGTGCTATGACTATCAATCTCAAGTTTACTAATTTTTCATTCTCCTTTTTCTTTTGTTTGCTTCTCTTTTGAAGGCTGAGTATGAGTTTATCAGCTCTGGTCTCTACCTAGTTGTGTTATTGCACTTGTGCGAACAAAGCTTTTCTGATATGATGGGAAATACAAGTGAACCAAGCACACGAGTCCGAGTAAGTAATGATGGAGGGGGGAGAAGGGAGGTTGTGATGTACCGGGTATTTGCTTTGGAAAGCAGATTGTTTTATATGCTCATATTCTATTTCCTTTGAGGACTTCTTATGTTAAAATGTGTCTTAAAAATGAAAATATTGTAGATTTTAATAGAAATTGCTATCTTCTATATCAAGCAGCCTAATTTTCTCATAAAGCTATTTTAGAGAATTTTCTAGCTCTTAAAGGTAATTGGAATATATTTGTGAAAAACAGAATTGGAAACACCAAGGGGGAAAGGTTCTCTTTTTAACTGGGGGGAGAGGAGGATGACTTAGAAATATAACTTAGAAATCTGAACTCCAAAAACCATGAGAGAACAGGAAATTAACTTCCATTTATTTGTTGTCATGTAAATGCTTACCAGTATACTAATTTTTAAGTGAGTCCATAATAAACTATTTTATTTTAGATAATGGACTATTTGGTATTTGCTCTGTACACTATTACCTTAATTTAACACTTAAGCTAGCTGTTAGGTAGTCGTAAATGATACAGTTTGCCTCAGTGTACCAGAGGGAATTTGCATGCTGCTACCTTGCCCATTTTTTGTAGCAGAGGCTAGGGCCACCTACATCTCATTACTGTAATAATCTGAACACTTCATACCTTTAAGTATGTTCATAAACATATATCCTTTTAACCTTTTTTATATGTGTTCATTTTATTGACAATTTAACAATTTATGGTATTTTTTAAATTATAAAAATGTATATTATACATTGGTAAAACATTTTTCTGTAACCATCATATGCACATCATTATACCTGTGAGCCAGTTGACAGATTATCATTGAGGAAAAGAGAATGAACAGTCTTAAGACCATCCAGAATTTGAGCAAAGATCTCTTGACTTCTTAGTATTTTAGAAATCATAGTACTACCTAAATCTAGTTAATGCCATAAAATGACTTCTCTCTTAAGAATGAATAAACCATATAAAGTATGTAATAAGGTCTATTGAGTTCATGCCTTTTTAAAAAGCTGTAGTCAAATTAATAGTAAAGTGCAAGTTATTTTCATGATTTTTTAAAATATATTTTATTTTTTTTTACAGAAAGGAAGGGAGAGAGATACAGAGTTAGAAATATTGATGAGAGAGAAACATCGATCAGCTGCCTCCTGCACACCCCCCACTGGGGATGTGCCTGCAACCAAGGTTCATGCCCTTGACTGGAATCGAACCTGGGACATTTCAGTCCGCAGGCTGACGCTCTATCCACTGAGCCAAACCGGTTAGGACATTTTTATGATTTTTTTTAAAAAAGACAGAATCAGGTGCAATACTTCTGCACATTTACCTAAGAAAATACTCTTGTTTTAATGTTCTGAATTGACCACTAAAATTGAATTCATGAATCCAAATTCTAAAGTTTTATTTTTTTTTTTTCATAATTGTTGCGTTACATTTATGCAAGAGAAATGTTATTTGATACAAATTCTGCATTTGCTTCCAATTTCTACATGCTTAATACATGATTAATTTATTATGATTTATAAAAAATTTAAAAACAATATCCTTAAGCTTAGTAATTTTTTATGTGGGTTGAGAAACACCCTCCTGTTTAAAGGCTTAAAAATGGTGTTTGACTTTTTAAATAGAAATGAAACTCCTATACTGAATCTCTCTTCAAATCCATTTGCAACATTTCAACTACTGTATTTTTTTCTGCATTGTTTCTAGTTTATTAACCTTGCAAGAACTCTTCAGGCACATATGGAAGATCTCGAAAGTAGGTGGAATTCCCCCTTCCCAGACTTGTTGAATTTACTGTTGCAAAATAAACTCACAGAGCAAAGCCTTAAGTATATATTCTCTCAAATTAGAGCTTCATTTATAACCTTAATAATACCATTGATTTGGGAAAGATGGCTGAGCAACTGATAATAGGTTTTTTAAAACATTTTTTTAATGGTACTAATTTTAAAGTACAGAAGGATCTACTTTTAACCACCAGTATATTACTTTTATTTTCAATAAAATTTTGTTTCTGATCACCTTAATTTTCACACTTAATACGTTTGACTACTAATCAAATGACACTTTTTAATCTTTTAGATTTTTGTATTTGTGCATGAAATTTTATTTGTTATTCAGCTTTGTTAGATCATAAAAGATTTTCCTGGGTTTATGTATAGTTGTAGGAAAATAGTGGTAAAAGAGCACTAATTCTGAGTTCATAACAGAAGCCATAGTTGGTGGGTTGTTTCTTTTTTGTTTGTTTTGCTCCTTGTTCAGGTCCTCATGGACATTTTTAGATCCTGTTCTAGCATTAGGTCTTCTGCCTGGGCTCCTATATGAAGGCATTTAATGTCCAAATCTTTACAGGCATCTGTACAACATACCATCTTCTCAAAGTCCTACAACCTCCATGGTGCTTCATACCAGGTGGACGCAGATACTGGTGGCTCTGGAATAGTTCCTGGGACTCCAAGATTACCCTGTTTAGTACTTTTTCACCCAAAGCAAGTGGTTCCCCATGATCAAATTTGAATGCACTTTTTGAAGTGTTTTAAAATATGTATTCAATTGATTACCTTCTATATCATCTTCAAAATACTTGAAGTGTTGTCTGTAGTGTGCATAACATTTTCATCCTTAGCAAGTGTTCAGCATCTTTTGAAATAAGGTTTGAGGCGGATTTAGTTCTCATAAGAACTTTTTAATTCTTCGATTATTCTTAAGATACGGATTTTTTTGGCATTCTGTGCTATTTTTGTGTTAAAGAGAGGTACAACCAGATAATGCATTTTTAAAATTTTAGTTAGTATGTGTAAAAATTGTAAATAAAAGAGTCAAACGGTATATGAAATGGGATGAAAATCTTTTTACCTTCATATTATCCCCTTTTTTTCTAAGTAATTTATAGTTTGTCAGATATAATTTCAGTATTTTCCCCAGATTGATTGTCTTTTTTTTTTTTTTTTACATTCTCTTTTATAATTTAGTTCCCTAAACATAAGTGTCAACTCCTAAACGTGAGAGAGAGGAAAAAAGATGGAAGTGAAATATATTCAAACTCAGCTGAGAATGAGAGATGTTGGTGGGTTCTACAAGTTAACTACCAAATAAATACCAGCATATTAACATTTTGAACATGGGTTCTGACTGAATTTTCACCTGTGGAGTAAATAAAATAGAAAACATAAGTTCTTTACAAAGCAATTTACTTTTAGTTTGCTACTGCTCCATGACACAGCATAAAACTTAACCCTTTGTGTTTATGCATTCATGAACTTTATGCTTGGTATCATTTAACAAAAATAAATTTAAGTTTGCAAGATCAACGAATAGACTGAGACTATATATGTAGCACAGTTTTCTGGTGGAAGTCAGTGTACTCTTAAATTATCTAGTGTTAACACAAGAAGAGTAAATGCTCTTGATAATAGGGGAAATGCTAGTTCAATGTTTATGTTAGTGAACTTCCATTTTCGACATGTAGAGCAGTTTACAGGATAGTTATGTTCTTCCTAAAGACATTTCAGGATGTTTCATACTAAATTCTTTTTAAAATATATATATATATTTTATTTTTATACAGAGAGGAAGGGAGAGGGATAGAGAGTTAGAAACACGGATGAAAGAGAAACATTGATCAGCTGCCTCCTGCACACCTCCTACTGGGGATGTGCCTGTAACCAAGGTACATGCCCTTGACCGGAATCGAACCTGGGACCTTTCAGTCTGTAGACTGACGCTCTAGCCACTGAGCCAAAACGGTTAGGGCTCATATTAAATTCTCGAACCACTAATGACTAAAATAGAGGTCCGAAATGTTGCAAAATGATAAGTTTCTGGCAATGTGGAGTTATAGGAGTAATTTCAGCAAAAGGTTTTTACTGAATCCAATTGTTTTACTTTAGGCTGTGTCTATAGAGAGCTATTTTGAATAACTAAATAGAGCTTTTTCTAGGCATTGTATAGACACAGCTTTGATGTAATTTGCAAGAACACCCATAACCTATTCTGTGCACATTTTTTTACATTCTCACCGGATGCATCAAAACATGTTGCAGTAATAAGCCAGACTCAGGTGTGTGAGAGCACTTGTTTTAAGTTCACTTTTTCTCTATTGAAATTGGCTAATATGAGTACAGACATCTCAGAAACTTTCTAGAAGATGTTCTTGAACCACATTTTAAAACATTTTGTTTTTATAGAAACTAACATAAAAAGATTTGGGGGAGGAGTCGTTGTGGAATGGCATTACCCACAGTCATACTACCCTAACCCTGTCATAACATCATTTTTACCAAAGAGTGTACTACATTGAGAATTTATTTTACAAGTCATTGCTCTTCTGGCTTCATATTTACACTTCCATTCTCATCCCCCTTAAAATCATTCTTGATCATCCTCTTTTTCTTTCAACAGCTTCAGAGGATGATTCTGAAGAAGATGGAGAACATAACAGAACATTTGATATTGCCTAACTTCATATAAGACAAATGGATGATCTGTTAACAAATGTTTATTAAAACTGGCAATTAAGTATGAGTTAATTTTGTGGGGAATGCCTATTAAAATACATGATATAAATAAAATGAATATATATATACATACACACATATGCATGTGTGTATGTATATATATATTCATTCTCAAGTGTTGCTGAATTGAAATTCTACTTGCTGGACCTTTTAACATGGCCAGTGACTCTGATGTTAATAAACTGATAATCAAAAGTATTTTTCTTTTAGGTGAGTGGGAAGTGTTATATTGTTTTAAATAAGCAATGCCTACAACCCCTTTTTTGTTCTGATTATTGTAGTCATATTTATGAAAATGGTTCGTGTTTTCGCCCTTTGCTAGTGTAAAAAAAAACAAAAACAAAACTACGCTTTCAAAATAAAATGCCAAATGGCACCTAGTTATTTTTCCTTTTAAAATGCCTTAAGTTGCAGTCTCATTTACATAATCATTTGCTTCCGGTGTTTAAAAAGAAAAAAGAATGAGTAGGGGGGAGTAAGTTATGAAGAGCATTATATTAGGTGTCCAAATTTACTTTAAATTTATTTAGTGGTAATATCTAATTTTTTAAAAAGTATATAAAATTAAAATGTATAAATGATGGATACATTTTTGTATTGATTTGAAAAATGCAGGTTATATTTGATAGGCCATAGTATGTAGATATTCCTTTAGGAATATTTCAACTCTAAATTATACCAGAATTGCCAGTCAAGTGCTATTTGGTAAAAAGGAAATTATTGCAATCTCAAGTTAATGGAATATTTTTAAATCCCACATTCAAAGTTTAAAACACTGGTTTTCAGTATGTTTTTTAGTGTTGTCACTTCTTCGTAAATAAAAACCTGTTTGGATCCTGATCGTTTTTAACTGTTCTTTTTAATCTCGGCATTTATTTAGTAGCTTACTATTTTTCACTACATTGGAGAACAAAAGAACTTTACCTTCACCATGAATAGATCTACACTGTGGTCATGCATTGTGTATAGTTCCAGGACAGTGTATTTTCTCCGTGAGCAACCGTAACATACACTCAAAAACACTCAGATGGTTTTAGGTTGAATCAAGTCTTATTAGGCCATGGCAACAAACTTCTTTTTCCAAATATAAATAGAAACCATGTAATTTCTCAAATCTGAGTCAACACTTAGTTTGTTGGTTTCATGTAAAACCTTGGCTCAAAATAAAGTATACTGATTGATTTACTTTGTAGCTTGAAATGTTTGCTTTTGGTGCTCAAAGTAGACTTCATACCTTATAGCAAGAATTATTAAATTTTCAAATTCTATTTCATACAAAAATATGTTTCTAAAACATCTGCTCAATTTTACTTGTTAGTTCTGCGTTCATTACCTTATGTAAAGCAAAAATGCTAATTTAAGGATGCCAATTTCCATATCTATTGGGTCCTTAGGGTTGTTTTGAATTTGAAACACTTATATTTTTACTAGAACTTAGTATGAAAACAAAAGTGTCTTCTGCTTTAACCCACAATATTTTTTATTTGAAAAATTAAATGGTAAAAGTTCCATTGGAGTACATACAATTTTATAGTTTTTTTAAATGCTAAGTGACAGTGGCTTGAACTATTCTTGTAGTTCTTAGCACTACATACTTAATATTGTATTTGCTTCTGATATCCTGTAAATGTAAGAAAAATCTTTCCATTTGTTATCACAAACCCTGAACAAATTGGGACACCATACACTTCACTACAAAGATTGCAAATTCCTAGGAAAATGTAATGTTACTCTTTCTAGATATCTGCCAAATTAGACCAGTGGTCGGCAAACCGCGGCTCGCGAGCCACATGTGGCTCTTTGGCGCCTTGAGTGCGGCTCTTCCACAAAATACCACAGCCTGGGTGAGTCTATTTTGAAGAAGTGGCATTAGAAGAAGTTTAAGATTTAAAAATTTGGCTCTCAAAAGAAATTTCAATTGTACTGTTGATATTTGGCTCTGTTGACTAATGAGTTTGCCGACCACTGAACTAGACCATGATCTTAAAGCAATTTAAACATTCTGAGTATAAATAAACATGCATATTATTTGCTAATAAAAATACAGATTTGAATGCTCCAGTTAATCTGTTGACCTTTAAATAGAAATAAGGGCCTATTTACAGATGTTCTGATACATAAAGAAAATTAAGATTTAACATTTTATTACCAGGGTCCTCTAATAACTTGTTTGAAAAATGAAATCAAACACGGGGTGGGTGAGGGGTCAGCCATTTTGCAAGAGCTGCCATTAGGTATAAGTTAATCAAAATGAACAGAAGAAATCAGTTGTATGGGAATTGAGTGGAAGGGGAGGGGAGATTCTGGAGCAGCACTAAGCAGTGAAAGTGGAAATATTTTAAATTGCATGTGAGTTGAACACTTGAAATGTTGCTAGTGCAATTGAGGAAATGAACTAAGTTATTTTTAATTTAAAAGCCACACGTTTTTGTGGATGCAACAAGTTAACTACCATATTGGCCATTGTTCTGACTTGTGACAATAGGAGAAAGTTTTAAGGAAGAGATTGGGATCATCCTTAGTTCTTAAACTCCTAGAATCTGAGTAGGAAAGCAAGAAGTAATTCCAGTCTAATGTTCACTATCTTTGGTATCACTTAACTAGAGGACCGGCACGAAATTCATGCATGGCGGAGGGGTTGTCCCTCAGCCCAGCTTGTACCCTCTGCAATCTGGGACCCCTCAAGGAATGTCCAACTGCTATTTAGGCCTGATCCCGGACATCCCTCTCACAATCCAGGACTGCTGGCTCCCAACCACCTGCCCGCCTGCCCACCTGCTTGACTGCCCCTAACCACTTCTGCCTGCCAGCATGATCACCCCCTAACCACTCCCCTGCCAGTGGGATCGACGCCTAACTGCTCCCCTGCTGGCCTGGTCGCCCCAAACTGCCCTCCCCTGCCGGCCTGGTCACCCCCAGCTGCCCTCCCCTGCCGGCCATCTTGTGTCCACATGGGGGTGGCCATTTTGCGTGTTGGAGTGATGGTCAGTTTGCCTGTTACCTCTTTATTATATAGGATAGCTTATCAATAATACCCTTCTAAATCACCACATAAAATATTTAAAGCTCTTACAGAGCATAATTGTATAATACAGCTGCTGTAACAATTTCTCTCTAATACCACATAGCATTTGTTGTTAGTATCTCATTAACAAACGTGCCTTTAATTGTGAGGAGGGAAACATGACACAAGCTGGGACTGTTGCTTTTGGTCAAACTTGATAGTGTGGACTGTGGGTTACTGAGAGAGGACTTAACTGAGCTTTTGTGTTTCTAACTGGAGTAAATGTAATTGTTTATGAACTCTATACATTGTTTTCTAATAGTTTTTAAGCTATAAAGAACACTAAGGAAAATAACTCAGATTTTTTCCATTTTCATATTTTAACCCCCCAAATGATAATTTTTCTCCCTTAAATTGTCCATGAAAGGTGCTGAAAACTTTTAAGCGTCATCACTACCGTATAGTACAGTGTTTTTCTGCATTTTTTGCTTGTCATTAAAAGATGAAGGTCAATGCTGGAGAAGCATAAGATAACCTTATATAGGAGTATGTCTGGTGGTAGGGGAAAAGTAAAGGGGCATTTTGATTCAAGTGTTATCCTTACTACCTGCCTCCCACCACCTTCCTGGTATGGCTGTATTTTTTTTTGTTTGTTTAAAAACATTTTATGAAATTCTAACCATTTGTGATCAGTGCTTAATAAATACTGTGTGTTGTCCAAAAAGTAATGAAATTGTAAAATTATGCAACTTATGTGAAATAAAGTATTAACATCCTTAAAATTTTCTACATCTAAATTCTAAGGGAAGATGAAAACAGAGGAATTATCTGCCATAGTAACCAGCATGTACTCATATATCTCAATATATAGTATAGAGTTAGGTTTATTCCCTGTGCATGTTTATTAATAAAAGAGCAAGATGTAGTGGTTGCTAAAACTAGTGGTAGGTAGAATTTCCCCCCCCAACTATAAGGTGGTTCAAGTAAATGGGAGGAGGAAGGGAAGAGAGAGCAGGGTAATAAAAGTAGAGTGGGTTTGGGGTGGTTTTTGTTTTTAGTTTTTTTTTCTTCTTGTGCTTCCAGCTTTCCTTCAAGTAAAAAGTAACATTTGGGGAGGTGGTTAAAACCACTAACATACCTTAAGATGATTCCTTTTTCAAACGCGATGAGGGATGTTAACTGAAATAAGGATATATACCATAAGAACTCATTGTGAGGTTTTATATTAAAGTCTTATAAGAATCACTGCCAGTGTATTTGATGTTTTAATCCGAGATTTCCAAAGTTTCAGTCAAATTGAACAGTATGTTCATTTTCTTCTGCAACTACCAAAACACAGTCATCGTTATAAGGTGATTGGGGTGCAGCTGAAAAAACTGTGGTGAAACCAGAATGCAAATTTCTTTTGTACAGGAACCAAAGGATTGCTCCCAAAACTGTCAAAATCACTGTGCTAGCAATCACCAAAGCTGATATTAAAATGTGGTTATCTGTAAAGGAAAAGACAAAAGAAAATAAGGGAAATCAGGTACATAAATTGCTAGTATTGTATTGGGGGGACACTAATAATAGTTTTATCATGTAAATACCTGCTATTTAGGGAATTTTCCACACTGTTGAGAGAATAAAATTATCAAGGCTTGTATTTTTTTTGCTTGAACACAACTGCCATATTTTAAATTTTCAGGTAAATTTTGCAATTCTCTAAGATTCAAAAATCCCTTTTTGTTTTTTGGATTTATTCAAGTAACTATATATTTTTGTATTCCTGAAGTAATTGCGTACACCCTTGCAGTTTTGGCTACCAAAACCTTGGAACCTTTCTGTAAGAATTTAGTTCAATAACTCAAGCAAAAATCACTCTGTTTAGGAGTCAGGAGGAGGACAGTGCTTTGAGGGAGGTATTTGTATTTCATAGTAAAAGTAAATGAAGAGAAATCCCAGAATTGTTTCTTCTTTAAAAATGTATTTTTGCACTGAGATTACTAAAATATTCTCAATGCTCTTTTCAGCTGATGCTTGTTAAAATGAGACTTGGAAATGTAAAGCTTAGCAAGAAAAATCTTGCCAGAGGTTAAGATGAGGAAAAGCCATTGATATTTCTAAAATATTGACAGGCTTCTTTAGAGACATTTAAGTGAAGTAATGTTAAGCCAAGAAATCTGTAAACTGCAAATGGGATTCTTTCATAATTAGTTGTTTTTATTAAACTTAACCCATTTGTAGTATAGCATCCTGACTTGACCAGTGTGGACATACTACTTTTATTTCAGTCTATTAATCCTATCCAATAAAGAGGGAATATGCTACTTGACAACCACGCCCTCACAAAGATGGCAGCACCCACAGCCAATAAGGGAATATGCTAATTGACTGCCACGCCCTCAGAGATGGTGGTGCCCAGTCCCCTCAGTCTTGCTGGGGTGGCAGTTGCACAGCATGGCCAGGTGCACCCCCAGGCAAGTCTGGCCGCTCCACGCGCCTGCCTCCGGAGTCCCCCGTCCCCTCAGCCACCCAGGGCCAGCTCATTGAAAATGAGACTATGGGTCCAAAGAAACATTTGAAATTTCATAGGCAGCTCTATCATATTAGTGCTAAATTAGAAATGATCCAAATACCCATAACAAATAGAACTGGCAAAACTGGTATATTTATAAATACTATGTACTAATAGAAAAAATATATGTACATACCTTTGTGTGAATATAAATACGTGTGTGTGTGTGTGTGTGTGTGTATACATCACAACATGGATGAACTAAAATTCCTGAGAGAGCATCAGAAAAGCAACTATAATACATAGTGATAGAAGGCATAGTGGTTACCTTTGGGATGGATGGGAGTAGGGTGGACATGCATGGGAAGGTGCATGATGGAACAATTTGTGTGATGGAAATGTTCTAGATCTTCATGGTATACACAGGTGTATACATAAGCAACCATCAAGCTGTACATTTAAGATTCGTTCAGTTAATCCTGTTATTTATACTTCAAAATATGGAGATTAAAAACTATACTATCCAATTGGCAAAAATCCAAAAGTCAATGGTATATCAATATCAATAGAAGTTATATGTTCACTTTCAGTGTAGCGATTACATTTCAGGTAATTCAGATAAACGTTTTTGTGCAACAGGATTCACTATAACTGAAAATGTCTGGAAATAACCCAGTAGTCTGGAGCTGGTTAAATCCATACAATGGGAGTGTAAATAACTATAGATATCCATGCAGTGTAAGTATGTAGTTGTAAAAAAGGAAGATCAATCTATAGGTAATGATATGGAGAGAGACCTAAAATATACTAGTGAATAAAAAGGGGCAAACGAATATCTCAGTTGCTTACTGGCAAAAGAAACACTAGGCAGTTGAAGAAATGGAAATGATACCTAGTAAAGATAAACGCAGAATGGGGAAAATATGGGAGACAGGTTTTTCAGGGTTTGCCTTATACAGTTTTGCTTTTGAACCATGTAAATACATATATTAACGTCAGCTTTTAAAAAAATGTGTTTAGAAAGCTCTCAAGACATGTAATTACAACTGAGGGGAAATTTTTTTGAACAAAAGTCATTTCCCACAAAAACATTGGAGTTCAATGAGAAAATTTGGTGTTTTAAAAAATGTTCAATTCATACGTAATTGCAGTTAATCATATTTAAAATGTCAGTCTTATTACTAAGCTAAGAGAACTTTCTACATTTGTATAAAAATTGTTCTATTTTATGTTAAATAACTTTTTATAGAGGGTCATTAGTGAAAAAATTTTAAGAAAAGACCATTACATACCTGATAAATATTTCTTTTCATATGGAACTAAAATACAAAAGAAAAAAATTAAAAATTTTAATATTCTAAGATTGCCTTTAAATACTTTCACAGCAGTTAAAAATGAACCCTTTAATAGCTTAATAGTATCCATTCCTATTTCTTGGTATTGCCTTTATCTGTTTTGAACTTAGTTTTTAATTAAAGATGTAGAGGTCTTACAAAATGCATTAGTTTGGTGGTGGAAAAAGAATAAGGGGCTCTAGAAAAGAAGTGAGGCAAATAAGGAATTTGGGAGAGTGTAGAAAACATTAAAATTAAAGTACACAATTGTAACCTTTTACCTCATTAGCATGGATTTACTCATGATATATGATGTTTCAAAGTTATAGTTTAATTAAAAATTTGGTTTATATAATGGTTCCCTAAGGCACAGTAAATGAACAGGAAAAAAAAAACACCAAAAAACAGTAAATACTGTAAGTTGAATGCTTCTATCATAAAACTATGACAAATTTTATATAATTACTATAAAACACTAGTCAAGAACTCTGCTGAAGCAAGTAAAAAATATAGCTTCAGCCGTAACCAGTTTGGCTCAGTGGATAGAGCATCGTCCTGCAGAATCAAGGGTCCCAGGTTCCATTCCGGTCAAGGGCATGTACCTGGGTTGCAGGCACATCCCCAGTACGGAGTGTGCAGGAGGCAGCTGATCAATGTTTCTCTCTCATCGATGTTTCTAACTATCTCCCTTCCTCTCTGTAAAAAAAAGTCAATAAAATATATTTAAAAAAATATATATATAGCTTCAGATATAAAGAAAGGAAATAATCAGAGGCAGGTGTATAGTTTTGGTTTACAGTTAAAGTAGAAGGGAGGCATTACTAAAGATGCAAAGTGAGAAAATGGCTGTGTCTTTATTTCACACACTCCAAAATTATATTTTGAAATTTTAAGTGTCTTTAATGAAAAAACAATTATTTCTAAAACTTAGAACAAACTTTGTGTAATGTTTAATAATAACATCAAAATGTGGGTCAGGCCCTGGCTGGTGTGGCTCCGTTGGTTGGAGTGTTGTCTTGTGCACCAAAGGGTCGAGGGTTCAATACCAGGTCAGGGGACATACCCAGGTTTCAGGTTCCATCCCTAGTCAGGAGGCACCCATTGATGTTTCTCTCTTTCTCTCCCCCCCCCCCCCGCCTTTCTCTCTAAAATCAATAAAAAACATCTGGTGAGGATTTTTAAAAAACTTTAATGTTTTGGGTCAGGATAATTTTGTTCACTAGAAAGTATTCTGATGGATCAGAAGAAAACATATTTTAATACAGAATAAATTATAAACTGCAATAAAAATTTTCTTTGCCCAAAGAAAAGATATTCATTTTGTACAGAAACAGATTCTTTGTAAACTAACATTAGAATCCTGGAATTTTCATTCACCACTCCCACTGTTAAAATCACATGCAAAGGGGCTATGATAATTCCTCTGAACAACGGAAGGAATTTTGACCTCTTACAAGCTCTAAGAATAAGCAGACAGAATAAAAGTATGTGTGGTTCAAAACAAGCCAGTCAGAGAAAGACAAGTACCACATGATTCCACTTATATGTGGAATCTAATGAACAAAATAAACTGACTAACAAAAAAGATCCAGACATTGAAGCATGGAATAGACTGACATATTTCAGAGGGGTGGGGGAGAGATTAACTAATGAATGTATATGCATAGCCCATGGACAGACAATAGTTCGGGGAAGACCAGGGAAGGGGGCAACGGAGACATCTGTAATACTTGCAACAAAAAGATCATCTCTTTTTTTTTTTTAAGTATGTGGTTCACCTGATCTGGCTCAACCTTTGAAATGGAAGAGAATTAATGTTTGACTTCTAAGAGATTTGAGAACAAACCACCCTAATATATTCTGAAGTTTTATTCCCTCCCCTGAGGCATACTTATCTCAAAATTATTTCAAAACCATCCTTCCCACACCTCTTAAGACTGGAAAAATTTCTTCAATTATACTTACTAGCTGCTTTACAAAGGGCTCCTGGCACAGAAGAAACTTCACAATTTCCTTTTTTCCATTCACCGGTCGTGGTGTGCAAAAAGGCACAGGTGTCAACCAGATCCCCCTCCTCATCTTCATCTGTCCACTTACCAAAAGTCATATTTGACTTATCAAACCACTTGAAACTCTGATCTGTCAGTTAAGAATATTTTCAACATTATCAGTATAAAACCCAAAGGGTCTAGGATTAAAAGTAGAAAGTTAGAAAGGTATGTCTAGTCTACACATTTGGTTGTAGGATTTTAATTAGAAAATGAACATATCCTGTGTACAGGTCAATCAAAGGTATCGGTTCAAGAAGGTTCTGCAGATCTCATATTTGTACAGAAAAAATATATTAATGGGAAATAGCCAAGAAAATTAATTATTAATAATAACCTTACTAATTTCATTTTGAAAATATTTATGTATTTTCTATTTTCTACAGTGACAATAAATACATTTACATGATACAACCTAGATAGCTGTCCATCTGTATCATAATCATTGACATTAGTACTGATTTTTATAACCCTACCATATTACAAAATTACTGAACCTAGAACCACATTTTAATCCAGGCAAAAGAATCAACTTTGATTCTCACATGTGAAACACATTGAGCTGCACAGGGAAAAGCTGTGGTACAAGTCATGGGTGACGCTGAAACTACAGTACTTGGACACCAGAGGAAACACCACTTTGAACTAGGGAATTAAAGAATATAAAAGGAAGTGACCAGTTTTACTAATGTTAAGGGGGAAAAAAGGATATATCTCAAGATAAATAGCACTTACCATCAGTGTCAAAAAACATGCCTAGTAGGATATCATCCGGGCCTTTCCATTGCTTTTTCAAAGTGTCCAGTATAAAAGCATTTTCTTCTTCATTGTGTATGCTTATCATGTCTGCTCCTGAAACCATTTTAGGTATGAAAAAAGTCACCATCTTCCCAGAACCAATGAAAATCACATAAAGTATATAAAATTATATAGTATTAAAATACTAATTATAATTTTACATTTTTAATTTAGCTTTAAAATATGCACATCCGAAGAGCACATAATCACTCATGAGAAAAGTAAAATAATGTGATGTAAATTGAGCAGAATCATTTTATACTCTATTTTATTCACCTGGAGTTGGTAATCTCATTAACAAGAAAACAAATATGAAGAGTCTTGAGCAGTAAAACATATTTAATGTTTCTCTCAACTTTTTCCCCACTACCCACTTTAACGATCGTGGGCCCTCCTTCATTTCACAAGTATAGAGGGGAGTAGCTCTGACCACACTCAGGAGACCTGCAAAGGAGGGCAACTTGCCTCAATAGTCCCAAGACCTAGTCAAGTTCAAGTAATAAGCAGCATCTCTGACTTAGCTCACTTACCTGGCCTTCATGCTCCTGCTGCCCAAGGCCCGTTCCTTCCCATATTTTCCCTGGTCATCCTAAGAACTAAGTCCTGGCGAATGACAAGGGTGGTCCTCATTCTCCCTGGGTAGTTAATTAATTTTCCTATGACTCTCACCAGGTTCAAGAGGAAGGAGCAACAGCCACACATATTTTTGTCTCACGTACATTAACTTTCACTAGGTGTACTAGTTAATAATGCTGATTTTTTTCAATAGATGGAGTTACACATATGTTGATATATATGCGACTTGATATGTATGCTATTTTGTTGTATTCACAGCAAGCTTCAAAACTTCATGTCAAATTTGCTGAAGGTGTTAACATCATTGATATTTTACGCTTAAAAATGTCGAATTTCGTGCCAAAAAAAGAGCATTTTCAGGAAGTTTTAATTTACTTTACTTTGAAGAAAAAGATACTTCGGGAAGCTTATGGTGAACATGCTCCATCTCAAGATACTTGTGAACGCTAGTTTAAACGCTTTAAAAGTGATGATTTCAATGTGAAAGACAAAGAATGTCCAGGTCAACTGAAAAAATTTGAAGACCAACAATTACAAGCATTATTGGATGAAGATGCATGTCAAACTCAAAAACAACTTGCAGACAGATTAAATGTTGCTCAGCAAACAATTTCTGATCGTTTGTAAGCAATGGGAAAGTCTTTAAAGGAAGGAAAATGGGTGCCACATCAACTGAACGAAAGACAAATGGAAAACCGAAAAGTCATCAGTAAAATGTTGCTTCAACGGCACAAAAGAAAGTCTTTTTTGCATCAAATTGTGACTGGTGATGAAAAGTGGATTTATTTTGAGAATTCCAAATGCACAAAAATATGGGTTGATCCAGGTCAACCATCAATATCAACTGCAAGGCCAAATCGCTTTGGAAAGAAGAAAATGCTCTGTGTTTGGTGGGATCAGGAAGGTGTGGTTTATTATGAGCTTCTAAAACCAGGTGAAACCATTAATACTGATCGCTACGAAAAATAAATAATCAATTTGAACCACGCTTTGATCGTAAAAAGACCAGAATGTGCCAGAAGACACGGCAAAGTAATTTTGCTTCATGATAACGCATCATCACGCACTTTAAAACAGTTAAAGACATGTTAAAAGATCTCGCCTGGGAAATATTAAACCCACCCAATGTATTCACCAGACCTTGCTCCTTCAGATTACCACTTGTTCCAATCGATGACACACGCACTTGCTGAGCAACACTTCAAAACGTATGAAGAAGTGGAAAATTGTGTCTCTGAATCGTTTGCCTCAAAATAAGGAAAGTTCTATTGGGACAGTATCCACAAATTACCTGAAAGATGGGGGAAATGTGTAGCTAGTGATGGACATTAGTTTGAATAAAGCACTTGTGATGTTTCTCTTTAAATTACTGTGTTTTCTTTGATTACAAAATCTGCATTATTAACTGGTACACCTAGTATATCCTTATATTCGATAGGCTACATAGCACCCTATAGATATTAGCAGTACCTTCACTTTCCCAAGATATTTAACCTTGTTTCTTAACCCAAAGATTCCCTTGCAAAGTAAAAAATAATTCCACTGTCTTAATTGGCTAATATACATAAGAAAACAGTAGTGGAGTTAGTTTCTATCATGATAGTGTATGATTTTGCAAGATAAAACAATGAATTATGATATCGAAGCTTGTAGCATCTGGAAATCTGGTGGGAATGATACATCCCCCGGTTAAGATAGAAGTAACAAGGAACATCCTAACACCCTTTCAGCTGTACTTAGCTAAATGAGGAATATAACATGTTCCTAAGAAAAAAGGATTCTGTTATTACTTTCACTTCTATTAAAAGAGACAACCAAGAAATTTAACTACAGAGGGAAGAGAAAACTATAGAGCCAAAAATCTACCCCCAAAGCATACCTTTTAGTTAAGAAACTCACAAACTGGGCAGATGAAAGCTCTATTAGGAATAAAAAATAAAAAGGCAAACACCTTAATAAAAGAAAAAATTGATCTGAAATTGAAAAAGGCAATTCACCCCCACTATATATATATATAACAACAAATACTGTATGTGGAAAATGCAATATTACTGGTAAAGAAATGAAAATTAAAATAAGACTTTCAGATTAAACAATGTTGGCCATGGGTGCAGAAAACTAGGAACTCATAAGTGGTTAGAGAAAAATCAGTACAGTCTTTTTGGAGACAATCTGGCAAGCCCTTAAAAAAGTACATATTCTCTGACCTGGTGATCTTTAACAATAGTGCAAGTTAATATTAGCTAAGAGCTCAAATGAAAGAGGCACAATCACTAACATTCCTCACTCTTGCTTATGTCGCTGAGAGACTCAAAAAATTAACCATTATTAGAGGGTTGGTATATATCAGCTATGGCATATCTAAACAGTGGGAAAATGTTCAGTTATTAGTAAACTAGAGGTCTGGTGCACGAAATTCGTGCATGAGGGTGTGTATGTCCCTTAGCCCAGCCTGCACCGTCTCCAATCTGGGATCCCTCTCACAATCCAGGACTGCTGGCTCCCAACTGCTCGCCTACCTGCCTGCTTGATTGCCCCTAACCGCTTCTGCCAGCCAGCCTGATCACCCCCTAACCACTCCCCTGCAAGCCTGATTGACATCTAAGCACACCCCTGCCAGCCTGATGGATACCTAACTGCTCCCCTGCCGGCCCAATTGCCCCTAGCTGCCCTCTGCTGCTGGCCTGGTCACCCCTAACTGCCCTCCCCTATAGGCCTAGTTTCCCCCCTCCCAACTGCCCTTCCCTGTAGGCCTGGGTCCCCCCCCAACTGTCTTCCCCTGCAGGCCTGGTCTCCCCCAACTGCCCTCCTCTGCCAGCCCGGTCACCTCTAATTGCCCTCCCCTGCAGGCTTGATCGCCCCCATCTTCCTTCCCTTGCAGGCTTGGTCCCTCCCAACTGCCCTCCCCTGCAGGCCTGGTCACCCCTAACTACCCTCTCCTGTTGGCCATCTTGTGTCCACATGGGGGCAGCCATCTTTGACCACATGGGGGTAGCCATCTTGTGTGTTGGAGTGATGCTCAATTTGCATATCACTCTTTTATTATATAGGAAATATATTCTACTAGAGGCCTGGTGCACAAAATTCATTCACTCAGGGGTCCCCCAGCCCGGCCTGTGCCCTCTCACAGTCCAGAAGCCCTCAGGGGATGTCTGACTGACGACTTAGGCCTGCTCAGGGAGTGGGCCTAAGCCGTCAGTCAGACATCCTTAGCGTTCTGCGGAGGCGGGAGAGGCTCCCGCCACTGTCGCTGTGCTCACTAGCTGTGAGCCCAGTTTCTGGCGCACTGACCACCAGAGGACAGGTCCTGCATTGAGCGTCTGCCCCGTGGTGGTCAGTGCACATCATAGTGACCGGTCATTCTGCCCCAATTTACATATTAGCCTTTTATTATATAGGATTTTAAAAAATATGCCAGGTACAGGAAAAAAAAAGATGGCGGCTGGCAGGAAGGAGAAAACAACTCCAAGACCATGTGGATTCCTGCAACAGAGAGGAATTGACAGGACTACTCCAGCCATGAAGACAGAAGAGAAACAGTCCAGAGATGGAAGACGCTGATGATGCCTTGCCATACTAGCAGTCAGCAGCTGTGCATCACGGCAGGTTGCCCAGGACCAAACCAGAGAGGGTCGGACCTGCATTACCATCATTTGTCCACCATCCAGAACTGAAATATCATTGCTGAGATGTACACATAAGGAACTGTTTGACATTGAAGTTGGGACTCAAAAGAACTGTTGGCCCAGAAAGAAACTCACTACAGACTGATTCATTTGCCTCTCAGCATAACCATTATTGCTTGTCTCATTTCCGGTTCTTATAAGTGTATTTCTAGTATCACATGACCTCACTCATCTAGGGGAAATAATGAACAACATAAACTGATGAACAAAAACAGACCCAGAGACAGGGAAGCATCGGTCAGACTGTCAAACCTCAGAGGGAAGGTAGGGGAGGGTGGGGGTAAGGGGGAAAGATCAACCAAAGGACTTGTATGCATACATATAAGCCTAACCAGTGGTCACGGACAACAGGGGGGTGGGGGCATGTGTGGGGAGGGGTTTGGGATGGGAATGGGGGGATGAGGACAAATATGTAATACCTTAATCAATAAAGAAATTAATTTAAAAAATAAAAATAAAAAAATAAATTATCTGAACAACTAAAATATATATATATATATATATATATATATATATATATATATATATATATATATGCCGGATGCCGGGTATTCTGGAAAATATATATTATTTGGACAAACTTTACCTTTGCTACAACATTGAGTAAATTTTCCATCAAATGGTTTTTCATTTGAGAAATTTAGTGATAAGCAAAATTGACATGTAACAGTCATTCCACCACAACTATGTTTGATAATTGCATCCTCATTTACTTCAATTTCACTGTGAAGGCAGTTCCTACCAGCATTGGTAGTACTTGTCGATGGCTGTTCTTCAGACATATTCTGTTGATGACACCGGCCTCTTTTGGCTTCAGAGGTATGTTGTGCCAATAGTTGGTCTTCAGACATTTCTGTTGATGCTGCTTTCTTTCGGCTGCAGAGGCACGTTGTGCCAATAGCTGGTCTTCAGACATATTCTGTCACCGATGCTGGCTTAGAGGAATTGGCTCCCTCCTTCCTCTGTTAGGATCCCTGGCCGGGGCCAATTGGGGGCAGGGCTGGCTAGGGAGAAGGGCCATGGGAGGTTGGGGGGGGGGGGCGATTGGCTGCCGGTGAGCATGGGACAGGGTGGACAGGGGCTTGGGAAGAGTCGCGAGCTGAAGGCCTTGGGGGTGCACTTCTGATCTTTGAGGCTCGCCGCGGGTTGGTGGCTCACTTGCTGGCTGCTATGGCTCTGTAGTCAGGGACACAGGCCCGAGGCAGAAGGAGGCGGGGAGGGCGTGTAGCCCTGATGGTGGCACAGGGAGGAAGAGCCTGCTCCTTGGCCGGCCCATCCCCAGGTTGTGGCCCCTGGTTGTGGTGGCCTCTGCTGATGACCTGGGACACACATGAGGCCAGCACTCAACTCTCTGTGTCCAGCGGGAAGGGCACTTGCTCCCCACCTCCCCAATTTTACAAATGCTGTGCTTGAACTGAATATAAAAATAAGCCAGTGCGGCCGAGCTGAATAAACCTCTGCAGGAGGCGACCAGTGGGGCCCCTGCCCCCCCATCACCCCACTGCCTGTCATCGCCACCCCCTCAATGGCCCCACCGCCCCCGGTCCCCTCCCTCTGCCTGCTGGCATCCGCCTTGGCGCCGCCCACTCACTGGCCATGCCCCCTCCAACTGGTTGGTCAATTTGCATATTAGGCTTTTATTACATAGGATATTTACCACCATGTAAAGATATTTTAAGGGAAAATGTGGATTATAGAACTTTTTTGCCTAATATCCATATATATATTTAAGCAAACATTTATTAAAATTTATTTGCTTGGAGGTGGGGAGTCTAGAAGAAGACTTAACCAAAATGTTTTCAGTCATTACTTTTCCTTAGGGTAGTGCAATTTAGGATGATTTTGTTTCATTTTAAAAATATTTGCATATGTGTTTTTCTAAGTTTTCTACAGTGATCGTGCCTTAGTTGTGTAATTAAGAAAGAACTTTGCAAAAAAAATAAGACTGACATTAAAATACTTAATAGTATTTTAATTAATCCCAAATCAAGATTCAGCAAGATTCTCTCAGTCATATCTCTGGTTTTAAAAACTCTGTGATGATTTTCTTATCAGTTCCACCAGCTCTCACCTCCTGTCTATTGAATGTCACATAGATTTTCACTCTGTTTTACCCTAGTATTTACTTATAATTTGAAATGTAACCAAAAATGCCACACTAGAAAACTCCTCAAGGGAAATACTTTACCATGTTACACTTTAGGCATAAGTGTTGAGATTAGTTTTTCATCCTTTTCTCCGACCTTGTAGCAGCCAGTGGAACCCGAATGATTTTTAACATTGTAATCTAATTAAGTACTGTATACACTTAAATTACTATGTCATTTTCTTTAACAAATGACAGCATAAGACCCTGAAGAATACATGCACACAAGCAATTTTTTAAAAATGCATTATTAGTGACACTACCTGCTGAGATGTAATTTGGGTCTTTAATTCTTTTTATGGCTAGTGACATAGCTCATAGATCACAAAAAGGAAAGATTGAAAATACTCATTTTTTCTATTGTAATGATAATATATAAATTTAGGTTAAATGCTGCAAAATAAGAAAAACTTTAGCCTCTCAAAATTATTTTCCTAAAGGAATAATAATATCAAGAATAATGGGGAGGTAACATCAAGTAAATTAGAACAAAGCACAGGGAATATTCCTAGATATAGCTCTTTGCAGCTCAAAAGGTAACAAGTCACTTACCTTTTGAGCTGCAAAGGTAAGTGACTTGTTATACTAGTACTAGTACATACGTGACTTGTTATACTAGTACTAGTACATACTAGTATGTACTAGTACTAGTATAACAAGTCACTTACCTTTGCAGCTCAAAAGGTAAGTGATACTAGTACTAGTATACTAGTACTAGTACATACCCTTAATGATAGGTTTATGATATGATTTTGTGAGGCTGTGAAGATTTAATAAATCCAAATGTAAATATTCTAATAGTCCTTGTGCTTTTCTTCTGCATATATAGCAAACACTGAATTAATATCCACTACCGTTCTAAACCAAAACACGGTCCTATCCAAAAATAAGAAACAGCATTATAAACACATTTTAGCTAATTTTCTGGCTAATCAATGAAATGAGTATTTCTATAGTGGAGGTAAATAAAAAGGATTATCACATAAATGGTGAGAATTGTATAAGAATTTTTTAAAAATCAGTAAGAAAATCTGAATTTATACATTTTAACTGGGTGGCAAAAATTATTTTTCTTTTGACACCAGACAAATTGTATAAGCAAATGTACATGCAACAATTTAAAATTCCTAAATGGTTTCCCAGTTTGAACAAGTAGAGTTAATGGACTCTGAAACAAGCCACAAAGTTGCTGGATGTTTTCAATTTTGTTTTGCTTTGCTAAAGAAAAATAGCAAATACAGCTAACCACAGTTGAGTTGTAGAGAAAGTCAGTCACAAGTATTAAGTATGCCTCTGTATAGTAAGCAGTTGCTTAACTGCGTAAGATAAGTATTAAAGCTGGACTATGAACTTCCACAAGCTAATAAGAGTATAGGAACCTGTCCTTTCTTGGCTCTCAGCCTCTAATATCATTAATTTCTGCAACTGAAATCTGGTTTATGTCTAAGTATCTCTATATATAAAGGCCTAATATGCAAAGTGTCCCCTCAGGAGTTTGACCAAAAACGGGAGTTAAATTAGTCGCTATAACGTGGACTGACCACCAAGGGGCAGTGTAGAACAAAGGAAGGCCCTGACCAGCAGCCAGCAGTGGAGGAAGGGCGGCCCTGGCTGGCAGCTGACAGCCACTAGGGACCCTACCCATGCACGAATTTCATGCACTGAGCCTCTAGTGCCTAATAAAAAATGGTTTTCTTTCTTTTTATTTTGTTTTGTTAATCCTCATATGAGGATATTTTTTCCATTGCTTTTCAGAGAGAGTGGGAGGAAGAGGAAAGAGAACGAGAGGAAAGAGAGAGAGAGAGGTAGAGAAACATTGATGTGAGAGAGATGTTTGCTGCCTGCACTGCCCCAATCAGGGTAAGATGCAAACCCACAACCAAGGTACGTATCCTTCACTGGAAATCAAAACCCTTTGGCGGGGGGAGACCCTTTGGTGTGCAAGCTGATGCTCTTAACTACTGAGCACACTAGCCAGGGCATAAAAGATTTTCTTAAAAAAAATAGTTGTAAGGGAAATTCCATTTTAAAATCTTGTAAGACCAGCAAAATTCCTATTATTCAATTTCCTTGAAATGAAACCCAATGGACATGTTGGAAATTTTGTCTTTCTTTCAAAGAGCCAATGTTCGACACCATTTAGCAGGCAAGAGTTTTTCAAAAGGAAACAATAACTATGTATTAAGTACTATGTGGCACTTACTAGGATTAAAAACTTCTATGCTTACATGTATTCCTTCTATGACAAATAACTCTTATTTTAACTAAAATATTCCTAATACAATTTGATAGTATTCCAAATGTTATACTGGTGAGTTGTCAGAAATTGTGTCTTTTAGATAAAGGACATTTCTGAATGCTAGAGTCATTAATATGCCTGTCAAAATTTAATGAAATTATCTACAGATCTCTAGACCTTAAAGAATAAAAAGCATGTTTAAAGAATCAATGACTCTCATCTCACCATCATAGATATATCAGTTGAAAAAGATGCTAGTGTACAACATCATAGTTTTTTTAAACCACTTTTTATTTTTCAATTACAGTTGAACATACAATATTAGTTTCAGGTGTACACCCCAGTGATTACACATTATTTAACTTACTAAGTGATCATCCCAATAAATCTCGTAACCATCTGACATTATACATAGTTACTAGAATAGTATTGACTATATTCCCTATGTTGTACTTTACATCCTCAAGACTGTTCTGCCACTACCAATTTGTACTTCTTATTCCCTTCAACTTTTTCAGCAATGCCCCTACCTCCCTCCCATCTGACAACCATCAAAATGTTCTCTGTATCTATGAGTCTGTTTCTATTCTGTTTATTTATTTATTTTGTTTTTTAGATTCAATTGCTGATAGGTATGTATTTATTGCCATTTTGGTCTTTATCCCCTTCTTCTTCTTAAAGAAGGCCCTTTAACAATTTCATGTAATACTGCTTTAGTGGTAATGAACTCCTTTAGCTTTTTCTCATTTCAGAAGCTCATTATATGTCTTTTGATTCTCAGTGATAGCTTTGCTGGATAATCTTGGTTGCAGGTTCTTGCTTTTAATCACTTTGAACATTTCTTGCCAATCCCTTCTGGACTGCCAAGTTTCTGTTGAGAAATCAGCTTGAAGTCTTATGGGTGCTCCCTTGTAGGTAACTAACTGCTTTTCTCTTATTGCTCTTAAGCTTCTCTCTTTGTCTTTAACCTTTGCATTTTAATTACGATGTATCTTGGTGTGGGGGCCTCTTTGGGTTCATCTTGTTAGGGATGCTCTGTGCTTCCTGGACTTGTATGTCTATTTCTTTCACTAGGTTAGGGAAGTTTTTCTGTCATTATTTTTTCAAATAGGTTTTCAATTTCTTGCTCTCTCTCCTCTCCTTCTGGCACCCCCATGATGCAAATTTGGTACTCTTGAAGTTGTCCCAGAGGCTCCTTACATTATCTTCATTTTTTAAAATTTTTTCTCTTTGCTATTGTGATTGGGTGGTTTTGCTCCCTTATATTCCAAATCGTTGATTTGATTTTCAGCTTCATCTACTCTATTGTTGATTCCCTATAAATTATTCTTTACTTTAGTTAGTGTAACCTTCATTTCTGACTGGTTCTTTTTTATGGTTTCCATGTGCTTTTTAGTGCTGCTGAAGTTTTCCCTTAGTTCTCAGGGGTGACCTCTACAGTTGAGATATCCCTCCTGATTTTTATCTACCACACATGGGTGTGTGACCAGCCCTGTTCTGCATCTCCACCCCTCCTACCAGTCTGGATGTGGCTTCTTTGTTAATCCCCTAGTTGTAGGGCTTCAGTTCAGCAATATTTCAGGCAGTTTTGAATGATAGTTATTCTGTACTTTAGTTGTAATTTTGATATTGTTGTGGGGGATTCTAGTACCGCATTTTCCTATGCCCCCATCTTGGCTAGAAGTTCACATCATAGTTTAATTTTGAGCCAATGATGATCACAACAGTTAGAGGCTTAACAACAAGATGCACTTTGAGCTAAAAAGTCAAATATATAAAGAGCACCTAAGTAGACCTTTTTATTTATTTATTTTAGACCTTTTAAAAAATAACTTTTATTTAAAATATTTCACTGTCCTAGCTGGTTTGGCTCAGTGGATAGAGCATCTATTCTGGTCAAGGGCATATGCCTGGGTTGCAGGCTGATCCCCAGTAGGGGGTGTGCAGAAGGCAGTCAATCAGTGATTCTCTCTCATCATTGATGTTTCTACTTCTCTCTCCCTCTCCCTTCTCTAAAAATCAATAAAAATGTATTTTTAAAAAATAATAAAATATTTCACGATATGAAGTTACAAATGTATTTCCCAGAGAATATTGAACATACCTTATAGAAAATATCCTTTCTCTTATTTTTCTTTAATGTACACTTCTTTACCACAGTCTTACTTCGTGGTCCCTTGTCACCTGATTTCTGCTCACACACATGCCTGCTGCAATAGCACTTCCAGGGCAGAACAACAGAGTGACCCAGAACTCTGGTCTTAAAGTCAGACACACCCTGGTTTGAATCCTGGCTCTATCAATTATGACCTGTGTGACCTTGAACAAATAACTGAACTAAATTTCTTCTTGATAAAAGAAGGTCTGTTATAACAATTGAAGCCAATTAAAATATATACTTAAGCATAGTGCCTGGCACATAGCAGGCACATTATTTAGACACTGCTGTTGCTACTGTTCTGCCACTCTGCCAAGACAGCAATGTGCTGCCTAGCACAGAGTACATGACCAACAACTATCTTCCACCCAGTTCCACCGCCGGTGGCTTGTATATTGCAGAATATGGTTATGATAAGGACCCAGGGAGATCCAACAAAATGATTGTTTTAAAAGAAATTAGTAAACACTACTTACTGATTTCTGAAAGGCAAAAGAAAAAGAATAAACTCCTTACCATGGTCAGTACATTGACTTCTGACATCCTCTATGCTTTCTACTTTGATGTTTTCTTGAAGAAAAATGTAACAACTGTCTTGGAACTGAACCCAGGTGGATGAAGGACAGTCTATGTGGAAAAAGAGAAACACTGTTCAGTAACTTGAAAATAAGAATTTCATGAATTCCTACAGATAAGAATATTAGATTTTCACAGAAAAAAGGAAAGGCAATTGCCCTTGTTAATTCAGCAACAAGGCTTTCAGTTTTTGTTAAAATAAATTGACAAGTGTGACAGTCATTTATTTTTCTCCATTATACTAATATATGATGGAAAAGAGAACTGAGCAAATGAATCTCTTCTGGTTTTACAGAGCAAAGTTCGAAGTCTTTGGGTTGCATAGGAATTCAGACATAAATTATAGCGTTATTGCCAAGGCAACAAACTATCAAGGAAGACAATCAGAATTACAAGCTCTTTTTAAGGTTACCTTTGTAGCATGCAAAAGTCTTAGTTTTACAAGATCTTTTTGTTAAAATTATACTTCCAAGAACAGAGAAGAAAATAAGTTGCTGGATTATGAATATTCAGACAAGTTTTCATATTGCACTGGAAAACAAGATTGATGTTCTTCTGAATGTTCTTAATTTATCACCTCCTCAAAGCAGATTCTTAGAACTAGTTCTAGGAAACATAATGTTTCTCTCTCTCTACAGTTGTGCGGTAGAGGCACATCTCCCTTGTTTCTATCTTGGTCTCTCATGTTGTTCATTATAAAAGTGTACATTTTAAAGCCTTGGTTCTAGAACTCTTCATTATTAGCATTACAAGCAAAATAGGCCTGCCTGTAAGAGCTTGGTTTCAATGGCCAGAATGGACAAAGGATTCAAGGTATTTACTGAATTTCAGTGAATAAAGGAGCATAAGTCATGAATCTTCCATATTCTCTCAGGTCTATATAGGGAAAAGCATTAAGATTTTACATATTTTTATTTTTAAGTTCCATATGTATTATAATTTTAACACAAACAGGATGCCCTACTACAAAGATCAGAATTTAACAATCAGCTATGTTAGTCTAAACTCAGCAACTTCGATTTTACTAAGCTCAGAATATGGCAGGGACCAGGAGTTGTCTCTGGTACTAGATCTCTACACAGAGTACATGACCACCAAGATAGATTATTTCCCAGTCTTCCAGTAACTTCTGGATAATAAGGTCTGAGCAGAATGAAACGTGTAAAATGTGCCCAGCCAGTGTGGCTCAGTGGTTGAGCATCAACCTATGAACCAGGTCATGGTTTGATTCTCAGTGAGGTCACATGCCCAGGTTGCAGGCTCGATCTCCCAGGAGGATCCATGCAGGAAGCAGCCGATCAATGATTCTCTTTCATTATTGGTGTTTTTCTCTCTCTCTCTGCCTCTCCCTTCCTCTCTAAAATAAATTTTAAAAAAAATTTTTTAAGGAAGAAGTGTGCTCCTTGGACTATATGTCCTCTTTCCCACTGACTAGAACATAGTAAGCCATCTCTAATCCTGTAAACAATGGACGCAGCCTAGGAATAACAAAGAGACAAGACAGAAGATGAAGGATCCTAGGTGGAGCCATCATATCACACTCAAGTTGTAACAAGACAGAAAAGAAACTCCTGTGTGGTTAAATCCACTGTTAATTCAGGTCACTGTTACAGCAATTGGATCAATAACCTACTTAGTACAATGGGCTACTTAAAATCATCCTGATGTATGAGACCTGAGTTTTTCCCTGGCTTTGTACTGCTGGCTTCTTTTACTAGTAGTAGTTAAGCCATGCAAGATGCACAAGCATGAGGGTAGTGTTCTAAGGTACAATTTATCTATGTACGGTTTTTTTCTTTCCTGCTGTTTTATAAATACTTGCATTACACTTGTGACTGACAACCTTGGTTTGAACTCCTGGAAATCTAGTACTTTCCCATAATGGTGGCTTACAGGTAGTTGAATAGGGATGTTTTAGCAGCAAGCACTTTCCTTTAGGACAATGCTCTTAGTAAAATATTAAGTAAAAAAAATCTCTGGCTATAAAATTGTATGTGCAACATTTAAAAAGCAAGGAAGTCCAGAAAGGTTCAGGAACTGGACAGACCAGACACCTTTATGGGAGGAGGGTTCAGGGATGCCTGAAAAACAACGTGCTTGGTTGAAAGTCTGTGTGAGAGCAGCTAGATCCCCTTCCTGAGAAACAGTGCTCAGTGATCTCACTTTCACCACACACCTCTGCTGCCTTCTTCAAAAGTCTGGCCCTTACTTAGAACGAAAGTTCTTATTTATTTCTCCAATACCACTTCCAGATCATCAACCGTTATTCTTTGTCTGCTCATCCTTGGAGGTCCGGGCCATCCATGTACACCACCTTCTCCAAGACATCGCCACTGGAATTTATGTTGACTTATCTTCTAAAACACCATCCAAGGTGGGGTAAGTTACCAAGAGAAACATGGCTTTGAAGTCAGACTGACTAAAGTTTTTATCTCCATGGTGATACCTTGGACAACTTACTTCCTGTGTTTCCTCAAGAAAAAACAACCTCCTTGGATTGTTGTCAGCTTTAGGTAGGCATCTACAAAACTACACAGCATAGAGCCTAATTTAAGGAAGGTGCTCAAAACATAGCTTCCATGATTATGTCTATGACTGGTATCCTTACCCACCAAACAGTGACCTTTCTGACAATAGGGACTTATTATTCATCTTTGGATCTCAATGCCTCAAAAAGCTCTTGGGCTATAATAAGAATTTAAAATACTTTGCTGAATGAATGAATCCTCTCTTCTTCATCCTTAAATAGCTTACTTTATCATCTCTTCAGCAGCTTCACACACTCTCTTTCCAGTGTATTCATCTTTTCCTTCTAGAAGCATGAGAAGTTTCTGATATCCTGTAATATAACTGGATTGAATTTGCTGCCAATTCTAATACTTTTACTAAAATACTTTTTAAAAAGTAAACTTTTTATTGAAATATATCATACAACGTGTAAGTCATAAATATACAGCTTGACTTTTCATAAAATGGACATATCCATATAATTATCAGCGAGATAAAGAAACAGAACATTAATCCCTTTTGGTCACTGCTTCCCTCCAAAGGTAATCACTATCCTAACTTCTAACACCATAGATTAGTTTTGCTGTTTTTGAACATTGTAGTAATGAAATCATGCAGTATGTAGTCTCTTGTGTCTGGCTTCTTTGATAAACATTACTTTTATGAGATTCATTCATATTGTAGTGTATCGTCAGAGGTTGTTCTTTCCCATTGCCATATAGTATTGTATGAATTTATTCATTCTTCTGTTGATGGTATTTGGATAGTTTCTAATTGGTGTCCATTACAAGTACTTTTGCTATAAACACATTGAGCATCTTTTGGTGCAAATATGAAGCTTCATCATGGGTATATTTCTAGAAGTGGAATGCTGGGTCATAGAGGTATACCAGTGTCTAGCTTTGGCAGATACTGCCAAACACTTTTGCAAAGTGATTATAATTCTTACAAGCAGCAATTAATTTCAAAAAAAATTCCAGTTTGATATTTGTTTTGTAGTTAGACTATTTCAATTAATATTTAATATAATTACTGATGCATTTGTGTTTATAACTACCATGTTACTATTTGTTTTCTATTTGTCCTACTTGTTTTATGTTCCTTCCCCCCTTTTGTGTGTTTTTTTTATTACTAAATATTTTTAAATTCCATTTTTTCTTTTAGCTTATTAAATAAATTTTCTTTAATTTTATTTCTGTAGTGGGAACCCTGAAAATTTCAACATGCCACCTTACCTAAATTTTATTAGTACCTAAAACAAGTTAGTACTTTTACCACTTCCTAGACAATGCTAGGATCTTATAATATTTTAATTTCATGGACCTCCCTTCCTTTGTGTTATTGTTTTATTACTATTTTGCATGGTCAATGTTCCTTTAGATTTAAACACATATATACCTACTCTGTTGTTCTTCATTCCTTCTTACATTTCTGTGTTACTAAATGTCTCTAAACTACCTTCATGTTTGAAGGATATTTTTGCAAATTCAGAATTCTAGAATGGCAGCTTAATTGTCATTTATAGTAAGAAGTAACTTTATTGTTTTGACTTTGATCATTCCTATTGAGAAATTCAGTTGGTCCAACTGTGGCTCTTTCTGGCTGCTTTCAAGATTTTCTTTGTCTTTAGCATTTGACAGTGATATGCCTAGTTGTTTTATTTAATCCTGCTAATAAATCAATGTACTTCTTGAATCTGTAGCTTATTTTCATTGGTCACTTTTTGGAAAATTCTTGGCTATTATCACTTCAAATAATACTTTCACTCCATTTTCTCCCTCCTCCCTTTCTGGGACTTACATTACACATGTATTACACTTTTTACCATGTCCCATATGTTCTCTTTGCCCTTTTACATATTTTTAATACTTGTGGCTCACTATGCTTTATATACTCTTGTTCTTTCTGGTTTACTAATCTGCTCTTCAGTTTTAACAAAAATGCTGTGAAACCCATCTACTGAGTTCCTAATGTCAGTGACTTCCTAGATACAGAATTTCAATCTGTTTATATTTTTATAGATTCTGGATCTCTGGTGAAAATCTCAATCTTATTATCTGCATCCTTGAACTTATTTCAGTTATTTTTAAACCCGTTTCTGATAACTCTGATTCCTGAGTCACTTATTGGTGTCTTTTTATTTTCTTCTCTCTTTTGGCCTGTGCCTTGTTATGCCTGGCAGTTTATTTATTTAAAATAAATACCAGAAACTGTGTAAAAAAAAATTGAAGAGACTCCTGGTGATGATATTCTCCTCTACAAAGGAATCTGGTAGGCTGCTCAAGTATGAAGATTACCTTAATACAATCAGGGAGTGAGTTGAATTGAGGAGGTGCAATCGCCTTTATGAAGCCCAATGTCCACGGGTCTCAGTTGAAAACCTGGATTTTATCTAGATTCCCTCCTCTTTGTCAAGTTAAAACTCAAATTTTTGTCTCCTTAGACACCACGAGACTGTCAACAACTATGCTCTACTTTTAGCTGCTTTAAATTTTGACAGTTCTCCTAAGGGGAAAGTAGTGCATAATATTGAGCTCATCTCTACTGCTTAGCAGTTCTCTGAGATGCAAATTCGATTCTTATGTGATTTTATCCAAGTTTTCTAGTTGTTCTTAGTGGCAGCATTAATCTCGCACTCTATTACAGTCAGGAGCAGAATTCTCATTTTTACACTTTTGGAACAAGTTGTCAATAACTGTCCATCTAACAATCATCCTTCCAACAAACATTTGCTGAGTAACTCCTATGTGTCAGCTAGAATGGGCAGTGCTCAGGGGTAAGGAGAAAGGGCTATAAAGAGGAATGAGTCCCACAAAGTGTTTAGTCTGACGGGAGAGTCAGACATATAAATATGACATATATTACAAGTGTATGATAGGCAAAAATGCATAAAACTATTAAAGAATGAATAAATCATGTAAAGAATAAGGGACATTTTAGAAAGGAGGCAATATTGGAGCTATGACTCACAGGATAAATGAGTTTGCTGTGCAAAAAAAGAAAAAGTGAAAGAAAAAACACACATTCCAGCACAATGCCAGGCACCTAGTAACTAGGAAGGAGTCAAATATTCTTTGACTGAATAAACTAGGCAGGTCTCTCCCTCCTCCCCCTTCTCCCACCAGATAATAGTTTCTATATTAGGACAAAATAAAGAAAACAGTCATTTCCAGATGAAACTCAAATAGAAAGTCACAGGGCAGATATTATGAATTGCAAACTTTGATTTTTATTCTTCTATTTTTTCCTGTTTCCTTTTGCTGTGTTTTCTTAAGCCTTATGGAATTTTTAAAAAATGGAAATGGGAACAGACTCCATTACAACATTTATAGTAATGACACCTAAAACACCTTTATAAATCACTGGAAGTTCTGGAACCACAGACTGACAAATGCTCTTTTGTTTTATTTCTAGTCAAAGCTACGCATGGTATTTCCTATTGGTAATAAAAAACTCAAGAATATTCAAAAAACAAAATAAATGAAAAAATATAAAAAATCAATAGATTAAAAATACTGTTTACATGAAATAAAGCATGTCTATTAAGTACACAAAAATATCTTTGATACCAATTACCTTTGTACATTTGTAGTTCTTATGCTTTATAAATTACTAGAAGCCCAGTGCATGAATTTGAGCACGGGTGGGGTCCCCCGGCCTGGCTGATGATCAGGGCCGATCAGGGCCAGCCGGGCGGGAAGCAGGGGACCGCGGGAGGTTGGCTGTGGGAGCACAGTGACCACCAGGGGGCAGCTCCTGCATTGAGCATCTGCCCCCTGGTGGTCAATGTGCATCATAGCGACCGGTCGTTCGGTCGACCAGGTGTAATGGTCACTTAGGCTTTTATATATATGTAGATAATGAACTCTGATATGTAAAGCACCCACTGATTAAAGTATATTCCTACTTCAGTGGCAGCTCATGTATCAATTCTCCATGAAGCACCCAACCCTCTCTTTCCTGTAACCTGTGACTCCTCGGAACTTCTACAGGACTTTGCGCTACACAATGTGTGAGAGGCCCTTTCTGGTGGCAAGGATAACCCCAAATGACAGAGATCTAGTGATAGGAAAACTGAAGCTCCCATCTCAGCAGTCAAATGGGCCTTGGAGGGTTCTGACACCAGGTCCCTGCCTTGGCGTCTGCCTCACTGAGGGCAGTCAGCCTTTGGTTGTGGGTTCAATCCCATCAGGGCACACACAAGAATCAACCACTGCATGCATAAATAAGTGGAACAACAAATCGATGTTTCTCTCTCTCCCCCTTCCTCACACTAAAATTAATAAATAAATAACTTTTTAAAAAGGAGTTATATTACCTTTTGATGACCTACATCCACACTCATATGGCACTGATCAAATCCTGTATGCTAGTTATCTGATATTGATCCTATTTTCTCAATTGGACTGTGAACTGCATGACAACAGAGACCATGCCTTAAATTTAACTCCCCCGCCATAACCATCATAGTGTCTTGTACATAACACGAGATAGCATGCAGAAAAGTGGGCAGTGCAGCATTCTGACTCAGCATATCAGGCTACGGATAAAAGCCTGGCTCTGACTACATGATCTTGGCTATATGTAACCACCTGCTGATGCCCCAAGTTCCTTATTTGTAAAATGGGGATGAGACCAGTACCGATCTCAGGAGGTTGTTGTGCGAAAATTGCTCGGGGGGCTACAGATTCCACAGTGAACAAAAAGGAAAGAATTCCTGCTATTTGGAGCTCATATTCTAGTTGAGGCAGATACACAGAGACAGAGTAAGTAAATAAAATAATATGTAGGAGGTGTTTTATTTTATTTTAATTGTTAAAAAGAAATTAAACTTTACAAAGTTTAGAAATTAAACCTTTACAAGGTTTGGTTGCAATCGTAGAAAGGTGTCTGAGAAAGGTCTTATTATAAAGATGACCTATAATAAGTGATCTGAATGAGCTGAAGGAAAAGCCATGTGGATATCTAGGTCAGAGAGAGGGAATAGCAAAGATTCGCTCTGAGTTGGGAGTGAATATGATGATGATAATGGTAATTATAGCAAATCAAAGAACGTTGTTGAGCAATTAAATAAGCAATACATGATAAGGCCAAAGAGAGAGAGAGAAAAAAAACAACTATAGGCAAGAAAATGTAAAAACTGTTGATTCACTTCCTCAGACCTCTCAATTGCCTTCTCTGTAGGCTCATTTCAGCATTAGCAGAAACTCCAGCTAGCTGATTCAGCACAGAACCCTTCTTGCCATGCTCCAGATCAGAGTGTCTGCCCAGGAACAAGCTTTGCGCATTGCTCAAGCGATGAAATTTTACTTTGAGAAGAATAATGTTCGAGTAAAGACTGGATACCTCCCGTGAGGCAAGTCGGTGAGATTCCTAGACTTCATGAGCAGAAGGCTAAACTAAGACTTTTTCAATGTTAACCATCCTTGCTATAATCTTGCCTCCCTAAAATATTGTCATATGTTTTCAGGTTCTATAAATATTTTCTATAAAATATCCTATATAATAAAAGGCTAATATGCAAATAGACCAAACGGCTCAACAACAGGAACAACTGAACAACTGGTCACTATGATGTGCGCTGACCCCCAGGGGGCGTGTGCAGAACATGGTGGGCATTGGCCACAGCGGGATGGTGGAGCAGGTGAGTGGGGGCGCCAGACCAAGGCGGGATGCTGGTCGCTGTCATGGGGCGAGCCTCTGGTGGTTACTGAAAATTCTTTGCTTTCGAGTACCTCGGTTCCCGCCTGTGTTGACCTATGAACTGGCAGGTCATAGTTCGATTCTCAGTCAGGGCACATGTCTGGGTTTGCTAGATTGATCCCCAGTAGGGGGCATGCAGGAGACAGCCAATCAATGATTCTCTCTCATCAATGATGTTTCTCTCTCTCTCATCATTGAGGTTTCTCTCTCTCCCTCCCCCTTCCTCTCTGAAATCAATATAAATATATTTTAAAAAATAATACACCTAAACCAGTCTTTATAGATTTTGTAACTTTATAATTCTATTGATTTAACTAGTGCAGAATTTTAGGAGCCTGATGAGAAATTTAAAAGCTTGTACTTAATGTAACTCCAAATGTTTCTGTATAGTTTCTCTGCCTAAAATTACCTTCTACTGAAAGAAGAAAATGGCATATCCACAAGAATATTGTGCATTACTGGCGAGCTGCCATAGAACTCTCTGTTCTCTTATGATTTCTTTTTTTAAACAATCAGGCACAGAATAAGAGGAAGTGACCCTTGGGACATACTTGTTCTGAGTGTTAACAAAGGAAAGGCAAAGATTATATATATTTTTTCTTTGTCAATAGTAAGACCTTTGCTCCTCTCCCATTAAGATATGAGTTGCAGTCACTTACCGTCCAACAAGGGCAACTGTGGCAGAGACAGAGGAGGAAGAAGAGCCCTTTATCCCCTTTATTGTGTAAGGAGGAGGGAGTGGCTGCTCCAAGTCCCTGACTAATCCAGAGCCCAGTATGCTGGACTGCAAGATCTCCCTGAATCTCAAGGAAATCCAGCCTGACACTCCATCTCCTCTCAACACCACCCTTACCACCTAGCCTCCAAGGTGCCCATCTCCGCCTTGTCCCCTCATGTGCCTTCTTGGAAGAGTTGTCATGATATTTATTCATTATATGGGGATACCAGTCAGTGTTACTCTGCACCTACTGGGCATCACTAGCCCATTTTCTTAGAGAATCAGTTTTAAGATTTACCTTCAAAATCTAAAATAACCCACAAAAGGAATGAAATATTTGATATGTGTTATAAAAATTGTCAATAACACTGTTGCAAAACTAGTTTTTAACACATGAGCACATTTATAAAAGCTTCTCAATAACGAAAGAAGTCCTGAGATAATATCTAGTTGCAATTTCTCTTTTTCATTGGAAGAAAAATAAACATTTATTAACATTTCAAATACAAAAACTGTGTGAAATAATTCCCCTTGAAACATAACTGCACCTTCCACAGGGTCATAAAAAGTCACATCAATAGATTAAGATGATTTAAAGCTATAAATTCAACTATGAGATGAGTTCATAGCAGAGGTAAAATAATTTGGAAGAAATTACAATCCCATTAACCCCCCTACTTTTTAAACCATTTATCTAAAAAAAATTTTTATTATAAATTAGAAAAAAGTACAGAGACATAAATCAAAACAAAATAAGACCCCACGAGATAGTAAAGTCTCTGCTATTATGGAGCTTCCTCCTAGTAAGGGGAGTGACAAGCAAGAAAACAGTGAATAAGCAAGAATGGGGAGGAAAAGGAGACATCTATAATACTTTCAACAATAAAGACAACTTTTTGTTTTATTATTTTATTACTCAAATTTTTTCCGGTTTAAAGTATTACAGGAGTCTCCTTTTTCCCCCATTGACCTCTCCCCGGCCTCTCCTCCCCCCCCCCCCCCAAGTACATGCCTTCACCCCCCTACTGTCTGTTTCCATTAATTATGCCCATATGCATGCATACAAGTCCTTTGATTGATCTCATTTTTTAAAAAACAAGATGTATTCACATAGTATTAAGTGTTTGAAGAAGATAAACATGGGGATATGACAAAGAATGTGGGGTGTTCAGGGAAGACCTGAGGAGGTGAACAGATATGAATGATGTGAGTTAGGGCCACTATGCCAACTGGGAAAGGCGAGGCTGGTCTGGGTGGAAGAAACAGCAGGTGCTTCAGTCCCAGGAGGTCAGTGTGGATACACAGAATGGCAGGAAGGGTGGTAAGAGATGACAGGAGCACCTCACCTAGGGCTTGAAGGATAGGGCAATTCAAAATTAGTAACCTACATCTTTACAAATTAGTGTTTTTATATTCTTTGGGTAAATACCCAGAGAGGAGTTGCTGGATCTTATGGTTGTTCTATTCTTAATTTTTAAAGGAACCTCCATACTGTTTTCCATAGTGGCTGTACCAGTTTACATCTCCACCAACAGTGCAACAGGGTTCCCTTTTCTCCATATCCACACCAACATGGATTATTTTTGTCTTTGATAATAGCTATCCGAATAGGTAAGAATGGCTTTTGATTTGCATTTCCCTAATAACTAGTGATGTTGAACATCTTTTCATAGATCTGTTTGCCATCTATATGTCTGGGGAAAAAAGTCTATTCATTCTGCTCATTTTTAAATCTAATTGTTTTTTGTTGTTATTGAGCTGCATGAGTTCTCTGCAGCATTGTTTACAATAACTAAGATGTAAAAACCCTGTTGTCTGTGTCCATTGATTAGGCTTATATGCATGCATCTAAGTCCTTTGGTTGATCTCTCCCCCTTACCCCACTCTCCTCTACCTTCTCTGAGGTTTGATGTTCTGATTGATGTTTCTCTGTCTCTGGATCTATTTTTGTTCATCAGCTTATGTTGTTCATTATATTCCACAAATGAGTGAGATCATGTGATATTTATCTTTCTCTGCCTGGCTTATTTCACTTAGCATAATGCTCCCCATCTCCATCCATGTTGTTGCAAATGGTAAGAATTCCTTCTTTTTTTACTGCAGCGTAGTATTCCATTGTGTAGATGTACCACAGTTTTTTAATCCACTCATCTGCTGATGGACACTTAGGCTGTTTGCAAATATTAGCTATGGTAAATTGTGCTGCTATGAACATAGGGGTGCATATATCCTTTCTGATTGGTGTTTCTAGTTTCTTGGGATATATTCCTAGAAGTGGGATGACTGGGTCAAATGGGAGTTCCATTTCCAGTTTTTTGAGGAAACTCCATACTGTTCTCCACAGTGGCTGCACCAGTCTGCATTCCCACCAGCAGTGCACGCATCCTCGCCAGCACTTGTCATTTGTTGACTTGTTGATGATAGCCATTCTGACAGGTGTGAGATGGTACCGCATTGTTGTTTTGATTTGCATCTTTCTGATGATTAGTGACTTTGAGCAGGTTTTCATATGTCTCTTGGCTTTCCTTCTGTCTAAGAGAATTTTTTGACTAGCCTGAAGTATGAAGGCATGGCCACCCAGAGGGTGGGTTACCCGGGCATTTAGATGTTACTGGCAAATGTCATAAGGGCATGCTTAAGGTGGGCTCAAACAGCTCCTCTTCACAGATCTCCAGTCCAGCCCTGTCTTGGGAAAAGTGAATGTGCAGTCTGAGCAGTGAGAACATCAGCACAAATTGTTTCTGCTCCTTCACGGGCATCAGACGACATGACTGGTGGAATGCTGGTGGACAAAAGGTTTCAGGGAAGGAGCTTCCGGTTTTTAAGCAAGTTATGAGCTGCTGACTCTCCTGCTGCCTCCATCACTGAGATCCTTTAAAATATTCCTGCCTGTCAGCAGGCTTCCAGCAAGAACTTATAAAATGGCAATGAAATTCAGGGAGGAGGAGGGGAGGGGTGTCACACTCTTGCATAATCATTTAACTCAAACCCACACAAGTATTCACCGAGTTCTTGTTTACTTTGCTCTGTAATTCCTGGAATTGTTCCTTCTGTAGTGCTTGGGGATGGAAGTCTTTCCCCAGAGTTTACCCCAGCCACATTTTTGACATGCTTGCACAGTAAATTTGTTTAAAAAACAAACAAACAACCAAAAAAACACAAAACCACATGTTCAACAGAATTGTATTTTCCTCAGGAGTCATTTAGGAAATGACTAACGTGTAATTTTTCATCTGTCACACAACAGCAGTCCACACTTAACGATCTTTAAATCACACGACCTAAGTGAAATCCAAGCTTAGGCTGCTCTTGTCCCCCTAGGATCCAAGGGTTATCTGGCTGAACTGTTTTCCTGTTTCAACAACTGGAACACCAACCAACTGGGCAAACAACGCGGTGAGCAAATGAGGGCCTGCTTCCTCCCACCCCCGCCATCCAGCCCCGCTGCGCACAGCTGGGGAAATCTCGGCGGCCAACTTCCCCGCTTCCCATTTCAGCCCCAAGTGGCGCTGAAACTATTCTCGTCGCGTACTCTACGTCCCTCTGCGCTCCAGCCACCTAGCCCCCCTTTGGGGTTCCCCTCGCTCCGAGTGGGGTCTGCGTTGAGGCTTGCACTTCGTCGGAAGGGAGAGGGTACTCTCGGAAGCTCGGCGACCCCTTCCCCCGGGCGCCCTCCTGGAACCCACTGAACCTGGCCTGGAGGGTAGTGGGGGGATGACCCACACCTGGCCCCGCGAGGGCGCACGGGGTGGGCGCGCAGGTGAGGTAGAGAGACCCGGGCGGGCCGCAGCCCCGCGGGCCGCCCAGGGACGGGTAGGAGATGGATGGTGGCGAGTCTCAGCTGGGCCGGGGGTGAGGAGGGGGTATCGCAGGGGGTGGGGGCGACTTACCCGCGACAGCGGTGGCGGCGAGGCCCAGCAGCGGCAGCAGGACGGCGGGCAGCGCGGCCCCGGGCATGACTGTGGGTGCGGGCGCCCAGCGGCGCGTCTCGGAAATGCGGGGCGGCCCGACCCCTCCCACCCAGCGGCCCGCGGAGGGCGGGGGCCGGGCTCGCCCAACCCGCGGCGAGATCCGCGCGATGCCCGCTGGACCGGCTTTCTAAAGCAATTTTTAAAACTTTTCATTTGAATCGAATTAATTTCAGACTCTCAAAAATCTTGCAAAAACCGTACAAAAAAATGTGTCGCCCTTCAGCCAGCTTCTCTAAATATTAACATCCTATATAATGCCAGTGCCATAATCAAAGCCAAGAAAGAACGCTGGTAGAATTTCATCGATTGTCTAATGTTTTTTTAAAAAATATATTTTTATTGATTTCAGAGAGGCAGGAAGAGGGAGAGAGAGATAGAAACACCCACTATGAGAGAGAATCATGGATCGGCTGCCTCCTGCAAGTCCCCCACTGGGGATTCAGCCCACAACCCAGGCACGTGCCCTTGACCGGAATGAACCTGGGACCTTTCAGTTCGCAGGCTGACGCTGTATCCACTGAGCCAAAACAGCCAGGGCTCTCTAATGTTCTTTTTCTGTTTTCAAATCCAGTCCAGGATCATTCGTTGCACAGACGTGTTATGTCCCCTTGGTCTCCTTTAATAGGGAACAGCTCCTCTGTTATTCTTTTTTCTCTTTCCAGGTTTTAAAACGTTTTATTTGCATACTAAAATTCCAGTAATTAAAATCATTTTAAAAACAACAACAACAACAAAAATGGCACTCTGATTAAATTGCATCTTGCAGCTTGCAGGACACATTGGACCAGCTTGGTTTTTACTCTAGATTTCACTGTCGTCCCACCCAGCTTCTTCTTTCACCAACATCAGCAACATGCAAGCTGTTTTCCTTCCCTGCCAGCCAGCCACGCAGGTGGGAGAGGCAGGCACGGCCTTAGTTGTCAGCAGTTCTCTGATGTGAAAAGAGGCAGCGCAGGCATTTAAACTGACCCAACATCGTTGCACCTTACAAAGGTAAACAGCTGAAAGAAGTAAAATAAGAGGCCAACGCTTGTGGAATGTACAGTGCATTTTGGCGGTGCCTCGTTACAATTTGCCTGCTTGCTTCTCCTGTTCAATCGTTTCTTTGGATTTTCCCCTTACATTTCTGTCTTCTTTAATTTTGATTTATAGATTTTCTCAATCTCTGCCACATCGAGAAGAGTCCACGCTGCTCAGAGACTGCCTCTGTTAGTCTTTGTGTTTCATCACGTCCACAAGTTTAAAAAGTACTGGCCAGTTGTTTTGTAGAATGTACTCAGGTCCCGTTTGTCTGCTGTTTCCTCCTGAGGGAGATTGGGAGAACGGGATTCAGGCTGTTCTCTTTTCGGCAACGGTACCACAAAAGTGGTGTGCATTGCCCAGGAGGGACAGGTGTTAGTGTCTCACATCACTGTTGCTGTGACCTGGGATCGATTGGTTAAGGTGGTGTCTGCCAGGTTTCTCTTGGGATCTCCTGGCCAGAAACCTCCTCAAAGGCTCCTCCTGGTAGACTCTGTCCCTCAGATAACTTTTCTCTGCCACCAGAGTCTGGATTAAAGTTCTTTAATCTATGTTTGCACAGCCCTTGGAAGAAACCAACCCTGTCGATACCTTGATCCTGAACGTCTGGCTTCCAGAACTATAAGACAATAAATTTCTGTTGTTTTAGCCAAAACAAACAACAACAACAACATAACTGTGCTCGCTTTGATGTATGTGTAAACTAGGCAACTATAACCAGAATGGTGAAGGCCTCTGGAACTAGACAACGCAATGCTCAAGCCAGGGCCAGCTGGGCTGCTTCTTTAAGCCCTGACAGAGCCTTGTGTCATCAGCAAAAGAGTCCTGCAAAATCAAGTCTGAAACCAACAATAAAAATACAACTAAATTAAAAAGGTACAAATGATATGAACAGACTCCCCACCAAAGAAGATATATAGGTAGCAAATAAGCATCTGAAAATACATTAACAGCATATATCACCACAGAATTGCAAATTAAGACAAAAATGGGATACCACTATACACATATTACAGTGACCAAAATCTGGAACACTGACAACACGAAATGGCAGTGAGGATGTAGAGCAAGAGGAACTCCCATTCATGGCTGGTGGGAATGCAAAGCGGTACAGACGCTTTGGAGACAGTTCTGTAGCTTCTTACAAAACTAAATATACTTTTACTGTGGGTGCAGCAACTGTGCTTCTTAGTATTTACACAAACAAGTTGAAAGCTTACATACACACAAAAACCTACACACACATGTTTATAGCAGCTTTATTCAGAATTGCTCAAACCAGAAGACAACCAAGATGTCCTTCAATAAGTGAATGAATAAACGAAGTGTGGTACATCCATACAATGTAATTTTATTCAGTGCTTAAAAGAAATGAGCTAAAAGAGGCGGGGCTTAACAGCAGCCCCCACAGAGGCCAGGAGAGAAAGAAAAGCCTGGCTGCTGGCGAAGATCAGAAAGAAAGAGGGAGAGAAAGAGAGAGGAGGAGTGAAGGGAAGAAAAATGGCGGCAGAATAGACAGACGGGTCCAGAGCCTTGTTCTGGAGCAGAAAGAAGAACAGCTGAAGGTCGCATGGGGAGTATTTGTTGGCGAGTGAAGGGACAGCTATACTCCAGGAGAAGGTGGGGGACTGCTGAACAGGGTTCCCCAGAAGAGGCAGCCCCCACTGCTGCTGGGTCCCCTCCCAGAGCTACGGGCTCGGACACGGAGACCTCGCCATCTTGAAGGGGAAAGTGGAGGTTATAGGAAGCTTGAAAATATACAACTGCGGCAACCACCGAACAGCTGCGAGCCCCAGAACACCGGTCTCCAATTGGCGCAAACATGCGGATTCAGAGGAGCTCCACATTCCACCAGAAAAGTCAGATTTCACCTGGGATAAGGTGAGGTCTCTGGTCCCGGCGGGAGAGAGAAACGCGCGAGCAATGTGGGAGCTGGAGGACCAGGGAAGTCTGTGCCTAGAAACTCCATGGCTGTTGGGGCTGGCATGATCCGTGAATGTGGAAGAGGGTCCTCAGAGCTGCTAACAGAAGGGATCTATAAAAAGCAACCCATTTTGATCTGATGTGCAGGGACAGCTTAAAAATTTTAAAAGTGTGCCAGCTGCTTAGACCCAAGGGGGAAAGGGGGACTGCACAGACTTGCCTGCAGCCCCGCTGTTCGCACACTTGGGCTTTTTTCTCTTCAAATCCTTGTTTCTGATTACCAAGCACAATACATAGGATCACCCAGTTGGAGACACCCTGGGAGACTGCAGGGGAAAGTTGTTTTACTGGAACCTGGGGATTGGAGTGGGGAGTGACCATCAGAGAGCCAGCTCTGGGGCAGCCCACTCCCACAAAACGGTATTGAGTGGCACCGGGAAAGCAGGATCTAAGCACAGGCTAGAGAGGCCATATAGACCCAGAAGTCAATCCAGAAACACTGCCACCCAGGGGCTGAATCACAAATTGACTCTTGTGTAATCAAAAATAACGGAATACAAGAAATTAAGACACCACCTGCTTAAAAATCAGGACTGGCTTACAACTGAGGAGCAGTGGAATGCAGGGAACTGCAATACTGTCCTGACTGGGAAACAGGCATGCCAAACAGAACAGTAGAGGAAGTGAATGACCTTCACTACCGCACATTTTATTTTTTATTTTTTTCATCTTTTACTTAAGAAACTAATTTTTTTCTTTTTTCCTCATTTGATTTTACCTTTTTAATTATTACATTTTTATTTTCAATCAGTATTATTACTACTACTATTTTACCTTTTTTATTTAAAGTGTCATTTTATTTTCTCTTTATTTTACTTTGGGATTAGTGTTCTATATTCTATTTTCATCTTTCCTTTAGCATCGTTTTACTCTATCTCAACTCTACCTTTATGCCATCACTCTCTTCCTAATTTTTCCCCTTTTGGTATTTCTCTTACCCTTTTCCTGCTTTAGATTTTCCCTATTCTTTCTGTTTACCCCCTGTTAAAATTTCACCCTACTTATATATCTAATTTCCAATCCCCTGCTCCAAGTCCATACACACCTCTCTCTTCTCTGTCTTACGTATCCAAAAAATTGTTTTTCTCTCTGTCCTTATGTTGTTGTTTGCTTGAATGTTGATTATATTGATTCTTTATGCTTTTTTGTGAGATTGTTTTGCTTATTATTTTTTGTTTGGTTTTTGGTTTGCTTTGTTTTTGTTTGGTTTTTGCTTCTGTTTTCTCTTGCCTCACTTGATATTAGTTGTTGTTTGTAGTTTGTATTAATCTCCAGGTACTTGTTGCTGGCATTTTCTGGGATTAGTGGCTGTTCTATTGGAGTTTTCTCCCCATATATATAGTTTGTTCCCCTTTTCGTTCTTAGTCTCATTCTTTTCTCTCTTACTTTTTCCCCCCTTTTCCCAATTTCATTTTGGCACTCCTTTTTATTTCTTTTTCTTTTTCTTTTTCTCTTCTTCTTTCTCTCCTAAACCCTAATTTGCTGTTCCTCTGGTGGTCACCTTTATTGGGGGTTATTAATATCGTGAATACATTTCTGTTCAGTGCCTGGTGTGTTGTACCTGGTTGTGTTGTATTTTGTGCCTTTAAATCAACACAGGAGAGAGAGAGAACTACATAACCAGACATCCGGAGAAGAGAGACCAAGGGGAGACAAAGAAACAGCCCGCATATGAAAGAAAAGCAGGCATCACCAGAAAAGGAAGTAAATAAAATGGAGGCAAGCAACCTGTCAGAGAAATAATTCAGAGAAATGGTCATAAGGTGGCTGAAAAGAATGGAAGACAAATTCGACAATATGAGTAAGAACCAAAAGGAAATGAAGAAGAACCAAGAAGAAACGAAAAATGACATTGCTACTGTAAAGAACTCAATAGAAAGCACCAAGAGTAGACTAGAAGAAGCAGAGGACTGCATCAGTGAGCTAGAAGACAAGGTGGGGGAAAAATACCCAAGTAGAGCAGCTTCTAGAAAAAAAAATTAAAAAGCAGGAGGAGAGCCTAAGGGAACTTTGGGACAACACAAAACAAAACAACATCCACATAATAAGGGTTCCAGAAGGAGAAGAAACGGAGCAAGGAATAGAAAACCTGTTTGAAGAAATAATGACAGAACACTTCCCTGATATAGGGAAGAAAAAACCCACACAAATCCAAGAAGCTCACAGAGTCCCAAGCAAAATGAACCCCAAAAGACTGATGCCAAGGCACATTAAAATTAAATTGGCAAACACCAATGACAAAGTAAGAATCTTAAAAGCGGCCATAGAGAGACAGAAAGTTACATACAAAGGAGCCCCCATTAGATTAGCAACTGATTTCTCAACAGAAACTCATCAGGCCAGAAGGGAATGGAATGAAATATACAAAGTCATGCAAAGGAAGAGTCTAATCCAAAAATATTGTACCCAGCAAGGCTATCAATCAAAATTGAAGGTGAAATCAGGAGCTTCACAGACAAAAAAAGGAATAAGAGAATTTATTACCACCAAACCAGCAATGCAAGAAATGCTAAAGGGTCTGCTATAAAAAAAAGAAATAAGAAGCGAAGAAGGAACACAGGGGTAAAGAATAAAAATGGTGACAAATAAGTACCTATCAATAATAACTTTAAATGTAAGTGGATTAAATGCCCCAATCAAAAGACATAGGGTAACGGATTGGATAAGAAAACACGACCCATATATCTGCTGTCTACAAGAAACCCACCTCAGAAAAAAAGACGTGCACAGACTGAGGGTGAAGGGATGGAAAAAGGTTTTCCAAGTGAATGGAAATGGAAAAAAAAGCCGGGGTAGCAATACTTATGTCTGACAAATTAGATCTCAAAGTGAAGGACATAACAAGAGATAAGGAAGGCCACTTCATAATACTAAAGGGAGCAATCCAACAAGAAGAAATAACTCTGGTAAACATATATGCACCCAATACAGGAGCACCCAAATACATAAAAAATACTCCTGGAGGATATCAAGGGAGAGATCGACAGCAATACAATCATAGTAAGGAGACTTTAATACCCCACTAACACCACTGGATAAATCCTCTAAACAAAAAATCAAGCAAAGAAACAACAATCCTAAATGACTCACTAGACCAGATGACATCTTCAGAACATTTCACCCCAAAGCCACAGAATATACATTCTTCTCAATTGCACATGGGTCATTTTCAAAGATAGACCATATGCTGGGACATAGGCAAACTCTCTTTAAATTCAAGAAGATAAAAATCACATCAAGCATCTTCTCAGATCACAGTGGTATAAAACTGGAAATCAACTACAATAAAAACAATCCAAAAAAATCAAACACATGGAAACTAAATAGTATGCTATTAAACAATGACTGGGTTACCAGAGAGATCAAAGAAGAAATAAAAAACACCATGGCAACAAACAACAATGAAAACACAACAATCCAATACCTATGGGACACAGCAAAAGCAGTCTTGAGAGGGAAGGTCATAGCTCTACCAGCCTACTGCAAAAAACAAGAAACAATGGTAATAAATTACCTAACCCTACAACTCAAAGGGTTAGAAAGAGAGCAACAAGAAAAGCCCAGTGTAAGCAGAAAGAAGGAAATAATAAAGATCAGGGTGGAGATAAATGACTTTGAGACCAAAGAAATAATACAAAAGATCAACAAAACCAAGAGCTGGTTCTTCGAAAGGATAAACAAGATTGATGAACCTCTAGCCAGGCTCACCAAGAAGCAAAGAGAGAGGACCCAAATAAACAAAATCAGAAATGAAAGAGGTGAAGTAACAACAGACTCCACTGAAATACAAAGGATAGTTAAAAAATACTATGAACAACTTTATTCCAACAAACTGGACAACCTGGAGGAAATTGACATATTCCTAGAAAAATATAACCTTCCAAAACTCAATCAGGAAGAATCTAAATATCTCAATAGGCCAATAACTATGGAAGAAATTGAAGCAGTCATAAAAAAGCTTCCAGCAAACAAAAGCCCAGGACCAGACGGCTTCACAGGGGAGTTTTACCAAACATTCAAGGAAGAACTAAAACCTATCCTCCTCAGACTATTCCAAAAAACTCAAGAGGAAGGAACACTTCCAAGCTCCTTCTATGAAGCCAGCATCACCCTAATACCAAAACCAGGTAAAGACAACACAATGAAAGAGAATTACAGGCCAATATCCCTCATGAACATAGATGCCAAAATCCTCAACAAAATTCTAGCAAATTGGATCCAGCAGTACATCAGAAAGATCATACACCATGACCAAGTAGGATTTATCCCAGGAATGCAAGGATGGTACAATATCCGCAAATCAATAAATGTGATACATCACATAAATAAATTGAGAGATAAAATCACATAATCATATCAATTGATGCAGAAAAAGCATTTGACAAAATCCAACACCCTTTCTTGATAAGAACTGTCAACAAAGTGGGAATAGAAGGATCATACCTCAACATAGTAAAAGCTATATATGATAAACCCACAGCTAACATCATACTAAATGGGCAAAAACTAAAACCATTTCCCCTAAGAACAGGAACAAGACAGGGATGCCCACTCTTATCACTCCTGCTTGACATAGTACTGAAAGTATTAGCCATTGCAATTAGACAAGAGGAAGAAATAAAAGGCATCCAAATTGGAAAAGAAGAAGTAAAGCTGTCCTTATTTGCAGATGACATGATATTGTACATAAAAAACCCGAAAGACTCCATCAAAAACTATTAGACTTAATAAATGAATTCGGCAATGTAACAGGATACAAAATTAACACCTAGAAATCTATGGCATTTCTATACACCAATAGTGAACTTACAGAAAGAGAGACTAAAAGAGCAATCCCATTTACCATCACACCAAAAAAATTAAGATACCTAGGAATAAACTTAACCAAGGAGGTAAAAGACCTATACGCGGAAAACTACAGGACACTGAAAAAAGAGATAGAGGAAGACATAAACAGATGGAAGAACATACCATGTTCATGGATTGGTAGAATCAACATCATTAAAATGTCCATACTACCCAAAGCAATCTATAGATTCAATGCACTCCCCATTAAAATACCAATGGCATATTTCACAGACCTAGAAAGAACTCTTCAAAAATTCACCTGGAATAAAAAAGACCCCAAATAACCACAGCAATCCTGAGAAAGAAGAACAAAGTAGGAGGGATCTCAATACCAGATTTCAAGCTGTATTACAAAGCCACTGTTCTCTAAACTGCCTGGTACTTGCACAAGAGCAGACAATAGACCAATGGAATAGAATAGAGAACCCAGATATTGACCCAAACCATTATGCTCAATTAATATTTGATAAAGGAGGCATGAACATACAATGGAGTCAAGACAGTCTCTTCAATAAAAGGTGTTGGGAAAATTGGATAGATACATGCAAAAAAATGAAACTAGATAACCAACTTACGCCATACACAAAAATAAACTCAAAATAGATACAGGACTTAAACATAAGACGGGAAACCATAAAAATACTAGAGGAATCCACAGGCAACAAAATCTCTGACACATACCGAAAGAACTTCACTGATACTGCTTCTAGGGCAATGGAAGCTAAAAAGAAAATAAACAAATGGGACTACATCAAAATAAAAAGCTTTTGTACAGCAAAAGAAACCATCAACAAAGCAACAAGAAAGCCCACTGTATGGGAGAACATATTTGCAAATGTTATCACTGATAAAGGTTTAATCTTCAACATCTACAGGCAACTTATACAACTTAATAAAAGGAAGATAAATGATCCAATAAAAAAATGGGCAACCGACCTAAATAGAATCTTTTCGAAAGAAGACAGAAGGAAGGCCAAGAGACACATGAAAACATGCTTAACTTCACTAATTATCCGAGAGATGCAAATCAAAACGACAATGCGGTACCATCTCACACCTGTCAGAATGGCTGTTATCAACAAATCAACAAACAACAAGTGTTGGCGAGGATGCGGAGAAAAAGGAAACCTCGTGCACTGCTGGTGGGAATGCAGACTGGTGCAGCCACTGTGGAGAACAGTATGGAGTTTCCTCAAAAAACTGAAAATGGAACTCCCATTTGACCCAGTGATCCCACTTCTAGGAATATATCCTAAGAAATTAGAAACACCAATCAGAAAGGATATATGCACCCCTCTGTTCATAGCAGCACAATGTACAATAGCTAAGATTTGGTAACAGTCTAGGTGCCCATCAGCAGATGAGTGGATTAGAAAACCATGGTATATCTACACAATGGAATACTATGCTGCCATAAAAAAGAAGGAATTCTTACCATTTGCAGCAACCTGGATGGAACTTAAGAACATTATGCTAAGTGAAATAAACCAGTCAATGAAAGAAAAATTCCACATGATCTCACTCATTTGTGGATAATAAAGAACATTATAAACTGATGAACAAAAAGATAGATTCAGAGGCAGTAAAGCATCAAACAGACTGTCAAATTATAGCGGGAAGGTTAGGGAGAGATGGAGGAGATAAGAGATCAACCGAAGGACTTGTATGCATGCATATAAGTATAATCAATGGACGCAAAACATTGAGGGGGGGGCTGAGGGCATGTATGGGAGTGGGGTGGGGGGGCAATGGTAAGATATGTACACATATAATACCTTAATAAAAAAAATAAAAAAATAAAATAAAAAAGGAAAAAAGAAATGAGCTATTAAGTCATGAAAAGACATGGAGGAACCTAAAATATGTATTGTTGAGTGAGAGAAGCCAATCTTAAAAGGTTACATATTATATGATTCCAACTATATGATATTTTTGAAAAAGGTAAAGCTATGGCAACAGTAAAAAGATCAGTGGTTGCCAGGGATAGGTGGGGTTTGCGGGCGGGGGGCGGGGTGGTGGTGGTGGTGGAGACGGTGGAGATGGTGGTGGAAGAGGAGGACGGAAAGGAGACATGAGTAGGTGGAGCCCAGAGGATTTTTAGGGCAGTGAAACTATTTTGTATGATACTATAATGGTACATATATATCATTATAGATTTGTCAAAACCCACAGAATGTGCAACACAAAGATGGACCCTAATGTAAACTATGGACTTAGTTAATAAACTATTAGTTAATGTTGCATCAATATCAGATCATCAATTTTAACAAATTTTAGTACACTAATGCAAGATGCTTATAATAGGGGAAAGAGGAAGAGAGGTAAGGAAGTATATAGGAACTCTGTATATTTCCTGCTCAACTTTTTATAAACCTAAAACTGATTCTTAAAAAAGTTAAATTATATCCTAAAAATAATCAAGTCTAACCCTTTCCCATCCTTCCTAACCCTTCCCATGCCTGTGTAGTCCATTCTGAAGGGGAGTGATTACACCAAGGAAATCTGACCAATGAGGTCTATAAGAACAGAGTGTCAGAAGTGATAGGGGCCATTTTCATTTACTGATAAGGAAACAGAGGTGCACAGAAGGGACATGACTGACCCATGGACACACAGTAAATGCCAAAAGTGAATCAGAGTCCACGTCTCCTGCTGAACTGTCCTACCCACACCAGGTTCAGCCCCTTTGCTGAAGTACCAAGATCTTGCTCAATTTATTTCCATTCTTCTCTGGCTATCAATAAGGGGTTTATTTACTAAACTCACATCTGAAGTGAATCCTTCCAAAGGTACACTATGTTTATATATTTAGACATCCTAATTCTGGATTCTTCTGTCTTTCTAACTACACAAGTAAAATGAACAATTCTTTTTTAAAATATGTTTTTATTGATTTCAGAGAGGAAGGGAGAGGGAGAGAGAGATAGAAACATCAATGACGAGATAGAATCATTGATCGGCTGCCTCCTGCACGCCCCACACTGGGGAATGAGCCCACAACCCGGTATGCGCCCTGACCGGGAATTGAACGGTGACCTCCTGGTTCATAGGTCAACGCTCAACCACTGAGCCACGCAGGCTGGGTTAAAATGAACAATTCCATGCAATTGTGTAATTGAAAAAATTCTCTTCGCCACCCCCATCAGGCACCAAAGTATGTTTTTACCTATGAGGATTACTTTGCATTAAAATAAACTTCAAATAATGGTTAGGTTTACAAAGAAGTGGCATCCTAATGAATCAATTTACTTTAAGCAAATCATCTATTTCAATAGTGTTTTGTTCCTAAGTCACTTGAACTAAAAAAAGGTATTTTTTTCCCCACTGTTAACTCTGGTGCACACTTCATTTTTATTGCTAATATGACAAAATAGGCTACTTACTGCCTCTGCGTGAATTGATGTGGTATTTTATTAAAACCTCTCACTATTATGCCCTACTTTCCAGCCACACCACATACCTTTTACTTGTCTCTCTTTCACTCCAGCTTGCCTCCTCTTTGATCTCATTCCAGGCCCCAGGCCCTGAACTTCATTTTTCCAGGGCTTTTATTTCTCCCTTCTTCATCTAGCCTGCATATTATGCCTTCTTTCATTCCTCTGCTGTATCTGCCTGGCCAATGAACCTGGTTCTCTTTTTTTCTTTCTTTTCTTATTAAAAATAAAAGTCTCCCCAGCGTCATTGTGATATAATTGACATACCATTGTGTAAGTTTGAGATGTTCAACATGTTGATTTGATACACTTACATATCATAAAATGATTGCAACTGTTAGCTAACACTTCTATCTCATAATTACCATTTCTTTTTTATGGTGAGAACATTTCAGATTTACTCTTAGCAACTTTTAAGCACAGAATAAAGTATTGTTAACTATAATCACCAGGCTGTATATTAAATCTCAAGAATGTATTAATCTTATAATTGGAAGTTTGTATCCTTTGTCCAACATCTCCCCATTTTCCCCTCCCCCAGCCACTGGTAAACACCCCTCTATTCTCTGTTTCTGAGTTCGGTCTCTTAGATTCCACATATAAGTGAGATCATACAGTATTTGTCTTTGTCTGTATGTTTTCACTTATCAAAATGTCCCGAGGTTCATCTATGTTGTTGAAAATGGCAGTTTCCTTCTCTCATGGCTGCAAAGTATTCAATTGTGTGTGTGTGTGTGTGTGTGTGTGTGTGTGTGTGTGTGGTCTCACATCTTTATCCATTCATTCATTAATGGACACTTAGGTTGTTTCCATATCTTGGCTATCCCATATAATAAAAGGCTAATATGCAAACAGATGGAATGGTGAAACAACCAGGCGCTATGACGCGCACTGACCACCAGGGGGCAGACGCTCAACACAGGAGCTGCCCCCTGGTGGTCAGTGCGCTCCTACAGGGGGAGTGCCTCTCAGCCAGAAGCCGGGCTCAGGCTGGCGAGTGCAGTGGTGGTGGCAGGGCCCTCCCCGTAACCTGAGTGCACAAATTTCGTGCACAGGTCCTCTAGTTGTAAATAATGCTATAATGAAACTGGTGGTGCAGGTATCTCTTTGAGATCTTGTTTTCATTTCCTTAGGCTACACACCCAGAAGTAGGATCTCTGAAACATATGGTAGTTCTACATAGGTTGTCACTACAAATATATGGCTTTTAATTTCAATATATATTGATTTCAGAGAGAAAGGGAGAGGAAGAGATAGAAACATCAATGATGAGAATCATTATATCAGCTTCCTTCTGCATGCTCCACACTGGGGATTGAGCTCACAACCCAGGCATGTGCCCTGACCAAGAATCAAACCATGATCTCCTTCCTGGTTCATAGCTTGATGCTCAACCACTGAGCCACACGGGCTGGGCATCCTTCATCTATTTTTGTCTTGATCATTGTCCTGTCTTATTTCCCTTATCAGGTATTTAAATTTTTTATTACTCTCTTCAGGCTGAGACCCCATTCACTTCTCATTTTCTCATCGGGTAGACAAACACTGTAAAATACTCACCTGCTCTCCCCTTCTCCTTCATGCAAACCCTCCTCTTGTGGCCTCAGAGGGGAAGGCGTTCTTCCTCCCATCCCACCCAAACCCAGTTCCTCTTTCTGTGGGCTTAGAACTGCCCCTCTCATCTCATCTTCTCCAAGACCTTCTTCCATTAATGACTCCTGCTCTCTTCCCAGCATCTTCTCTCTGCCGGCTATTTTTGTTTTGTTTTCCCCCCCTCAGCTTCTAAACCTGTAAATTCTTACCCTCTTCTTTGGAAAAAAAGCCCTTCAACCCCCCTTCTTCCTCTAGCTATGGCCCAATCTCTCTCCTTCCCATTTCCATCATACTTCTCAAAATCTCACGTTCCCCATTTCCTAATTTCCCTTTCTAGCTCAGTCTCTTCTGGTTCTGGCCCCACAATTCTGCTGCATTTCCATTGGCTAAGATCACCAGTTTTCCTAATTCTTAGAGTCAGTTTTATCTGACCTTTCCTCTCTGTAGTTTAGCAATTGGATCAATATTGACTTGATCCTACATTGTATTGAAAGGGTATTTGGCTAAGGAACCAAGACCCTAGGGGGCAGGCATTCTTTCTCGCATCCTATCCAGAACTAGTTCCTCTTCCTGTGGGCTTAGAACTGCCCCTCTTGTCCCATCTTCCCCAAGACCTTCTTCCATAGTGACTCCTGCTCTCTTCCCAGCATCTTCTCCCTCCCAGCAGAGAGATAAAAGATAAAAGACTGAACTAAGACAGCTAGTAGTGGAGATAGCCACTCGGCGAGAAGGCTTAGGTAAAATTGACAGAATTGTTGAATTAGGAAGATGAAAAAGGATTTGTGGATAATCTCTGAGTTTCTAGCTTGGGAGACAAGAGATATGGTGTCTTCGTATTAATGGAAAGAGACTATAAGAAGAAAAATCTGGGTAGGGGAATAGAAAAAAGTTTCCAAAGTTCTGCTCATGATTAATTTAGCTTGGAAAAAAGAGAAACACGTATAAAGTAAATTTGTTGAGCTGTAGATATTGGGAGAATATTTTAATTTAGAGTATACATGGAATTAGAGATAACTTTGTACAGCTCATGAGGTCTTGCAGAAAAAAATGTCTTTGAGATCTAGTTAAAATTTGTCTAAGTAAGATAAAACAGTTGAACTAATAACAATTAGATCTTCATTTCTCCAAGAAGGTTTTAGGATTAAATGAATGTAATATAGAGGAATCTGAACCTCTGGCTGTCCCTAGCATAAACTCAGCGGTGGGGTCAGGATTAACACTGCAGCAGTCATTTGCAGGGCAGAATTACCAGAGAGTTAGGGTGTCTTGTCCTAGGATCAGGCAGAGGAACATGCTATGTGTGGGGGAAAGTGGGGAAAAGAGGCCGATCACGGCATCACTTGTGAATTTGTCTCCGAGACCTGATAGTCAGGTCTGTTGGGTTACATTTTTAGGTGCCTCATTTTGAGAGACTGATTTTGTCAGACCATGTGTGGGGGCTGGATTTGTTAGGGAAGGCTGTCTTCAGTTCTCCTGAGACATCTGAACAGAGGAAATGGGAAGGGAACACCATATGGGCAGTTCTGGTCATGTTGAGAGGGCTTTCATGTAGATTGTCCAGTGGGAGTTGGACAACTGACTTAGAAGTGGTTGATGAATGCCTTGGGATGGAAGGTAGTGAACAGGTTCAAAGAATGAGAAATGGATCATAAATGGAATTTTTGCTGATCCGATAGTTAAAAGACAGGCTGATTCAGACGAATCTGAAAGAGACTAAAATCAAACATTCAGAAATGTAGGAATGATTACATTTATTCTTCAAAAAATACACACAGAATCTAAGGAATGCCTTGCTTTACAATAGCTGCTCACTTTATTTCTTGTCCTACTGTACACCTAACACAATAAAGCCCAATTTAGAGATAGTTTTTTAAACAAGGATCAACAACACTTTTACTTAAAAAATAGTACAACTTTATTGCAGCATCACTACTATATACTAGTATAGCTGAATTTTTCACATCATGTTGGTTTAGTTCTTTGAAGAAAGTCTTAATAACTAAAACTATAAAAACCTTAGGGCAAGATAACCAGTCTAACAAATTTAATAAAAAATATTTCAGAACAACTACAATATAGTTTTAGACTATACTAAACCTGTCTTAATTATTTACAACTTTATTATAGTATAAAAACTCTAAACTTTAAAATAAATCTGTGGATTTTATACAAAAATACTCTAAAGTACAAATATAAGTTAAACGTTGAATAAAACATTCACCAGGTCCAGTGGAAGTTATTAAGAATATATTCTAGGTGATAAAATGTACAGTGGTAACCCAAAACAGTGTTTCCTTAATCATTCATAATTAGCCCACTAAAAAGTAAAAAAAAAAAAAAATGATTTGTTAGTCAAAAGTTGACATGCATGTACAGTGTATAAATTGTAAAATTTTCAAAATCTCTTAGCTGATTCCCTTTAAAAAGGAAACAGGTATATGTTGTACATAAGAAAAGACAACAAACCCATACTGCTACAGGTTATCTAATCAACCTAATAACAGTGTTCTCACATGTGAGAAAAATATTAAGTACCAAATCTTCTTTAACAGCCACTGTTTTATGAGTAATTATGAATGGAACAAAATTTTACATTTAAGTAATTTTGTATAAAATGTATTTGGACTAGTATAAGAAGCATTTTGCCAGGAGGTACCATTTTGCCGTGTAAAAAATAAGCATGCCTCTCATTTAATACTTTCCCTCAAATGCTACAAATGACATTTAAAAACAATGTTGACATTACTTAGAGTTCTGTTTTTACCCTGAGGTACTAATTTTGCATTTGGCCAGATGTTCATAAAAATTAAAAGGGAGATGTATGACCTAGTAATAGACCAATTTAAATTTTGAGACATTATGTTAAAATGTCATTAAGACATATGTATTCTAGTTACCAACCACATTCTTACAGAGAAAATGCATGTTAAAATTATTTCCCCACAAACAATTTGGACTTTAGTTTCAGCTTCGGTTCCTTTCCATTCTATTCAGTAGAGTTACATGCATGGCATTTTTTAATAATTAAACATGGATACCAGAATAGCAACTAAACAATTGAAAAAGTACTTAAGACGTGTACTTGGGAGGAGAGTAAATACTGACACTGGGAACATTTTAAATGGTTCATTTTTCCTAACATGTTAGTGCAAATTAGCAAACTTTTAGAAAAATTTAGTCATGGAAAGAAGGAAGCATAATCTCTTCTTCATTCACTCCTTGTTCATATCGGACTGAAGAGAAGCCTGCCCAGTGCATACGTTTCCTTTGGAAGAGGAACCAAATCAGTCCGCTGATGAGAGCTAAGATGATTAGCATGGCGAATGCAATAAATACTCCTCTGTAATCAGGGCCTAGAGCAGGGAAAGGTTTGACATTGGAGGAGAGAATATAAAAGCGATTATTATTAATTTTATGCATTTGGCAGTGTGTCACATAAGGAAACCTTGTACAGATTAGGTACAATAAGTACTTGATTATTTCAGAGCATGAACACAATTCAAAATCACTACCAAACACTTAAGTGCTTTTTCCCAAATTTAACTATTTTCCTTTTCATTCAAATCCTTTTCATTAGTATAGCAATTTTCTTACAAAGAAATTAAAACTTTGCCCTAACCGGACTTTGGCTCAGTGGATAGAGCGTCAGCCTGTGGACTGAGAGGTCCCAGGTTCGATTCCAGTCAAGGGCATGTACCTTGGTTGCGGGCACATCCCTAGTAGGGAGTGTGCAGGAGGCAGCTGATCGATGTTTCTCTCTCATCGATGTTTCTAACTCTCTATCCCTCTCCCTTCCTCTCTGTAAAATATCAATAAAATCAATTTAGCCTTTTAGTCCTTTCCTCTGGAAATCCTAGGCACCTGGTGTATTTATCATCTTTGGTAATCTAGTTTTCTGAGGGAAAGAATCTCTATGACTTAAGATTTTTTTAACACACTGTAAGGACCAAATGCTTTAGGAACTAGTACAACACTTTTCATATTATTAAATTGTACACTTATTTTCTAACCTGTTATGCAAAAACGTTTCTGAAGGACAGGTTACATACTTACCCAGAGGGACTTTGCAGACAACTCGTCCGTAGCCATGTGAACATTCAACTTTTATCCAAGTTTCATTTGAAGCTAACAAAATGCTACATTTTCCACCATTGCTCTTATGTTTATTTGCCCATTTGACAAATTTCACTTTTGATTCATCTAACCAATTCCAAGATTTATCTAAAGGAGGAAATTAAATATGACTATGTTTATTGCCACTAAATTACTAAAGTAAAAAGGCTTGCAGCTCATACAATGTTGTGCCACTACTTAAAATGAAATTTATTAAAAGTGAAAAAATTTAAGACTCAGTCCATCTGTCGCACTTGTCACATTTTAAGTGCCCAATAGCTATATGTGGCTAGTGACTACTATATTGGACAGGGCAGATGTAGATGTCTTATTCTATTAGACAATACGGATATAGTATGTAGTGTTTTGATTAAAGGGCAGGATTCTTGCACATTTATTGTGAGAGAGTAGATTTCTACAGACCTTTATCTCCCTCCCTCTCTTACCCCTAGTTAAAAAACTCATTATTAAAAGTACGTTGGTGGGGAAGGAAAGGTCCACCTTAACTCCACCTTTTATTTCCCAGCTGAGGTAGCACCTCCTTGTGGTGATAGTGTAAACACAATTTACAATTCATAAATAGTCAACTTTGAATCCATTCTTTTTTTTTGTTTTAATTTTTATTATCCCCCCCCCATCAATATATGGTTTTTATTGCATCTTTAAAATATCACAAATAATTCTGAGGAATAATTTGGCATCTTGCTGTTTCTGTAGCTGGACAACTTAGCTCTTATTCATCAGCCTGCTGAACTGTTTTGTTTTCAGAAACATAGATACCATAAAAAATTTTTCTGATCTCTGTGTTTTTAACTATTGTGGCTTGCTGAATCAAAGCAGCTAATGTGAATACAAATTCAATGTCATTTCCTTCAAGAATCAAATCTTTCTGAGCTTGAGATACTGAACAAGCAATACCTGATCTCATCTGAACCCTGCGGATTACTTTTTGCCCAAGAAATTTCTGACTTCAACAAGAGAACCACTGTCCTGAATAACGGTGTTGATGGGGAAGTGAGGATAAACAGACCTCATCTTGTAATGGAAGCCCAATGTAACTAACACCCTTGATCATGTTCTGTATGTGATTTCAGATGGTGCTAACGGTGGCCAGTTCCTTTCTATTTTCCCATCATTTGTCAACCCAGAGCCTCCTCTTCTTCCCAGGGAGACTGAGTTCTACATTGATGTGCCAGAAGTCCTTCTGCAGGGTGCCTCTGAGGCCCTTCGCAATAACCGTGTGTCCTTCAGAGTGATGTTGACATTACCTGAGCTGTTGACAGTCTGACTGCTCAGAATGGACTTCATAGTCACAGTAGATGGGGCAAAGAGCTTGACTTTTTAATTTTTTAATTAATTATTTATTTTAAAATTGATTTTATTGGGATGACATTGGTTTACAAAATTAAAGTGTACAACGCCACAAAACATCAACTGTACATTGCCCCAAACAAAGTCTCTTTTTGACAAGTGCTTAACATTTTGAAATTCACATTTCAAATATTTAGAATTAAACTTTGTATAAAATATGAAACAGACTTCCTATTAGTCTATTGAATTTGTACCCTGAATTCACTCATTATCAATTTCAAGTTCACTCAAACACTGCATCTGTTATTCTTTGTTGAAATACTAGAAGCCCGGTGCACAACATTTGTGCACTCAGGAGGGGGTAGGGTCCCTCAGCCTGGCCTGAGCTCTCTCGCAGTCCGGGACCCCTCGGGGGATGTCCATCTGCTGGCTTAGGCCCACTCCTCAGCAGTCAGACATTCCCTGAGGGGTCCTTAGCGCTGCCACGAAGGCGGGAGAGGCTCCCACCTCAGCTGCTGTGCTCGCCAATCGTGAGCCCTGCTTCTGGCTAGCAGTGCTCCCCCTGTGGGAGTGCACTGACCACCAGGGGGTAGCTTCTGCATTGAGCGTCTGCCCCCTGGTGGTCAGTGCACATCATAGCAACTAGTCGTTCCGCCATTCGGTCGATTTGCATATTAGGGTTTTATTATATAGGATTCTTCCACAGATCTTTTTGAATCAAGTCTTTGCAATTTTACTAAGTTATTTTGAAAAATAAAACAAATTGCTATGAAGATGAAAATTTTCTCTATGATAAAAATGTTCCAAGACGGAGGGAAAGAACAAGAAAAGAACTTTCTGAATAATAGAGTTATAAACTGGGAAAACTTGGGGTGATAGACATGAGAACTCTAAGGGAAGTAAGACTCCTTGCAGGGGCATGGGGAACACAGATATGCAGTAGAAGAAAAATAGATCCTATTGGTCTAAGTATCTTAAAACTTCTAACAATGCCAGTTGGTTTCAACTGATTTTCTATTGCATCAGTGTTTTCCATCATTACTGATAAGTCATTCACTTATTCATTAGGAATGTATAAGCCTTGAAAACAGCCAGCAGACCTAGCTTACTCATCAATAAGAAGCATTTGAATTAAATGCCATTTGACATTCTTCAGCAAGGCTGACTTGGTATTTAGGACAAGTTAGAGCTCTCTTTGCATACTGCACACACAAAGATGTCACTTACCGGCAGGATGCTGAGATAATCCAAGCCAAACCCTCATGGTAATGTTATTATTTTCCCTCATCAGTCTGCTCACGAATTTATTCTCATCTTCATCCTCTATGGTAACAAGAGTTGCAGAATGATCTGTTGAAGGAAAACAAACCCCTAACTAATTAGCTTTATGCAAACTAAGTTGGTGGTTTATTCTGAGCCTTTGAGAAAAGAAAAACTATCATTATCAAGATCACTGAGAAATTCAAACTTCACAGGGAATGTTTTTAAAATCTGATATTGGCATTAATAGCTTCCTAAAAAGTTAGAAATATTTCTAGATTGAAACTTTGTATAAAGAAATTTCATGTGTGTGTGTTTTACCTACTATGTTTACCTGGTGACCTTTCAAAATCTTGGAACTGCCTAACCAGTGAGACTTTTGTATGAACAGTTCATCATAAGAAGTGGGGTACATGATGGTAGAAAGGTATGTTCCCCTATAGATGTTTAGCACTCTCTCGTCAACAACAATTTTTGCATAAGTTTGCTTTTGTTAAAATGAAAATTAAAGCAAATATGTTTGGGGTATTAGGGAGCATTAGCCTTCCACTTAACATTATTTTATACATATGTGCATTTGGTCATGCCTATTGTAAATTCCTAAATATAGTATGGAATTGAAAGAGTGAATATGCTTGAAGTTTGATAGTTTGCCCTAAACTCATAGAGAACATAGCATCAGGCAAGAGATAGAAATAAAATATAACTAGACTTGGAAATCAATCCTAAATGGAATCAGATAGTTTTCAATAGCAACAAGCCTATTCACACTTGAACTTTTGTGGTAGGGTGTATTTAAAGGGCAAAGGAAAGCCTTTATTACATTATACATCCACAGTATGCAGGTACTTTATGTTTCCGTGCTTATTATTACATAATCCTATGGAGGAAGGCATTATCACCATTTTATAGATGAGGAAGCTGAAGCTCAAGGAGAGCAAGTAAATTGGTAAGGTCTACACAGCTAGCCAATTATAGAGTTAGAAAGTCAATCTCAGTCTTTCTAATGATACTTTTTAAATGCTCACTACTTGCAGGGCACTGTCCTACATTTACAAACATTACCTCATTTCATTGATTAATACAACAACCCAATCTTTACCCAAACTTTGAAGTAAGTACTACATTTGGCTCTTCAACAATGGGTTTGAACTGTGAGAGTCCACTTACACAAGGAATTTTTTTCAATAAATATACAGCCGGCCCTCAGTAACTCTGGGTTTTGCATCCTCAGATTCAAACAACCTCGGGTAAAAAACAGCATTTTCCATCTGCAGTTGGGAGTCCGCTGATGCAGAGGGCCAACTTGTATGCATTGATCTATGCCATTTTATATGAGGGTCTTGAGCATCTCAAGATTTTGGTATCTGTGGGGGTGGGAGGTGGTTCTAAAACCAATCCCCAGTGGATACTGGGGAATGACTATATATTTTGGAGAATCAAAAGTTATACACATATTTTCTACTGCATGGGGGTCAGTGCCCCTCACCCATTTGTTGTTTAAGGATCAACTGTATTTTTATTCTCATTCTTTTCAGGTGAGAAAAGAGAAACAATTATGTAAGTTCCACAATACCACTCAGCTAGTAAGGGTGGGAGCTTGGATTTGAACCCAAATCTGTCTGCCTCCAAGCTGAAGTGTTTAACATGCATACACACACTACAATAACAGTAAACCTTCCTATTTTCTCCTTTAGGAGCCAGAGGCTTCTGACCTCCAGAGCATATATGCATATACTAGTATATAGCTCATAATAGTACCCATCACATATCTATCTATCTATCTATCTATCTATCTATCTATCTATCTATCTATCTATCTATCTATCTATGCATGTGTGTGTATATGTCTGTATTATGTATGTTAACAAAGAACAGTTCCCACACAAAAGTTCCTATCATATAGTTAAGCAGTAACATGGAGATTTAAAAATCTTCCATGTGTCTCTACAACAATTAGGGGGAAAAAAAAGAGAGAGAGAGAGAGAGAGATACCATCTGCCTAGCTACACTGATACCCAAGAATACAGGTCTTCTCGAAGTCATTTCACAGTTTGACTACTGGCTAAATTTATCATGGGAGAATGTTAATCATTGCTGCTCATCCTAAAGTAGTTCTATCTGAAGATGAAAGTCCTGTCCCTGTGGTGTTCAGATGATGTGAGCCACTGCTACTGCAGAATGGATGAATATCACATGCTTTATGCTACCCTGGTCAGGCTAAGCTTGTTTATTAATAACTAAGTGATGAAAAAACTACAATTTTGCATTTGCTACTTAACCAACTTTATAAAAAATTTACCTCTTAACCCCTTCATCTAAGTAAATCTGGCTATATTTAAAACTGTTTCCTTGTCAGTATTTTCACATAACAATTTACTTATTTTCCATTCTACTTCCTCCCACTTACTTTTATTTTCCACGTACTTATTCTTAGATCGATCATTTTTAATGGCTATTTCAATATTCCATTGAGGTCATACATCATACAATAGTTAACCACTTCCCTACCACCAGGCAATTAGGTGATAATGCTATTATCAATTGTGTCTGCTTTAAAAATATTTTCAAAAATATAATCATTGTTTCAAATGATTTCTTTAAAAAAAATTCCAATGATTGTATTATTGAATCAAAGAAAATAAATGAATTTTAACTCACCAAGTTCTGAACAAAACTGTTTGGCTTCTGAGAAACTGTGCAACGCCTGGTCAGATGCATAACAGTGGTCCCTGTACTGGATCCACTGGGATCCATTCCCTTTCACTGCTGGGCATCGCGATGAATACGTAAGAGAGGATACCTCTGGAGCTATAAAAATGTGAGACAATTGTAAAAACGCACAGAAAAAAAAACACCTGACTTTTGAGTATATATTCTAATTAGATTTTAGGAATACCATTTTTAGAACTTAGATGATAAAGAAAAGTACTTGCCCTCAAAGATGGATTTAGACTAAGTTAAAAACAACTGGAAAGACACAATAGGAAAAGAAGCAAAGATTGGCTAGGCAGGCCTGTAAACTACTTTGAAATAATAATCACAATTATTTGGATTCCTTTTTATTTTGGTAACAGAAACCTTGTTTTACCTTGCCATATACTGTACAGAACTACTTTTAAAAATCACAACCACAAATGAAAATTTGGTAATGTGTTTACAAAATGCAACATGTCAGCAAAGAAAAATCAGTCTCAAACAAAAAAAGAGTAGGTGTGGCCTCTCAGTGTTTTTTTATAAGCATGGTTTTGAACTCTATATCCAGCCGTTTGCTTTCCTCCATTTCTTTCATTTGTGATCTGTTTCTTTGTCTCTGCATTTTGGCTGCTTCCCTGAGTTGATAGAGTGGCTTTGTGTGCTAGGTGTCCTATGGGGCCCAGTGGCTCAGCCTCCCTAGTTATCTGAAGTGGACATTTTTGGTGCACCCCTTTGTGGGCTGTGTGCACAGTCTTGTTGTAGTTAAACCTTGATTGTTGTTGGTATCACTGGTAGGAATTGACCTCCAGGCCAATTGGTTGTGAGGATCAGCTGTGTCTACTCTGGGAGAACTTCTGTGCTGGAGACATCCTTATGAGATAAGACTTGCAAAAGCCTCTGTGCTCAGCTTGGATGGGGCAGTGTCAGGACGGAGCAGACAGCATTGATTTCTCATCAGCCCTGCCCTAATAGGCCCCTGTGTCTCAGTGTCCTGTGGTAATTGCTGCAAGCACCTCTGAGAGAAAACTGCCCTCAAGTTCCGCCTGCTGCCAGACAGTCCAGTTTCTCCCCGAATGAGTCTGGGTCCCCAGAGTCTCGCCCGGAACTGGAGTTCAAAGCAGTCAGGAGCTTTTGTCTCCCTCCCGCTTGAGAAAGCCAGCCGTGCACTCAGTTGCCAGTCCTCTCCACACTCGTGTCTCAGTACCTCTGCCTCCTACAGCTCCTCTGAGTCTCAGTGTGCTTTTCTCTTTCCTTCTAGTTGTAGAATTTCCACTCAGCCAGCCTTCCTGTGGTTCTGGATGATGTCCGTTTTGTCTTTTAGTTGTAGTTTTGAAATTGTTGTACGAGGCAGCAGTTTAGGTGTTTACCTATGCCACCATCTTGGTTTCTCTCTGGGCTTGATCTTTTTTGAACTTTAGTTATTTGGTTGGCTTTTGCCTCCATTCTTTCCACGAACACTCTTGGTTTGAGCTCTACCTCTCCCTCCAGTTCGACAGTTGATAACTCCTGAGTAAGTTTCCTAGTGACTGGTGATCAAAGCTCATTGCCAAGTCCATCTGTAAAGTCTGCAGGACTTGTGACAGGTCTACATTAACGCTGCTGATGGAGAGAGACATTACTAGCAAGTGCTTCCTTTTACTACCTTATGAAAATAGTTGCTTTTCAAAAATAAACTGCTGACGACTCCATTGTTGTGCAAGACAATGACCTGTGTTGCTTCATTAGATGCAAAACATAGTCAACATTGGCTCCCAATGCATGGCTAAGGCTGGTGGACCTTCCTGAATTGCTTGGCTTTAAAAATACTAGGAAGCCTTGGAGATAACTTATTTTCAAAGTCCACTCATTTCTATACAGTCTGCATCTGTGCTGTCTTAGGCTGCAAACGGTTTCTTTCTTTACGGCTATTCATGGAATTTTACTTCCAACTCTTGCATTTATTTTTTCTGTAAGGGCCAGCAATGAGAACCAGAAGCTTCAGAGACCAACCCCGCAGCAGGCCCTAGCCGCCCAGCATGCCTCTGCAGCTCCTGGTGGTCTGGGTTCTTGCGCTCTTCCCCAAGGCTCACGCTCTACCTATCAGAAATGATCTCAAGTTCAGCCCCTGATGAAAGGGGCTCTTTCCTCAATTTTAAGGATCATATAAGTTTGGAAAATGCTTAGTTACACAACATGCAACAAACTTCTTAACCACAGAGACTCTCATAGCCATTAATCAATATGGTAGGCCACCTAAAGCATTTCCCAAGATACATGACGTGGGACACTTCTTTTAAAGAAGAAGCCCAGTCTTTGAAAACACTTACAAATTCTAGTGTTAAAACTTCCCTAGTGATGGAACTACTGAATACCTATGAGAACAAATTCCCTGACCGGGTATACTGTATTTATTTCTCTTTGCAAAGTATCAAAATTATTTTTGGAGGACTTGTGAATAAACCTCATTTAAAATCTCTAAAAATTCCTTTGAGTACCTAATGAAATGTATAAAACAAGCGTTATATTTTAGTAAATACACAGTTATTTGAAATCAAGTCTTACATTTTGTAGATTTATAGCAAATAGCACCATCTCTATGAGAGCTGCATTCTTCATGTTTCCAAATTCCTTTTGGATCCAAGAGAACACAATTCCCAGGAGACTGTTTATCTTTCCATGGGATGTAGTCAAACGCACTGCCATCAGACCACTCAAAATTCGATTCTGTGCCCTGTTTTAGGAATGATAGAGACAACCTGAATCTAGATGGATGAGTTCAAAAAGAACATAAACAAGAACATATATACTTTAAGAAATGTTGAAGTGGAGCATTAATTATTTACTTGCAAGCGTTGTAGGTCTGGACCTATTTGTAAAATCAGGGATTTACTTTTGATGCACTGATTTGAGACATTTGCTCTGGCACAATTTAAGTAGGATTTTAAATTTAGAGTCAGTTTTTATACTCTATCTCTAGATTTATTCTGTTTAAGGACAAGTTTATATAACACTTGAAATAAAACGACGTGTAAATGGTTTCCACTTATCACAATTACAGATTTACAATTCCAGCATTGATATTACCTTAAATATTGTTTTTTATGTTTTAGAGTTTTGTGGTTCGTGTCTCTGCCTACATCATTTTTCATATTACAGAAGCCAGTAATCAGCAGGGGGCTGGAAGAGAAAACTACTTCAAGATTACTTCTGATTTTTCCTTGGTTCTATAATCCTAATTCATCATCCTTTATTTTATTTTCCCCATTGTCCTAAAGATTATTTACACTAGGCCTTCAATTCTAATTTCAGTAGATGGCTAATTTTTTGTATACTAGACATTATTGTAGCTACATGAATATAATAATTAATAGAACTCAAATAGTGGCACAAAAGACATGTTTATTAGTAGAAGATTACTTTCAAATAGTGCTAATTTCTAGGGGGAAAGTGGCAAAAGTATATATATTTACTAGTCCTAATGTTAAGAATTTTACTTGACAATCGTCATTATAATCCTAGGTTAAGGAAAATAATTATCACTCCAAAACCTTACTGATGAGGAAATAAGCTTGCAAATGTCAAATATCTTGCCCATGATCGCCCAATATGCAAATGGAAGATCTGCCACCAGTGTGGAACTTGGGCTTTTCTGATTCTGTGCTCTTTCCTTTTCACCAGCTTTTCAATTGGTCTTCCCCAAACAGATCAGAGAGGTGTTGTTGGGTTCCTCATCTGCTGGGCCCGGGCAGTGCTGAGGGCCACGGCAGTCCCAGCCACATGGTGCAGTGCGCCCTACAGATATAATTTTCAATCTGTTCTATATTGTGGAAAGTCGAGAAAGCACTACGCTATGCTAATTGAGTCGCAGGACTTAATCTGATGCTACACTTTGCAATGATATTTTATGTTCACATTGCCAGACCTCTAACAAATGTGGGAAATTTCTGGACAACACAGCAATACTCACATCATGACTTGAGAGCCCAACCCACAGTGGAAATCCATCCCGCTTTGCGATATCTTCCAGGAAGAGCTGGCCCTTTGGGTCATGAACACTTGCCAAATGACCTCCACTCTGAGAGCACATGTTTACTGCTTCATACCATGTCACTGTTTTTTGAATAACACTGTAAATGCCATCTTCATATGGAATAAGTTGTGGCAGGGTAGTATTATATGCTTCCTTGTAGTCAACTAAAATATTTAAATGAAAAGTGTTCATGATTAAATTTAACTGTTGACCAATATCACCCAATCAATTTAATAAATATTAAAAGTAAAATACATATATGGGGTAAGACAGGTCATACAATCACTTCAAAAGTTAAATAAAACTGGGTTGCTTATTAGGAAGGAAGGTTAAACGCATACTTCATTTTTCTTCTTCCCCCAGCACATTTAACAGGCTCTTGAATATGACAGTAGTCTGGCTGATTAAGAAAATGGCATAAATATCATCTTTCATTGAAGGAGCTCACATATTACTTATGGATAGAAAACAACAACACCTACAATCAGGGCAAAACAATTACCTGCTAGAATGTGTGTCACTACCAGAGAAGGAGACGTTCCTCTGAATTAAGAGAGTCATAAAGCCTGCTGGAAAAATCAGGTCTCCAGACATTAGGTTAGGTGAGATTAGGACTAAAAGGAAATGAGGTAACCAGAAAGTAAGCTGAAAACAAACAAATAACAACAATAACACAACCACACTGATGAGGGTATTTCAAAGGGACACAGAAACCAAGTGAAAGAGTGTCCAATGTCCAAGCTGGGTCAATCTGTTCAAAAGATTAAATAGTATAGTAAATCAGATTATATTCCCAGTATGACATAGGTAACCATGAGCCCATACTGATATCAATAAATGACTGTGCCTTAACCGGTTTGGCTCAGTGGCTAGAGCGTCGGTCTGCAGACTAAAGGGTCCCAAGTTCGATTCCGGTCAAGGGCATGTACCTTGGTTGCGGGCACATCCCCAGTAAGGGGTGTGCAGGAGGCAGCCAATAGATGTTTCTCTCTCATCGATGTTTCTAACTCTCTATCCCTTTCCCTTCCTCTCTGTAAAAAATCAATAAAATATATTTAAAAAAAGAAACTTAAAATAAATAAATAAATAAACGACTGACTGATTTTTTTCCATTTCAGTTTACATTCAGTATTATTTTGTATTAGTTTCAGGTGTACAGCATAGAGATTAGACAATCATATACTTTACAAAGTGTTCCCTCTGGTATTTCCAGTATCCACCTGGAACCATATAGTTATTAGAATATTATTGACTATATTTCCTACACTGTACTTTTCATCCCCATGACTATTTTGTAACTACCCATCTGTACTTCTCAATCCCTTCATCTTTTTCACTCAGTCCTCCACCTCCCTCCCCTCTGGCAACCATCAATCTCTTCTCTGAGTCTATGGGCCTGTTTCTGTTTTCCTTGTTCATTTATATTATTCTTTGGATTCCACATATAAGTGAAATCATATAGTATTTTTCTTTCTTTGACTTATTAAATGATGGTAGATTTTAAAATGTTGAAGAATAGAAAAAACCTCCTGTGTGGTCAAATTCCAAATAAAGTACGTAGATGTCACTCCCTTCAGGAAGGCGGAGAGTAACTCTCCACTAAGTAAATGTGGACTGAGTACAGTGCCTTCCTCACAAAGAGCATGTTGTGGGAAGGGGGAAAAGAGTAACTTTGCAGTGGAAAAATCTGAAAACATTACCTAGAGCCAGGTGACCAAGATTAAAATCAGGAGTGATAATCATGTTGATAGCATACCCTTCATATGATATGAGAATGACACTGCTTCTGTGGTTTTTCCCTAAACTCCAAAACCATAAACCCAGTTTAATCATGAGAAAAGAGTGAGGGACATTGTACAAAACATATGACCAGTGCTCCGCAAAACTGTCAAGGTTACCTCTGTAGCACATCTCGTAGGACGGAATCCAGAGGAAGCACTCAGAAAATACAATTTCAAGGTTCCCACCAGGGGAGCTAATGGCTTTATATTCTCTTTCCCTGGAGTGGAAACTCTACATTAGCACACTCACCCATTTCAATTTTGCAAGCAAGAATGCTGTGCTGATGAAAGTAATGTATTTCTTCAACAGCATCAAAGGTATGAATATCCCAGAAGCCATCAGTACTCAAGCCAGCAAAAAAACGGCCATTTTTTATAGCTGGTCTTCCTGCTCTCCAGTGCGTATAGGACAGCATGGTCTCATCAGACCACATAAGAGAATTATCTAGAGAAGAAACATTTTTTTTCTATGCTGAGAGATGAAATCAATACTTGAATTACAGTTATGAGGTTAATATTGAAATACAGTTATGAGGTTAAAAGTTAATAACTTTTCTTTCTTCTTTCTCTACTTCCTAAAAGGTTATATGATTATGTGCATCTCTCTAAAATAATTATAACAGTGAGTCATACTTATTTTCAATGTTGAAAGTACAAGTTATAAACATGAAAATAAAAATTTACTTATAATTCCACCATCCTGCAATAACTTTGCATGTTGTTATCTTTCATCAAATATTCATTTTTCCTACATATGTGTTTGACTGCAATGAAAATGAATGTAACTATTTTATAAAAAAATAATTTATTATAAGACTAGTGACAAAACCCTTCTCTGGACCGAAATCACACACAATTGTGCACAATTATGTCAACTGATTTTTAACAAGAGTGCCAAGACAATTCAATGGTGAATGAATAGTTTCTGGGAGAACAGGATATCTATGTATAAAAATAAAAAATGAGGTTGGACCCTTTCCTTTCACCATATACAAAATTAACTCAAAATAGATCATAGATCTAAGAGCCAAAACTATAAAACTCTTAGAAGAAAGCATAGGAGAACATCTTTATGACCCTAGGGTGGGCAAAGCTCTCTTAGATATGCACAAGTGATAAAAGAAAAATATACATAAATTGGACTTCGTTAGAATTAAAAGTTTTGTGCTACAAATTATACTATCAAGAAAGTGATGGAAGAAAATACTTGCAAGTCATTTATTTGACAAGGGACTTCTATCCAGAATATACAAAGAATACTTAGAACTCAACAATAAAAAGGACAAATAATATAAAAAATGGGCAAAGGATCAGAATAGAGATTTCTCCAAAGATGATGTACAAATTGCCAATGAATACATGAAACAATGCTGAATAGTTTCAATCATCGGATAAATAAAATTTAAACCTCAGTGATAAATCACTCAGACTCACTTGGATGGCTATAATAAAGAAGACAACAAACGAACAAAAACTGCCCACAAGTGTTGGCGTAGATATGGGAGAAATTGGAACCCTTGATGGAAAATGGTACAGCAGCTTTGGAAAACTGTCAGTTCTTCAAAGGATTAAACAAATCCAACAATTCCAGACAAGTATATGTCCAAGAGAAATGAAAACATACATCCACAAAAACTTGTATATGAGTGTTTATGGCAGCATTATTCATGATAACCAAAAAGGTGAAAACATCTTAAATGCCCACGAACTGATAAACAGATGAATAAAATGTGGTATATCCATACAACAGAATATTATTCAGCTATAAAAAGCATAATATGTGATACATGCTACAGTGCTAATACATAAACCTTAAAACCATTAAGCTAAGTAGAATAATAGTCACACAAAAAATCACATATTATATGATCTGATTTATATGAAATGTCTAGAGTAGGCAATCTGTAGTGACAGAAAATAGATAAGTGGTTGCTGAGGGTTGGGAGAGGGGATAGAGAATGAGGAGGAACTACTAATAGGTATGGTGTTTCTTGTTAGATTAGTGATAATTGCAGCCCTCTCTGATTATACAAAAGGCCATCTACACAAATAAAAGAGTATGATGCAAATTGACAGTACCTCTGTGATGCCCACAAGCCAATCAGGAGTATGCAAATTAATCTAACAAAGATGGTGGGTTAATTTGCATATGCAGGCACTGAGCAAAGACTGAAGACTGAAGACAACTGAAGACTGAAGAGGCTTGCCGAAACCGGTTTGGCTCAGTGGATAGAGCGTCAGCCTGCGGACTGAAAGGTCCCAGGTTCGATTCCGGTCAAGGGCATGTACCTGGGTTGCGGGCACATCCCCAGTAGGGGGTGTGCAGGAGGCAGCTGATCGATGTTTCTAACTCTCTATCTCTCTCCCTTCCTCTCTGTAAAAAAATCAATAAAATATATTTAAAAAAAAAAAAAAGACTGAAGAGGCTTGGCTTCTCCGCTGCGGCTGGAGCCAAGGCCTGGCTGGGTCTTGGGTGCCAGAGGAAAACTGGTGCCGGCAGCCAAGGGAAGGAAGGCCTATTGCACGAATCTTCGTGCAACGGGTCTCTAGTTAAATTATATACTTTAAATGGCTAAATCATATGGATGTGATTATATCTCAATAAAGTTTTTGGAAAAACAAACTGCTAGGCCTACTGAAATTGTGAATTGGTATGAGGAGTGATGTCATTATTACCTACACATAATCCTGGTTGTCTGGCTGTTTGTACCTTTCAGTGATCACCATCTCCCAAGGCATTATCCTAAACACCTGCCTGCAGCAATGTAACACTAGCAGTTCTGTACATACGATTTTGTTCTTTATTGCTGCTTTGTATCACCTCATGCATCCTAGTCTCTCTTTCCCTCTCCACAAATGTTAAAGTTACAATTTCCTGACTAACACAATGGGCAAAGGTGTATTTCTGAAGTTGCTATACAAAAAGGTCACTTTTTCATTTGAAGTATCTTTCAGTTGACATGTGGCTTCTCTTAGCAATGTCTGTTCATGGCTTAATTTTGAAAAGTTCAGAATTTTAAAAAACTAAACAAAATCCTTTGTATGGATGGTATACAGTTCAGTATTATTTAAGTACATCAAGGTGATAAAAAAAATCTATGGGTATAAATTAAGCCAGTAAGAATTAGATTTAAACCAAATTTGCTTGAAACATCTCTCTACTTGTTGCTCATATGGCTACATATTTTAATAGAAATTTTGTTACTCAGACTTTTTTTTTAATGTATTTTATTGATTTTTTACAGAGAGGAAGGAAGAGGGATAGAGAGCTAGAAACATTGATGAGAGAGAAACATCGATCAGCTGCCTCCTGCACACCTCCCTACTGGGGATGTGCCCGCAACCAAGGTACCTGCCCTTAACCGGAATCGAACCCGGGACCCTTCAGTCTGCAGGCCAATGTTCTATCCACTGAGCCAAATCGATTTAGGATGATTAAAAGGAAGTCTAGAGATCTGAAAATGCTTTTCAGAATATAGAATACATATTCAGTTGTTTGTGACAATACAATTAACAAAATACATCAGAGGGTGCAATTGAAATCTCGAACTATATCCTGGGTGTGGTCTCCGCTGCTCCATAAGTTCACTATTTCCTCAGTCACTTTCAGATAAAGCCTGAGAACTTTCCATCTAGTTTCCTCTGCGCCCCCCCCCCCCATTTCTAAATTTAAGGGTATTCAAGTGTCATTGGAAAAAAGACTTAGGCAACTATGTCCTATTATGATGAACTCATCTTCAACTGGCAACCCAAATCTTACCAATTGCTTGATAGCTTAATTTTTGTTAACTAATTTGCAAGCCATAAACATTTAAGAAATGCCTTTGCAATTCATTCTAAGAAAGACAAGTTAGATAGCAAAGAGAAGGCTATTTTTAAATTGTCAGATTTGAGTAATTGTTTCTTTTCCTACTCCACCTCTGACTATGATTGTCCTGTGCCCCTTATTACTGCCTGTTTTTGAATAAATGCATACTTTTTGATGCTTTATGCCCACAGAGTGATTTTCTTTTTTCTAATTCTAAAACTTTTATGATTTTCAGAACATCTCTAGTTGAGTATCTTTCTAAATTGATATTAATGAACCTATTATTAGAATCTGTGCTTTACAACATTTTATAGCAATTAACTTGGACTTGTGGTATTTAGACCCAATGTCAAATATTCTATCCTGTTGTCAATCTATGTATCTGATTTTCCTAAGGTATACCCCAAGCCAATGCTATAAAACCACAGGTGCAACATCAGTAGAAGTGTAATTCTGTTCTCACTCATCCCACATACACAATACAGATACAAAGTAAGTACTGGAGATGTATATGGGAATGTGATCATTTTTAGTCTGGAACTGCTAGGAGGGAAAGTAGAGAAAGATTTATTTTTCACCATTTAACTCTAAGCTTGGTGGTAAAGACATTTTAATAGCAGAGCAGAGACATAAAAAATGTTTCATATTCATATGTTATGCTTACTGCATTAATGATAATTTTGTAATATTAATAAACATATACTTTGAAGAACTACTGGTATTCTTTTATAGCTTGATAAACAAGTAGTTTATAAAAAGTATAAATATAAATAGAGAAAATCAGATTTATAACTTACTTTCATAAATTAGACCTAACATGACCCATGACGCCATGTAATTAAAGTGCAGAAGTTGTTCAAGAACAAAGTTATTCTCTTTTTCATCTCGAATACTCAGAATATGTGATTTTGGATCTGTTAAATAAAAAAATAGTCAATAATTTAAACAATTATTTTCTAGAACACTTTATTTGATTTAGAAAATGTTATTTCCGAGTTTAATATACCCCTAAACTTAAACAATAGCAGAAAATAAGAAAGACATGTCAATTAAAACTGTCTCATTGTACTAAACTGAATAGGTTAAGAAGTTTTAAAACATTTTGATAATAAATAAGCTCTTATAGACTAGTGACAATCTAGTAGATGAGTAGAGTATTTACTAATTCACTTCACCTTTCCCCATTTAAAGCTTATTTTGAGTTGGTACGATTCCACCTGTATTTATGATACATTGTCAAAGACTATAATAAATAAAACCTCTTGGATGGGTTCTAAGACAGAGCTTCCTTTGTCTTAGCGATCACTCTTATATCAGGGTTAAAAAAAGTTTTTATTTCCCATAGTGTGTTCCTCAGGGAATTAATAGGAGTTCCTCAGAAAAGAGCTACATGGATAAAAACTTTGCAAACACTTGGTAACAAATCAACTAGTTCATTTAGCCAGTATTTCTTACAATATATGCAAATGCACGTTTGATCATCTGTAACAGGAAGCGATGGTGTTTCTTAACCTTGTTCTTTTTCTAAAGACCCTCTTGTGTAGAACACCTCTCAAGACCCGTGTTCAACAGAGCAGACTCTGGGGGCGGGAGGGTAATGGCTTGATATTTCCCATAGGCATTGTCCGCAAAATTCATAGGTCCATTGTTCAGAAGTTCCAAATCCTCAGTGGATCGCATAGGAAATAACTGAAAAGTCTTCAAAGTGTGAAATATGTGTGTTTTTTTTAAGGCAGCTTCTTTGTGGCTTATCTAAGCTTCTGACCACTCAAATGAACTTTCCATTTTGCCCAGAGTCCCCTCTATATAGTGATATTTCTTTCCCTTGTGAAGTAGAACCCATTTTGTTTACACCTGTAAAGCCAGAGTTCTCTGATGAATGGATAAAGAAAGAGGTAACTGCTGTACCTTCCATTTTAATTAAAAACAAATTAATGTAGAAATTAGAAGATGAGTATTTTTGAGATCTTGTTACTAGTGCTAATTAGAAATATAACACAAGCAAGATTTTTAAAAATGAGCATAATGCAATATATAATGCCCATATAATATACTTACTCAGTTTTTGGCATCTAGAATGAACATCATCTTTTGTTACTGCCGTGTATCTATTCTTTGCTACCAAGAAATTGTAGCAATAGTTCTGAAACGGTATCCATGGAGTATTTAAAACAGGAGATGGACAACGAACACTGTTAACTGGCTTGACCTCTTTCTTAGTCTCATCTAGAAAAAAAAATTAATGGTATGAATACTAATTTCAGATATAAATGCTAAATCCTGTGTATAGTAGTAATTGGACTTGATTAGTAGAAAATATCCAGAAGCCAAGAAATACTAGGCTGGTGATGCTTGTTCTGTTTACATTCAATATAATGTGACCTCCTAACTGGCTTTCTTTGGGAAAGAAATTATTTAACGCAGTAATTTTCTTTCCCCGGCTGTGGAGTGAGTGGAAGGATGTAAAAAATGAGGTGCTATTATCAGTGGTCGGCAAACTCATTAGTCAACAGAACCAAATATCAACAGTACAACGATTGAAATTTCTTTTGAGAGCTGAAAACCGACTTCTGCACATGGGCCACGAAATTTCAATCGCACTGTACGTGCGTGCCCGCATGTGGTATTTTGTGGAAGAGCCACACTCAAGGGGCCAAAGAGCCACATGTGGCTCACGAGCCGCAGTTTGCCGACCACTGGGTTAACTGTAGTTTCTGTCTTCCTCCATCTCCAAACTTCAAATACAAAAGGCCGCCTCATAGAAACTATACAAACATAATAAAAGGCACTTAACTATAACTTTGAGAGTTCATCTTCAAGGGTCTGGTTACTGGTATCTTTTCTAATTTTAAAGGAACATTTAATGAAATATGTGATATATTAAGTAAGTTACTGCTTTAACAAAAGCAAACAGAAATAGTTTAAAACCTGACATCCAGAAAATCTAATTACGGCCCCCCCCGCCCCCCGCACCGCCCCATTTTGTGAAAAGGCCATACATTCAAGAAGATGCAAGTATAGACATGCTCTACTCAAAGCCCATGGGACTGCTTAGGTGTGCAGTAGAGAGGCCTGCCAGTCTCTCCCAGCTTATAACCAGTCCCTCCGTCTGAGAAGGAGTGTCTTTTTCGTACCCGAAACCCACATGGGGACCCCTGGCCATTGCAAGACCACTTTCCTCTGAGTGAGCTAGAGATTGCATACCTGGCTCAGCCAAGTCCTTCAGATTCCCTCTAAGAAACTGAAAAGTGGTATTCAGGGACAGTCATCTCCAGTGACGGGTACAGGTGAGAGCTGCAGAGCCGCCATGGGTCACCAAGTGCACAGAGAAGCAGAGAGCAGGTAAAGAGAGAAGTGCAGGTCCACAGAGAGAAGCAGAAAGGATAGGTAGAGGATGGCATCAGTTTCTGATTTCCATTCCTCACAAGCCTTAGCTCTATCCCCATTTTTTAAGGATCTAAAATTCTTTTTTGGTTTAAAACTAGCTTGAGCTGGTGGCTGTTACTTACAACCAAATGAATGTTAAGAGTGAGTCATAGAAGAAATTGTAGCTGATGATACGAATTGTGAAAGGATTCCCACAAATATACAATTTTCTATAAGACTATAAACAGCAAACATATGCAAATGAGGCCAATGGGGATTTAAAATCAAAAGGACAATTACCATTGTCAGCTGATAAAGATAAAACATGTCTAAAATAAAAAAATTAATGACAGGATATTTAATATATAGTATTTTTTGAATACATTTTCACAAATTTTGTTGTTAAAAGAGCATGATTGTGCCCAGTCGGCATGGCTTAGTGGTTAGGCGTCGACCTATGAACCAGGAGGTCACAGTTCAATTCCCGGTCAGGGCACATGCCTGGGGTTGTGGGCTCGATCCTCAGGGTGGGGCATGCAAGAGACAGCCAGTCAATGATTCTCTCTCATCATTGATGCTTCTATCTTTCTCTCCCCCTCCCTTCCTCTCTGAAATCAATAAAAATATATTTAAAAAAATAAGAACATGATTGTACAAAACCAGATTTTACAAAACCACACTCTTTGTGAGACTAATAGTAATTTGAGAAATGAAATATTTGAATTTAGCATACTTCCTGGATAATAGCAAATAGCACCCGGTTGGTGGTCATCACATTCGGACGTTTTCCAGAATCCATCAGTGTCTAAAAACACACAGTCCTCCAGCTGCTCATTGTTTTCAGCCCAGCGACTAAACTGAAGATGTTTCCCATCTGACCAAACGTAGTTGAGTTCATCCTGCAAAGAACGAAAACACATTTCAAGTGGCAATACTTCATTTTAATCCCTTTTGTATTGCTTTGGCCTCATGGTCCATCTACTGGTACACAGTGCTGCCTCACACATCATTGGCGTTGCTGGTTGTTGGAAATCAGAAAGCTAAAGTGGAGTGAAGACCCCTGTTAGGCACTGATAAAGTTAGAAACAACATGTAGTCATGGAGAGAACATGGTCTTCAGAGCGAAGCACACCTGGTTTTGAATTCTGGTTTGGTCACTTATTAGTTCTTGATTGTGAGTTTACCTTGCCACGTTTCCATTAATTCCACCCAGGAGGTTCAGTGTCACATTAAATGGATGTGACACTGAACCTCCTGGGTGGAATTAATGGCATAACACGTGTAAAACACTTACCTCAGTGGCTAGCTGGTACACACAGAAAGCTACACACATGTTAGCTCCCTTCCTCCTAACCCCTCCGACCATGTGGATGGCATGGCACTGTTTCCACACTTGTCTTTGGGGACATGCTTCCTTATCACTATATTCTACTGTGCACGCAAAGTCTGCAAACACCTGTTGTTACATCCTGACCAGGCCTGGCCACTCAGCTACCTTGAGGAAGGCTTTACAGAGTAGGTACAGAAGTCTAGGAGATGGATTGTGGGGTACAGTTCTCTCTGAGCTTCCCATGGTGCTGCCAGAGCCGAGGCCTCACACAGCAACTCATGGAGCGAAGCTTTCCTGAAGCCCAAGGTTAGTTCTGTATCCCTGGCTTATTTGGAAGACTGGGCAAAGGCCACACACAGTCTCCTTAGTGAACCCATAATAGCAAACACGGTCAAGCCTCAATACCACCAATGTTTCACTCTGAGCTGTTCTCCACCAGAGTTTCAGTTGTCACTTATGCTCAGTTAACCCCCAGGCCACGTGGCTTCAGATGTAGCCCTCTGGCCATGTGACGGTACTCGTATGACCCTGGATTCCACCCCCTTGCTGCACTCCCCACTAACCCAGGTCCCAGGCCTCTGGAACTTGTATTCCTCATAGGTTAATCATCTCACACACTCTATCTCTTTAATGAGTACTATATCTCTTTATTAAGACTGTACTTAGCTGTTACTAAACTCTTTAAAAAAATACACTTTTATTATTGATTTCAAAAAGGGAGAGGGAGAGAGAGGTAGAAAAATCAATGATGAAAGAGAATCATTCTTTGGCTGCCTCCTGCATGCAGGTGCCCTGACCGAGAACCGTGACCTTCTGGTCCATAGGACGATGCTCAACCACTGAGCCACGCCAGCCAGGCTCTGTTTACTAAATTCTTGACCTGTTTTTTTTTTTTTTTTAAGGGAATAATTTCCTTCCAGCACCCACAAGGGAAGGCTGTTTGTTTTTTCCATTTTCAAATCCCATAGGGCCATGAGAATGGGATAGTAGGTATTTTTATCTCCTTCAATCATTTCCTTTGAGATTTATGCCCCTCTCACCACTCTCAACTCCCAGATTCCTTGTCTCTCTCTGACATTCACTATGGATCTGGCCCATCTGCTCCTTGCTGTCATTCACTAAGGCCTTGCTCCATCCCCTGGCCCTCCCACTGACTTAGAGAAATCTATGTTCACGTGGGTGATTCTCCAAGTTCCCAAGTTTTCTTGACACTCTCTACTTCTTTGTACTTTTACTGCCACATATTCGAGAGACCTACTGCCACCGTCACACCCTGGACTTTACATTTCCCAGAACTGCTGCACTGCAGATGTTCAGGCCAACAGCATTTTCTGCATTAATTTCTACAAGAAACTCTAACTAGTCTCTTATCTCTAGATTACTCACTTCCTCCCCCACCTTCTCCCAGAATAATTTTTCTAAACTAAAAATCTGATATTGTTGTTACCACGTTTAAAATCTTTCAATACCTTCACATTGCTTTCAATGTAAAGTCTTATTTATTTATACCCTGCCCTTTCCCAATGATTTAAGGCAGCTTATGAAGATACATACTAAACAGTTACATGGCATTAGTTACAATAAATAGTAATAGGGGCACAGAGAAACATAGGTAAAGATTAAAAAATAGTATAAGAAACAAGACCCAAATCATTATGTGGGGGAAAAAAACTCCAAAACAATATGATCCAAATTATCTTAAAAATAAATAAATGTACATATAAAAGTAACTTGAAGGATATATACCCAATGAATAAACCATATTTATCACTAGGCACTGGGATTACAGCTGATTTAAGTATTTTCTTTTAATTTACTATAACTTCATAAATTTTCCATAGTGACAATATTCCTTTTGTTTCAGAAGTTTAAGGTAATTGAAACCAGAAAATATAAAAACTTATTACTAGCCTCACAAGAGACACAGGGATGGTTTCATATGGTAACAAACACCAAAGAGAAAGTAAGGCAACGTTATGAAGAAAATGATGCTGTGAGGTCTGGGAAAGCAGTTCAAGTCCATGATCTGGCTTGACTTGGGGCTACATTTTGAAATATCCAGCCCAGCAGGTGTGGCTCAGTGAACTGAGTGTCATCCCATGCACCAGGAGGTCACCAGTTCAATTCCCAATCAGGGCACATGCCTGGGTTTCAGGCTCGATAACCAGTAGGGGGCGTGCAGGAGGCAGCCGATCAATGTTTCTATCTCTCTCTCCTTCTCTCTTCCTCTCTCTCTAAAATCAATAAAAACATATTTTAAAAAATATATAAAATATCCAGTCTTGCCCTGGTCAGTGTTGCTCAGTGGTTAAAGTGTCGGCCTGCATACCAAAGGATCACAGGTTCGTTTCCTGGTCAAGGGCTTGTACCTGGGTTACAGGTTCGAGCCTGGCCCTGGCTCAAGATGTGTGTGGGAGCCTGGCTCAAGACGTGTGTGGGAGGCAACCAGACACATAGATGTTTCTCTCTCTGTCCCTCTCTCCCTTTCACTCTCTAAAAATCAGTAGGAAAAATATCCTCAGGTGAGGAGATATAAAATAAAATATCCAGAGTCTTGGAGAAACTCTTCAAGCTGCCTCCTGCACGCCCCCCACAGGGGATCGAGCCCGAAACCTGGGCATGTCCCCTGACCAGGAATCGAACCCGTGACCTCCCCAGGAATCGAACCTGTGACCTCCTGGTTCATAGGTCAATGCTCAACATTGAGCTACGCTGGCTGGGTTAAATACTGCTTCTTTTAAATGAGTCTCTGGTAACTGCTGGTGGTAATAAATCCTAAGTTTGTCAAAGATAATGGTTACTTTTGAGTCTATTCTCCAGTTCAGCTCTGGGTTTGTGCTAAGACTGAATTGTCTTTGATCACATTTTCTCCAAGCAGCCCTAAAGCCATCTTGATATACTGAGGGTCATCCTAAGGTATATATAACCTAGGTTTGCTTCCTACTCTGCCCATTATCCTCTCTCTGAGTAGTTTAGGAATAGCGGTCTAAGTGACTTTTATCTACCTAGGGCTTCACCAGTCATGCACCGTGCAGATGCAGGGGGCAAAGTTCACATTACAATCTTTGTAAATGGCACCTTCTATGCACTGCATAATGTATGCAGCCTTACACTCCAGCCCTATACTCCTTACCCTCACAATAAATCTCAGTGGGCATAGTATCAAAGTATTGCACAGAAGGCCTAGAAAAGAGACAAAATGGCCTATAATGCTGAGAGGAATACTACAGCTTTAAAAAAAATCTCTATTAATTATAACACAAAGCTTCAGTAGCATAAATATTCCCATTTGTGCTACCTGTATGCAGTTTAGTGTTGGGAATGGATAGGAGACTAGCATTCCTTGCTGGGCTATGAAATGAATGAGAACTACCCAAGACATCAACCCCGAATCACGGCTTAAGATGTGGCAAAACACTATCCCTTCTTAGAGTGTCTTCATTTCATTCTGCTGATTCCAAAAGGGATAGGAAGGACTCTTCAGCACCATCCGTAGGGCTTCTACACACCCAGCCCCATCTGGTTTTTTAAGCCTTCCCCTCCTCTCTTCCCTTCGTTGGCTGAGGAGACATGGCAGCTCCTGATTCCAGCTCAGTTGCTCATTGGAATAAATTAAAGAAATGATCAGCTACATCGGTCCACTAGAACTTTTTCTTAATCTAAACAATAAAGCACCAGATCTTCCAACAGTGGAAAGATGACTGCCACTAAAAACTATATACTTCATGAAATTCACTGGAGTAAGGTTTTATGATCTCTGGGTGTTTTGTGTGTGTGTGTGTGTGTGTGTGTGTCTGATAAGAGACAGTGCATAATAAAAAATGCTGCAGTACATCACCCAATCCTGGAGTGGGGACTGAAAACTTACGTCTTCACTGGAGAGTCCAATCCACAAGGAGGAGTTATGCAGGACCGCTTGCACGGTTAGGAATGCTTGCTGGTACGGGTCCGAGATGCTCACCAGGCGCATGCTATGTTTCTGGCATTCCCTCAGAGCCTCGGGCCACGTTAGAGTCTTCAGGATTATTTTGTACAGATTATTTAGGTACTTCACAGTCTCTGAAGTATTCTGCAAGGTCTGTCTGCCTTCAATGTCTGTGTGTCAAAGAAAAAAGGCACAAAAACTACCCACTCTGTGAGTCATAGGACATTTAATGTACTTTAGATATTACCTATCTATTAGTTTATGTTAGATTTTTGGGTGGGAGAGCTAGGTATGTCTTCCTGTATACCTTAGGCAAAATGTATGAACCCCCAACATTTGTTTTCTAAAAGTAGAAGAAAATTCTGTTTTAGCTGACCTGATTTAGGAAGGAGAAAAGCTATAAACGAAAGTAGCCTGTGAAAAGATTTCCACTTCAGGTTGGTGTCAAATACTAGCTTTGTTTGAACTGCTTCAACAAGAGGGATTAATTTAGCAAACAGTTCTTCAGAAGAACATAGATTATCTACTTGAGAGTATCACTACATAACAAAGTTTTGGAAAAAAAATCATCTATTAAAAACTCATTGTGATGAATGAAAACAATTTAATACCTCTTAAACTATCTTTTTGAAAATATGGGTAACTCCTATTTTTATATATACAGTTTAGTTTTATTTGGATTATAAGAAATCATAGTGATCCATTTATAAATGCTTCACATCTTTTTTTTAGTGCTAAATTTAACTGTGAATGTTTATACCAAACTAAATTTAAAACATTAAGTTTTTTCTCCCCCTTTTCCCATGATAGAAAGTAAAATCTAACAAATACCAGAGTAGAAAGGAGAATAAAATTAAACCATAACTTATCGTTAACAATTCCTAATAACAAATTCCACCTGATAGATAATTTTGATATTTAATTAAGTATGATGATCATACTTGAAAAAAAATCACATTCATTTGAGATACTCTAACTCACTGAACCAATATGAATTTAGTCGTGCTGACATTTTAAGAAAGCTATGTGATCACAAGTTAATTTTAATTCATTTATAAGATTTTTGTTAAAAAGTACTGTACATAGCTAACATCATAAAGTCCCACAGTTATTTAGATAATAACCCATACCTGAGTATTTCTGACAGAGAGACAGAGTATGGTGTTCACTGCAGGACGTGAAATTCCACGTTCCAGTTAATGGTGACTTTCGGTGGTTGAGCATCAGGGCACAGTGGTAGCGGGACTCTTCCTCAAAAATCTAAACAAAGAGGCAAACAGAAACAAGCAGTCTTGAAACCAACAGTCTGAAGATCCCAGCAAGAATGATCCCTGAAAAGGCTTCTAACATCACATGGTTTTGTGAGTAGTTCTTTCAGACTTTCAGGGAAAGACAGTGCCTCAAACTGAGTCCTAATTCAAAACACGAAGGAGGAAAGCTACAGAGTTCATCTTAGGAAGTTCACATGATCAGAAAAAAGATCTGACAATAAGGCATAAAAACACTTTAGGAATAGAGATGAAAACATTCCCAAATAAAACCCTAACAAATCGAACTTGGTAGAATAAAAATTCAAAATAAGCTAGTTACACAATAACTAGAGGCCCGGTGCATGAAATTTATGCACGGGGGTGGGGGTAGGGAGGCGATATGTGTCCCTAAGCCCAGCCTGCACCCTCTCCAATCTGGGACATCCCTCTCACAATCCAGGACTGCTGGCTCCCAACCGCTCGCCTGCCTGCCTGCCTGCCTGATTGCCCCTAAATGCTTCTGCCTGCCAGCCTGATCACCCTGTAACCACTTACCCTGCCAGCCTGATCAACACCTAACTGCTCCCCTGCTGGCCCAATTGCCCCTAATTGCCCTCCCCTGCAGGCCTGGTCACCCCTAACTGCCCTCCCCTGCAGGCCTGGTCCCCGCCCCCAACTTCCCTCCCCTGTAGACCTGTTCCACCCAACTGCCCTCCCCTGCAGGCCTGGTCCCCCCAACTACCCTCCCCTGCAGGCCTGGTCCTCACTAATGGCCCTCCCCTTCAGACCTGGTCCCTCCCAATTGCCCTTCCCTGCAGGCCTGGTCCCCCCAACTGCCCTCCCCTGCAGACCTGGTCCCCCCAACTGCCTTTCCCTGCTGGCCTGGTCCCTCCCAACTGCCCTCCCCTGTAGACCTGGTCCCCCCCAAATGCCCTCCCCTGCTGGCCTGGCCCCCCAACACTGCCCTCCCCTGCTGGCATGGGTCCCTCCCAACTGCCCTTCCCTGCTGGCCTGATCACCCACAACTGTCCTCCCCTGCTGGCCATCTTGTGGTGGCCATCTTGTGTCACATGGAGGTGGCCATCTTTGACCACATGGGGGCAGCCATCTTGTTGTGTGTTGGGGTGACGGTCAATTTGCATATTACCCTTTTATTAGATAGGATATGTCTTAAACAAAGAGATAACACCATATACATAATATAACAATGAAAGACTGCAGATAGGCCCATGAAAGTTTAGATTAAGTCTAGGAAGGTGTTTATTACCCCTGGTATTTACCATTGTTCTAGTAGTTATACAATATGCAGTGAAGCATGAACTGTTATTTGAAAATTATGATTGTCTCATTAAACATAAGGAAACCTAGTGAAAAACTCTGAGAAGTAATAAGGGCTTTTAGTAAGATGGATGCTATGATGTGCACTAACTACCAGGGGGCAGGTGCTCAAACCAGGAGCTGCCCCCTGTGGCCAATGTACTCCCACAGCCAACCTCCTGTGGTCCCTCCCCCCTGATTGGCCCTGATCACTAGCCAGGCCAACTAACCCCACCCGTGCATGAATTCATGCACTGCGCCTCCAGTAAATATATAAAAATTCCAAACAATAGCTTCCCTACATATCAGTAAGAAAGTCAAGAAAAAAAGTAAGAAAGACAATTGCTATAAAAACTTTCTTGAGAGATATAAAGGAAGACTTGAATAGAGAGATATTATATTATATTCTTGAATTAGAAGAGTAATAAAAATAAGTGAATTATCTCTAAAATATTGTCAGATTGTCCTCAGAATTTTTTATTTAATTGTTTTGATTGGAAATTGACTAAATAATCCTAATTTATCTGGAAGAATGGACAAGAATAGCTAAAAATATCTTAAAGGCAAATAAATAATATCCAGCCCTATTATATATTTTTAAATATGGCAAAATTAGAGTATTTAGATCTGTGAGATTGCTATATAAGAGTATATCTCAAATACACATACACTTCATATATAACAAAGAAGGCATCCTATATCTCCTTTTAAAAAAATATTTTCATTGATTTTTCAGAGAGAGGAAGAGAGAGGGAAAGAGAGATAGAAATATCAATGATGAGAATCATTGATCTGCTGCCTCCTGCACAGCCCCTACTGAGGATTGAGCCCACAACCTGGGCATGTGTCCTGACCAGAAATCAAACCACAATCTCCTGGCTCATGGTTGATGCTCAACCACTGAGCCACTCCAGCTGGGCCTACGTTGCTTGTAACAAATGGAAATAAATGCAATAAATAATGCTAGATAATTAGCTGGGATTAAGGAAAATTATTATATAGTCATTGTCTAGGATGTATCTCTGGAATTCAGTTTTAAAGTTAATTTCTTAATCTTTGCTCTTTGTGCAAAAGGTAGTTTGTATCCAGCAAATAGGGAGGACAGAAGCTGCGAGCAGCAATCTCACGATATAGATAATTATCTATACTAATGAAAGCCTAGGTGGCCCTCACACCCTCATGTCATCACAGGATGGCCACCCCCACGTTGTCACAATATGGTCTCCACAAGATGGCTGGCAGGGGAGGGCAGTTGTGGGCGTTTGGGACAGCAGAGTAGGGCAATTGGGGCAACCAGGCCTGCAGGGGAGGACAGTTGGGGGCAACCAGGCCTACAGGGGAGGACAGTTGGGGGTGACTGGGCCAGCAGGGGAGGGCAGTTTGGGGTGATCGGGCCAGCAAGGGAGGGCAGTTGGGGGCCATTGGGCAGGCAGCAAAGAGCAGTTGGGGGTGATCGGGCCGACAGGTTAGGGCAGTTCAGGGCAATTGGCTGGCAGGGGTACAGTTAGGTGTCAATCAGGCCGGCAGGGGAGTGGTTAGGGGCAATCAGGCAGGAAGGCAGGCAAATCAACAGTCCCAGAATGTGAGGGGGATGTCCGACAGGATCAGGCCTAAACCGGCAGTTGGACATCCCCCAAGGGGTCCCAGATTGCAGAGGGTGCAGGCTGGGCTGAGGGACACCCACCAGTGCACGAATTTTGTGCACTGGGCCTCTAGTTGTTAATATAATGCCTAATCTCAGTTTATTGCTTCTTTACATTTAGTTCTTAGGGAAAAATGATCATTAATCACCAGTACTGTTTGCCTCAGGAGACTGGAGCTGACAGTTTCAAATCCCAAAATATTAAGTAAAGCATTTATAATTGCTTCTGTTTGCAACTCACTACTTGACAGTTTACATCATCATGACATAAGGGATGTGGATCTGATGCTATTGTGAAAAATGAGGGCATACACATGAAGGCTAGAGAAGCTACTACTGTTACTGTTCCTCTTGTGACAGTCTTATTGAGATACAATTGATAGACAATATAATTTACCCACTGAAAGCATAATTTCCATAGGTTTTAGTATATTCACAGAGTTGTACAACCATTACTCTCCAATCAATTTCAGAACATTTCACCTCCCCCAAAAGAAACCCTGTACCCTTTCACCATCACTCTCAATCCTTCCATCCTTGTTAGCCTCTGGCAACCACTAACCTACGTTATGGGTATTTCATATAAATGGAATCAAATAACAGGCCCTTGTTCTCAATCCAATAATTTATGGAAGACTCAAGAATTTCATAGAGCCACACAGACTATTGATTCCAAAAAACTTACATTTGTTGGTATTGTTAGCCTCCGACCAACCAAGAATGGGTGAAAGTTACTGTATGTCAGCTCTCTGTTATCTATCCATTTAGTTATTTTTTCAAAGGCTGTCCAGCGCAAACCAATCCATAGAGCATCTTCCATATCCGGAAGCAATGATGTAATAAAATCTGTCAGAAAGAGATTTTTTAAAAAAGCATTTGACTTATTAAAAATAAAGATATACTAAAAATGTCAATGATTACCTACTTATCTATCATGACAGTCTTTTACCTACTCTGTACAAAAAATAGTTTAATAAGATTTAAAAACTATGTAGATTCCCCTCAGCCTCCCAAAACTAACTTTGCCCACAGATCAGAATAAAACATGTTTCCAAAACAATTCTGCTACCTTGTTCTCTTTGGCTCAACACCGTAGGAAGGGTGCCACCGTAGGTGTGACAAGTATTGCTTGCTTCAGAAAACGTGAGAGACTTGGGTTTAAGCTTTAGAAAACACTGCAAACAAAGAACATATATGAAGCATAAGATTCCAGACATGGGAAAGCTCACATAGGAAATAAATGTCTCATCTTTTAGAGCAGTGGTTCTCAACCTTTCTAATGCCTCGACCCTTTAATACAGTTCCTCACGTTGTGGTGACCCCCAACCATAAAATTATTTTCATTGCTACTTCATAACTGTAATTTTGCTATTGTTAATGAATTGTAATGTAAATATCTGTGTTTTCTGATGGTCTTAGGCTCTACAGCAGCAGGGTTGTCTAAGACCATCAGAAAACACAGACACATTATGATTCATTAACAGTAGCAAAATTACAGTTATGAAGTAGCAACGAATATGTTAACGAATATTATTAACATATTACATTTTGATTGGTTGAACGGGCGACTGGACATAGCATGTTAGGCTTTTACTATATAGGATTAGTGTGGAGTAGTATCTTCTAAATTGTGTTCCTTAGAACATTCAACAAAATGTTTTTATTTAATCCTCCATACAGAATGAAGCGGCCAAGGGCATACAAGTCATTGTGTGGCTTCTAGAAGACTATAGAGAAAATACCCCAAGCTTGAGCTTGGAAGCCTCATGGCAGAGGAAAAAGACAAAAGGAACCTGAGTTTGAAGAATTCATAGAGTTTACATACCAACCCTAAGCTGCTTACCTTCAAACTTCTTTTATGTAATAGAATAAATGTCTTAATACTGTACCTATCTCTCTTTTTAGCAGTCAAATATATCCCTAAGAGATACATATACCAATATGGATTATGCATCTCAAAGAAGCAAGTATAGAATGTGGCATTTCCCAAACCTATTTAATCATAAACTACTTTAGAGGCAAGATCCATGATTAACATTTGGTTGGCATATGTGTAGTTCCCAAAAAGGAGTTTGGGAAATGCTCGTCTAGCCTGATTAGCAGATGTTGGGTGGACGTTTACCAAAAGAGGGAACATTTATCAGCCACAAATTAAGTCAGTTTCCTACATGCCATAGAGATAATCTTGACTTCAATGTTTTACTATCTGTTGATACTGGAACTTCAGCAATTTAAGTGCGAGTAATAACAGAATAGGAACACACTATTTTGAAAGAGCTGTAGGCATGACTAACTTGAGAGTTAACTTGGTTTCTGACTAAGGTGAGATATTGAAATATGCAGAGGCTGTCTTAGTGAAGTTATATGATGGATTGCCATTCTGTCACAGGCCATACAACCATCATGAAAGCAATCATCGTTTGCACAATGTAACAATTCTCTTTTTACCTTATTCAGAAAAGAAATCCAATCCCCAGAGCATTGTATTTTAGCTGGCGAATCTGGACTATATTTCTCCAATGAAGATACATTATATTTTTCACAGATGAAGGACAACTTGGTATTACAGTCTGCTGGTTTATTTAAGTCTGAGAAATGAAAAGCAGGATTACTGTGGTGAGATTTTCCATCCAGTACACTTTAAAAACAATCCAGCCATAAAGAAAGTCTATTTAAATTAATTCCCAGATGGTTAAAATATAGTCCTTCTCTTCTTTAGCCATTTACGTCTTCTAGCACTATTCATATCAGTAGGTTGTAGCGTAATAATATTGCCTATAAAATGCACACATACGGCGTAACAACCACAGTTACCACAGTTCCTGATGGCGGGAAATAGAGTTGAAGGAGGCTAATGAAAGGGAAAGGGACCAAAACTATATTTTAGAACTGCTGCCTGTTCATCTTTGCAAATTTGTCTACATGATTATTATTATGAAAGTGGTAAGTTTACTTGTAAGTAATTACTTCAGGATAAAGGAAGTAAAAATATTCAGTCAAAAGTAACTTTACTTGCATCTGGAAATTGTGCTATTGTGATTAGCAATAAGTCAGAAAAGATAAAGCTGCCAAACACATAATCAAAGGGAAAACAAAATTAAACTAGTAATTGAACCTGAATTTCACATGTTACATAATCAATATTAAAGGATTTGGAATTAATTTTACCGCTAAACCAACTCCTGGCAGATATGTATACACATTCCTGTCCAAATGTTAGAGGATAGTGATGCCATGAATGTCTCGAGCTGAAAGAAAATGAGAGATTTGAGAACTTAGGATGCAGTGACATGTCCCATTCTGGTGTTTACTTTAAGTAATTTTAATTATAAACTTATGCCATTATTTTATACCCCTTAACTAGAGGTTCAGTGCACGAAATTTGTGCATGGGGTGGGGGGTGGACAGGGGGGCTGTCCCTCAGCCCAGCCTGCGCCCTCTCCAATCTGGGACCCCTCAAGGGATGTCCAACTACCTGGTAGGATCGGGCCTAAACGGGCAGCCGGACATCCCCCTCACAATCCAGGACTGCTGGCTCCCAACTGCTCACCTGCCTGCCTTCCTGATTGCCCCTAACCGCTTCTGCCTGCCAGCCTGATCACCCCCTAACCACTCCCCTGCCAGCCTGATTGATGCCTAACTGCTCCCCTGCTGGCCTGGTCACCCCTAACTGCCCTCCCCTGCAGGCTTGATCACCCCCAACTGCCCTCCCTTGCAGGCCTGGTCCCTCCCAACTGCCCTCCCCTGCTGGCCTGATCACCCATAACTGCCCTCCCTTGCAGACCTGGTCTCTCCCAACTGCCCATCTTGTGGCAGCCATCTTGTGTCCACATGGGGCAGCCACCTTTGACCACGTGGGGGCAGCCATCTTGTGTGTTGGAGTGATGGTCAGTTTGCATAGTACTCTTTTATTAGAGAGGATAGAGGCCTGGTGCATGGGTGGGGGCCACCTGGTTTGCCCTGAAGGGTGTCCTGGATCAGGGTGGGAGTTCCCTTGGGGCATGGGGTGGCCCGGGCGAGGGGCCTGTAGTGGTTTGCAGGCCGGCCACCTCCCCCACTTCCCCCCACCCCACAGAGACCCAAGCAGAGGCGCTGGTATCTGGGATTTATTTATATTCTATAATTGAAACTTTGTAGCCAAGGCAGGCCAGGACTGCAGAAGTTTGGCTTCCTCCATCACCGGGGGCAACTCAAGCCTCTTGCTCTCTCCAGCTCTGTGGCTGCCGCCATTTTTGTTGGGATTTATTTATCTTCTATAATTGAAACTTTGTAGCCTTAAGTGGAGGCCTGGGCCTGCCAGGGTGTGCGGAAAGCTTGGCTTTCTCCATTGCTGGGGAAACACAAGCCTCCTATACGCTCTGTGGTCACAGCCATCTTGGTTGGGTTAATTTGCATACTCACTTCTGATTGGCTGCTGGGCGTGGCTTGTGGGTATAGCGGAGTGATGGTTAATTTGCATTTTACTCTTTTATTAGATAGGCTTCTTGATGTAAATATGCAAAAGGCCTTGCTTTCTCTAACCTAGGCAGTTTATGGATTAATACACAAAACTAATTATGAAAAGTAATCCATTTAGCCCAATAGGTGTGGCTCAGTGGTTGAGCATTGATCTATGAACCACGAGGTCACCACGAGGTCATGGTTCAATTCCCATCAGGGCAGATGCCCTGGTTGTAGGCTTATCCCCAGTAGGGAGCATGCAGGAGGCAGCCAATCAATGATTCTCTTTCATCATTGATGTTTCTATCTCTCTCGCCCTCTCTGAAATCAATAAAAATATATTTTAAAAAGGGTAATACATTTATTAAAAGGGAATTTGGGACTTCTTTTTTCAAATCACTTTATAAAGGTAGCATCAATAATAATACATACTATATAAAATGACGATCTATTATTGGCTGCTCAGGGGTTCTCACCCACCACTTCTGCTCATCACTAGATATCTGAAAAACAAACCAAATATCCATCCTTATATGTGCTGAGTTTTCTAGGAGAGTTTTAATTTAACCCCATCCCACCATAACCACAAAACACTAAGATTTCCAAACATTCCGTTACTTTGCTATCTAAATTATATAAATCAGGTCCTTTCACCAAAAGAGTAGTTTGAAAACTCTTTGTATATTTAAAGGCCCTATTTTGCATATAGAAAATATGGTTGCTGTAGTTATGGGCATACATCAATTGGACATATAATGTCCTATTGCAACTAATTATAAATTTAAAGATGAATAAATTATTTTTCCTCCAAAAAGCTATTTTGCAAATTTAGTTATTAGTAGAAATAGAAACTCAAGTTAACTATAAAGTTAACTTTTAGTAAAAAATGTGATCAGAATTTAGGATAATTTATAATATCTATTGCTGTTCATTGTATACATTGATATTCATAATTAGTCTTGAATATTGTAAAACATAAGCAATTAAAGTTAACATTTCTAACAAGAAATGAGAGATCTGAATGTTGTTAGGCAAATTTTACTTGAAAGGAACATTTAACTTTTGTAGATGTTGGCAAGAATTTTGAAAAAATATTAATGGAATAAATATAAAAATAAGAACAATACGTAAAAATATATTCTTTTTAAAATTACATTTGCTATTTTGTTTTTGATGGCTTTTAGTCCTGCAAAAGATGTTAAAGTAGCCAGGATGCTATGATTGCTGGCGCAATATAGGACAGCTTCTTCATAGTTTAAGCGAGGTTCAGGGACAAACCAATATTCACTCCCTTCTATTATAACTGGAGGTCCATGAATTCCAGCACGCTCTAAAGGAAAAGAATATCAGAGTTATGCTGTGTAAACCAAACTGTACCCTCTAAGCATGGATTAATATTCAAAACTTTTTTAAAATTGTAATTCATTTAGACTCCTGGCTCTCTCTGGGCAGGGCAGTGCTTCTTGAGGACTCCTGAGCCAGTGACTGCCACCCAGAGTCACAGAGAAAGACAAATCCACCCTCGTAGCCTCATCCCACCACAGCCAATCACCTCCCTCCCTGGAGATACTTCATCTCAGTTGAAGATGTGATAGAGAAGAAACTGTCACTCAGGCCTGGGTTTAAATAAACTAGATGCATTATTGAAAAAGTAAAGGCGGCTTTGGCTAAATTTCAGTTTTCTTAACTCACCTGGATTGTACCAGTCTGGTGTTTTTGGAGTATGACCTGTATGAGGAAGAAAACAAGTGGCTCAAGTTTAGTGTCCAATTACAGATCATCACATATATAAGTCAGGGTCTTCAATCTACAGAGGGCTCACAGTATTGCTGAGGTTTGTCCATTTCTGGCTGAACCATTTCCTTTCATGTTATGATCACTTCAATTTGAATTCTGTGGGGCCTACACTAAAGCTATTATAGTGGCAATAAAAAAGCAGACCTGTTGAATATTAATAAAGTATCACTAGCAGTTCTCTACCTTATACCATGGAAGTCACAAAGGAAGACCAGATGGACAAACATAGCTAATAATTAGGAAGCACAAATAAGTAAATGCACCTGCTGTATACATTACATAGAAGCACTAAGGAATATGCACAAAGATAATCATCATTGTGGGATGAGGTTATTCAGAAACCACTTCTCCATCTAACACAGTTTGAGTAATTGTTCTGTAAACCTGGGTGGGTAGAGTTTATTGTCTCCCAGGATACCCTTGGAAACAATGTGCAATGATCCAGTACCAAACCTTTTGAGAAAGTGAAAGACAAAACTGGGAGGAAAACAATGAAAACCACTCAGGCTTCCTGGATAGACACAGAGGAAATATTGATGTTGGATGGGTCAATGTCCAAATGCCCTCACACCCTTTATGTTGAGATGCTGTGGGTCAGTTGTTTAACTCCCTGAGCCTCAATGCTTTACTCTATAGAAAGTGAGACTCTACCTCCTAACTCACAAAGTCTGTGTGAAGCTCAGGTGAGATTGCCCCGGGGAAGCACCCCCCACAGTTCCAGGCACAGAGCAGTTCCTCCCAGGATGCTGGATTGCTTCCTTTTCCATTTTCATTGTGCTTTTAGGTCTCATAGATTTCCAGTCATCGTTTTATGAATCTTAGAAATTACAGAGTAAAGCTGTTCCTAATTTTGTCATTGTATCAGGGCATAATACAAAAGACTGCCTATATATCCAGCATCTTTGGTTTCTCTCTCAGTCAGTTCTCTGCATGTTGGATATATAATATATATTTAACCAACAATGCTGCCAAGCTGCTTAAAATGTGTAGCTTCTTGTTTGTAATCATGTGTTGGGGGAATACTATGTCTAAACTTTAAATTTTTCTTTGTTAGTGAGAAAAGCAAAATATAAGGTGTTTTGTTTTGTTTTATTTTCTTACAAAAAAAATTAAAAATATGACTCAAAAAACTACAGGACACTGAAAAAAAGAGATGGAGGAAGACATAAACAGATGGAAGAATATACCATGTTCATGGATTGGTAGCATCAACATCACTAAAATGTCCATACTACCCAAAGCAATCTATAGATTCAATGCACTCCCCATTAAAATACCAGTGGTATATTTCATAGACTTAGAACGAATTCTCCAAAAATTCATCTGGAATAAAAAAGGCCTTAAGTGGTTTGGCTCAGTGGATAGAGCATTGGCCTGCGGACTGAAGGGTCCCAGGTTGGATTCCAGTCAAGGGTATGTACCTTGGTTGTGGGCACATCCCCAGTAGGAGGTGTGCAGGAGGCAGCTGATCGATGTTTCTTTCTCATCGATGTTTCTAACTCTCTATTTCTCTCCCTTCCTCTCTGTAAAAAAATCAATAAAATATATTTAAAAAAAAAGACCCTGAATAGCTAGCTGCAGCAATCCTGAGAAAGAAGAAGAAAGTAGGAGGGATCTCAATAGCAGATATCAAGCTATATTACCAAGCCACTGTTCTCAAAACTGCCTGATACTGGCACAAGAACAGACACATAGACCGATGGAATAGAATAGAGAACACAGAAATCGACCCAAACCACTATGCTCAATTAATATTTGACAAAGGAGCCATGAACATACAATGGAGTCAAGACAGTCTCTTCAAAAAATGGTGTTGGGAAAATTGGACAGATACATGCAAAAAAATGAAACTAGACCACCAACTTACACCATACACAAAAATAAACTCTAAATGGATAAAGGACTTAAACGTAAGACGGGAAACCATAAAAATACTAGAGGAATACACAGGCAGCAAAATCTCAGACATGTGCCAAAGCAATATCTTCACAGATACAGCTCCTAGGGCAATGGAAACTAAAGAGAAAATAAATAAAAAAACATCAACAAAACAACAAGAAAGCCCACAGCATGGGAGAACATATTTGCCAATGTTATCTCTGATAAGGGTTTAATCTCCAACATTTACAGGGAACTCATACAACTTAACAAAAGGAAGATAAACAATCTAATCCAAAAATGGGCAATGGACCTAGATAGATGACATACAGAAGGCCAAAAGACATATGAAAACATGCTCAAAGTCACTAATCATCCGAGAGATGCAAATCAAAACAACAATGAGGTACCATCTCGCACCTGTCAGAATGGCTATCATCAACAAATCAACAAACCACAAGTGCTGGTGATGATGCAGAGAAAAAGGAACCCTCCTTCACTGCTGGTGGGAATGCAGACTGGTGCAGCCACTGTGGAGAACAGCATGGAGTTTCCTCAAAAAACTAAAAATGGAACTCCCATTTGACCCAGTGATCCCACTTCTAGGACTATATCCCAGGAAACTAGAAAAACCAATCAGAAAGGATATACGCACCCTTATGTTCATAGCAGCATAATTTACCATAGCTAAGATTTGGAAACAGCCTAAGTGCCCATCAGCAGATGAGTGGATTAGAAAACTGTGGTACATCTACACAATGGAATATTAATGCTGCTGTAAAAAGGAAGGGACTCCTACCATTTTCAACAGCATGGATGGAACTGGAGAGCATTACGCTAAGCGAAATAAGTCAGTCAGAGAAAGATAAATATTGCATGATCTCACTCATTTGTGGAATATAATAAATAACATAAATTGATGAACAAAAACAGATCCAGAGACAGAGAAGCATCGATCAGACCGTCAAACCTCAGAGGGAAGGCAGGGGAGGGTTGGGGGAAGGGAGAGAGAGCAACCAAAGGACTTGTATGCATGCATATAAGCTTAACCAATGGACACAGACACTAGGGGGGGTGAGGGCACAAACGGGGGTGGAGTGGGGGGTAATGGGGGGATAAGGACACATATGTAATATCATAATAAAGAATTAAAAATTACAAATATGTGTGTATGTGCAAAGTATGAAAAATACTAAAATGTTTTATTTTGGAAGTGGCTTTATAGGTAATTTTCCTAAAACATGTCTATGACTTATTTTTGATATTATTTTCTCAATTAAAAAAAGAATATTTTAAAAGTATATATAGGCCTGGCTGGTGTGGCTCAGTTGGTTGGAATATTGTCTTATACACTGAAAGGTTGCAGGTTTGATTCCCAGTCAGGGCACATACCCAGGTTGCGGATTCCATCTAGTTCGGGGTGCATATGGGAGGCAACTGGTCAATGTTTTTCTCTCACATTGATATTTCTCTCTCTCCCCCTTCCTCTCTTTAAAAATCAATAAGCACATATCATTGGGTGAGGATTTAAAAAAAGTATACACACACACACACACACACACACGCTCACACACACTAGTAGTTATGGCTATTTAACATTTTTAGGTTGTCCACAGACAACAGTATAGTGGTTACCAGAGGGAAAGGGGGTTGGGGGTAAAGAGGGTAAAGGGGGGATAAATGGTGATGGAAGGAGACTGAACACAATACAATATAAAGATGATGTATTATAGAATTGTACACCTGAAGCCTATATAATTTTATTAACCAATGTCACCCCAATGAATTAAATAAAAATTTAAAATATTATAGCTTGTCAAATATCTCTTTTAGAAAAGAACTAGCTGAACATGTAATAAAAAAGGCATGAGTTAAAGAAAAGGTATGGTGATTTAGGCTACTAAAGAGGTGAACTACTTTGAGAAAACCAGAAAATACAGATTAGTACAGAAGAAAATCAGAAAATACAGATTAATACAGAGCAAATTTGGTTGCTCTAATAACCAAGAAAATATCCAACCAGGTGAATGTGACACACTGTAACTTAGAAATTTAGAAACTGCCAAAGGGGAGTTAATGTAACATTTAAACCTTGGATCAAGCAATCATTGATTGCTTCACATGATTGGGAATGAGCTGAGAAGGAAGTTCTTTAGTTTTTAATTTTGTTTCTTCATGGGGAGAGCAGGGGTGTGATTATTTAGAAGACTTATTAATTGGCTAATTGATATTTGTTTGCTAAGTTAGTTAATTCCCTTCTCTCTTGTTTAAAATAAAGAAATATACAGTAAAGAAAGAGAAATTTAAAACCACGTGCATTTGTAAATTTTTCCTGTGGTTACTGATTTGTCATTTCTAAGGTGCAAACTCGGGTTTGCGCCATCACCTAAGCAGGAGGCTGGGTTGCAGCTAGCAGTGAGGGCACACTGGAGGGAGCAATGACTCTGTGGCAGCCTCCCTCCCATGCTTCAAACAGGAGACATTATCCAAATTAATAATACATATTAGTTACTCTTCCACTTCTTTAAATGGTATCCAAAGTGCATTTTCTTTGTCTTTCAGATCTAATCAATACTCAGGACTAAGTCAGGTATAATGCGCGCGCGCGCACACACACACACACACACACACACACACACACACACACACACTCTTCACCTTTTATTAATGGGCAGCCAGTTTGCCTTTGTGAAAGAGATTTGAAAAGTACTGTATCAAAAGTCATGTCTGAAGTTCTTTTAAAGGCAGTATAGTGGCCTTTTTTTAAGGAAAAAGAACAATTTTCTCGTAGGCGGTATAGGCGGTCCCATGATGCAATCTTTGGGTTCTTTAAGAATTTGTAGGAGGACATATCTTAGGTTTTAATAATCTGTTTAGATTCAATTCAGAAATTCATCTTGGAAATTTCTTTATATTTACCACTAACAATTTAATATATTTAGTATCTACTTAACATAATTTGGGAGTTAAAATCTTAAGATTTTCCTTGTTAGTCTTTGCCATTTTCTTAGTAGAAAGGATATATACTTATTCTCCTTTCTCTCCCTTTTGTCACCAAAGGTTATACTAATCAAGCTAGTTCCTGAATTTGAATTACATAAACTATCAGTAGCTTTTGAGTTCATTGAAAATTATTTCTAAAAATTATAGGGAAATGCTGGAATTTGATTTCCTGATTCATATACTTCATTCTTCTCACACTTATCTTCATTTTGAAAATAAAAATAAAAATGATCCTACCCTGGCTGGCATTGCTCAGTGGTTAGAGCATTGGCCCCACACACCGAAGGATCATGGGTTTGATTCAGGTCAAGAGCATGTACCTGGGTTGCAGGTTCATCCCTGGCCCCGGTTGGGACATGTGTGGGAGGAAACTAATAGATGTCTCTCTCTCACATCGATGTTTCTCTCTTTTCCTCCCCTCTCTCTACTCTCTCTGAAAATCAATAGAAAAAAAATCCTCAGGTGAGGATAATAAAAAACCAAATTATTCCCTCTGCCACCCTGCTTTTTTTATTTAAAAATAATCTTTCATTCCAAGATCTAATCACCCTAAATTAGCTTTAAATTTTATCTTCTATAAATTCTTTTGTGGTAAAAGAGGAAGGTACTATCAAATTTCAATAATCCAGCCTTCTAGGAGGGATAGTATAAGGCAGGATGGAGCTCAATATATTAATTGCATCTTCAAAGGTTTTTAAAAAATTATAATTATAGACTAAGATGCTCTCTTACAATGTCTCCATGAAAAAGACAGTGAAAAGGAATAATTACCACTTACCTTTTGGAATCTGACACACCCATTCCAGTTTTGTATCACAAGCAAAAGGCCTTAAATAAATATATTCTCTGTCATTATGGAAATACCAGCCTCTTCGCCATAGCCTCTGCATGACCTGAAAGAGGATTGCACATTATTTTGAAGTTGATGCAACTCTTATCAAATAGTAAGCTGTTTTTAACTCTATTTTAGCTCTAGCACCAAGATATTTTTTAATGAAAAAGTACATGAATGGAATGCAGTGTTTAAACAGTAAAAGCCTATGCAAGAGGCTGATGAAGGGATATATCATAAGATCATGTTTATGTCCAAAATGTAAATTATTGTGTTTTTTTGTTGTTGTTGATATGAAATTGTAGAATCTTGTACCATTAAATTTGGGATAGGTCAAGCTAGAATATTTGGTTCATTGGTTTCTAAACACTAGGCTGTATTAAAATAGACCTCTGAAAAGTGACATAAAAGTCTAACATCAGGGGCCCAGGCTCCTTCTTCGTTGTTGCTCTGCATTTCTAGGATGTTGTCCTTCTCCACATGGTCCAAGATGGCACTACACGAATTCCGGCTGGCAAGCAGGGGAGAAAGGAAAGGGGGCGGCACTACCTGGGAGGAGCATCCATCATTTTTTGGACTGTTTTTTTCTTAAGGCCAACATTCAGTGGCAGGTGAGGTAAGATTCTCCTTCTAGAACACTGCCCTGGCTGGCCTTATTCCTGATGCAGGCAGCATCAGTGGCTCTTTTATTTATTTTTTTTGGTAGATTTTTCAATCTTTTCACATATGGGGACTCTGAACAGAAGATAGTTTATTGCATCAGTGTTCTAGAAACTTCACAAGCTTCTCTGAAGTTTTCAACTATTCATGCGTTAAATTGGGAATTCCATAAAAATGGTCTGATACTATACAGTTTATTACTAGAACAGCTATTTTGAAAATAGTGCTTTTCAATGGCATTCTCAGTTCTTTGTCTCAACCTTCCTGTAACACTTCTGGTCAATCACCTTCTTGAAGCTATTTTTGGGCTTACATAGTTAAGTTATTATCTAGATGTCTCTTTTTTTCCTCATCTTACATTTTATGTGTTGGCAATTCCCCCAAATCTACTTATTGGCCCTTTGATACTTCATTTTATATACATTTCCCCTCCATTTCTAGTACTTTCGTTTCTACTCACTATATTTTTTACTGCAGGTTGGATTCAAAATATCTAAACTAAAATGTACTATTTTCTCCATAAACCAGTACTCCTGTTTCCATAAATGCCTAGTCATAGTGGATATAACATAGCAGACTCAGCTACATGGGCTTAAATTTTAGTTCTATAACCACATAAGTTACAGAATTAGAATTTATACCTTGTAAGATGAATACAATAATAGTACCTATCTCACAAGGTTACTTAAGTATTAAGGGAAGTAATATATGTGCCATGCCTAATACTGTGCCTGGCTCATGAGTCAACAAGTATTAACAGCTGTATCACCACCACTGTCTTCATTCTCCCATAAAACATATACTTTGTTCTTGCATAAAACTTATACTTTGCCTACCATAAGCCTTGTAATTACTTGTTTACTTGTGTTTATCTCCAACTAGACTGTAAATTCTGTGGAGACAATGACTGTGTTATACTTTGTCATAATTGTATCTCCAAAGTGTTACAGACTTCTTGGGCATATTACTTATGATATGAGTAAAATGAATCAATTCTGCAAAGAAAGATGCATAACTCGTTTTTTATGTCTTTTGGTCCTATCTGTTGTATCTTGAAATCTGTCTCAAGATGAGTCTTCTCACACCCTCTTTAGTTCATGTCAAAAACTGAAAAATACTCTGTTGCCTACCAAAAAAATGTACAAACTCCTCAACCAGGCAGCAATATTTTTCCCAACTTTGTTTTCCAAACACCAATTAAGACTTCTTGATCTGTATTTCTGTCCCCCTCACTGCCTTAGCTTCTCCCTTCCACTCCTACTTGATTTTATGACACTTCCTCTTACAATTTTCCCATTAGAGAGCTTTAACCTATCCTACCTGACCAAATCCCATCCCTCCTTGAAGGCCTCATTCAAGTCCCACCTCTTTCTGGAAATAGGCTACAGGAATCTTTTCTTCTTCTGAGTTTCATTAGCCCTCTTTAGCCCACTCATTTAGGCTTATTACTGCATAGCAAGAAGAGCTATCTTTCCTGAATATGAATTTTATCTTCTCAAATTAAGTATAGGTTAGGTTTCTTGAGGGCTGGGCCATGCATCTACTTATTACCTCCCATCACACGTAATACCACACACAAAAGGCACCCCATGGATCTGCGCTGGACTGCACACGATGCCTGATTTATTGTTAAAACATGCAGATTTCCCATCATTGTACTGACCTTGACAGCAGCACAGTCTCTGACATCGTAATCCTGCTGGAGCTCATTTTCCATGATAAAAGTAGACACCTTCAAAGACAGAGAGGCTTGAGAATTTAAGACTGATGCATAAATATTTGCAATTTAGATGTAATTTAGCCAGCTTTAATAATTCAAGTGTGGTCCTAGGCCATGGAAGGAAAACTTTTTCATTTCCTTTTCTGTCTGAGGATGCTAAATTTATCATGAGAGGATTTAGAAAATGTCATAATGTCATCAGTTTCCAAACAAAGGAAGATGACAGTTTTGAAAGTGGAGGTTAATGGTGTATTAATTTCACAACTGGAGTCACAGAATCAGGGGCGGACAAAATACTTTTTTTTTTCATGTGTTTAAATGCTAGTTGTTTGATGAACTATTCTCAGATATGCTCCAATTTGAAAATGAAAGCCAAGGAATTTTACATTTAGAAAGAATATACAACAGTGATATGGAGTGAATATTTAATATTTGAATATTATCTGCTCTTATAAGTGTTACCTAAAACTTCTCTTTAGGATAATGTAAATATTTGATATATTTAAAGAGTTTTTAGGGTTCCTCCAAACAAATTATTTTCCTCAAGTAAGGTGCTTTCTTATTCTTTTTAGTTAATCCTCACCTGAGGATATTTTTCCATTAATTTTCAGTGAGTGGAAGGTTTGTAGCTTGTTTTATCCATACTTAATATTTGTGAATTTATTTCCATTTCAATAAAGATACATCTACAAAATTAATTTAATGGTTGTATGGTATGTGGATGTATTATTTAATAATCAACTTACTTGTTATTGAAACAAATACTATTTCAATATTACCCCAAACAAGAAAGTTTAAACTTACTGGTGTACGATCACTCCATTGCCAAGATCCTTGTAAATCAGGGCTCCTTTTATTCAAACCTATCCACAGCCATCGCTCGCCACTATGTAAAAAGGAAGTGTTAAAAAAAAGTGAGCATGGCCCTTGGCAAAAATATTTAGCATTCATATGTATAAAATGCTTAGGAAGCGTAAGTTTTTCCAGAAGACCTGTCACTAACGGAAAAGCACAGTTTTAAGCTATATAAAGAAGTCTTCTGAAATGAAACCAATCCCTACATTTGGGTAGCTGTGAAAAAGTACCATAGTTTTTTAAAACTAAATTTTAAGTTATTTCCTTTGCATGAAAGGCAAAAACGATTCCACTTTGAACTTAAGAAAAAAGCATATGATTATTCTAAAACTTTTACTGCTGAGCTTCAATATTAGCAATGTCACCAGATACAGTTAAATATGACAATGGCATTTCTTTAAAGTATCTGTCTATAGCACTGTCAAATACCGACTCTTTAAAATGCAGAACAAACCATTTGGCTAAATTTTTATTAAACAAGATGCGTTTTTTTTAAAAAATATTTTTATTGATTTTTTACAGAGAGGAAGGGAGAGAGATAGAGAGTTAGAAACATCGATGAGAGAGGAACATCAATCAGCTGCCTCCTGCACGCCCCCTACTGGGGATGTACCCGCAACCCAGGTACATACCCTTGACCGGAATCGAACTTGGGACCTTTCAGTCGGCAGGCTGACGCTCTATCCACTGAGCCAAACCCGTTTTGGCTTAAACAAGATTCTTAAACAATTATTTAATTCCCACTGCCCATAAAATTTAAAGTAAACAAGTATTTTCTAAATGCCAAACTCCATGGGCTATAGCAGAGCAATCACTGAAAGTGATTATATTTAACACTAATAACTATTATACTTTTATATACAAGTTATTGAGCTACATGCAATGTGATACAGAGAAGTACAAGACCTAATATCTATTCTCAAATGGCATATAAACTAGTCAGGGAGACAAGATATATGTGAACAAAGAAAATATAAGACCATGCTTGAAAGACATCAAATTATATGACATTTGCATACATTTTTAACACTACAAAAGTTCAGTGAAAGGAAAGGTCCATGGTTTCTGCAGGAAGTCAGAAAACAATCTGTGAGGATGGGAGGACTAAAACAGTCCTCTGAGTGTTTACCATATGCCAGTATTCAGATTGGCTGAGAAGAGAAAGGAAAGATAGTCCAAGGAAGAATATAAACAATGCATAGAGGCAGGGACATACATTATAAGTGATTTCTTCCCCTCAATGAAATTTATACTCTAGCCAGAGTGATACTGCTAAAATAAACAGAAGTGATAAAACCATAAAAAATTTTCTCCTCCTCTAACCCAACTTGAAAATATTCTGTAAAATGTATTACACTTTCTAGTCCTTAACAAGTAGGCTATTTTCCATGTAATATTTTTGTGTGTGTGATGCTTGTTTCTTTCCATATAATTTAACTTTCTGATAGCATATGTATGTATGATCAGTACATATGAATGCATAACTATATATACATAGAAATATTATATGTATATAAATATAACACATATTAGAGAAGGTGTAGGATCAACTCTAAAATTAATCCTCACTCTCAAGCTCAGTAGAACATATAGGATATAAGAAAGGTACAGCTACAAGACCAATGGAAAATACAAGAAGTCTGCATTTAAAACATTTGCTAGTAAATCAAAGGCTAAAGCAAACTTAGTTTTACTTTAATTCCTTATTTTTTAATAAAATAATTGCTTTTCTTTATGTCTTTACTCAACATTCCCTTGTATTTTAATATCAATAAGCACCTATTCTTCTTTTCTACTTCAACCTTTCAGCTTCCTGCAGTGGAATATCAGGACTGCCCCCTTTCAGTTTTGACTGTGGTATTGTATTGTTTCATAGAGAAAGAGCATCAATTTGTAGACTTTAAAAAATTCCACGGAGACAATTAAGTCCGCTTTGAACTTAGCAGCTGTAAGAGGAATTTGCAGTTTGGTGTCTGCAACTAATCAGAGCTTTCTTCCAGGCTTGCAAATGTATCATATTTCCCATTGTTGAGTATCTAAACCACAGGGTTGAGGCAATTGCCATATACAATATAATTAAAAATAGATGGCTAAAATAAAGAGGAGGTTAAGTTTTGGGGAATGTGTGCAGAAGTTTGTGTTGCCCTAAAATAATCAGTAGGTAGTTTCTCTTCTTTACACAATCAACAGTACAAACATAAAGATAATAAAATATTATTTGCCAAAGATTCTTTAGAGATGTGTCTCCAACATGTCCACCCAGTTTTCTCTTGGCTTTACTTTTCCCCACTTAGAACCTCTACCTTCAGGCCCATTTCTGCCTCCTGGGCTGTATCTCAAGTACAATTTCCTAGAGAGCTGAGTTTGCCCTACTGTCCCAAATTCCTAATTTTCACTACTTCCTGAGTTTGAACTTCATTTCAACCCAGACATTTAGAGTTTTCAGCATCCATTTTAAGAGATGCATTTGTGGGTTATAAATGTAGAAAATAGTAGCTATATTTGTGTGCTTTTTTCCTGTGTGAGAAGAGGTAGAAAATATTTTCTCAATTACAGCTTATTTCTCACTTGATCTGATTTATGTGTAGGCAAATAAAGAGAAGAAATTGGAAATTACATTAATCATTGCATAGCTTTACTGTGGATTTTGGAATATTTGGGGGGAAAAATTGACCATAATTAGGGACTCAAATCTCCTGAAATTTTATCTCTATTTATAAATTTCTTCTAATCCAAGCACTAAGTATACTGTTTAAGACTGTTAGGGTAAGAAGGCATTGCATGAAAGGTTAATATGTGTATTTGTGTGAAAATTTCCACTCTCAGCCAAATTTCCTGCTGCATCTGGTTTCTGAGGAAAACAGTATCTCAGCCATAACTTCTAATAAATACTATTTGATGAGGGCGCTTAGTCTGCAAAACCCTAGATTTATATCTAAATCCATTCATGCCGCATCACAGGAGGTAGTGCACACAGCAGCAATGGCATTGCAAACAAGGCTTTTCTTCTCTAATCCTATGACTATTTTTTGCTCTACAATGGCTTTCCCTGGTGGGCTGCCATTAAGAGTTGCAAAGATCTTAGAGCCTTTAAGACTGGTCAACCATGAATCCATTTCATTGAAATACAAATAGAGATGTGGAATGTAGATTGTGAGAAGTACAGCAGTAATCTGACTTAACTCTTTGGCATGCAATACACAATTTGGGCAGTGGACATCTTACTGAGAAAGGTCAATTCCTGCAATAAAAAGCTAAGGTGTTCAAGGAATAAGCTTTAGAATCATTCTTCTGATGTAAATAGGCTTCCTGGCTTCCTCCCTCCCTCCCTCCCTCCCTCCCTCCCTCCCTCCCTTCCTTCCTTCCCATGGTCACAATACTGCTTTTAGAATATGCTGCCTTTCTAAATATAGCATGGGCAAACGATCTCATTATTAATGGAGTGCACAAGCAGACGACACAGTCTGCTTAATATGGCATTGTGTTAGCTGCTGGGGTAAGACTATAATACAATATAGTCCTTAAGAGTGAGAGGATTATGGTTGTTTTTCTTTGTGCTTTTCTGTTTTCTAAATTCAATGTACATTACTTTTGTGGTCAGAAAAAAAACCCACCATTGTACATTCTGTGTTACACTAAATGTTAACTGTTTATAACTTGGAGCTAGGATTTGAGGTGATTTTTATTTTCTTCATTATTATTTTTCTATTTCACAAAGTTTACATAATAAACTTGCAACACTCTTTAAATTGGGGTTAGGAGCCTCAGCAAGTGTGATCGGAAACTAAGAAACAAATCAAGAAAGCTTTCTTATCACTCAGAGTTCAGTTTTGATTTTTAATGTAATCTATTTTGCATATAGAAGCCCTTAGGGATCACTTATGTAACATATGATATTCTATTTCCATCATTTGGTTCCCACAAATACCTATCACTTCATTGCTTAGTACTTACCCACGGCTCCCTGTTCCATTTAAAGTTTCATAACCTCTTGCTTGGTGTTATTCAAAATCTGATTTATGCCAGTATTTTACTTAAAAATACTCTAGCCTAGACAGCATGATATGTGTGTGTCAAGCTTGAGATCTGGGGGCCTGTAAGTTACCCTGATGAAATTCATACTTCAGGGAGGACCAGCAGGGCACGGAATGGCCATGTTCCAGAGGCAGTCACCTCAAGGACATCTGTCATTCAAAGCCACACTTGAGGCTTTGGTAATTAGCAGAGTGAATATCAGAAATGGTTTTATAGCAGTGAAATTAGAAGCTTGTTGTTAATCAATGTATTAGAAATAAACTCATTGGTGAAACTGAACTTATTTAAGAAATGAGGAATGGCTAAAATATTTAGAGGCTCTCACCCTTCAGGGAGGCATATGTTTCTGGTGAAGCTAGTAGCTCTTATGCCACTGGCAATGGACCTGGGGCTTGGGCTCCAAATGTTACACGTCCTGTCATGGGTCAGGTGGTTGGGACTGCATGACTCTGACAATAATGGGAATGGAGTCCCACCTCGAGAATGTTGTCACATCTACCCCAAATAAACCTGCCACTCAAGACAGTGGCGGAAACACCTAAAGAGACAGACTGCTGGGATGTTGTCAAGCTTACTAGTCAGGTGGTATGAAACATTTTGTACCTGCTTCAATGAATGCTTGTTTAATAAATGTCTGTTTGTGTGGGAAGACTTGGTCTGAGGTTTGCATTCATTATAATCTACCCCTCAAGGTGAGGGGAGTAGGTAAGAAACACTCGCCTTAAAAGGAACCTAAGAGTTAGTATATCCAAATGAGCGTAAGCTGCTCTGCAATGAAATTTTATATATTAATTTATTTTTAAAGATATTTTTATTGATTTCAGAGAGGAAGGGAGAGGGAAGGAAAGATAGTAACATCAATGATGAGAGAGAATCATGGATCTGCTGCCTCCTGCACACCCCCTACTGGGGATCGAGCCTGCAACCCAAGTATGTGTCCTGACTGGGAACTGAACTGTGACCTCCTGATTCATAGGTCAACAATCAGTAAGCCACGCCGGCCAGGCTTAATTTCTTTTTTAATTTTAATTTTTATTGATGGGGGGGGGGGGAGAGAGAGAGAGAGAGAAAGAGAGAGAGAGAGAGAGAGAGAGAGAGTGTGACAGGGAGAGAAAAACATCGATTTGTTGTTCCATTTATTTATGTATTCATTGGTTGATTTTTGCATGTGCCCTGACCAGGAATTGAACCCACAACCTTGGTTAGATGACACTCTAACCAACCAGTCTAACCAGCCAGGACTGTATATTAATTTCTAATGTTAGAAAATAAGCTCTAGAATACCTGAAATTCTATAATAGATGCTTGATAAGTGAATACTTATGAAACATAGGTATTTTATTTTACATCAGGTTCCCAGCACACTGTGGATATGTTAATACACATCTAGAAAATGTTGAAAATGTTCACACATTTAGAAAATCACTCAAAATCTTATTTCCCAGAGATAATAATTATCTTTTTGATGCATTTTTGCAGTCTACTTTTTAATGTAAATAGTACATTTTTTACTCTTTTATAATTTGCTTTTTCAACCACTTAATCTATAATAATAAAAGTGTAATATGCTAATTAGACCAGACAGCCGAACGACCTTCTGGACGACCTTCCAGATGAAGCTGCGGCTGCAAGGGCCGAGCCCCTGGTGCGAATTTCGTGTGTCGGACCTCTAGTATATTATAAATATTTACATGTTATAGTATTATTTAAAAAAAATCTTAATGCACAGGAGGTGGGGAGAGGTAGAAGAAGGGAAAGGGGGGATATGTGGTGATGGAAGGAGATTTGACTGGGGTGGTGAACACACATTATAATATATAGATGTATTATAGAATTGTGTACCTGACACCTATATAATTTAATTAACCAATATCATCCCAGTAAATTAAAAAAAATAAATATAAAAAATAAAATAAAATCTTAATGCACAGGAGATAATTCCAAACAAAAGTCAACAATAGTGATGATAATAGGAATCTTTATCTTTTTCTGACTTTCACAGAAATGCATTTCATGTTTAACCATTAAGTATAATATGACTATGGGTTTAGCTATTCTTCTATTCTTTTTTTTTAAGAGAGAGGGGAAAAGAGACAGAAAGATTGATGTATGAGAGAAACATCAATCAGTTGCCTCATATACACCCTGAGTGGAGATCGAATCGGTACGTGCCTTGACCGGGAATCAAACTGGCAACCTTTTGGTGCATGGGACGACGATCCAACCATCTGAGCCACACTGGGCAGGACTCTTCTATTCTTAATTTAACTATAATTTATATGTTAATTATAGTAATTAAATATGTTAACTATATGATATATTTATATATTAAGTCAGGAATAGTGGATTTTACCAGATGCACCTTCAGAACCTATTAAGATGACTGCATCATATTTGCTTTGATATATAGACTCAACCTTATATTCTTTAAAGAAATCCTACATTGTCAAGCTGAGTTATTCTGAGGTGTTACAAGGTAGTGGATTAAGAATATGGGATCTAATGGGTTCAGCTATTATCCTTTCCTTTCTAGCTGTATAACCTTGGGCAAGTTTTACTTCTCTGTGATTGTCTTCTCATTTAGATATAATGGGCATAGTAATAATATCTGCCTCATAGGCTGTAAGAATTAAATGAATAGATAAAACACTTAGGACATTTCTGGCGCATAGTAAACATTATCCAAGTGTTTGTTATTAAATGAGCTGTGGGTATTTACTTTTTTAAGTCTATTTATGAGGTTGGTCTGTAATTCTTTGTGCTATTGTTGGAAGGTTTTGATATCAGACCCAGACTAGTTTGTGGAAAAAAACCACGGATGCTTGCATTAGTTTCTATGTAACGGAATGCAAGCTCTTGCTTGCACTATTTAAATACCTGGTAATGACTTCTTTTGTAAGATGTGATGGAATTCACATATAGAACTATATAGTTCCCATTTGTTTCTTGGAAGATGTTCATTGTCAACTTTTTCAGTCTTCCATGGCTATTGGATTATTGGGTTTCTACTTATCAAATTAATTGTATAATAATTTGTATTTGCCTAGAAATTGTTCATTTAATAATTCCACAGAATTATGCATAGTATTCTCATCAATTAAAACATTTCTTCATGAAATGGGTTTTATAATCCCCTACTCAGGATTCATTTTAAGTATCTGTTTCCTTTTTATGTTCATGGTTTAATCATCAGCAGATTTTTTCCACCCTGTACACTCTGGTCTCAGTGTCTTTGCTTACATTCTGTTTTCCCTGGCTCCTTCTCCTATCTTACCTTTCAAAATATTATCTTATTTTCCAAGAATATCCTTTTTCATAAAAATGTTTCCAATTATGAAATCCTCCCAGACACATTTTCTCCCTCCTCTGAATTCCCAGGGCCCCTCGTTACCTATATGCTAGATTTTCCACTATAATTCTCTTGTCCCCCAGTTAGACTTGATTATTCTGTGCAAAAGGTGGGGCCTCTGTCTCCCTCATCTTTGAGTTCCTCATAGCTTCTTACACACAAAAATACTTGATATTCAATGACTGCTATGCACTGAATGACCCTTTTAGATAATAAAACATGTTAATTCTGAATATCTAGAGGACATCCAATTTAGCATAGGAAATCTTCTAAAAGAATTACCTGAACTGGTCCATTAAATAGTGAAGAAATTCCTTTATTTCATCCACATGATGGAAGCTAGGAAGGTGTCCTCCAAGTGCTTGGCAGAATCTCTCAGCTTCTTCCCAGTTCCTCTTTCTTACAATTCTTTCTATATGAAACAGCTTAACAAAATAGAATGTATAATCATAAAATACTGATTATTTTAAAATCAATTATAATCAAATGTATGGGCCTCTGAAATGGATTCGTATAGATGTAATGAAGATGTAGGTAAATGCGAATCTAATGTGTCACTAAAGGCCAGCACAGGTGCCAGCCACTGTGTCCAAGCAATGACCTTCCTCAGCCAGGCTGGGGAGCTGCTCCAATAATTTACCATGACCTCCTGCCTTCCTAGGACCTGGACAGACCAGGTGAACCAGCAGATAAGGCTGTAAAGGATACATATGGATGTATGTGCTAACAATATCATTCTGAATGTAATTACACTGAGAACTGCACAGGAAGTACAGAACTATTTTCTGATGAAGAAGAATCCAAGGGCAGACTGCACTGCTGTGGGAACACTGACCATTTCTTTCGTTTGTGACGACTAATGCTGTGCCAAAAGAACCATAGTCACCGCAAAAGAAGAGGAGGAGCAGAGGAAACCGTGGTAGATTGAATTATTGGTCCTGATTCTTCAGTTCCCTGTGATATAATTATATATTCTTGCCATGACCTCCAGGTGGGTGAAGTATACTTCTCTATACATTCACTTGGGGCTCTACCATGTGCCTTGCCGTGATCAATGGGATATTAATGGAGGTAAAGTGAGCAGAAGCCTGAAATATGCTTACATGGTTCAACTTGACTCTCAGGTTCCAGTGACTGACTGTGAGAAGAACAAGCCCCTGTTAGCGGCTGCCCGCGCAGCCTGAGGCCACACTGAAGCATAGTAGATCCCAATGCGTAGCCCGGAGGCCAGCACAGCTGACCCACAGTTGAAAGCAGAGCTGACCATTCAAGTCCAAACTCTATCAATCAACATGAGACTGTTTATTGTCATAGGCTCTGAATTTTGGGGAGGTATGTAATGATTTCTTTGTGGAAACAGTTAACTGATAAAGACACCCCTCCCTTTTTTTTTCCATTGTAAGACGTGATAGAACTCTTCTTTTTGTAATAAGAATTAGAGGGACATGAGAATCATAAGCAAAATTTCAGCATGGCATGAAGCTCACCCAGCTTTCCAGAACAAAAGAATCTCAGGGAAGAATCAGTTTTGACTCTGGCCTGCTCTTTTGGGTAGGACATGAGTTAATGTGGGAAGAGCTGTCTGATGCCAGAGATTCATTGATGCCCTCCCTGACAAGAACATGGACTTGGATTGTAGATGAATAACTTCCCTGAGGGACTGAGTGAGAATGTTACGTTACCTTATAACAAGAAAGACTTGGGGGAAAATTTTGCCAGCCTTCGGGACAGGGGTCTTCAGGCTTGGGGGCTGCTTCTTCAGGCTCAGCAGGCGCACTGCTTTTCTTGCAGATTGAAAGTGCTCTGAAGCTTCTGCAGTCTTTTACCTCCCACTTCCCAAGGGACTTTCCAGTGGCCATAGCCACACACCCGCCTGGAGAAGCTGGGGTTGAATGGGAAAGTTTAATTAAAAATTACATTTTAAAATTAAAGTCCAAACATTTCCCAGCATCCTTACTCTTATCTGAGCCAAGGTGGGGAGAGAGAATAGGAAAGACATGTGGCATTCATAGTAATAATGATGATGTGATGATGACAATAGTAATATAGAGAAGTGTTTGCTAATGCCAAGTACTATTCTGAGAGGATTAAATGAATTGAATCCTCATAAAAAAAACCCTATAGAGTGGATTCTGTTGTCATACTGAGGTAGAATGAGGATGAGTGGCTTGTCCAAGGTCTCACGTTAGTAAGTGATTGACCCAGGACTGGAATCCAGTCCTGTGTGCAGAGCTGTACTCTAAACCATTATGCTGCTCAGCATAACCTAAGTGGTTTATATTATCTTTGAACCACTTGAAACAACTTAGCAAACCTCAAAACAAAACCCTTAAAGATTCAGATGCAAAAAGGGGCAGGTACAATAAAGATATCAGTAGAGGAGGTATATGTGTGTTTACTATTTATTTTATGGTAGCTTAAATTTTATTCATTTATACAACATTAAAAGATAGTTTATATGATTAGATCCATTTTCCAGATATGAATAAGTGACTTGCCCACAATCATAGTTAGTGAGTGGTGGAGTCAGAACTCCAATCCAGGTTTGTGTGACCAGGTGCCATGCTCCCTTTTCCATTATACCACATTGCCCAAAGTAGGCAGAAAAGAGCATATACTGGAAGTAATGAGGGAAACTCCCACTGAACAGAGAAGCCACATGGTCTCACATCTCATACTTACACATGGACAGTAAGAGGAACAAGGACCCAGGAAATAAAATGCTGTGTTACCCTGATGAAAGTGCTATTTTTCTCTGGTTCTGCCTCCTTCTACCCATGTTAAACCAAGCTGGCTGAAGCTGGGAGTAATCATGGTAAAGTAAAGCTTAATGTCAGGCCTTGTGGCTACAGGACTGAGAGAATAGACATTGTAGTTACTTTTTTTACCGCAGCATAGTATTCCATTGTGTAGATGTACCAGTTTTTTAATCTACTCATCTGCTGATGGGCACTTAGGCTGTTTCCAAATCTTAGCTATGGAAAATTGTGCTGCTATGAACATAGGGGTGCATATATCCTTTCTGATTGGTGTTTCTAGTTTCTTGGGTTATATTCCTAGAAGTGGGATCACTGGGTCAAATGGGAGTTCCATTTTTAGTTTTTTGAGGAAATGCCATACTATTCTCCATAGTGGCTCACTCATTTGTGGAATATAATGAACAAAATAAACTGATGAACAAAAACAGATCCAGAGACAGAGAAGCATCAATCAGATCGTCAAACCTCAGAGGGAAGATAGGGGAGGGTGGGGGTAAATGAGAGAGATCAACCAAAGGACTTGTATGCATTCATGTAAGCTTAACTTAACCAATGAACACAGATACCAGGGGGGTGAGGGCATGAGTGTGTGTGTGGGGAATGGGGTGATAAGGACACATATATAATACCTTAATCAATAAAGAAAAAAGTACAAAATAAATAATAATTAAAAAAAGAATAAATAATAGTTATAATATATTGCCTCCTTAATTATCACCCATGGTGGATAACAGAAGCAAACACATTCAGTTTTGGAGTAAGAAGTTAAGAAGCAGAGAGATGAAAATATAAAGTGCTTCACAATGAAACGTCTAGATTTGGCTTGAGACTTACATGAAAAAGATAAAATAGAAATACTGACACCGAGGGTTCTAGCCCTATGCCATTAGAGGTTGGTTTCTGAGAACTGAGTTTTCTAGACTCTTTTATTGGGTTATTACTTCCAAGGACTTAATAAGGAAGACATAGTCACTGCTTCTATTTATGGTCCCATAGATAGATTCTAGTCTTGAAGATCATAATCTCCCTCACATTTCAAAGGTAAGCAAAGATCATATAGGACATATTTGGGAGATATGCTGCATTTCACAAGTCACTGTATTCTATTACTTTAAAGGCAAAGACATTCACCTGGCTCAAGAAAATTCCAGTTGGAAAAGGTTACAGATCGCTTCACTCCACCAACACTTGCCCAGCTATACTCTCCACTTGAATCTACATCTCTCAGGCCAGTCCAGAAGTATTTTTCTGGAGATACAGTATACTTCTTAATCATATCATTCAGGAATTCTTGCTCAAATCTACAAAACAAGAGTCAAATTAGCAGGTATTTTCACAATGATTGAATTACTGTATAAAATTGAAGATGCACCTTTTTTTTAGAAGGTTGGTTAGCAAAGGAACCCAGAGATAAAAGTTCACTAGTACATGTTTACTGGTGGTCATACCTGTTAGCTATAGTCAGATTGCAGTTGGTTCCAAAAGGGACCTCATCCTTGTAAATCTTGTAACAGGTGTCTCCATGTCTCTTCCAGCCCTAAATCAGAAAAGAAATACCATCAGCCACACTGTCTTCCAGACTTGATGATGCCTCCCTCTAACAAGCAAGGTTTTGCTAACATCTCACAACTCATGGAAACTAAGGACATAGGCACCGACTTCATACACATGAGGAGTGTGGGGTAGAAGTTCAGATAACCTCCACAAGACTGTGAGCCTGTGTCAACAGAAGGCGTGTTTTAGTTCTCACTACCATTAGTGCCTACCTCATCATAAGAATATAACATTGTTGGCTGACTTGTCTTTGAACAGGAAGAACATAAGGGAAATAAAGACATCAGCATTGAGGATAGTAACCACATACATTTTTATAGAAATTCATGAATAGGTAACTCTTTCCTATAACTTTTTTTTTCTTCAGCAAGAATACTGATTTGCCCCACCATCCAGATATCATTGCTGACATGTACACATAAGGAACTGTCAGACATTGAAACGGGGACTCAGAACTGTTGGACATTGAAATTGGGACTCAAACATTTTTTTGTTTTGTTTTGTTTTGTTATTATATGTTTATTTCTAGTCTGCAAAGGCAAAACTTTTTAAAGGAAAGAAATGGTGGGAAAAAGATACAGAGGCAAAGAAGCATTGAACAGACTGTCAAACTACATTGGGAAGACAGGGAGGTTGGGCGAGGGGGGCTGTAAGAGACCAACCGAAGGACTTGTATGCATGCATATAAGCACAACCAATGGATACAAGACACTGGGGCGGGGAGGGGAGGGCGGGCAGGTGAAGGCATGTACTGGGGGGTAGGGGTGGTCGGGGGGAGGTTAATGGGGGAGGAAAAAAAAGAGACATATGTACTACTATTTGTAACACTTAAAACAATAAAAAAAAAGCTGCAAAAAGAAAAAAGAATACTGATTTGCTTTGTGGGCTCTACCTTGCTCTAATGTAAACGAACAGAAGCTAGTAATTCTTCTACTTCCCTTACCAAGAAGGTGTAATACGGCTTAGAACAATGTATGCAGGCGTTTTACATACCTCATCTGGAGGACACATCTTATCAGCTCGTGCATCACTCATTTTTTCTCCCTTTTTCTTACATACATATTTAAGTTTCTCTTCACATGACTGGACTTTCCACTGACCTAGCTTTTAAAAAATAGAAAAATTTTTTCCCATAAGAGATAATATTTGCCATATATTTAGACTTGAACTCTAACTTAGTTTAAGTCACGATAGCTTCTTCTCATGAAACTATGGGGCGGGGGAGGAGGGGTTTTGAAAGACAGGGATAGGGCAAGAATGAATATAAATGAATGATGAAATCTGAGAACATACTCCTACAAAATGCTACCCAACCAGCCTGCATTATTTCAGAATCACCTCAAGGTCACAAGGGAGATGAATTTCAATTTTCTTATACAAGTGAAAATAAAACCACCAAAGGATAAAAGTTGTAGAGAGAAGAACTCAGCCCACAAATAGTTGCCAGTGTTCTAGTCTTCTTCCATAGGACATGGCCAAAGTGAATCCACAGGCTAAAAACTTTTGGGCATGTCAACTAACCTTCCTGTCTGTTTCCTCATATGTAAAATGATGATGGTTAGAATAGCTTCTCTCCAAGAATTCTAGAATCAAAAGTTTCTTCCAATTCTACTTCAACTTCAACTTCAAAGTTCTATCTTTCAAATATTCTACTTAATATTTATTTTGCTTACTTGACTAACCCATCCTGCTTCTTCAAATTAAATTTTAATTAGTCAATTGTGATAAGGTTTCTGAGAACAGAGTTTTCTAGTTGGACATTGGAATGCTGCCTAGGTATGCTTATCAGTTCACTCTTGCCTATGGGGAGCCATTTCTACCTTTGACTCTCTTCTAAAGACATCTTAGATATCCTTTTAAATAGGACAGCAAATGTGACAACCTTCTAAATTTATCTTTGACAACTTTCTAAATACATCTTTACCCTTGAAACACTTCTAAATACATATGCCACTGATTGTTTCCACTAGAATCTCTCTAGAAAGTCAGGAGACACATTCAGCTTCCTAAATAATTTGGGGTCTACAGGAAAGTGATGCAAATAAAATATAGAGGTATACATGTTCTTTCTGCTCAAGATACAGCATGTTCAATAAATGTTTAAGCATTCTACAGGAGCAAAATACTCTCTGAACAAGTTAGACTTAAATTTTGATAAAATTATTTTTTTACTTGTTTAAAAAATTTAAATGTATTGATTGTAGAGAGAGGTAGGAGGAGGGACGAGGAGAGAGAGAGAGAGGGAGAGAGAGGGAGAGAGAGAGAGAGATGAGAGAGAAACACTGATTGATTGCCTCCTGTATCTGCCCCTACCGACTGTTGAACCTGCAATCTGGGTATGTGCCCTGACCAAAAATCAAATCCACCACCTTTCAGGGTGCAGGACGACACTCCAACCAACTGAGCCACACCGCCCAGGGCTTTTTCACTTCTTAAAGTAGGATTAATATGAAACTTAATCCGAATGTAATTCAGAAGATGAGATTTTTCAACTGGCTACATGTTAAATATCACACCAATGGTCCTCAGAGAAAGCATCTTATTAGAACCAGCCTGGCACCAGAATCTGAGTTCTAAAGCTAAAGAGATCCTCTTGATCTGTTTCAGACCAGCGCAGATACTCTCACACAGAAAGCGAATTGCTTACTTAGTCATTGTTTTATTTACTTTTTTCAGTAGCTATCAGAAGGACACTCTCGAAGGCTCTTTTATTTTATTTTCTAGCTTAAACACAAACATCCCCACCAAATATTATTATTATTATATAAATAAACCCAGGAGGTTTCCTACCTTTCCTAAGTAGGAAACACAGTTGGGAGTCTTATTGTAGGGAACACTTGGTTCATTTTCATCCCAATATGTTAGAGTAACTTCAGTACCATCTGACCACTGAAATAAAGCTGGTGTATTTATGTTCTTAAGACCTGTCCATGTTTCTTCTTTGGCATCTAAAAGAAAAATGTTTTACTTGTTTGGTTTCACTCAATTACGTACTTCAGTGTGTACATTGCTACTGATTTTTACATTCTGATGTGGGATTTTAAGAACCTTGACAGTATTATTTTTTCATTTAAAGTTTTAACTCAAAAGATGGCATTCTTATTTATTTATTTTTAAGTATAGTTGGTATATAATCTTATATAGTTTCAGGTGTACCATATAGTGATTTGACATTTTCATACCTTATAATGTGATCACCCCACTAATTCTAATAAGTCACCTGTCACCGTGCAAATTTATCACAGTATCATTGACTATACTCCCCTTCCCCTTTTCACCCACTGCCCTCACCTCCTCCCTCTGATAACCATCCCTTTGGTATTCTTAATGGACCTGTTAAAATGTTGGTAAGTTAGGCAGACTGAGTGATGCAGGCTTTTCGGATCACTCATCAGGTAGAGCACACAAGTGGAACACCTGTACTATGACCTGTAGGCTGGCTGTTCCTAATATCTGGGTTAGATAATTCTTGCTTTATGGGGAATAATAAAATTATATAGATATACTCATAGATATTCTAATTAGAATAAGAATATTGTCCATCAACACCCTGGTAAAACAATTGACTCCATGCTTACAATAGAACAGGTATCTACTATTAGTGAGTCCTAGGAAGTTATACTGGCAGTGTAGTATATTTTTGTTCTTCAGTCTTTAGCTTCAAATAATTACAAAAGTGAAATAATCATCACTCAAGTATTTGAAGAACTTAAATAGAATTTAACTTATGAGAAGAGAAACATTATCCAATCAACTAGCTGCCAATGTGGCTATTTAAACTTGTAAATTAATTAAAATTAAACAAAAGTGAAAATTCAATTCCTCAGTTGCCCTCGCTGCATCTCAAAAGCCACAAGTGGTTGGTGGCTACCATACCACACAGTATGGATTACATAAAGAACGATTTCATCATCACAGAAAATTCTATGGGACAGTGCTGAGCTAGAAGAATCTAATTGTAAGCTTTCCATTCCCGCTAAGAGTCTGAAAATAGGAATACTTTAAAATATTTTAAACCTCTCAAGTGGGATCTTTTAAAAACTCACCCCCATTATGGAGTTTTGTCACTACCACTTCCACATCTGCTAAAGAATGAATGCTGATGAGGTCACTGCTGAAGCCTTTGCATTTCGCATGCGCCGAATCCCAGGAATCACTTTCATTTACCAGCAGATAGCAAAATCCATTATTTGGCAGCCAGTCTGCATCACAGCGTGTATCTGAATATGGCCAAATATCTGGGAGAAAAGCAGTTATTTATATTCCAGTAAAGACACATCTATTTTGAATCAATAACATTACAAATTCTTCTTTCTTAAATCTTAAGCCTTCTGAAAAACCGGGGAATGTGATGTCAGATAGTACAGTGACATGAATTTGTGTGCCCAAAGCCTACATAGCATCATCAGAGTGACTGCAGGGATTCAGATAATGATGGGCCTTGTGCGATGCGAATGTGTTACGTGGCTGGGCTCAGACTGTTTCAGGAGGGATTGCCGGTAGGCCTAGCAGGCAGAAGAAGGGTGTGGGGTCAGCCAGTTGCCCACAAATCTCTTCCTTGGCATGAGATTTGTTCGGTTCCCCTCCAGTTTTGGTGGTGAGAGACGGTGAGATCAAGTCTCCTTTTCATGTATAGTCAGCTTAGCAGGGACTGTGCATTAATATTCACTGTTCAAATGAATCCTCCTTTGTTCAAAAGGAAGGGCAAGGACTTAAGGAACAGAGTCAGAAATTCATACACTCCACACCAAGGAAGGGCATCAATAGTGGGGGGAATGAGTGGCAGAGGGCATCTTTGGACTCCTTTCTCCTCCCCTCTGCTTGACCTCTAGCCCCCAGGAAATTAGCAATTCTTCTTGTTGGCCATGAGGAAATCACCCAATGATGGTAAAAAAGATTAGAGAAAAAGAGTGGGGCACAAAACCAAAAAAATGCTCTACCCTTCTCAGCAGAACTAGAAAGTAGCCTGGTTACTCAGACTTCACTGGTCAGGAACTGTTTGGAATGCTTGTTATATAAAACACAGCATTTTAAAAATGTCGACAGTTTGTTTTTCATTAAAGGATAAAATTCAAGTTCAGCTAGCTTTTCTCACTTGCACGATAACAATTAATTGTAAGGTTCTGAAACAGAACTTATTAATATTATATTTTATAATTATGATAAAGATATAGAGAGAAAAAATCACCCATAATTGAACAATCATTTTTCTATTCCAGTCTTTGTCTCTATGAATTCATATTGTTACAAGATTAAAATGATAAGTAGGCATTATCATTTTGTTCTGCTCTTTTTATTTTCCTGCTGGCAGAGTTATTTCAATAAATGCATATTACTCAATCATGTGGAAATATGATTTACTTAATAATTACTACTTAGGAGAGTTATTTGATCTATCATTAGCCCCCCTGGTTTATTTTCATTTGTGCTGTCTTTTCTATTATGCCTTTTGTTATATAAACTAAATTTGGTATGAATCAACTTGCAAGGTAAATGTTCATTTTTCCCTATCATTTTAAAATATGCCCCTATATTCTTGATTCTATGTACTTATTTATTTTTTTTACTTATTTTTTAATATTAAAAAGATAGCTTTATGCACCTATGTGGATAAGAAAATTGATGCTTTATTCCCTTCCAACATCCCTCAAAGCACAACATTTAAAAATCCCTCAAAGCACAACATTTAAAAATCCCTCAAAGCACAACATTTAAAAATCTCCCATTTTCCTACCAGTTTTTGAGTATTAGTTTTCCTTATTCAGGATTTAATCAAATGCCAGGGATATGGTGGGCATTGTGCACGATAGAAAGGGCACTCCTCTTCTCCATTCTGTCAAAGACTCCTCAAACTTCTCTGCCCCTCAAAAAATTCAGCTGTTTTGTGCCTCTCTTATCCCCGAATTCCCCACAAACCCCCTCCTTGTACACATTTTGTCCTTTTGCACATCTCCTTTTCTACCCCATTTGTCAACACAAAGACCTAAAGAACCAGCCTGGCGAAGGACAGACAGAGGAGGAATGGGATTGTGGGGTGGGAGGTGGGAAAGCCCGGGAGTGTTCTGTGTCATCCATTTTCGACTTCCCATGGAGGCAGGTAATAATAGGTATAGGTTGAGTGTGCAGCAGCAGCAGCACCAGGATGCTCACAGAACACAGACTGCTGGGTCCCACCCTAAGAGTTTCTGCTCCAGGAAATCTGAGGTATGTCCTGAGAATCTGCATTTCTAACAAGTACAGGCGATGCTGACACTCTGTCTGGGGGCCACACTTTGAGAACCATTGCTCCAAAGAAAAAGAGCCACTGTGAACAGAAATGTATTTCTTATCTAGAATACCCCTGTCTTCTCATGGGGATATGCTGAATCAAAGCTTTATTCATATACAGTTGATAATATCTAACCACAGGATCAAAGTCAATACTTTCAGCACTGGCAGTACCAGATAAAAGAACGGCGGAAATGGGTATCCCAAATGGATTTACTTGACTTCAAAAAACTGTAATTTTAAGACCAATTAGATTAAGTGGGAAAGATACCTGGTAACTCCACTGTGCTGTTTAATGATTTCTTGCAAACATAAGGCAGCTGAGCTTCACAGGAAAACCTCTGCCACAGACCGGACATGGCGTCCATGCTCGCACAGCTTGACCCACCTATCACAGTGGCACTGAGGGTATCTTAAATGAGAAAGTTTCCAAACAGTTAAAAGGAGAAGATTGGAGCCAGGGTGATGGTTAGTAAATGTAATTTGTATTTTTAGTTTTCTGCTTTTAAGGAAACTTAGAAAATAGTTAAAACTGTCCATTAAATTGAAATGTATAAGCCTCAACGGACAATCTTATGCTTAAATATGTCTTTCTCCTAAGATATAAAATACAGGGGGAAATACTCTGATACACTGTAGTTAATTTACAAACCAAAACCAAAAACCAAACCTCTGTCCCCAAACAACTTCGATGTCATATCTGTGGTCAGTAAGTAGCTCTTAATCTGCTACTCTCTATAATAAATACACTAATTTATGATTCTGTAATGTCTTTAAGACCTTGAAATAATAATAACGAAATTTCATTCAAGTAAAATGACCTATTGGTATTATATTGTAATTAATTCATTTTTCTTATGTATGCAGAATACTTTTGTGTTGAAGTTAAGTGTTAGCTTTTAGGTTCTACATTCGTCAGGAGCCTAAGCTTTTATTTCTTAAAAAGAAATCACTTTATCAAATTAAGTTTCATTTGCAATGCTAACAGCATGACGGCCATTAAAAACACACATGGTGTCTAAATAAGACAAAGGAAAACCGTTTGAAAAAAAATAAAAAGGATCCCAAATCAATTATATAGAAAAGATTCCTTTATTAACTTGTGGTCGAGAATATATTTGTATATTTTCAGAAAACAACCCCAAGACCAGATGGATTCCTGCAACAGAGAGGAATTGACAGGAGTGCTCCAACCACGAAGACAAGAGGAAAAAACAGTCCAGAGATGGAAGACGCTGACAACGCCTTGCCACGCGAGCAGTCAGCAGCTGTGCACCGCTGCAGGTTACCTAGGACCAAACCAGAGAGGGTCGGACCTGCATTGCCACCATGTGCCCACCATCCAGATATCACTGCTGACATGTACACATAAGGAACTGTTGGACATTGAAATTGGGACTCAAACATTTTTTTGTTTTGTCTTGTTTTGTTATTATATGTTTATTTCCAGTCTGCAAAGGCAAAACTTTTTAAAGGAAAGAAATGGTGGGAAAAAGATACAGAGGCAAAGAAGCATTGAACAGACTGTCAAACTACATTGGGAAGACAGGGGAGGTTGGGCGAGGGGGGCTGTAAGAGACCAACCGAAGGACTTGTACGCATGCATATAAGCACAACCAATGGATATAAGACACTGGGGCGGGGGGGAGGGTGGGCAGGTGAAGGCATGTCCTGGGGGGTAGGGGAGGTCAGGAGGAGATCAATGGGGAAAAAAAAAGGAGACATATGTACTACTATTTGTAATACTTAAAACAATAAAAAAAAGTGTAATTCTAAACCATTCACCTATGGTTGAATAAGGGTTAATCTAAGTTTTAATATTAAAATGTTTGTTTCTGACACACACACAAAAAAGAAATCGAAACCTTCTTTTGAGGGAAATATCTTTTGGCTAACTAAGGTTTTATTTACAATAAATTTTTCTTTAAGGTATTTACTTGTGTAATAAAATACAACCATTATGTTGTTAGTAATTGGGTGTTACAAAGAGAGATCCCAAGAGTTTTAAAATGAAGGAGTAATTCCATGTTAGAGTGAAGCTGCAGATGAAATACATGTGAGTCAGTCATACACATGCCAAGTTCCCTAAGGGACACAGAATGGCTCCTGGGCCATGCAATGGGGCTCATTCTGCTCTTACTTGAAGATAGAGGGTTGCTCTAAAGGTTAGAGGCAGATGCTTAGTTGCCCAGGGTGTAGTTCAACTTGACTGTGATGGTATCCATTTGACTACTGTATAATGGCATAATGGCTATAATGACTAAGCTTAAAAGGGCTCAGGAAAAAAATTTTTTTGAGAGGTAATCATAAGAATTGTAAAGATTTGAATTTTTATAAGACCTCAGTGAGTGGGAAGCTCTTTTTTTTTTTCTTTTGGGGCTTTGGCTCCATGTAAAAGGTAGAGGAGAGAGTAGTTACCTGGGTCCCAGTTGAGAAAGTTTAATGGCTTGTGGTCTGACCATTCCCAGCCTCTAGAAGAGTACAGCTGATTTAAGCCAATCCAGAAAATGCTTGCAATGCCTTCTTTTTCTGTAACAATTACATAATTTTAACAAGTGACAAAATTACCCAATTTATTATCTAAGTCAGACTATCTAGGAGGGTATCTATCCCACAAAGCAAGAGATGCTGAGAGACAACAACATTTCAGACTACCGAGAAACCCAAAGGCTGATCAGTTAATTCAATTCTGATTTCTCCTTAGCGTGTGTGATTCCCTTTCTTCTAAGGTAAGAACAGACTTCTCAGAATAGCTGTTTCACTACTTTATTACCCTCTTGTCATAAAGCAGATATATAGTCAGGGATGTAAAGTACAACATAGTAAATATAGCCAATAATTTTGTAATAATTATGTATGGTGTCAGATGACTACTAGACTTATCAGGGTGATCACTTTGTAATACTAATCACTGTGCTGTACAATGGAAGCTAATATAATATTGTATGTCAACTGTAATTGAAAATTAAATTTAAAAAGAAAAAACACTTATATACAAAAAGTAGTTTCCATTGCAGATCTATATTTTGAGGATCTGATTGTATTCCATTAAGCATATATCATTTGCCAGAAATGAAAGCTACAGAAACCAAAATGAGAGTCCTGCCCTCATGAGTATTTGAATCTAGTAGAAACAGATGTGGATCCCCAAATGGTAAAGTGCTACCAGCATTGCTTCAGAAATATGTACATGAGCTGCTTTGTAGGCAATGTAATATACGTCTGTAGAGTCCAAAGGAGATATTTAAAATGGAGATACAGAAGAGAGAGACACACACACACGTACGCCACTGTGGAGAGGTATCATTCTAATTTATTATTTAACAACAAGATGCCATCAGCAAAAAAAAGAGAAAGACAGAGGAGCAGAAATAATTTAAGTAGTGAGGCTAATTGCAGAAAAGCCACACAATATGCATATGCCCATAAGCAATGGTTCCAATCTTGCATGTATGGTCCATGTGTATTGGAAAAACATGTAAAGAATTGTGAATTATTGTAAGGATTTTCATACCACTGGGAAGGAAGTCAATAGAATTACTTAAGAACCTGGTAAGACTTCACCAACATCATGAAGGAATAATCTGAAGATACTCAGGGCCAGGTAGAAGAGATAGAGCAAATGATGAAATGGTCTACAGAAGACAAGGATGATGTTGACAAACAGGAACAGCTCACAGGTTGGTAATATCTATAAATTTGTTAAAATAGCCTCAGTAGTAAAACACTTAATAACAGTTTCTTAATTCCTCACAGGGAATTATATATGATATAATATTGTATTATATGTAATCACCTACACACACACACACACACACACACACACACACACACACTAGAGGCCTGGTGCAAGAAAATTCATGCACGGGAGGGGGGTCCCTCAGCCCGGCCTGCCCCCTCTCATAGTCTGGGAGCCCTCAGGGGCAGGAGGTGACCTGGTAATCAGGGGAAGGCAATGCCCCCAACACACCTCTGCTGCTGCCACTGCTGGCAGTGCAAGCCTCGGCTGGCCCTGGTTGCCCGAGCGTTGGGAGGCCCTGGGCTGCTGGGCAGCCACCATCCGAGGATTTCCTGTGCCCTGGGCTGGCCCTGGGCAGCTAGACAGTCATTATTCGAGGCTTGCCTGCACCTCGGGCCAGCCCTGGGTGGCTGGGGGGCTGAGGGGACTAGGGGACTTTGGAGGCAGGTGTGCGGAGCAGCCATATCCGCCTGGGGGCGGGCCCAGCCGTGCCATACACCTGCCACCCTGGCGGGGCTGAGGGGACTGGGTGCTGCCATCTTGTGGCTGTGGGTGCCGCCATCTTTGAGGGCATGATGGTCAATTAGCATATTCCCTCTTTATTAGATAGGATATATACATATAAAATATAGTTATATTTTTATATAATTTATTTGTACATTAAATTATATATACATAAATTGTTCTTAAAGTATGGATAGAAAACCGTATGTATTCTTTACTTTTTAGTAGATGTATATCTATATGTTTTATATATCCTATATATATCTGTGTGATTTGCATGTAGAAAACCGTATGTATTCTTTACTTTTTAGTAGATGTATATCTATGTGTTTTATACAGAGAAAACTATAATCACATATACATCTGAGTGATTTGCATATATAAAATCATGTCCATACATTAAGGGATTTTTAAAAGAGGATAATTTTAACCATACACAATTTTTGTCTTATTGCCTGCCTCAAACAGGTGATTCCATTGGAACTGGCACCAGGGAATGGGCGAGTTCCCCTGGGTAGAGCAGAAATAGCAACAGCAAACACAAAAGAAGCCACGAGCAGTAACATAAACACCAGTGTTCAAGGGATGGACAGGAGTCTGGGAAAGAGGGTGGTAGGGCCAAGGCCCAATTATCACTTCACCAAAAAGGAAATGTGAGGATAAAAGTGAATTACAAAGATACACTGTGCTTTCTAGGGGCTTGCATGTGAAAGAAAGAGATAGGGCTGCAGGAACTAAGAAATATATATGTGTCTATATTAATGGTAAAGGTTAAACAAGTTAATAGCCTTTCGGAGAAGAATTAGAAACCGCTGATGAAAATACAAGATAGGAGAAAAAGCTGGTGTGGCCACAAAGAATCTTGGGGAAGGAGTTAACCTTGAACAAGCTGCATGGCTGACAGTGCACATACAGATACATTTGTAAGTATTAGGGTGAGAAATAAGGGTTTGCCTCACCTTTCTCAAGGAAATAGCTGGTAAGGATACTCTGCTAAGGAAGGAGAAGGTGGGTATTTGAGGGAATTTTGGATTCACTCTTTTCTTTCACTTGTTAGCACAAGCAAGGGCCACCAACACTTGTATACAATGACCTTGAGGATTTAATATAATGTAAATTTCTTCCTGTTAGTAAAAGCAATGAATTTTCCAGCATCCCTAAAGAAGTCCTGAAAACTATGACATATTTGTGGTACTCTAGAGGCGACTATACCCTGACATTCAGAATTCCTTTCATTCATTTCTAACTGGGGATACCATGGAGGGTCAATCCTTCCCATCCGTCCCAAGTTCAATGTCCTTCCTCCCATGAAGTCTTTTCAGATAATCCCCCTGCAGGAAGTCTAAATAATCCTATCACTCCTTCAAAATTATTTTATTGCTTATCTGCACATGGCAAGTACACATTTATGACAGACCAAAATGACCTTTGGAAGCTGTCAGGCTCCTACTCTGCTTCATTACACTGTTCTATTTGTGATCTGTATTAAAGACTTACTCTTCACTGGAATCATAGCATTTTAAAATTGTGACTGATAGAAAATGCTAAGAACCATATGATTTCACTCATATGTGGGATATAAAACTGAAAGTCATGAACACAAACAGCATTGTGGTGGCTGCCAGAGGGAAGGGGGTGGGGGAAGAAGAATGGGGTCTTAATATAAGGTGACAGGAGATTTGATTTTGAATGGTGGGCACAGTGCAATATACAGATCTTGTAATAGAAATCCACACCTGAAACCTATTATGCTCATGTTGACCAATGTCACCCCAATCATTTTAATAAACAAACAAACAAACAAACAAACAAACAAAAATCAACCAAAAAAAAAGTGACTGAGTTAGCCAACAGGAATTCTCTTTATGTGTCTTATGCCAGCTGGATGTGAATGGGAAATGGATAAATCGTAAAGGGCACAAACTTCTTATATGACCTGGACAATATGGAGCTGGACTTTTTTCTGCATAGTCCAAGCAAGAAGTTGATCAATTTGAGACACTACTTACCCCTCATCTTTGCCATCAAGAAATAGACCACTGCTAACGTAAATCTTCATACCTAATCAATAGGCAAGCCCACTGAGGAAGATATTTCTTGACTGCCCTGAGACCCCTGTTCAGAGCTGGCCCATATTTCTATTCCTCTCCTTACAATAAGAGACTACAGGGCCTGCTAACGGTCATGCATTTAGGATAAGCCAGATGAGAGCCTCTTTTTAATTAATTAATTTTTTAAAATTTCTTTATTGATTAAGGTATTACATATTTGTCTTCATCCCTCCATTAACCCCCCCCCCCCCCCACTCATTCCCTCAACCCCCTGGTGTTCATATGCATGCATACAAGTCCTTTGGTTGATCTCTCCTCCTTTCCCCCACCCTCCCCTATCTTCCCTCTGAGGTTTGGCAGTCTGATCGATGCTTCTCTGTCTCTAGATCTGTCCCTGTTCATCAGTTTATGTTGTTCATTATATTCCACAAATGAGTGAGATCATGTGGTATTTATCTTTCTCTGACTGGCTTATTTCACTTAGCATAATGCTCTCCAGTTCCATCCATGCTGTTGCAAATGGTAAGAACTTCTTTTTTACTGCAGCATAGTATTCCATTGTGTAGATGTACCACAGTTTTTCAATCCACTCATCTGCTAATGGGCACTTAGGCTGTTTCCAAATCTTAGCTTCCAAAACTCAATCAGGAAGATACTAAAAATCTCAATAGGCTGATAACTATGGATGAAATTGAAGCTGTCATCAAAAAGCTCCCAGCAAACAAAATCCCGGAGTCAGATGGCTTCACAGTGGAGTTATACCAAACATTCAAGGAAGAACTAAAACCTATCCTCCTCAGACTATTCCAAAAAATTCAAGAGGAAGGAACACTTCCAAGCTCATTCTATGAAGCCAGCATCACCCTAATACCAAAACCAGATAAAGACAACACAATGAAAGAGAATTACAGGCCAATATCCCTCATGAACATAGATGCCAAAATCCTCAACAAAATTCTAGCAAATCGGATCCAGCAATACATCAGAAAGATCATACACCATGACCAAGTAGGATTTATCCCAGGGATGCAAGGATGGTACAATATCTGCAAATCAATAAATGTGATACATCACATAAATAAATTGAGAGATAAAAATCACATAATCATTTCAATTGATGCAGAAAAAGCATTTGAAAAATCCAACACCCCTTCTTGATGAAAACTCTCAGCAAGGTGGGAATAGAAGGATCATACCTCAATATAATAAAAGCCATATATGAAAAACCCACGCCAACATCATACTCAATGGGCAAAAACTAAAACCATTTCCCCTAAGAACAGGAACAAGACAGAGAGCCTCTTTAATGCATCATAAAAGCCACAGTCAGCAGGGGCCCTGACTTAGAAGTGTCCTAGTCTTGGGGCACCTTCAAGATGGCTCAAAGTGAAGAGCCCCTCAAGGCGGAGGCAAATTAGGAAAAATGAAATTGTGCTGTTTCTGCTCCACGGACTGTTGGGCCCTCTTTTGTTGCTTTGAGGTGAATCTGTGGTTAGAAGTCTTCTGGGAAGGCCGGATCATAGAAATCTGTCTCTCAAATAAAATCTAGTGAATGTAAGAAAACCATGCCCCTTCCCCTGGCCCCTGTATCAGTAAAACATAATAAAAACGAAACTAATTAGGTGCAGGGCAGGCAGAGAGGAAAAAGAAAGCTTTTTCAGACTGTATTAGACTTACCTTCAAGGGGCCTGCTTCTGCTTTGTTTCCGGCAGATTCCCTGGTCCTACCCAATTAGTAGCTAACAAACCAGAGAGTTTTTTTGGAATAACATTCTTCAATATGCTCTGCATATGTACAACTCTTATTTCACAACTATATAAAAAACTTTGTTCATGATATCTGTCTTATTCACTTTGGTTGGCCTCACTGCTCCTAGCCCAATGGTAGTTTTCAGTGAAGGGCCACTTAATAGAAACTTTAAGATATTTTCAAGACTTAGAAACTCTGAGTTTCAGATGTTAAAATACAGCTTTCTTGGGTTCTGGGAAACCAGAAATTATAATTAGGCATATTGACATGTGTAAACAACACTTCATAGTAAAAGAGAAGCTTGAAAGGGATGTACCTCTAAGTTATTGATATACATAAGGTGTAGGAAGTGTCTGGCCAGGGGTAGGGGGCAACTGGGCCCTTTAACATATTATCTCACTTTTATGAGTTACTAAAGAAAAGAAATCCTGTAACATTCTTTTACAAATGCATCATTAGATTGTTTGTTAGGTTGTTAGTAGTCACACTTTGACATTTCTCCCTCATTATATTCATCACTATCCAAATAATATTCAAGGAGGCTTAAATTTATTGGCACTTTTCACTCGAACAATATTTTTGTAAGGCTTCAGTGAGGTTAGGAATATAATTCTATTGCCAAATACTAGCCCAGTGGTCGGCAAACTGTGGCTTGCAAGCCACATGTGGCTCTTTGGCCCTTTGAGTGTGGCTCTTCCACAAAATACCACATGCGGGCGTGCACATACAGTGCGATTGAAACTTCATGGCCCATGCGCAGAAGTCGGTTTTTGGCTCTCAAAAGAAATTTCATTCGTTGTACTGTTGATATTTGGCTCTGTTGACTAATGAGTTTGCCGACCACTGTACTAGCCCATTAGGTTTATTTGATGGATTTCCATTCTAGAGGTCTAATTATTCAAGTATCAAACAACAAAGGAAAGGTTAAAGTTAAAAGTAAGAAAGGAGATATTCATAAGGCTTTAGCCAAAAAGCATGACAAAAGACCAGCAGACTTTTAGTGATGAAGAGATATAAAGCTATGTAAGAGGAGTAATTATTATAATAAAAAGTAAGGGCTCTGGAGTTATATATGTTGATATTCAAATCCCAATACTGGTATTTCTTGGCTGTCTGAGTATATTATTTCTAAGCATCAATTTCCTTATCTATAAATTGGGACAGATACTTGTCTCTGTGGTTGTAATGATATTAAATCGTTTAATTTATCTAGAGGTATTAGAGCTTTGCTCATCGTTAGCATTTATCAAATATTTATGACTTTAATAAAAGTGTGACAGGATTTATCTGAATTAGTCAATAGGTATTTAATACATAGCAGTAATGCTTAGAGTTTTGTGCAAAAGGAAAAAACAACCCATGAGGTCCATCTCTGCCTGCAAAGAACTTAATAGTCATATAAAAGGTGAATGCAGGTACATGCCTGATACAACATGTTTTCAAGTCAGACTACATTCAAATTTTGGCTCTGCTAATTACTTGTAGGTGGCCTTGAACAAGTTACATTTCCTCTTTGAGTTTCACATTCCTCATCCAAAAATGAACATAATAAAAATAATACCTACTTCATAGGGTTGCTATATGGGACTCAATAAGATAACATCTAAAAAGCATTTAAACATCTCTCTAAAAAAATCATTATCATATACTATGATTTTTTTTCATTCATTGAAGAAATCATCAGGGACTCAATAACTTGATTTTCGAAAATAATGTAAAAACTTTGTTTACAAACGTCTAGTAAAAGAATAAAAGATGGGCAGCAATCCTACAGAATTTTGCTGAGTTTATAAAAGAAGTCTTAAATAAGTAGACTACTGAGTACTCTCATAGAATTTTGAGTATATAAAAGAAGTCCTAAATAAGTCAAAAGGCATACAATTTTCATGGATGAAAAGACTTAAAAATATAGTGACAGTAATGCCTTCTTAATTAATCTATAATTCATGCAATTCAAAGTCTCAATAGAGTTTTTTTTTTATTGAGAATAACAAGCTGATCCTTAGATTCATATGAAAGAAAAAATGGTAAAGAAAATAGCCAAAAAAATGAATAAGGGAGAATTTGCTTATCCAGAAAATAAGATTACTTTGTGAGGCAGGACTAACTAAAACAGTGTGGAATAGATAGAAAGACCAATAAATAGACCAAAAGAACAGAATGGAGAGGCTAGAAATAACCTATATATCCTAAGGTTTATATTTATCAGAGATGGCATAACAAATCAGAGGGGAAAATGTAAAATAAATAGTGCTTGGTAAACTTGACTATCCATCTGAAGAAAGATAAATAAGATTCCCAGTTTTACAAACTATATTATAGATGGATTAAGGATATGCATGTGAAAAGCAAAATAATAAACTTTTAAAGAAGACACGAGAGGATATCGTTATCATTTAGGGCTAAGGAAGGATTTGCTAAATAATATAAATAAGCATAAAACATTAAGGAAAAGATTGGTAAGTGTAACCAAAATAAAGTGAAAAGGTAAAGACTAGTAAAAGATATTTGTAATCCTATAACAAAAGATTAGTGTCCAGAATATATAAAAAATATAGCAGATCAATATGCAAAAGACAACAACTTAATAGAAAAGAAGCAAAGGACATGACCTAGCAAATTACAAGGTGAAAACCTAAATGCTCAGTAAACACAAGATGCAAAACCACATTAACTATCAGGGAAATGTAAATCAACAATGCTATACCACTTCACATTCATCACATCAACCAATTAATAAGTCTGTTAACACCAAGTGGTAGTGGAAGTGTAAACTAATACAACCACTTTGGAAAGCAATTTGGAAAATTGATTAGAGGTGAAGAGATGTGCACACTATGTGTTAGTGCTCAATGGGACACATACAAGGATGTTCCTTGCAGGGGTGTCTGTAATAGCAAAAGCTGAAAACAACCTGTTTCTCAGTACAGAATAGATGAATTGTGGTTTATTCGTACAATGTAACACTATACAGCAGCAGTTGAAAATGAATAAACTTACATATGGGTAAATAAGGTAGTATTTGCATTATTGTAAAACAGAACAATGGTATAATGAAAACATATATAGGATTTATAAATATGTATAAGAGCACTCAAGGGATGGTTATTTCGAAAGGTGGGCATGGGGCTTGAATTCTGCTAACATTTTATTCTTTAAAGGAAAGGAGGGAAGGAGAGAGGGGCAAAGAAAATGAGAGAAAGGGGATCAATCCATGTAAACCAGTATGACAAAATGTCAGTGAATATTTATTTAGTCAGGGTGGTGGCTGCATAGGTCTCTAAGTGATTATTTTCTACTAGAGGCCCGGTGCATGAAATTTATGCACTGGGGGGGGGGGGGGTTGTCCCTCAGCCCAGCCTGCACCCTCTTCAATCTGGGACCCCTCGGGGGATGTCTGACTGCCAGTTTAGGCCCGATCCCTGTGGAGTCGGGCCTAAACTGGCAGTTGGACATCTCTCTTACAATCCGGGACTGCTGGCTCCCAGCCGCTCGCCTGCCTGCCTGCCTGATTGCCCCTAACTGCTTCTGCCTGCCAGCCTGATTGCCCCCTAACTACTCCCCTACCAGCCTGATCGACGCCTAACTGCTCCCCTGCTGGCCCGATCACCCCCAACTTCCCTCCCCTGCTGGCCTGGTCACCCCCAACTGCCCTCCCCTGCCAGCCCAGTCGCCCCCAACTGCCCTCCCCTGCCGGCCCGGTTGCCCCTAACTGCCCTCCCCTGCAGGTCTGGTTGCCCCAAACTGCCCTCCCCGGCTGGCCTGGTTGCCCCTATCTGCCCTCCCCTGTCGGCCATCTTGTGACCACATGGGGGTGGCCATCTTGTGCAAGGACATGATGGTCAATTTGCATATTACCTCTTTATTATATAGGATTCTGTCTACATGATGTTTTAAAAATGTTTTCATAATTAAAAACTTAAAAATCATCACAAACAAAATAAAACAAAATCCTATCCACTCCATGTGTCTACATCATTAAATCCACTTTAAGGGTTCTTAAAACTCTCCTTGCCCCTGAGGACTGTTGCTTGTTTAACTCACACGGGAAACCATCTAGCATACTCAGCCATCTTCTTTACCTTCCTCGAGTTCTCCAGTTTTCAATGTTCAGAGAGTTTAATGTCTGCCTTTAAAAAAATCCTTTCACTGAGGCTTAGGGTAGCAGTTTAATCCTACAACCTCAACCCATTTTCTGAACATTAACCTCTTTTTGGTCTCCATTGCAATGGATGGAATAGGATTACAGTCAGTACGTTTTTGCTTGTGGGTTTCAATGTTGAAGTTTAAGTCCCAAGAGAAGATAGAAAAATATAAACATAAAACAACATACCTGAATGTGAAAATAGACAGACAACCTCTTTATATTTCAGCAGTTTGCTCTATTGCGTATAAGTTAAACGTACCTTTAAGATAAGTTAATTCAGCATCACTGTTGATGCTCAGTAAGTCAGCTCCTTGATTCTGACATGAAACATAAGCTTCTTTCCAAGAAAGAGCTGCCTGAGTATTAAATTGGTAGCAACTTCCCATCTGCTCATTCTTTTCCCAATTACCTTCACAGCCATTTTCTGTTGATAAAAAGATACATTAGTGCTCATAAAAGTAAGGGTGTAATGTTTACTATTACTTAGAATGCTTATAAGTACTGCGATTCAATTTGCATACTCTAAGGATATGTTTAAATTGGGGATTATTGCTTGACTAGACCACAGTTTGATCCTTTGGTTACACAAAGGATTTGAAGTCACAGGACACCCAATGACTCAGGCTGATTAAAGCTTCCACTATCCTACTGACCACCCTCCCTTTATTCCCTATCAAGTACAATGCCATATTTTAGCCCATACCTGCCTTCTATCTATGAGTAGGAAACGTCAACTGCGCTCACACTTTTAAGCCCCCAAGTTAATGGAAAACAAGCTCACGTGAAAATGGTGGCAGCCTGCAGAGGGGTTTGCCCACGGCCTGCAGAGAAACTATTGCATGAGTATGACTGTGTGCAGACATGCTGCTTAAATACTCAAGATTTAGAACCCAGGTGACTACATTATTAGGAAACTCAGTCCAAGTTTCTCCTTAATAGTTTAATAGATAACTCAGTATATAATATATACTAATCAATAATACATAATTATACATGTATATGTACATGTATACAAACATATATGTTCATAGTATAATGTACCTATTCTTTTCTTTAACAAATATTTAAAAAGCGTGTATCATTTCAGACAAAAGCCTTCAAGTTACATTCTGGACATGACAAATAGGTCTTGATACAACTGGTTCAAAAATATACTCAGAGACTCCCATGTGCTCTCTAGAAGAGGGAACATGGGGGTGTGTCCTAGACTTCCCTTGGGGGGTTTCCAAAGGGCCTCCATAAACAGTCACAGGCCACATGGCCTTTCAAGCTGGAAGGGCCCTTAGAAACCATCTTGGCTAACGTCCTCCTTTCACAGGTGGGAACATAGGTCTAGAGGTGTTTGTGTAGAGCTAATCAGAGCTCCGGGCTCTCCATCTGGGCTGTTGATCTTCTGACCGGCTAACACTGCTCCTTCTGCCGCTTTAGAATGGCCCAAATAGTAACAGAGGCTGCTGTGTCATGTGGTGAACACAAATCAGGTAGAATTTTAAGTATACTGCCTAAAGATTCCTTATTACCACGAGGCCCTGTGCTTATAAACCCAGGAGCTCCCAGTGCAATAGCAGTGTGTTTATTACTGTAAAATAAAGTCTCATGTTTTTCAAATCTCTTGGGTTTGAAAAACTCAGTCTTGCTTCTTCCATAAAAATAACTCTGGGAGGCCTATGAATACATTAAAAATCCACTCTCCCCCTGCCATGCAGAGGAGGCTAAAGGCATTGAGACACATGCCAGTCAAGGCTGCAAGTCAGAGTTGGATAAATATGTCGGGAATAAGGATCAGGAATCCTGGGATCTCCACCAGGCTCTACACCAATGGGGTTTGACCCTGACAATCTGGGTGTTTGTTGCCCCTCACCTGAGAAGTGAGGGTTTGCACTGGATAAACTCCACATTCCCATTCATATCTAAAATTTCATATCCAGACTACTGTTATATGTACATGAAATTGGTGCCTGGTTGACCAAACTCTGCTTATCAATTAAAGATGAAGCAAATATTGGCTTTATTTTGCGGTAGGTTCCAGGTGTTTAAAAGCCTGTGCCCTACCTAGAAAAGTGATTATCAAAGTGTGGTCCCAGACCAGCATCATGCCCATTATCTGGGAACTCATTAAACTGCAAATGACTGGGCCCCACTCCAAATGTACAGAATTATAATTTCTGGAGGTGAGCCCCAGAAATCTGTGTTCTAACAAACTCTCCGAGTGCTTCTGGTGCATCCTGAAGTCTGAGAACCACTGGCCCAGCATAAACCTCAATTGCCTGGAACTCTGAATTTTGAAGCTCGGCTTCCTCGAGGAGGTATGAGCATGACTAGATCAGCAGGATGGCTGCTGCTGAGTAAGGCAGGATAGTACAGTTGTTCAGGACAAGGTCTGAGGGCTGGATTTCCTGGCTTTAAATCTTGGCTCTGAAATTGATTAGCTGTGTGACTTCAGGCGAGTGATTTAACCCCCCTGTGCCTCACTCACTTTGCTCATCTGTAAAATAAGGTTGTGTGAGGATTGCAGGAGTTAAAAGAGGTTGAGTGCTTAGAATATTAACTGACACTTGGCAGGGCCCTATCAGTATTATTACTTGGGTCTGGAGCTGTTTGCTTTATCTTTACTACAGATTCCTCTAACCTAGTGCCCATTAAAAATGTTTCTTGAAAGCATTTCTTGAGTACCTACCACACTTCAAGTCCTGTGATCCCCTGTAAATCTCAACTGATTGGCAAGAAAATCTGTCTATTATTATATACCAGGTAATAATACAACTGCTACTTTGGTCTCTTTCACTCTAAGGAGCAGTCAATTCTTTAGCCCATCCTGAACTGTTTGCTTCATGTAAGACACAATTAGAAAACATGCTCTGATCAATATATCGGATGGCAGAGGGAACAATTCACCGGTTTTGAGATGGTCGGGGATAATGTCTCTTTTGCCCCCACTCTGTGCTTATTTAAGTGTCCACCATCCCGAAAGTGCTTTTTCAACCTATCTGCACGCCGGACCACCACCTTGCTCTCTCTTTTTCTCTTCCACAAAACTTACGAGGCTTACTCACCTTCTGTTCGTGGTGCAGTCCACTGTAACCCAGCTTCCCTGACCACTAGTCTTTCAGATTGCTTTGTTAAAGGTTAGCACTGCCCATGCTTTTTCTACGTTCTGAGAAGTATTTGTGCAAAATACCCCCTCATTATGTGTCTTCTGTGACACCATCATGTCTTTGTTCTCTTCCTGGCCTACTTTCGAAAGCAGGTTCATAGCTACACATTAGTTCTCCCTTTCCTCAAATATATATTCCTAATTTAGAATTATATTTGTCATAATCATTTCTGAATACCTTGGACTCTTCCTTCCCCTTTCGCCTCTGGGAAATGTTATCTTTTTCTTTCCATATGTGAAGTGTACTAGCCCATACATACCTGGGTTTAAGCAGATACCCCACTCTTGATCATATTCATAATTTAAGGTGGTTGCACACCATGGCCCACTGTGCTCTTCATCAAGGATGCACTCGTGATGCCAGGTCTCAGCAACTAAGAATGGAAATTCACAAGGTCTCCCATAGGAGTTTCCATCTATGGTATACGTCTCTGAGGTGGGGTCGGGGGGGAGAGAGAGAGAAAAAGAATTAATCACTGGATAAGTTAATCACTAGATAATCAGCTTCAGGTAACTAATTTCTAAAACTGCTTTGGAAGAAAGGTGGTTGTTTTCACTCATGAGCATACAGTATTTGGGCAGGCTGCATGGTGTAGATATTCACAGCACAAAGGCTGATTGCTCAGATCTGGACTTAAACGCTGGCTTCGCCACTGACCAGCTGTGTGCCAGTGGACAAGCTCTCCATCCTCTATGAGCCTCAGTTTCTGCATTTGCAAATTAGGAATAACAGTACTTCGCTCATAGGTTTGTTCATGAGGATTCAATGAGGTAATCCATGTAAAACTTCATTTATTGTGATATGATAAAGAGCTAAAACACCGTGGCTTGATCAAGTGAGGATCACTTGGCTACTGTGGTTGGCAAAGTATTTCACCAGAAGGGGTGCCCTGCCTGAGATTAAACGTATACTCTATATTCTTTTCTTTAGTAAGAGTGGGGCCAGTAAAATACCTTGGAATCACTGAAGGGGGGTGTGGAATTTGGAACCCACTGTGGAGTTGGAGACATGGACAAATCGCCCCGTTCTTCACCGACTGGTGGTAGGATTGAGGCTGTAGGTTTTGAGGAAGTGGGAGGAAGAGTTGCTGGATCTCTGAATGAATTTTTGGAGAGGGGCAGCACATGGTAATTCAGGTTATAAAAGAAGAACCAGCTTCAACTGGGCAGTCATAAGACCAGCTGGTGACCAATGAGGCAGCAGAATCACTTTTTTCATTTTAATAACTTTCCCTGGTACACTCATGGAGAGGAACTGAAAAGTTATTTTAACCTCAAATATGCCTGGAAATACTAGAGGAAGTGCTCAATACTTATGTTAATAACATCTCTTGGAAAGGTGTTTTTTTATAGAACAGCTAACCCTATAACTATTTTGGCCACCTTTTTCCACACCTTTTTCCACATTTTAATTTTTTTAAAACTATGATCATTACCAGATTAAAGAATGGCTATTAGGTAAAGCATAGGAATCAGATCTTATCACCTTTACCCAGTTAGTAGGGTCCCTTAGAATGTCTCTTCTATTTGCATAAAAGTGTACTTAAGGTAGTATTTGGTTCCACATTCTTTATTATTCTCAAATGTTCATTTAACTGAAGTGTGATGTGGCAGGATAGTAAAAAGCTAGGAAAATTCCTTGACAAGTAGAATAATGGAAACTGAGCCTCAAGACAAAGGACTCATAGCTAGCTCTCTTGTTAGACCATGCCCACTCTTTGTATTTCTGCTCTTTTTTCCCTGAACTCTAAGGGTCCCACCAGACTTGCATTCATGGGCTTACCTCATGAACCTGTCTCCAAGGCCCCCTTTTCTCTGACTTTCTCTCTCCTGTTGCTTCTTCTACCTTCAGCCCTTCCTTCGTTTCACAAACAGGCTCTCAAAATCAACTGGACTTTCAGTGTGAAAGCTTTCCCCACTACAGGCAGGCCCAAGGCAGATCCACCCCAGGGCCCAGACCCCGTCTGATAACAGTGAGACTTAACTTAATATTAAACAGCAATACAGCAAAAGGTAAGAATAATTTAGATGTCTTTATTTGCAAAAAATCTTTTGGTTTTGTTTTCCTCTGACATATAAATGGATCTGAACTGGGTATTTCTGTTAAAGAGTAATTTGTCCTTGGCGGGGGCGGGGGGAGGGGAAGGGGGGCTATAAGAGATCAACCGAAGGACTTATACACATGCATATAAGCATAACCAATGGATGCAAGACACTCGGGGGGGGGGGCAGGTGAAGGCATGTACTGGGGGGTAGGGGAGGCCGGGGGGAGGTCAATGGGGGGAAAAAAAAGGAGACATATGTACTACTGTTTGTAATACTTCAAACAATAAAAAAGAAAAAAGAAAAAAAAGGATCCTGTGTATAACCTAAGTTTTGTTTTTAACCATATTCAAACTCCCAAGACCTCATGACCAATTTCTCTTTCCATATTACAACACTTAACAGGAGAGTCCCTGAGCACAATGACTATTACTTATAGAAACATCAGTGTTTTTTTTCTAAATTCTTGTGTTTCTCATACAAAGTGCTTTCACATACATTTCATTCACTTCCTCATTACCATAAGCCTCTGAAGTCAGTAGGGCAAGTATTACAAGTGAGCATCAATTGGCTACTGTGGTTGGCAGAGTATTTCACCTGCCTGAGATTAAACATATACTCTATCTCCTTTTCTTTAGTAAAAGTGGGGTCAGTAGGTGGGTGTGGACTTTGGAATTCACTGTGGAGTTAGAGACATGGACAAATAGCCCTGTGAAATTCTCATTTTGCCGAGTAGTTAAATGAGTCAGCCAGTCCCTTAGTAGTAAGTGACAGGAACCGGCTCTTTGATTAGAGTCCTTAACATATAAGGACAACTTGTGACAGAATGGCTGTCTTCTCAGGTTTCAAGCTATGTTTCATAGCGGGAAGCTGGGCTTCCTTTTAAAAGCTCTCCTATTCACAATATGCTCTGCAGAATGATGGACATAAAACAACCACCCCAACGGCAGCTGCTAAATTATGCTCACTATTCACTGTGAGTTTATTCTCACACAGTTCTTTGCTGCTGCTAGATCTCTTTAAATGCCATAGGCTTCTCTAGAAAAACAAGCTTTCCTGAGAAGAATCATCTCTGAATGGGGATAGCAACCTTTAAAAAGATGAGGCACCTACATGGAAAAGTAATATAAATTTTTTTGATAATATTAGACAAGGTATCTTCAATGGTTAAAAGAAGTTGGCAAGCTTCTAAGAGCTGCTCAAAATTTAGAGAGCTCTATAACCACGGCTCCAATCAAAGTCCACTTCCTCTGCATAATTCACCAAATGTTCAAAATATGAAGAGTGCTAGCAAGGCCAAGATATCATAATGATATAAATGCCCTATCTGGATCTTAGTCAAAGCAGTTTATTCGTAAAATGTATACAGCTAGTTTTCTCTGATGAACATGACGCACACAGGATGGGGGTTGACTAGATAGGCAACCCAGGCCAATGACAAATAAATGTTCTTATATTAGAAGTAAAATAATTTATGCAGCAAAAGCCAAGGGAGAAATAAAGTAGTTATATTTGGGGAACACAATCCTGGTGTGGAGCTGCAGCTTTGCTGTAACAATCATGGTAACTTTGGACTTCGCTTTGTTTCAACTCTGGTATCTTATCTTTCTTTCCTCTATATAGTTAGATAAGAAGTGGGGCAGGGACCAGTATGGGGAGTCTGAAAGACAGCAGTCCTGGAAAAAGTCCCTAACTTAAGACAGCTGTCTCTAACCTAAAAACAAGAAGGGACTACATAAATTTAAGAAAAACTGGCAGGACTTAATATTAGATTACATTCAAACATTGGGAGAGGAAATTAGGCCAACTCTAGGGTGCTTTACAGATTTCTGACATACTTGACTTGGAAGGTACCAGTCACCAGAGAGGAATGGAAAAGAGGAGGCAGATTTGGTCTTGACTTCTGTGCAAATTAAATCCTGAGGTTGAAGTTGACAAGCCAGAACTACATGTGCCTTCTCTTTGAAATTTATAAATTTCTTATTTCAACATTTGCTATTCCAAACACTATATGTGGTAAGATCAAGAAATCCTTTTTGCCCGTTTGACTCTCTCTGGGGTGGTGCCCTAGATGGATTCTTAACTTTTTTAGGGGCCATCATCACTTTGACAATGGGCCCCCTTCTTGGAAGAATATTATAAACGCATAAAATAAAACACATTGGATTACAAAGAAAACCTGTTATATTGACATGGAGGCATTTGGGGCACTGAAGGAATTTAAGATTACAACTATGTCCCTCAAAAGAATTAGAGGCAAGAGACAGAAAGAGTCCTGTCAAGAAAATTATACTTTCTGATCCCTGAACAAAGACAATGAAACAAGTAAAATCCAGTTCAAAAGGTATTTTGTTTCGTTCCAAGTTTTCTCTTAGTTGCCAGGTTGGAGAAGGCTTGACAGCACAAAATTTAAACTTGCCATTAAGAAAGCAATTGCTTTTTAAGGCCAGGAGGAAACTGGCTAGCAGAAACAGACCTGTTCAAATAGGCAAGGGTTGAGGATCGAAGAAAAGGAAAACCCCACCCCTAATTCTCTAATATTTCCCCATAACAGCAGAACCTGACATCTCAGAGGCAGCTGCATCTGCACTAGAACATAGAAAGGGGTTCTCTTCGGAGAAAACTTGCGCAGATAAGGGAAAAAATGGGAGGCCAGATTTTACTTAAATGAACTTTAAGAGGGGAAAAAATATCCATAAAGTTGTGTAAATTTACAAAGAAGAGCAAAGGTAAGATAATAGTTAAGACTTAAAAGATAATTAAATATATACTGAGTGGCCAGATTATTATGATCTCTGAATGCATAATAATCTGGCCACTCAGTGTACTTATGTATAAGGGAAAGCTTGCAAATCCCGATATGTCAAGGGACCAGGAGATAGTGGCCCCCAGCCTCTGGCTAGTAAGTCCTCTGCTTCTTTCTGACTACCCACAATGCAGTTCTTATACATGGGAAAACCTTATTTTAAAATCCCAACTCTGAGGTCAGTCTACACTGAGTGGCCAGATTATTATGTGTTCAGAGATCATAATAATCTGGCCACTCAGTGTACATGTATATCTCAACTTCTGATGTAATTTAGAGCAACATAATGAAAAAAGACTTGCTTGGGGGATAGCTATTTACATTTAGAGGTTAAAAAAAAAATCTGCTCGTTCTTTTTAAACTTCAAAATTCCTTTTGATCAAGTCTCTAGACTAAGAACAAAGTTCACAATCAACTCCCCAAAAGTCAATAATCATGTACTCATTTTTGGAAGCAATTGAGAAAAAGTTAAATATCACAGTGTAATAGGCACACCAAAAATAAAAATAAGTACATAAACCCACACGAGGCTCCTAAGTTTTCCATTACATCAAAATCCGCAGATAAGAAAAAATATATTTCATTTTTTTCGTTCTCTTCCTTCTTTTATAATTTAGAATAGGTCCAACTTTACTACATCATTTGACTTTTGTCCTGTACAAAGTATTTCCTGTTACCCTAACTTTTCCTTTGCTCTGGAGTTCAGGACGTAATCATGAAAAGTATGTCAACACATGCTCAGGCATCAGGGAGATTTTCAATTCCAGGTTGGCACAGAATTGCTGTGTGACCTGTGACAAGGCAGGTACCTCTCCCAGCCTTGCCTTTAACAGAGGGCAAAGAGCACCGAACTCAGGGATAGTTCAGAGTTACGGCCCAGTGCCTGGAACTGAAGACTAGCTCACTGCCCATACCCCTGTACAACTTTGTGGTCAGTTGTGCATGTTTAACAGCACATTTACCAAACACAACAGCAAATGCGTCCAAGTCCCTCTTCAATACTCACCATGGTAAGGCTGGGCACAGAGGTTTTCCCCCGAGCCTCCTTTCTTCCAGCCGTCAGATGAATTTGTGCTTGCTATGGCGAGTCCACCCTTCAGAGCCAACCTGGACTGGGCAGCGCCATACAGAGAGTGGTGCTCGCACTTCCACCACAGCATGGCTCTGGAGTCGCAGTTGAACATCCTCAGTGCGTCCGTGGGCTTGGTAATATCGAGGCCAAGGCACTTCTGGGATTGCAAGTGAAAGAGCCGATGCTGGGACACCCACTTCCACAACATGTCCTCAGTTGTGTTGCACTCCTTGGCTATTATCCAGTCATTCAGTGGCTTGATACACTGGCCCGTGTTTTCATTGACGATGGTGAATGGATCATTCCCTGAATCAAGACAGACAAAGAAGATGTTTCAGGATTCTGAATTATGTGGCCAATGTGTCTCGGCCCCTGCTGGCTGGGGAGAATGTGAGCACCATGGGACCGTTCCTACCCTCCACGCTGTATAAACTGTGATGTACTACAAGGTCAGAGGACAGTGGTGGCCAGCGAGGCAGTATGGTATGGAGGATGAGCCTGGGCTCTAGGGCCCCTCTGCCTGGGTTCAGTCTGCCTCTGCTACTTGCTAGTCATGTGATCAAGGCAAGTTATTTAACTGCTATACCCCAGTTTCTTCTGTTGTAAAAACAGTACTTCATACAGTAGATGTGAGGATGAAATGAGCTTATACATACAAAACACTTAGAATAGTAGGTCTATTGTTATTATTATTCCATGAAATGGCGTGCCCCTCTTTTATTTAACAAGGTAAGGAAACTCCTTAGTTTTCATTTCCTTAAGACAGGTGGTTTACAGTCAATGAAAAATTCTGGACAACTCTGTCTTGCTTCCACTTTACTACGGCAGGTAAATTATTACATGCCATTGACGTGTCTCAGAGGAGATGGGCAGGTAAATTACTACGTGTCATTGATGTGTCTCAGAGGAGAAGGGCAGACTTCTGAGGGTCCCGAGGAGATGGAGGTCTGGTTCTGAGGGTAGAGGGGAATCTTGGCCAACTCCATCGTAGCACCTCCAGGGAGGTGAAGGGAAACCCTGGGAAGGGGCTGAGGGTAGGAGGCTTACGGTGTGAGTCACCTTGGAGCCCAAATCTGAGCCTCAGCAATCACCTGAGCCACAGGATTTAAGACCCTGTAGGATCGGACAATGGAAAACTCAGAAGTAACCAGTATTGAGCTAAAGGCGATAGAGAGGAACCTCGCTGAATGCTCCCAGCAGTTTTGCATGAGCTGGGGAAGTCGGCAGTAACAAAGAACCCAAAATTCTGTTAACAGAAACTGAAATTCTGTTAATCTGAAATGGGACCTCAGAATAAAATGTAAGTTGCTATTATGAAAATAAAGTCATGCATTGTTTCTTGCTCACCTAAGTTTGTGGAGCAAGATTCACATCTGTCACAACAATCTACAACTGAACAATTTGATCAGTGCTTTTACAAAGAAACATTTTTTAAAGTTATAGCACATCACTTCATGTTGATGAGAGTGAAGCTGAAATATTTCTGACAAACTTAAATAATCACGATCAATGAACCAAAGTATTCAGCAGAAGGACCTATAAAATTTTAGTTCCCAAAAGATACTTTCATTTTGATGCCAGTTTTACAATCACTTATTTGACTAATATTAAACACCTTTTCTAATAATAATTCACCGGCTTTCAGAGTGACACATTTTCATTCAAAGGACTTGAAGGGGGATTTAACTATGTAAATAATAAACTATAGAATTAAGTCCAATTCCAGTTTGAACTTTGGACAGAGCTTTTTGTTTAAATAGCAGCAGCAGCTATAAGACAAATGATAGGAACAACAAAATCATTTAAAAGTTTGTTAATTCTGCTTTCAAATCTGTATTTTAAAATATAGCATAGGGTTGAAGCTAGGTATGTTTGCCCTCACTCTTTCTCTCTTGACATCACTCTGTCATTCTCTACTTGTGGACACAGTTTGGGAAGATAGTCAACAAAAAAAGAAAACGTACTATCTCAGAAGATTATTGCTCACACTTTCTCTAAAGCCCTCCTCCCACATTTCCAATAGCCACTCAGCACCAGGATGCAGATCTTTATTAAACTATTCTCTCTCACCTCTCCAGAATAAATCTGGTGTTCCCAGGTATTAGGAATTACTGCAGAAGAAAAGAATTCTGCTCCTGCAAAAAAAAAAAAAAAAAAAAAAAAAAAAAAAAATAGGTGGCTACCACCCTTTGCTGTGGCCTCACTGCTCTCTTTCCTAGGCACTCAGCTCTGTGCCCCTCAACCCCAACCAAGTGAACTGGACACGGAGCAGCTTTGTCTATCTTTGTGGCTTGGAGTTCTAGATTTTTCAGGTTGCCTCTGCCAAATCCAAAGGATTAGCTATGGCTCTCAGTGCAGTGGCAGTGGAATAAGGAGTTAGGGATCCTAGATTAAAGACCTATCTCTGCTACCAGTTAGCCAGGAGACCTCGGGAAAGTCACTTAATCTCCCCAGGGTCTTCATATCTCCAATTGTAAGATGAAAGTAGTGGAGCATAAGGTATTGAATCCACTTCTAATTCTAACATCATATGCTTCTAGAGGATAACAGTTTTCCCAGCCTTGCAGGTTTTATTGGTCTTTGCTAAGTTCATTGCATATTGTTCTTTAAAAAAATTTTTTTATTGACAAAGTTGGAGGGATCACAGTACAGATATCAAACTATATTACAAAGCCACTGTTCTCAAAACTTCCTGGTACTGGCACAAGAACAGACATATAGATCAAAATGGAACCGAACAGAGAACCCAGAAATTGACCCAAGCCATTATGCTCAATAAATATTTGACAAAGGAGGCAAGAGCATACAATGGAACTAAGTCAGTCTCTTCAATAAATGGTATTGGGAAAATTGGTCAGATACATGCAAAAAAGTGAAACTAGACCACCAACTTTCACCATACACAAAAATAAACTCAAAATGGACTTTTGAGTTTAACTTAAACGTAAAATGGGAAACCATAAAAATCTCAGAAGAATCCACAGGCAGCAAAATAGCAGATACATGTTGTAGCAATATCTTTACCGATACAGCTCCTAGGGCAATGGAAACTAAAGAGAAAATAAATAAATGGGATTACATCAAAATAAAAAGCTTCTGCACAGCAAAAGAAACCATCAACAAAACAACAAGAAAGCCCACTGCATGGGAGAACATATTTGCCAATGTTATATATGATAAGGGTTTAATCTCCAACATTTGCCTGGAATTCCTACAACTTAACAAAAGGAAGATAAACAATCCAATCAAAAAACGGGCAAAGGACCTAAATAGACACTTTTCGAAAGAGGACATAGAAAAGGCCAAGAGACACATGAAAAAATGCTCAAAGTCACTAATCATCTGAGAGATGCAAATCAAAACAACAATGCGGTACCATCTCACACCTGTCAGAATGGCTATCATCAACAAATCAACAAAGGACAGGTGCTGGCGAGGATGTGGAGAAAAGGAACCCTCGTGCACTGCTGGTGGGAATGCAGAGTGGTGCAGCCACTGTGGAAAACAGTATGGCATTTCCTCAAAAAACTAAAAATGAAACTCCCATTTGACCCAGTGATCCCACTTCTAGGAATATATCCCAAGAAACTAGAAACACCAATCAGAAAGGATATATGCACCCCTATGTTCATAGCAGCACAATTTACAATAGCTAAGATTTGGAAACAGCCTAAGTGCCCATCAGCAGATGAGTGGATTAAAAAACTGGTACATCCACACAATGGAATACTATGCTGCTATAAAAAAGGAACTTTTACCATTTGCAACAACATGGATGGACTTGGAGAGCATTATGTTAAGCAAAATAAGGCAGTTGGAGAAAGATAAATATTACAGGATCTCACTCATTTGTGGAATATAATGAACATAAACTGATGAACAAAAATAGATCCAAAAGACAGAGAAACACCAAACGGACCATCAAACTTCAGAGGGAAGGCAGGGGAGGATCGGGGAGGGGTGGGGTAAGAGATCAACCAAAGTACTTGTATGCATGCATACTAGTATTAGCATAACCAATGGACATAGACACTGGGGTGGGGTGGGGGGAGGGCTTATCCTGGGGGTGGGAGTGGCCGGGATGGGGGAAAAAGGAGACATATGTAATACTTCAAACAATAAAAAAATTTTTTATTGAAGTTATTGGGGTGACACTGGTTAATAAAATTATATAGATTTCAAGTATATAATTCTAATACATCTTTATATATTGTATTGTGTTCATCATTCAAAGTCAAATCTCTTTCCATCACCACTTCCCCCCCTCCCCTTTACCCTCTTCTACCTCCTCCCAACCCTCTTTCTCTGTTGTAATCACCATACTGTTATCTGTGTCTATGAGTTGTTTTTTCTTAATTCATTCACCTTTTTCACCCAGGCCCTAAGTCCTCTCTCCTCTGACAGCTGTCAGTCTGTTTTCTATCTATGGATCTGTTTCTATTTTGTTTGTTCATTTTTTTAATTTGATTCCACATATAAGTGAAATCATATGATATTTGTCTTTCTCTGACTGGCTTATTTCACTCAGCATAATACTCTCCAGCCCCATCCAGGGTGTCACAAAAGGTAAGATTTTCTTCTTTTTAATGGCCAAGTAGTATTCCATTGTGTAAATGTACCACAGGTTTTTTTTTGTTTTTTTTTTTAATCTACTCATATATTTTTGGGCACTTAGGCTGCTTCCAAATCTTGGCTATTGCAAATAATACTGCAACGAACATAGGAGTGCACACTGCATATTGGTCTTGAACCACTGTCCACAACTTTATTATGTCATACTGATGTTAGCAGCATTTTAGGTCATTCTAATCGCATTTGTATTGAGCATGTGCACTTAGGTGACAGTGATGCTTTACAAATGCTCTTCAGAAAAGAAGAAATATGTACCCTTTTCCATTTATTTCTGGGATTCCTGGAGGTTTGACAAGCTTGTAGAGACCACAGGAGAAGTGTACCATACAGTAGCATAGAATAGTTATGTTAAAGAGGAGTTGCCAAGCTTCTTACCTAATTGCAACACCTAAGTTTCTAGCTACTTGCTCATTCTAAACTTGTCTTTTACCCTAGTATAAACATCAATGTTGGGTACATATATTTTTTTGAATTAGTGTTTTGGGTTTCTTTGGATTAATTCCCAGAAGTGTAATCACTGGGTCATAAGGCAGTTTCATTTTTATTTTTTTAAGGCAACTCCATACTTCTTTCTACAGTGGCTGTACCAATCTGCATTCCCACAAACAGTGCACAAGGGTTCCCCTTTCTCTATACATGTGCCCCTATGTTCATTGCAGTATTATTTACAATAGCAAAGTTTTGGAAGCAGCTCAAGTATCCATCAGTAGATGAGTGGATAAAAAAGCTTTGGTAAATTTACACAATAGAATACTATCCTGCCGTAAAAAGGAAGAATATTTTACTCTTTGTGACAGAATGGCTGGATCCGGAGAACATTATGCTAAGTGAAAAAGCTAGTCACAGAACAAGTACCATATGATTTTACTCGTATGTGAAATTTAATGAACAAACGGAACTACCAAGGAAAACAGACAGACTCATAGAGAGCAGACAAACAACTCTGATTGGGGGCAATATTGGGGAAAGAGTTGTGCAGGGTTTGAGCAAAAAAAAAAAAGATTAAAAAAAGAGAACTCAATGAACAATGAGGTGATTGTGGGGCGGGGATGGGATGAGGATGGGGTGGATGGAGGGGAAGAGGGCATAAAGGGGGAAAGTGATGATGGAAAAAATAAGTAAAATAAAATAAACATCAATATTTCACATCTATACTGGTCACTTAGCATAGGCATTAATTATTGATATGATTTAAGGAAACGTGTTTTTAGCCTTCATGCATCATGTATAAACATTCGTCCATAATATAAGCTAGGGAGAGTCTTGTCTCCTCATGATATGGCTCCATCTTCCCTTACCCTTAGCAGGAGCTGTTCAGTCTGCCTCAGCTTGTGACTCTATTGGGATGGTAGGTTGAAGAGAGAGAAGGACTGAGAAAGTGTGAAAATAATTTCTTATTTAGAAAATTTGTTAAATAAAGGTGAATAAAATATTTCAGAAATGCATTACACTTTGAAAAGATATAGAGCAATTTACAAAAACAATCCTTTATTAATAGCTTTATATTGCATCTTGTTCACTTAACAACTTTATGCTGGTCCTAAATGGAATTTTAATGTTTCTCTCCAAATATAATATTGGGACACGTCTAAATGGCAGAGGTTGATAAAAAGAAGCCTCATCACCCCTAGTAGCACTTTCTGTATGCTTTATTTTATATAAACATTCTAGTGGTATTTGAGAGGAAATGGCTACGTAGCATTATCATAAATTGAAAATGAATTTTTAGTATTTTCACATCCATCAACAGAAAACTATTCTTATTGTCTGATCATTAAGTAATTCCTATCTTACAAGCTCTAAACCAAAGAGCTTTGCCCATGCCAAAGAGAAGCTGGACGTCAACATTTTATAACTAAATGGAGAGAGGGAGATGCTTGGGAAGGCCAGAGGACGAAGGCTGCAGCATTTTTAATTTCAGGGAAACTCCCACCGCCCACATGGTTGAGCATTTTGTGGAGTCACAAAGTCATGTGTGCAGTGTACAGGTGCAGCAGGAGGCAACAAGAAGTCTGGGTTTGCCAGTTCAAAGCAGGTGCTGAAGTGACGGTTGGGTCCATGGCAGTCTACCGGAAGTCAGAAAGTCACGGAGTCCAGATTGAATGGTGTGGGCTGGTGAGAGCCTCAGCAGTTCCTGAAGGATTGGTTTACTTCAAGCTGTTAGCTCTCCAATGAGGTAAAAAGGTAAACGAAGCCATTGGCACCTCCCCAAAAACGCAGAGGTACTCCTCCAGCATCTGAGCAACCAAGACCACCTGCACACATCTAGCCAACATGTGATGAGATGCATGCGGTCAGCAGCATTGTGAAGCTGACAGACTGCCAAACAAGCTACGGAAATGGCTGGGGTTTCAAACTTCCAGTGCTTTCTTTAATAGGACCACAGGTCTGGTCTGAGGGTGTGAGAAAGCCAACCGGAGCAGCTGCTAGCAGGGAGGAAGGATGCAAGAAAACAAATGAGGACGTAGTGCAGGGTGGTTGCAGTTAACCCTTTGCTCTTTGCTTGGGGTTGATGAGAAAGGCCAGGGATTGTAGAGTTTGCCAAATTCTGTCGGAGAGACAAAATAGATCAGGCTACAACAGATGTAGATAGAAACCAAGAGTTTAGTGTGCTAAACTCTTAGGTTAGTGTGCTAGACTGTAAGTTAGTTGCTACAGTAAAAATGTTCTCCCTGGATTGCGGGGCAGGCTTGATTAGAATTCTCACAGCAATAAAGGACTTTTGGTAGCTTCCAACACAGAGAGGGTCAAAGAAGAATGGAGAAGTGGGAACCAGAGGAGGGTCCTGGAGGTGGGCAGGGTGATGTCACTGACACGTTGAGAAACCTCTTCCCAACACTCTGAAAAAAAGTCCAACTTGGATAGTAACTTAGTTTAGCTGCAAAGAAAACAAGATCCACACGCAAGGTGAAGTTTTCAAAAAATTCCCTTGACCATCTTTTACTTCCTCTTACAGCAAAGATAAGCGGTGGGTGGGGACTCACAAAGTCTTCAGCACAGCTTTTCCAAGGCAAAAAAGAAAGTAAAAGCAAGCTCCAGTCCCTGCCAAGGGGGATGGTGAGGCTAACACTACCTAGAGCATCTGCTAAGGTCGTAGGTTCCTAGTCCTGCTTCCACAGTGAGAGGCAGGAAATCTCAGGATAGGCGATCTGCCCTCCAGCGAGAGACTCATGGTGAGCCTTTGGGGGTGATAAACCAATGAGGAGAAAGGACTGCTGCTCCAGGCACTGAGCGGAGGACATCATAGCAGTCATAATACTGATCTCGTCAAGAGACATGGCTTAACCTGACTTCCTTTCACGTGCATCCCTGGGCACAGCGAAGTCGGGAAATCATTACTCATCCTTGGCGCTGTGGGTGGAGAGCGCCTCTGGACACTCTAAGTGGCAAAAGTGATCAAGAGGATGAGACGGGAGGAGTACTGAGAAGCCCTCTACTCCAGGGAAGCAAGTTAGAGGAGAGGGGATGAGGGAAGCGGGGGGAGGGAAGACCCAGAAATGACTATGCGCCGCCCCTACGCTGGGCTCCTAGCCCTCGGCTCCGGAAAGTCCAGGCCCTCCCACGCCCCACGCCGCCATCCTCCAGTCCCCGCCACCCGTACCGAGGGCAACGGAGCACCTTCTCCCCAGACCTCTCCTTCGGCTCACTTGTCCGGCTCCAGACCCCCGAGCAAAGCAGAGATGACGGGACCGTGGAGCTCAGCCCTAACCCGAACCAAGGGAAGTCAGCAGCCCTGGCAGCGTCGAGGCGCCCCCGCCGACTGGCGGGCGGACGCACCCACCCCGGTTACCTGCGCGGCCAAAGGGCTCCGCCAGCTCGAAGCACTGAAGGAGCAGCACGAGGAGCTCCGCCGCGCAGCGAGGGGTAGCCCAGCGCGTCCTCATCCTGAGCCGGCCCTACCGGGTCCTCGGGCGCAGGTGGCAACCAGCCTTTCGGGTGCGCCCAACCTGCCCCACCAGCGCCCTTGCCCTTAGGCTCTGGGCCCGCCCCGCCCCCGCCCCCTCAGCCAATCAGATCACCATGAATTGGGTCCTTGGGCGGGGCGGGGCGGGGCGGGGCGGGCGGGTAGGAGGCGGGAAGATGACGTACAAGGAGCTTTGCACACCTGTGACCGGCGGGACCGCGAGAAAGCGGGAAGTTATCGCGCGCCGACTAGCTGAGCCGTGCAGACTGCCGGGCTTGGGGGTCCTGGCCCTGCCTCAGATCACTCAAGTCCCGGAGACGCGGCTTGCTGGGACTTGGCCCTGCCCCAGTGGTTGGGTTCGATCAGTTTAGGACTTGTCCTCTGCCCAACGCTCTTGTCACAGGTGGTTTCTTCGTGGCATGGCTCGGTTAGAAGAGCAACTGCATCCTCTCGTTCTCCCAAGGAGGAAATGTACATCCGTTGTGGTGCAGCTGTGGTCAAGCCAAAGAGTTCAGTCGTCCTTGGCAAGGTCTTGCGTATTTTGATAGAGCAAACAAAGGTGAGGTAACGCACGCTGCATGACCTGCAGTGGTTGAAGAATTAAAAGCAAGAACTATTCCAGTGACCCTACAATACTTACAAGATGATTTAGGCTTTGTAACCATCTGATATTTGCAAGCAAGATTTAATAATAATTAATAATAATAATAATAATAATAATAAAGAACTAATAATAATCCACTGGAAGTGTGGAAGTCTGCGCCCCAAATGGGCAGTTGTGATAGTAGGATTCATTTTCTCCCCATGGGAACTGCTGTCATAAATAGGGTGACCTAAGTTGCCTGGAAATGAAGGTCCTGTGTTTTTAAACCCGTGTTTACTGAGCACCTGGTGTGTTCTCAATATGGCTCCCTTCCCTGCCCACCAAAAGGTGAACAGCTAGGTTGTCTTTCTGATTCCAACTGCCAAGGCTTTGCTGATGGCTCCAAACCTCCCTTGGCTCTGTTCTCCCTCCAGACTCCCGCTTTTCAGTTAGGTAGAAACATTGAGGCCTTGCCATCACGGGGACTGGGCCCCTCCCAGGATAAGATAAAAAGACATCCCTGCCCCTCAAGCTTGCTGAGTACAGACAGCCCTCGGGTTACGTCGGACTCGACTTTTGTCGTTCCATGGTTATGTCGCCATCTCCCATTTATTTATTTATTTTTAAAGTTCCGTCATTTCGACATATGTACAAACGTGCTTTATGTCTTTTACTATTTATTTACCACAAGTAAAGGTCAGGAATTGTTGTCTTTCTTTTAAATTTGTTTTACTGTTTCACTTCATTACTGCTGTGTATGTGCTCCATGTGAGTGACGCAGCTTACAGAGAAAATCGCGTTTCGTAGCTAGGTAGGAGCGGATCTCTGATCTAATGGGAGGACCTACTGTACTGGGAACACTGAGGCGCACACACAGTAACGCAGGGCAGAATGAATGGGGAGAATGGACAAGGCCTTGAAGAATGGGTAATGGGTAGGAGTTTGACCAGGCACAGCAGGTGGGAAAATGGAATGCAGCGTCAGAAGACAGTTGAGTCCATTGTGGCTGCTCTGCCGGAAGCATGTGTGCGTGTGTAATTGAAAGTCGCTGTGGTGGGGGTCTCAGCAGAAATGACAGCAGAAAGGTCAGTTGTGGCTTTTTTTCGAAGTGCCTTGAATATGATGTAAAGACTTTGACTTGATTCTCCGGGAATGGGCAGTGGAAAGAAAGTTCTGAGTAAGAGACTCTGCTACTGCTCGGATTCCTCCGCATCTATTGCTGCTTGCCTTTCTGATCCTGCCCAGGTTGGAGCTCATTGAGGGCATCAGTCTCATATTCTGTATGATCATGTCCCGAACACTGAGTACTAGGCCTGCCTCAGAGTAAGCTCTCAATAAATATCACTGAATTAATGAATTCTTAGAGCTCCTGTTTTAGCCTAAGGCCACGTAAGCTCCCACTTTCATTATATTGCAATAGTTTCTCACTACACACAGTTGTTATCTTTTCAGGCAAATGAACACTTCTAAACACTGTTTGGTACATGGCACCTTCATGTTACTCGAATCCTTGGTCGAGTAACCCAGTAGATAGAGGTGATGGGGAGGAGACTCCAAGCTGCGGCAATGCTGTGAGCAAAATGACAGATATCTGCCACCCACTGGGTGCCTGGCCACTGTGCTGAGCATTTCCCATGTGCTCTGCTATCTAACAATCATCCTATGAAGATACCACAATTATCCTCATTTTACAAATGCAGGCAAGGCAGACAAGAAAGATGACTTGGCCAAGGTCAATAACCACAAGTGAAGATAACAAGATGGAAATCTGACTTACGAAATTTTCATGAATGTGTGAGAGTGTTACTATTATTTTATTCTCAGTTACATTTAGGGAGAGGGAAAATGAGTTTTTAGGACCTTTAAAGTCATGTTTTTAATTATAAAATATATCAGATCTAAACCAGAGTAGCTATGTTTGTAGGCCTCTTCCTGATCATATGTACCTTACTTATTCCCATACAGAAGGAACCACTCCTCTGAATTGTTTATCATTCTTTTCTTTCCAGTTTTCCCATATCTGATACATCCCTTACGCATTATCTATAATGTTGCATATTTTTGATTTTTATGTAAACAGGATCATTTCAAGTTGTGTGTGGTTTTTTTTTTGGCCACTTATCTTTTTTGCTGCAAATCATGCACTTGACATTCGTTTGTGTTGGTGTGTGTTCCTATAGTTCATTCATTTTTACCTGATGTTCCATTATAAGAATAAAGCACACTTTATCCATTCTCTTGTTGGTAGACACTTGGTAGGTTCCAGTTGGATAGTGTGCTGTCCTTAGCAATGCCTCTGTGACCATTTTTGTTCATGTTTCCTGGTGTACTTGCTAGATGTTCCTCAGGGTATGTTCTTAGAAATGGAATTCTTTGAGCATAAGGAATGTTTAGCATCAACATTATTAGACAATGCCAATGTGTGCTCCAATTTGCACTCCCAGTGGTGTAGACAAGCATTCACATTGCTGAGTATTTTCATCAACACTTAGCATTTCAAAACTTTGGTGTGGGGGAAATGCTATCTCATTTTGGTTTAAAATGGCATTTCCCTGATCACTAATGAGGGTGAACATGCTTTTCAATGTTTATTGGTTATTTGTATTTCCCTTTCCAATTCTTGTACAGGTTATTTGCATATTTTCTCTTAGATCTATTCCCTGCCCTTCTTTGCTTTGAATCCCAAGGGAGTACTCTGCATTTCTCAGGCTCTCTCACCTACTGCCTTCTGGTTATGTTCAGTTGATGGAAATTCCTGGCAGGAGATGGAAATTTGGGAAGGGGAGAACCCAAGGTGTTTCTCTCTTCTCTGCTTTGAGAGTGGCTGTGTCTCTTCTGTGGTTCCAGCTCCTGCCTGGACGTTTGCCCTTTGTGGTTCAGTTCCCTCCTGCCACCTTTTCTTTTCCAAGATTCTAGCTCCCACAGGGCAGATCTGGCTGCTATTCAGACAATACCATCTCTTCTCTGTTCCTCAAGCCTCCTGGGCAGTGGTAGCTTCTTGTAGGTGTTACATTCTGGGTAGCCTCATTAGCAATTTTTTAAAGCCCCTACAGCAGTGGTCGGCAAACTGCGGCTCGCGAGCTGCGGTTTGTCACTCTGTTGACTAATGAGTTTGCCGACCACTGATCTAAACTCTCGATTCCAATAATTACAGGCTGTTGTTGTTCCTTGTGATTAAGCCCCTATCCCAGTGGTCGGCAAACTCATTAGTCAACAGAACGACAAACCGCGGCTCGCGAGTCGCATGTGGCTCGCGAGCCGCAGTTTGCCGACCACTGCCCTACAGCATCTCTGCAACTAGTTATTTCCCCATATTAAATTTCTTCTATTGAACTATCTAGCATGGGTTTTGTTCTCTTTACTAGACCTTGATGATACTGATTTAACATACCAAAAACAAAACAAAACAAAACAAAACCATACCTGAGACAGCAACCAAAATTCAGTAAGGTATGAACAAGAAAAATTAAATGGAGTTATAGTATTAAACTGCATGGGAAGTTGTAATATAAGAAGAGCCAGTCTGGGATGCATTTAAACTGCAGTTTTGGTGATATCCACAGATGGTCCCAGGTATAGTAAGAAGTACCCAGGAGGCCTAGGCAAGGGCTTGGTCTAAGAATAAGTTTTAAACAACTCCCACTACGCCATGATAATAAAGATCTGCACTTATTCCTTGTCATAACTAAACTCATGGGGACTATAATCATGGACATAGACATCCCCCTCCCCGCCAAAGGCAAATATAAGGTTGTAATTCATCCACTTGAAAAAACTCACCTAAAAAATCAAACAAATCATCTTGTTAAACCGAATTTCCTCCACAGACTTTAAACTATAGAATTCTCAGATGAAGAAATGTTCTTCTAGGATGCTACAGGACATTGACACAAGAGACTGGACAAGGAGCCTATGTGATTGACTTATTCACTTACTCAGCTTATTCTCAGGTACAGATGCTAAGGAACTGTGGAATTAAGAGCTCAGATAAATGAACTCTGTATTTGGAGTCCATGATATACTTTCTCACTGTATAGACAAGGAAACTGAGGCTCACAGGGTTCAGTGGCCATTGTGGACACAAGAAGCATTAGAAAGGTTAGATGCAAACCCTTGAGATTCATGGGCAGAAAAACAGCAAGGGCACCTGCTTCTGACAGAGAGCAGAGGTGAAACTTGGGCACGAGATGATGATGCAAGGGTGGATCACAGGTTAAGAGGATGCTGGTGTTGGTAAGATTGTGTTGGTAGGAGTGTGTTGCAAAGGTCAGTAATGTATTTTCAGTAAGAGTGTAATTTCTCAAGATAGTGGAAATTGTCTAGGAAACATTTTCGTCAAAGATACATATTTGGCCCAGCCAGAGTGGCTCAGTTGGGTGAGTATAGTCCTGTGCAGCAAAAGATTGCTGGTTCGATTACCGGTCAGGGCACATACCCAGGACACCCAGGTTGCATGTTCGATCTCTGGTTGGGGCATGTAGGGAAGGCAACCGATGGATGTTTCTCTGTCATCTCTCTCTCTCTCTCTCTCTCTCTCTCTCTCTCTCTCTCTCTCTCTCTCTAAGAATGTCCTCGGTTGAGGACAAAAAAGAAATAAAGGGTGCATATTTGGAGATTAGAGAAATAATATTAGTGATACAGATGATTTTCTGGATTAGGGAAATGTCATAAAGGGGTAAGTTTGACGTGGGCAGAGACACATGTTTGCCATGTTTTAGCAAAGAGGCAGGAACTGGGGTGATGTGTTTGCTTTTGACTCATGTAGTTGGAAGCTCTTTTTTCAGATTAACTGAATCCATTGCCAAAATCTGTTCTAAGAAAAAACAGTTTGAATAATACTAGTAAATAACCAAAGCCCAAGAGTCCTTGCTCCTCAGGGAAACTGATCAGGTTTACATTTTAGAACAATTATTTTTCTGACTTTAGCAGAAGATTGAGAAGGTTACCTGCTTTGGAAATTACAATGTGATGTGACCCTATATCAAAGCTGACTTGTAACCCATGGGCAAAGTTCAGGATCACCCAAGCTGTTAGTTAAGGATAAAGTTAAGAATGCTGGCTTACTGATTTTCAGAAACATTTATGAAGTACAATAATCCTACAAGGAAATTAAACTACTGAGAGGTACACCACTGTGACACACTGTATTTACCAGTTTCACTATTTATTTGCCTTTTGTCAACTCACTAATAGTAACGCCATGGTTCAAACCTTTTCCTCTTTGAGTCCCAGCTCCAGCTCCTCAGGGCCTTCCTCCAGGGAGAGGAAGGTGCAGCTTTCTTTGCTGATCGTCTGGAGGCCACCTGATGTGAGTTCATCATGTCTCTGTTTTTCTCTCTGTAAACTTATTTTTTTCACAGTCTTGGAGGAGAAGCAGGCCCATTTTTCTTAACATAACTGCTCTAATCTATATTCCTTCACATATTCTGCACACCAAACCTTTGTCAGTTGTATGAATTACAAATATCTTTTCCAAATTTGAGGTTGTATCTTTTTCTTTAAGGTATCTTACAACTTGTATTTAGTCAAATGTATAAATCTTATTCTTGATGCATACTTTTCACCCTTGTTTAATGTGTGCATTTCCTTGCACACGTTAAAATTTTTTCCTTGACACCTTTAGATCTTTAATTTACCTGGGGTGCATTTGAGTAAATAGGAATTGCTTTATTCTATAAATAATTAATGATCCCAACACATCCCTTTCTCAATGATTCATAGTACCACCTCTGTCATATATATACACTTCCATAAATTCATGGGATAATATCTGTGCTCCGAATATAGATTCATGGGAAAATGTTCCCATCTTGGCACCAATTGTAGCACATTGTTTTTATACATTATATTCTTAAATAAGTTTCACTCTCATAGGGGAAACATTCCACTTATTTTTTCTCTTCAAACATTTTTGCACCAATTGTAGCACATTGTTTTTATACATTATATTCTTAAATAAGTTCCACTTTCTCGTAGGGGAAACATTCCACTTATTTTTTCTCTTCAAACATTTTTTGACCCTTCCTGCCCTTTTGCTCTTCCTTCTGAACTTCTGTGAAAATGGTATTGCTTTTTCTTTAGTTTGGTCTTCAGTTGCTGTCCCAATTATGCCCCCAACTAATTGATTATCTGTCTAGACTTAGTGAGACAAATGCAGGTGACCAGGAGTCAGCAATAACGGCATATCCCCTGGTGCTTCAATGTCTAGACAGCTGAGCCGAATTGGAACACATGACACACAAGACAGAATTAGTATGCAATCACACAGGGTTTATTTACCTATTTCTAGTGGGTCCTAGGCTCCAGCAAAGGCCACCCGGCGATGCACACTGAAGTACGGACGACGAAGACAGAGACAGGCATGCGGCCGCAGTTGGTTCAGGCTCACACAGCAGAGCAATCAGGGGCTTGTCACTCGGAGCGACGTGGAGTCCTCCTCTTATCGGGTAGGAGACGTCAACTGAAGAAGGTCCCAGGCTTATATAGACCAAAGTAAACAACTTGTGTCCTTATTAGTGTGAGCCAGACGGTGTGCCTTATGCTAGGAACAGGGCGTTTACACTTTAAGGGCTCAGGGCTTTTACATCAAGATAGTGGGGTGTTTATTAATTTTGGAAGTTACAGAGTATTGGGGTTTCCACACAGGAAACATTTCACACAATAATTATTTCATACATTAGAGGGGTTTCCTTATGACCATAACGTTATTATAACAGTCGCGTCCATCTGAATCCTAAACCAAGAGAGATGTGCCTGATTTGGCATTTGTTTGGGTTCCACTGAAGGCTTGTTGTTTTATTTTTTGAGAAAATGACTTTAATTTATTGGAAGTCAATTATGTGCCCAGCTACACTGTTCCACATACTTTTACCTACGGAGTCTCATTCAATCCCACAATTACCTAACAAAGGAGAGTTCATTTCCCCACATGAAAGACAAGGCAATAGCTTCAGAGAGGTTATATCGTTTGCCCAAAGCCGCTTAGCTGAGAAGTCTGCCTAGGGCTTCTGGGCTAGACTGGAGGTCAGATGCGCTCAGATGTCATACTTTGCTGTCCCTGTTGTAGCCCAGACAGTGGGAGAAAGGGCCTGATCCAACTCATATCAGGATTCCTTGGTCTTCAAGGTACCTGCACTGATGGTGGGAACCCTGATTCCCACAACACCAGAGGAGGTGATAGGGTTGGGTGACCAAGGTCCAGAGGGGTGGGGTTGGGAGACTCAGGCTTGGCCAGGACTGACACCTGTTCCCAGCAACCCTATGGCTTGGGCCCTTCTCCAGGTCAGGCTTCCTGCACTGAAGTCTTTCTCTTGACCCAAATATTTATGAAGAGGTATGTGTGTAAGATTGGAAGGAAGGGAGGGCAGTCAGACCAGGGAAACTGGGCAGCCTGTGAGGGGAAGGGAGCTTTGGGAATGGCAAATGATCCCAGCTGCCACTAAGATCGCAGCAGAAAGGTTTGGGAGAAGGTCACACCTGCCCACACCATCTAGCCCACATTAGCAGGGCCAACATGCTGCATCCCCTCCTGTCCCCCCTCCGCTCATGCTGGAAGGAGGGTAGAGCTGGTCTGTGGGGGGCTGCCTATAGTCATCTCCATATCGTAACCCTGACTGGCCTTATCCCTCAAGTTGTCTACCTTCTCCACAAAGCTGCCCCTTCAGCCAGCCCTTCAGCCAGGCTCCTCTGATTCCTCAGTGTCCCGGGGCAGTTGCAGCCCCAAAGGTGGTCTCCCCTCACCCCCACAGCCCACTCTGCAAGGCAGCTGATGCCAGTCTGGGTACATGGGCAGGTATCATTGCAGAGCCCATCCAGTAGGAGCCAGGCAGTGCTTGGGCCACCACAGGTCCTGGCCTTCAAGCCTTCAAGCCATATCTGTCCCTATTTCCTATCCCCAACTCTAGGTCCTGGTAGTGGCTTCTCAGGAGAGAGAATGTGCAGCATCAAGGCTCCTGCAGGCCCCAGCGCCAGCCCGGGGTCCAGGCTGTGGGTATGGCAGGAATGATCAACAGAGAGAAAGAAGGAAGGAATGGGATCCTGGCTACATCTGGCCAGCAGTGTCCAGCCGCAGCATAGGTCTGGAAGAGGACAGCTTGGGCCCCCTGGGGGAGCTGCGTGGGACAAGCATGGCAGGTTGGCAGCACTGGTTTTCCAATCCACCTGGCAGGTTGGCAGCAAGGGGAGAGGCAGGAGCTCTGACTCCTGCAGCTGTATCTGCTGGTCAGGCCACCATAATCCAGCTCCCAGCTCCCAGGCAGGCTGTGGAGGTGGGAAGACTTATGGTGGTGGCTGTCAAAGCCATGGGGTTTCCTCCATGGAGGTTTTTGAATGGAAAGGCTGACATGCCCAGAGCCTTGTTTGGATGATATTGGTCTGAAAGTGATAGCAATTTCACTGGAGACTAGATAAATCAATTGAGAAATGGATCAGGACTCTTGCAAAGGTCTAGGGCTGTGGTCGGCAAACTGCGGCTCGCGAGCCACATGCGGCTCTTTGGCCCCTTGAGTGTGCCTCTTCCACAAAATACCATGGCCTGGGTGAGTCTATTTTGAAGAAGTGGCATTAGAAGAAGTTTAAGTTTAAAAAATTTGGCTCTCAAAAGAAATTTCAATCGTTGTACTGTTGATATTTGGCTCTGTTGACTAATGAGTTTGCCGACCACTGGAGGGGAACAATAATAGAAGTCTGAATTTAGTGGTATAAGTAGTATTGGAGATAAGATAAATGTGGAGACAAATGAACCAGAAGCTCTGAAAGAGAAAGAAGCTAAGACTTACACAGTTACTTTAATCTGTGGTAGTGAAAACAGTAAGCATAGAAAAGCAGCTTCCTGCTCTCTGCCTCTTTTGGAAATAGTGTTGTCCTCCGAAGTCTAGTTCAAATACACCTCTTCCTTAAAGCCAACCCTGATTCCATCAGCTAGAATGAGAATGTTTGACACGTTTTTCTTTGCATTATAATTATGTACATACCACCCTTCGGGAGCAGGCACCACGTCTTCCTAGCACAATTCCTTTGACTGCAAAGAAAAGAACAGGGGATGATATTTCAATAATAAAAGTTTAAGCCTGTACTTGTTGCCTAAAGAACACTGTTCCACTCTTCCCTTCTTTTGTGGGCAGAGTTTAGACTGCTGTACTAGTGGAGTAACCACAAACAAATTTGGTAGAATATTTATGGACCTTTATCTTCTCAAGTCCTTCAAAGATCCCTTGTATGTTTTGTGATTTCTTTCATTGTGTGGCTTTTTTCTTTTGGTACAGTTATTTTTATATTGTGTCATCTGTGTGTGAGTTAAGGTAAGTAGTTATTTAGTTTAAAGGATTTTTTAGTGTGTTATTATCCTTACAGTAAAGTAATTTAAGCTGTAAATCACCTACCAGGTTACTGTATGCAGTTTACAGAGTGATTGATAGATACCTAATAATTCAAAAATTAAAAACAGAATGCCACCATAAATAAAAATGTATCCTTGCTACCTTGTAAATAGCTGTAATCTTTCTGCCCCATGGGTGATCAAACTTCCCCTGTGATTTAGTTAATGGAAAACCTAAGGAGATACTGTTAAGGTTCTTAAATGTGGTTCAACCTCACATTGCTCTTAGAAGGGTTGATTTCTGGAGTGTGTGTGTGTGTGTGTGTGTGTGTGTGTGTGTACATGCATATCTGTAGGTGTGTTTTCCCTGTTGATGCTATACTCAGGCTTTTTTCTTACATCTTTGTCTTTCATATTTTAAGGTACTGCTTTAATGATTGCAAATGACATACCATAATTTTCAGAGGGTACAGAGTGTACTTTAGTTTCTTCAATATAACATACATAGTTTACAATTGTTGCCTTCATTATCTTGCCATACTTATGCCCAGCAGTATGAATCTGAGTATAGTCTTAGGAGAGATCTCTGGTTCTAGGCTTCTGCTTCCCATGCTCAGGGAGGCTACCATGTCTCATGGTCAAAGCCCCTAATGAAGGGTCTGCACAGATGATAATGCTCTGTTCCACAGGACCCTGTAACCACCATCACATCTGATTAGATCAAGGCTGGGTTCCTGTCTCAAAGACAGCCCATCTCCATGTGGCGTGACAGACTATGAAACAGCTTTTTCTGAGATGGGTGCCCCAGAACCAGGCCCTACATGATTTGTGTGAAAGTGCCCTGGTGAAAACAATAGGCAGGTCCAATCTAGAGTTTGTCTGTCACAGGACTTTTGAGATAAGTATTCCCAGAAAAAAAACAGAGTAGTGGGAACAGGGGAGAGGGAAGGAAAGTAAGACCAACAAACTTGGCATGGCAAACAAAGCACTGCAGAGGTAACTTGCCACAGTTCTGTGGAGAAGTTTGGGGACAAGTAGATTGCATCACAGACAATCCCATCAGGGGTGAGGGAGCTGGGTAGTTATACTCCCATATTTGTCAGTCATTGGCTAAGGGCTGACCTGAGAGGTTATAAATTCCCAGGCAAAGTCTGCTCTTCATACATGCAGCAAAAACTGGCCTCAGGCAACCTGAGCCCAGTCCTCCAACAAAGAGGTGTTGGGTGCTGGCTGTTGAGAGGCCAAGCCCTGGAGACTGAAGTCCACTTAGCTAGCACAGCCATCAGAGCACTGTCTTGGGTTATTTAAGGACTATTGTGATTCATGGAACTGGAAAGATCTTCTCTCTGAGGGATCTGGGTCTGACACACACAGAGAGTTAGCAAGCATTTAAGAGGCAGCAGGATCCAGGAGCAAGGGACGCTGAGAGAATTGAAAAGAATAGAAGCAAAGCTATCCAGAATTTATATTATTTGTGTGTGGGCATGTGCCCTGGCTTCACTGGGCTGTACTTTCTCATTCCCCTGGGGAAGTGGTCTTTCACTTTTCTATCACTGCATTTGTAATGACAGAATGCCTTAAATACAAAGTAAGGACAATAAATAGGCATGACGCTACCTCCCTCACCCGCCACCCCTGCCCCAAAGAACCAGATGTTCAAATTGTTGGGTCCCATTACTTTATTTTTCTGCTTCCTTCTGTTTTCTTCTCACCCATTTATGGCAGGTGAGAAGTGGGTTCTACTTGGGAGGCTGACTATATTGTTACTGAAGTCATCCTTCTGTGATTTTCAATATGAGTTGTGGGTGTCTCTAATGAATTAGTCTAGAAATTGAAGGTGTTGCTTGTAACACTTCTCTACCTCTCTAGCAGGGCCAGCTTCCTGGTGGGAGGGTAGCTGCTACAAACTGTGTGATTTGACACCAATCCTTGGACTATGCATACCTCAGCCTCTTGTCTTCCACCCAGCCCCAAACTCTCCCATTTATTATGCATGTGAACTCAAAATATTGGAGTTGTTAAAATGAAATGGTTTCTGGAAATAACCCATGTCACTTAACAATCTGTCTAAGTTTGTGTGTTCATGTGCAGTGATATAGCTAAAGAATTACAAAATTATAGTTCCACAGAACAACTGTTTCTTACAATCTGGGATAACTTTCGAATCTGTCTTAGTAGTGAGACTTGCTGGAGACAGGACTTAAACCAGATAAATGTTAAATTAGCACAGGAACTGCCCACTGGACATTTTTTTCTTCCCAGGTCTGGCAACCTTATCTTCGTATCTGACATTATAAGGAAACATTCAAGTAATACTAGTACCGACCATTATGTAGATAAAGGTTAGGTATAAATGAGATCAGGGAAGGAGGAAATGATTTACAAAGCCAGTATCGCATGTGATAACAAACACAAAACAAAGCAATTAATCTTGAAACACAATGTATGTGGAGTTGAATTCAGAATGCCAAATAGTCTAAGTCTTCCCAAACCAAAGCACTGTGGTTGTACTTATGCCATTGCCTACACCTGACCTGCACCAAGGCCTCACCTTCCAGTTAAAATAGTACCTGAGAGTCCTCAGCAGTAATAATGATATGACTACGTTAAATTTTTTAAAAAGCAACAATATTCTTTAACTAACATTTATTGAGTACCTACTTTGTGCTTATTTTTCTTATCTGTAAAATGGGGCTAATAATATTACCCACTTCATAAAGGTATTGTGAGGATTAAATGAAAGAAGTAGTTAGATTAGCACCTAAATGCATTCAGATTAATTCTAGTGTACAATAACTGGTATTTATTATCATTATTGTTAGGTACTAAAGTCATTATTGGAGATTTTAAAAAATGGACAAGATATGGTCCTTCTTTTCAAGTAGCTCTGAGCTTAATGGAAAATGAGACATGTGAAGAAGCATGTATGATTTGGTAGGATTCAGTGCATCAGTAGAGACATGTTAGCGTCAGGGTCCTGGCTTAAAAGAGGGAGTGGTTAATTTCACTTGGGCAGGGAAGAGAAGATTCTTCAGAGTAGGAGGCAACTGGGTAGCATTTGACTCTAGGGACTGAGAGAGGTTGCTATATGGGAATGGAGTCAAGAACCTTCTAGTAGTGGGACTTGTATAAGTAGTGTCATAAAGACATGGCACAGTGCAGTGCATTTGGATACCCAGGAGTGGAGCGAGGTCTGTGGGTGCAAAACTGACCAAAGGGAATGCTGGACAATAAGGTGGAACCATGTCAAAAAATGGTTCTGGCCAGTGTGCTTTATCAGTTAGAGCATCAGCCTGCACACTGAATGGTCGTGGGTTTGATTCCCAGTAAAGGCCACATATCTGAGTTGCAGGTTTGATCCCGAGACCTGCAGGAGGCAACCAATTGATGTGTCTCTCTGACATAGATGTTTCTCTCTCTTCCTCACTCCCTCCCTCCCTCTTTCCCTTCCTCCCTCCCTCCTTCCCCTATATTCTCTCTCTAAAAATCATGTAAAAAATGTCCTGGGATGTGGATTAACAACAACAATAACAAGGTTCTGGTGCAGCACTCAGGAACTTGTACTTTATCCTCTGAGCACTGCAGACCATTGAAAGGGTTTGACCAAAAACAACAACAAAGATATATTTAGATTTATATTTTAAAAAGATGACAAGATGACTCTGGCAGCAATGGATACATTTAAAGTTGTTATACTGGAAGAGCTATTAGAAAAATCCAGTTATACGAGAGTGTTAACTAGGAGAGTAACAATAGGAATAGAGAATAGATAAGAAATAAAGGAGATTATATAGGGATATAGACTATAATAAACTGCAATAGAAAGTTAGAGATATAATTGTTGTTTATACTTTAATTATAATACTCCCAATTATTCTATAGAAACTTCTCATTTTAATAACTCTCAATCCATGTACAATCAAGATTCTTTGCATTTATTTTCTTTCTTATTATCACATTTTTTTTTCTTTTTTTAAAGAGAGGAAGAAACATCGATGTGAGAGTACAACATTGATTGCTGCCTCCTGCACAACCCCCATTGTGAGCCCTCCATGCTGGCATGTGCTCTGACCAGGAATTGAACCAGTAACCTTTCAGTGCTTAGGATGATGCCCAACTACACTGGCTAGGGCTGCATTTCTTTTCGAATTGTATACTGTGGTCTTGGGTTTTGTACTTTTCAACCAAACTTGTCTCCATTTCAATTATAGATATTGGAGTAGAATAATAGAGTCAGCAATAAAGCTGCAATGGTCGTTGTAGCGTAACTTGTATTTGCCACAGTCCTTGGCTCTGAAAGGTGTCAGAATGAAGAGTTTAGGAATATAGCTAAGATAAAAATGGGAAATCTTGGAGATATAAGGGAAAAAATGGACTGGTAATGGTAATATATAAAGATTATATTGATAGATGTTAGTGAATTGCTCAGTTTAGAATTATCAGCACTATATGCAAAGCTGTCAATGTCATTTCATATTTAAACTATTAAGTGCATATTTAAGCTGTGCAAATCACTTGCATTCATTTCATGGCTAATCAATCCAGTCTGAAATTGTTTGCCAAATAGTAATGGGATTTTCTCTAACAGCCAGATACTTAAGTCACTAGACACCAAATTAGGGGCTAAAAAAATTAATTCAGCATCCCAGGTAATTATCAGCTTAAGATAATATTGTGTTGAGTCCTGGCATATACTCTCTAACAGCAGATGTCTTTGTTTTGGACCATTTTGATGATCTCAGTAACTCTAACATAATAAACTAATGATGCAAATTTTTTTTCATTTTAATTTCACATTGTAGATGGAGCTGATGGTCTGTAATGTAACATATTATCTGGTGCAGCCAAGGCCTAAATTAGAACAGCAACAGTAGAGAGGGAGCAGGTGACATATGCTGGAACTATTTGGAAGGTATGATATCTGGAAGTGGAAAGTGAGAATTGAAATAATAAATTCCAGGTTTCTGAAGTGGGCTAATCTATACTACTAAAAGGATAATATGCTAATTAGACTGGGTCTACCGGCCATCTTCTGGATGTCCGACTTCCTTCTGGACAAAGCCATGGTGGTGGGGGCCAAGGCAGAGGCCATTAGGGGCCATCTGGCCGTCAGGGGAGGGCTATTGGGGTCAATCAGGCCGGCAGGGGAGTGCAGTTGGCAAGATCAGGCCGGCAAGGGAGGGCAGTTAGGGGTGATCAGGCAGGCAGAGGCAGTTGGGTGTGAGATCAGGCTGGCAGGGGAGGGCAGTTAGGGGCGATCAGGCAGGCAGGCAGAAGCAGTTAGGGGTGATCTGGCAGGCAGGCAGAGAGTTTAGGGGCGATCTGGCAGGCAGGCAGGCAGAGGTAGTTAGGGGTGATCAGGTAGGCAGGTGAGCGGTTAGGAGCCAGCAGTCCCAGATTGCGAGAGGGATATCCAACTGCCGGTTTAGGCCCCATCCCTGTGGGACATTCCCCAAGAGGTCCCCAATTGGAGAGGGTGTAGGCTGGGCTGAGGGAACCCCCCTCAGGGCTACTAGTAATGGTATAATTTGCTGTGATAAGGTAGAGAGGAGGAGGGGGAAGACTTAAGGAGAAGACAAAATCTGTTATGGATTTGAAGAATTTGAGGTATCTATGGTATGAATGTGGAGAAATTCACTAATCCATTAAGCCGGGAAATTTAGGAGAGATTTGAGACCATCAGTGTACAGGGAATAGATAAAGTTACTGGAGTATCTAAACAATGAAGAATTCTAGGGAATCATAATGTGGGGGGGGGGGGGGGAGGGGAAAGAGAGAGAAAGAAGAGAGAGGAGGCATAAAGAAGTCAAGAAGAAAAGTAGAGGAGAAAAGCCAGGAGAGACTATTACTTACTTATAGAGAAACTAGAGGCCCAATGCATGAAATTCATGCAAGAATAGGCCTGCCTTCCCCCGGCTGCTGGCACCGGCTTCCCTCCAGCCCTGGCTTCCCAGGGACCCAGGCTTCCCTTGCAGCCCTGGCTTCGTCCGGAAGGACGTCCAGTCTAATTAGCATATTATGCTTTTATTATTATAGATGGTTTAAATCAGTGGTCCTAAACTCTTTAAATTGTGTATCCAAGCAATAATTTTTAAATAACCTCCATATATGTATACTTACTTATGAATTATGTACATATAATATTTTAATCCATATAGTCACTATAAGAAACTTAATTTATTAAAGTTTTATTTTTATTTTTTTAAATATATTTTTATTGATTTTTGACAGAGAGGAAGGGAGAGGGATAGAGTGTTAGAAACATCAATGAGAGAGAGAGATCGATCAGCTGCCTCCTGCACACTCCCCACTGAGTATGTGCCCACAACCAAGGTACATGCCTTTGCCCGGAATCGAACCTGGGACCCTTGAGTCCACAAGCCGACGCTCTATCCACTGAGCCAAACCGGTTAGGGCTAATTTATTAAAGTTTTAGACACAGAGTAAATATATTTTCCTTAGCATAAGATGCATATTTCCCCCATTTTAATGTCTATCAGGGAGCTGAAATGATGTCAATATCCATACATATATGAACTTAATCAAAACAAATCATACTGTCATTATCTGTAAGTTTAAATAAACATACTTATAAGTTTAAGTCTAAAAGAGTTCTTGTAATAAATATTAGCTAAACTTGTAAATGACAAGAAAGCTGTGTTACTTCATTGGTAGTGTTTCTTTCTTAGAGATACTTTAAATAATGGTGCATTTTATCATCAAAAGAGGTTGCAATGTGTTTATTTCCCATCCAAGTGAATCATCTTGTGTGGACCACTTTGGAGACTGGGTTTAAGTCAAGAAGGGTCAACAATGTGGAACAACTTGAAGAAATTAAATAACATGTTATCTTAAAAAATTGAAAAGCTTTTAACAACTCAGTCATTGGAGGCCTTGGTGGGGGCAGTGTCAACAGTGGAAGAGGGGCAGCCAGATTGTGGAGGTTCATGGGCTAACAACAAGATTACTTTCAAAGCACACTCACTGCATGCCAGACACTGTGCTGATGAAGCACTTTTATTCAACCCTGAGAAGAAGTTATGATTATCCCTGATCTCAGATAATCAGTGCCTTGCAGAATCTAAGTGACTTACACTAGGTCACACAGCTAAGTAAGTGGTCCGGTCCTAGCAACATGTAGACCCATATTGACCATTTCAAAAGGTGAGCTCCTAAAAAATATGCAGTAAAGCCTCCTGGTGTGAGGTTAGTCAGTGAAGAGTGTAGACAACTACTCTTCTAGGCAGCTTGCCTATGGACAAGAGCAGACAGGAAAGGAAACGGCCAAGTTAAAGAAGGGCTGTTTTTTGTTTGTTTTTTTTCTTTTAAAGAAGGGTAAGAATTGAGAGTTTTTATATGATGAAAGGAATGAGGCAGGAAAAAGGGAACTTGAGACAATTAGGCAAGAGAGCTAACAACTGCTTGCAAAATCCCTTCAAGTCTAGAGCATAGGAGGGAAGTTCAGCCTTGAGCAGGAGGAGGTTGCCTCCTCCACTGAGGGAAGGATGGTGGTAAGATCTGGAAACAGAGACAAGTATGGAGGTTTTATGGGGGCAGGAGGGAGAAGACATGGGGACTTCAAAGTTCATGTTATTTTTTTTCTCTGTGGAGTAGGAGACAAGGCCATTGCTTAGGGTGTGTGTGGAGTGAGGAGGAAATGAGTAGTCATCAGACTTGATAGGGCCATTATTAAGGTTTAACCAGTAGCTGTGGGGAATGAAAGCGCTAGTTCACTTGGCACCTGCCAGAGGCTATCCAATTCTATGACACTAATATGCATGGGGTAGGATATTTTTCCTCAGTGAAGTCTGCCAGCTTGGACCTAAGAACCAGACAGTTGGATTGACACAATGAGCTGGGATTTTTACACTCTACAGAGAGGCAATGGTTGGAAGACAAGGTGGCAAGGGAATCAAAAATAATAAGAAAGGTGGAGGGAGCTGATAAACTGGAAAAAACTGGGGTATCAAAGTACTGGAAGTCTCAGTGAGGTCATTGGTCTGGCAGATGTAGGGGGAGAAGGAGAACGAGGAAGCTGAAGGAGAGAAGAGAGTTGGACCCGGGTGTTTGAGCCTTCAGAGTGGGGACAGGTATCTCCCACCCTCACAATGACCATCCTTCTAAATGCTCTCCTTTTATGGCAGAACTGGAAATTTGAAGATGACATCTCTCTGATGCCCTTGCCAGTGGAGTTTCAGTTTAGAACCCTCCCGCTGCCGCTGTGGGCAAGCGCATGAACATCGGCAGATGGCGGACATCTGGGCAGACATGCCAAGATCTCCAGGCATCCTCCTGCGAATCGCCTACAGGAGCTGCAAAAGGCTGAAATCCTTAGCAGTGGTTTTTACCGTCCATTGAATTCCAACAGTGGCATCGCTGACCTTTGCTCTCCAGGACTTCCCAGAGACTGCATAATCCTCTAATTTTCTGTATTAAATCCATTTACTCGACTTGCTTAGAGAGCTTACTGTTTTTCTGGCATAACCTTGGCTAATACACCCCACCCCCAATTATTCATTTTTCCTGGATCACCTCAGTATTGGTCAGGAGCAGATCTGTTTGTCAGTATTCTTAGTTGCAAGCAACATAAAGGAAATATAGCTAAGTTAAAAAGAAAAGAAATTTGTTGAAAGGATTTCAGCCTAACTTACAGAATTGCTGGGAGGGCTGGCAAACCAGACTCTGAGAGTGAACCTAGGGCAGTAGATGGGAGACAGATAAATCATGGGACAGACCCAGTGGAGTGACTGACATTGCTGACCTCAAGGTGGTATGCCTCACTGATGAATCTAAGCTTTGCCCCTCTGCCCTATAAACAAAGGTGGCAGGCAAAAGGAGGGTCCGCATCTCAGCTTTTAGAGTGGAAGCTCTGCCTCAAATAAGAAATTCAGATGCTGGAAAGCCTCATAATTGATAATGTGATACTCTTAACATTGTGTGAGCATGTGCTATAGTTTATAGCTTTTGTTTTATCTGGCAAACCTTCCAAATGCTCCTTGTCCCCACTATGTGTACTTATCCTTTAAGATCCAGCTTTGTCCTTGAAACCTTCCCAGCTTAAAAGTGTCTGCTTCCTGCCCTGAACTCCCATAGCAATTTGTATCTTGTGTGACCTTATTCTAACTTGTTTTTATGAATATTTGCAGTTAAAAATATTCAAGGTATAGCATACTTAAGGCTGATCACTCACCCTTAGAAGTCATTTAATGTGGCTAGCTCATCAGCTCCTTGAGGGCATGGATTGCTTTATAAATATTTGTGTTTCCTACAGTTCCCAGCATAGTACTTGCTTATGGTAGACATCACAAATATTAGTTACATTGAATTAAAGTTCCCCACCAGGATTTGCTTGTCCCCATTTCCATTCTCTCTCCCAGCCACCTCCCTCTACCACCATGGGCTTGTCTTGGATCCCAAACCCTCCCACATCCTCTAAGATCTTATTTCATTCCTTTTCTTCTGAATTTTCAATCATCCTCTTTCTATATTCCTGCCCAGTGACCTGAAATGTGCTCAAATGTCACCTGTTCTATAACACCCTTTTTTTTTTGTCTATCCTTCTATTTCCACATTTTAAAAAGAGAATAGTTTACAGCCTCCATGTCATCTCACTCTGCCTCTCTCTATTCTTTTTCTTAAAGTCTGTTTTATTTCCTCCTAAAAGTACCTGTGACTGCTATGGCCTGATCCGGAAACTTTTTGCCCACATCCTCTTTGGCCTCCCTGTTGTTTGCTGCCAGTGACCATGTGACCAATGATACCCCCTCCCCCCCCCCTTCTTCCCCCCTTACCTCTCTCCCTCCCACTCTCCCTTTGATGAAATTGCATCTTGCTTTTCCTTCCTCCTTGCTTTAGTAAACTTCTCTCAGTTTTTGGCTGCTTCACATCTGGATCCCTATCTGTTAGGGGAGATTGCAGGGAGGGGGGGGAGGAGGGGGAGGGTGGGAAGACAAGCAGAACCCTACGGTGGGTAAAGGGTGTACCTCCCCTCTTCCTCCCTCTCCTCCCCTCTGGCTGCCAGCCTGCTGTCAATCAGAGACTCCTGTCCAGGATGGTTAGGAATTATTTCTGCAGATGGAAGTTGCACTAAGTCTCCTACCCCAAGCAAAGGCGAGGTGTCAGCTCGCTGAGCATGCCCTGCAGACAGCACTGCAGTGGCGGTGTCCTTACCAAACTTCTGTGGCCTGTGTGAGCTTGTCCTGGCTCACAGCTGCCAGTGCATTTGGTTCCTTCTTGTTTTCTGAGCATGGTTTTCCTCTTCTCACTCATTGTGAGAGAGCCCCACTTCCTTTTCTGCTTAGGTGAGCCAGAGTTGGTTTCTGTGGTTTGCTCCCAAGATCCCTGGCTGTTACATTTTCTTTTCTTCCTCCTTCCATCCCCTAAGTGAAGTTACTACTCAACGCTCTTTCCTTGCTCTCTTTTTTTCACCATCCACACTTTTTCCACTGGTATCATGTTTCCCAGGTAGCAGTTATCACCGTTATGCAGATTTCTCCCAAAGCTTTTTCTAGATTTCACCTCTCTCCTGAGCTCTAATCTAATCTCACGTTTCCAAATGTACACACCTGCATGTTCTTCTGATGCATCAAAATCCACAAGACTAACACCCAAACTCAGCAACTTTACTGCTCCTTCAATTTATTTTTCTTGCTGAACACCCACACTTTGGGTTTTTCTGTTGATGCCATCTCTCATATCCCCAAACAGCACCAGGTTCTTTTCATTTCTTCAGAACCTTCCTTTCCCTCATATTGTCATTACCGTGTTGTTGCCTGAACAATTGTCATAGGCTCCCTACTGAGCTTGTACCTCTAGTTATCCCCCTGAATCAACTAGACACATATGGTCAGACTAAATTTCCTAAAGCACAGCTCTAGTCATATCACCCTGTTCCTTGCCCCTTCAAATATCTTCAGTTTCTCCTGATAAAGTGAAAAGTCTACAGCCTGACTCTCAAGCCATCCATAATCTGCATAATCTGATCCTTATTTATTCTATACTAGAGGCCTGGTGCACGAAATTTGTGCACTGCGGCGGGGGGGGTGGGGGTGGGGGGGTGGGGTGTCTCTCAGCCCAGCCTGTGCCCTCTTGCAGTGCGGGACTCCTCCGGGGATGTAGCAGTGCACCAACCAGCAGGCGGCCAGGGAGGAGGCCAAACTGGGGCCAGGTGCTGCACCACTTGCGCTCATCCTGGCCCACTGCGCCTGCTGCCGCAGCTCACAGCTCAGTAGTGCTGCTGTGGAGTTTGGAGAGGCTCCCGCCGCCACAGCTGTGCTCACCAGCCGTGAGCCCAGCTTCTGGCTGAACAGCGCTCCCCCATGGGAGTGCACTGACCACCTGGGGACAGCTCTTGCATTGAGCTGGTCAGTGCACATCATAGCGACCGGTTGTTCTGCCATAAAGGTCACTTAGGCTATTATATATGTATATAGATGTGGGATATCTTTTCTTCACACTTTATAATGTGATCATGTTCCATACTGTCCCACCCTCATGCCTTTACTTAGGATGTTTTTCTGGTGTATCTTTCTCTGTAGCTCAACTCAAGTGCCAAGTCAAATGCCATCTCCCATATGAGGTCCTCCTGCTCCCCTCTTGAAGTGCTTCTCAACTTTCAATATGTATATGAGTCACCTGGGCATCTTGTTAGAATGCAAATTCTGGTTTGGTAGGAGTCATTTGAAGTTTGGGATTCTACCTTTCCAAGTTCTTTGTTGATACTGAAGGTCCCTGGGCCACACTTGGAGTAGTAAGGGCCTAGAGAGAAGCATGTCCTTTCACTAAACCACAGGACAAGATTCCAGGGCAGGAATTGTATATTATTCATTTACAATATTCTACAGTCTTTAAAGTACCCATTTTATCTCCTCAAAAATAGGATTGGGCTTGGCTCATTGCTATTTTTGGTTAAATGCAGTGACTTGATCATTTTCATTTATTTTAATGAAAATGAATATGCTTTTGGTATCACCTTCTTTTCTTTTCCATACCCTAGTTACCCTCCCTTTTTAGTTTGATTCAGTGGTTGGCAAACCGCGGCTTGCGAGCCACATGCAGCTTGTGAGCTGCGGTTTGCCGCTCTGTTGACTAATGAGCTTGCCAACCACTGGTTTAATTGGTTTTCATATGGATAAATATGTGGGAAGAAGGGGGTTGGCTATAGGGTAGGATGGTCAACATGTTTAAGATAATACTAATTTTGTTAAGATAATAGCTATTATTGTTATAGCTAGGGTTCTCAAATGGAGAAAACAGAATCCACTCTAGCTCAAGCAGAAAAGTCATTTATGAAAGTACATCAAGCAGCACATAAAATTGTTGAGAGGGTCAGAGGCTACACAGCAAATGCAATGCATAGGACTCCACGCCACCCCCTTTGGGGGTTGACTCAAAGCTCACCTTGTACTTGAAGTCCTGGGGCCTCAGCCACTACTGCTTCTGAAAGCTGTATGTGTCATCACCCTGGCCACAATTGGTTCTGGCTTCATTTTTCGTGTGTGGTAGTTTCCAGTGTGTAACAATCCATTCCTTGCTTCTTCCAGCTTCTGATGGCTCTGGCATTGGCTTGTGGCTGCATAACTCCAGTCTTTAAGGCCAGCATCTTCAGATCCCTTTCTGCCCTACCCTCACATTGCCTTCTCCTTGCATGTGTCAAATCTCCCTCTGCCCACTTCTTATAAGGATACATGTGATGTCCTATAGGGCCCACCTGGACAACACAGGTTCATCAACAGCCTTAATTTAATTACACCTGCCATGTCTTTACCATATTAGGTAACAACCACAGGTTCCAGGCATTAGGACCTGATACCTTTGGGGCTGTTATTCAGTGTACTGCTTCTGAATTCAGGTCTCACTTTGTACTTCTTACTGGTGGAGCTAGACCACATGCCTGCTCCTGAGCTGCAAAGGAAGCTGAACAGTGAGCTTGTTCAGAGATGATAGGTGGCCAAGTGCCACATATAAACTAAAATAGGCTCTGAAGCTTCATAAAAATGAACTTGGTGCCGGAATCTTTAAACTGAGAGAAACTACTTATGGCTGAATGTTTTAGTCACAAAATTTCAAGCCATACAACTCTTGACAAGGAAAACCATTAATCTAGAAAACCATTTTCTTTGACTTGAGGGGGCCGGGGTGGCAAAAACAAAAACATCAGGTATGGCTTTGGGGCTGTGTTCCTCTTTTCTTTTTTTTTAAGAGCACAGTGGGCATGACTCGGGTTGAGCATTGACCTATGAACCAGGAGGTCCCCAGGTTTAATTCCCAGTCAGGGCACATGCCAGTGTTGCAGGCTCAATCCCCAGTGTGGGGCATGCAGGAGGCAGCCGATCAATGATTCTCATAATTGATGTTTCTATCTCTCTCTCCGTCTCCCTTCCTCTCTGAAATCAATAAAAATATATTTAAATTTTTTTTTAAAAAAGAGCACATGTAGTGTATTTCAGGAAAGTTTCCCTTGTTCTCTAGATTCCCCAGTGGGCCTTCATGGAATCATCCTCTAGGGGGGCTCGATTTGGCTTGGAGAAGCTCAGTTCTCACCCATCCCACACCCCCGCACCCCCCCCCCCCCCCCGTTTTTCCCCCCAGAGACTTTGGGAAGAACTTATACAACCAATCTATGCCTGTGTTTCACAGAATATTTTAAAGCAACTGACTTTCCTGTTTCCGTAGCTAAACTCGATCAGCAAGGCCTCTTCCTCTCCCTGTGTTCCTCTTTTGATCACCAGAAAACTTTGCACCAGGACCCTAGTACAGACAATTTAATTAGGTCCTATATTTCATTCAGAATGACTTTTGGTTATAACATCATGGTAAGTACCATTTCTTTTTCTTTTTTTCACTATTGATTAAGGTACTATATATGTGTCCTTATCGCCCCACTGCCCCCCAACCCCCCACTCATGCCCTCACCCCCCTCTTTTTTTTAAAAAATAAATCTTTATTCAGATTATTACAATTGTTTCTCCTTTTCCCCCCCATAGCTCCCCTCCATCCAGTTCCCACCCCACCTTCTGCCCTTACCTCCCCCCTACTGTCCTCATCCATAGGTGTATGATTTTTGTCCAGTCTCTTCCTGCACCCCCCTATGCCCCTTTCCCCCTGAGAATTATCAGTCCACTCCCTTTCTATGCCCCTGATTCTATTATATTCACCAGTTTATTCTCTTCCTCAGGTTTTTAATTCACTTGATTTTTAGGTTCACTTGTTGATAGATATGTATTTGTTGTTCATAATTTTTATCTTTACTTTTTTCTTCTTCCTCTTCTTAAAGAATACCTTTCAGCATTTCATATAATACTGGTTTGGTGGTGATAAACTCCTTTAGCTTTTTCTTATCTGTGAAGCTCTTTATCTGCCCTTCAATTCTGAATGATAGTTTTGCTGGGTTGAGTAATCTTGGTTGTAGGTTCTTGCTATTCATCACTTTGAAAATTTCTTGCCACTCCCGTCTGGCCTGCATAGTTTCTGTTGAGAAATCAGCTGACAATCGTATGGGTGCTCCCTTGTAGGTAATTAACTGTTTTTGTCTTGCTGCTTTTAATATTCTCTCTTTGTCTTTTGCTCTTGGCATTTTAATTATGATGTGTCTTGGTGTGGTCCTCTTTGGATTCCTTTTGTTTGGGGTTCTGTGTGCTTCCTGGACTTGTAAGTCTATTTCTTTCACCAGGTGGGGGAAGTTTTCAGTCATTATTTCTTCGAATAGGTTTTCAGTATCTTGCTCTCCCTCTTCTTCTGGCACCCCCATAATTCTGATGTTGGTACGCTTGAAGTTGTCCCAGAGGCTTCTTACACTATCTTCAACTTTTTGGATTTTTTTGCTTTTTTGCTTTTTGGGTTGAGTGTTTTTTGCTTCTTTGTTTTTCATTTCTTTGACTTGATTCTTGCGTTCCTCTAGTCTGTTGTTGGGTCTTTGTATAATATTTTTTATTTCAATCAGTGTATGTTTAATTTCTAGTTGGTCCTTTTTCATATCTTCGAGGGTCTCGTTATATTTATCGGCCTTTTCTAGGATATTCTTGAAAAGCCTTATAACTGTGGTTTTGAATTCTATATCCAGTCGTTTGTTTTCCTCCATTTCTTTTGTTTGTGATCTGTTTCTTTGTCGCCGCATTTTCACTAGCTGTGTCTACGCTGGGAGAAGTTCGGTGCTGGAGACAGCCTTATAGGATTAGACTTGCCAGATTGCAAAAGCCTCTGTGCTCAGCTTGAATGGGGTGGAGTCTCAGGGCTGAGCAGACAGTCTTGGCTTCCCGACAGCCCTGCCCTTGCTTGCGTGCGCTCCTCCAGACCTCTGCCTTCCCCCCTTCCTGAGCCTCCGCCCGAGAGTCCAGATTCCCCCTGCAAGAGCGTGGGTCCCCAGGGGCTCGCCTGGAACTGGGGTTCAGTGCAGTCAGAACTGGAGCTCAGTGCAGTCAGGAGCTTCTGACTCCCTTCTGCTAGGGAAAGCCTGTGGCAACCCCTGCAGTCTTTGTGTGCATTCGCGCGCCTCCAGACCCCTGCCTGCTGGGGCTCCCCCGGGGTTTCCGAGTCTCTGAGTGCCTTTCTCTCTACCTGACAGTCCAGACTCCCCCTGTATGAGCCTGGGTCCATGGGGTTTCGCCCGGAACTGGGGTTCAGTGCAGTTGGAACTGGGGTTCAGTGCAGTCGGGGGCTTCCTTCCCCCTCCCGCCAGAGAAAGTCAGCCAGGCTCTCAGCCGCCCTTCCTCTCTGCGCTCACAAAGACCCTTTGCCGTACCTTTACCCTTTGCCGTCCCTCCAATTCTCCGTGAGCTTTTCTCTTTCCTTCTAGTTGTAGAATTTCCACTCAGCCAGCTTTCCTGTGTTTCTGGATGGTGTCCGTTCTGTCTTTTAGTTGTAGCTTTGAAATTGTTGTGCGAGGCAGCAGTTTAGGTGCTTAGCTATGCCCCCATCTTGGTTTCTCCCTCACACCCCTCTTGTCTGTGTCCATTGGTTAGGCTTATATGCATGCATACAAGTCCTTTGATTGATCTCTCTTCCTTACCCCCACGGTCCCCTACCTTCCCTCTGAGGTTTGACAGTCTGATCGATGCTTCTCTGTCTCTGGATCTGTTTTTGTTCATCAGTTTGATACCATTTCTCATCAGGTCTGATGTATGTTACTCTAGTGGTGCCCTACACTGTCCAATGCACTCATGGCAATAAGGACTTAGGCAATAAGATATGGACATCTTCTCTTCTCTTTCTTCAACTCCCTGATATGTGATTTTCAAACAAGTCTAAAGGTCCTTCTTGAAACCACCACCCCCCTGCTTTTCCTTAATGCATATGTGTGCCTCCATGTCAGCAGTTAATTTTCCCAGTTTCTCTCATGTGTGATACCTGCTAGAAATAATTTTCCTAATCAGTTTGTAAAAAAACAATCAAACTGCCCTGACCGGTTTGGCTCAGTGGATAGAGCATCGGCCTGCGGATTGAAGGGTCCCGGGTTCGATTCTGGACAAGGGCATGTACCTTGGTTGCGGGCACATCCCCAGTGGGGGGTGTGCAGGAGGCAGCTGATCGATGTTTTTCTCTCATCGATGTTTCTAACTCTCTATCCCTCTCCCTTCCTCTCTGTAAAAAATCAATAAAATATATTTAAAAAAACACATAAAACAATCAAACTATCTACTAGGATCTGCCATGTCTTAAGAGTGTTATCTGATGGTAGGCATCTTACAGGTTGCACAGTGTCCAAATTGCTGTGGCAGGAACAATAATTCTACATTTTGAGAAGAACCGTGCAAACATATTGAGACTAGCATTTATAGCAACTACATAGATGCTAGCTTAAATACATCTTGGGCTCTTTTGTGTAAATAATCTTCTGAGAACACTGTTTTTTTATTGTTGACACTTTGCTGCAGGTTTATAAGATACACTTAAAATTCAATTTGCTCCCTTGAGTGTTTTTTGTGTGAATCTGGCGGCATAGTAAAATTTTTCTTTTAAAAGGCCCAGAATCTAAGTGATAAAAAGAAAAAAAAAGTTGTGGATTAAAAATGATTTTTTCTTTAACCTTGGAAGCTTCCTATTTCTTTGTTGAGACACATTTTTTTCCCCAGGAAGGAACTGTAGTATAATGATCTGATTGACAATGATCCCAGCTTCTCCAAACACTAGCTGAAGAATTGGGGGCAAATTCCTGACCCTCTCTGACACTCCGTTTCTCATTTCAGGATGAGAATAATAACCATGTCGCCTTCTTACTTCCCAGCACCAGTTACTTTCCCCTTTCGTAGATATGCCTGGCATTTTAAGAAAAGTGTATTTTAGTGCTTGTCTCTCCCTGGGTTATAGAGTGGTTTTGTGTATGTCGAATGTTCACAAACTGTCCATCTCTCTTTTCTCCCTAACGCCCCTGATTTGATGTGACCTTTTAGGTGGTGGTGGAGGGGTGACGGGGAGGAAGGATGAAGGAGAATTGTAGAGGTTTTGGAAGCTTCACTCTATGAATGAATACTTCTGCTTCAGCATAATGTTGGTATTTGATCAAACATAAAAAGCTTCAAGCTTTTAATGTCCTGCTGACACCAGTATCAACAAAGCATTGAAGCGGAAGCTTCCTGGCGCATGATTAGAGGGAGGTTTTACTTCACTAGCTTTAAGACTAAGTATACCTTTTAGTAGATCTTTCTCAAGGATAAGCTGCATCATACATTATAAATCAAATTCGAGAGCTTTAGTAAAGGACCCCTGATAATTTGGTAATGTATTATCACCATGTTTTGGAAAGGCAATAAATGACTGCATTTTATAGTGCAATTTAAAAGAATAATATGAATTACAATTGTGTTCAGTCATGTAAGAATAATTTAACAGTATGGGCTTATAATAACTTTTTTTCCCTTGACAGTGTCCACTCTTATTTTAGCCCAAGAAGGGCTTACTTGGGAATGGTTTACTACGCTGGCTTTTAGAGTCTAGTAGGACTGAACACGTGTTTCTCTGGAATGTTATGTTGTTGTTTTGGAAAAGTTTCACACAAAAATGAAATTGAAAGCTGGAGAATAAAGACTGCTGAGGCCTGGCCAGCGTGGCTCAGTGTTGACCTACGAACCAGGAGGACATGGTTCAATTTCTGGTCAGGGCATGTGCCTGAGTTGAGGGCTCAGTCCCTAGTGGGAGGCATGCAGGAGGCAGCCGATCAATGATTCTCTCTCATCGTTGATGTTTCTATTTCTCCCTCTCCCTTCCTCTCTGAATAAATTTAAAAAAAATAAACAAGACTGCTGAGGAGTGAGCCATTTCGATATCAAAAACATGGCCCGTGTTTGGGAGCCTGCTGTATCGGCAGAGCCTCCAGGAAATGGGTGGCTCATGAGAAGTAGTAATTGAAGAGAGTTTAATGGAGAAACTTTGTAAAGGTGTGGGAATGTTAAGAGGAGCCACGAGGGACGGCGAAGCACCCAGGAACTCATGCAGCAGCATCCGACACCACCTCATGTCTGAAGAGCCAAGCAGATTTGCTGCTCCCAGATCTAGAAAATGCTGAGCTATGGGACAGGGACAGGTGACAGGGGCTGTGGCTTCAGTGGGAGAAAGTGGGTCACAGTTACCTTGCAACAGGGCAAGGAGGAGGCCAAGAAGATTAAAATCCCCAACCTTTTGTTTTTGTTTTTTGTTCTCCTTTTGAATCTCTTTCCGGAGTCTCCCATTGGGTTGGACCCAACCAAAGCTGGAGAACAAGGACATCAAGTGATAAGAGTCTGAGGCACCGAGCGGGGTGCAGACAGCTGGAGCATGGATTTGGAGGAATATCCAGCACACATCCAAGCCTGGAAGTGAGGACTGATTATCAAAACAGTACTCCTGACATGTATGTGACCAATGAGAATCTGAACTCAGTGCTTTTCTATTTCCCACTTCTTTGCTCTCCAGCCTTTACCAAGAGAGCCCCTCGAGTTATATGACTTTGCAGAGCTGTTTGTTTTATATCTTTTATTATGTTGGAATGCAACCCGCTGGATTTTTAGAAGAATGCATCGGTCTCCAGGAATACAGAACAAACAGAAACAACCCAATCCCTGCCACTGTCCAGGACTGCAGGAGGAAATCTTGCCATTCACAAGCTCCATCAAAAACAGCCTAAAGGTAATTTTGCTCATGCTTGTCAGGTATTCTGTATAGCTCCCTTGGGGTTCTAGCTACCCCCTCCTGCGCCTCCTTCCTTTAGCTCCCTACTTTCTCCTTGGGGTTCCTGGCCTGTTCCACACATCTGTTTGGATTCCAAAAGAGAATTGCAGCTATGTCACACCTTCCCAGGTGTCTGAGTTAGCTGAGAAGCCTAGTTGCCCTTCTCTGATTGCCCTCCTCTTTCGTTGTCCCTGCTCTACCATGTCCCCCACTCTTCTGAGCCTCCACCTTTCTTAAACGTCACTGGGGCCAGCTGCACCACAGATAGATACCACAGACTACTGATGAGAACTTGGACCTGGGCATCACAAAATTAGGTTCTGATTCCAACTTTGCCACAAATTAGCCATGTATCATTGGTCAAATCAAAGAATATTTACTAGATTAACTTTTGTCATCTGGAAAACAGGGTACATAAAATTCATCTGTGATCCCTTAAATACTGTCTTGAAATAAATAGAATAAGCGTGGTAGAAGAGGCCTAGTTGTCTTCACAGAAAATGGAGGCTTAAGGGGACATGGGTTGGACCTTGAATATCACAATTGTGTCCCAGGACCTGGTTCTCGGTTTTTAAACCACAGAAACTCACTCTTGTTTGGGACCAGGGGATGCCATGCCTTGACTCATCTTAAGTAAACACCCACAAAAGCTGAGGTAGAGAGGGTAATGCCCGTTTATGGTTGCTCTGTCATCTAAGTAGGCACCGTGCACTTGTTCTTCAGTCACTGCACCAGGTTCCTTGGGTATAGACTAGAGCCCTTTCCAATGAGATTACCCCCACCCGGACACCGCCTCCACAGTGTTCTGGAGTCTCTACTGCCCCACTCAAATCACACAGGAGACTGAGGTAGCAGTCACAATGCCAGTGAATTACTTTACAATTAGAAATTTAAGAGCACTTACACAATCAGCACCTTCTCTCCAGCTGCATGGGAAATTTAACTGCAATCACAAGCCATTTCCTTTATTGTATGCAATTCCTCTCCTAAGGGCCTAATGTACTCAAGGTTTGAAGATGAGACATTCTTTTGACACTAGGTAGACCTATACTGAGAAACTGAGAACCCAAATCCTAACTAGAGACTTTTAGTGAGTGTAGAAATGGAACAAAGGAAGTTCTGCTTGATAGCACAAGGAAAGATGGCCTGGTAACACAACCATCTCACCCACAGATGTCCTTGGAATCCTAGAATCCTTTGGCTGTCTCTGAGCCTGTTTCTACTGGGGACAGATTCCCTTCCCCACCCCCTTCCTCAGCACCTTCTTGCTTTCTTTTCTCAGACATGTTTAACCAAGTTACAATCTCCTGGGGAGCTATTTTTTCCGTTGTAGATGACTTGCTTATTTATAGTCAGATCCAATCTGTGTGGATTTCAGAGGTAAGTTCTGAGGGAGAGTCCCACTTCAAATTTGGAGTAAGCCTTCAACACTAACAGCTGAAGAAGCTTAAAATTTCGCTGCTCTGCTGCTCAGCCAAACACTCCATGAAACATGCTGTTAAAGGGCTGCTGCTCTTTCACTTCCCTCTTACGATGAATGCGGGTTAAGTATGTTGGTCCCCAAATCCATTTATGTCAATTGTACTGGGTATTGTAATTTTATCATTTAAGTTTTATTAAAAATAAAACTTAAATGATATAAAAAAACTGTGAGTGTGAAAAGAGAATTCTTAATGAAAACTAAGCTAAAAGCTTTGCAAAGAATTGATAAAGGTGCATAGCTAAAAATTCTATTGTTGAACAAGACAATTATAAATATTGGGGGAAAATATAAAAAATTAGGGCTTTGCAGCCAAATTGGTCCATGGCTACCTTTAAATTTTCACTCCTCTAAACACACTGAAACTGGAGATTGTGAACAAAATCTTATGGGCATGCTTTAGGCATGAGACCAACAGAAAGCAATGGTAAATGAATGACAATGTCTGTACACCAAATATTTGTGGATAAATATACTGAGTGGCCAGATTATTATGATCTCTGAACACATAATAATCTGGCCACTCAGTGTATATTGTATATAATAAAAGGCTAATATGCAAATTGTCCCCTCGACCAGGAGTTCGACCAGCAGGCAGGCTGGCCAACCGCCCATGTCCCCTCCCCCTGGCTAGGCTGGCCAGACCCCACCCATGCACGAATTCATGCACTGGGCCTCTAATATATATATATATATATATATATATATATATATATATATATATATACACACACACACATATATAGATATCTGTGTGTGTATACACACACACACACACACACACACACACACACACACACACACACTCACACACACACACACAAACACACACACACACACTGAGTGGCCAGATTATTATGTGTTCAGAGATCATAATAATTTGGCCACTCAGTGTATATATTTATCCACTAGAGGCCCGGTGCACGAAATTCATGCATGGGGGGGGCGTCCCTTCAGCCCAGCCTGCACCCTCTCCAATCCAGGACCCCTCAGGGGATGTCTGACTGCCGGTTTAGGCCCTATTCCTGAGATTGGGCCTAAACTGGCAGTCGGACATCCCTCTCACAATCCAGGACCACTGTCTCCTAACTGCTCACCTGCTGGCCTGTCTGATCACCCCTAACTGCATCCCCTGCAGGTCTGGTTGCCCCCAACTGTCCCCCTGCCAGCCTGGACGCTCCCAACTGCTCCCCTGCTGGCCTGTTCACCCCCAACTGTCCCCCCTCACCAGCCTGGTTGCCCCCAACTACCCCCCCCCCCAATGGCCTGGTCGCCCCACGCAGCCTGCTGTTCAGTCATTTGGTTGTCCCTCACTAACCCCCCCTGCCAGCCTTGTCGCCCCGTGTAACCTGTGTTCGGTCGTCCATCCACTTGTTTCAGTTGTGATGGCCCCTGGCTTTTTATATATTAGGATATGTGCTAATAACAAATGAAATGTTTAACCTAAGTATGTATCTATACATTTTTATGTTTTCTTACTTCAACTGATAATTTTGATTCCCTGACTAGAGGCCAAACTGAGTAAGTGAGATAAATGGGCTTTAAGTACAGAACAAGGAAGGATAATAATATACAATGTGATAATGGCTACCATCCATGGAACTACATTTTAAAAACAGTTTATTATTTAAATGTAATGTTAACTGTACTTAACATGCAAATATAGATGATCTTCTAAAGCAATATATAAACAAGGAAAACTTCTTCACTAGTCTTCCCTGGGGGTTTGTAAATTGCCATGTTAACTGCAAGGAGTTTCTGTAGTGAGTACCAGCACCACCAAGCTCTCTGATCTGTCCTTGTTGCCAGGAGGCACTGCTTCCTATGGTTGCGCCCCTGCTGGCCGTGTGCAGAGGGACTTTTTCTTTTGTACCTTTAGGTATCATCTTGGAGTAAAAGGGAGTAAAACAATTTCTTGTCTGACCAGAGGAGCCCTTGCTTGAGGAACACACGGGCAGATATCCAGCCTGAGCAAACATTGCATTAATTCAGGCATGCTCAGTCTTGAACAGGGTTCCCGTTAGTTTCCACAGAACCACATTTTGAATGAGGAACTTCAGAGTCCTTGGTAACACACTGAGGTGAACACTTCCTGTTAAGCGCCCACCTCTTCCTATTCTTTTCAGTGTTTTCCCTGGCTCTCCTTGTGGTTCTGGGTCTCCCCTCACCCCAGAGTCTATAGGAACAAGAGACCAGCTGATTCCTACATATTTGAGTTGGGTTTCCAGCTCCTACTAAATTCTACTGTCTAAAAAGGTAAAGAGAAAAATTTAAATAACCTCCTGGGGACATGATCTCCTAAGCTGAGGCTGAAGAAGCTCAGGTTAATTCACAAACCACCATATGGCAATAATAATAAAGTCACAATTTCAGAGTTGGGGGAGGGGCAAGAGAAAATATTAATATAGTCTTTTAATAATTTGCCATATTAAATTCAAAATATATTTATGTGAAAAAATATTCTGGAAAATGTGCAATGCTTGAATTTAATGTAAATGAGAGACAATGGGAGAAATTAAAAGATCATGTTATATTAGTTTTAAAAATCAATTTCCATTATTAAATAGAAGAACAGGAAACAAACTGAAAATAGCATAGAACAGGATGTCCTTTTTTTTTTTTGCAAAAATATAATGGTATTACTACTCATAATTTTAAGAAATGGATGACAGTATTTTAAATGAGTTAACTTTGGCCCATCATGCTCACTTCATGGTGTGAAGAAAACAGCACTTGAATTATTTTCCCCTTACTTTGTTCTGAATTACAACAAAGTGCTCTGCAAGAAGCAAGTGCTTGTGTTAATTAACTCTGAGTAAAGAAGGTCACTGGTATACATGGGACTCATTTTATGTTTTTTTTTTTAATTGGAGGTACCAAAACTATTTGAATTTTATCTTAATTTATTTTAAAATAGAAAAACACACTCAACTCTTTAACATTGAGATATTTTACTTTCTTCTTCACCTTAGTCTTTTATATCTATTCCAATCTCTCCACAGAATTTTATCCTAATGCAATATATTTTTACTCTTGAAAATATTTTGTTCATCACTTGTCATATTTGCCTGCAGTAAATATATACATTATTTTAAAATTATTTAAAAATTTCAAAAAAAATAAAAATTTCTCCTGTAAATATAGGCTGTTATACATTTTTTTCAAACTGAGTTATTTCAATTATTATCAGTACACAATTTATCAGAACAACATAAATATATTATAACAGTTAATAAAAGCAATCTATAGATTCAATGCACTCCCCATTAAAATACCATTGGCATATTTCACAGACCTAGAAAGAACTCTCCAAAAATTCATCTGGAATAAAAAAAGACTCTGAATAGCTGCAGCAATCCTGAGAAAGAAGAACAAAGTAGGTGGGATCTCAATACCAGATTTCAAGTTGTATTACAAAGCCACTGTTCTCAAAACTGCCTGGTACTGGGATAAGAACAGACATATAGATCAATGGAATAGAATAGAGAACCCAGAAATTAACCCAAACCATTAGGCTCAATTAATATTTGACAAAGGAGGCATGAACATACAATGGAGTCAAGACAGTCTCTTCAATAAATGGTGTTGGGAAAATTGGACAGATACATGCAAAAGAATGAAACTAGACCACCAACTTACACCATACACAAAAATAAACAAAATGGATAAAGGACTTAAACATAAGACAGGACACTATAAAAATACTAGAGGAATCCACAGGCAGGGAAATCTCAGACATATGCCGAAGCAATTTCTTCACTGATACTGCTCCTAGGGCAATGGAAACTAAAGAGAAAATAAACAAATAGGACTACATCAAAATAAAAAGCTTTTGCACAGCAAAAGAAACCATCATCAAAACAACAAGAAAGCCCACTGTATGGGAGAACATATTTGCCAATGTTATCACTGATAAAGGTTTAATCTTCAACATTTACAGGGAACTCATACAACTTAACAAAAGGAAGATAAACGATCCAATAAAAAAATGGGTAACAATGCTGAAACTGGTTTGGTTCAGTGGATAGAGCGTTGCCCTGCGGACTGAAGGGTCCCGGGTTCGATTCCGGTCAGGGGCATGTACCTTGGTTGCGGGCACATCCCCAGTGGGGGGTGTGCAAGAGGCAGCTGATCGATGTTTCTCTCTCATCGATGTTTCTAGCTCTCTATCCCTCTTCCTTCCTCTCTGTAAAAAATCAGTAAAATATATTAAAAAAAATAAAAATAAAAAAGGGCAACGGACCTAAACAGAATCTTTTCAAAAGAAGACAGAAGGAAGGCCAAGAGACATATGAAAACATGCTCAAAGTCACTAATTATCCGAGAGATGCAAATCAAAAAGACAATGAGGTACCATCTCACACCTGTCAGAATGGCTATCATTAACAAATCAACAAAGGGCAAGTGCTGGCGAGGATGTGGAGAAAAGGAACCCTTGTGCACTGCTGGTGGGAATGCAGACTGGTGCAGCCACTGTGGAGAACAGTATGGAGTTTCCTCAAAAAACTAAAAATGGAACTCCCATTTGACCCAGTGATCCCACTTCTAGGAATATACCCCAAGAAACTAGAAACACCAATTAGAAAGGTTATATGCAGCCCAATTTACAATAGCTAAGATTTGGGAACAGCCTAAATGCCCATCAGCAGATGAGTGGATCAGAAAACTATGGTACATCTACACAATGGAATACTATGCTGCTATAAAAAAGAAGGAATTCTTACCATTTGCAGCAGCATGGATGGAACTGGAGAGCATTATGCTAAGTGAAATAAGCCAGGCAATGAAAGAAAAATACCACATGATCTCATTCATTTATGGAAAATAAAGAACATTATAACCTGATGAATAAAAAGATAGACACAGAGGCAGTGAAGCATCAAACAGACTGTCAAATTACAGCGGGAAGGCTTGGGAGTGTTAGGGAGGGGAGGAGAGAGATCAACCAAAGGACTTGTATGCATGCATATAAGCAGAACCAATGGACACAAGACACTGGTGGGGGGCGTGGAATGAGGGCATGCGACAGGGAGTAGGCAAGGCTGGGGAAAAGTCAATGGGGGGAAAAAGGAGATATATGTACTATTTGTAATACTATAAACAATAAAATAAAATAAAAAAACAATAAGTAGTATATGTCAAACTAAAATGTTATAAGTAATGCATGTCTTAATGAAATTCATGTATCATAGACAAGTTAATATTAATTTAATATTGTTAGAATAAGTCAGGATTCAGCATGGATTATCCCCCCTCCCTTTTTTTGTTTTATTAGTCATATGTGCTGAAAACTCAGGTTGAAATTGCTGGTGCTCACCATAGTCACTCCTTCTGAATACACTGGGAAACCTTTCAGACTTCCTTAAGGTTGGACCATGTGACTAGTTCTGGCCAATGGTATATGAGTGGAAGTGCCATGTATTGCTTTAGGAACTAAAGAGTTCTCTACTCCATTTTCCTGCAATGTCACTGGATAACATGCAGCCTATATCTATGAGTTACTGCTTGTAAGTGAGCTGCCCTGGAGAGCCAATGAAATCATAGCAGGCTTTGCATGACCAAGAAGTTAACTTCTGAGTTTCGTTTCTAACCACTGACATTTACAGGGTTTGTTTGCTTCCATAACATACTCTACCTATCCCAACTAATATAGAAAATTTGCTCATGTAAATAAATAGATGGGAATGAAAGGAGGTTTGTCATAGCTATACTAGAGGCCCACTGCACAAAATTCGTGCATGGGTAGGGTCCCTAGGCCTGGCTGGCGATCAGGGCCAATCAGGGTCTTTCTCCCCCTGGCTGCTGGCCACCAGCTGCTGGCCAGGGCCTTCGTTCCATGCCACCTCCTGGTGGTAAGCGCATGTCATAGCGGGCGGTCAAACTCCTGGTCAATTGAACTCCCGAGGGAACAATTTGCATATTAGCCTTTTATTATAGAAGAATAGTGGCCCGATGCACGAAATTCATGCACGGGGGGTGGGTTCCCTCAGCCCAGCCTGCACCCTTTCCAGTCAGGGACCCCTTGGGACATCCCTCTTGCAATCTGGGACCGCTGGCTACTAACCACTCACCTGCCTGCCTGCCTGATCACCCCTAATTGCCTCTTCCTGCCTGCCTGATTGCCCCTAACCCCTCTGCCTACTTGCCCGATTTCCCCTAACTGCCCTCCCCTGCCAGCCTGATATCGCCCCCAACTGCCCTCCCCTGCAGGCTTGATCTCGCCCCCAACTGCCTTCCCCTGCTGATCTGATAGCCCCTAATGGCCTCTGCCTTGGCCCCCACCACCATGGCTTTGTCTGGAAGGAAGTCAGACATCCAAAAGATGGCCGTTCGACCCAGTCTAATTAGCATATTACCCTTTTAGTAGTATAGAGAGATTATATAGGATAGGTTTGCTTAAAAGGGGGGGGGGTAATCCATTTTCATCAGGAGGAGATGCTCTTGGCAGACAAAAATACATAATCCTTATATCTGGACTGATAGCCAGCCATATGCACTATACTGCCAAACTGGTCATTAAAAAAAAATTGAACCACTTTCTTACACCTTATACCAAATAGCTGTTGTCCTTAAAACCCCTCCTCAGCCCCCATCTTAGGTTCCGCCTTTGCAGTTCACCCAGATTTGGTTCTGATTGGTCAGTTTTTATGCCAGTCAGTGTCTAAAGCTCCGCCTCCTAGGCAGTCATTGGCTTCTCACACTTCACCCAGATTTGGTTCTGATTGGTTGGTTTCTATGCCAGTCAGCATCTCCAGGCCTATCAACGGGCCTGATCAGAGAGGCAGGGCTGATCAGCAGCTGCAGTGGAGGCCCAGAGAGAAAGAGGCACAGCTGCTGGCCAGGCCCCCAGAGAAAGAGAGAGGCAAGGGCTGATCAACAGCTGCCACGGAGGCTATGAATCAGACCCTGCTTCTCTCTCCAGGCCTCTCTTCAGGCCTGATCCACAGCCTCCTTGGCATTCAGTGTTGGGTTGCCATGGCAACCGAGCAGTGACTTCTGGTTGGTCAAGCCTTTGGTTGTTTTGGATGTTTTGGACCCTGGGTTTTTACATATTAGGATAATGCCATTATTTGAGTTATTTTCTCATATGTGCCAAAAATCAGTGATCATACATTAAAAATTATTTTCATCATCTATCAACCGACAATTTGATTATATTCTTTTTGAATTTTGAAACACTCAATTTGCAAAAGAATTTGCTACCCAGTCATTAGAATGATTAACTGTCATCAATTTCCTAGAAGTAAAATTAAAAGGCTTTAGTAAGACTTTTCAAATGACTATTAATTATGCCTGCTATTCTTTTATTTATAGACACTTTATTTTATCTGATATACAAGGTAAGGTTGGGAAAAATGAAATATTGTTAATGTCATTATACTTCAATAAATACTACTTTTTTTATTAAAATGTCTTTATCTTAATAAGTACTTTAAGCAGAACACTAGAGTTGCAAATTTAGTTTATTCAACTAATGAAAAATATTCATAAAAACTTAATTGGTAAGGCCAGTTTTCATTGTCAAAACCATGAGCCAAATAAGACAATGTTCAGGAAAACTCTGATTTTATTTTTCAACTTAATAAGTATGCTATTACTCATCCTTAGAAATGTAAGATAGATAAATCTAAGAGCTCTGCCATGAGCTTTTTACCAGGATAAAGTTAAGACATCAGATTCTTATCAATATCTACCCTCTCCTTGCTTTCACCAGATTTTCTTTCCAGGGGCTGGATGAAATAAAGTCTTAAACAAAGTGCTTATCATCTCTGATGTTCCACTATACAATGCATATTAACTTAGAATATCCCAACATGGAATTGCTAACTCAACACTTCACCCTTAACAGAAAAATGTATGGACACAGGGAACACCTGAGGCCATGCACTGGGTTTATAAACCCTTTATTAGGAAATGCTGCACTGACATCTTTACTTTGAACATTTTTCTTTGGTGCCAGGGAGGCTTCCCCAAAGTGAAGGATCACAATAAGATTTGGAGTAAAAACCATGTCATTTTTTAAAGGTAAAGACAAGCATTTGTGTAAAGAGAAGTAGGAACTAAAAATCAGTATGACACCATAATCTCAGGGTGTTCTCACGTAACCAATCCTAAGAAAGATTGTGAGATTGAAGGTTAAAGATTCTGGAAACTAAGTTCCTTAAAAATACCCATGCCCCTCTGTTCTTTGGAAATCTTTATGCACCTTCAGGATATGTGTCCTCAGTTTGAAGACTCAGCTACATAATTAATCAAACATGTATCCAACTTAACTTCTTCAGAGGCAGGAGACCCACTGGAAGACACCAAGGCTTTAGGAGATGGAGGCCTGACTGTAGGGAAAAACTGGGACTTGCCCATAACTGAATAAAACCAAGTTCCCCTACAAGCTCACTTTGGTGTGGAGGAGGAATAACCACCAAGACTGGGATTGTTTGCTACAGCAGGTAGCCTCCCCTGACTAACAGAATAGCAGATGGTGCTGGACAGGGTCTCACTACTGCAGGGATGAAGTAGCCTTCTGGCCAGGAATTGCAATGTCCAGGTAGGGAATTGAATGGGAGTGACAACCAATTCTCTCGGGATTAGGTGGTGCCAGAGAGAGGCGGGATGCGGCCAAATCAAAGAGAAGTGACTACAGGTTGCACCAACTATAGACTTCATGGAAGATTCCAGCAGAATTCCCAGGAGTGGGGCCAAACAACTACCTTCAGTGGACACCAGGTACCACACATCCATAGTCAGTTATCACCTTCTCCCCCCAGTACCACAAGGACACACCAAGTTCTCACATATCCATCTATCATTTCGAGGAGGGAAAGGAAACTCCAAAAGACTGGACCTTTATCTAATGACACCATCTAATCCATGCTTGATAGGGAGGGGACCTTTCAATAGAAGAAACACTTAAACTGCAAGAAGACTGCTGGGATGGGAAGAGCCATTGGACTTAACAAGAAAAATCCAAGATTTTCCATTACCTAGAGTCATAGAAAATAACTGATTTTTTTTGGAGGGGGCACATTAATTATGCATTAATGTGTTTGTAACTCTGCTACTTTTTTCTTTTCAGGCTATAGCTGTGAAACCAAGTTCAGATTAAAAATAGATATGGAAAAATGTTTATTAAAGTGCACATATATGAATAAAACAGACTACTTCGGTACTCTCTATTTCTGACCTTGCAGTATTGTGAAGGACTGCATGGTCTGTCCATGGGGATAGAGTCTCTGGAGATGTGGTTCAATATCAAAGTACAGAGCATTGACAAGCAATACAGTTTCTTTCTGCAGAACCAGTTTATGAATGACATACTTGGTCAAATTGTTATGTGTGACTATTCCACTTCAACATAGCTTGACTGGAAGGATAATTGATTAGCTTTTTTTTTTTTTTTTTTTTTTTTTACCAAGTCCACTGAAAAGACCAGAACAGAACTCTAATTTCACTTGATAGATTGTTACATTGAGCTTTTACACTATTTGGTTAGTTCAAGCCAATCATTCTTTTGAGTCATAAATATACAACTGTCACATAATATAATATCTTAAAAAAAATAAAGTCTTAAAACGTACAAAAATTATGGAAGCTGATTGTTCCATTGTGTAAACTACACACACAACAGTAGCAAAGAGCTACTTTGGGAAGCTGTATTTACTGTTTCAAGCTATGGGAACTTTGTTCTGAGGGCATGCTCTTCAGATTATATTTCTAATGATGATGGTTTGCCATTGAGAAACGTACTCCTACCTTCTCCCGGAGCTCCACCTTGTGACTAGTGGCCACCAGCTTTGAGGCAGTTGGTTGTAATAACTAAAATGCACACTCTAGGGAGACCATGATAATCCCCAGTGTTTCTCTATCATGGGACCTTACTTAATATTCATAACCAACTGATATTTTCTGCTCCTGCATTTCTATACTGGCTTACTGCCCATTTTCCTTCATTAGAAAAGAAGTGCCCTGAAAACAGAGATCTCATGGACCTGCTTACCCCAGTATCTCGTTTGCAGAAGGGCACTTGGTTCTTAATAGGGATTCAATAGACATTTATGGACTGAGTAAACCCTTAAATATTGATGGTGAAGTCATGTTTCTTTATGAGAAGTTAATTAAGGAAGATAAAATCAGTGATTTTAAATTTACAGACAGTAGCATGCTTTTAATCATTATTTACCCACTGAACTTACTAGTTCAACACAATGGAGATGGTTTCCCGGAACCACAGTTTACTAAACAGAACACTCCAAATAAACTCCCTTAAATAGCAAAGGGGTCTAGATTACTGCTGGAGAATAACTTACTTAGTACTGCTCAACATATTCTTGAGCCTGGTTCTAATGGAACTATAATTCAGATCTTCAATTTTTCCCCTTTAAATTCAAGTTACATTCTATATTTTTTTGGTTGTTAGGAGCGTTAAATATTATTTTATACATTTAGTTTTTAATAAAACCCATGAGTTTTAACAGGATTAAGATCTCAATAAATTTCTTTTAAGCTTGTCTCTAAGATATTTTTAACTATCAAGCTTAGTCATCATTTAATAATGGAAAATTTTGGCCACATTGTGTGGTTGTTTATGAAAGCATGCTGCTAACCAAGATTTTACTATTTAAAGAAAAGTAAATTTTCTTTTTTTTTAGTTTGAGAAATCAGAAGTAATAAAAATGAGTCACCCTAAATATTGGTTTAGAGTCCAGAACCTATCACTTTTAAGCATAGAAATCAGTATTTTCCAAACCCTGCTGTTAAAACTGATTGAATTAAAAAGATTGCATTAAAAACAAAGAAGAAACCTCACAGAAGGTTTTTCCTTTTCCTATCACATATAAGTTTACAGTTTTACATCCTCTCTTTTCATGGAATGAAAGTGGGTAAATGTCTAAATAGCTGAGTTTTAAAATTCCCCCCAAAATATTTGGTAGAAATATAGTAATGCAAAAACTGTTATTAACATTGGTTTGAGAGTTTTTGAGAGGGAGTTTCTCTTAATAGTTCTTGTTTTCAGAATAATAACCATTGTGTAATTTCCCCTTTGAAAGAATGGATCACAGTTGCAGGAAATGAATAAATCAACAACCATCTAATTTGGTTATAATTCACTTTGAGATTATCACTTTTAGTGACACAATTCACAGTATAATGGCATCTGGTCTGTAAAGAAAAATACAGACGAGGCTCTCCTTGAGGTCTTCTTTACTCGTCCTCATGACTGTGGCTTCTCTGGCTTCATTACTGTTGGTCATTGTTCTCAAGATCCGAAATGAGAATATTTTCTTCCAAATGTACTGTACTGAAGTTGGTTGTGGGATAGTAAGGATTCCGAAACTCCACGAGCCTCCTGAAGGCACCACTGCTGTGCTTGTTTATGCAGAAGGCAAGTGTGGAAATGGCCAGAACTGCTATCAGTGTCAGCGCTACTGCCAATGGTACAATGCTGTGACTTGGTCCTGAAAGAAGATGAAAAAAAGGGAAAAGTTCAATGGCAATAAAGTACAATAGACACCCTCACATAGTTACTTTCTATTTTATTACTTCTAAGAAAAATCAAAATGTTCTCTACTTCTCCAAACATACCTTTTCCTGGATGTTCCTTTGCCACGTGAATATCTAAAATTAAATACAAAAGAAAATGAGCTGAAGTTTTTCTTTTAAGTCAGCAAAATGGTGTCATTATTTGTAGCAGGGCTCAGCAAACTATGGCCCATGGGTTAAATCTGGGCTTCTGTTTTCATAAGTAACTAGAGGCCCAGTGCACAAAATTCGTGCAGGGGAGAGGTGTTCAGCTCGGCCTGCACCCTCTCACAGCCCGGGACCACTGGCTCCTAACTCCTTGCCTGACTGCCTGCCTGATTGCCCCTAACCACTGTGCCTGCCTGCCTGATCGCCCCTAACTGCCTCTGCCTCTGCCCCCACCACTGTGGCTTTGTATGGAAAGTCATTTGGCTGTCCAGTCTAATTAGCATATTATGCTTTTATTAGTATAGATGTTTCATTGGAATTCAGCCACATTTCATTTCTGCATTGTGTGTGGCTGTTTTCATGCTACAGTGGCAGCAAGACAGAGACCATATGGCCCCCAGAGCTTAAAATAGTTCTATCTGGCCCTTTACAGGAAAAGTTTGCTGACCCCTGATTTACAGTAATCATTGTTAGGCTTACAAACACATACACTGCCTTTTTAAGCCAAAGAATTACCATTCAGTCTCAGCACTATGCATTTTGTTTGCAATAAAAATGTGAATAAAATATATCCGAGTACTTCCTGAATATTTGGATTTTAAAAGCTTTAAAGCTAGGTGGGTCCACATTACATAGGGTGGAATCAAAATGAAGAATCACCCTCTGATTTTACCCACCTGCCTCCAGTTTACATATAAATCCTTTTTTTTCTTGACATGGGGATAACTGCCACACTCCTTCGGGGATCTTCAGGGCAACACACAGGTGAGGTTTGATGTGGTCCTTCTCTGGCTTCCGAATGCCCCAGTTTGACTGGTCTGTGGGAGTTCCATCAAACCACTTCATGGTTTTATCTGTGGAAAAATTGCCGATTTAAAAATGGCCGTTGGTTATCTAACCTACGAAGACTGGAATGAATCATAAAAAGCAGCCCCTAAATTTAATGAGATTCTCTCCTTATCTGGTGCTTTTAACTCAGTAAGTACAGTTATGAACTCACCTTGTAAACAACTCCCAATTCATTTTAATTTAGTTCCCATTTAGTTCACTGAGGATTTCATGTTTGCTAACATAAGTTTGGATTTTGAAATATTTCTTATCATTATAAGCAACTTAAAGAAATCATTTAATAAACTAAACTAATAACATAGAAAAAATCCTTTGAAGTCCTAACATCTATGTCATTACAAAATGGCCCACTTTCTAAAAGAATTTTACAGTGAGTTTCTTTAAAGCGCAAGCCAGTGGTATACCAAAGGGTGGGCCATGGGAGAGTCCATCCATGTGTTGGAAATGAAGGGGTGCATTGTCCGAAAAGGATTTAAAATCAACAATAAAACTAAGTAAAAGTCAGTCAGCTTTTTTATCACCATGTGCTAGAAATTCTAAATAATGTCAGTGATTGAAATAATATTGCTTGCCAGGGTAGACCCACCCTCTACTTTGGTACACCACTTGTTTTATAGGATCTAAGCTGTCCATACCACTTACAGTAATTGTATTCACATGTCCTTTCAATAGCCATCATTTAAATAAAGGAAAGAACACTGCTCTCATTTGAATATAAACTTTGGTTGTTATGGGTAGCAAATAATTCTAATAGCATAATTCATCACTGAAACATTAAACAAATTTAATACTATTTATTTTTCAATGCTTTTATTACTGCTAAAATTATTAAATCATCAGACAAAAAATTAGATTGCTTACCAAATGTTACCATCACACTCTATTGTGCTTTTTAACACCCAGAAACCTGGGGTATTTTCAAATGAATATGGTTTTGGTGGCTATGACTCAGTCTGTGAACATAAAGTTCCAATCAAGCATCTTCATGTACATAAACTTGTTTGTTTGTTTTCATTTGGGGTTATTTCACAGGAAAGGATAGTATAGAGAAAAGGGTTAGCAATGTTTTTTTTGAAGAAATGGCTTTAGCACCTGTGCTATTTTTTACAGCAAATCTATCCAAGGAGAGTTTTCTGGTTTGTAGAGGCCATTTCCACCAACCTTGACCACCCTGTGCTTATTTATGCTCTCTCCTCTTTTCTACACCAATTACTTACTGTCATCATCAAACTGAGCATTCAACCAAACCATCTGGACAGAAGAAACAAAAACAGAAAGCTCTTCTAGGAGAAATGAATTTTCAGCCTCATCCTTGATTGTCAAAAGATTAGATCCTGTAAAAGACAAACACCAAATGAACAAGTACTTGTGTTTACATGTAAATATAATTTTAAAAATGTCTCCCATACCATAATTTGTAAAGCTCAGGCTTTGAAAAGTGAAAATTTCCAGTGTATGTAATTGATTTTTGGTGAAAAATGTTAAAGCAAAACCACATTTATTAAGAGAAATAAGCTTTAATCTCAGAAATAAAAGCATAGAATATTAATTTTAGGGAACATAAAAAAATCTGTAATTCAAAAGCATTCAAAAAGAACATTTTGGTGGGAGGAAGTACAGTATTCTGAGACATCATCTTAGGTTTTAAAGTTTTATACTGGACATTTAATCCTATATAATAAAAGCCCAATATGCTAACTGTCTGGTCTACTGGTTGGCTGTTCAACCAATCAAAGCACAATATGCTAATGATATGCTAAGGCCATTCAACCACTTGCTATGATGCGCACTGACCACCAGGGGTCAGACTCTCAACTCAGGAGCTGCCCCCTGGTGGTCAGTGCTCTCCCATAGGGGGATGCCGCTCAGCCAGAAGCTGGGCTCATGGCTTGTGAGCGCAGAGGCAGTGGTGGTAGCCTCTCCCACTCCGCTGCAAGCAGGTGGTGAGGAGCAAGGGGCCCTGGACTGCAAGAGCCCTGGACTGCGAGAGGATGTCTGATATCCCCTGAGGGATCCCAGACTGTGAGAAGGTGCAGGCTGGGCTGAGGGACCCCACCTGTGCATGAATTCATGCACCAGGCCTTTAGTTTCATATATTAGCCATCCTCCAAATAAATGTAAATACTATTTACTTTTTCAGTGTTTTTATTGTTGCTAAAATCACTAAATCATGAGACAAAAATTAGATTGTTTACTAAAATATCATGAAGGAACACATTGACATAGCCCATGGTCCCAGACAATAGTGTGGTGAGGGCCTGGGGTGGGGTGGGAGCCGGTTGGAGGGGATTTAAGGGGGAAACGGGGGGCATCTGTAATACTCTCAAAAGTAAAAATAAATTTTAAAAAGAGAAGGAACACATTGAAAGTATGTTACCATCACAAAAGAATTACCTTCCTTTTTGCAAAATTCATGAGCAGCTTCAAAACTCATACTGTCTAGGACTGTAGAAAAACTGTAGCAATTACTTTTGAATTTTATCCAGGGAATAGATGTTTCAGAGCACAGCTCTGGGTGTCCAAATGGTCTTGTTTCTATAAACAAAAATCAGTCATGATTTCAGTGTGGTGACTTGAGTTGAGATGAATATTGCATTACATTCTATGAAAGACCAAGATAAATACATGTAATGAGATTTTCATGGTAATAGTCTGAAGAGTAGTTTAATATACATGATTACAAAACTAGGACTGGTTTATAGCATTTCTAGCAGAAATAACCTTTACCTATACATAACAGGGTATAGAGGCTTACCCTGGGTGAGGTGGCTGACTTTCATGTTTATCATTAGTATCACATTGAGGGATATGATTCTTAGGAATACTGGCAGCTGAATGAAACTTGCAAAAGGCAATTCCAAAGGCAATGTACAAAATTTATTACATGCAGTGCTGAATATTATAGATTTAGCAAATCCTTACCTGCTAATCAACCTACTAGAGAAAATAATGCATTCAATCGTCTATCATATAACATCATATCACATAATATAACATAACACAGGGAAATTTGGGGTGGACTTCGCTTCAGAGGGCAAGCACAAAAGTCAGACACATCACGCTGAGAACGTAGGTAGGTGGCTGGGGGCCTGATATGTAACCTCCCTATACTTTGGTTTCTTTGTCTACAAAAGAGATCTAACAACAAGAGATCTTTCTTATAGCTTGAGAAGTTTAAGTGAGATAGTGCCTGATGCTTCAAAAGCACTCAATAAATGCAGTGTTGTTGAAAGGGAAGGCTAACTCTTATGGTGTTTTAGAAGCAGAAATGGCTTTTCCAAAGTATATGACTTTTATCCTGAATTATTTTGATCTTAAGTTACATAATGTGCATGCTATTTGACTTATAATATCCAGAATGTAAAAAAGTAAATGCAGAAGAATCCAAGATGGCGGCGTAGGTAAACACCTAAACTGCTGCCTCCCACAACAATTTCAAAAATACAACTAAAAGAAAAAACGTCTATCACCCAGAACCATGAGAAAGCTGGCTGAGTGGAAGTTCTACAACTAGAAGGAAAGAGAAAAGAGCATTGAGACGTGCACGAGCGCTGAAAAGCTGAGGTACGGAGGCGCATGATCCAGGCTGGCGGTGGGCGTTGCTTTTTTCAACCCGAAGGGAGACAAGCCCCCGATTACTCTGAAATACAGTTTCTGGGGAGACGCGGGGGACCCAAACTCCTACGGGGAGAACCTGGACTGTCTGCCAGTGAGGGTGGCTTGCTTGCAGAGCTGCGCGCAGGAATAATTCTTTACTGCACTGGGGCACTGAACTGCCGACAGGGACACAGAGCCGGCTAACTAGCAGCCATTGCTGTTTGCCACGCCCTAGCCTAGTGACGCTCTGAGACCCCGCCCTGCACAACCTACAAACCCACCCAAGTTCCAAGCAGCGGCTTTTGCATAAGAAAGGCCTGCCCTATTGCAGCTTAACCTAGCAAACTTGCAGCCTGGGTCAGACAGCTCCAAAACCTCCAAACCACAAGCAAAGAGGAGAAAACTGTAGCTCTCACTGTAGCTCCTGCTGGGTGGCCTCAGACAGTAGCTGACCTGCACCCCATTGGAGATCCAGAAGCCAGTGTACCTAGTGGTCAGTGTGAGACACCAGATTTCAACTCCTCACATCCATAAGTGACACATTCAAGAGGCAGACTCAGTGAGCACCAAAGCCCCACTGAAACAAGTCCTGCCCCATAAGTGTGTCTTCAGCGCAGCAGTTCTTCCATTATAGACACAGTGAGTGCTCACAGCTAATTGGCCTGGAGGTCAATTCCTCCCAGTGTACCAACAGCAATTAAGGCTTAACTACACCAAGACTTTGCACTCAGCCCACAAAGGGGTGTACCAAGAGCATCCACCTCAAGTGATTGAGGAGGCTGAGTTACTGCCCCCTATAGATCACCTACCACAAAAAGCTACTCCATCAACACAGGGAAGCAGCCAAAATGTGGAGACAAAGAAACATGTCATGAATGAAAGAAATGGAGGAAAGCAAACTACTGGATGACATAGAGTTCAGAACCACATTTATAAGGTTACTCAAGAATCTTCTTAAAACCGCTGAGAAACTTGATGAGACCTTCAAGGACCTTAATGAGAATGCCAAAAAAATGGAAAAGGATCAGTCAGAAATGAAGCCTACACTGTCTGAAATAAAGAATATACAGAAACTCAACTGTAGATCAACGTACCCCAAGAATCAAACCAAAGATCTGAAATATGTGGAAACAAAAAACATCCAACCAGAAAAACAAAAAGAAAAAAGAATCCAAAAATATGAAGATAGTGGAAGGAGCCTCTGGGACAACTTTAAGCGAACCAACATCTGAATTTTTGGGGTGCCAGAAGAAGAGAGAGAGCAAAATATTGAAAACCTATTAGAAGAAATAATGACAGAAAACTTTCCCTACATGGTGAAAGAAATAGACTTACAAGTTCAGGAAGCACACAGAACCCCATACAAGAGGAATCCAAAGAGGACCACACCAAGACACATCATAATTAAAATGCCAAGGGCAAAAGACAAAGAGAGAATATTAAAAGCAGCAAGAGAAAAACAGTTAATTACCTACAAGGGAGTACCCATACGACTGTCAGCTGATTTCTCAACAGAAACTATGCAGGCCAGAAGGGAGTGGCAAGAAATATTCAAAGTGATGAACAGCAAGAACCTACAACCAAGATTACTCTACCCAGCAAAGCTATCATTCAGAGTTGAAGGTCAGATAAAGAGCTTCACAGACAAGAAAAAGCTAAAGGAGTTCATCGCCACCAAACCAGGATTACATGAAATGCTGAAGGGTATTCTTTAAGAAGAAGAAGAAGAAGAAGAAGGTAAAGATAAAAATTATGAACAACAAAATGACATCAAATACACACCTACCAACAAGTGAATCTAAAAATCAAGTGAATAAAAAATCTGAAGAACAGAATGGACTGGTGAATATAATAGAATCAGGGACATAGAAAGGGAGTGGACTGACGACTCTCAGGGGAAGCAGGTGTGAGGGGTGCGGGAAGAGATTGGACAAAAATCTTACTCCTATGGATGAAGACAGTGGCGGGGGGTAAGGGCATGGGGTGGGGTGGGGAATCAGGTGGAGGGGAGCTATGGGGAAAAAAAAAGAGGAACACCTGTAATAATCTGAACAATAAAGATTTATTTAAAAAAAAAAGTAAATGCATTTTTACTAAATGAGAGATTCAAAAAGAGACCAACTGGTGTTAAGGAACTCTATGTACACCGCAGCAATCAAGGGAACAAGGGGCTGGTGTGATGGGATACACATCACACCAGAAGGCAAGGAAACTTGTCTGCCACTACTGGGACTGTTGATGGACACCTGTGAGATCTTCAAGAAGCTATTTAATGTTCTGAATTTGTTTCATCCAGGTGAACTTTAAGTATAATAAGATGTTATTATCATCTTAACATTTAAATATATATGTGATATAGACATAAATATCATTGCCATTATTATCACAATAACTCTAGAATCCTATTCGTTGTTGACCTAAACATAAATCCCCAGTCTGGCATTCAAGGTCGTCCATTCTCCTAACCCACATTTCTAGCTGATTTCATACCTCTCCCTTAACCATAATTTGTGATGTAGGAAAATCTCAATATCAGCTTTGCCCTATACATGCTCAGTCCTTTCTTCCTTTCTTGTCTTTGCCCAACCTTTTCTGCTCAAAATGTCCCATCATTGCCTCATTTACATCCCACCCATTCTTCAAGGGAAATCTCCAGTCAAGTCCTTCAAGAAGTCTTTCTACATTTTCCAAGTGGATATGATGTGATCTTGTTCTTGCTAACCCCCACAACACTTGCTACCTCTCAGACTGTTTGGTATCCCTGCCTTGTATAACAGTTATTTGTCTGTACATCACCTACCAGACCAAAGGCTTCTTGAGGCAGACACTCCTTACTACCCTTCCTCATAGCTCCTGCTTAGCACACTGCCTTGCATACAGTAGGTGCACCGTACATATGTTTTTAGTTGAATAGAATTGAACCTACCAGTAGGTACATGACAAATGGCTCCTTGCAGAAATGTCTCACAGGCTGTGCTACTCCAGCACCCATCGGTGTCAGCAAAAACACAGTCACCCAGCAAAGATGACTCATCCTCTTTCCAAAAAGTGAAGGAGGATTTGGTGCCATCTGACCAGTCAAAACTGAGACCATTCTGTGGAGGGAAACAGAGCTATCATTTCCTTGCCAAGACTGCTGTTTGGACATCACCCAATGCTGTTTCGGCATCCCTCACTCCACACACAGATTTGTATTTCCACATCTTAGATGTCTATTTCAGGGGGTCTAGGACAGCTTGTGAATAAGGCCTGACAAAAAAGAACATCTGCAGCAAGAGATGTCTTCTTTAGTTTTGGGGAATCCTTGGCTCCCTGCCACCATAATTTCTTAGCAAGCAATCAGAGTGAAGTTGGATCAATACCTTGTTCTTTACACCAAAATAAATTTCCGATTGATCAAAGATTCAAACATAAAATTGAACAGATAGAAGTGCTAAATAAAACTTGGCTAAATATTTTATACTCTTAGTGTGGGAAAAATCTTTCCAAGTCTGATAGAAATCCAGAGGCCATAAAGCAAAAATCGACTACATAAGTTAAAACATTCTGCAATACGAAAACACAGTCAACAACCGTAAACACCATCCTTTCACCTATCTCACGGGCAAGGATTAAAATTTTGACATATCCAGTGTTGGCAAAGATGTGAAAAATACTAGATGTTATCATACACTAATGTTGGCATATAAATTGCAGGTACTACTTGTTAAAATTCTAAGTGTACTTAGCAACTTTACTTCTGGGAACTGATCCTACCTGCAACGGATATTTGTTGTGCATTGTTTGTTATTGTGAAAACTGGGACGAACCCAGCTATCCATTCAGAGGAGAATTGTTTAATAAAGTGTGATATATTCTTACATGTGTTAGATTTTTATGTACTGACATTAAAAGCTGTACAAGGTATCCTATGTAATAAGAGAGGAATATGCTAATTATCCATTATACTGTAATGTCATGACCAATCTATAAGCGTTAGAGAGCTACAGGAGGGTGGGGCAGTGGGCAGAAATCTACAGGAGGGCACAGGGAGCTATGAGCAGCTACCAGCGGTGGTGGGTGGGTGGCCAGCTGAGGCAAGCGGCAGCAAGCTACTCACTCATGGATTCGTGCGCAGGGCTACTGGTATTAAATAAAAAAGCAAATTTAAAGATAGCATATCTAGTAAGTTTTCATTTGTATTTAAAAAACAATATACATATTCATCCATTACATTTACATATATCTGCCTATACAGAAAATTTCTAAATGACACACCAGAAATGGTTAATAGTGTTTGACTTTGGGGAGTAGCACTAGAGGTCATGATAGAACTGATTTACTTTTCACTAATTTGAGTGTATAATATTTTTATTAAAGAAAAAAGAAAACAAAACAAAACAACTTACTCTCCAAACTACATTCTCAGAGGAGAAAAATAACCTACATGGTAAATGTCAAGGGATACTGAAGTTATTAATAGCCAATTTTCTAAATAGGAAGCATGATTTGTTTTTCTTGGGAATTTCTTAAATGCAACAAATTACCCAAATAAAGGTGCTTGAGTGTAAGATGTGTTCCAATGCATGAGGAAGCATCTTGAAATTTCTCAGAAAATTTCATAGAACCTTTGAAGGGCATTAATTTCCAGAAACTAGGCAAGTGAATATTTACTCTAAGAAGGTGTCCATATATTGTGGTGATAGGCTGCTCATAAGGTTGGTCATTAGTTACTGAATAAGCCAATTAACTAAATGTTACATTTACTATTATTTCTGGGGAATTTTTTTTCTGTGCTAATTTCAGTGGCTAGCCTACTGAGGAAGTAGATGTGAAACGGAATGAGGTGAAGATTGTCCAAAGGATCTGAGGACACCTACATCTGCAGTGAAGAATCCAATCCAGTGGGCATGTCCTAGCCGGCTGAGGATAACAGTGAGGAAGGACTGGTGATACTGATCTGTAATGCTGACCAGTTCTGCTCCATGCAGCAGGCAGGCTCTTATTGCTGTGTACCAAGTCATATTTGCACTGATTATTTTGTAAGTTCTGTTTCCATAGTCTAAGGTGTTGGGGATTGGATACATATCAGATGTATTTACACCATGTCCAGAAGTATCTAGAACAAGAACAACAACAAAAATCATTTGTAGCATCTGGAGGAGGCAGGGGGAGGCAAAGCTTAGCATGGGAAGCTGCCACAATGGTCCCTGCTGTTGTTAACAGCAGCGCTTTTCTTCTCAGAATTGACGACTTCAAACCGAGGACACTATCTGAAAGCACAGGTGATGCTAAAGAATTCAAACACTTAGGACATTTAATGAATGAGTGTCTTTAAAATATATAAACATATAATAAATGTCATTTGTAGAAGGTTTCCCATTTTGAACATCTTTTGTCCAACTGACCACGCTGGTGGAATGCATGTGACCTCAGGTAGGTTTCCTTCTGCTGGCTCTCCTTGGCCTAACACATGTGCTCTGGCAGAACTTAATACTTGCAAGAGAATATTGGCATATGCCATGTCATCATATACTGCACTGCAGACATAATTTGCAAGTGAGCACTCTCAAATATAACACTTAAACTTTTCAGACTGTATGATCGTTATCATGTTTAATGTTTACATGTATACATACATTGTATAAAGAAGCTTAACAATTAATTAACACTTAGAAATACAGCCCAGCTGGCATGACGCAGTGGTTGAGCATCTACCGATGAACCAGGAGGTCACAGTTTGATTCTTTGAAAGTCAGTGGTTCTGCTTTCTACTTCTGAGATCTTTTTTAGGAAGAGGTAATTTTATTTTATTTATTTTAAAAAATACTTTTTTATTGATTTCAGAAAGGAAGGGAGATGCAGAGAGAGAGAGAATCATCCATCGGCTGCCTCCTGCATGTCCCACTCTAGGGATCGAGACCGCCTTTTTGTTCGGTTTTATGTATTTTGAGAACTTAAAATACAAAAACAAGGTAAGGGTTTCTTAAGTGTCTGATCCAAAGTGGCTTGGATTTCTTCCTCTATACTGGTTTCACTCCATTTGGGCTTGAAAAGGACCATAGTAAGGTATGGACAGGTCAGAAGACCTGTGATTCAACCCTAGTCCTGACCCTACCTGGCTAAGCAACCTTGGGAAATTAGTTAATCTCTCAAAATCTCACATTTATAGTCTGTAAGGTTAGTAAGACCTCCCAAGAGGGGTGTGGGTAGAATTCATTGAGATCTCTACAAAGAGCACGTACTCTGGTACCTGGGATATAGTAGGCACTCAGTAAATGTTGCTTCTTGCTCCCCTTTCCTCCTGTTGTCACAGCCTTCAAAATAAAAATGACAAAGTGGGAATTCAACTTTTACCTGAAAATGTTACCTCAATGCATGTTGTAAAACCAAAGTGAAATTAACCAAGTAAATTGTGATGAACCACACTTTTATCATCTGTTGTTTATTTTTACTAGAAGTCTGTTTGCTAGCCTATGTATGAAGTGTAAGGTTATTTATATAAAACCAAATATCTAGTTTAAAATGTTAACAATTAGTAAAATTAAAGTAACTAAATTTTTTTGTATATGTGATCCAAGCACCCCTTTAACTGTGTTCCCCACTAAGTTGTATATCTGTATTTTCACCTATATGAATTTCTCCTTATGTAGTTGAGTCCATCAGGTTTTGAAACATAAGTGACTTTGAGCAACATGATTTTGCCACTCATTTCTGTGAAAAAGAAAGATCCATTGGATACCAAGTTCCAAATTGGGGGTGTTGATTTTGCCCTTGTCTCTCTTTTTATTCAGACATTTTACACTTTTGTGCAGATTAAAATTGACTGATCACTGTAGACTATAAGAATTTGAGTAGTTGAATAATATGGTTTGGAAATAACAATAAAAAAGAGTCATTATTTATTAAACATATATAACCCCATATATACATAGAATCTGTGAAATAGTTATTATTCTGTTTTATAGAGGCAGAAGTCAAGGCTCAGAGAAGAAAAGAAACTTGACTGACCATTTATTTACAGAGGTAGGGTAGGAACCCAGAGCGGTGTGAGCTCCAGTGCCCACTCTCTCTATCACCACTACTCTATACTATCTCCAAAAGAACATATACATTGTTCGTCCCCAAGAGAGAAAGTGGTCAGGAGTACATTTCTAGAAGAGATCAACCTCAAGGTCGTGGAATAAAATAATTGTATTTAATTTGAGTGTGTTACTTATCTTTTCTAATCCTCAAGTTCCTCATTTGTAAAATGGGGAGACTTATCTACTTCCTAGATTCGCCATGAGGATCTTATGACATAATGCATATAAAGCCAAGGCACAGCGCCAGGTACATCAGAAGTATGCAAAGACATGGCACATTGGAATTATTTCTTTCCCTGCAAGACTCTGCTCTTCTCATAATACTCTTGCTATAACTGATCTGGTATTTCTTTCAGTTCCCAACCACTATTGTGATTAAGTGATACTGGTGAACCAGGAAACAGGGCTTCCCTGGAGCTGCTTTTCCTAGGATGGGTTAATACTTAACATCATTAAAGGGTCCACATGTATGCAACGGTAAGAGCTATAATTACTATTGTAAGTAAGCATATATACTAGGTTGCCCAGAGTTCCACACAGCTCCAGACACAAAGCATGGCCTTCTAGGGTTGCATAGTACAGGGAAGCCTAGCCCTCAGTGAAAGCATGAGCTATTGTTGTCCTCACTTACAGGGCACTTACACTGTTCATGGACCGCATTGGCTACTTGTGGTAGTATGGTTTTGTTACTTCACACCACAAATCATTGGGTATTGTCACCATCAGATCGAGAAACATGCTGCATGCCATGTTTAGTTACAAAGACCATTTTTGGCATTCCAAGACTGGAGTAAGTATTGAGTTGGTTTCTTTCCTTGATTCTTTTTTTTTTTTTTAAATACATTTTTATTGATTTCAGAGAGAAAGGGACAGGGAGAGAGATAGAAACATCAATGATGAGAGAGAATCATTGATTGGCTGCCTCCTGCACTCCCCCTACTGGGGATCAAGCCCGCAACCCGGGCAGGTGCCCTTGACCAGAATCGAACCTGGGACTTTTAGTCTGCAGGTCAGTGCTCTATCCACTGAGCCAAACCAGCTAGGGCTCCTTGATTCTTTTCCAGCATTTAGCAATTCTTTTAATTGCCTGAACAGACATAATCCCAGAACAAAGCAATAATACCTTTTCGTATGACCAAATGGATGCCTAAACTTGGCCATCACTCATGTGGTCTTTGCAGTCTGTAGAACCCCACTAGAGGGCATAATCCTGGGTTAGCAGAAATTAAATGACTATGTAAATATCAAAAAAATCAGTGCCTGGCACCACTGTTAGCTATGAAACTGTCAGTTATACAGCATGTAAAACAAAATGGAAAAGAAGAGTGAACCATATAAATGAATGGAATAAAGAAGCAAATATTTCTTACCCTGCATTTTCTCACAAACAAACCCATAACCTTCTTTTCCACAGTCTTCAAAATACCATTTTCCAGTGAAATGAAAATTAGTATTACTTGACAGCAAAGCACAGAGAGGAATGTGCTTTTGAACTTCGGTGGTGTTATGACTTGGAATCTAAAAGAATAGATTTTTCTTAAAGGTAATGTATAACATTATCATAACACTGACATTTTTATTAAGGACATAATTTTAAAAATTCAAACACCATTTTTCTTTTGTTTGCATTTAATAAATCTGTTCATAGATCACTTCATAACCTAAGACATAAATAATTCTTGTGATGAGTAATTACATTTATAGAACATGTGAAAATTATATAGTTACATTATTAAAATTAATATATTAATAATTGACTAATAAAAATTTATGCCTATAAAATATAAGAAGTATAAAAAAAGTTTAGTAAACAAGTCTGGAGTAAAATCTCTTGCCAATTTCTAAAAAGCAAATCTTAAAACTTACATTTATTATATCAAATGGAGACCAGTTAGAATATGCCACAGGCTTTCCACTTAGCCATTTTTCATAATCATCACTTTGTAGCCCTATCCACACATCAGTGGTCTGTCCATAAAGATTCATAGTAATGAAAGCTGAAAAATAAGACTACATTATAAATTTCAATACTATATAAACCATTTGGGTAATCAGCCAATTCTGTTTATAGCTACGATTTTATTTAAATGATATCAAGACTTAATTACCAGTCAATTGTCAGAATTTGTTATTTTGTCCTTATTAAGGTAATGCAGTCTTTCACTTTTGTTTCAGTTTAAATTGACAGAAATTAGCTGGCAAAGACCGGGATTTCATCATATCATTAGCAAAACAATTTCCAATGTTCATTCAATGCCTTTATTAACAAAAGAGAATTTATTTGCTATATTTATACTAAAGTATATAATTGCGTAAGTATCTAATAAAAGTTCATAGGTGAATCTAAAGGAATCTAAAAAATTATGCCATGCAATTACAATAGACTTTACCTCAGATTATTTTAGCCTTTTGAAATACAGATCAGATCTATGTCTTTATTCTCTTTACTACTACTGGTGAGACAAAAGGTTCCAAACCAACAGTTTATAAGCAGTGCAGTGCATGAACTTTTATAGATGTCATGATCTAAATCTTACAGGTAAAATTGGAAAATTCACGAAAATATTGGTTTGGAAATGTTAGTATTTTCAGGGAATAGTTTAATAAATACTTGAATAAAAATAGTTATTTTTGCCTGATGAACATTGACTACCTTGCTCCACCTCGTTTTCAATGGCAACCAGTGTCCCCCCTTCTTCAACACAGAAATCTTGAGCAGACGTCCAGTTCTTCCAACCACTTGGGCCTTTGGGGATTTTCACCAAAAGGCACTATAAAAAATGTCAAAAAAACCAAAACAAAACTTCTGTTCATTTCCATATTTTTATAATGAATAAAACATTTCCCAAAGACACAGTGGATCAGCCTTGAAAATTCTTTATAATTTTTTTGCTCAGAAATGACTCCAGTATTTAAATTCACTATGAACTTGGAATCAGCCGAGTGGTCAGCAAGTGCACGAGGAAGAGCCTGAAAAAACCCCACAAAAAAAACAAAACATGAGTCCCGTGGGAAGAGAAGCTAGGGCAGGACCTAGGGAACCCAGGAAGAGACACAAAGGGGAGGGTGGTCAACTTTGCTAAATGGAACACAGAAGGAAAGCTGTGGGATTTGGCAGTGAGAACTGATTGTTGCTCATGAGAGAATCCGTCTGGGTGTAGCAGGGGTTACTCATTACTGGAAGAGAAATGGAGTAGTAACTATCAGGCAGGACAGGCCGAGTTGAAGAAAAGCTTCCACTCCCAAAGCTCAGTAAAACTTAAACATGTTAGTAGGGCCAGATGGAGTCAATCAGGGTGGGGAGGGAGAGGGAGAGAGAGAGGGAGAGGGAGAGGGAGAGGTAGGATATAACAACAGATCAGGCTAAATTCCAGAGAAGTCAGGATAGACTTTATGCAAAGGGTACTCCATCAGGATATTCTCTCATCAATGAACATAAACAACTCTGGTTATTAATAGGTTAGATTTCAAGATCTTGCCATTGAGAAAATCTCAACTACAAGATAATTCTAGGGTAGCATGGAAGCCTACCCTTGAGAGAGCTTCCTTTCCCATCCTCCTTTGGAATGACATCCTAACCCATTTTTCCTTAATTTCTAAATTTGTCTGCCTCCCATTCCTCCCCCTGTCATAAATTCTTTCAAAAGCAGAGACTAAATGCTGTCCCTCTTTGAACATCACAACAAAGAAGGTCACCAATTAATATGTATGGAATGAAATACAACCCAATAGAATTTGAAATTGCTGTCAAATGACATTGTGAGATATTCTAGATTTAGTCCAGTGGCTCTCAAATGGGGCCACTTTGTCCCTCGGGATATTTTGATAATATCTGGAGACATTTTTGGTGTCACATCTCAAAGTGGGGGGACTGCTATAGGCAACTAGTGAGTAGAGATCAGGGAGGCTGCTAAACATTCTATAATGCACAGGTCAGGCCCCAGAACAAAGAATCCTCCAGCCCCAAATGTCAATAGTGCCTTGGTAATTCTTTTCGGGACTCAGGTCTGATCGTATCACTCTTTAGTGCAAACCCTTCTGTGATTTCCCACTGTTCTTAGTATAAAAAGCCTGAAGTTGAGTTACCAACTAAGAGAGAAGTAAGTACATTTTCAATTCTGGTTCCCTTTACCTTGTTTGCTTCACAAAGAAACAGAATTGGTTATAAAATATTTTAATTTTACAACAACTGCCTTTTTATCTATTTCCTTCATTTTTCCTCTTTCCTCTAATTACAAATTCCAAAGAGAGGCACATATTAATTATTAGGAAGTCTTATCATTTAATGTGAATTCACCTTGTATTCAGATAGTCACACTAATGAACCATTCATAAATACCAATGAACCTCATAGGCGCGCACACACACACACACACACACACACACACACACACACACACACACACACGGGCTCCCCTCTTCTTCCCTCCTTCCCCCCAACATTGGCTTCAGTCAAGCTTGACTGTGGCACATTGTCAGGACTTCATTGTTTCTAAAAATATGACATATTTACTAACACGCTTCAAAATGGTGTCATTAATAATTAAACCAGACCAGCAGGATGAAGTATAGCATCCTTAATTTTAAATTGTTTATTTACTTACTAATTTACAAGATGTGGTCAAGTTGAATGGATCTCTGATTATGACTATGAATTAAGGATATTGTCCTGTATTCCATACAAGTTTTGAACATAAAGTTCTTTTTTGCTTCAAAGTCATTTCCAGCTTAAAAATCTGAAAATAGAATTCATGCTCCATCTGCCAAACTCAGTCCTTTCCCAGTGTGCTGACTGACATTGAATGGCCCGGTAAGTGCTGCATTTATACCAGCCTAAACCTGGAGTCTTCCTCGCTCTCCCACTCCATCATCCCTTCAATCCCATCACTTGGAAATCCCATTTCTCAAAGCCCCCCACCATTCCCACTGCCCCACATTCTTTGTCACCATCATCTTAGTCCAAGCTACTAATAATCTCTTGCCTGGATTACTGTAATAGCTTCCTAACTGCCCTTACCGTTCTAACTCCTCTTGCATTCTCTACTGGCCCTGTAGCTTGAGTGATTCTTCTCCAAATTCAGTCCTGATCAAATCCTTCTTTAGTTAAAGCCCATCAAGGATTTCCCATTGCTCTTAGAATAAAAACCAGAAACTCTAAGACGATATAACCCTTGCTACTTCTTTTGTCTCCCCTCTCATATTCTAGATCTCTATGCTTCCTTTGATTTCTTAACTATGTCACATTCCCTCTCACCACATCACCTTAGCACATGCTCTCCCCCCGACTTTTAATGCTCCCTGTCCTTTGGACCACTTCAGTCAGGTCCTCCTATGATACATTTTATAGAACTTTGTAACAATTACTCATCATATATGTCACAACTTTAAATTATACAGTATTTACCTGATTGATTCATTACTGTTTATTCTCCCTCAAATCTATAAACTCCAAAAGAGAAGGGATTGTATATATTTTTCCTAACCATTGACTTACCAATATCCAATATAGTTAAATGAATGAATGAATGAATAAAATGCTGTGACTTTGAATACAATTTTTAAAAAAGAGGAGTGTTTTTTAAGACTATGTTGTGCATGAAATAAAATACTAGCTAATCCCAAACTAGATGGCTCAAAACAGCTATTTGCACTCAATTCAGGTCCCTGAATAAAAATGTGTAAATAGAAGCACAAAAGTTAATCTAACACACACACACACACACACACACACACACAAGCTTACAAACTTAGAATTTCTTCCTCCTACAGTTCTGCTGTGACAAGTCTCTTGATGAACCACTCTTCCAGGGGGTAATCCCTGGTCAAGCCTCTTTCATACCATCAAACACAGAGGAAATAATTTGTAAACATTAGAAAAGGATCTTAACTTCTGGTATCTCAGTTTTAAACTCTAAAAGGTGGCCCTTAATCAACCAAGTTTTTTTCCCCCTTAGAGATAAACAATAGAAATTAATCCTAGGAAGATGACAAACAAAAAATAAAGTTTGATGGGACAGAATATATTTGCAATTCATTCAGAACTGTGATGTGAGCAATGCTTGTTATTGCTGTCTCCCAATTTTCCTTCTGTAGCTTTTAAAAAATTAATCAGGGGTACCATGCCCCCGGGGCTTTCTACTCCTCTCAGCTATCAATCAACTTTCCTAATAATCTGATAAAGTCACTTATTCCAAAGTGTAGATGACATATGAGTCAATCTCAGAAATATTTCTCTTAACAAAATAAAGGAAAGTGTTAAGGCAAATGTGAGTAAGCCTCTTGTGGTGGGATTTTAGCCATTAATATGCAGGGTAAGGCACTGTGGGGTGGGGAGGCACACTTGGGGGCTCTGAACTCATGCTCTGTAAAAGGTCACCTTCGTGTGAAGCCTGATGTGATGGTTTCCTTAGCAGTCAAATCCTCTGAATGATTGGAAGACCAAGCTGTGACTGTTGCATTGCTGGGCAAGTGTTGGCTACACATTAGAATAACTAAGGAAGATTTTTAAAAATACTGATGCCTGGATCCCATGCAGATCAAATAAATCAGAATCTTTAGAGTGTCGCCTGCACATGGATGTTTTGTAAAAGCTCACCTGCTGAGCCGAAATATATGATCAGGGATGTGAATCCATAATCTAGCTATTAGTGATCAATAAAGGCTTTTGTTTGTTTTTAAAAAGGATTCTGAGCTACGTGCAAGAGTTTTAATCCTGCTCCACAGACAGCTTTGGAAAGCCCTTCTGCTCTCATGTCTGGGTCTGTGCTTTGCTCAGGCCCTTTCTATTCATTTCTAAGGAAGTACTTGTTTGCTCTTTGCCCTGGGTCTGCTCCACTGTCATGCTACCAGGCCCATGTATGTGTCTATATACTCCCTATGCCTACACAGGAGGAAACATGGAATAGAGCTAAGCTGTGTGGATAAAAATATTTTGGGAAGGATAATAGCCAAGGACTGAACAAAAATGAACCATTGTGATTTATTTCTCTAATGCCAAGAATTTGAATTGCCATTAACATCCTCTTTTATACATGGGAGGAATTATGAGTTAGTAACAAAAACAGTTGTGTTCATGTTTTGGGGGTGGTCACTGTATAAAAAAATGTGATATTTAGACAAGATAAGCATTTCTTTGTACCGGTTCTCTGAGACCACTGCCAGGATCACTTGTTATAATAGTAGTAAAAAAACCCTAGCGGCTACAAGAATTAACTATAAGTGGATCAAAACCTAAGTATAAGAGCTTTTCTTAGAAGAAAAAATATGACATCAAATGCAAAAAAGAAAAATTAGATAAATTAGGCTTTAAAAACTATGCACTTAAAAATGGTGAAGATTGCCCTAACCCAGTGGTCAGCAAACTCATTAGTCAACAGAGCCAAATAACAACAGTACAACGATTGAAATTTCTTTTGAGAGCCAAATTTTTTAGACTTAAACTTCTTCTAATGCCACTTCTTCAAAAAGACTTGCCCAGGCCATGGTATTTTGTGGAAGAGCCACACTCAAGGGGCCAAAGAGCCGCATGTGGCTTGTGAGCCGCAGTTTGCCGACCACTGCCCTAACCGGTTTGGCTCAGTGGATAGAGCATCGGCCTGCTGACTGAAGGGTCCCAGGTTTGATTCCGGTCAAGGGCATGTACCTTGGTTGCGGGCACATCCCCAGTAGGGAGTGTGCAAGAGGCAGCTGATCAATGTTTCTCTCTCATCGATGTTTCTATCTCTCTATCCCTCTCTCTTCCTCTGTAAAAAAAAAATCAATAAAATATATTTTTAAAAAATAAAAATAAATAAAAATGGTGACGATGGTAAATTCTACATGACATGAATTTTATTCCAATTTACAAATATCAGTGGGTGCTCAATTAATGTGTTTAACATCCAACTGGCCCCGTTTCACAAATTAACAATGAGAGCAAGATCACAAAGGAGAGAATGCCCTGCCAATGCAACTGAACATACAGATTAACAATTGGCTGTCAATGAGCAAAGAGCAAACATTTATAATTTGGGATGCATTTTAATGACTTTCACCTTAGACCTATAAAGTTATCTATACTAATAAAGGGGTAATATGCTAATTAGACTGGACATCTTCTGGACGTCCTTCTGGACGTCCTTCCAGACAAATCCACAGTGGCTGCAAGAGCTGAGGGCCGGCAGCGGCGGCGGCTATGAGGGCCAGCGCAGAAGAGGTGGTGGCTGTGAGGGCTGCGGTGGCGGCATGGGAGGAAGAAGGCAATTATGGCAGCAGCGGGAGGAGGAAGGCTCTTGTGGCAGCCGCAGGAAGAGAGACACCCCTCCCCTCCAGTGCACGAATTTTCGTGCACTGGGCCTCTAGTTTTATTATAAAATGTAAGGAGTGGAGAGGAAGTCTCAGCCTTAATTGAGGCCATATCAGAAATTATAAATCTGGTTTACAATATCCCCACCAGCAATTAAAAAATTTTTCAATTCTGCATGGAAGCACCTGCTTCTTGAGGCTCAAGCTCACATTGACTGAGCTATGTTATTAGTGGGTCAATTCATTAGGCAGGCAGAGCTCTATGCAGGGACATGTCCAGGCAGGGAAGACACAAGAAGGACATGATGGAGCCTGGGCCCCCTGAAGTTAGTTGACAACTGATTGGGAGCAGGATCTAGATCTACACATGCACACACACACACATGTGCGCGCACGCACACACACACACACACACACACACACACACACACATACACAGACACACACACTTGCAGGGGTCACACTGGCATACAGCATAATGAATGACGGAATATACAAACTCTGAATATACAAACAAAGGGTGACATCAGGGCTGTTTCTCACAAACACTTCTTATCCCAAGAGGGTTATCCTTAAATGGAAAACTTCTCAAATCTCTTGAAAGTTGTGACAAAAATATTCCAGGTCTAGTTGTCAAAGTCACACCCACTTTTTGATTACTTTCTAGAATTTATATCTACAAAAGAGAAACAAAGGCAACTTTTTGAAAATAGGTTTACCTTATAGTTAAAATACAGCCATCCTTTGGGACACATTCCGTGCTGTTTTGGTGTATCTTTTTCTTTCTCTACGGGCCAAAACCTTTTTCGCTTACAGATGCTGGGCATAGAAACTGAACACTCTTCACTAGCCCAGAGTCCTGGAGGGGAAAATGGGTTAGAAATGACTAGAAACAATGGTAACATTCTCTATCGATCGGTATTTTTATGACTGCCTCAGTTTATCAAAGGTTGTTTTTTAAATCTAGAAACTGAACTAAATTTAACTGTGAATCATAGAGTTCTCTAGTGACCAAAGCTAATTGGTCAAGGGTCAAAATCAGTAATTCTAATTCAATAATGCAAATGCAAAAATATCTAAACAAATACTGCGGTTGAAATCATAGAACTGATTAAAGTTCTAAGAGTATTTGACTTCATTAGAAAAATAATATTTTGTAGAGTAATGCCTTTGTTTTAAAATATTCAACTTCAATGTAAAGAGAGAAAAAAGATTCTAAAACAATAGATGACCATTTCTACTTTATAATTTGTTTGAAAATATAATAATGTAGAAAAATTAACTCACAAACTTCTCAGAAAGGAGCACTCCTTAACACTTGACCTTTAAACAAAATAGGCTCACACTAGACATGCCCGCAGGAAATATATCCCCAAAGTCCTTAGCCTCCTGGAAGATGGTTTTGAATTTAGAAGAGCTATATTTTCAGAGAAGATTATAGAATGTATTTCATTAGCATTCAAGCTATAATTTCAGAACAGGGCAAGGATGCATGGAAATCGCAAGGACAGATTCAGTTTTCTATGTGAGAGATATAAGCCAAAAATATGTTGGCATTTTGAAGGAGGGGCTGGTATGCTATTTTAAATGCAGATTAGCTGCTATACCTCCAGAATCACAAAGCAGCCTTTCTTGTAGGCTGTTGTGACACCTGCTGGCAAAAGTGAGCTGATTAACCACATGGTTTTTCTTTTCCTGACTTTCTCTGTAGATGCCCTTGCATCAAGGATTGCTTTCCATATTCATCCTGCTCCTGACTTTGGGCACAGATTTGTTATGGATCTGTTAGAGTCGGGAACATCATTACTTTTTATTGGATAAAAAGAGTGGGATGGATATAAGTGGGCAATCTATCCAAATAACACTGTACTGATGAGTAGAATTTAAAAAAAAGTCTTCAACATAGATATGCTTCTAAATCCCACTTGTAAACAGTTGGTGTTCTAAAGCAAGCAACAATTAATGCTGGGTATTTTTTCCTATTTATTTTAATTAATTAATTAATTAATTAATTGTTGATAGTATTACAGATATCTCCCATTTCCACCCTCCTTTCCTCCCCTCCTCCCAGCCCCTACCCACCGCCCAGGTCTTCATTATCCTATTGCCTGTGTCCATGGGCTATGCATATAAATTTATAAGTTCTTTGGTTTACCTCTTCTCATTTCCCCAACTCCACATCAAGGTATGTCAGTCTGTTCCATGCCTCCCTGCTTCAGGTCTTATTTTGTTAGTCAATTCATTTGCCAGGTGTTGTGTGTTTTTTTAAAGGAATACTGAATTTAATGAAATTTTTTCTTAAATGGGAAATTGGAAGTAAATTTCTCAGACGTTAAAGATCTGGCCAATTATAAATCGGATACTAGAAAAAAATAAAAGATGGGCTCATATTTCATAGAGAACAGTATTCAGCACACATATTTTTGACCCACTTTCAAAGGACTCATTTTTTTTTATGCTTTTTTAATTTATTTCATGAGGAATGCTTTATCTGGATGTAACTTAATTTCAAGAACATGAGTTCATGGAAAAAACTGTGGGAATGGCCATTCTTAAGCTTCAAGATGAATGAAATTGAACACATTAAATTCAAAACAAAACAACCAAACCAAACTTCCTCACTGAGCTTATGCAATGAAAAAGAGATGTCATACCTCCTGAAAATTACCAGTTTGTATTATAAACCTAAGAATGGATGAGGAAAATAACCTGTTATGGATGAAATGAAGCCACATCTCTGACTGTGGTTATTCCTAGGCCCTTCTCTTCCTTTGTCCCAGTTCTGATATATTACTGGTGCTCCATCACTCCAGCTGTAGGAAAATTAAAAATTTTAAGGTCTTCTCTCAATCTGCATTTTCAATCTTCAACAGCATTCTTGGAGTACTGGGGTATGGATTGAAGGCAATATATATATATATATATGTATATCTATCTATCTATCTATCTATCTATCTATCTATCTATCTATCTATCTATTAATCCTCACCCAGGATATGTTTTTATTAATTTTAGAGAGAGAGAGGGGTGAAGGGGGGGGGAGAGAGAGAGAGAGAGAGAGAGAGAGAGAGAGAGAGAGAGAGAGAGAGAGAGAAACATTGATGTGAGAGAGAAACATTGATCCATTGCCTCTTGTATGCATCTGGACTGGGGATTGAACCTACAATCTAGATATGTGTCCTGACTGGGAATAGAACTTGCATAGTGTACTGGAGGACACTTCAACCAACAAAACCACCTGGTCAGGGCTGAAGGCATAACATTTTATTAAGTTAAAAGAAATACTCATGTGTTGGGTTAGGGAAATGAAAATTTATAAGCTAAAGATAATGTTTGAAGGCTATGCAACAAATTGATCACTAAGATCCAGCCCAATCACTCTGCAACTAAAATCTGTCAAACAAAATTAAGTGCTAATTAATCTAGGTCCATACCGAAATTCACCATTGGCTCTTTCTTCTTGAAGTCCAATCCACCAATTTACACCGTACTTTGACAGCTATTTTTTAAAAAAAGGAAAATGTCAGCATTTATTCTACTTGTTTTCCCTTTTCATTAGTAAGATTAATAGGGTTGCTGGTAATAGCTTTCTATTCTTCAGTATTTTACCCAATTATCTAAAGAAGAGTACATTAAGGCCTACCATCTTGAGAAAACCTGAAGCTTCATTATTCTAAGATATTCCCTCCTCATTTTGAAGGAATTTGGAATTAAATATTGAATATTCATACAACATGCAATATCTTAATTACAACTTTTCCTATGTATTTAAAAGTAAATTTTCTCTCAGAATAGGGATTTAAAAAGTAATATGGTAAAGTAAAATACAATGTGAATTCATTTTTCTTACTAAGAATTCAGTGGTTTATCTTTTCAGTGATTTATGAAATTTTCATTAAAGAACTTATAGAGGTTCATTGTATATGTCACTCTATTTGAAAAACAATTCAAGGTACAAAGACATCAATAGTGGAAAGATTTTGAAATTGAGGGATTAGTCTGGGGAGCTTTCAAACTGAGTATTAGCACCCTCCCCTCTCCAGTCATATAGTGAGACACAATATAAGACAAAAGAATACCACAGAATTTCCAAGCTAAATTTTCATTTCCAATGTTTGACAACTAGAAAATCATCCTTTATATGTTTTATTAATCTTACACTATTATTTATCACACAGATTTCAGTACAATAAAATCTGAAATCCAAACACACACACACACGTGCACATGCACACACAAACATGTTAGAACAGGTATAATATTAGACTTATGACCCAGGAAATTGAAATTCCCTCCTCAATTATAAAAGAAGAAGAAGCAGTAAGGATTTCTCTGAGACTTCTAAATCAATATACTTTATTGTTTTGTGTGCTGTGTGTGCAAAATGTAACTCAATTTTATATGCTAAAAACTTATTTTGAAGGCATATATTTAAATTTGCACTTCCATTTCTTCTGTAAAGACTTGAGAATACAAGTCAAGATATATATATAATATATATTCCATATGAATTTCAGATCATTATAAAACAGTACCTCATATCTCTCTAACATTCTAATTTATAAACAGGTATTTTTACTCCTTAAACAGTGTGGCTGTCTGCCATATCAGCAATTTGAGAACAATGCAAGATGGAGCAACGATAATTTTGTATCCCCGAGGTGTTGTTTCATGGACGTGTGCATTCATGCTGAATTTAGAGTCCCATTGTCAGGCTCTGGAATGGGCCCACTGAGACTGGCTGTGAACTCGGTGGGAGAACCAGGACACGTTCATTCACTGTAAAGAGGTCTCGTGTGCAACAGTGGAAATCACGGCCTGATTGCTCACTGCCCCAATTAAGGACCTTTAAAGAGAAATTGTAACTACTGCATCATCAGTGGCATGTTTATTACCAGCTCAGTTATAGCATGGTGATCCTCCACATGGCACATCACAACCTGTTGTGATATGGAAGGGAACTTCACAGGACAAACTAAAAATCCAATACAAAAAATGGATGTTTTAAATTTTAGCATATGTATACAACCACAACAATAGGAGACGTTAATATTCTTCATATAAAAGAACATAAAAATGTGATATGCTGATTTCTAATTCACTTAGCTCCTCAAAAGAGTAAGTGTAGTCTTTTTCTATCTTAAGTTGAAATGGAAAACCACATCTTACCATTTTCTGTATATTGTGACTTTTCAAACTTAAAAATACTATACTCTTATAAGTAAAAATATATTTTTTTATCATTTTTAATCCCCACACGAGGATATGTTTATTGATTTTAGAGAGAGGAAAGGAGAGAGAGAGAAACATTGATGTGAGAGAGAAACAATCTGCCTTACGCACCGTGACTGGGGATCAGTCCTGCAAACTGGGTATGTGCCCTGCCTGGGAGTTGAACCTGCAACCTTTTGATATATGAGATGACACTCCACCCAACTGAGCCACCCAGCTGAGGCTGTACTGTTGTAACTTTAAAACAGCCACGCATTTCCCAGTTCCCCTTGTCCCACAGCTGTGCTTTATTTTCCTCCATGCCATTTATCCATTCATCTTTTTATGGAACTCTGTGTGATTCTATTAACTTGTATTGATTACAGTCTTTCCCCCCACCTAGACCATAATCTCCAAAAGGGCAGGAGTTTTGGTCTATTTTAATCACCGATAGAGCCTCAGTCCCTAGTAGAGTAGACTCTGAATAAATATGTGTTGAATGAAACTCATAAAAGCAATAACACTCTACTCATTCACTATTGTTGCTAGTAATGAATAAAAGGGGTGAAATGACTGACCAACATTGTAAACCCGTGTTTTCATTATTTTCTCTTTATCTCTATAACAGAGAAAAACCAATTCTCAAAAATCTATGGCTTTTCATGAAATTTAAATAAATGTCTGAAGTCAAATTTAAAAAAAAAATCCCCCAAGAACAGAATAAGGAGCTAGTTCTAAATTTCTTATGGTTAAATGTATTCAAGTACCACTCTTATTTTGCTGAGGATGAATTCTTGCTCATGTGCAGATCGAATTGTGAGGAGAGCACCACCCAGCCAGCCACAGATAAACTCAAAGGCGGACCATTCGGAGGCATAGGTATGGAAAAGGTACTCTGCGTCCTGATAAAAGAGCCAGGGTTCATCTGAAAGAAAAGTAAACAATGCAAATAATGCAGAAAGTGCTGACCAATATAGTGCAGCCTTAAATAAGATAGGCTGTAAATTCGTAACTTGTTTACTCAGCATTGAAAAATTTGTGTGTGTTTAAATAAATATGTTTATTTAATATACATAATATATAAAATATATATAAATAACATTATTTAACATACATAATATAAAATATATATAAATAAAAATATATTTATTAAACATACATAAATAAATACATAGTTTGCTCACTTTCCTTGTTCTGTCTCATATAAGAAACCTTCATTTGTATTCAAAGGTCTGGGATAGATGCATATTTCAAATCACGGGTACTAAAATGGAATTAAGCTATGATATTGGTCATTAATCATATTTAATAACATTTATCAATTTGATTATTTACTGATTATTTGTTAATTTGAACAAATTAGTTCTAGATTGATATAAGAAAAGAGGCTCAACTGCTGAACTGTAATAATATGATAATTCTAATAAAATAGTAATATGCAAATTAACCATTACTCTGCTACACTCACCAGCCATGCCCACTAGCCAATCAGGAGAGAGTATGCAAATTAACCCAACCAAGATGGCTGCAGCCACGGAGAAAGCAGGAGGGAGGCTTGGGTTTCCCCGGCAATGGAGGAAGCCAAGCTTTTTGCACACCCTGGCTGGCCCACTCCAGGCTACAAAGTTTCAATTATAGAAGGTAAATAAATCCCAACAAAAATAGCAGAAGCCATGGAGCTGGAGAGAGCAGGAGGCTAGGGTTGCCCCCGGCGATGGAGGAAGCCAAGCTTCTGAAGCTCTGGCCTGCCTTGGCCTCCACTACAAAGTTTCAATTATAGAAGATAAATAAATCCCAACAGAAATGGCTGCTGCCATGGAGCGAGCAGAAGACTTGGCTCTGCTCCAGGCTACAAAGTTTCAATTGTAGAAGATAAATAAATCCCAGATACCAGGGCCTCTGCTTGGGCCGCCGGGGGGCGTGGCCAGCCTGCAAACCACCAAAGGCCCCTTGTCCAGGCCGCCCCATGCCCCAAGGGAACTCCTAGGCTGATCTGGGACACCCTTCAGGGCAAACCAGGTGGCCCCTACCCATGCACCAGGCCTCTATCCTATCTAATAAAATAATAATATGCAAATTGACCATCACTCCTACACACAAGATGGCTTCCCCCATGTGGTCAAAGATGGCTGCCCCCATGTGGACACAAGATGGCTACCACAAGATGGCCAGCAGGGGAGGGCAGTTGGGAGGGACCAGGCTGGCAGAGGAGGGCAGTTGCGGGGGACCAGGCCTGCAGGGGAGGGCAGTTAGGGGCAAGGAGGCTGGCAGGGAAGCAGTTGGGCATCAATCAGGCTGGCAGGGGAGTGGTTAGGGGGTGATCAGGCTGGCAGGCAGAAGTGATTAGGGGCAATCAGGAAGGCAGGCAAGTGAGCAGTTGGGAGCCAGCAGTGGTGGGATCGGGCCTAAACGGGCAGTCAGACATCCCTCATGGGGCCCCAGTTTGGAGAGGGTGCAGGCTGGGCTGAGGGACACCCTCCCCCCTGCTCCGTGCACAAATTTTGTGCATTGGGCCTCTAGTACTATAAAATAGCAAATAATTTGAAGTTCAAGAACTGCCAGGATGGTTCTTACCATACTGGTACCAGGCAGGAATCTTGGGTTTCACATCTGTAAAGTGAAAGCAAACCACCCTAAGTAATCACTCTTCACAGATGTGCTACCTCTGACTTATTTTAGCTCTAAACACAATATTTTGTACTTTGTCTTTTAAAAGACCATTTAAAAACCAAGTACATTGTACTATTTGAAATATGGTTAGTTCTCATACTTGAGGAGGAGGCTCTGCTTATAGATGGAAGGATGTGAACACTTGCTGAGGGACTACTGTATGTCACACACTATTCTAGGTGCTTTCACTCACTCATTTGACAAGTAATTTTGTTTGATTGTAATGTTACCATGACATTCCTCCAGATTGTACTCACAAAACACAATACGATATAGTCAGTTATCCTCACTTCCTATTCACTAACTTAGCATACTGCACTAGTGTCATTTAAAAAAAAATTCCCCTATGATTCGTTCTTTGCTAAAATAGTGCAGTTTGGTCCATCATGAAGGCTACTGGTTGTAATCCAAGATACTTGCATTTAAGATCCCTATAACTTTTCACTTGGGAAAATGCTATAGATTTTTAAAAAGCAAACATATAGTAAAGATCTTGTTAATATTTTTACCTCTTGGAATTTTGCATATCCATTCACGCTTGGAACCACAGTGCGAGGGCAGCAATGTTTTATTTGCTTTATAGACAGCACAATTCCTTGTATTATCTCCAAAATAAGTATTGTCTAAAAATGAAGAGACAACCTGCAGCAGATGAAGTTCATTATTCCTTAATGACGATTCCCCACAAAAAAAGTTTCAAAAGATCATAAAAGGCACCCTTGTAAAGAAACCGCAATAGACTTCTGGGAGACGCTCTAACAAGGTCTGGATATGATTCCAGTTAAAGGTTGTCCTCCATTTGTGAAGAACCAGTGAATCAAATAAAAATTTTTCCTAAGGATGATCTTTTCTTAAAAAGAGGCATGCTACTCTTTTCTCCAGATGAGCAAAGCAGATGCATGCTTCTTTCCAAACTTGCACTATTTCCTCCCTAGCAGGATTAGGCTAGCTACCGTGGGATCCTGAGTAAACTTCTTAGAGGCTCAGGGACTTGTCGGATTTGGGTCTCACCTTTGGTGTCGATTGTTTTGTTCAGACACTAAGCTTTTAGTTTCTAATCACTACATTCTAAGTCACCACTAGCTTCAATCAGGAAACTATCCAACACTTTCCATGAATTTTCACACAACAGGGGTATTCAATAAAGACTCAACACTCCCAATGATTTAATGACTGTCTGGTAGAAGAGTGGATGGAGCACAAGTAATATTAAGGTGAAATTTTGGGGAAAAAGAGGATGCTTTGAAATCATTTGTGCTCCTCTTCAAACATGTACACAGTCATGGAATTTAACTTCAATATATGTGAGCTCCGACTCAGAGAACAGCATGAGGTTGAATATTCGTTTTATCTAGTGGGGAGTGAGGAGGAAGTCAGTGCCCTGCTTCATGGCTTTGTCTCCTTTGTTCTGAACCAAATTGTCTATTCCTCTCCTATTACTAATAAGTTTGTTTTAGTAAAATGAAATGGAGTGTTCTCAACCTCTATGGAGCACACATCATTTAAATTTTTAAAAAAATTGTTGACAGTATAACAGATGTCTCTTATTTTCTCCCTTTTTGCCCCCTTCCACACAATCCCCACCCCACCCCAGGCCTTCCCCATACTACTGTCTGAGTTCATGGGTTATGCATATATGTTCTTTTTACATCTCTTCCTGTTCCCCAACACCCCTGCCCCTACCCACAGAGATCTGCTGTTCTGTTTTTAAATGCTTTAATGACATTTATCACCCAACATCAGGTTGGGGTCAGATCAATCCTGTAATGCCCCTTCTGCTTTCTGGGCCTCTGTTTCTTCATCAGCATAACAGATAGGTGGGGCTGGGTGATCTTTAAGATCTCTTCCCACGCTGGTCCTGATGCCCTTTTTAAAGAAGCAGTACATGGGTGGAAACTTTACTTTTTTAACTAGCATGCCCTATTATTTTCTTCTCACTGTAAGCATATAACTTTTCCACAGATCTCTTCCTTGACACAAATTTGAACACTGTCTCTGTTGCGGGTGTAGAGTTCCTATTTCTCTATCGATCTTTACTATTTCAAAGTTTAGCTACTGATATTTTGCCAACTAGGAAACATACTAGTAATATTGTGGCTTTGGAGGCAGGCAAACCATGTACCAGTCCTGGTTCTCCTATGTATTATTTTAGGCAAACTATTTAATCATTTCAGTACTCACTGCGTTGAATTGTTGTAAGGATGGAATGAGACCATGCAGGCAGGACTGACTGCCTTCAGCTCAGAACTTAGAAGGGAGTTAGAGCTCAATAAAAGGGAGCCGCAGCAAATGCTCGCTGCAGGCTATCGCTAGCCTCCCCATTTCACAGGTGTAGCGAACAACTTGATTCTGCCTGTGCCCTCGGACGGACTCCGTTTCAATCTGGGGTACTGCTTCTGTTTTTTTCCCTATCCTCTTGAGAAAAATGTAAGCATTCCTCATTGAACCCGAAAAACACACAGTGCTATGTTCCTCCTTTCCTTTACACAGGTGTTTACAAGTCTGAGGCTAACGAAAAGCAAATCTTTCTTTCTCTTTCCTAATGACTCGCTCTGGCTGGGAAGGAGGTGATAGTTTTAAGACTGGCATTTCCATCCTTTTAGAGGGAGATAAAATGAAACTGGTTCTTTTCCTTGTGGCATGGATGAGGGTCCCACGTTCACATACTAAGGAGCTGGGCAGGAGAGGGAGGGAGGGGTAAAGGAAGCCTGGTATTATTTTAAAGAACAGTGGCTTCTTTGCTGGAGACTCTTCTTCACACGGTAGATGGTGTGAGGACCTTTCTGGAGATTTTGATCCTTTTCAGGATAAGCTCCTACAAAACTATCTGGCCTCAGAACTAGCTGGCTGGCCAAGGTTTCCCAGGCATTCCTGAAATAACTCTTCTGGCACGAAGGTCTGGTGTAGTTTCTGGATTGGGTCTGAGTCATGGGAAATAGGGTCATTATTTCCAGGTTCATTTGCTTGATCTATCAAGTGGTTCCAGGGCCAGCTGTTTTGAATTCATTTCCTTTTCTCTGGGTCGGAAAGACTTACAGGGGTTCCATCGGACCATTCCCAAGAGCCAGCGTTCAGGGGATTTCTTTTATTGAATCCGATCCAGAACTGCCTTTCCTCTGTCCTGTGAAGAGAAGAAACAGAAACTTGGCCTTCCTTTTGAATTCACCACAGTATGAAAAAGGCTCAAGTCAGTATTGATGCGGGCAGGAAGCAGCTGAGCCGTGGGCAGGGTTGATCAAGTCAAATAAACATGTACAGAAAGAACATCTCCCATGTGCAAAACCTGAGGTCTGATATGAACTGAGAGAAGATTTAGCCTCTGCTTCCCGTTTCTCTTGGTTTGTGCTGTGCTCATCGGTGATGTGCAGTTGGGGGAGAAGCCAGCCCCTGTTGCGAACACGGCTTTCTCATGTTTGTTAGGAAGGGCAACACCCTTCAGTCAGGCCCAGAACACATGAAGGCCAAGTTGGTAAGAGATTTTGGACTTCACGATACTGTACTATTTATACTACTTTGAGATGCTTTGATTTGTGGCTCTGTTGTCACATGCTCATGTATTCTCTGAAGGTTCATCGCCAACATTGCTTTTTAATAAAAGGCACACGGCATGTTTGGGGTTTTTGTTCAGATCCCAACAGAAATGTTTTCACAGCGAATCAGCCTGAGGCACGGTGGTTTAGCTTCAGCAGTCACCACCGGGTTAGACGTGGCGAGAAGCCCCACAGAGAACCATCTTCCTCCCTCTAAGGCGGAGGACAAACATGTCATGCCCCAGAGGACTCAAGCAAGCAAGCAAGTGGCTCCCTCCTCTGCTGACTTCCACATATAAGACGCCCCTCGATTTTCAGACTAACAATTTTAGAAAAAAAAGTAGAGTCTTACACATGAAAAAATATGATAATCTCCATGTCCTAGGCTGGAAGTCCACACTACCCTCCCTGTATGGAGAAATTTTTATTCCTTTCCTCACTGAACTCAGCATTCTAAAATTTTTCTGCTATATACTGGCTCCTAGAACTGGTATTTATTTTCTCTCCATCAATTTCTAAACTGGTATAATTTCTAATAATGTCATATAATAATATAAAAATAAAATAGTAACAGAAAAGCAGTGCCCCGGGAAGGGGAAGTATACTAGTATATGCTAACTATGAGAACTGGTTTATTTGCTGTAATTTGGCATCAGACTTGGCTGAACTCCCTGGAAGTCAGGGCAAAAGTAAAACATATATTACATAGCTTTTGTGATTAGATGCTAAAAATCAATAACTTGATAGATGCTTGGCACTAAATTTATCTAGAAATTCCAAGTGTGAGAACTTATGTAAATAGAAATGATATTTGATCTTACAGCAAACGTGGAAGCAGTTAGCATGCGGTTGTTTCATACAGCAAAGCTCACTGTGTTTAAGTATGCACATGTATTTTGCAATTGGCTAAAGTCATGAAGCAAAGTTGCAACTTAGAACAACAGAGACTATCACAAATCCTTTGGATCTGTGGCCCCCGCCCGTGGCTAACAATTCAGTTCACTAGGCAGTTTCTTGAACTTTTCTTCAACCTGAGAGAATCTGATTCAGCAGCTCTGGTGTGAGACCAGAGGGCTCTGTGTTAAAAGGTGTCCCAGAGAGTGTGATAATCAGCAGGTTTTGGAATCCTGGTCTCAGGTCAGTGTTTCCTGCAGAGACTAGGAATTCTATGGGATGTTGATAAGTGTTTTAAAAAACACACACAACAGTTTTGTGGTCAGAGGAAGTGCTTCCGTCTAGAACAGTGGTCAGCAAACTGCGGCTCGCGAGCCACATGCGGCTCTTTGGCCCCTTGAGTGTGACTCTTCCACAAAATACCACGGCCTGGGCGAGTCTGTTTTGAAGAAGTGGCATTAGAAGAAGTTTAAGTTTAAAAAATTTGGTTCTCAAAAGAAATTTCAATCATTGTACTGTTGATATTTGGCTCAGACTAATGAGTTTGCTGACCACTGGTCTAGAAGCTTTTACAATATTAATGTATGTGGCAAATTTCCAAGATTGTACTTTGCTTTACAAACATATTTAACCACAAGATCTGCCTCCTCCCCTCCCCATAGTACTCTATAACACACACATGGAGGAGAGTGTCAGACTCCTAGTTTTAAGGCCATTTTTAGATTTTGGAGATGAATAATTCGTTAGATATTACATATTAACCTTCCCATGGCAGTGATTTTCAATACTTTTCATCTCCTGGCACACATAAACTAATTACTAAAATTCTGTGGCATACCAAAAAAAATACATATTTTTGCCAATTGAACAAAAACTAAGTACAATTTTTGCTCATTCACACCAGATGGCTATTGTTGTGTTGGCTGTTGTCATTTTTAAATTTGACAATCTAAGGGAAAAGAGGTCAGTGGCCCTGACTAGTCGGGTATTGCATATTTTAAAAATTCTTGTGGCACACCAGTGTGCTGTGGCTGAAAATCACTGTCTTATGGGATTGCCCCAAAAGAAACTTATGGGGAAGGCTAGGGTGTTCCTCTACAAACAGTTCTGGATTTTCTCTGCGATGCAGGCAAGTGTTTCATAGACATTCCAGATTTCCAGAGCTTGGAGCACAGTAGCTGGTGTTAACTTGTTCTCATTAAATAAATGTATGGAGCCATGGAGGCCTGACCCCTGCTTAGTCCACAACATCCTTGGGGCCAGATTTTTGTCTGTCATGCCTATTAGATTCTCAAGTCTGCTGTGCATAGAAGAGTGCCCTTTTTATAGAAGATATGCCCCAAATGTGTACTGAACTGACAAGAACATTCTAGATAAAGAGGCCAAGAGCTGGGAAGGCTCACTAAAAGAGGACATGGAGGCTGCCTTTAAATATTTGAAAGTAGGTTACACTTGATCTGTGTTGCTCTGGCTTACTAGAAGGTTGATCTTTGAAACCAGCCTTTTAGAGGGGGATAAATGGTGATGGAAGGAGACTCGGCTTGGGGTGGTGAAGGCACAGTACAATACTAGTATACAGATGATGTATTGTAGATTGTATACCTGAAATCTGTATAATTTTATTAACCATGTCACCCCAATAAATTCAATTTAAAAAAAGAAAAGAAAGAAACCAGCCTTTAACAATGGAATGGGCTTTCTTTCTCCCACGTAGGGAGCACTCTGAAACTGAAAGGCATCATGCAGACAGGGATGGAGTAGAAGGAATTCCCGCCTGTGGGTGGAAGGCAGCTCAAGATCACTTATGCTTTCTTCCCATTTAAAAGTAATTAACTTTCTAACTCTATGGAATTGAAAGATTCTATAAATTTGCAAGATGGACGCAGCTAAGTGAACATGTAAAATAAGGGTTGGATTGGAATTTTTTTTTTTAATCAGCGGGACTTCGATTTTTTCAAACAAAATCTTACATGGACTTTGATTATATACAAAATAACTAGAAGTGGAGCTGGTTGGAGCTGCTCTGGTGAGTCAGTGAACAAGGAGCCAGGAGCTCTGCCTACTAGGCCCCTTCCTGCTCCTCAGTCAGCACTTTGAAAATCACGAGTTTGGCAGAAAAGCTCCAAAATGCTGATTTCAGGCACAGAAAAGATTTCAAATATCAAAACAATGTCACTTTGTTCTTTGTTTTATGGAGTGAGAACTTGGTACAATATACATATAAAATTTATGTATATATTTTCTCTCATATCCAGAAGCTAATGGGTTTTAGGTTTAAAACAAATATTTGAGATTTTAAACAAATATTAGGGATACTCATTCCTAAGTAGCCATTATTGGGAGACAGAACATTTGACTGTAATTTTAGAAAATTAACAAGTATTTACCGATTAAATTTTGAATGTAAAAGCTCATTCACAAAATTCTCTTCCTCGATATGGGCAAAGCTTGCAAGATGAGCTCCAAATTCTTCACAAAATGCTTCAGCTTCTCTCCATGTTCTTTTCATCAATACTTTTTCACTATGAAATACCTGTATAGTAAAAGAAAATAGAGTTGACACTGTCACAGAAAAGGTAAGGCTATTTGATTCTGGACATGAAAATAATAGTAATTTAATTGTTGTCAGTATTCTTTAGTAAAACTTGAGCCAATAGGAAGAAATAGCATTTATTGAATTAGAACATGTCTATTGTAAAACTATTATCTCATTTTATTCTCACAACAACTTTATGAGTGTATAATAAGCTGTTTTTATCAATGAGCTGCTTGAGGATTCTTTTTTTTCTCCTAAATTTCCCATGACTTGTCCCTTAATAAATGTTTGTCAAGAGATGAGGAGAGTCAGACTTAAGACAGATTACAAATTTCAGGTCACACAGCTACAGACAGGCAGAGCGAGGATTAGACCCAATACTTCCTGCTCCCAGAGCCCATGGATTTCTGTCCCTCCAGATTGCCTTCTGACAAATTAGAATTGGCTGAATGATCATGCATCTGGCTGACCCATGGCAAGAAATGAATAATGAGACCTGGGACCTAGGGCAGGTCTAATTCTAGGGTCTTTGGGTCTGAGTTGTACCTAAATTCTCTGCTGTTTCTCAACTGTCCTATTTTTTTCAGCCGTCCTCACAGTAACAGGAAGAAGTCAGTCAAATGGAGGGTCTGCTTTTGATTTTATTTAAGATCAACGATGAGGGACCTAAAACCCAGAGCTCTGGAGCCAGTGCCTCTGCAACCTCCTCATTTTCAACTGCCCAACACTAAGCCTGAGCCTCTGGTGCCAGCCTTCACGAGGCTCTGATCTGCTGAGACCAGAAGGAATAGGTTTCCCAGTCCGGTGGACCATAGCACAGCCTTTCCATCTTTTAAATTATATGTCAAAACTCACCTTCTTTGGGAACCTTTTCTCAAATCACTTTAAATTAATAAATCCTACCATCATACCCATCAAACACACCAGACATTTGCTGACGTGTTAGGGTAATATAGAGTAGAAAAAGGAGTTCCAAGATCAGGAATTTATTCCAACTCTGTCAATAAATAGTTGTGATCTTGGGTAAATCACTTCATCTCACTGGCGTCAGCTTACTCCTTTCTAAGGTTCAACTTATTGCTCTGTGAGGTCACTTCTAGGCCTATTATTGCATGAAATGAATGTAGGATTATACACATGGATATTTAAATTGAGTGCATTCACAGGTATTTCATGCCATCTATAGATATGCAATATCTCTAGAGAGAGAGGCCATCTTCATTCTGCTTTGCATATGCCCACATACCGGAAAAGAAATTTCTCCCATGATTTTGGAAATCTCTATTTATAAAATGAACCAAAGACAAAACCATCAAACAAAAACATTTCAAAAATACATATTTCTGACAAGAAGATTGTAGGTGCTGATTTAAATCTAAGATCTAAACCTGCTTTGCAAAAAGATATTTCTTCAACATTTATTATACATACACACATATACATATCAACTGTGTGTATTAATGTGTTTTATCTTTAGGTAAAGCTGCAAAAGCTATCCTTAGCAGAATTGTAGTATAGTATTCTGTAATATGGACTTTATTCATTTGTTTACACATGATATGGAATTACATCATTTTCATACCCAGAACAATAGTGACTGGGAACCCGATATCAATCCTTAGGAGGAGGACTTCAGTGTCACTAGGGATATGTCATTATTTTGTCTTAAAAATTATTTTGGACTACAACTGAAATGCTAGAGACAGTTGACAAATATTAATCAAGCACCTCTGTGTGCCAGACACTGTTCTGGAATAAAGAATTTGGGATACATGGACAAAATTGAAATAATGTTGGTCCAATTGAGAATTCCCATGTAACCTTGACCTCACCTTGAAGCAGCTGGCCAGGCCTGGCTCTGACTCCCAGCTTAAATAGCAGGGGTGAAAGGGCCATCTCTCCTCATGCTCAGTTTTCTCCCGGCTCTCCACTGGCTGCTTGCACAGGGACATTGCTTTAAAGTGCGTACAGTCCTTCACTTCCCAGCGGCCAGGTGGGCTCCTTCCTCGCATGACAACACAGCCACCACTGTAGCCTAAAAGCAGAAAACAACACTTTTAACACCTGTCAACTAGAACACGTTGTGCTCAGAAGACCTCTTTAGAGTGTTGAATAATTGACATCTCAAAATGAAGTACCCAGACAAGAACAGTAAAGGTGAGAAAGAATGCTTTATTGGCATAATTATCTCACTTCTTATCCTCCCTGGAGAAAAGAATAGAAGATGGAAAAGTGAGAGAAGAGACTATGAAGCTTGAAATTTGGACATTTTGAGCTCAGATGGCAAATGATGGAAAACGAGGAGCTGTTACAACTTGAAACTGAAATGTCTCCCGTCTCATCAAACACCAACATCCTTCTACATTGAATTATTGAATTTTTAACTGTGTAGAAAACAAGTTTAACTCACCATTTCTTGAGTATGTGTGCATGTTGTGCTTTGAGATGCCAATGTGACACAACAATGAAAAAATGCATAGTGTGTATCCTCTGAGAAGTAGGCTGAGCAGGAAATAATATGCGAGTGATGGATTCAAGGTATTTGCAAGGGACACAACAGAAAACCAAACTGTAAACCATGGTAGAGTGGAGAGAATGAGATAAATTCTAAAGCGGGCTGAAATTCTGGGGGCAGGAGTAAGGGCAGACTTCGGGAAAAGGAAAAGACCTTCTAGTTATGGACAAAACTGCACTTTATTCTTTTCTGTATGTTTGAACATATTGACAGATAAAACATTTTCCCCATAGAAATAACTTCTAGGTTAAGATCCTCAAATTTGTCATCAAATCCATACAACTCATAAGACAGCCAAAAAGTACACTTCAAATTTCAGTTCATCGTAGAAGATAATCCCATTCCAAAAATAAAATAAAAACGGAGAGTGAGCTTTTTTTTCTTGAATCCAGAGTGATCATCTAATTAATTAAATCAACATTCAACAACAAGAAAATGGTTCATCTACATTTATATACCAGGCTAGGCTGTATATGAGCTGTGAGCAACAGAAGGCTAACACAACACAAAACAAACAAAACCCAACTCTTAATTTAGTGTGAGGCACAGACTCATAAACGCTTAATTGCAGGCAACATAGTGTGGGAAGTGCTATAGGAACTGGGTGTCCAGATTTCTGTGGGAGAACTCAGAAGGATGATGGAATCTGTCTCAGAGTATCAGTAAAGGATTTGCAGAAAGTAATGTCTGAGCTGAGCTTTGAAGGATGAGAAAGTGAAAATAATTTTCAAGCAGTGCTTATAAAAAAAAAGGCAACTGATTATAGATGAAGCATCTGAAGAGTTGTGATGATTCTGGACCTAAAGGGGCTTTTAAAAATGTAGTCACTCAGTACCAGGTATTTGTCTTGCTTAATTTCCCTTCAGAAGGAGTGGTTTCATTTTTTTAGATACAGGGCAATTATCTTTGGTTGTTTTATGCTGATAGAAAGACTAAAGAGAGGGGAAAATGAAGAGTGAGAGAAGAAAAAAGAGAAGATGTACAAAGAACTTCTCCTAAAGGAACAGGGGAGTGTAAAATAGAGAAAGAATAAGGGAGCTAAAGAACAACTGCTTGTGTCTTCAACAATCCTGGGTGCATGCTGGGTAGAACAGTAACAAGACAGCACCCATCTGCAAAAAGCTCACAATCCTGTGTGTGCCCACACTGCCATATCAAACAGACCTGCAAAGGTGAAAATGACTCTTCTTACACAAAGAAACATAATTAGTATGACTCACATAGAATAAAAGCGAGTCAAGAGAAAGTTGGTCCGCAGAAAGGCCATTAGTGGGTTCCATTGACTAGAACAACTAGTTAGTGTTAAAGATGAAATGTTGGGGGCCAGACAAGGAGGAGAGATTATAGCATGTAACCACAACCTCCCATGTATGCAGCCTTGCAGTACTGCTGAACGCAGTTTCAAAATGCAGCTCACAATCTAGCAGGTCATCCTATATAATAAAAAGGTAACATGCAAATTAACCCTCACACCCTCACAAGATGGTTGCCTATGACCAGGCCGGCAGGGGGGTTAGTGAGGGACGACCAAACAATTGAATAGCAGGCTGTGTGGGAAGACCAAGCCGGCAGAGGGGGGCAGTTGGGGGCAACCAGGCTGGCAGGGGGGGCAGTAAGAGGTGACCAGGCGAGCAGGGGATGCAGTTGGGGGTGATTAGGCTGGCAGGGGGGGCAGTGAGGGGTGACTAGGCCGGTGGGGGGGGGCAGTTAGGGGCAACCAGGCTGACAGGGAGGGGCAGTTAGGGGTGACCGGGACAGCAGGGGGGGGCAGTTAGGGGTGATCAGGCTGATGGGGGGGGGCAGTTAGGAGCAACCAGGCTGGCAAGGGGGCCAATTGGGGACAACCTGGCCGGTAGGAGGGGCAGTTGGGGGCAATCAGACTGGCGGGGGCGGGGGGAGAGCAGATAGGGGCTATCAGGTTGGCATGCAGAGACAGTGAGGGGCAGCAATCAGGCTGGTGGGAGGGGGGGAGCAGTTAGGGGCAACCAGGCAGGCAGGCAGGCAGGTGAGCGATTAGGAGCTAGCGGTCCAGGATTGTGAGAGGGATGTCTGAATGCCAGTTTAGGCCTGGGATCGGACATCCTCTGAGGGGCCGGATTGGAGAAGGCGCAGTCTGGGCTGAGGGGACACCCCCTCCCCCCCCCCGCCCCCCCCCCGCCCTGCACAACTTTTATGCTCCAGGCCTCTAGTGAACAATGAAGGAGATGCTGCATACTCTGTATGATGAAATTCTAATGAAACTGAACTGTGGAAATCCATATGGAAGCTCAAAGTCTTATATTAATAGGCAGCTCTAGTGAAAAAGGAAGGGACCCATGCACTCCCACCTGTTTCTTCCATCCTTCCTTTCCCAGCAGCCTTTGACTTGGAGCCGGAGGTCTAGGGGTCTAGTCCCAGCACAAACATTTAGTAATTCGAAACTTAAACAGATTATATTCATCACACACACAAACGCTTATCTAGAATATGGGGATAATAATCTCTTTTCTTCTCATGGGTTTGAATGAAAAGCAAACGAAATGATGTATTAAAAGGCACCCCAAAAATATCAAGGGCTACACCCACCCCTAAAATGTTGCTTAGAGATTCTTATTTTGGCTGTTTTCCTTAAAAAGCTGGAATTTTGTGGCATGAGTTCTGCCTGCAGGTTCAAAGAATTTTTATAAAGCTTGAATCAGCAAGTTTAAAATGTAATGTACTTTTTTGTTGGCCTTGCATTTTGCCTCACTTTCCCCCCTCAGACAATGATTAAATAGCTTTGGTTTTGGATACTATGGATACTCAACTCATCTTCATTAGTGGAGAAGAGATGTCTGTGAACAGCTATGAAGATGCAAAGTGCTGCAGGAGTGTTACTGCTGTTCTGAAGTGGTTAACTTAATGGAACATTTGACCCAAATTTTAGAATCTCAGCCCCAAAGAAGCAGTAAAGTGGTGTAATAAAGGGAGACTGGGCTAAGGGAGGTATAAACTGAATTTATAATTACATATTGTGGGGCTGCTTGCAAAGCCAAATAATAAGGGTAGGGTGTGGGAAAGAGCAAAGGTGGTTTTTCTCCTAGAGAAATTGTTCGCAAATTCAATAACTCGTTTGCTTCTCCCTTTGGAGAAGAAAAACTATCATCCTATTCCAAAGTGGCAAAGCTCACGTTTAAACTAATTCTCCTAACCTGTCTTACCCTCCCTCAAGCCCTTCTCCCCGACTCTCTCCCTCAAACATGAATGGAAAAACTTTCAGTCTTTTAAGAAATTCCAGTTCCCCATTCCAGTCTCTTCCATTTGGCAAAGCTATCTCACCATACAAGATGAAGTGAGCTGGGAAAGCCTCCACTTTCCTCTTCTCTGGCCAAATACCTCAGGGCCAGGAGGGAACTATAGCTGGGCCTTCCCTATCTATCTATCTATCTATCTATCTATCATCTATTTATCTATATTTTTAAAAATCTTTATTGTTGAAAGTATTGCATGTCTCCTTTTGTCTCCCATTGACCCTTATAGCTTGCCCCTGCCCCCGGCCCCCACTACCCCGCCCCAGGCCTCCACCACCTTATTGTCTGTGTCCATGGGTTATGCATATATGCATGCAAGTTCTTTGGTTGATCTCTTCCCACCCACCCACCCCTGACTTTCCTCTGAGACTCAACATGGGGAAAAATGAAGCTACTGGGACAGGAAAGACGTTCTGTCTATTTGCCTGATATTGTGTCAGGCATTTTATATGGTCCATTCCCTGTTGAACTTCAAAAACTATTTGAGGCAGATATTAGTATTTGGAGGCACAGAGGCTTAGTAACTTGCCTAAGTCTACATAGTTAGTGAGGACTTGTTCTAGAATTTGAAAGCAGATTTATTTGAGTCGACTATGAGACAATGTTAAGGTACAGCATAGGTGGGCATTCAATAAATAGTTGTCGAATGAAGGACTGAATCTTCTCCTCAAATAATCTGCCTCCATTTCCATGAAGCTCCCTCTCATGCCCCTGGCCATGTTCTCTTCTTTGTGTGGTTACAGCATTTCCCTGAATATCTATGACCACATCTTTACCTTGTATGACAGTTACTCATATACTAGTAATTATATAGAGCACTAAAGGGTGCTCAGATTGAGCTTGTCATCACTTATGTGGTAGTCATTGCAGACCTCTGAGGAACCTTAGAGTGGATCGGCCTATCTATCACTGGCTGGGCAGGCTTTTTACTACTCCTTGCTTTGAGCAGGGCACTTCCAAGAAAACAGATCAGCCTTACTTTACTGGGACCCATTTTCCTGGCAAATTTCCCCTGACTTGGCACAGTTGGGGTAAATGTGCCCTGGCGTTATCCCATGTGTGAAATATGCCTGTTCTGCAGGGGCATCTAGATCTAGAAACAAAAACGCTGTCACAGAGCCTGGGTTTGGGATGGATGCAAAATTGTGATTTTAAAGGGTTACATAGATGTACAGACATCTATGAAACTCTAATGTAACTTGGGAAAGCATTTTTTAATGTCCTAGCTAGTATGGACTCATTTGTTTTCTTTCACTATTGAGCAGCCTCCATTTACATTGACTCTTTAATCAAAGTACAAAGTCCATTTTAGTTTCAATACATTAGCATCCCCCTAAATGAGAAAGGCCCTATTTGTCATTTTCCCTTTAATTAATGGCACTAGTTGATAAGGATCAAAATTGTTTTTTTCTGAATAGTTACTTCTCTCAAAATACCAAGTACCATAGAGTCTTTTTGTTGCTGTTGTTTTAATAAAAACCTCAGAATTTCCTAGTGCTTTGAGAACAGGGAATTTTGGCATGAAAGAAAAGAAATGCATCCAGAGACAAATGGCATGGGAGGGAGGGGGTTAGAGAGCAACCAAAAGACTTGTGTGCATGCATATTAGCATAACCAATGGACACAGACACGGGGGCGGTGGGGGCTTCCCCGAGGTGGGAATGGCTGGGGAGGGGGGTCAGTTGGGGAAAAAGGAGACATATGTAAAACTTTAGACAATAAATTAAAAAAAGAAAGAAAAGAAATGCATACAGAGAATCCAAGATGGTGGCGTAGGTAAACACCTAAACTGCTGCCTCGCACAACAATTTCAAAACTGCAACTAAAAGACAAAACGTCTATCACCCAGAACCACGGGAAAGCTGGCTGAGTGGAAGTTCTACAACTAGAAGGAAAGAGAAAAGATCACTGAGACGTGCACAAGCGCTGAAAAGCTGAGGTACGGAGATGCGGGATCTGGGCTGGCGGCAGGCGTTGCTTTTTCAACCCAAAGGGAGACAAGCCCCCGATTACTCTGAAATACAGTTTCTGGGGAGACGTGGGGGACCCAAACTCCTACGGGGAGAAGCTGGATTGTCTGCCACCGGGTCGGAAAATGAGGGGGGCCTGCTTGCAGAGCTGCGCGCAAGAATAATTGTTTACTGCGCTGGGGCACGGGACCCAGTCTAAGACACAGAGCCGGCTAACTAGCAGCCATCACTGTTTGCCACGCCCTAGCCTAGTGACGCCCTGAGACCCTGCCCCATACAACCTACAAACCCACCCAAGCTCCAAGCAGCAGCGTTAGCATAAGAAAGGCCTGCCCTATCACAGCTTAACCTAGCAAACTTGCAGCCTGGGTCAGACAGCTCCAAAACCTCCAAACCCCAAGCAAAGAGGAGAAAACTGTAGCTCTCGCTGTAGCTCCTGCTGGGTAGACTCAGACAATAGCTGACCTGCACCCCATTGGAGATCCAGAAGCCAGTGTACCTAGTGGTCAGTGTGAGAAACCAGATTTCAACTCCTCACATCCATAAGTGACACATTCAAGAGGCAGACTCAGCGAGCACCAAAGCCCCACTGAAACAAGTCCTGCCCCATAAGCGTGTCTCCAGCACAGCAGTTCTTATAGACACAGTGAGTGCTCACAGCCGATTGGCCTGGAGGTCAATTCCTCCCAGCGTACCAACAGCAATTAAGGCTTAACTACACCAAGACTTTGCACTCAGCCCACAAAGGGGTGTACCAAGAGCGTCCACATCAGGTGATTGGGGAGGCTGAGCTACTGCCCCCTATAGGTCACCTACCACACAAAGCCACTCCATCAACACAGGGAAGCAGCCAAAATGCAGAAACAAAGAAACATGTCACGAATGAAAGAAACGGAGGAAAGCAAACTACTGGACGACATAGAGTTCAGAACCACATTTATAAAGTTACTCAAGAATCTTCTAAAAACCGCTGAGAAACTTGATGACACTTCTGAGGAGCTTAGTGAGACCTTCAAGGACCTTAATGAGAATGCCAAAAAAAATGGAAAAGGATCAGTCAGAAATGAAGCATACACTGTCTGAAATAAAGAATATACAGAAACTCAACTGTAGATCAACATACCCCAAGAATCAAACCAAAGATCTGAAATATGTGGAAACAAAAAACATCCAACCAGAAAAACAAAAAGAAAAAAGAATCCAAAAATATGAAGATAGTGTAAGGAACCTCTGGGACAACTTCAAGCCTACCAACATCCGAATTTTTGGGGTGCCAGAAGAAGAGAGAGAGCAAAATACTGAAAACCTATTAGAAGAAATAATGACAGAAAACTTTCCCTACCTGGTGAAAGAAATAGACTTACAAGTCCAGGAAGCGCACAGAACCCCAAACAAAAGGAATCCAAAGAGGACCACACCAAGACACATCATAATTAAAATGCCAAGGGCAAAAGACAAAGAGAGAATCTTGAAAGCAGCAAGAGAAAAACGGTTAGTTACCTACAAGGGAGTACCCATACGACTGTCAGCTGATTTCTCAGCAGAAACTATGCAGGCCAGAAGGGAGTGGCAAGAAATTTTCAAAGTGATGAACAGCAAGAACCTACAACCAAGATTACTCTACCCAGCAAAGCTATCATTCAGAGTTGAAGGTCAGATAAAGAGCTTCATAGACAAGAAAAAGCTAAAGGAGTTCATCGCCACCAAACCAGGATTACATGAAATGCTGAAGGGTATTCTTTTTTTTACCATTTTTTTATTGTTTTTATTAGAAATAGTAGTACATATGTCTCCTTTTTTTCCCCCATTGATCTCCCCCCGACCACCCCTATCCCCCAGTACATGCCTTCACCTGCCCGCCCTACCCCCCGCCCCAGTGTCTTATATCCATTGGTTGTGCTTATATGCATGCGTACAAGTCCTGAAGGGTATTCTTTAAGAAGAGGAAGAAGAAGAAAAAGGTAAAGATAAAAATTGTGAACTACAAAATGACATCAAATACATACCTACCAACAAGTGAATCTAAAAATCAAGTAAATAAAAAATCTGAAGAACAGAATGGACTGGTGAATATAATAGAATCAGGGACATAGAAAGGGAGTGGACTGACAATTCTCAGGGGGAAGCGGGTGTGAATGGTGCGGGAAGAGATTGGACAAAAATCTTACTCCTATGGATGAAGACAGTGGCAGGGGGTAAGGGCATGGGGTAGGGTGGGGTGGGGAATCAGGTGGAGGGGAGCTATAGGGGGAAAACAAAAAGAGGAACACCTGTAATCTGAACAATAAAGATTTATTTAAAAAAAAATAAAAGGGAAAAAAAAGAAATGCATACTTAAAACAGGTTAAGCAAAACCCTTGTAGTCCTGAATTCAAATTGAAAATATCAGTTTGAACTTGAGATTTCATCACACACACACACACACACACACACACACACACACACACACACACACACACACACTTTCTAGCTGTGTTAACTGAAATAGCCTGGGAAGAATACAAACCAACAAGCAGTGAGCACTCCTATGTGTGGATTGTGATACTGAAATAATACCATTTCCCATGAAGATGAACCAGGGTTCCTTGATGAAATGGGTGTTTCTAGATCCAGATCAGAAACTTACATCTTGTCAGACCAGATAGCAAGAAAACTATGAAGACTAGCAGTGTTATTAAGAGGACTCAGGAGGTCAAGCTTGAGATTTTCATTTTCATTAAAAAAAGAGAACAACTGCAATGGATTAAAATATATCAAACATATTTAAAACCCTTACTTCATAGTAATGCTAAAAAAACTGGTCACTGCTCTAGCTTGTTTGGCTCAATGGATAGAATGTCGGCCTGTGGACTGAAAGGTCCTGGGTTCAATACCGGTCAAGGGCACATGCCTGGGTTGCAGGCTTGAAACCCAGTGTGGGGCATGCAGGAGGCAGCTGTTCTATGATTCTCGCTCATCATTGATGTTTCTATCTCTCTCCCTCTCCTTTCCTCTCAGAAATCAATGAAAAAAACAAAAAAAAAACAAAACTAGTCACTGTTGCAGGATGTTTATCCTATCTAATAAAGAGAGAATATGCAAATTGACCATCACACCATCACAAAGCTGGCGGCACCCAGTCCTCTGAGCCCCACCGGAGTCCCACAGTCTTTTCAGCCGAGCTGAGGAGGCGGCAGGGGCATGGTGCTACCGGACCTGCCCTCAGTCCCCCAGTATCCCAGGGCTGGCCCGAGGCACAGGCAGGCCTTGGATGGCAGCTGCCCAGCCGCCCAGGGCCACCCGTGGCTCAGGTAACCAGGGCCGGCAATGGCAGCAGCAGAGGTGTGACGGGGGCGTCACCTTCCCCTGATCACTGTGTCACCTTCCTCCCCTGAGGGCTCCTGGACTGTGAGAGTGGGCAGGACGGGCCGAGGGACCCCCCCGCCCCAGTGCATTTTCATGCACTGGGCCTCTAGTAAACAAATAATCATTTAAAAACTTAGTAAAGGGAAGGATTAAGCATTTGTTCTGTCTTTCCTGTGAAAACTGTGTCACAAAGTAACAAAAATATTGATTGAAAGAAATTGCACCTTTATAAAACTGTACTCCCTTCCCCAGCTACAAATAAAAAACCTTTCATGCATCAATGGATCTAGGCATCAACAAATAAAAAAGTAAGAGGCAGGGCCAAGAAAGAGGGAAACCTAGAGATTAAAAGAGATTTTAGGAGACTTACCAACCAATTGCAATGTGTTAAAGTCTCCAGGATCCCAATTCAAACAAATTGTAAAATACATTACATAATATTTGAGTCATTTGGAAATTTGAACACTAACTGAAGATTTGTTATGAATTGTAGTTAATTACTTTTAGGTATGATAATTATATTTTTTAAAATAAGTCTTTATCTTTTAGAGATAATACTAAAATATTTATGGATGAAACAATATAACGCCTGAGATTTGCTATGAAACAATTGGGAAGTGGGGGGAGTGGGTAGGGATACTGGTGAAACAAGATGGACCATGAGTTGATAGTTGATGACACCAGGTGATGGGTATATGGTGGTTCATTATACTATTTGGAGAAGATAATACGAAGTTGAAAAAAGTGGCACAACTATGATTCCACTGCAGATAGACTATTTTGATAATCTGATGTAGGAGAGCATCTTGGTTGAGTTTATAGAGAGGCTGCAGGCTTCCTATTCAGTAGTCATATAGTCAGTCTGGGCTGGATTAAGATTTTGACATGGGGACTAAGCTAAGGAGTGTGTGTGTGTGTGTGTGTGTAGACAGGCAGGAAAAAAATGATTTAGGATGGTGTTTCTGTGAGCTGCAATTTAAAAGAAAAAAGGAAACACAGGGGCTCTTATATTGCTATTTTCTTCCAAAAAGGATTTACATTTTTATCTTATTCAGAGACAATTTACTCAATGTCAATCAGCAGGAGCCGCCAAACTGAGCATCACAGTATTATTTTTGCTTCAGGGAAAAGAGAAAAAGAGTAGTGCCACTCAAATTATAGCAGAAACTCATGAATGACAAGGACCTCTGCTTCAATTCCAGCTTTTAGACAGCCAAATATGCCCTAAGGAAGGTAACATTAAAAACCAAGAATTTTGTCTACTCAAAATGCATTAATTTATTTTGACAGGCATAGACATTCTTAAATTCCAAAATATATTAGAAATGGTACCCAAGCTTTTTTTTTTTTTCTTCAGTAAAAGTATGACATGGAACTTTATTAATCTCTGCATTTTAATACTATTCATAGGTCTGTAGAATGAGAAGGTTGTTTACTAAATGAACTGGACTGTTTCTTGTTTAGAGCTATGCAAAGTCACCAGTTACTATATAAATTTTCGAAACTGATGCTTATACACTCAAAAGCATCTTGTCTTAACTTCATCTGGCATACATCTTTAAAAAGTACTGTTTTAAAAATTAAGAATAAGCTATATATTTGAGTGTATTTTAAGTTCACAGGAAAACAGTGGAAAGTAAAACTTTATTTATGTCCCCTGCCCCCACATATACAAACCACCCCTTATTAACATCCCATACCACAATGGTATATCTGTTAAAATCCATAAACCTATGTTGACACACCATTATCACCCAAAGTCCACGGTTTAAATCAGGGTTCACTCTTAGTGTTGAATATTCTATAGGTCTGACAAATGTATAAAGACATATGTCCACCATCTGTCCCTTCCCACTATTCCCTGGCACCCACTCATCTTTTTATGGTCCCATAGTTTTGCCTTTTCCAGAATGTCATATGGTTGAAATCACACAGTATGTAGCCTTTTCAGATTGGCATTTTCCCTTAGCAATATGCATTTAAGTTTCCTTCATGCCTTTTCATTGCTTGATAGCTCATTTATTTTTAGCACTGAATAGCATGCCATTGTCCGGATGTACCACAGTTTAATTATTCACTCACCTACTGAAGGATCTTGCTTGCTTACTAGTTTTGGCAATCCATGTACTGTTTTTTTGTGTGAATTTGTTTCCAATTCATTTGGGTAAATACCAAGGAGTGTGATTGCTGGATTGTACAGTAAGAGTATGTTTAGTTAGGCACTGACAAACTCTTCAAAAGTGGCTGTACCATGGAACAGACTAATGACTCTCAGAGGGAAGTGGGGGTGGTGGTGGTTGGAGGGTGGGAAAGAGATTAACCAAAGAACTTATATGCATACTAGAGGCCTGGTGCATGAAATTCGTGCACTGGGGGGGGGGGAGGGTTGTCCCTCAGCCCAGCCTGCACCCTCTCCAATCTGGGACCCCTTGGGGGATGTCTGACTGCCAGTTTGGGCCCCATCTCACAGGGATCAGGCTTAAGCCAGCAGTTGGACAACCGTCTCACAATCCAGGACTGCTGTCTCCTAACCACTCTCCTGCCCACCTGCCTGATTGCCCCTAACTGCTTCTGGCTACCAGCCTGATCACCCCCTAACCGTTCCCCTGCCAGCCTGATTAACACCTAACTGCTCCCCTGCTGGCACGATCGCCCCCAACTGCCCTCCCCTGCCAACCTGATCTCACCCCCAAATTGCCCTGCCCTGCTGGCCTGCTCTTGCCCCCAGCTGCCCACCTCTGCTGGCCTGGTTGCCCCCAACTGCCCTCCCCTGCAAGCCTGCCCCCACCCCCAAATGCCCTCCCCTGCCAGCCTGATCTCACCCCCAAATGCTCTCCCCTGCTGGCCTGATTACCCCCAACTGCCCTCCCCCAATTGCCCTACCCTGCCAGCCGGATCTCATGCCCAACTGCCTTCCCCTGCTGGCCTAATGGCCCCCAATTGCCCTCCTCTAATGGCCTGATGGCCCCCAACTGCCCTCCCCTACAGGCCTGATCACCCCTAACTGCTTCTGCCTGCCTGTTCACCCCTAACTGCCCTCCGCTGCAGGCCTGATCACCCCTAACTGCTTCTGCCTGCCTATTCACCCCTAACTGCCCTCCGCTGCAGGCCTGATCACCCCTAACTGCTTCTGCCTGCCTGTTCACCCCCAACTGCCCTCCTCTGCTGGCCAACTTGGTTCTGATTGGTCGGTTTCTATGCCAGTCAGCATCAAAAGCTCCGCCTCCTAGGCAGCCATTGGCTCCTCACAGTTGACCCAGATTGGGTTCTGATTGATCAGTTTCTATGCCAGTCAGCATCTCTGGGCCTAACAATGGGGCCTGATTAGAAACACGGGGCTGATCAGCGGCCCTGGTGGAGGCCTGGAGAGAAATGGAGGCATGGCTGCTGACCAGGCTTGGAGCTAAAGAGAGAGGCAAGTGCTGATCAACAGATCAGACCCTGCTTCTCTCTTCAGGCCTCTCTCTGGGCCTGATTCACAGCCCCCTCAGCAGCCAGTGCTGGTCACTGCATCTGCAGCCATAATAGTAGGCACTGGGTTGCCATGGCAACACAGTACTAGACTGCAGGACTGAATTCTGGTTGGTCAAGCCTCCTGGTCATTGCAGACCCAGGGTTTTTATATATTAGGATATGCATAACCTACAGGCACAGACAATAGTTTGGTGAAGGCCTGGGGATGGGTGGAGGGGTGGAGGGGGTTACGGGGGAAAAAGGGGGACATCTGTAATACTCTAAACAAAAAAGATAAACTTAAAAAATAAAACATATGCAAAAAAAAAAGGAAAGTGGCTGAACCATTTTGCATTCCTGCCAGCAATGTGTGAGATAGTCCTGTTGCTCCACATCCTTATCAGCATTTTGTGTGGTCAGTGTTTTGGATTTTGGTCATTCTAATAGGTGTGCAGTGATATATCATTGTTTTAATTTGCAATTTCCTAATGACATATGATGTTAAACATTTTCATATGCTTATTTGCTATCTATATATCTTCCTTAACTTAGGCCTTTTGTCCATTTTTAAATTGGGTTCTTTATTTTCTTGTTGAGCTTTAAGAGTTCCTTCTATATTTTGGATAACAGTCTTTTATCAAATGTGGTTTCAGCAAATACTTTCTCCCAATTTGTGGCTTGTCTTCTCATTTTCTTGATATTATTTTTCTCAAGCAAATTTTTTTTAGTTTTAATGAAGTCCAGCTCTTTAATTATTTATTTCATGCATTGTGACTTTGTTGTTGTATCTAAAAAGTCCTTTCCATACCCAAGGTCATCTAGATTTTTTTTTATCTGCTTTCCTCTGGAAGTTATAGCTTTGCATGTTGTATTGAGGTTTATAATCCATTTTGAGTTAATTTTTGTAAAGGGTATAAGGTCTAAGTTGTATGCAATATTTCTTATTATCTTTTTAATGTCCATGAAATCTGTAGTCATGTCCCCTCATTTATAATACTAGAGGCCTGGTGCACGAATTCATGCACGGGGGGGGGGTGTCCCTCAGCCTGGCCTGCACCCTCTCCAACATGGGACCCCTCGAAGGATATCCTACTGCTGGTTTACAGAGATTGGGCCTAAACAGGCAGTCGGACATCCCTCTTGCAATCTGGGACTGCTGGTTCCTAACCACTCACCTGCATGCCTGCCTGCCTCCCTGATTGCCCCTAATCACTCTGCCTGCCAGCCTGCTCACCCCCAACTGCCCCCTGCTGCCAGCCTGCTTGCCCCCAAATGCCCCCTGCCAGGCCTGATCACCCCCTACTGACCCCCGTGCCAGTGGGCTCGCCCCCAACTGCCTCCCCTGCCAGTCTGCCCACCCCCAACTGTCCCCCCTGCTGGCCTTCTCGCCTCCACCTCCCCTCCCCACTGGCCTGCTCTCCCCCAACTGCCCCCTTGCTGGCCTGCTCACTCCAAACTAACCCTCCTGCTGTCCTGATCACTTCCAACTGACCCCCACTGATGGGGTGAGGGACTAAGGGCTGTTTTCAGGCTGGCCACACCCTCTACAGGGTGGGGGTCCCCACTGGGGTGCCTGGCTAGCCTGGGTGAGAGGTTGATGGCTGTTTGCAGATTGGCCAAGCCCCTCACCCATGGGAGTGTGGCCAGCCTGGGTGAGGAGCTGAGGACTGTTTTCAGGTTGGCCACGCCTCCTGGTGTTCCAGGCTCCCAGCCCCTATTTTTTTTCTTTTCTTTCTTTTTTTCAGTGCCTCCTTGAGCAGAGGCCAGGGCCGGATGGAAGCAGGTATCTGGGATTTATTTATCTTCTACAACTGAAACTTTGTAGCCTTGAGCAGAGGCCAGGGCCAGCCAGGGTGGTTGGGAAGCTTGGCTTCCTCCATTGCTGGGGGCAACCCAAGCCTCCCGCTTGCTCCAGTTCTGTGGCTGCCACTATCTTGGTTGGGCTAATTTGCATACTCGCTCCTGATTGGCTGTGAGTGTAGCAGAGTGATGGTTAATTTGCATGTTTCTCTTTTATTAGTTTAGATTTGTGTCTTCTCTCTTCTTATTTAGTGCCTGATTAGGGGCTTCTCAATTTCATTAATATTTTCAAAGGATCAGCTTTTGGTTTCACTGATTTTCTGGTTTCAATGCCATTGATTTAAGCTGTAATTCTTTTTTCCTGCTTACCTTGCATTTAATTTGCTCTTCTTTTTTCTAGTTTCCTAAAGTGAAAGTTTAGATTATTGCTTTGATCTTTCTTTTCTAATACATGCATTCAATGCTAAAACTTGCCCTCTACGCACTGTTTTCTCTGTACCTCACAAATTTTAATAAATTGTATTTTCATTTTCACTTAGTTGAAAATATTTTAAAATTTCTCTTGAAATTTGTTTTTTGACCCATGTGTTATTTAGAAGTGTACAATTTATCTCCAAGTATTTGGAGATTTTCCAGCTATCTTTCTGCTAATGATGTCTACTTTAATTTCACTGTAGTCTGAGAGCAAAAAGTGTATGATTTCTATTCTTTTAAAGTTGGAAAGGTGTGTTTTATGGCCCAAACATGGTATGTCTTGGTGAATGTTCCACGTGAGTTTGAGAAGAATGTGTAATCTGCTGTTGCTGTACGTTATAATCTATAGATGTCAATTATATCTAGTTGATTGATGGTGCTGTTGAGTTCAACTTGGTTCTTACTGATTTTCTGCCTGCTGGATCTGTCCATTTCTCGTAGAGGAGTGTTAAAATCTCTGACTATAATAATAGATTTATCTATTTTTCCTTGCAGTTCTATCCATTTTCCCTCCTGTGTTTTGTCACTCGGTTGTTAGGTGGCTACACATTAAAGATTGTTTTGTCTTAGAATACTGACTCTTATCATTATGTAATGTCTCTTTTCTCACTGAAAACTTTCCTTGTTCTGAAATCTGTTCTGTCTGAAATTAATACAGTTATTCTTGCCTTTTTTGATTAATGTTAGCGTTTCTTCACCCTTTTACTTTTAATATATGTGCCTTTATATTTAAAATGGGTTTCTTGTAGACAACATATAGTTGTCTTATTTTTTATTCATTCTGATAATCTCCATCTTTAGTATATTTAGCCATTTGACTAATATTTGATATCATAGTTATTATTATGTTATAGCAATATTTATCTTTCCTCAGGGAAGAACCTGAAGTTGCTAACCCATTTCCTCCAGATACAAATTTAGAGGTAACCTACTGCCTATTGTCTATTGGAATAGCCCTGATTCAGATCCATAAGCAAGAAAGGGGCCAAGTCACTCAAATAGGAATTCACACTAAGAGAAAGGGGTGTTGAGCCTAGGTTGGTAACTTAAGCTTAATACAACAGTTTTAGGCTTATTCCACAGGGGCTAGTTCAAGTATAGGTTGTGGCTAAAGCCATTAACTTCTCTGGAATTGGCTAACTTGGCACAGTTTCGTGCTTTGGGATCCAGAGCTGAGCACACCTGAGTGAACTGATAGAGCTGTGACTCTGAAATCCTGCTAAGATACCACAGAGTCCACAGAGGAGATGGACTAACAAGAATGTTACCTAAGTAATGGGCCAACATTCTTCAGCAAGTCACAGGGCAGTGATTGTGAACTGATGAAAGGCGCCCACATGTGGGCATTTACTGTGCCTATTCACTGTGAAGTATCAGGAACTATTCACAACTGAGTAAGCCCCTGGGATTATTGAACAGAATTTGAGAGGGAGAAATTGGACTTCTGCTAATAAAGGCACATATGGCCTTGAGCAATGAATTACACCTTGAACACATCAAATGACTCATATGGATTAGACTTTTAAAAATGACCAGCCATATGTCACCCCCTGAGGACCTGTGGTAATTGTTTTAGTTGATTTATGCATTAAGTAAACATTAAGGAAGAATCAAAGGAGGTGGATCAAAGGGTAGGAATAATTTGGAGCAAAGGAAACAGGAGGGAACGGTGATATTGCAGTCCCCTCTACTCACGAGGCTGATGGGCATTCCAGTGTGTGTACAGCACCGGCTCAGACATCTGCCCTGCTGTCTTCCAGGTATATTCTCCTGTGTCATTCTGGTCTTGGAGAGCTATCCAAAAATAACTGTCCTTTGTTTTTACCACACTACTGATCAGACTGGTAATAAAAGCCTGTTCAAACCTTAAACAGGGGGAAAGGAGATGGTTATAGTAAGTTTCTGGGCAATTAAAAATGCCATTAAAACATAATAAGGTGCACAGAATGGCACCAGACTAAACATTTCTCATGAATTCTTTAGAACACGAAGCAGAAAAATACCCAAAGACCCTGGACATCATTCATAAAGGCAAAATGTTCATTGTAATTCCCAGAAATACATGCATGAGGAGAATTTGACTCTTACAGACAGGGCTTAATTCTTTCAAGGACTAGGGTTTAGCTCCGGTTTCAAAGTATAGGTGGTAAAGCCCATGAAGCCAGCAATAATACATTTTGGGGGGGCACAATATGTGCCTTACTTTGCAATCACACCCCATGCATCACACCTCAATCTATAATGTGCATGAGATGAGGGGTGGCTAGAGGGGAGGAGGAAGGATATTATGCTTTTCTGGATGAGCATCTGCTGGCAGAGTTCACATGCACCCACTCTGCACACTTGCCTGGTGAGAATGAGACAGAGATTGGAGTAGCAATTTTATATCTCCCAAATCAGTTTTTCACAGGTACATGGAGTCCTTGACTTATTCAAATGTGTTCAGATATGCAAATTCACTGAAGATTAATTTAAAACCCTAGAAATAAACCCAAGGAAGTGCAGCCAGTAACATTTTCTCCAAACAGCTGAATGAGTTAGTGTTCATTGATTGGTGGGAAGGCTCCCTTCCCAACCCAAATGCCTCAGAAGCAGAATCTAGAAAACTTTTCTATATGCTTTCACATGACTGCCTGAAAAAAAAATGTGTTAAAATTTAACTAGCATTGAAATTTTAAGCGAAGTTGGAAACTATCTTGAAAAATTTATTTTTAGTACATCTAACGTTCTGAAAAAAAACATTTCAAACAGGGCTGATTTTTTGGCCAGACTTGCTGAGTCAGCAGGAAAGGAAAGGCCTGATGAAATTACCCAGGAAACCTAACAAGAAAGCAAATTAGGCTTTTTCATCCAATTTTGTGTTTTTTCATGACCATGCATCCTTAACTTGCACAGGGAAGCAAAAGCAATGGGGCCATTTAAGAATAGAGGAGCCTCAAAGGAAACAGGAGCGCGGGAAATGACACAAAGGAGTAACATTTTAAACTGCCTGATGAACATCACTAGCAGCAGTTAGAGGTCTTAGCTGTCCAGGATCCTCATCTTGGCCGAGCACACGGATTTTCATCACGCTTTTGTAAGCATATTCTGCAGGTCTCTCTATGAATAATCTGGCCAGCACACATTTGAAATCAGAAAAGTTCTTTTGTAACCAGATCGCAGTGGCAGAATCTTATGTAAAGGTGCTTCCAAAGGAAGGAGGGTGAAGCTAAATTTTGAGTCATGTCATTAACATTCCCAGTGCCTGAAACTGCTGTGCTAGGAGGCCAGCAAGGCACTGCACCATGGAGGCTGTGGCCAGGACACCATTCACTGTGCCGGTTCTAAGAACCCAAGGGGCATTGCTGGTTCTCCCATTAGCTTCTACCATGACATCTATCAGGTAATGGAGAGAAATGACGTTGTCTGTGAACTTGGACTCTAGTATCATTATTCATGACAACATTTTGCTTTTGTCCCTTGCTGGTTTTAGATTTATTTAGTCCACTCTGGTTTGCTATTTTATCTCCATTTATCATTGCTTAAAACAATGGTCTTGTGTTTTATAATTCCTCATTTGCAAATACTCCAGATCGGCAAACTGCGGCTTGCGAGCCACATGCGGCTTTTTGGCCCCTTGAGTGTGGCTCTTCCACAAAATACCACGGCCTGGGCGAGTCTATTTTGAAGAAATGGCGTTAGAAGAAGTTTAAGTTTAAAAAATTTGGCTCTCAAAAGAAATTTCAATTGTTGTACTGTTGATATTTGGCTCTGTTGACCAATGAGTTTGCCCACCACTGGCTTAAAACAATAGAAACCTCCCGCTTTTTAATCAGCAAGCATATTTTTAAAAAGTAGTTGCATATAATACTCATACATTAAATCCTAAAACCTTCACATCAAAACAGGGTTCTAGTTTTCTCAGTCCAGCTTAGAAGATGGCATTGTTAATAAAGAAATTCAGCAAATATATATTTCTTTTAAGCCATATATCCTAAGAAATTAACTCTGGATAACCGTGCAATCTCTTGAGTGTCTGTTTTGCAACTGATAAAGAGTCAAGAGAACATTTTATAATTTTTACCATTCTACTTGGCTTTAAACACTAAAAGGGTTGCAAAACCTCTACCTTTACAGTAATAGAGCAGACGACCTTTAAAGTCTTTCTTGGCCTTGTGTTTTATAATTCCTCATTTGCAAATACTCCAGAGCTTTATGATATCTGGCCTTTTTGTTTGTTTTCACTGAAGTTGTTTAATGCAAATGTCATGATTTAAGGAACAAAAATAATCATATGTACATGGTTTTATATTATTATTGAGCCAGGATAAAATGTTATCTGTAAGGAATTCAGTAAACATTTTTTTTGTTATTCTTATAAAAACAACACAAATGATAAAATATTTAACTTGTGTGTACCTACTTATAAAATCAAATTTTATAGGAAAATAATTCTTAGAATCAGAAAGAAATTAATCTTCCAATCAGATCCTTCAAAACATTAAGAAATCAAATGTGTGTTTTTAGTGTAAGCAAGAAAAATATATCTTAAACCTCCATCAGTTTAAGGAAATTGTTGCTCATGTTGCTAAACATTAAATTTTAATTTAAAAACGCATTTGAAGATAGCAATACACAGTTTTGGCATACATTGACCAGTACTTTTATTTCAAAATAAACGTTTTGCATTTCAAAAGTATATACTTCAAAAAAAGGTATTTTTTAAAACTCAAATCACTAATTGAACATTACATTTTTTTCATCAGGTTAGCCGTGATATGTAGCTGAAAAAAAGATGTTTCTTGTCTGTGAACAACACAGCACTTAGCAGATAGCAATACTGTAATGATTGCATTTGTATTACCTTAAAAAAGAGATTGAAAAAGTAATACTTTGGAAGTAGCTTCACTAGAAAGCTATTTCAATTAAAAAAACCCCAAACACCTCACAATGGGATTGGGTTAGAAAGGACTCAGTTTTGAACTGAGTAATTACAATTGGATTTCTCCCAATAACACAGCAATTAACATTTTATTTTATTATTTTTTAATTTAATAAATCTTTATTGTTCAGTTTATTAAAATTGTTCCTCTTTTTTCCCCCATAGCTCCCCTCCACCCTGTTCCCACCCCACCCTCTGCCCTTACCCCCCGCTCCCACTATCCTCATCCATGGGTGTACGATTTTTGTCCAGTCTCTTCCCGCACCCCCCACACCCCTTTAACCCCGAGAATTGTCAGTCCACTCCCTTTCTATGCCCCTGATTCTATTATATTCACCAGTTTATTCTGTTCATCGGATTTTTTTATTCACTTGATTTTTAGATTCACTTGTTGATAGATATGTATTTGTTGTTTATAATTTTTATCTTTACCTTCTTCTTCTTCTTCTTCTTCTTCTTCTTCTTCTTCTTCTTCTTCTTCTTCTTCTTCTTCTTCTTCTTCTTCTTCTTCAAGAATACCTTTCAGCATTACATATAATACTGGTTTGGTGGTGATGAACTCCTTTAGCTTTTTCTTATCTGTGAAGGTCTTTATCTGCCCTTCAATTCTGAATGATAGCTTTGCTGGGTTGAGTAATCGTGGTTGTAGGTTCTTGCTGTTCATCACTTTGAATATTTCTTGCCACTCCCGTCTGGCCTGCATAGTTTCTGTTGAGAAATCAGCTGACAATCGTATGGGTGCTCCCTTGTAGGTAATTAACTGTTTTTGTCTTGCTGCTTTCAATATTCTCTCTTTGTCTTTTGCTCTTGGCATTTTAATTATGATGTGTCTTGGTGTGGTCCTCTTTGGATTCCTTTTGTTTGGGGTTCTCTGCACTTCCTGGACTTGTAAGTCTATTTCTTTCACCAGGTGGGGGAAGTTTTCAGTCATTATTTCTTCAAATAGGTTTTCAGTATCTTGCTCTCCCTCTTCTTCTGGCACCCCCATAATTTGGATGTTGGTACGACTGAAGTTGTCTCAGAGGCTCCTTACACTATCTTCATATTTTTGGATTCTTTTTTCTTTTTGCTTTTTGGGTTGAGTGTTTTTTGCTTCTTTGTATTCCAAATCTTTGACTTGATTCTTGCGATCCTCTAGTCTGCTGTTAGATCTCTGTATAATACTTTTTATTTCAGTCAGTCTATGATTAATTTCTAGTTTTTCATATCCTTGAGGGTCTCGCTAAATTTATCGGCCATTTCTAGAAAATTCTTGAAAAACCTTATAACTGTGGTTTTGAACTCTATATCCAGTCATTTGTTTTCCTCCATTTCTTTCATTTGTGATCTGTTTCTTTGTCTCTGCATTTTGGCTGCTTCCCTGAGTTGACAGAGTGGCTTTGTGTACTAGGTGTCTTATAGGGCCCAGTGGCTCAGCCTCCCCAGTTACCTGAGGTGGACACTCTTGGTGCACCCCTTTGTGGGCTGTGTGCACAGTCTTGTTGTAGTTAAGCCTTGATTGTTGTTGGTATCACTGGGAAGAATTGACCTCCAGGCCAAGTGGCTGTGAGGATCAGCTGTGTCTACGCTGGGAGAACTTCGGTGCTGGAGACATCCTTATGAGACAAGTCCTGCAAAAGCCTCTGTGCTCAGCTTGGATGGGGCAGAGTCTCAGGGCACAGCTGGTTTTCCGTCAGCTCTGCCCTAATAGGCCTCTGGGTCTCAGTGTCCCACGGTAATCACTGCAAGCACCTCTGAGAGAAAGCTGCCCTCGAGTTCCATCTGCTGCTAGACAGTCCAGTTTGTCCCCGAATGAGTCTGGGTCCCCAGAGTCTCGCCCAGAACTGGAGTTCATCGCAGTTGGGAGCTTTTGTCTCCCTCCTGTTTGAGAAAGCCAGCCTTGTACTCTGTTGCCTGCTCTCTCCGCATGCACGCCTCAGTACCTCTGCCTTCTGCAGTTCCCCTGAGTCTCAGTGTGCTTTTCTCTTTCCTGACAGTCTAGTTTCACCCTGTATGAGCCTGGGTCCCCAGAGTCTCGTCCAGAACTGGAGTTCAGTGCAGTTGGGAGCTTCTGTCTCCCTCCACTTGAGAAAGCCAGCCGCGCACTCAATTGCCCATCCTCTCAATTGCCTGCCCTCTCTGTGGGCGCACCTCAGTACCTCTGCTTCCTGAAGCTCCTCTGAGTCCCAGTGTGCTTTTCTCTTTCCTTCTAGTTGTAGAATTTCCACTCAGCTAGCCTTCCTGTGGTTCTGGATGATGTCTGTTTTGTCTTTTAGTTGTAGTTTTGAAATTGTTGTGTGAGGCAGCAGTTTAGGTGTTTACCTATGCCGCCATCTTGGTTTCTCAACAATTAACATTTTAAATGGCATTTTAAAATAAGTGACTCTATTGCTGAACTAATATAAATAAAGAGTAGAAATAGAATATCAGTAGATTTCAAATGGGAGACACACATCGTGATTATTATTGCCAGAAGTTTCTGGTGGCATTCCTCAAGAACTAGCAACGTTAAGTTTTTGAATATTGTTTCTTGCAAAAAGCTAGAAGAGAAATATAGACTTAGAAAATACACAAGAACAAACCCCAGAAGAGCAAACACCACACTATTAAGGGCAGTTACCTCTGGGGAGCAGAGTAGGATTGGTTGGGAGGGGAGAATAGTGGAGGTGAGGGGGCACTTTCACTTTTTAGTCTACATTCTTCTGGTTTGCTTGTATTTGTATCAATGAGAATGTTTTTATTGTGTAATTTTAAAAGGAGTAATTAAAATACATTTTAAAAAGGAAGTTAACTGCATTGTACAAGAAACACAACTAATAAACAAATTCTGTGCAGTTGTCAACACACAGATATCAGTTGTATTTTTATATACTGACAATGAACAAGCTGAAAAGAAAAACCACAAACAAATCCATTTATAATAGCATAAAAAAGAATGAAATACTTGGGAATAATCTTAACCAAGGCTATGAAAGAGTTGTACATTGAAAACCACAACATATTGCTGAAGGAAATTAAAGAAGACACAATTAGATGGACAGTCATCCCATTAATTGGAAGACTTATTCTTAAAATAGTCATACCACCCAAAGCAATCTAAAGATTGAATGCAATCTCTATCAAGATCCCAATGATATATATATTTTGCAGAAGTAGAAAACTCCATTTTAAAGTTCATATAAAATTTCAAGGGACTCTGAATAGCAAAAACAAAGATAAAAAGAAGAACAAAGTTGGAGGTCTCATACTTCCTGATTTTAAAACTTACTAAAAAGTACAGTAATCAAAATGGTGTGATACTGGCATAAAGAAAGGCAAAGAGACCAATGAAACAGAATCCAGAACCCAGAAATAAACCCTCACATATATGGTCAAATGATTTTTGACAAAGGTGCCAAGACAGTAAGGGAAAGGGCAGTATTTTCAGCAAGGATTCAGGGGAAACTAGATTTCCACTTGAAAAGAATAAAGTTGGGCTCTTATCTTACACCATGTCTAAAAATTAATTCAAAATGGGCCAAAGACCTAAATGTAAGAACTAAATCTAAAAAACTCTTAGGAGAAAATGTCATGACACTGCATTTGGCAATGATTTTTTGGCTATGACACCAAATGCAGAGATAACAAATAAGAACTAGATAAATTGGACTTAATCAAAATTAAAAACTTTTGCACATCAAAGGGCACTATCAACAGAGTGAAAAGGCAACCCATGGAATAGAAAAAAATATTTGCAAATTATGTATTTGATGAGGGATTACTATGTAGGATATTTAAAGAAATCCTACAACTAGTAACAGAGAACAATTTAAAAAATGGGCAAAGGACTTGAATAGACATTTCTTTAAAGAAGATATACAGATGATAATAAGCACATGGAAGATGCTCAATATCATTAATTATTAAAAAATGCAAATCAAAATCACAATGAGACACTACTTCATACCCATTAAGATGTCTATGAACAAAAATGGAGACAGAGAAGCATCGAACATACCATCAAACCTCAGAGGGAAGGTAGGGGAGTCAGTGGCGGGGGGGTGGAGGGGGGGGAAGAGGATAAGAGATCAACCAAAGGACTTGTATGCATGCATACAGGCATAACCAATGGACACAGACAGTAGGGGGCGAGTCCATATGCTGAGGGCGGGAGCTGCCAGGGAGAGGTCAATGGGGGAAAAGGAGACTTATATAATACTTTCAATAATAAAGAATTTAAATTAAAAAAAAAAAGAACAGAAAAGTACAAATGTGACCAGGATGCCAGGATGTAAAGGAATTGGAACCCTTGTGCACTGGTGGTGGGAATTAAAATGGTGAAATGATGCAGCTAAAAATGAGTATAACTGTTTCTCAAAAAATTAAAAATTAATTTATCATATGAATCAAAATATACCCAGTTTCTGGGTATATTACCCAAAATAATTGAAAGCAGGGATTCAAAAGATATTTGTACCTTCATATTCACAGCCGCATTATTCACAATAGCCAAAAGGTAAAAGCATCTTATGTCTATTGATGGATGAATGGATAAGCAAAATGTGGTGTATACTTACTATAGAATATTATTCAGCCTTAAAACGGAAGGAAATTCTAACACATGCTCCAAGAAAAATTAACTTGCAGGATATTAGGCTAAGGGCAATAAGCCAGGCACAAAAGGACAACTACTGGGTGACTCCACTTACCTAGAGTGGTCAACCTCATAGAAACAGAAATAGGATGGTGGTAGCCAGAGGCTAGGGGTCACTGAGAATGGAAGAGTTATTGTTTAATGGGTACAGAATTTCAGTTTGGGAAGGTGGTGATGGTTGCACAATAATATGACTGTAGTTAATGCTACTGAACTGTACACTTGAAAATGGTTAAAATTTTAACTTTTACATTATGTATATTTTACCACAATAAAAAGTTAACTGTAAATATGTTTGAGAGATATGGTGGTTGCATAAAAATAATGGAGCTGTAAATACGCTTGAAAATAATGCACATTTAAACTTAGGAGAAAATGAGATATTGCAGGATTTCTCACTTTTGGCAAAATTCACAAAATTGAATGGCATTTGGATTATTTTGTACCAAATATTCCATGACTGATTGATTCAAGATTTAGATACATATGCATTTAGGCAATTATCCATGGTAACTTTGGAAAGCAAGTTCTGCAGTCATGCTCTGTAGGGATGCGAAATGGTCAGGCTTTAAAAAATTTGGTAACAGTTAACAAGCAAATAAAATTCTGTTATTCAGCAATAGGGGTCTGTTTTTCTTTCCTTCTTATCCCACAAAGTGTTAAAAGTTCTAGATCAGGAGCAGTTACCGGGTAACAAAAGAAAGAAGTAATTTGTAGCAGGTGGCTCTAATTGTGCCTATCAAACCTGTCGCTCACTTGTGCAGAAGAGTGGAAAATCAATTAGCAACTACAAGCTTGGGTACTGGTGAGTGACAGGAGTGCCTTAACTCAAAGGGAAATCAGTAATAGAAGAAAATGATTACTCGGGCTGCTAGTGGACACTCCTGGATCTGGAGGGACTTCCCATCGCCAAACCTTCTCAGACAAATTTTGCTGTTGAAAAATATCTGAACATGTATTGTCCCTCAAAGAGGCATGCAGTATAGGTTTTTATATCTGACCTACTGGGGTCTGAATGAATAAAGTTCAGGATTATGAGGCCCTTCCTTCCCTCACCCTGCATGTCCCATGTTGGAGTCACTGCTTTGGATGTAGACATGTTTACAGAGCAATGCACATGTATGTTACCTGCCCGGGACAGATGCCTCACTGGGGTGAACCTGTGGTAAGGAGGGGAGGTTGGCTGGTGGCTGAGTAGCATGCCAGCACAAGGTCACCTGGGCGGGCCTTGGAGGTCAAGGCTGGGACAAAAACAAGCTTACCCGTGGCATAGTTCTGCTTTAGAGTTGGACCCCACATTAGCATTGGCTACTGAATACAGTTAATCAAAAAAATGTTAAAAATATTCACAGCATACTCTTATATTCAGCTTTGGGGGAAATAAAGCAGCAGCATTTTTCTAAACATTTTCTATCATTTATATGAAAGTCCCCAAAGGTGTTTAGAAAATGGAGCACTCGAACTCTAACAGATCTGCCTTACCCTGGCTCACTTTGGCACTATGGGTTATCTGTAATGTCACTTCGAGTTTATCCATTTATTGTGTTATCCTACATTCTTTACTTGCTTTACATATCTATTTTCTATTTCTTCAGCTGCTGGCCTGCAAGTAGTATATAAAGACGGTTACACCACAGTTTTTCTTTATTTGCTACAACCTGCCAATATGGTGCCTCTCACAAAATAGGTATTCAATAAATAATTTTCTAATAAACTCTTGACTATTGAATTTTTACAAAGTCAGATAACGTATGAAAAAGTTAGCAAGCACAGTACCAAGTATACGTCAGGCACTCAATAAACGTTACACACACACACACACATACACACACACACACAGAATAAGACATTTTAAAAAGGTCAGACAATTAGACTTATTTTCTTCAATGAAAACATTATTAATTAAAACATAATGAACAAAAGAGCATAGTTTTTGGTCAGGCCCCTGAATAAAGTCCTATGTTGACTTCCAACCCATGGTACTCTTGAAACCTTTTGAGAGGATCAACAAATTGAGGATAAAGGCTTTTTCCCAGCCTGGGAGGAGAAAGGTAGAACTAAAAACAACACTAGCTCATCAAAGGTAGAGCTATCCTCCACAGGAAGGGTCTCCTGAGCATAAAATGTTTCACCAGGCAATTTATTTTGAAATAGAAGCTATTGTCCTATTTTCTGGCATTCCTGGGTATTTAAAAATTGTTTTAATCCTCACCCAAGGATATATTTTTATTTTAGAGAGAGTGGAAAGGAGGGGGAAAGGGAGGGAGAGGTAGGAAGAGAGAAACAGTTGCCTCCCATTCACACCCCCAACCAAGGATCGAACCCACAACCTAAGTATGTGTCCTGACCAGGAATTGAACTCGCAACCTTTCTGGTGTACCAGACAATGCTCTGAACAACTAAGTCACCCAGCCAGTGTTCATGGGTATTTTAGAGGCAATGCCTAGGTAAAAAACGAAGTGACTTGCTTGCAAGTGCTATAGTTTTTTCATGGAACTACTTCTGTCTTCAGCAGGGAGCAGTCAGTTCCTCCTGACACGATAGTGACATTGAGGCCATTGCTGCCTTTGGTGCATTTATCCTCTGTGATACATCATAGCACACTGTGAATTGTACAGAGTGTCAAGAGGGCACGGTTTCTCTGTTAACATCGAGAAGAAACCTGTGCACTGAGGCGTTTAACTCTAAACAAACCTAAGACTCAATGGGCAAGCATTTGAATATTCGAAACCTCCACAGTTTAGTTATACTTACTTTTGTTCTAAGAAAAAAAACACGTGATTCACACACATTAAAATTTTTAAAAATTAATGTTAACCAGCATATTTCTTTTCTATTACAAACAGAAGATAAAATCTAAATGCAACTGAATATATTAGCAAAGCCAGATAATTGATAAATCTTTATGGAAAGTAAAAGTCACTTTAAATTACTCAAAAATCAATTAAGGAGTAATATCCTATGACTTAAATTCATCTCAACCAATAATTTAAACAATTTAATACTCTATTGTATAGTACACTTGGATTTTGATCAGTTACTTATTATGGCTAGATTTTATCATTCCAAGGGCCCTCACTTCAAAGCACAGTCATGTTTCTGACAGAAAGTTTCTATTTTACCTGTTTGTAATGGTCACAAGTGCAGGAGGACAGTAATAACCACTGGCGGCGTGGTCAAAGTTTCGAAGTACTGTGTCTATTTTGTAACAGAACCCACCATGTCTCTCCCATCCCTTAAGAGAGAAAAAGGAAAATGATTTAGTTAAATAGAAAAAGATCTTTTTTATATATTCATATATATGTATATATATATTTCAGAGAGGATGGGAGAGAGAGATAGAAACATCAATGATAAGAGACAATCATTGATTGGCTGCCTCCTCCATGCCCCACTGAATCACACCCATCTGGGCTTCTGTATATTCTTATTTACTACATACCCCACTATCTTCCCTGACACATTCAAAACTCAAAACTTGAACTTTGTCTTAACAGATTTGTATTCATTCTATCCGGTAATGCTATTAGCTACAGCCACTTTTAGATTGATTTAATTCTTAAAGCCTAAAAGTTTTAATTAACTTAAAACATAAAACCTTAAAAGCAAATGAAAATAAAGGGACACTTTCTCAAGATTCTGTCTCTTACACATACACACACACACACACACACACAGAAGGAGGGAGGGAGGGAGGAAGGGAGAGAGAGAGAGATAAAAAATATAGAATTTCATACAAATACAAATGGTTCCTACAGCCTAGTAGAAATTAAGAGTGTTGCCTTTGAAGACAGAATGTATGGGTTTGAATCCAGGCTCTACCCCCATGCGACATTATTTGATCTCTCCTGTCTTAGTTTTCTCCTCTGTAAAATGGGGTAATCATAGTATCTATGGGGCTTTTGTGAGAATCAAAGAAGACAATGTAGGCAGAGATCTCGGAATAGAGACAGGAACTCAGTGTAAGCAAAGAGAACACATATATCTGGATCACAGTGTATATTTTCCAGCTTTCTTTCTTACTGCTATCCCATGTTATCCCATTGAGATTCACTGAGGTTAGGGACCGGGGTAAAGTCACAGACTCATGGACAAGCTGACCTGGAACCCAATTCTGGGGCAACCTAGGATGGTCTTGGCTGGATCATCATGCATCCAAATGGAGATTGGCCAGAATATATATATTTTTGGCAAAGATTATTCCTAAGCCAATTGGTTAGCCTCCTAGAGAGAAAGCAAGTGTGCTTTGGCACTCAGATAAAATGACAAATATGTATTTCATGACTCAGCCCTGGGAGCAATGAAGGGTGCTCTATTATTTAAAATCATATGATACAGGGGACGTACATTCATTAGTCTTCCATATTTCAATTGAATTATTTTAGTTATTTTTCTTTCAACATTATAAAATCACATCATTTATAGCTATTTTCACCAGTTTTAAAACACACTTCATTCTGTGCCATACCAATGCTTGCCAGAATTTGATCAGCTATATGACTCCTGCTATATTCTCAGTCTTGCAGTGAATTAAATAAAACTTAATTTAGAAATCAGCAATTTTAGTTCAAAACATATTGTCCAATGAGGTGGGGGTTACAGGCGTCCCACATCCAGCCAGCCAGGATGCGCTCTGAAGTCACTCCCTTAACTTTGCTCCCCAACCTTACCTGCGTGGTCACAACCCCGGGCAGAGCCCATCCTGGGTCACGCCAGCAGGTTAGACTGCTTTGGTACTTTGGAAGGACAGGCAGTGGAAGCCTGACAATTTGACCTTCCCGACAAAGAATTCTTTCTTCATTGGTGGTTTTTAGATCACAGGCTGCTTAGCAAAACAAAAAATGCAAGAACCGAACAGACCAAAAAAATGTGGCATAGCAATAACCAGAAAAACAAAGGCTCTTTACTATATAGCCTTTGTGCACATAACGGAGTGGGAAGAATAACTGATTGCATCCATGGCTATCTTTTGTTCCTGAGATGCCATTTCATTTTAAGGGAAATGATGATGGTGATAATACTGAAATAATTGCTCATACTGTGCCATCCCCAAAAAAGTGACTCAGAGGGAAAAATAAAACTGTTTCTTTGTTTTGAAATTATCAAGAGTTATTTTATAAATTAATTTTGCATGTGCAGACTGCTTAGAGAATTACATTAAAGCAATTGTCAAAAAAGGAAGGCACCTTTTGAAACCATACCCACAGACTGATGATGCATAAAGAAATTAATGGGAATTTTGCCCTAAAGTTGAGAACTGGGTCTGAACTCCAAATCTTTAAATACTGGTGGTGCTGGCCAAGAAAGGAAGACAGGTTACAAAGTTCGAATAGAACATCACTTCTGTTCCTGCTGTGTAAGAAGCTAATTGCCCTTTCAACACAAAACGTGTTGAGTTGCCTTGAAAGACACAGTGAGATAAAATTTTTTCAATATTTCTGTTTATAAAGATTAGAGCAGTGATCAGCTATCACTAATTCAGGAATTATAATCACTAGATAAAACGTTCAGCAACATGTCAGCTATGGCATGTGTATGTTCAGTTAGAGTATGAAGAGTCATGTTTACGCACTGATTAATAAATCAAATGCTGGTTCTGGAGAAATGGATTATTGTTCAATTGGTACATAAATAACTGGATTAGAAAAGAAAATAATTCAAGCAGGATTGTATAAAAACCCAGTTTTGGAAAATTTTGATATTCATGCAATCTAAAAATCTCCAATGTTTAAATCCAAATATGTGTGTGTGTGTGAGAGAGAGAGAGTGAGAAAGAGAGAGAGAAAGAGAAGGAGGGGGAGAGAGAGAGAGGACATAAGAAGGTATATTGAGGACACTGATAGATATATTTTTTTTGGTAACTTCCCTGCAGGATATTATATGTATTTTTAAAAATTTAAAACATAATTTTCTACCTTGTAAATTTAAACCTAAATATTAAGTGTTGTTGATTAAAGTACTGAAAATGCTTTATTACTTAAAATACGAAAGTATTTTTATTATCCTGTTTCCAACTAATAAATATACTGGGAGCGTGCACTTCTCTCCCTTAGTGTATCTAGTCAAATACTTCAGTTTAAGAAAAGGGAACAAGAAAGCAAGCGTTTGGATACAGAAGTTCACTTTCTGGCTCAAAGGAAGGCATTTGCTTTCACTCTGACATCCCACAGGAAGCCTATGAAACTCCCAGGAGACAGGGCATTGCGTGTACAGACGGTATAATAGTATCATTTACATTTATTTTATCTCAAAAGAAACGTAGTCTTAGGTTGAAGAGGATGGCAAACAAACCCTCGCAGAGCTATAAATCCTCCATGTGACTCTAGCTGATAATTGTCTGGTTTGTTAAAAGTAGACCACACTCAGAACGAAAAAGAGGAGGGAAGGGGGGTAGCAAAGGAGGGAGATAGGGAAGGGAAAGAGGGAGAGGGAAAGAGGGAGGCGGGAGCGAGGCAGGAGAGAGGTTCGCTGTAAGTCTATGGGGAATAAATTTTTCTATTATGAAGGCCCTGCAACTAAATCACAAGGTTAATGGCACTTACCTCTTGACAGCCTGATTCAGCGTCGGAGAGCACATGGCCTGCTTTCTCACAGATGTAAGAAAGCGCCTCTTCACACTGTTTAACTTTCCAGTGTCCTTCCTGAGGGGGAAAGTATTACAAGATGAATGAATGCACCCCATTACTGATGCTGATAGGCAACACCCATATTCTGAATAAAAATATGACTAATAATAAGTGTTTCAGGATGGAGGAATGTGTTAGGATCTCCTGCTGTCATGAGAGAGGACTGCTTTTCTCTGCGTATGAGTGAGAGGCCCTGCTCTCTGCAGTGTGTAAACAGTCGCAAGGCATGCAATCCTGATCGGTGGGCGGAAGGGGACCAGCAACAAATATTCCTTGACGTGTGCCAGGCTTCATGTTGAGTGACTTCCATATATTATCTCAGTGTTCCTGTGAGGTAGGCCTCACTGTCATTTAAAAGATTAGGTTTAACACTTTGCATAACGACCTGTAGGCAGGAGAAACTGGACCTTGGACTTAGTACCAGGTTCAGCTGGCGTTACATTAAGCTGCTCTCAATTTTTCTTTCGAAAAGATGGGTGAGAACAGTAATTCTCAACTTCTAGTGTGTTCCAGAATTATCCAGAGGGGTTACTAAAACGCAGATGACTGGACCTCATGAACAGTGTCTCGTTCAGTAAGTCAGGCGGGACCTGAGAATCCACATTTCTAACAAATGTCCGGGGGATGGTGACGCTGTTGGTGTGAGAGCCAACCACGTGGATGGAGCGGTGCTCCTGCCCAAGGGAGAATGCTGCTTCCCCTCTAAGTGGGAGTACCGCTGCTAATAGATTAAGACTTTATCCTCCTTTCCAAAGAATTTTTAATTTTAACCCAAATCAGACTGATAGGCTAAAACTATACAGTTTCACTTTTAGTTGGTATCTGGGGCAGGCTGAGTTTTAGGGGAATCTGGAGCCCGTCCACAACGCTAAGAAACACCCTCGGTAAGAGGCTGACACGTACACCTGTAAGAGCAGCCTGAGCCCTCACCCGTGGCGTCTTCAGTTGCAGGATAGCAGAAGGCACACTGTGGTTGCTTAATGACTATTGGGTGGATGGATGAATGAATGAATGGTTTCCTAGGTTCTCATATTCAAATTTGGGCTTCCACCATGCTTAGGTAACTTGTTCATCATCATAATCATATTCATATTGCGTTCTACTTCAAGGGAATAAATGTTACTTTTTATACATCTACTGTTTAAGGAGCTACTGAGCTGACAAAAAGGGGGCCACAAAAGGCACACTTACAGAGCCCTATCCTGACATACCCAGTGATATTAACCCCTACCTTTATTCTCTGAAAAATAATTTCTCTGTCCAAATGTTGGCTCTCTTTCTGTGAACATGCTAAGTGAAATGCTCATGTTTGTCAAATAAAACAGGAGAATGTCAGTAGGAAATGAAGGTCATCTCTGTTATACCAAAACTAACGAACCAACAGAGCACCGAATGTTGTAGAATAAATTGTGGTGGCTTTCAGTGGAGTCAGAGCCAGGACAAACATTGAGAGAGCCCTGTGACTCGGAGACACTGCCGCGCCACTGTAATTGCAGCATATCTGGGACAGCCTTAAAGGGTAAAACAATCAAACACATGCTGAGAAATTGCCCATGTCTGATTGGCACAATTCCTTTGTTGAGTATTTAAGAAACATGGATGAAAGTGCATTCTGGAGGAACTCGATACTGGGTGATCTGAAAGAGTGAGGATGCCCACCAAATACCAATAACCTAAACTCAGCCAGTAAGTTCAGCAGCTAGCTGATCAAGAGAGTAACTCTATTCTAAACACATAAAATGCCCTTCAAATGGCTTGGGATTAAACTAATTCTGCATAATCAGTTGTTTTAGATTAAAGAGAAGCTCGAGATGTTAAGGTCACTGGGTCCATTACATTCATCCAAGGAAAAGAACAAGTTTTCCATTGATGCACAATGTTCAGAGGTAGCACACACTGTTGAAAGCCTTTTATGTTAAGAAGATAATGGAGCTTAAAAGCCGTGATTCTCCAGAGTAATCTCTCAACACCCCAGTCCTCTCTAGTCTTCATCACCCTAGATCAGTGGTCGGCAAACTCATTAGTCAACAGAGCCAAATATCAACAGTACAACGATTGAAATTTCTTTTGAGAGCCAAATTTCTTAAACTTCTTCTAACGCCACTTCTTCAAAATAGACTCGCCCAAGCCGTGGTATTTTGTGGAAGAGCCACACTCAAGGGGCCAAAGAGCCACATGTGGCTCGCGAGCCGCGGTTTGCCAACCACTGCCCTAGGCCATGGCACCACCTCCGCCATGGTGGCTCAGGCTATAAGCTTACCTCTCCTGCACCCCCACATCTCATTTAACAATCATTCCTGCGTTCAGGATCCTTGCATCTGTCTGCTGTCTCCACATTCACTACACTAATTCAGCCACTGAGGAGCCTCCAAACTGCTTTCTCTGCTTCCACTTCGTCCCGCCCCAATCTGTTCTCTATGTAGCAGCCACAGTGACTGTTAAAAATGTCCATTAGATCTTGCCCTCCATTTCCTTGAAGCTTGAGAGTGGGTCCTATCCTGGATCCATAACCCGCACATTTTTGCATCTCTCTCGCCCCATCTCCCTCCACCCCCTCACCCTGCACACCTTTTCGCCACACTGGCCTTCCGGGTTATCAAACCTGGCAAGCCTTGGCCTGCCTTCGGGCTTTTGCATGAACCACCCTGCCTGGAATGTTATTCTACCTGCTTTTCAAGAGGGTTTTTGTTGTTGTTCTGTAAGTCCCAGCTTACATGTCACATCTGCAGAGTCCCTTCCCTGGCAATTCCTTCTGAAGTAGCTGCCCCAACCATCACGTCCCCCATTTCCTCAGAGCCATCATGACGGCTGTCATCACCTTGTTTTCCCTGTGGGTACATGGTTACTGGCCAGCAGGGAAGCTCCATGAGGAGCAGGGACTATGCCGTTCTGGGTCTCTGCCACAGCCCAAGACCTGGTGCAGGTGGCCTTCCATACAAGTCCAGCAAAGGGAGCATTGAACAAACAAATAAACTTACAGATTTCTCAGCTGAGACACATAACTGGCTTCTGTTTGGAAAAATTTGGGGCTCAAGTGTATGCCAATTAGTAAAGGTGACTGAAGAGCCGTTAGACCATTCAAAGGAAACTGGAGTTTTATTGCTGCTCAAACCAATCCATGTTTCGGATGCATTTTCTGTAAGAGACAAATAATAAACTACTTACAGGAATCCTATTGCATGCAAAGGAGATATTGCACTGGGACTCTTACCAAACTATACCACTTTGCAAGTGATTTGTTCATGTGATGAAACCTGTTTAAGTCTTGGTACAAATACCTTCTTAAACCTTTCCCCTACACTGTGCTAGCTGGTCTGCTTGGTACCAGCCTTAGACGGTGAGGCGGACTGGGAGGTACAGCCAATGCCAAGACAATGCTTAAAAACATGTCGGACTGCTGGGACTCTAGATCCTGCTGCTGGAAAGAAAGTAGATCTGGAAAGTTTGTTTTTGTTTCTGCCTAGAAAAAGGAAAAACATTAAGGTCTATTGGATTAGGAAAAGGGCACACACAAACTAACTTTTAATGGTAGTCTAGCTTTATGATACATTTCTTTTTTTTTTTTTTTTTTGCCATGGGAAAAAGGAGCAGAAACTCTTAGACGCATGGAAATGGAAGAAATGGAATTGCCTGAGACATAAATAAAACTAGACAGCCCAGGTCGGGTGAAAAGACCCCACGTAGCTGAGAGATATGCCCAAGTGCCGCTATTGATATGGAGGCAGCCACAGGATTCTTTAAACAGCAATGGGAAAGGTGAGGAGACAGAGACAGATTTTGTTTTCATCCTAAATTAAAATCTAACTTGAAAAGTTCCTCAGAATAGAGTCTGGAGATTTTTTTTCATTTAAAGCATTTACTCTAAGTCAGTGATTTTAATATTTTCTGGCAGAATTCTATATTAGGTACATGACATAGATAGAGGCAGATCTCGTTTGATGAACTAAAGCTGGGTGGAGGCCTAGAAACTTGGAACTCCCGAACATGTCACAAAGCTTGAAAAGCACCACACGAAATAAATTATCTATTTTCACTGGCTAAAGTTATTTAAATCCAATTACTTTTCTAAGCAATTCCTTTTATTGCTTACTTAGATTATATGGCCACAGCACATTACTGCTATCCAGTGGCCATAGAGCTAAATTACAGGTTTAGGGTTTTTTATTAGAAGTTTCAAGAAATAACATTATTAAATATATATATATATATATATATATATATATATAAGAATATCTAAGATATGAGATGTTACAAAGTTTCTGAACATGTATTTTGTAAAAATCCAATGAATTTTCATTTCTGGGTATTATTTAGAAACTTTAGATTTATGTACCATAAATAAGTACTTTTAAACAGCTTAATTTAGAAGTTTCTATATTATATCTCATACCTCTTAAATCAAAGACATTTGGCACTCACCATCTCCAAGGAGGGTCACAAGAAACTCCACCTCTGCTAACGAAGCTATGTCTATCAATGCACTGTTATCAGACTGGCAAGAATGCAAAGCCTCATTCCAGGTCTTTCCTTCTTTCTGAAGTTTATAGCAATTCTGACTGTGGGGATTCCAGCCGGGCTCACACTGGGTAGCATAGTATTTCCAAGCATCTTTTTCTTTTTAAAACAACAACAACATAAACAAAAACAAGTTCATTTCCCACATTTAAAAAACATTCCTCATTACTCTTGATATAAATATTATTTTTAATATAAGAATAAATATAGGTGATGACATCAAAATATGATGAAAATTTTGAGAAACAGAAAAATGAAACACATAAATTATAGGATTCCAGGTCTTCAGAATTGAGAAGGACCCAATCTATGAACCAGACCTAATGGATCCCAGTGCTTCATTTTCCAGATGCGCTTTCTAAGGCACAAAGAGGTAAGGAGACTTGGCAAAGGTCATAAAGCCAAAGCTGAGAGTCAGGGCTAGGTATAAAATTTACCAGTTATAGCTCTCCATTTTTAAAAAAATCTTTTCACACTGAAAAAGGGCTGGTATGAACTATAATTTAAATTATATTTTATATACAGTATGTGGGTGGGGATAGATATTTATCCTGGGCAGAAAAGAGTGAGAAATTCTGGCCAATTACTCTAGAGCAGAGATGACAAGTAGCTTTCATTTCGAGGGTCAGTCTGAGTGCCCGTGGCATCCCTCTGGATTCTTAGGAACGCTGGGTTAGAAGTAAAGGAAAATGGTGTCATGATGCTTTGAGACTGGAGGGGAAGGCAGGGGTGTGTATGGCAAGTCTGGACTTTTCTTCCAGGAGCTTGTCCCCAACCTGGTGACAGCATCTTTATTTTATTAACCACAACTGAGTGCCTCCCTTAAGCACTAATTTAATTAGTTGCGATTCCACTGCAGTATGGGAAACAGGATTATTTTAAAATTGCTTTTAGGGCCCTAGCTGAACTGGCTCGGTGGATAGAGTGTCCACCTGAATTGAACCAGGACCCTGTGGACGGAAGGGTCCTGGTTCAATTCATTTGCAGGCTCTTCCCCAGCCGGCCCCGGGTAGGGCACATGTGGGAGGCAACCAATCGATGTTTCTCTCACATCGGTATTTCTCTCTGTCTTTCCCTCTCTCTTCCACTCTCTCTAAAAAAATCAATGGAAAAATATCCTTGGGTGAGGATTGAAAAAAAGAAAGAAAAAAAATTGCTTTTAGGGCTCTGACAGCAATTAGCACCACAGCTGAAGAATGTAGAACAATTAGGTATCATCTACCCAAGTGGTTTTCAACCTAAAAAAATAATGTCACAGACCCTCTTTTAAAAAATGGGACCTTAAGCTTCACTTGAAAGGTAAGATAAAAAGATAAAACAGGAGCTTCTCCAAAGAACTTTTATCATATATACATAATCCATGGAAACAGACAACAGTGTGGTGAAGGCCTGGGGCAGGAGTGCAGGGGCGGGCTAGAAGGAGTCAATGGAAAACAAAAGGGGACATATGTAATACTTTTAACAATAAATATATTTTTAAAAACTAAAACAAACAAACAAAACAAAAACAGGAGCTTCTCCAATTGAAGCAAAGGTGGACTCAAGCAAAGAACCTGGGGATCTTGGGACACAGTTTGAAAACGCTGGAACGGATCATCAAAAGGACTTGTTGAATTTGAAGGGACAGTTACTAATCCAAACAAATTTAGCTTAACTGCCCTCATTTCTGGTCTCTGGCCTCAGTTAGTAATCAGGGGAGTAGATAAAAACAAGAAAAAAAGGGCAGTAGGAGAGAGTGCAAGAAGCCATAAGAATGAACAAATAAAGAAGGAAGAAACAGAGAAAGGAAAATGATAGGAAGAGGAGGGTATGAGCAGTTTCAGCACATTATTGAAACAATGCAAAATATCTTTACATAAAACAAAGGCACAATGCTTCTTCTATCCTGCCCCCATACTCTACAATACCCTGAGACTTAGCTATGTAAAGAAAATTAAAGCCTGGTCGTAAGGAATAATATTTTAAAATGATAATTCAGCTTATTATTTTAAATTTAGAGTTGTTTCTGATTATTCTGGTAATGATTCTTTTAACAATGGTTAGGTTTTATCTCTGCTTTTTAAATTAAGACATTAATTCCCACAGAAACTAAAAAGAGGTAATAGACCTTAAACAGACAGAAATAATTGGATGTCCAGGTACTAGATTGTAATTAGGTAGTATTTAAGTTACACCTAAAAGTTTTGTATGTTATTTCAGAAGGAGGATGGCTTACTATTTAGAGATATAGTGTGTGATAGAAAATCAATGAAGCAAAGAATTTTCTAAAACTGTTTTCTAATTTACATTTGATTTCTATCAATAAAACTCAAAATTAGAAGAGAAAAGGAAGCATTTTTTTTTTCAAATCCAGAATGATTAAGAATGCAAATTTTTTAAAAAGAGAGAAGGAAAATGCTTAGGTTTTCAAATGCTTAGGTTACTCTGCTTTAGTTTTTAGTAAAAACCTAAATGCGTGTGTTAAATTCATGGTGCCTTTAGGAACAAGCATGTCAAACTCAAAGGCTAACACGGGCTAAATAAACAAGGTTTAAGTTTATGTGGGCCACAAAAAAACAAAAGCTTACATTTTCATAGAAACATAGGTTTATTTCGATTGAGACATGCTGAATACAAAGGGCTGAAATAAATGAGTAATCATTAACATAAAACAATAGAACGTTTTAATAAAAATTAATTTTTTTTCTTGAACATTAACTTACCAGACACTGAATAACTGCATAAATTAATAAGCGTAAAGCAAATAAACCTATTTTTCTTGTTCTGCGAAAGTGAAATATTTCCTGTTGCACACACCAAACAAATCAGTCCAAGACTAATGACATGGCAATCTGCTGCTAAAATATTTGCTGCTAGTATTGGTGGAGAGAAATGGTGCACCTGTGTGTAAGGCACGTAAGGGAAATGAATGCAGCACGATTACAGTAATCAGTCATTAGAGAACGTTATAGTTCATTATTAATAATTATGTACAACAGGATATTGTAAAAATTAAGTTATGAAATTTTTGTTAAAACGTTTCTTATATACCATTATATTGGCTGGGCCACAAAAGTATTTGTTGTGGGTCACATGTGGCTCGAGGGCCGTGACTTTGAGGTGCTTGCTTTAGAATAACAAATATTATCTTGTTATACATTTTTATTCCTACAAATACAAAACTAACCTTAGCTAAGTTTAAATTATGAGTTATTAGCAAAAATGGAGGACTTTGACTATATTGAAAGGACAAGTAAGCAACTCATAAGAGGAACTCAAAATGAAAACACTTACCCACTACTTCCTGATCAGAGTGGTTTAAGTATTTTTTACAGACGTAAGGTAAGGTGGCCTCACAGTCCCGAACTCTCCAGGCATTTGGCATAAATGGATTAAATGTTCCACAGCGATATTCAACAAATGGCTCAAAACTTACTTCTGAAAATACAGTGTTGGTGTATTTCATGTTAGAAGCAAAAGCAGTTAGTTTAATCTATATTGAAATGTAGCCTTAGCATCTAGGAGACATTCCTTCTCTTTGACATATACGGTAAATCCTTTAAGACCTTATATTTGTGATTTTGCGGTTGAAGTCCAGACATGACAATGAAATGATTTTCCAAAGTTGGCAATAGTGGATTTTCTTGTGTTAAAGCAGAGAAATGTTTTGCTTTTTGTGGCTATTTTTAAAACAGCTGACTAGAATCTTGGCTCTGACCCAGATGCTCTTGAAATCTTGGCTAAATACACAGCTTACTTTTTTGGCTTCCATTTTCTTGTCTGGAAAAGCCTTACAGGAATTAAGACAGGTTTAACTTTTTTTGTAAGCCACTTTCAAAAAAGTTTTTACATTTCATATGGGGGTAAGTGCTAAGTGATATTTTCAAATAATCTACTTAAAATATTTAAATATTAGTTATTTTTATCTTAGAGTTAATTTTGAATACTCTCTATGCAATTGTTTTAACAGCACATATACCACGTATATATTGGGAATACTGCTGTTTCAGGCTGTGGGATGGTGCCACCTGTGAAGGTAAATAAAATGCTGGGGGTACCTGGGTTCCAGTTCAGATGGCTGAGCGGGGTTCTGTCGGACCACTGCCAGCCAGCATTTTCATCCAGCTGGTTCAGACCCATCCACACCTCCACTGCTTCACCCCTTACGTGCTCTGAAATGAAGAGAAATTAGTTTTAAAAAGATCCATGTTACGTTTCTTTCTTGTTTTTCTATTCCTGGAGCACAGAGTCATAGATTAATACCAGTCAATGACAGAAAGGGTTTAAGTGCTGCTAACCCCACTCTGGTGCTTCAGAGTAAAGATGCCAGCCTTGTCCAGCTGGCATGGCTCAGTGATTGAGCATTGGCCCATGAACCAGAAGGTCACAGTTCGATTTGCAGTCAGGGCACATGCCTGAGTTGCAGACTAGATCCCCAGTAGGAGGCATGCAGGAGGCAGCCAATCAATGACTCTCTCTCTCATCATTGATGTCTCTCTCCCTCTCCCTTCCTCTCTGAAATCAATAAAAACATTAAAAAAAAAAAAAAAAAAGCCAGCCTCTCCTTGTCTTGAGAAACAATCAGTCTCCTGGAGGCTCACTGATAAGTGTGTAAGCCTCTAGAGATGCTGCCTCTCAGTGGTTGTCAATCCATCCGAGTGCATGGTTACGACTTTGAGACCATTTCATTTGTGTGCGCACTTAGGGTTACAGAGGGTGATGGGGAAGTGTCCAGGGCCACTCCCAGAAAACCTTCCTTTGCTTGCCACATGTGACTGGAGACATCAGCATGGAGACTCAGGACTCCAGCTGAGGAGTCTAGATTCAAGTGACCAGAGGACCCAGAGGGATCCGTAGCAGGTTGGAACGTAAGGGCCATGCATGAAGCAAATGATTCTTCAACTTGGGGTGAGAAGTGTTTTGGTCAGGCTGGCTCTGTGGCCCCTACTTCTTCCTAACTGCTGAGCCATAGCCCCTCAGGCTTTAAGTCGATGCCATTTTGGTTACAAATGCTATGTATAAACATGTGCATTGACACATGTTCTGATCTTCAAATCAAAATGGAAGAATTAATGGAAATCTTTCTTTTTTTTATATTTGTGCGCTTGAATTTAAAAAAATTATTCTAGAGTAAACATGTACTACTTGTACTATAAAATATGGGGGTTGGGAAGACAGTCTGAGAAACATTTAGTGAAAGTGGCTAATTTTGTGACACTTTCAAATATTGCCACTTAATCTTATGTATGTATGTATGTATGTATGTATGTATGTATGTAACACTGGTTAATATAGTATATAAATTTTAGGTGTACAACATTACAATTTGATATCTGTCTGTTATTGCATGCTCACCACCAAAAGTCTAATTTCCATCCATCATCCATCTTTTCCCATTTAATCTTTTCATCTATAAAGGAGAGCCTTGTTCTCTCATGGTTCATCTTCTTTGGGACCCAATATTTTTGCACCAGGTGTAGGAGCCCTGCCTGAGACTGAGACCCTGACAGATAAGAGTTGTAAATTGGGCGGCTACATGTCCCAATTTGCCTTGAAAACTCAAGGTCTATGTTATGTTGTTAGCTCCAGAGTAATGATGAATCACAGTTTCTTTTACCCTCAAAAGAGTCTCAGTCTTGATGATCCATTGTACAGTCACCTAGGTTATAGGAGTCAGTGTATTCACTTAACAAGGCTGCAGCACCCTCTGTGGTTGGACATTTCAATATAATATTAAGCAACTGGAAGAATCTAACACAGTAAGGAAAGAGAAAAAGGTGCTTTATAATTTTGAGAGCCCAGAAATCACTAAACAGAAATAGCATAACATTCATGGGCCCTGCCCTTCCAAAATTCGGAGGCATTAATGCAGAATCTCTTCTTAATGATGATTAGTTCAGTCCTTCCAATGTTGTTGTTTGATTAAGTCATATACTGATGGCAGGGGGCAGAATGGAAGATGGATGGACAAGATGGAGAAATTTTCACATTTCATATGGTGTACGTGCCAAGTCATATTTTAAAATAATCTACTTAAAATATTTAAGTGTTACTTATTCTTACTAGAATTAATTTTGAATACCCTCTGTGCAATTGTTTTAACAATATACACAAAAATCACTGTGTAATTTATAATCTTGTTTAAAAGTACCCAGTCTATTTTACTTTAAGACTAAATTGATTCATAATTCTATAGTAACAAACTCAAACCTAAATTTCTTTGGATATCTCTTGGCACTTGTGAAGGCTTAGGTAATCCCATATATCATAGTTAGTTTTTATTAGTGATAGTAGCCTATTCTCATCATTAAAAAACACCCTCCCCTACCCAGTTTGGCTCAGTGGATAGAGCGTCGGTCTACAGATTAAAGGGTCCCAAGTTCGATTCCGGTCAAGGGCATGTACCTTGGTTGCGGGCACATCCCCAGTAGGGAGTGTGCAAGAGACAGCTCAATCGATGTTTCTCTGTCATCAATGTTTCTAACTCTCTATACCTCTCCTTTCCTCTCGGTAAAAAATCAATAAAATATATTTAAAAAACAAACAAACAAACAAACAAACACACCTTGATCAGAATAGGCTTCCCCATTTATGAACAGACTTCTGTTTTCCTAAACAATCCCCAGTCTATTATAGAATTGTGGTATTTAAATAAAAATCTCTGACATATTTTTAAATTGTTTTTTAAGTTTGATGAGCAAGTCCAAAGCCTCTTATTAGAAACTAGAAGCCCGGTGCATGAAATTCGTGCACGGGGGTGTGTGACCCTCAGCCCAGTCTGCACCGTCTCCAATCTGGGACCTCTCGAGGGATGTCCGACTGCCTGTTCAGGCCCAATACCGGTAGGATCAGGCCTGAACGGGCAGTCGGACATCCCTCTCACAATCCAGGACTGTTGGCTCCCAACTGCTAGCCTGCCTGCCTTCCTGATTGCCCCTAACCACTTCTGCCTGCCAGCCTGATCACCCCCTAACCACTCCCCTGCCAGCCTTATTGATGCTTAACTGCTCCCCTGCCAGCCTGTTTGCCCCTAACTGCCCTCCCCAGCAGGCCTGGTCACCCCTAACTGATCTCCCCTGCAGGCCTGGTCCCCCCCAACTGCCCTCTCCTGCAGGCTTGACCACCCACAACTGCCCTCCCTTGCAGGCCTGATCCTTCCCCACTGCCCTTCCCTGCTGGCCATATTGTGTCCACATGGGGGCAGCCATCTTTGACCACATGGGGGCAGCTATCTTGTGTGTTGGAGTGATGGTCAATCTGCATATTACTCTTTTATTAGATAGGATAGAGTCCTGGTGCACAGGTGGGGGCCAGCTGGTTTGCCCTGAAGGGTGTCCCAGATCAGGGTGGGGGTTCCCTTGGGGCATGGGGACGCCAGGGAGAAGGGCCTGTGGTTGTTTGCAGGCCAGCCATGCTCCCCAGTGACCCAAGAGGAGGCCCTGGTATCTGGGATTTATTTATCTTCTATAATTGAAACTTTGTAGCCTTGAGTGGAAGCCTAGGCTGGCCAGGGTGTGTGGAAAGCTTGGCTTCCTCCATTACTGGAGAAACCCAAGCCTCCTGCTCGCTCTGTGGCCACAGACATCTTGGTTGGGTTAATTTGCATACTTGATCCTGATTGGCTGGTAGGTGTGGCTTGTGGGTGTAGCAGAGGTACAGTCAATTTGCATATTACTCTTTTATTAGATAGGATACTGACAGTGAAGACAGGTAACAGTTGTAATTCATAAATGGTATGCAAAATTTTTTATGAAAATCATTACAGTCTAACAATGACTTTGGAAAAGGTGTTTTTCTAAAATGTGATTCACTCAAATCAGTTTCAATGATGATTTTTCACTTTTGCATGTCTGTGGGGAAAGGAGCAAGCATGCATTGTTCATGCATTTGTTACAATCTTTCTGGAAGATATTAATGACTTCCCCAAACCTTAAAACATGCTTCCACTTCCACCCAGTGAGTCTACTTCTACAAACATCCTATATAATAAATAGATAATATGCAAATTGACCCTCACGCTCTCACACAAGATGGCCGCCCCCATGTGGTCAAAGACGGCCACCACAAGATGGCCAGCAGAGGAGGGCAGTTGGGGGTGACTGGGCCAGCAGGGGAGCAGTTAGGCGTCGATCAGGCTGGCAGGGAAGTGGTTAGGGGGTTATCAGGCTGGCAGGCAGGCGAGCGGTTGGGAACCATCAGTCCCAGATTGTGAGAGGGATGTCAGGGATCAGGCCTAAACCGGCAGTTGGACATCCACCAAGGGGTCCCAGATTGGAGAGGGTGCAGGCTGGGCTGAGGGACACTCCCCCCCCCCACCCCAGTGCACAAATTTCATGTACCGGGCCTCTAGTAGAGAAATAATTAGAGATTCTATACACAAAGATATGTGCAGGTGTGGTTTATAATAGCAACAAATAAAATAAAATAAATAATTGTGTCTATCTATTCCTATCTATGTATATCTATGTTTATAGAGATAGACAGATGTTCATTATATTAAGATAAGTAAAATGAGTATAATACCAAACTGTGTGCATGGTAACAGTTAACACATGAATGTTTGTTGTGTGTACCAGGCACTTTCCTAAGATTTCACATGCATTATAACATGTAATCCATATCGCCAAGAGGTAAGTATTATTATTAATTAGAGGCCTGGTGCATGAAATGCATGCACTTGGGGCAGGGGGGTCCCTCAGTCTGGCCTATGCCCTCTCACAGTCCTGGAGCCCTTAGGGGATGTCCAAATGACAGGCCTAAGCCAGCAGTCAGACATCCTTAGCGCTGCCGCAGAGAGGGAAGAGGCTCCCGCCATGACTGCTGCACTTGCCAGTCATGAGGACAGTTTCTGGTTGAGTGGTGCTCCCCCTGTAGGAGTGCACTGACCACCAGGGGGCAGCTCCTGCATTGAGCATCTGCCCCCTGGTAGTCAGTGCACATGGTAGTGACCAGTCCGTCCACTGTTCAGTCAATTTGCATATTAGCCTTTTATTATATAGGATTCCATTTGGTAGATAGAAGGAAGTGGAGGCACTTGCTTAGGTAGCCTTGCTAGTAAGTGGTAGAGGCAGGATTCAAACCCAAGCAGGTGGCTCTCTGGTCCCTGCTCCTAACCTTAGAGTTAATAGAGATGCTTCCTATTTTTATTCAATACAGTTTTTCAGAGATACTATGTATATATGCATATATTTTTGTGTTAGCTAAAATACATGGTTCTATCTGGATTGTGGAATAATGGGAGACTTGTTTTTCTTTCTATATACATAAAATTTAAAATTTATTCTAGAATAGAATAAACATATACTACATATGCAATAAAATCTGAAAAAAGTGTCAGTCACTTTTTTTTATATGTATTTTTAAAAAAATATATTTTATTGATTTTTTTACAGAGAGGAAGGGAGAGGGATAGAGAGTTAGAAACATAAATAGGAGAGAAACATAGATCAGCTGCCTCCTGCACACCCCCTACTGGGGATGTGCCCACAACCAAGGTACATGCCCTTGACTGGAATCAAACCTGGGACCCTTCAGTCCGCAGGCCGACGCTCTATTCACTGAGACAAACCGGTCAGGGCAAAAGTGTCAGTCACTTTTAATGAAAGTGATTAATTTTGTGACACTTTCAGATGTTTCCAATTTTTTTAAAGCTGTTTGTACATATACACAAACACATTTAATCTTCAAAGGAGGGTAGAGGGAGAAAGAGAGAGAGAGAGAGAGAGAGAGAGAGAGCGAGAGAGAGAGAGAGAGAGAGAGAGAGAGAGAGAGTTTGGGTGATAAGTGAAACACAAGACCCAGCTCATTATCACAACTCATTTGACATATTATTCTGTTATACTATTAGTTACCATATGTGTGCTTTTGCTCTTCCAACTAAATTTTAAGTTCTTTGGAATCCACCAGGACTCCTACATACCTGCACACAGTGAATAACAGGAAAGATTTTACTTAATGAATGACTTGATTATTTATTAATGGGAACTGAATAGCTAAGATCTCCAGCAGAGCAGGGATTTGTACCTAATGTCCAAGTCTCCCAGATCCACTTGCTTTAGCTGCAAGCTCTGAGTCCCTTGTTTGAGCCTCAGCTTCTCTTCTACAAGGGAGAGAAAATAAGGAACACTGGGTGCCAAATGGAATGGCCTGGGTGTGAATTTGGACCATATTAATAAAAGAAAAATATTTTCCATGGAACTTCCCCCCCCCCCCCAGAATATATCTTTGCATATGTGGACGTAATTGTTAACAATCATTTAAATTGTATAAATATCAATGTCCTACTTACTCCTTATGAAACTTTCTTCAGCCTCATCTGCAATACTTAGTAAAGCACCACCTTGCATCTGGCATGACGCATGTGCCTCGCTCCAGGAGAGAGAAGAAAGCAGGTTGAATTGGTAGCAAATGCGTGAACTGAGATCCTTCTCCCAGACAGCATCGCAACCCATCTCTGCAGATGCTAGAAACAAAAACCATCAAACCATTAGCTGTAATTTTTTTTCTCTATAGGGCAATATACTAAGAGGCATTTGAAATGGAATGATTCCAAACTGCAGCCTCTAAAACTTCTGTACTTTATTGATTCCCGATTAGGTCTCTAGGATGAAATCTGCATTTGTATCCCATTGGTACTTTATGGTTATACTCTTTCAAGATTTAAAAGAACTTCTAGAAATTATCAATAAAGAAGCTCTGATCCTTTCTAGGAAAAGAATAGATGCCATTTTTAAGAGAAGGAAATAGAAGTGAAGGATTTATGAAAATAACATCTGAGTTCTTTAAACAATAGTCATTTAAAACTTTATACTGAAAGCTGTGTGACTGTAAAGGTTCATTTGTGGTAGATTGCAAGTGTGATTTCAAAAGGCTTCCCCACCAACACCAAAATGTTAGAGGAAATGAAAGGGATACAGTTGAAATATGAGTTTATAGAGAACACAGTTTTCACATAAACACTGAGAACAGGAAAACTGATATTTAATTTTATAAAGTTCTTTCAGCCAAAGGGAAGAAAAGCACTTCTAAAACATTGACCAATGATTGCATAGTATGTTTAAAAGTAAATTTAATAAAGTATAAGATGTGGATCTGAAATCTGAAATTTATTGAAAATGAAGACCTAATTTGGATGCTTTTGCTAAAGGTTTAAATTAAAACCCAAGGTGAACTAAGCAGCTACAATAATTACCTGAAATCAAACTCAGCCAAAGAATTTCACAATGTAGGAAATGTGACCCGTGCCACGGCCTGAGTGTAAGTGATGCACAGCAATCTGCTAAAACCTAGAACAGCCTTTCCACAAGTGTGATCCGCAGAATAACACAACGTCAAGAGCTCCCCAGGGAAATCCAGGACCTCATGCCTGTGCAGGTAGACTTCTCTAAGAAATTCATAATGTACATTAGCATCTTAAAGGCTCTAAGAAGTAAAGAAAGAGCTTAACTTTATTTCAGTACACTTCAAACTTGTCTGACAACGAATTATTTTTTGTTTGCTTTCTTTTCCCCACTAAATAGTTAGATATCCTGGCGAATGTGGAAAGTTTGTTCCATGTCTGTTTGCCACATGCTTTCCTCAGAACTGTGTTGGTTAACCATAAGTTATCAAAGCACTTATACATCCAAGGTTGTCTGAAGAGTTTCTTTTTTTTTTAAATAAATCTTTATTGTTCAGATTACTACAGGTGTTCCTCTTTTATTTTTCCCCATAGCTCCCCTCCACCTGATTCTCCACCCCACCCCATGCCCTTACCCCCCACCACTGTCTTCATCCATAGGAGTAAGATTTTTGTCCAATCTCTTCCCGCACCCCTCACACCTGCTTCCCCTGAGAATTGTCAGTCCACTCCCTTTCTATGTCCCTGATTCTATTATATTCACCAGTCCATTCTGTTCTTCAGATTTTTCATTCACTTGATATTTAGATTCACTTGTTGGTAGGTATGTATTTGATGTCATTTTGTTGTTCATAATTTTTATCTTTACCTTTTTCTTCTTCTTCCTCTTCTTAAAGGATACCTTCAGCATTTCGTGTAATCCTGGTTTGGTGGTGATGAACTCCTTTAGCTTTTTCTTGTCTGTGAAGCTCTTTACCTGACCTTCAACTCTGAATGATAGCTTTGCTGGGTAGAGTAATCTTGGTTGTAGGTTCTTGCTGTTCATCACTTTGAATATTTCTTGCCACTCCCTTCTGGCCTGCATAGTTTCTGTTGAGAAATCAGCTGACAGTCGTATGGGTACTCCCTTGTAGGTAATTAACTGTTTTTCTCTTGCTGCTTTTAATATTCTCTCTTTGTCTTTTGCCCTTGGCATTTTAATTATGATGTGTCTTGGTGTGGTCCTCTTTGGATTCCTCTTGTATGGGGTTCTGTGCGCTTCCTGAACTTGTAAGTCTATTTCTTTCACCAGGTAGGGAAAGTTTTCTGTCATTATTTCTTCTAATAGGTTTTCAATATTTTGCTCTCTCCCTTCTTCTGGCACCCCAAAAATTCGGATGTTGGTTCACTTGAAGTTGTCCCAGAGGCTCCTTACACTATCTTCATATTTTTGGATTCTTTTTTCTTTTTGTTTTTCTGGTTGGATGTTTTTTGTTTCCACATATTTCAGATCTTTGGTTTGATTCTTGGGGTACATTGATCTACAATTGAGTTTCTGTATATTCTTTATTTTAGACAGTGTATGCTTCATTTCTGACTGGTCCTTTTCCATTTTTTTGGCATTCTCATTAAGGTCCTTGAAGGTCTCACTAAGCTCCTCAGAAGTGTCATCAAGTTTCTCAGCGGTTTTTAGAAGATTCTTGAGTAACCTTATACATGTGGTTCTGAACTCTATGTCATCCAGTAGTTTGCTTTCCTCCGTTTCTTTCATTCGTGACATGTTTCTTTGTTTCTGCATTTTGGCTGCTTCCCTGTGTTGATGGAGTGGCTTTGTGTGGTAGGTGACCTATAGGGGGCAGTAGCTCAGCCTCCCCAATCACCTGATGTGGACACTCTTGGTACACCCCTTTGTGGGCTGAGTGCAAAGTCTTGGTGTAGTTAAGCCTTAATTGCTGTTGGTACGCTGGGAGGAATTGACCTCCAGGCCAATTAGCTGTGAGCACTCCCTGTGTCTATAATGGAAGAAGTGCTGCGCTGAAGACACGCTTATGGGGCAGGACTTGTTTCAGTGGGGCTTTGGTGCTCACTGAGTCTGCCTCTTGAATGTGTCACTTATGGATGTGAGGAGTTGAAATCTGGTGTCTCACACTGACCACTAGGTACACTGGCTTCTGGATCTCCAATGGGGTGCAGGTCAGCTACTGTCTGAGGCCACTCAGCAGGAGCTACAGTGAGAGCTGAAGTTTTCTCCTCTTTGCTTGGGGTTTGGAGGTTTTGGAGCTGTCTGACCCAGGCTGCAAGTTTGCTAGGTTAAGCTGCAATAGGGCTGGCCTTTCTTATGCTAACGCTGCTGCTTGGAGCTTGGGTGGGTTTGTAGGTTGTGCAGGGCGGGGCCTCAGGGTGTCACTAGGTTAGGGCGTGGCAAACAGCAATGGCTGCTAGTTAGCCGGCTCTGCGTCCCCAAACGGCATCCGCAAGTCCCGTGCCCCAGTGCAGTAAACAATTATTCCTGCGCGCAGCTCTGCAAGCAAGCCACCCTCACTGGCAGACAGTCCAGCTTCTCCCTGTAGGAGTTTGGGTCCCCCGCGTCTCCCCAGAGACTGGATTTCAGAGTAATCGGGGGCTTGTCTCCGTTCGGGTTGAAAAAAGCAATGCACCCAGTCGCCCGCAGCCAGCCCGGATCACGCGTCTCCTTACCTCAGCTTTTCAGCGCTCATACATGCCTCAATGCTCTTTTCTCTTTCCTTCTAGTTGTAGAACTTCCACTCAGCCAGCTTTCCCGTGGTTCTGGGTGATAGACGTTTTGTCTTTTAGTTGCAGTTTAAATTGTTGAGGGAGGCAGCAGTTTAGGTGTTTACCTATGCCGCCATCTTGGATTCTCTCTGAAGAGTTTCTTGACTGATACATATATTTATAGAAAGATGCAAGATTGTAGGAGGGTAGAAAACAAGGATACCACCAAGTAAAACTGTAGAAAGGGAAGAGAAAGGAAGGACATTTTCAGGCACTATCTTGCCCGGGTGGCTGAAATGACTGAGTCCTGAGAGATTGTTTTCAGTTAAAATGCTAGGCCATCCCCAGCTGGACAGCACACTGCATTATCAGACAGGAGTTCACCCTGTGACAGCTGAGGCTCTGAGGGAGGAGCAGGAGGATGTTTGCAATGAAAGTGTGCATAACAATCATGTAGTCAGCTTGTAAAAAAACTGCAGATTCCTTGTTTTCTGAATCAGGAGGTCAGGAACTCATATTAAACACATTCCTGATTTTCAGGCAGATGGTGCCTGAAGCAAACACCAGCTTAAAAGAAAAATTCAAAGCACTTCCCAGGAGGGCAGGTCTGAGTTGCCTTCTGTACTAGAAGGTTAGTAAGATGTGAGAAGGGGAGTTGAGAGGATGTCAGAAGTCCTGGGAATAGGATGGAGACAACTCCTGCCCGGGGTAAAGATTCTATAATAAGTCTTAATTATAAGCCTCTGGGCAACGGCCATATCATGATAAGAAAAGGTCTAGAGTCTAGAGGACACTTCAATTGATCTTATCTTAGTTTTGTTCTCTCAATAAGACAGAGATGGAGCTATGCAGACACAGCCTTTTGTAGTAACCTGATTGAATTCTATACCTTAAAGTTTAAGGCTTAAACAGTTAAGTGAGAGGCTTGCTAGTGGTCCCGTCTGTGCGCAAATGACATAGCCAGGTTTTCTTCCATTTCCCTTAGTTTTAGATTATCTGTGCAAATCCTGAAGGTTAATCAAAAGGAAACTTCCAATCAAATGTTTGCAACCGGTGTCCACATTCTCCTAACAAGTTCATTTGGTTTTAACGAAAATATAAGAATTTCCTCTTTTGTACAGGCAGACACAGTCCTTTCTTTGTTTCTCTACGTGGGCTGTGTGCCAGTCACTCCACGAATCTTCCTGGGAGGTTGTAGTGTAACAAGTGGAATGGAAATGCCACCCTGGACCAGGGTGCTGTAATGTGCTACCCTGCTCTCCCTTCAGGACTGAAGGCCTTATTTCCCCAGATGCCAGGAGAGACCACTCGACGTTAAGCCTTATTCAAAGACTGCCTTGGCTGAAGAGTTTCTTTGCCTGATGTCACTCTCCTTTCCCAAAGGCAGCCGGCTAACCCTGATTGAGCAGTGCAGGGCCTGAGTCCTCTCTCTTCCCAGCAGGGGGCACATCCACCTTGAGAACACCTCAGAGGGTCAGTCTGGCCTGCATTCCAATCTTGCTCTCTTCCCTTCCTTTCCACAGGTGTTGATCCTGACAACAACCCCCCAACAAACCTCCTGAAGGTTAATCTCTGCCTCAGAGACTGCTCCCTGGGGATCTGCTTGGCACAGACTCCCATCTTGGCCTAGGGTCCTTGCATCTATTTATTTTTAGTCTTTTCTTCTGCATATATAATCTCTTTCCAAGGCACTGAAAATGCAAGATGGAAGGCAGGTGTCTAACCCTTATTTATCTTGAAACATTCAAATATAAGGGCTAGAATTATGTTATATTTCTTTGCACCTTTAGTTGTCTTTATATGATCCCTTGAGGGAAGCAACTGTGTTGTATATATATATATTTGAATCTCCTACTATTTGGGGAAAAATTACCAAAATCTTTTGCATGATGCTATAAATAAATGATTTTCCTCCTTTCAAAATACACCTCTCTTGTAATGAACTGAGGTATATTTCTGTCAGCACTGATTTTATCATAGATTATGACTGAGATGTAGCCACTCCTCCTTGTCTATTAATGTGTCTTATTTTTCTTCCTTAAGGAGACAGCTTTGCCATTTCTCCCTAAGATCAGGGAGAAATTATTATCTTGTTCCTGATCTTAGGGAGAAAACATTCAGTCTTTTATCATGAAGTATGTTGTTTGTGGGTTTGTTTGTTTTTAAAAATAGATTCTCCTTATCACTTGACATTCCATTCTATTCCTAGGGATATTTGTGTGTGTGTTCATGAAAGTGTGGAAATTTTGTCAAATGTTTTCTGTATCAGTAGATGATCATGTGGTTTTTGACCTTTATCTTATTGATATGGGTATTACTTTAATTGGTTTCTGACTTTAAACGAATCTTTAAACGAATCTTACATTCTTGGGATAAATTCCTCTTGGTCATAGTGTACAACAATTCTTTTCATATGTTGTTGAGTTCTGTTTGTTCTACTTCGTTGAAGATTTTTGCACTGATATTCATAAGAAATGTTGGTCTGTAGCTTTCTTTTCTTGTAATATCCTTGTCTGGTTTTGGCATCAGGGTACTAATAGTGGCCTCAAAGAATGAACTGGACAGTGTTCCCTCCTTTTCCATTTTCTAATTTACCCTTTAATCCACTCAATCTGGCAACTAGAAGGTATCTTGTCAAGGCCATCAATGACTTCCATATTGCCAAATCCAGCAAACACTTCCTTTCAGACCTTGTCAAATCAAGCCCTTCAGCAGCATTTGAGCACCCTCCGTCTCCTTGCCAATATACTCTATTTTCTTGACTTCACATGCCTGGTGACCCTTCTACCTCTTTGGCCATCTCTTCTCCGTCTCCTTTACTGGTTCTACTTAAATTAAATGTTTAGGTCTTAAGACTTGGCCCTGAGTCTCCTTCCTTTTTATTTTATACATGCTCTAGACTATTTCACCCATTCCCATAAATCCCTTCCTTTTTGTTTTATACATGCTCTAGAATATTTCACCCATTCCCATAAACCTCTTCCCAATAACTTTCAAATGTATAGAGACCTTTATGTCTAACTGCCTAGTCCACATTTTCACAGGCTTAATTCAAATATAACATGTCCCAACCTGAATGCTTGGTTTTCTCTTCCAAGTCTGTATCTGCAGTGAACTTATCTATGCATATCAGAAAGTTGCGATCCTAATTAACACCCCACTTTCCCCTTTATCCTCCAAGTCTGTCCTTATTAATGAGAGTCCAACTCCTGGTTAAAAACCTACAAGTACATTTTTAAGCCTGATCATAAGCAATTACAAAGGCTTTACCTAGTAGGTTTCATGGGGGAAAGCTGTCCTCCCCACACCAGACTTCATACATAGCCAAGTTCAAGGGCACTCAAATAATTCCAGAGGTTGATATCCTAAAAATGTATCAAACTAACTGCATGACTTTCCAGCTGTGTATGATATGCAACCAAGAGGGACTAGTATGACACAAACTGTCTTGAAAGAAACCCAGAGAGATTCCTATACAGGGGTGTGCAAAAGTAGGTATGTATGGAAAATAGTACAATAATTAATAAATAATAATACAAGAATAAGCTGTGTTTTGTGTACTCACAACTGCAAACCTACTGTTGCCTGCTCCTAAATGCCATCCTTGTTCCTGAAGACCTACAGTGACAGATGTTTGATCACACCCTTCACTGCTAGTGTGTTTGTGTTTATTAATGCTACACTAAAATTTTGCTCTCTATCAACTTTTTAAAAAAAGGCAGCATCATTTTACATTGAGATACTAAAAAGAAAATCCATGTAAGAAAGAGGAGATACAGAAGTACAAATCTTTACTTTATTCCACTCACTCTTCTCTGTCTTACTCATTTGTTGACCCCACTGAAAGAGCTATCAGTTCACTCAAATTTCAGTCTTTAACACATCACTTTGAGTTATGTTGGGCAGAAATACTATTCAAAACCCAAACTCTGCACAGGAACCAAAAATAACAAGAAAGGAAGAACACTGGTACTGTAATTCAGCACTGTACAAATAAACATGCACTCTGCTGGTCATGGTAAAGGTCAGGAGAGCTGGAATCTGGCAGGCTGTAAAGCAGAGGAAGCTTTGAGCTGTCAGAAGCTGAACAAATAGATAGTCTGAGTGAGAAGCCCAGAGCATCACTAAACGTGGGCTTCTGCCTGGGAAATCATAATTGGTTAAAAGTAACAAAGATTGGTGACAGTGTTCTTTGCAGAACCTCAAGGAGAATATTGCAGTTAAAAAAAAAAAAAAGTCCTACCCTATACAGTTCGGCTCAGTGGATAGAACATCGGCCTGCAGACTGAAGGGTTCTAGGTTCAATTCCGGTCAAGGGCACATACCTCAGTTGCATGCAGGAGGTAACCAATAGATGTGTCTCTCTCACATCAATGCTTCTCTATCTCTCCGTCTCTTCCCTTCCCTTCCACTCTCTAAAAAATCAATGGAAAAATATCCTCTGGTGAGGATTACCCTCCCCGCTCCAAAGCTACTATGAGGATCATGTAAAATACATGTTAAATTTTTTGGTATTGGTTTATTTTTAATAAGGAAATGTGTCAGGGATGGAAATGGAAAGAGAAGCTGATACAAACAATATGACATCTAATGCAACAACCCAAGGAATGTAGGAATTACATGCACATACACCTGCATGCAAGCATTCAGATTCAGATAGAAAAGGATGATGATCTGACAGTATTTTCAGTATGAAATACTTTCATGCTGGCTGTTAAGCTACTGTCCTGAGCTGCTTGAGTGTCCTTTGCTACCCTAGTGTCCTTTGCACTTCCCTCTCTCCTCATCTCCCCACAATCCAGCAGCTAAGGGGTTAATACCAGCAGCAGGAGTCTAGGACTCCTAACTCCCACCTTAAGGTCTCCACTCAGACTGGTCAATAGTCCATACCACATTGATTGTTTAATGTCTTAAGATCACCCTAGTATACTGATGTATGTTGCACAGAATTACCTCCATATTATTTTTGTCTGATGAAGAATTATCTGCAGCAGGATCACCTTGGGCACTTGTCAAAAATGCAGATGCTTGGGTGCCACACACTGGACCCACTGTGTCTCTTGGAGGGGGCTAGGTTATGCATTTTTAATTCTCCCCCAGGTGGTTCTAGACTATCATATCAACTATAGTCTGCATTTTCTAGCACAGAGCAAATCTGTCTTACATCTAGATGCCAAGTTCTTTGAAGGGAGGGTCTTAAGTCCTAATACTCTTGGTATTCACCACTATGCTTACCTACTTTAGTGCTGTTGACAGACAATAAAGAGGAAGGGTTATTGGTTCAGAAGTGCATGCTGAAAGAATAAGTTAGATTTGATGATGACAAAAACGATGATGATGATGATGATGATGGCTTATCATGTGCCAGGTCCTATGATAAGTGCCTTAGATGCATCATCTAATTGGTTCCTCTCAATAATCCTAATTGTACTGTTATTCTCTCCATTTTGTGGCAGGAAACTGAGACTTAAGATCTCATCATTGGGAGGAAGGACTCCAATATTGGTCTGTCTGATTTCAATGTTTAAACTCTTTCTTATTCCCTAAGCCATACTGGCTCTTAGGTCACAAAACAATTCTACAGATAACTTATCTATCAGATTATTTGGAGTTAATCTCTTCAGTTGGCTTTTGTTTCAAATTTATTTGCTATATTTTATTACATGTGGGGAGGGAAAGTAGGCATAGAAGATGAGGAGATTATAAAAACTACTAGAGGCCCAATGCACAAAGATTTGTGCAAGAATGGGCCTTCCTTCCCCTGGCTGCTGGCACCACCTTCACTCCGGCCAGAGCCACCTTTCTGCCTTCCCACACTGCCCAAAGGCCCGGAGTAGCTGGGGTAGTGCACAACGCCAGCTTTGTTGGGTTAATTTGCATACGCACTCCTGATTGGCTGGTGGGTGTCACAAAGGTATGGTCAATTTGAATCTTACTTTTTTATTAGTGTACTGTAGATACTCTGACTTGCAGGAACCAAGGTGAAGGAAATTGAATATAGAAAGTAGAAGATATATATAAATATTACCCAATACTTAGGAACCATTGTAAACATTTTATGTAAATTAAATAAATTAGTAAAGTACTAAAGTACTAACTGATAAAAAAAAGTTAGACTATTGCAAATGTCACTGGACCTTGAAAGTCAGGTTACGAAAGGAAATGATTTTGAGGTTATACCTAGAAATCGAGTAATAAGAAAAGGGAATCAAGATGAGAACACATAGTGGAGAAATAATGAGAACAACTGCCATTTTAGAAAGGTCGTCAAGGGCCCAGCTGATGCTTGGACTTAATGATAGCAAGACAAGCAGTCTGGACTTGGAGAAATTAAAACACCTCATGAAAGAGAGTGGACTGAAAGGATAACTGAGCTTTATACATGCTCAGGTTTGTTTTTAAGTATTTTGCCAGAAGCTGGGTTTAATGAGATCACACAGAGTATGATCATTTGATTTTGGTTAAAGCATCCTTATACAGTAAACTTAATGAAGAATGGCTAATTAACATCTTTTGAATATAAAGAAAAAGGAATAGACATCAGGATTGTCCTTTTATAAGGCAAAAAACAAACACAGAATCAAGTCTGGATAAAGGGAATCAGAGTGCTTATTCAGATTTCAGTATATCAATCCCTGTGCTTTCCTTTGGATACAAGTAACTTCCCAATCGTCCTTGAATCATTCATGACAGAGGGGGAAGAGGAGAATCACTCTTACTGGGATCTGGGCAAAATCCCCACTTTTCGTCTCTTTCGTATCGGCTGGTCGTGGCACACCACAGTAAGTTGTCTTCCCGCCCTTCCCTGGTGCATTCGTGATGCCACTGGTGGTTATACTGGAAGGGAAACATGCTATGGTGTCCCGTGGGCGTTCCCTTTGAGTGTATACAAATCTAGGAGAAGAAAAGGACAAAGTCAAATAAGTATTATGCCAGCTTCATCTTTGGAAACTATCATAGCGTGAATGCATTTTTTTCATAACAGAAAACCTACAGTGGGCAAAACTCTTTCTAGATCACAGAGAACCCTCAGGACTCCCACTGTCCAGTGAGTGTAAATGTGCAAGGCTGAGTGTGGGTTCACAATGGTGTGTGTACATGTTTATGTCCTTGGGTATTCACTATGGTGCACTACTAGGGCAGCAAACACATTTGTGAAAGGATGAGAAGGAAAATTTAATGGAAATTTTTACTTTAAAATATCACCTATATCAGTGATCAACATCTGAAAATCAAGAGCTTCACAGGCCTTCATTAATTTATTCATCCAACAAATATTTATTGAGCATTTAATGTGCCTGAGCACTGACGATATAACAGTGAACAGACTGGCAAAAGTTCCCTTTCATAAGGAGTTTCTGTTCATAAGGGAGAGACAAAAAGAAAACAAATATACAAGTAAACATAATTTCAGGTAGTGATAAGTACCATGATGAAAAACAAGATAGGGTAGGAAGACAGAATGACTGTGTGTGTGTGTGTGTGTGTGTGTGTGTGTGTGTGTGTGTGTGTGTGAGAGAGAGAGAGAGAGAGAGAGAGAGAGAGAGAGAGAGAGAGAGAGAGAGAGAGAGAGAAGGGGCACTATTTTGGATCAGGTGGTTAGTGAAGGCCTCTCTGAATAAGAACCTGGGTGAAGCAAATGTACAAGTATTTGGAAAGGGTTATCTGGCAGAAGGAACAGCAAATATGAAGAACTTGCAACAAGATTTGTGTGAGATGAATGCAGAGGGCCACACAGGAGCGATGGGAGGTGGGGGCAGGGAAGTGGAGAGTGTCAGCTCACAGAGGCCAGCTCTGCCACATTATGAACTTTGCCCTTTACTCTGAGTGTAGTGGGAAGTCACTATTGGGTTTTGGATGAGATAGTCACATGATCAGATTTCCATTTTTAAAGAAAATCTGGGTGCCATATGACAAACAACCCATGCAGGGAGGGAGCAAAGAGAGATAACTAGCTGGGAGGCTTCTATAGTAATCTTGGGAGACATGGCAGTGCCAAGGTACCCGTTGGCTACATTTCCCAGAGCCTTTCAATAATCTGCCATCCTTGGCCTTAAGCAGGAAAGGACAGCTTTTCATGACTCACCTGGGGCTTTCTGTGGTAAGGGGGATCAGGGCCACCCTTGAGTCACTAGGTCCTGGAGGGAAAGGCTGGCTGTGGAGACACCCACCCCTTTCTCACATTGGCAGGGGCTGGACTGCACTAACCCTGCATCAACCCTAGAGGTTAAGGCTCTTTAGAGACTACTGGTATTTCAGGACACATCCTCTTGCTTCAGTCCTTGCCTTCTACTCGCTCTTCCCTGCATGCACTGTGATTCTGGGTGTATAGCTAAAATGTTAACATAAAGACAAATGTCATGTTCTTCCTTAGATCTGTAGTTTGTTGGGAGGGCTGGTTTGTAGCACTTGCTTCACTGTAGTGAGTCCTGAAAAATAACTTGTTTTTAGCCCCGTCTCGTTACTAATTTCTTGGAGATACATGAGAAAGTCCTGACGTGGATTTTAGGAGTTCCTTGCTCTTCTTCCTAGGATTGGTATAACTCAGACTTCTTAGAAAGATTTGCTCTTATTAAGGCATAATTCTACTGAGCATCAGGAGGGCAGGGACCACATCTGTCTTCTTGACCTTTTAAAGAAAATGCCTGGCCCTGGGCCTGAGAAACAGTCAGTGTTTAATAAATGTGTGACAGAGGATGAATGGATGGATGAGAGAAGGAAGAGCACTACCAAACAAAACCTGAGAAACGGGTTTAGGGTGTCCAAATTTAATATGTTGTTTATTTATTTTAATTTGTTTGTTTAAAAATGCCAAATATTATAGAACTTTGAAAAATGACCCCCCCCCCCAAAAAAAACCCACCATCATTATTTTCCATTCCCTAGCACACACTGAATAATCCCTAAAAACAATCTGTCTTTAAATGTCTCTTAACCTGACATCACATGGATGCCAGCAAGCACCACTGGAGGCACTGAGTGGCCTGCAGACACACTCCATCCCTCGGACTGAGTGTCTGCAACAAGAGGAATGGTGGCAAGAGAGGTTCTTATACTCATCCTGCCAAGTTATCAACTTCAAAGACCTTTCCTTCTACCTTAATGTTCTCTTTTCCTCTTGTTCTCCTATGCTTTCTCCCCTTCCCAATGATTCCCAAAGGTAAGTGTTTTCTCCTCTGATAACTATAACTTGTGAGAAATTCTGCTTCTTTAGGAGAATTTAGCAAGTCCCAAGACTCCAGTCTCTTTTTACATTAAGTGAGTAAGCAACTACAAAGTAGTTGGTGGAAGTCCCTTGAAGGTCTGGATGCTGTGTACCTCTGTCATATAATATACTAGAGGCCCAGTGCATGAAATTCGTGCATGGGTGGGGGCTGTCCCTCAGCCCAGCCTGCACCCTCTCCAATCTGGGACTCCTCAAGCGATGTCCGATTGCCTGTTTAGGCCCGATCCTCCCCTGCAGGCCTGATAGCCCCTAAATGCCCTCCCTTGCAGGCCTTGTCCCTCCCAACCACCCTCTCCTGCTGGTCTGATCACCCACAACTGCCCTCCCCTGCTGGCCATCTTGTGGCAGCCCTCTTGTGTCCACATGGGGGTAGCCATCTTGTGTGTTGGAGTGTTGGTCAAATTGCATATTACCTCTTTATTATATAGGATTTTACAAATCTTAACTTATTGCAAACTTTCTAAATATATCATTTCATGAGTATTTTGTGATATATATATATATATATATATATATATATATATATATATATTTTTTTTTTTTACCTCTGTGCAGATATTCACAAATGCCTTCACCGCCTGACATGTAGGCAATCCACTTATGAAAGTTTTTCCAGGAGGCCACCAGCGTGTTGTGCTTCACCTGTACCATGTACTGCAGCGGGCTAGTGATCACCTTCTTGTTACAGCGCCACCTCAAGGAAACATGGATGGAATCACACTCATAGATACTCAATGGCTGCTCTGGATCAGATAAATTCAGGCCCAGGCAACGGCTGCCTCCTATGTTAAAGAGGCCGTGGTTGGAAACCCATTTCCACATCATGTACTTGTTTGGTGGTTTGCAGTTTTCCAGGGTCAGTACAGATTTGCCTGCTTGAATGCATTTCTTGAGGCTCTCACTTTGGATAACGAATATTCCTTTATCTGAAAGAACAAAATAGAAGATGGGTATGGGTCTTTCATATATAACTACCTAGTATCATGAGGATGTGTAAGTTGTGAAATGTCACAATTGGCAGTCGTTTTTAACAGATCTGGAGTCTATGGGTGGGGTCCACCAAGAAGGTTTGTTTGCTCAAAACAGAGGAGCTTCTTGGGAAGCATAAATGGGTTCATTAGAGCTCATGGGAGACCCCTGACCTACCAGTAAAACCCCCATGGCCCTACAGTAACAAAGGCTACCTGTTAGTCCACTCAAGAATTTTCTGATAGAGAAGGAGTTCTCCACAACTGGATAGAGAAGAGGCATTGGGAACAACACTCAGGGCTAAAGGGGAGGGCTGTGGGGTGCCCAGAAGAATGGTGACACTTCAGTTTTCTCCAGACAAGTGCCTGAATGTTAGGAACATGGCAGCTGAATCAAGAGCCACAGAAACAGAAATTTCTACCATTAAATTCCTGCTGAAAACCCAAAGGACAGAGACAAAGTGCTGCTTTGTGTCTTGACACAAGATGCCATGCTGGTGAGGAAAAAAAATGCTTCTCCATGTTTGCTGTCTGTGCTGGATCTATCAGGAGTAGAACAGTGGGGACCTTTGCTATGGGGATGGCCTCTTTATAGGAGCAGCCTTGTTGGGTGGGACTGGCCGGAGCAGGTAGATGCCAGGACACTAGGTGAGGCCGCACACCGAGCTACACAAAAGGTGTAAGAGCACCATGTTGGCAGCAAAGGCACACAGGCCACATGGAGATGTGCAAAAAGTAGTCATTTGTGATAGAGCTTTGAGCTTCCAACTCCCCAGAGCAGAAAGAGGGATCTGGATGAGTTCTCTGGGGAAAAGCTGGCAGGGCCTGGGAAACACCTATTATAGACTAGAGGCCCGGTGCACAGATTTGTGCACTGGAGGGATCCCTCGGTATAGCCTGCAGGGTTCGGGCCAAAACTAGCAGTCTAATGCCATCTACCGCTCCTGCTCATCCCAGCCCCACTGCTCCTGCTGCTGCCTCCACTTGGTAGGCTTGCTGCTGCTCTGCTGTGGTCCCTGGGCTGTGGCAGCCAGCATGAGCCCTGAGTCTGGCGTCTGTCAGTCAGCTGAGTGGTGCTTCCGCTGTGAGAGTGCACCGACCACCAGGGGGCAGCTCCTGCATTGAGCGTCTATCCCTGGTGGTCAGTGCGTGTCATAGTAACTGGTCGACCAGTCGTTCAGTCACTTAGACTTTTATATATATAGACTAGAGTCCCAGTACACGAATTTGTGCACCAGTGGGGTTCCTCGACGTGGCCTGAGAGATCGGACTGAAACTGGTTCTCCAACATCCCCCAAGGGGTCCCAGATTGTGAGAGGGCACAGGCCAGGCCGAGGGACCCCACCAGTGCATGATCAGGGCCAGGGAGAGACCGCAGGAGAGCTCCAGGGTGTGTCTGGCCCCCTGGTGATCGCTCAGTCCCGATCAGTCTGACCTCAGCAGCAAGCTAACCTATTGGTCAGAGCGTCTGCCCCCTAGTGGTCAGTGCATGTCATAGCGAGCAGTTGAGTGGCCTTAGCATATCATTAGCATATTATGCTTTGATTGGTTGAATGGCCAACTGGATGACCGAACACTTAGCATATTAGGCTTTTATTATATAGGATAACAATTATGAACTTGTCCTCATGAAAGTGGATATCATATCTAACTTTTTTAGTCTAAGCATGGACAGTCCTGAGCATGGTGATTAAACATGCTGGCAGGTGCTGCTTAGGCCCTGGTTACTGAGGTCACTCAGCCCAGTGTCTGGTCAGGTCCAAGGGCTCTTTTGTTCTCCCATTAGCTAGGTTCTTCTCTTATATTTTACTTCCTGTCCAATCTTCTAATATCTGAAGGGACATTATCAGGTTCCCTTAAAATAGCTGCAGTTTACAGCAAGTCGTGTCATGTAGCCATGGGATAGCAGGGACAGGCAGAGGTCTTCTAGAGACATGGAACAGTGTAGAATGAGCCTCCTCACTTATCAGCACATGGGAATTATGTCCCTTTTATTTTTTTTGGTGAAAGTTCTTTTTTCTTTTTCAAAGTTACTGAGGCTAAGAGAAGCTGATTTACAATAACAAAAATCACTTAACACATTGTTAAAAAGACTGTCAATATATAAATGAAGGTTAATTTCACTTAATAATCTGATAATCCCACTTATAAACATATATTTGAGGAGTTGAATTCATTGTCATAAAATTGCTTTTATCACCAGACATCAGAGCAAAAGAGAAGGGAGTGCGTAGCACAGTCTGGGGGAGAGAATGAGTGGTTTTAGGGAGATTTCATTTAGATCAGGAAATTTGTTTTCCTAATGAAGGCCATGTCTGTATGGTTATTAGTGATAGTCATTCAAGATCAAATCTTCCTCTTGCCAATGTGATATGGATTCTGATAATTAACCTTCTCTGCAACTCTCCTTTTTACCTTTTCATGCCTGGATAGAATGTCCACCTTCATCTCTGTTGTAATCTACTAATTACTTTCTAGCCCAGAGTTCCACTCATTTTTTTTTCCTAAAGGATAATTATCTGACTATAATTGTTCTGTAGTTTGGCTTCTATCTAATATGTATGTTTGAATATACACAGCTCTGCAACTTACTGGCTGAACTTCAGCCCTCTGGGTTTGCTTATATTCCTAAAATAGGTAGCTAGGCAACTTGCTAGTGGATGAGCGCTCTGGAATCAGGCAGAGCTGCCACAGACCAGCCTTGTAACTTTGGGCACATGTCTTGATTTCTGTGAACCTCTCCTTTCCTCTGTGAACTGGAAATATGTCTCATAGGGATGTGAAGAGCATTACATTAAAAACTACATGCAAAAGAATAAAAATAGACTACTGTTTGTCCCCATATACAAAAATTAACTTAAAATGGATCAAAGATCTAATTATAAAGCCTGGAACAATAAATTACATAGAAGAAAACATAGGGACTAAACTTATGGACCTTGGTCTTAGAGAGGATCTTATTAATTTGACCCCAAATGTAAAGGAAGTAAAGGCAAAAATAACTGAATGGGACTGTATTGAGCTGAAAAACTTCTGCACAGCAAAAGAAACTGCCAACAAAACTAAAAGACAACCAACAGAATGGAAGAAGATACTTGCAAACAATAACTCTGACAAGAAGTTAATATCCAAAACATATAAAGAACTCATACAACTCAACACCAAACAGACAAACAACCCAACTAAAAAATGGGCAGAGAGCCCTGGCTGGTTTGGCTCAGGGTCTTAGGTTTGACCCCCAGTCAAGGGCATGTACCTGGGTTGCAGGTTTGATCCCTGCCCCCCTGGGGCCAGGGTGTGTGCCGGAGGCAACCAATTGATGTGTCTCTTTCACATCAATGTTTCTCTCTCTCTTTCTCTCCCTCCCTCCCTCCCTCCCTCCCTCCCTCCCTCCCTCCCTCCCTCCCTCCCTCCCTCCCTCCCTCCCTCCCCCCGTTACCCCCCTTCTCCTTTCCACTGTCTCTAAAAATCAATGGGAGAGAAAAAATATCAGTGAGGATTAACAGCAACCAAAAAAAAAAAAAAAAGGGCAGAGGACCTGAACAGACACTTCATCCATGCCAACAGATATATGAAAAGATGCTCGACTTCACAAGGTATTAGGGAAATACAAATCAAAACTATAGTGAGATACCCCCTGCTAGAATGGTTATTAACAAGATAAGTAATAACAAGTGTTGGAGAGATTGTGGAGAAAAAAGAACCCTTATTCACTGTAAACTGGTATAGCCACTATGGAAAACAGTATGGAGGTTCCTCAAAAAATTACAAATAAAGAAACTTCAGTTGGTTGGAGCATTGTCCTGTACACCAAAAACATTGGGGATTCGATCCTTGGTGGAGATGTGTAGGGGACACAACCAATTGATGTTTCTCCCTCACAATGATGTCTCTCTCTTTCTCTCCCTTCCTCTCTCTCTAAAAATCAATTAATATATCCTTGGGTGAGGTTAAAAAAACCCTCTTCTGGGCATCTACCCCCCAAATTTGAAAACACTTATTCTCAAAGATATATGCATCCCTGTTTCACTGCAGCATTACTCATAGAGCCCAAGACATGGAACGATCAAGGTGTCCTTCAATAGAGGATTGGATAAAGACTATGTGGTACAATGGAATACTACCCAGCCATAAGAAATGATAAAATACTGCCATTTGCAACAACATGAATGTATCTTGAGAATATCATGCTAAGGGAAGTAAGTTAGGCAGAAAAAGATTTCATATGATTTCATTCATATGTGAGATATAAAACTGAAAGCAACAAATAAACAAAAAAGAAAAACAAACAAAAGCTCATAGGCACAGACAACAGTATGGTGATTACCAGAGGGAAGGAGGTTTGGGAGATAGTAAGGGTAAAAGGGGTCAAATATATAGTAATGGAAGAAGATTTGACTTTGGATGGTGCACACACAATGCAATATATAGATGGTATATCATAGAATTGCACATAAAATCTATATAATTTTATTAACCAATGTCACCACAATAAATTTAATTAAAAAGGAAAAAAAGAGAGTATTCCATTAAATAATCCATGCAAAGCACACTACACACTATCTCATCATGGGAAGATCTCAGTAAATGTGAGTTGTTGTCATTATTGTTATTATTATCCCTCTGGCTTCCTGATTCTTGATCTGTAGATCCAGCTATAGATTTAGTTGAACACCTGTAGAGTGCTAATCTGAGCACCCCCCAGACTTCTCTTCTTACATCATTAGAACGAAAGCTCATTTTTACTTAGCTTCTGTAGCATACAGTGGGTGCATAAGTACTAGTTTTAAACAATCCTTAAATACCAAGATATCACTCTCATGGAGGAAACATATTCTTCAGACAACCAGATAACAAAATCGTTGTCTTGTTTGTTCTATATGTGCAACTGTGAATTAAATCTTCGTTCATCTTTTACACTATCTTTTTATAAAGTCTATATTGCAGCTCTTTTGTAGGAAAGAGAGAAACATATGATGTCAACAAGTAGTTGATGGGTGTGGTTTGTGAGTAAGTGGATATGGAAATTAAATATCAATAAAATTTGGGGTGAATAATGTTTTTAAACATGCAAATTATGAAGTTAAGAGAAAAGGAGTGGTAGAATCAGAACATCTATAGTTACTCCAGTGATCATAAAAATACCTTTCCAAAGTAGAGGGTATTAGATAACCTTGCCACTCAGTTTTGGGCTGCTATTATCTTTCCATGCCCAGCTGCCTTTAGAATGTAGCTTTGGAAAAATTCTTCAGAATGTATTAAAACAAGTAGGTCTGGCATATCAATAACAATAACCCTGTCATCTCTAAAAGAATACTATGTCATGCTGAGCTAAAAAATGACCCAAGCCCATTTTCCCATTAAGCTATAAGAGAATCTGGTCCTAGCAGTATTATTCTCCATAAATTCACTGAAAACAATTGTTTTCAAATGAACGATGGGGAGACCCAACCTAGGTACTAATATTCTGATTATCATTATGTGCATATATGGGTTGCCGAAAGAAAAACATAATGTGAAAATAAGCCACCATCCTTAGTGTCTGTATCCAGATTTCAAAAAGAATGAAAATCAAATGCGGGAGGAATCAAGATTGATTATATATGTCAAGGACATCAGTTCTGCTTGAACACTGATTAAGTGATTAATGAAGTACTGCCAGAATTACTAAATCTCGTTGCAGTAAATGTTATTACTTCCCTTCATAATTATAAGTTCAGGGGGAGAAAGGGGATTGAATTACTAGAAGAAATTTATAAACTAAATTTCATTCTTTTTTCCTAAATAAAATCCTTGGAAGTCAATGGTTCTGCTGTCTACTTCTGAGACCTTTTCTTAGGAAGAGATAATCTTATTTATTTTTTATTTTTTAAAACAAATTGATTTCAGAGATGAAGGGAGAGGGAGAGAGAGATAGAAACATCAGTGATGAGACAGAATCATCCATCAGCTGCCTCCTGCACACCCCTTACTGGGGATCAAGCCCACAACCTGGGCATGTGCCCTGACCCAGAATCAAACTGTGACCTCCTGGTTCTTGGGTCAACACTCAACTCCTGAGCCACACCGGCCAGTGCTGGAAGGAATATGAACATGGCAGAGAAGACTAACTTTACCCATAAACACAGACCCATGAACTTCAGAACTGGATGGAGCTGTAGAGCTTATTTAATTGAATCATTCCTTTACATCCTTCGCCCCCCCCCTCCCAATTTAATTTTGCCTTAAAAGTTTTATACTCATATATTCAGTGAGGACCATATAGGTTTTTGCATAGCTTTCCTTACACACATTCATTAATAACCCAGAAAGAAGACAATGAACTGCTGTATGTCATTGCAATTTAAAGTAAGAGATTTGTCATTTCAAACAAACATTTATTGAGTGCCTGATATGGCATGTGTTAGGAACCCTGCAGATAAAAAAGTATATATGTCATAGTGTTTGCCTTCAAGGAACTGATGTTCTCCCTGGGAGTATTTCATGAAATGTACAGAAAGAATTTAAAGTATATTTTGACATGACAGGTATAAACACAATGATGTAGAATCCAGGGGCAGAAGGGGTCAGTTTGAATAAAAAGATCAAATAAATCTCTCTCTCTCTCTCTCTCTCTCTCTCTCACACACACACACACACACACACACACACACTTTCATTCAACAAATATTATTTATTAGGGATCTAATATTTGTAACACATGGAAGTACATTGCTGAACTAGACTAGCATGGATGCCTGTCCTTATTGTAGACAGAGAGTTCAGGATGGTGGAAGAAGTCTATGGATGGAGAGGTGATGAGTCAGATAAGGGGGCATTCTGGACAGAACAAAAACTACCAAAGCTCAGAGGTGAAAAAAATAATCAACAGTAGGGTGTCAAAAGCCTAGCTATATACAAGACTTTGGTAGTTGTAGAATACGTAGTTAGAAAGAGATGGTTTGGGGTAATTTCACAAATAATTTTATTCAGAAATTTGTATGTTACTCTTCAGATGAAAGGGAGATTTTTGGAACAAGAGAAGGCATAACAAAGGCTGTGGTGTGGAATACAAATACGGGTGGTGAATCATTCAATAAAAACATTTACTGAGTACCTACTGTGTGCCCAACATTGTTTTAGGAGCTGAGAATACAGACGTAAAGGCAAATGTCCAGGTTCTGGCCCCAGAGGAGTTCTCATTCAGGTGAGATGGGTCAGTCCATGAGTGGAACTGGAGAACAGTCTGGGGACTACTGCTATGATCTAGCAAGGGAGACAGAAGGTATCAACTCAACTGGTGGTGATGAGAAAGGAAGGAGGGAATGGTTAGACTCCAGCCACCAGAGAAAGAATTCACAGGGAGAATAAATGACGGGATTTTGTGATCAGTGGAATGTGAGGATTCTGGAAAAATCCAGAATGACTTGTTTTCTGGCTTCAGGTATTTGATTGGTTACCAGATGCCTGCCAATCCCTAGGATACCGTGAGGTTGGAATCTAGAGCCTGGGACTATGATTACAGCTGAATCTACGTGTTTAAGCAATGCCAACAGGGCTCTGGGGAGATTTCTCTTGAGGCCTTCCCATTTTACTCTCTGCATCCCTCTGGTCACCTCCACCTCCTGGTGGTGTCCCCTTCTGCTTTACACAGCTCTTCTCTTAGCACTGGCTGAAAGTTTGAAGTATTAAGCAAATAGCTATAGCTTGAAGGATTAAGTCTTGGTGAGTTTTATGTACATTTAATAAAAAAAAAAACCACTTTAAACAAACAAAACAACCATTCCTAAAGGCATACTCTTTTCTAGGCAAGCAAAGGGCTTTCTGGTATTCAATAAATTATGCTATGACAGTGGCCATCTAATCCAATACACACATAACGTCAGCCTCTGTGCTGCTCCACGTTAAGAGAACTGGAAGGAAATATTCAAGTGCACGGCTCACACTATGTGCAGTGTTTAAGACAAGTGATTAGGAAGCCACAGCTTGCCAAGTGCAATCTAATTTCAATCTCCTGCACCATTCCCCTGGGTTTAAAACTCTTCTACTCCATCCACTCACACAGCTGGTGCAGGGCTCACACACTTCATGCCTGGTATCATGTCTCCAATCTGCCCAGTTCCTTTCTGTTCTGACAGTATTTCAGTTTTGGAATGGAAGGGATCCAATCTGTAACCCAGGTAAAGGTGAGCAGCTTCTCTCTGGAGACGGAGTGACCTTTTTCAGCTGCACAAATGTGGGTCTGTGCCCTCCAGGGAACAATGGCTTCAGGTCGATCTTGTTCCTGACATTACTCTGTAGCAGGAAGGGATGTTGTAATTGGCTGAATCAATTCCCATTCATGGCTGAACGATGCAGAAAATCTGGAATCTTAACAGGACTTTCCAATCCAATAAGCAAGGAATGTCTAATGCTTGCAGCACATACATTGTACTTGAAAGAACAAAGTGAAAAGTGTGCCTGCCCTTCGTGGTCCTCTCTGAGTGAGTATTTGCTTTTATCTTCAATCATCTGAGATTTGGTGTGTGTCTCTTAACAACCTGACAGCTCCTAACAAAGCCTGTGCCTTCCTATCAATTGCCTTCCATTAAGCAACTAAAAAGTGCAGTACATTCTAAAATATCTCTTCCTCCCACCTCAGAATTTCCTTCTCTTTCCCTGCCCGAGCATTGTCCTTGACTTTGAGCCTTCTTTATTCTCCTGCAGCTTCTGAACCTGGGTAATCACCACCTCCACAAGCAAGTGGACCCCTCTTGCTAAATCTCTTTATGTGTTCTTTCCCCCTTTCTTCCTAATCTCCCCAAATTGTCGTTTCAAGTTCCGTAAGGCATACAATACTGCTCTCACAGGAGGGGGAAAATGAAACCCAACATAATCAGCTCCACCAGGCTCTGGTTTTGTGAGGATTCAAATTGCCTGCTACCATCCCCTGTGTGAAGCGGATTAACTCTTTCAGACTGTCCTTGCCACTCACTGCCATTCTCCTTCCCGCCCCTGTCCCTCCTTTGCTGTCCATCTCATTGAGCAGTAGTGCCCCTTGCCGAAAATCTTATTATCTCTTTAGAAGTTCTTAGGCGTATCTGTATCTTACCAATGAAATTTTAAGCGGAGTTGCACACATGTTTCTTCTTTTTGGCTTTTAGTTTATTTCTACAACATTTTGCCTTTATATTGAACTCTGAAGTACCTAACAGACATTGCCAGTGCAAATATCCTTACTGACAGCGGCCATGTTATCTTACAGACTGTGTTGATGACATACCACCTCAGTCACCAGGGAGCCTCATTCATTACAAAGAGCAAGTTATGGCAAGAAGACACAGTAAGACAGAACTTTCTTACACTTCCCTCACAAACACTGGCATGTTGAAGCCCTGAGGGAATATGATCTAAAGACTTGGTCATCAAAATAAACAAACAGAGAAGAACTCCACCAACAACAAAACAACGCTGGGAAAGATGTAACGTCATTGAAAGCATGTTTATAAGGACTAGCCATTTTAACTGCTTTGAGAATATACCCAATGAAGACAAGTATACATTTACTAAAGTGGGAGACAGAAATGAAAAGAAAGCCACGTTTTAATAGTAAAAATGTCCTCCATCCCTGTCATTTGCACGGGTGCCATAACAAAGTACCACAGCCTGAGTGGCTTAGACAACAGGAACAACTGTCTCATAGATGTGGAGGCTATAAGTCAAAAGTCAAGGTGCTGGCAGCGCTGGCTCCCTGCCAGTTAGGAGGGAGGGATCTGTTCCAGGCCTGCCTCCCTGGCTTATCGACAGATGCTTATCTTCTCCTTGTGTTTCTTTATGTCATCTGCCCTCCATGCATATTTCTATCTAAATTTCCCCTTTTTTGGAGGACATCGTTTATTAAATTAGGGCCCACCCTAATCACTTTATTGTAACTGGATTACTTCTGTAAAGACCCTATCTCCAAATAAGGTTTCATTATGAGATATTGAGGAGTTAGGACTTCAACATATACATTTTGAGGGAGACACAATTCAGCCCGTAACTGGCCCATGCTTCCTATTCAGGCTGGCTGCCTAATTTGCAGGCCCCAGAGTAAAATGAAAATTCAGGGCCCTGGCTGGGGCAGGGAACACATCCAGTGCCTGGATTGGGAATGGGTGATAGGTTTCCGAGTCGTCCCCACTGAACATAGAGAGTTGCTGCGAGCTCGGGGGACAGCGGCTGCCTTGCTCTGCCCTTAGATGCCATTGGCCATCCACTCCTAGATCCTAGGCCTCCAGTCCTCAACCCCAATGCAACTTGATTGCCAGGTAAGTAGAGAATAGGGATCTAAAGGGGGAGGCTGAAAACCCATCCAGGGAAGTGGGGACTGAGCTTGAGGTATGGCTTTAAGCCCCTGGCTCGTGCTCCATTGCCCCATGAGACTTCATGCCCGAAGCACAAATTCAAAGATAAAAATGTTTAAGAATTCCAAGACCACAGACCACAGAGCATTAACCCCCAAGTTCAAGGTCTTTCTGAGCATGGGTCCCTAGGAGACTGCCCAGGTTACATGCCCATAAAGCTCACCCTGTTCTTATTTGTACAAGGCTAACACGATAGGAAATAGACTGTGGAAAACTGCAGAACATTTCTTTTAGGGTAGAGCTGCTTGAAGGTAAAGAGCATCTGCCTTACTTTCCCCATTTGCACAATGGGTTTAAAATTAGTGCTGGCCTCATCAGATCCTGATAATGATTACCTCAATCCCTATGGGCATTTTATAAATATTAATAAGAAAAAAAGCAAATCTTAACTCTGAACATGGCTAACACAAAATAGCAGCAAAATAGGACAAATATTACAGTTAAATAATCACTTGGAATTTCCTGTTTATATTTTCATAATTGAAAAGGAAACTTCTCCGGCTCATAGAGACAGAGGTCAAACTGATGGTTGCCAGAGGGGAGGGGGTTTGGGAGCCTTGGTGAAAAAGGTGAAGAGATTAAGAAGTACAAATTGGTAGTTACAGAATAGTCATGAGGATGTAAAGTACAGTACAGGGAATATAGTCAATCATATTATATTGTAATAACCATGTATGGTACTAGGTGGGTACTTGAAATATCGGGAAAACACTTAGTAAAGTATATGATTGTCTAACCACTATGCATACACCTGAAACTGATACAAAATAAAATTTAAAAAAGAAAAGGAAAGTTCTCAAGAGCAGAATGCCAAACACTGGAAATAGTGAACATTTTTAAAAAAAATTTTTTACAGAGAGTAAGGGAGAAGGATAGAGAGTTAGAAACATTGATGAGAGAGAAACATTGATCAGCTGCCTCCTGCACACCCCGTACTGGGGATGTGTCTGCAACCAAGGTACATGTTCTTGACGGGAATGGAACCTGGGACCCTTTAGTCCGCAGGACAATGCTCTATCCACTGAGCCAAACCGGTTAGGGCAACAGCAAACATTTTTTATTAGCCTATTTCTTTGAAACTGTGGTACAAGTGCCATAAATTAAAAAGTCATGTGGACACACACAAAAACAGGAACCTCTTGCTGTTTTGTTTAGCTCTGTTTCATTAGAACCTAATTTATAGAAATTATAATAATATTCCTCCATTTTTATTGAGTGACTTTATAAAATATTCTTCTCCAAATATTTATAAGGCGTTGTGTTTGTTTTATAAACTGTAATAGTTCCTTTTCCTTTGACCAATTAAAAATATAATTTATGTTCCTAGGTTTGAATTGAAACATCTCTTCAAAACCTTCTAAGGATAATTTCTAAAGGAAAATGGATGCAAAGGTCTATACATGTTTCAAGTGTGTTACACTGAGAGATCATAAGAGGATTCATCACAGAGGGATGAGTTCAAAAGAGGCAAAAAAAAAAGGAGGGGGGATCATTTCTTCAGTAAACCTGATATAAATAAGCAAATTGTTAGGTCAAGGAAGGGGAGTTGAGGGGACAACTGAGCCCTCTGTGTGGCTCAACCTTTCCAGTCATTGGCTTGGAATCCCCATTGTGTAGTATCAGTTACTGCGCCAGCCAACAATGGGAAAAGAGGTTAGGAGCTTAATGAGAAAGAGTAAGAAGAGCTAGGAAAACTGCAAGTCCATTCTGATTCTCAAAAGCTTAGAGGAAAGGAGCCAGTGAGAGAAACTGAGATGAGAATTGCATGAAGTGGAAGAGGTCTGAGAAGATGACCAACAGAGATGGAAGAAACAGAGTCAAACGACTGGAGTGATTTATGATCAGGATGGGCAGTTAAACCAGTATCTGACATGCTTTCACTTCAATTCCAAATCTCCAGAGTTTAGGAATCACCTAGAAAAATAAAAAGCAATCAATAGCTCTGCACATTTTTGCTTTATGAACTATTCACTCCCACATGTGGGAAGTACTAGTTTGGAAAAGGAGGAGCTGCAGAGAATAAGAGACTTGCCTCCAGTTCCACTTGCCACAAAATTAAATCACACGCTGCCATCAAACATCAGGATACAGAATGACCTATTTAATAGAGTCACAAGGCTATCCAAGAGTTCTTCGCATTAGTGTTTACTAGTAAGTGGCTGGTTCGAAACCCCACTCTACAAGTTCCAATAGACTCATTACTTAACCCTCCTTAATCAGTAAAAGAAGAGTATGTATTAACAGTATCTGAGTTTGGTGAGGAGTCAATATGTTAACATTGTAAAAGGGCACGTAGTAACCAATCCCCAAATGTTAGGCACTACCAGGAGCAGTTGAGAGGAGCCTTTTCACCTTTGCATTAGGAATGGAAGTTACGGGGAAAGTCTCAGAGTAAGGACTTCTCCCCACTGCTGACTCCAGGGGTTGACTCTTATCACCCTCCTTCAGAAACCTCTCCCAGGTGGCACCCTGTCTTTCCTTCCTCAACCCTGGGGTGCACCACCCTGAACCTCTTCCTCACATTCACTTATGTGACATCAGCAGATTATCCTTTGTCCTCCCCACTCCAAAGCCTTTAACTTGCACACAGATGACCCAACACTTGGTCCTGGTGTTTTCTCCACAACCAGTGGGTTGTGGCCCATTGAATGGGTCATGAGGTCAATTTAATGACAAGCATTATGAAACAAAATAGAATGGATGAGAATAGCAAAGCAGCTGCACATCCTATTAAGAGTATTTTTTTGACAAAAATTTTTTCAGACATGGATGTCTGTACTGTTCTGGACGCTTGTTTCCTCAACCTCCTCTGCTCCAAGGACCTGCTCTCCACTTCAGTGACCACTCCTACAACCAAACCTTGGATCTGGTCACTGCTGAGAACGACTCTACCTCCACAACTCCTTGTTTCCATTGTATAGTCTACCCCTCTGATTCTGCCATTTCTCCTGTCTCCTAACTTTCACTGAGTCTATTATTTTTTATTTTCTTCCTCTTTACCCCATAAAAGTCTTAATGCAAACTTTCTGCTCCTCAGTATTTCTACTAGGACTGACTTTTTAGCTTGGGTCATCAGCATCTTTTTTCATGGGAAATTGCTTTAACCTTCCAGATGGTCTCTTTGCTGCTCTTCAAATTACCCTTTTCATGTCCCAAACTGACCATGGTATTCCTAAACTTAAAAGTGTGATCTGGTTTCCTTTTGTCCAAACTCACAAGACCCTTCTCAGCAGTACCTAATCACCAATCAGATTTTCCCCTCTTTTAAGCATAGTCCCTCCAACCAAACTCTTCATTCCTCATCTTTCTCTATATGCTTCCAAATATAGACATGTCACAGCTTCTTGTCCTACCATGACCCTATTCTGGGGGTCTACTCATCCACAGGACCTGTTGGGGCAGCACCCCTGTGTGCATCTCACACCCCTACATGGCCTACCAGCCATGAGAAGGCCTCTGATTCCAGGGCAGAGCACAGGGACTGGCCAGCCAGCTGTGACCAGTGTGGCCAGATTCCTCTCCCATGAAATTAAGGAACTCTTCCAAGGATGCTGTGGGAACTATACATGAAAAGTCCTGCAAGTTGAAGCAGAATAAACTAGTTCACAGAAGGAGAACCAAACAGGGACCATCAAGCAGCCCCTGAGAGAAAGAAAGGAAGAAAAAAATATTTGGTTCATTCCAGTGGCTTGTTCTTGGTTTCCCAGAAGCCTTGGGTCCCCTTGAGATCCTGTCACCCTTACATCCAGCGCCTGTCCGAGTGACCTTCAGAGCCCACTTTCCTCCATTCAAAGGAGCCCAGACTTTCAGCCCGTTGAACTACTGCCCCCCACTGTGATTCTGTACCTTTGCAAATACTCTATGCTTTCCTGGAAATGTTCTAGCTCCTTTTCACATGTGGCAACTATTTACTTACTCTTCAGCAAAACAAATGCCCTATTGTGAGTCCCCAGTCCCTCAGGGCAATCCCTCCTCTGCATCCCTTTAGAACATTGCTCATTCCTTATGATCATAACACCCACTGCACTGTTTTGAAACTGCTTGTGTTTCAGTGTTTGTCTCTGAACTCTCAGCCTCTCGGGAACAGTATTTGATCCTGACCACATTTTTGTCTCCCTGATCTGTGGCTGAGTGGAAGATTCTGCTGGTTCCCTGCCCTCACTGCTGACCCTGGAGGCCACTCACCTGGTACAGTTCTCATTTACTTGGCCTGACTTTCTGTGTCTCCCTGCCTGACAGAGCTCCGGACCTTGCAGGGCGCCAGGAGATTAGTGCCCCAGGAGGGGCCCTCCATCAATGACGGGTGGGGGTGGTAGATGAATGTCTGTGCTTCCTGCCCCTCACTGGGTCCCTCAGAAGGACTTTTGTGAAATTGAAGCCGTTACCTATAATGGCTTTCTTCTCTTCCCTGTCTCATTTCCTTACTCCTTCACCAGGCCTTTTAGAATCACCTCCCAAGTAAATTACTTGCATCCAAATAAATATACACCTCAGTGATTGCTTTTGGGTGAAACCTAAACCAAGACAGGGAGATGAAGCACATAGTGCTTGACAGACAGAGAATGAACAACTGAAGCCTCCAGCTCCTTGCCCCTCTTCCCATTGGCATAGGATGTCGAAAGACACCCCCACCCTCTCCACCCCGTTCAGTCTTTTCTCCAGATAGGACACCATGGTTAAGCCCTTGGACCTCATGGGCATCAGCAGTGACTTTCCTTGGTCACTGGCCATTCAGAAGAGCCCACCTTGGCCATTCCCAACAACTGATACAGCCATGGGCTCCCTCCACTCTGGCCTCTGGGAAGCTGAATGTTACAGAGGAAACTTTCCTATGTTGGTTGGGACCATTTCACATATGTAATTTTCAGCCCTCAATATAGCATCAAAACCCTTTTACTTGTCCCCCAATTCATTTCCTTTAGCAACCTCCACAGAGACTATGCCCACCTTTCCCCAGGATGCCCCACTTCCTTCTTCACTCTTTCTACTGTCCTCCGAGGATATGGGGTACTTGAGTAAGTAGCATCCAGTTTCAGCACTTGTTAGAAGAAAAGGTTCTGATCCCAGAACCACAATAAAGCCCCTTAGAATAATCAATTAGAGGTCAGAAGATAGACAGCAGACATGTCAAGTATGGTGCTGTGCTCGGGACAAGAAATAATTGTTACCGGCTGCCAACCTGTCAGAATGGTCTGGACTGGCCAGAGGAAGAGGGTGTTATGGTGAAATTGAAAAAAAAGAACAACTCCTAAGTATTATTATTAGGTTCATTTTTATATATGAGTAAACTGAGAAGTTAAGCAACTTGTCCAAGATTGCAGAGCTGGTAAACAGTAGAACCAGGATTTGAACCCAGGCAATCTGATTCCTAGAGCCCATGAATTTAACTACTACATGACATTGCATCTACTTATTTTTAGTGCAAAATTATTGACAAATGATTGAAAAGTCAGCACAATACCATCAATTATCTGCCCCCCCCCACCTCCTCCGCAACGTCGGGATGCTTATAACCCATATCAGAACAATCAATAATACATATCAAACAATTCAGATAAAAATACTACGTGCATAATCTGCCTTGCATTATTACTTATCATGTATTAGTGGCTATGGAACTGAAAAAGGTGCATTTTTTTTTCCTAGTTAATCTCTGGATGCCAATCATGGCTAAAAGCAAGTCAGTGTGGTGCATTGAACACAATAGTAAATTGAGACACCCCAAAACACAGCTATATGCCTCAGCTTCCATGCCTGAAAAACGGATGCTAGAGTAGGCAACGTGTCAGGTCCCTTCCAATGCTAAGATTTTGGTTTCTTCCATCTGTGTACAGGCAGGAAAAAGTTGATTTCAAACCTGTCTAGATTATACTTGAAATTTCACTGATGTGGGTGATTGGAGTCCAGGAGGGGAGCCTTTTTGAGGACTGAGACACTCAATGCCACATAATCTCTGTGCTCCTTAGAATGCCAGAGGCAGCGTTTTCATTTCTGAAGAATCTCTGTGCCAACTGTGTCATATGCTGTCACCCGGAGCATACAGGAACTAGCAGGTGGTCTGGCTTCAGAGCGTCCTTGAGTACTAAAGAGAAGGCACTGCTTAGAAACCTCTCGGGCGAGGATTTGGGTCGGCTACGTATGGAAGGGATTAGTCCATCAGTGTTAAACCCGGCTCAGAGGCTCACAGCACATTCTCTCCCTGCGGCTCGGTTTCAGCTCCTGTCCCATGGGCTGCTGCTGCCCCGTTCCAGACAGCTGGTGCTCAGGTAAAGCCCGCACTTTAAAATGGAGTAAGTACCTCACAGCAAACTCTTAGTGGCCACGGAGCGCACCGCAGGTCAGATGTGCACCCACAGAAGCATTTTTCCTGAACCGACCAAGGACGGAAGAGGCCTCTGACCCTTGGCCACTTTGGAATAAGAACTGCTCAACCTGTTCCTGACAAAGCCTCCTGGGAGTGCTAGAGAATACAGTTCAGAAAAGACACTTCAAAAAGGTATACGCAATATGTTGAGAGGGAGAACAATGAACGTAGACATGGATGACACTTTGTTTTACCCCCTCTGGGAACTTATCCCCAAAGGGAGAGGGGATGGAGGCCGGCCCAGGCTCCTCCTGGTTGGGTGAACTTCCCCCTGCATCCCTTCACACAGAGCCTCCACTTTTGGATGCTGTCTTCTTGGCTGCTGAAGCAGCCCGAGCAGTTACTCAGTAGTGGGGGCCCCTGCAGGACAGCCTCGCATGTCTCTTTACACATCCCTTTACCAATCTTCCGCATAGTCGGTGCTCAACGTGTGCACACACGTGTTGCAAATGCGGTGGGTGGCGGGTTACTATGAAGGAACTCTGGATCCCTGGGGTGCCCCGTGCCTTACCAAGGATCTCACTTAATCCTCAGCCGTCCTATGCATATCGCAGACCCCATTGTCCTTAACGAGCGAAAATGAGGAGCAAACCGCGACTTGCTCCAGTCCCCACAGCTCATCAGGGCCACAGGGGCGCCTCTCCCCCATCTGGTCTGAGAGGCCATAACAGAGATTCAGCTTTCTTTCCCTCCGTGGGCCACTCCACAAGTGGCGGCGCGCACACAGAGCACTTGCTTTGGGAGGGGACAAAATGGAACATCTTTTTGCCATCATTTATCCGAGAGATGCTCCTCCCAAATAAACAATTCTCGGTAGCGTACGTTTTGAACTGCCTCCTAACCTCTTTGCCCGGCTCGTGCGCGGCCAGAATGGAGCAGAATTGCCGGCAAGCCCAGGCCCCGCCCCTCCTTGCGCCCCGGGCTGAAGCCTGGAGGATGCGGCGCCGAGGAAGGGGGTGCAGGACTCGGATGAAGGGGTGCAGGACTTGCTCGGACTGCAGATATGCAGCCACCAGGTAAACTCGGCCTCCCTGGCTGCCCTCGCTCGCCGCCCAGGTTCGCCCTTTCTCCACTCCCTTGACTACCGGCTCCGACGTGCCGATCTGGTCCCTCCACCCGGGGTACACTCACCCTGCCACTCGGGAACCCGCTCGGGAGAAGGAGCCGCCGGCGCTCCAAGCAACAGCAGCAGCAGCAGCAGCAGCAGCAGCAGCAGCGACCAGGGCAGCAGCATCGCTAACCATTAGGCTCGCCGGGCGCCCAGTGCCTCTGCAGCGGGGGCCAGCGCCTCGGCCCCAGCGCCTGGCCCTGTGGCGCGGGAGGCGGAAACTCAGAACCTTCGCGCTCCACCCCTCCGAGGGTCTCACTCAGTCACCCCCGCTACCACTGTGTGCGGACACACGGGGCTCCGGGCTGGGAGACTGGAAAGCCGCGGAGGTTTTCACGCCCTACCCACTCCGACTCCAAAAAGGAGGAGGAGGAAGGGGTGGACCATCTGCCCATCCCAGAAATTCCTGCCTGTGGGGTGGGGGGAGGCGTTGGGAGCGGGGGTGGGGGTGGGGGGTAGGGTTGGGGGGAGGCTGCCCTGTGCACGCTCCTCCTGCTTCCAGCGGGGTGAGGGCGTGTAAATTAATTGAGAATCTCTGGGACAGGAAGTCCGACATCTGGGTTTGCAAACCACCCGGATTCTGGTAAACACTGCGGGTTTGGCAGCAGGCAGCTTGGGGTAAACAAAACTGCTCCGTGAACCCGGACTCCTTAGGGGCGCTCTGGACCCCCCTCCCCTGGAACGTGGACAACTGGAGATCTCTGAGGTGCAGTGCACGGAGTCTGCATGCTCCTCACTGCAGTTACCCAAGGTTCTTCCATTCTTGAGCTCTTTTCCGTTTTAAAAACAACTATCCCCTTCCATCTCCTTGGATTTCCCATTCCAGCAAAATAGCTGGGTTATCTATCCCTCTTTTGGGCGTTGTCCCATTATCTCATTTTATAGCTGAGAAAACTCATCTAGAAAGGCAAAGTGATTTGCTCTATGTTCCTCTTAATCTAGCAAAAATTACTCCTTAAACTGGTAAGAAGGAAAACCCTGACTAGATTGTAGTCCTTCTAACTGCAATCTTTCAAATCACCAGCAGAACACAAGAAACACTTGATATTCATGAGACCTTTCTGAACAGGATCTTGACATTAGTGATTAAAATATGAGAAGAAAGCAAGCAAAGGAAGCTTGCAGATAAAATGGTGCCATCTCGGAGAACCTTGCCTTTCTAGCTGATATTTTTTTGCAACACTGTCTTAGATTTAATTCTGCACCCCTCCCTCCATTCATATGTTGAAGCCCTAATCCCTCAGTGTAACTATTTGCAGATCAGGCTTTTAGGACTTAATTAAGGTTAAATGAGGTTGCAAGGCTGGGGTGCTAGATAGGACTGGTGGCCTTTTAAGAAGAGAGAGCAATCTTTCCACCCGCAGGCACCAAGGAAAGGCCACATGAGGACAAAATGAGAAGGTGGCCATCTGCAACCCAGAAATAGGACCCTTGTCAAAAATCTTGATCTTGGACTTTCCAGCCACCAGAACTGTGAGAAACAAATTTCCGTTGATTAAACCACCCAGTCTGGGCCCGGCGGGCGTGGCTCTGTGGTTGTGCATCGACCTAGGAACCAGGAGGTCAAGATTTGATTCCCGGTCAGGGCACATGCCCGGGTTGCAGGTCGATCCCCAGTGTAGGGCATGCGGGAGGCAGCCAATCAATGATTCTTTCTCATCAATGATCGATCTATCTATCTCCCCCTTCCTCTCTGACATCAATAAAAATATATTATAAAAAATAATAAGATTTCTGCTTCCAAAAAAGGTGGAATAACTGTAACAACAAACAAAATACATGAAGCAATGGTTTTCAAGACACTGGACATCAGGCATTAAAGGATAATGATCCCTGAGAGACAGGAAACACAGTGGGAACAGCAACAGGTGCATGGCAGGCCCAGAGGTGAAGTGCTGTCAGGTTGCTCCGGAGGGAACTGGGGGGAAGTGTGTGCAGGGCTGGCTGCCACAGAGGTGGCTGGACTAAGAGGTATGGCTGAGAGGATGTATGAGACTCCAGTGTGTGTCCCTAGCCAATAGCATATCATTTTATAAAGAAGGCAGCATCCCTGCCTGAATATATATTGAAAAGAGATGCTTTCAATATACCAAACTATATAGACTTCAAGCACGAAGTATTTAGCAATCTCTCCTATAGCCTCAGCATTACATTGTGTGCTATGGGAATATCCCCGAAGTAGATGATTCAGCTCTGTCTGAGTGGGCTAGCCTCCACTGCAGCACCCAGGTGCAAACCACGTGGCATCATTAGGTAGTGCAACCCTGAGGTTCGTCTTTGGTGAGGTGCAGTGCAGTGAGTCAAAAGGAGAGAGGCAGGAGGATCTAGAGGGATCACACAGGGTCAGATGTGTTCAGACAGGGTGGAGGAGGGGGTTGGGAAGAAGAGGTTATTCTAGGACGGGAAGAAGTTGTGAGAAAAAATACAAAGGTCGGAATGAGAAATGTTTATATGAGAGACAGAGAGTAGGCGGGCATGGCTGGAGCAAAGGGCAGATATCGGCGCACTCTGATGAATGAGGGTAGCTGTGGGACACTGGGCTACCTCCCACTGGCTGTGGGATCTGGCTCTATGGGATTCAGTTTTATCTTCTAAATAATGAAAAAAAGAAAAAGCCTTCCCTGATCCACAGCAGATAATATTCCAAAGTAGCAGTGCTGTGAATATGAGCAGGATAAAGAGGTAAAACAAGCCATATTTTATCTCCAGAGCAATTAGTGTAATGAACAAAGGCGATGACAGCTTCCTGGCCTACTCACATCACAGTTCCTATTCAACGATGGGAAGACTCAGAAAAAGTGCCAATTTCCACGTCTTCCGGAAGTATTGCAGCTCTGAGGTGAAAATCTGTGGCAGAGAGCCTTTCAGCCTTCAGGAAAATGATCCTCCCCCATAACCCAGTCCTGCGTGTGTTTAGATTTATGAAGCAGGGGAATGCAACCGTTGAAAGAGGGTCTCTGCCACCGACCAGCAGGTGGCTTAGCCTCCCTTAACCTCAGTTTCCTTCTGTGTAAAATGTAAACGGTGGCATTTATTTCATTGAGTCACTGCATTAAATGAGATAGGTTTGTGCAGTGCTTGGCATGGAGTCTGGCGTATTGTCAACACTCATTCCTGGAGCTGTGAGTGTGTGGGAAGGGAGCAGGACAGCAAAGAGAAGAACAACAGAGAGCTCAGAATTACATGCTACAGAGCACTGTCCTGTTGGAAAGTCCCCTGACCCAGCTATGAACCTACAGGCCTTTGTACGCCTTTCTATGACTCAATTTGTCAATTTAAATTGGAATTTGTTATTTAATGATACCGCTCACTTGAAAGTGAGTCTCTTGAGAAACCAAATATATTTCCCTTCTCTTTGAATTCCCAGGGCAGCAAAATTCCCGGCACTTAGCAAGTTCTCAATAAGTCTCTGCTGAATGAATAAATAAATTAAGAAAAGAAAGAATAGGCTTGAAAGAAATATCATATTTTTTTAAAATAAATATTTATTCAGATTATTACAATTGTTTCTCCTTTTTTCCCCCATAGCTCCCCTCCACCTGGTTCCCACCTCACCTTCTGCCCTTACCTCCCCCCCACTGTCCTCATACATAGGTGTACGATTTTGGTCCAGTCTCTTCCTGCACCCCCCCCTGCCCCCCAAACCACTTTCCCCCTGAGAATTATCAGTCCACTCCCTTTCTATGCCCCTGATTCTATTATATTCATCAGTTTATTCTGTTCCTCAGGTTTTTAATTCGCTTGATTTTTAGGTTCACTTGTTGATAGATATCTATTTGTTGTTCATAATTTTTACTTTACTTTTTTCTTCTTCCTCTTCTTAAAGAATACCTTTCAGCATTTCATATAATACTGGTTTGGTGGTGATGAACTCCTTTAGCTTTTTCTTATCTGTGAAGCTCTTTATCTGCCCTTCAATTCTGAACGATAGCTTTGCTGGGTAGAGTAATCTTGGTTGTAGGTTCTTGCTGTTCATCACTTTGTAGATTTCTTGCCACTCCCGTCTGGCCTGCATAGTTTCTGTTGAGAAATCAGCTGATAATCGTATGGGTGCTCCCTTGTAGGTAATTAACTGTTTTTATTTTGCTGCTTTTAATATTCTCTCTTTATCTTTTGCTCTTGGCATTTTAATTATGATGTGTCTTGGTGTGGTCCTCTTTGGATTCCTTTTGTTTGGGGTTCTGTGTGCTTCCTGGACTTGTAAGTCTATTTCTTTCACCAGGTGGGGGAAGTTTTCAGTCATTATTTCTTCGAATAGGTTTTCAGTATCTTGCTCTCCCTCTTCTTCTGGCACCCCCATAATTCTGATGTTGGTACGCTTGAAGTTGTCCCAGAGGCTTCTTACACTATCTTCAAATTTTTGGATTTTTTTGCTTTTTGGGTTGAGTGTTTTTTGCTTCTTTGTTTTTCAGTTCTTTGACTTGATTCTTGCGTTCCTCTAGTCTGTTGTTGGGTCTCTGTATAATATTTTTTATTTCAATCAGTGTATGTTTAATTTCTAGTTGGTCCTTTTTCATATCTTCGAGGGTCTCATTATATTTATCGGCCTTTTCTAGGATATTCTTGAAAAGCCTTATAACCGTGGTTTTGAATTCTATATCCAGTCGTTTATTTTCCTCCATTTCTTTCATTTGTGATCTGTTTCTTTGTCGCTGCATTTTCACTGCTTCCCTGAGTTGGTAGGGTAGCTTTGTGTGCTAGGTTTCCTATATGGGTCGGCCTCCCAGTTACCTGAGGTGGACACTCTTGGTGCACCCCTTTGTGGACTGTGTGTACAGCCTTGTTGTAGTTAAGTCTTGATTGTTGTTGGTATCACTGGGAGGAATTGACCTCCAGGCCAGTTGGCTGTGAGGATCAGCTGTGTCTACACTGGGAGAAGTTCGGTGCTGGAGACAGCCTTATAGGATTAGACTTGCCAGATTGCAAAAGCCTCTATATTCAGCTTGGATGGGGTGAAGTCTCAGGGCGGAGCAGATAGTCTTGGCTTCCAGTCAGCCCTGCCCTTGCGTGCGCACACGCGCCTCCAGACCTCTGGCTTCCCCAGCTCCCGAGCCTCCATCCGGGATTCCAGATTCCCCCCACAAGAGCATGGGTCCCCAGGGGCTTGCCTGGAACTGGGGTTCAGTGCAGTCAGAAATGGAGCTCAGTGCAGTCAGGAGCTTCTGGCTCCCTTCTGCTAGGGAAAGCCTGTGGCAACCTCTGCAGTCTTTGTGCACACTTGCACGCGCGTGGGTATGCTTCCAGACCCCTGCCCGCTGGGACCCCCCCAGCTCTCCCCCAGGTCTCTGAGTCTCCAAGTGCCTTTCTCTCTACCTGACAGTCCAGACTCCCCCTGTATGAGCCTGGGTCCACAGGGTTTTGCCCGGAACTGGGGTTCAGTGCAGTCGGAACTGGGATTCAGTGCAGTCGGGGGCTTCCTTCCCCCTCCCGCCAGAGAAAGTCAGCCAGGCTCTCAGCCGCCCTTCCTCTCAGGGCGCACAAAGACCCTTTGCTGTACCTCAACCCTTTGCCGTTCGTCCAATTCTCCGTGAACTTTTCTCTTTCCTTCTAGTTGTAGAATTTCCACTCAGCCAGCTTTCCTGTCGTTCTGGATGGTGTCTGTTCTGTCTTTTAGTTGTAGTTTTGAAATTGTTGTGCAAGGCAGCGATTTAGGTGCTTACCTATGCCGCCATCTTGGTTTCTCTCTCAGAAATATTGTATTTTTAATCATTTGAAACTCAAGAAAGATATTAGAAATCTGAATTATGTTGGATGAAATCATTGAAGACATTTTAGATATTTAAACTCAATGTAAGGATTATAGTGAGGGTCAAAATTAATAATTTTTTTTGTGTGCATTGTAGGAATCAGGGTCTCAGAAGAAAGGATGAGACCCTGATTTATTGTGAAGGTTTAATGGAAAAACTGTTTATGAAGGTATGAGCAGAGTGAAGGGAACCAAGCAGGATAGTGAAGATCTAGTTTCTTACCAAGTGCAGGAAACTGCCATTACTACATTAGGTCTGAAGGATCAAGGGCAGGGAACAGTTCAAGGAGCCTCGTGACACTTGTACCTATGGGACAAGGAACATCTGACAGGACAGGAGAACAGTAACTGCTACCAAATGGAAGCCTGTCAGGGAAGAAACTGAGAGAATAATTAGCCTGTCCTGTCTTCTCCTGCCCTCTGACCTCTTCCCATTAGCTAAACCCAGCCAGAAGTCAGTGGGCAAGGAGTCCCCAGAAGTCAGCTCGCAGAGTACAGAACAGGGTAGAGAGCTATGGACAGTCAGTCTGGAGAGACAAGCAGAGAATATTCAGCCTTCTATCAATCTTTGTACTTGTGCAGAGGATCCAGCGAAGAACAAGACATAATGATTCTTTGCCTGTGGTCACAGAGTTTAGAGTCTAGTGGGAGAAACAAATAGGCAGTCAAACAATAATAATAGAGTAAACTGCATGTCATGATATGAGGATGTATCTGAAACATGACAAGTACTTAGAGGGGCCATGTATCAAGGCTTGGGGCTCAGAGAAGGCTACCAAGAAAAAGAGGCACCCAAACTGATATCTTGAATGCTCAGCTGACTTCAAAAGATACAGTTATGAGAATAGGAAGAAAATCCACCAGCTGGGACAAAACATCTGCAAATCATATATATCTGATAAAGAACCTATATCTAGAATATATAAAGAACTCCCAGACCCAATAGAAAGAAAACAAACAATCTAAATAACTAAATAGGAGATTTGAATAGGTACTTTACCAGAAAAGATATACAGATGGCAAATAAAACACATGAAATGATTTTCAAGATCACTAGGCATTAGGGAAATGGAGATTTAAACCACAATGATATACTACTATCCACCTATTAAAATGGTTAAAATGAAAAAGTCTGACCACACTAAGTGTCAGCAAGGATGAAGGATGAGGAGAAACTAAAACACAGTTGACAGGAATATAAAATGGTGCAACTACTTTGGAAAACAGTTTGGCAGTCTTTAAGAAAGTTAAAAAACACACATATAACTGCTTTGTTTCCTATAGCTGCCATAATGAAGTACCACAACTAGGTGGCTTAAAACAATGGAAATTTCTTCTCTCACAGTTGTGTAGGCCATAAGTTCAAATTCAAGGTGTCAGCAGGATTGATTCCTTCCTGAGACTCTGAGGGAGAACATGTTCCATGCCTCTCTCCTAATTTCTGATGGTTGCTGGCAATCTTTGGCACTACTTGGCTCATAGCTTCATCACTACAATCTCTGTCTCCATTGTTACATGGCCTTCTTCCCTGTATATCTCTCTGTGTTTTCACATGGCTTTCTTATAAAGGACATTAGTCACTGTATTTAGGGCCCACCCTAACCCAGTATGACTTCATTATAACTAATTATACCCAAAAAAGATCCTATTTCCAAATAAATCACTTTCTGAGGTTCCAGGTAGACATGGATTTTGAGGGACACTATTCAATCTAGTACAATGACCATCTGATTCAGCCATTCCACTCCTATGTATTTACTGAAGAAAAATGCAAGTATAGTCCATACAAAATTTGTACATGAACGTTTATAACAGCTTTATTTGTAATAGCCAAAACTGAAAACAACTCAGATGCCTGTCAAGGGATGAATGGATAAATTTAGCGGTATCCATACAATGCAATACTATTCAGTAATAAAAAGCAGTGCACTATGAATGCATGCAACAACACATCTGCATCTTGAAATAATGCTGAGTATCACTTCTCATCCTACTAGTCAGAAATGAGCACTATTAATATTTTGGTGTATTTCCTTTCAAAGATTGTTTTCTTTACTGGGCCTTACATATTATTTCCTTTCTCTAAATGGTCTCATGCTGTGTAAATAGCATTTTGTAACAAGTATTTTCTATCATTAAATATTTAGTATTTAAAATACAAAAAAAAAGAAATAATGCTGAGTGAAGGAAGCTAGACAAAAAAAAGAGTATATATTTTATGATTCATTTGTATAAAATTCTGGGAAATATAAACTAATCTATGGTGACAAAATGTAGATTTGAAAGGGGATGGGAATCGGGGATAGTGGGAGGAAAGGTACTTGAGAAACTCTTGTAGCAAAGATATTAGGTATTGAGATAAGAAACTCTGGGAGATTTGAAATTAAATGAAAACCTGGGATAGGTCCAAAACCTTTATGCTAAAGCCAATAGAAAGCCATTAAGGGATGTCATTGTGACCAGATTTATGTTACATTTTAAAGAGAATGTTCCTGCTGTAGTATGGAGAATGGATTGCAGGGGAACGAGTCATAAGAATTAAGAGGCAACTGCAGGAGTCTAGATAAAGAAATGGACCTTATGTGGACTACAAAGGAGACAGTGGAAGGTTGGGAGAAGTGTGAAATGTTTAAGAGGAAGGATCATCAAGACTCAGTGCTTAACCAAGTATGTTGGGGAGAAAGAGAGGAATCCCAAGAATGATGTCTCATTGGGATCCACCCAATGAGAAAAAGTTTGGGGAGGAGTAGGATTTCAGTTTTCGATATGTGTAGAGGCTTATGGGACATCTGAGTGGAAATGTCAGGTGCTGTTGCATATATGGGTATCAACAGCAGAAACAGGATGGGAGTAGAGATTTGGAGCATATACTAGTATGTGGTGGATAATTAAAGCCTGGGAATAGATGTTATTGTTGTAGTTGAGAGAGAAGGAAGAAGGTCTGAAAAGAATCTGATGGACAAGTGGGGGTTTGCAGAGAGGAATCTGGGGCCAGACTGTCAGTTTCAGATCCTGGCTTTGTCACTCACTAGTGTGTGACTTCAGTGAGTTGCATGACCTCCATGTACCTTCATTGCCCCATCTGCACAATTGGCATATTAATAGTGCAATTTCATTGGTTTGTTTTGGAGATAAAATGAATTAGTAGCTGAAAAGTGCTTAGAACAGTGACTGACACAGTAAATACTCAGCAAAGGTAGTTTTTATTATTAACTGTTATTACTTAAACAAAACATATTTTGGGGGCAAACAAAGAATGGGTATTGATTTTGTTTCTTGCTGGGTGGAGAGAAAAGCCATATTCTTGTCTCATTTCTTTTTAGTAGCTGCCATTTATGAAGGGTTTGCTATGTGCCAGGCTTTGCTCCTGGTGTAGTGGTTAAGATGGTTAGACTGCCTGGGTGGGAATCTGTTCTGTAACTGTGCCAAGTCACTATACCTCAGCCAGCCAGTTTTCTTTCTGTAAAGTGGAGTAATAAGAGTGTCCACCTGACCTTGCCGCATTATTTATGGTAACCAAGATATGGAAGCAATCCAAGTGCCCATCAATAGATGGGTGGATAAAAAAGTCATGGTGCATATATACAATGGTATATTACTTGGCCATTAAAAGAATAAGATCTTACTTCCCATTTGTGATAGCATGGATGGACCTAGAGGGTATTGTGCTAAGTGAAGTAAGTCAGTCAGAGAAAGATAAATACCAAATCATATGCAGAATATGTACTTATATGCAGAATCTAAAGAACAAAACAAACAAAAACAAAATTGAAATAGACTCATAGATATAGAGAACAGATTGATGGTTGCTAGAGAGGTGGGGAGTTGGGAGACTGGGTTAAAAAGGTGAAGAGATTAAGAAGTAAAATTTGGCAGTTACAAAATAGTCACAGGGATATAAAGTACAACATAGGGAATCTATTATAATAAAAGCATAATATGCTAATTAGACCAGACGTCCTTCCAGACGACCTTCTGGACAAAGCTGGGGCTGCAAGGGAAGCCCGAGTCCTGGGTGCCAGAGGGAAGCCAGTGCCAGCAACCAGGGGAAGGAAGGCCTATTCTTGCATGAATTTTGTGTATTGGGCCTCTAGTATAGTCAATAATATTCTAAGAACTATGTCTAGTGCCAGATGGGAACTGGAAATATCAGGGGGAACACTTTGTAAAGTATATGATTAGATTATCTAACTACTGTGTTGTATACCTGAAACTAATACAAAATAGTATTGAATGTAAATTGAAAAATAAAATAAAATAAATGGTTCACCCATAACATATATTGGAAAGCACACATAACCTGACAAATATTAAGTGCTCATGAAATATAACTGTGATTATTAGATAACTAGAGGCCCGGTGCACAAAATTCGTGCATGGGGGGGAGGACTGTGTCCCTCAGCCCAGCCTGCACCCTCTCCAATCTGGGACCCCTCGATGGATGTCCGATTGCCCATCTAGGCCCGATCCCGGTAGGATCCGGCCTAAACAGGCAGTCGGACATCCCTCTCACAATCCAGGACTGTTGGTTCCCAACTGCTCGCCTACTTGCCTTCCTGATTGCCCCTAACCACTTCTGCCTGCCAGCCTGATCACCCCCTAACCACTCCCCTGCCAGCCTGATTGTGCCTAACTGCTCCCCTGCCAGCCTGTTTGCCCCCAACTTCCCTCCTCTGCCGGCCTGGTCACCCTTAACTGCCCTCCCCTGCAGGCTTGATCGCCCCCAACTGCCCTCCCTTGCAGGCCTGGTGCCTCCCAACTGCACTCCCCTGCTGGCCTGATCGCCCACAACTGCCCTCCCTTGCAGACCTGGTCCATTCCAACTGCCCTCCCCTGCTGGCCATTTTGTGGCAGCCATCTTGTGTCCACATGGGGGCAGCCATCTTTGACCACATGGGGGCAGCCATCTTGTGTGTTGGAGTCAGTCAATTTTCATATTACTCTTTTATTAGATAGGATAGAGGCCTGGTGCACAGTTGGGGGCCAGCTGGTTTGCCCTGAAGGGTGTCCCAGATCAGGGTGGGGGCTCCCTTGGGGTGTGGGGCAGCCTTGGCGAGGGTCCCGTGGTGGTTTTCAGGCCGGCCATGCCCCCCGGCGACCCAAGTGGAAGCCCTGATATCTGGGATTTCTTTATCTTCTATAATTGAAACTTTGTAGCCTTGAGTGGAGACCAAGGCAGGCCAGGGCTGCGGGAGCTTGGCTTCCTCCATCTCTGGGGGCAACTCAAGCCTCCTGCTCTCTCCAGCTCCGTGGCTGCTGCCATTTTTATTGGGATTTATTTATCTTCTATAATTGAAACTTTGTAGTCTTAAGTGGAGGCCTGGGCTGTCCAGGGTGTCCGGAAAGCTTGACTTCCTCCATTGCCAGGGAAACCCAAGCCTCCTGCTCGCTCCATGGCCGCAGCTATCTTGGTTGGGTTAATTTGCATACTCACTCCTGATGGACTGGTGGGCGTGGCTTGTGGATGTAGTGGAGTGGTGGTTAATTTGCATATTACTCTTTTATTAGATCGGATACCCACAACAATTACTCCATGAGATAGGTAGTTCAGTCATTATATACCAATGCGGACACTGAATTTAAGTTACTTATTGTTAAAGTCCTACCCTGGGCTATCCATTAACTTCATGTACTAATCTATCTCATTAAGAGGTAACTGTACCATAGATAAAAGAGAATATATTTTATATGACATGAGTTTTTAACCTTTTTAATATGTATTTTTAGCAGCTTTCCCTACCATTAATTAAACATTTCTGGATGTATTCAAAATAGTACTTTGTGTCATGTTCTACCATGATATTTTAACTAGTAACACCCACAGTGGCTGGAGTACTAAAGGGTGAAAACAAATGAAAATTAATTGGGTCAAGGGCCAAGTTCAGTGAGTTAATGAACTAGTTTTTCACCTTAGTACAGGCAGCAATTTACATCAATTTAATTTAATTAATGGCTTTCCCTTGTGTGGTATTTAGCCGCAAAAAAAGTTCCACTCGGAAGTTTCAGTTGATTCTCTGTTTTGATTAGGTCTGCCAGGTGTCTTCAGTCTGCCCTGTCAATTTGTAGCTGATTTCTGCACATTCATGTTCTCCTTCGGCTTCCCGTGTGAAACCTTGGTTGAGGATGCGCAGAGGAGCAGGCAAAGAGCCCGGCATCCCTGAAAGAAAGAGGAGAACCCTCCGCAGAGAAGATCTACCAGCAGCACATGCTCCCTGAAATGTAGCTAGCCCAGTGATGCTCAGCCCTCACTGTGGTCAGAGTCCCCTAGAGAGCTTTTTAAAAACCAGCACGCAGAGTCCCATCCCCAGAGGTACTGATTCCAGCCATATGGGGTGGAACCCCAGCACTAGTATTTTTTAAAACTCCCAAGGTTACTGTAATGTGCAGCTAAGGTAGAGAACTTCTGGGTCTGTGCTCAAAACCCATGTTAGGTTCTGAATAGTTGAGGGTAGAAAGTAATATTTGGGATACAGAAAGGAAGTGAAATCTGCAATAAACCCCCCATTTGGGGGAGAGCAGGCTAATTTTAAAGGTAAAATTTCCAATTGACTGTAAAATTACAAAGGTAGGGAGAAGCATGCCATGGGAAACCACAGCGGACATGACATGGCTGTCAGGTGGGAAAGGTGCTGCCTGACTCCAGGAGCCCCCATTGGGAACCATCGAATTGCCTTCTCAGCCTTGATTTTCTGGCTGTCACCCAGTGATATGTAACTTAGAACTTACATAGAAAGGCTGGGGAGGGATAAATATTTATTTAGCACCCATTAATCATTTTCTAGCAATTTAGATATTTTACTCCATTTAATATTCAGAAAAGTGTACAAGATAATTTTTGGAATCACCAATGTGCCTTTTAAATAAAAACAATTTAGAGTGATCACTGCACCTTTTGATTTTCATCCAAAGACAACCCCAATAAATCCAGGCGGAATCTGTGGGTGTGTTCACATATGCACAAAAGGGAGAAGAAGGAGGAAGGCAGATGAGTTAAAATCTTTCTTCCTTCACTCAGAATAATTATTTTGAAGTACAGCCAGGTCGTTGCATGCATGAATAGTTCATTAATAGATGGGTTAAAATATTTCTTCCATTATTTCTTAGCTATTTTACTTTTGTCAAATGACATAATCTTGCTGAGTTTCTTCTCTACATGTGAGATAATAAAATCCGACCTTGCAGGATAGTTGTAAGATAATGAATAATGTGGGCCAAATGCCAGCCATAAGCAGGGCCCCCAGAAGCATAGACACAGCTATTCTCAGGGAGGGACATAATCCTGAGGGATCAGGGACAATGAGCCTTTGGCGTGTTCAGACTTGTCTTATCATGCAAGTTTTATTTTATTTTATTTTTAAAGTTTGTCTCTTTTTATTGTATTTATTTACTTATTTTAATCTTCACCGGAGGATATATTTTCCCATTGATTCTTCAGAGAAACTGGAAGAGAGAAGGAAAGACAGAGAGAAACATGGATGTGAGAGAAACATGATTGGTTGCTTCCTAGCCCCAACCAGGGTCCGGGAGGAGCCTGGAACCTAGGTAAGTGCCCCTGATTGGAAATGAACTCAGGACCTTTAGGTTCACTGAGCCAAACCAACTAGGGCATGCAAGTTTTATTTTTAAGTCAATTCAAAATTCTAAAGCTCAGGGTAGAAGAGATAATGGGGATTAGACATGAGCTAGTCATGGGGCTCTAAAAAGAAAATTGCAGATAAAGGTTTCACCAATACTTTTTAGGTTAAACCGGGTAAATATTAGAGTTCAGCGTAGCTTTCTGAGAAGGTCTACAAAGCTCAGCGCATAGAGCACTAAAAAATCGGCAAACCTGTTTCATGTTGCTGGTTCTTCTAGTGCTCATCCAAGGCATGCTGCTGAGCTTTTCCATAGCTTAACTTTTCCTAGGTTAAAACAGGAATCACACTGTTATCAAATGTCTAGATTTTGGAAAAGGAGAAGATATGAATGCTTAAATGACCAGGAATTTGTGTGTATAACTTAATTTTTCCTCCATTATATTTATAAATAAACTAGAGGCCTGATGCACAAAATTCGTGCAAGAGTAGGCCTTTCTTCCCCCAGCTCCTGGCACCGGCTTTCCTCTGGCACCTGGGACCTGGGCTTCCCTCACAGCCCTGGCTTAAAGGAGGTTGTCCAGAAAGATGTCCAGTCTAATTAGCTTATTACGCTTTTATTATTATAGATAGTAGTTTTGTTCCTCCACAATGGCTTTATTTATATTTTGTTACTAGAAAAAAGCAATCTATCTAATAATAGGGTAATATGCAAATTGGTCAGGACACCGTCACAGTAATGACTGGTCAGCAGGTTGCGAGTGCAGTGGGTGTGTGGGGGGGGGGGACTTGCAGCATTGGGGATGCAATGGCAGCTGCTGCTTGCCTAGAGCCTGCCCAGAGTTCAGGCAAGCCGCTGATGGCCACTGCCACTTGCCCAGGGCTGGCCTGGGGTTCAGGCAAGCTGCCGATGGCCACTGCTGCTTGCCCAGGGCTGGCCCCAGGCTCAGGCAAGCCACCAATGGCAGTTGCCACTTGCCCAGGGTCAGTCCGGGGGTCAGGCAAGCTGCCAATGGCCGCTGCCACTGCGAGAGCCCAAGGCTCAAGCAATGAGGGCCGGGTGAGGCTCAGGCAAGTCACAGTGGCTGTGAAGGCCAAGGCTCAGGCAGCCTCGCAGCTGGCATTGGCAGCAGCAGAGGCATGATGGAAGCATGGCTTTCCCCTGATTGCCGAGTCCCCTCCTGCAGAGGGAGGCCAGAGGCAGCAGCAGTGAGGGGATAATGGGGGCAGTGCTTTTCTCTGATCAGCCTGTTGCCTCCAGCAGAGGGAGGCCAGCCGTCAGTAGGATATATCCTGAGGGCTCCCGGACTGTGAGAAGGGACAGGCCAGGTTGAGGGACCCTCCCCGCCCCCCCCCCCCCCCCAGTGCATGAGTTTTGTGCACTGGGCCTCTGGTGTATATCTTACAACGATCCTTTTGTGTATATATATAAAAAAAAAACAGCAACTAGAACGCCGGAACAACCGGAACAACCGGTCGCTATGATGCCCGCTGTGGCCAGCGAACTGGTCCTGGTCGGATGGGGCGGTGGGGCTGGTGGCCAACCTCCTGCAGCCCCTCCTCCTGGCCAGCCCCACCCCTGATGGGCCCCCACCACCCTGATCAGCCTGTGGCCCCTCCCCCCAGCCAGCTCTGCCCTGATCGCCCCCCCCACACTAAATGGGGGTAGGGCTGGTCAGCCAACCTCCCACGGCTCCTCCCCCAGCTGCTGACCCTCAATCAGACTCCCAACCCCACTCGGGGTGGGGCCCAATGGCCAATTGCCTGAGGCCCCTCCCCTCAGCTGATCGGGGCAGGCCAACTGGACCCCACCCATGCACAAATTCATGCACTGGGCATCTAGTTTAGTAATAAAAGGCCAGAAACCTCAGCCTTTTAGACTCAGATCAATGGGTTAAATAACATTTTTAATATATTCCTAGTGAATGCAGTGAAGCATTAAATTATCAAAGGCCTTTGTTGTAGCTTTATGGAGATAAAATGACAAACAAGTAATCACACAAATTTAAAATGTACAATTTGAAAAAATTTGACATGTCTACACATGCGTGGAACCGTTACTACAAAGATAACGAACATATCCATCATCTCTGTAAATTTCACAGAGTTCCTTGATAGCCCTCTCCCCTATCCATCCCATCCAGACCCCAGTCAACTTTGGATCTGCTTTCAGTCACTAGAGATTAGTTAGCAATTCCCAGAATTTTACGTAAATGAAATCGTACAGTATATACTCTTTTTAAAATCTGGCTTCTTTCACTCAGAATAATTATTTTGAAGTATGGCCATGTTGTTGCATGCATTCATAGTTCATTTTTTTCTATTGCTGAGTAATATCCCATTGAATGGCTGTTGAGGGATATTTGAGTTACTACCAGTATTATACTATTACAAATCAAGTTGCTATGAAGATTTATGTACAAATCCTGTTTGAATATACCCTTTAATTTTTCCTGGGTAAGTATCTATGAGTAGAAAAACTGGATAATATTGTAGTTATATGTTTAACTTTTTAAGAAACTACCAAAGTGTTTTTCCGAAGTGTCTGTGTCATTTTACATTCCCACTGGTTTATGTGAGAGTCTTAGTTCCTCCATATCTTGTAATGGGTGGAATTGTGTTCTCCCAAAAGTTCTTCAAGTCTGATTCCCCAGTGCTTGTGAATGTGACCTTATTTGGAAACAAGATCTTTCCGGATGATCAAGTTAAGATAAGGTCATCATATCTGGTGTCTTTATGAAACGTGGACACTTGGACACAGGGTCAGACATGCACACCATTGCGGATGAAGGCAGAGATTGAAGTGATGCATCTACAAGCCGAGGAAACCCAGGGATGTCCAGCAAACCACCAGATGCTGAGAGAGAGGCAGAGGACAGAGCTTTCCCTCACAGCCCTCAGAAGGAGCCAACCCTCTGACACTGATTTTGGGCTTCTAACTTCCAAAACTGTGAACCAATAAATTTCTGTTGTTTGAGCCACCTGATTTGTAGTACTTTGTTGTGGGAACCCTAGGAAGCTAATACACCTGTCAATACTTGGTATGGGGTTATTCTTTTAAATTTAGCTATTCTAATAGTATATGGTAGTATTTCACTCTGTTTTAAATTTGCATTTCTCATATAGCATGGTGACTATAGTTAATAAGTATATATAGACCACTTAAATTTGCTAAGAGAATAGATCTTAAATGTTCTCACCAAACAAAAAAAAAAGTAACAATGTGAAGTGATATGTTAACTAACTTAATTATGGAAATCACTTTACAATGTACATGTATATCAAATCATCAAGTTGTACATTTTAAATAGATACAATTTTATTCACCAATTTTACTTAAAGAAAAACAAACTTGCAGTACTGTAATGGCTAATAATGTTGAAAATCCTTTTATGTGTTTATTTGCTATCCATATATTGCCTTTGGTGGAATATCTGTTTAAATGTTTTTCCCATTTCTAAAAAATTTGATTCTTTTCCTTTTTAAAAATATATTTTTTTATTTATTTTAGAGAGAGGAAGGGAGAGGGAGAAAGAGATAGAAACACCAGTCATGAGAGAGAATCACTGATTGGCTGCCTCCTGCAAGTCCCCTACTGGGGATCAAGCTTGCAACCCGGTCATGTGCCATAACTGGGAATGGAACTATGACCTCCTGATTCATTGGTCAACACCCAACCACTGAGCTACATTAGCAGGACTGATTATTTTCATATTTACTGAGTTTTGGGAGGTCTTTATACATTCTATTGATTTCTAATAAAATTCCACCATGATCAAAGAACATACTTTGTATGACTTGAATTCTTTTAAATTTATTGAGTTTTTTTGTGTGTGGCTTGGAGGGTGATCTATTTTCCTGAATATTTCATGTGTGCTTACCAAGAGTATGTCTACTGTTGTTGGGTAGTGTTCTACAGAGTTAACTAGGTAAGCTGGGACTATTGTAGGACTCACCTTGTTTCCTGTCTCTCAGGGATCACTATCCTTTAATGCCTCATGTCCAGTGTCTTGAAAACCATTGCTTCATGTATTTTGTTTGTTGTTACAGTTATTCCACCTTTTTTGGAAGCAGAAATCTTATTATTTTTTAAATAATATATTTTTATTGATTTCAGAGAGGAAGGGAGGGGGAGAGAAAGAAAGAAACATCAATGATGAGAGGGAATCATTGATCAGCTGCCTCCTACACACCCCACAATGGGGATGGAGCCCGCAACCTGGGCATGTGCCCTGACCAGGAATTGAACCATGACCTCCTGGTTCATAGGTTGACGCTCAACCACTGAGCCATGCTGGGTGGGCCAGAACTCTTATTTTTAAGAGATATTTTCCTCTCATATCTGCATTTGACCCCTAAACTTGCTTTGGATGAAGAAGAAGAAGAGGAGGCACAACATTGAGACTAGCATAGAAACTCTAGAAATCTGTACTATAAAAATTTTTTAAATGGCTCATGACTGGTTTTTCTCAAGGAGCATTTTGTGTGTGTAAGTGTGTGTGTGTGTGTGTGTGTGTGTGTGTGTGTGTGTGTGTGTAGTGTTAGTGTCTGAATGCATTCCATACTTATCTATAACATAGTTCAGAACCAATGAGTAAACTTAAAAAACAAACAAAATCTGAGCAGCTTAACTTCATGTAAAATCTTAGAAGCATGTTACTGAAATCTCTGGGCTAAAATGTCTGTTTTATTTAAAAAGACTACTTCAGACCCCAGTCTTATATTGTGAAGGATTCTAAGAATGGAATATCAGGTTTTACTCCAATTTCACCAAAATGATATTGGGAGGAATGACATTGGAAAAGGCTGCACTAGGCACCCCCACACTGAGAAGCCTGCTAAGTGGTCCCCGCAAGCCAGCAGCTACCCCTTTCCAGGCCAGGCCAGGCCTGTGTCCGAAGCTTCCTATTTATCTTAGGTAGTGCAGGGGGGTTGTGGGGAGTGGGGGGTGGGCACATTGACTGGATCTTCCCTTCACCTTTCTTTTCCCAGGTTCCATGAAGACTATTTACCTTCCATTAGCCCTGTTTTCCCTCAGGCCACACAGTAGAAAATACCATCATTTATCTGTGGTTTTCTTACCCAAGTCACATTCCAATCCCACTCTAGTTGCCACCCTTCTACTTTTAACTCTTCAAATCTTCCTGAACCATTACTCAAAGATGGTCTCTTGGGTTAGTTCTGCAGGGGTTAATCATCTCCAGTCCTGCTGATTTTGATTGGTTTCATTTCTGGGGTGATTTCGTTTCCCCCTCTGGAGATGGCATCTTTCCCTCTGTAGGCTGGGGAGAGATGCTTGTCTTAAGCCAAACCACCCACATAGCACAGCAGTACGTTCTGTACCATTCCACTCCCTCAGTGTGATGAAATCCTGCCTTAGGGATTTCTCCCTGGTCCTTTGCCTTCAATTGTATTCCCTGAGGGGTGTGTGTGACTCACCTCTGTGAATGACAGAAAATCTGTGCATCTCTTTACGACATCTTTCTGTTTTGACTTGCACTTTTTATTCAGGCAAATTCCCATTTGTTAGTAAGAGCAATTATTTTCAAGAAAAGCTAAATCCAAAACTGAACTGGTTTTGGCTTGTTGGCTCAAGTTTCTTCAAAAAATGAAATCTGAAAAATAATCACTTGTGTTTATTTTTTTCATAAATAGTTGTGGCCTTGTTATTTCCAGGAGTAATCTTAACTTTGCCTGTTGGTCCTCATGACCTACATTATTCCTGCACTCCTCATCCCCAATTTTCCCACTACCTTTCTGGTTCTCAGAAAAGCTGTGATTTGTTTCATGGGCTGTACCCCTGGGAGGACTAACTGGGGAAAGGACTGAGTAAGATATATTATTGTGGAATTATTCTTAGAACTAAACAATGAACTTTAAGGGGCCACAAGTGTTAATTTGAGAAATGTGGCTTTAAATTGTTTTTCCTCTGTCTACATCCAGATCAAATATATCTATCCTTGGAGTCCCAAACCTTTCTAAGTGTCAGTACTCAGTAGGTATGAATACTCTTTCTAACATTCAGACCTGAATTGTGTTGCCTGTGTTCCTTACCAAGGTACCTGGAAGAATGAGGGACCCGTTCAGAGGTTCACATGACCCTCTAGTTTCCGGGAATCCTCAAGGAGCACCTCACATGCCCCCTGGCAACTTGTTGGTGCTTCTGAGGCAGCTGCCTCCCACAGCACAGTGCCCAGGCTCACAAGGCTGCTTCGCACTCCACTGCCTGAGCTGAGCACCTGCCTCCCAGTCCCATCTGAGGTTCCCGTTACCCACTGTGTTCCCTGTCTCTAGGCTTTTGTTCAACCTGCAGCTGGCAGGTACCTTCTCTACTGCTGCCACTCACCTCCACTCCTCAGCATGATGCTCTGCCTTCTGAACCTACAGAGCCCATCTTTCTCTTCTGTGTTCCACTCTTCTCAAAGGGGCCCCAGAATAGAATTGCTTGGGCTCCAAGCATTTACTAGGTCAGACTTCAGTTTATGTGGAATTCTTTTAAGGGCTGGTTTAAAGACGCTGTCATCATCTTTATCCAGAATCCGTGTTCTCCTTTTCCTATCTGACCCTTGTTCTGAGTTATCTAACTCATGGTGTCAGAGACCTTTCTATGTTATTCCTTATCATCACTTCATGGTTTTTTTCCCCCCCTTAAAATTGTCTTCCATATCTACCTCCTTCCTTCCCCATTTCTCCACCATACCAAGACCCCAACCTTGGAGATTCTGTTCTTTTTCCAGAGGGGGAGGCTATTGGAGGCACCCAGTTAATGAAAATAGTTACTATTTGCTGAACATTTATTGAGCATATATGTTAAATATTTTAATATATTACTTCTCACCAACCCTAAGAAATAAGGGGACTATATATAATAGTGATATAACACAGAACCAGGTTGAGGACAGAAGTGTCTACCGGATTGTTCTTTTCCTGGTGAAATTCTTATATGTGAAGTTAAGGCCCAATTAAATATTCACATCCTGTTACTACTGAAATCCAACCCTGGGATATTAAATGGTAACTTTGAGTGCTGAGAAAGTTACTCTGCAACTATGGTATAAAAATAATAGTGTGTTCTTTCTTGTGTCCATCTGGAACTGAAACCATATTTTTTTTTTAAATAATATATTTTATTGATTTCAGAGAGGAAGGGAGAGGGAGACAGAGAAAGAAACATCAATGATGAGAGAGAATCATTGATTGGCTGCCTCCTGCATGCCCCCAACCAGAGATCAAGCCCGCAGACCAGGCATGTGCTCCTGGCCAGAATCAAACCTGGGCCTCAGTCCACAGGCCAATGCCCCATCCATTGAGCCAAACCAGCCAGGGCCATATTTGGGTTTTTGAATGAATCACAGAATTTTATTAAAGCATGAGTTGGTTATCACTTAAAATGAGTAGTAAATTTGATCAGATCAAGCAATGACTGACCATGACCAAGAAAGCCTCAAAGAAAAACATTGTATTATTTTTTGTCTCTATGACAAATGTATATCTTTTATTATGTCCAGTATTTTCAATTTTCATCTAATATAATCTAATATAACAATAGAGGAATATGCAAATTAGCCAAGACACCATAAGGTCATGACTGATCTACAAGTGAAGGAGAGCTACAGGAGGGTGGAGCAGTGAGCAATGAGTGGTGGAGAGCTACCAGCGGTGGCAGGCAGGGTGGCCAGCTGAGGCAAACGGCAGTGAGCTACTCGTGCATGGATTCGTGCACAGGGCTACTAGTTTATTTATATTTTTTTCCTCCAATTCCATCTCCTCAGTAAAAAAGTTTCTAAGATCTGACATACTTTATTTTTTGGTTAACCCTCAACAAAGAATATTTTTCCCATGGATTTTATTTTATTATTATTACTTAATCTTTATTGTTGAAAGTATTACATAGATCCTCCCTTTTCCCCCATTAACCTCTTCCAGACCATTCCTGTCCTCCTCCCCACACCCTACAGGCCCTCATCACCCCATTGTCTGTTTCCATGAGTTATGCATATATGCATACAAGTTCATTGGTTGATCTCTTCCCACCCACCCTCCCCTGCCTTCCTTTTTAAATTCAACAGTCTGTTCATGCTTTTATGTCTCTAAGTCTATTTATGTTCATCAGTTTATTTGGTCCACCTGGCGGGGCTTAATGTGGGTGGGGCTGGCTGGGTCTGGATCTTGTGTGATTTTGAGGTCCACATGGGTGGGCAGGGATTTGACTCTGGGTCCCACGGCATGCCCCAGACTCTGACAGGAGGAAGATTTTCATATACATTTTTACTAATTTTCTTTAATCTCTGACACTTCTATTATAGAGAAAGGGCAAATAGCAATATTAAAATATTTCCTCTAATTAATTCCCTTTTAATGTGCACAAATTTCATGCACAGGGCCACTAGTTTAACATAAAACAGCAGAGTTTCCAGAAAATACTGGTATGGTTATGAAAGTTTTTGCTAAGAGAAGATTCCTTGACATGGTAATACCCCTACCTCCAAAACATGAGAAACTTCCACCTAGAACCCAGAGTTTTGAACTTCACTCATGGGTTCATAGAGGCAGTCCTACAAAACACCTGACTTAAAGGGTGGTAGGCAAGACTATAGAATGGGAACTGAGCCAGACATGCCCCACACTGATTCTCCAGCTCACTAACTTTGTTGGTTAGAGTCCAATGCCCTGAAAGGGCCTTTATTTTATAGCTAGATTTTATCATAACCCTGTAGTAACCCTGCAGTTAAGCCTTCATGGCTCAGTGCTAATCCATTACTACATCTAGAAAAGCAACTCTAGGACATGTCCTACAGAGCAGATGAGTAGTAGCACCTTCCTTTGCACACAGAAGAAGGGACAGAGCAGAAGGTGGACCCAATCAGGGACGTTCAATACAGAACAGTGGTTAAGACTGAGGGCTTTGGAGGGAGATATGCTCATCGTTGATTCTCAATACATGGTGACTTTTATCACTGTTATGTCTTCAGGGTTTATAAGTCAGTGTAGCATAATGGTTAAGGGCATGGATTTCAGCTCCACATTGCTTGGATTCAAATCCTGGCTTCAAAGCTTGCTAGATGTGTGATCTGGGTAAGTTACTTAACATATCGGTGCCTCAGTTTTCGCATTTGTAAAGTAGGAGATAATAATGCCACCCCATAGGATGGTTATGAGCTCTAAACGAATTCAATTTTATAAAGCACTTGGAACAATAGGTGTTACCTATTTTCACTAACAATTAAAGCTATTTAATGCCAGTAAAATGAGAAAGAAGTGATACATGTGTATAGTAAGATACACTTATTTATATTAATAGATATAAATAAATAAATAATAGATATAAATACGTCTAGTAACATACATAGGATAAAATCCTATATAATAAAAGGGTAATATGCAAATCGACTGAACAGCAGAACGACCGAGTGCTGCTCAGCCACAAGCCGGGCTGATGGCTGGTGAATGCAGCAGAGGTGGCAGGAGCCTCTCCCGCCTCAGCAGCCGTTGGACATCCCCTGAGGGCTCCTGGACTGTGAAATGGCGCAGGCCGGCTGAGAAACACCGCCCCCCCCCCAGGCGCACAAATGTCGTACACCAGGCCTCTAGTAAAAAATGTGTGTGTGTGTGTGTGTGTGTGCTTGTATGTGCTCACACATATCTATGTTAAGTATAGCAAAGCCGATTGGATGAAAAAAAAGTGAACATAGTGACTTTTTACCGAGTCAGATATTGACAAACAATGGAGTTTCATGATGCACTATCTTTAGATGTTGACCTGCAACAGCATTGGTTGCTATGCAAGGAACATGAAAGTAAACACATTTCTGGCTGAAAGAGCAAACACTATTTGAACAGTAAGTTTCCTAATAAAACATGACCTAGAAATTACAAAGGTCAGATTGAAATTTCAAACTGAACTAGAACCACTCATAAAGTCTTAAAGTCGTTAATCACACCCGATAACGTGTGTGGGCCGAATGTATGCCTTCCAGGGTCTGGTTTATCGTAGGACCTGGCTCCAGGACAAGCTTAGGAGATGAAAAACTTCTGGGGTGTTCGTGCTCCTCTCTCTTTGTTGGTTGTGCAGCCAAGTGGGAGAGAACAGTGGGTCAAGTTTTCCAACCTTTGATTCACGTTTTAGATGTTTCCAAAGCACAGAGAAACAGCATTTAATGCCCGGGTTTCACAATCCAAAGAATGAATGTTTCACCATCCAAAGAATGAATGTCTTGACCCAACCTACTGGTTGCAAAAGCCTCATTCAGAATATCAGGCATCTAGTTCTAGAACATCCTAGTCCAAAATCCAAAATCCAATATCCTAACTTCTTAAAAGAGCTACTTCAGTTTTTTTTTGTTTTTGTTTTTTTTAACTTTTTAGTTGTGTTGACTTGAGTCTGTTGCAGTATAATGAAATTTAACAGAAGGGAGATTTCTATCACATTTCATTCAATCTCTGTTTTACATTCTCTCTAAATAAGGAATGTTTTCTCCCATTTAGATTCCTATAAGGTGAGGATGCTACAAAAGTGTTATGAATCATGAACATTTAAATAAATTTGCTCTTTTAAGAGGTCAGTGTTCACCTGTAGTGAAAAATATTATTGATGAGATTGCTTCTCTAGTATCGTGTCCCTTCAAGAAGTATTAGAAGGATGCGTGTAGAGAGATAAAGGAGAGAGCAAATTGGAGGACTCTGGGTTGCTTTGGGAAGATTGAAGGTCTGCCATTTGGGGGTTTCATGGGAGTATTTCAGGACACAATTGTTTCTTGTGTTGAGGAATCTTAAAGGGGAATCAGGACCAAATTAAATATACCACATAAAGTCTCAGATGAAACCTCCAGGAGCTTGGCCTTCTCACCCTCAATATGTTTTTTATTGACTTTTAGAGAGAGAGGAAGGGAGAGGGATAAATAGAAACATGGATGAGAGAGAAACATCATTGATTGGCTGCCTCCTGCATGTCCCCTATGGGGGGATTGAGCCTGCAACCTGGCATGTGCCTTGACCGGGAATCGAACAGTGATCTCTTGGTTGGTGAGTCAACACTCAACCACTGAGCAACACTGGCTGGGCCTCACTCTTATCTCGAAGCCCTCAGGCTGCAGGCCCCAAAGGATGAGAACATTTGCATGAACAGCCAATCACCCCCACCCCATCTATCTCATTCTCAATAACACCCATACATAGTTGCTACCCCAAAGACTGTTTCTTTTTCCTTCCCACGTTTTGCAATCTTTCCTGGCTCTTCCCCAGGTAAACTCTTTTGTTTCCCCTTCCCTAATTGACTCAGGGCTTTTCTGTTCAGGTCAACTTACCCTGGCATTCTTCTTTTCAAATTCATGTTTCATTATAACCCAGATCAGCTGCCACTCTGGACTTTGGCACAGGACTTGATGTGGCCCCCCAACCCCTAGGGAGTGAGGTAGAAGCAGAGGCTTTCCTACCAAGGGGACTGGGTGAATCAGTGCTGGGGTGACTCGTAGCTTAGACCTAAGAAACAGGCAGGGCCAAGTGGATCTGGGATGTGGATAAACTGAACCCAGTACTCTGGTAACATGCATGTACTGGTTATTATTGTCTCTTCCATTTGGGAGTATGAGAGCTGCTTGGTTTGCTCATTGCTGTGTGCATAAACCTAAGAATAGAGTCTGGCATATACTAGATACTTAAAAATACTGAGTGAATGGCTTTATTGCGCCCCTACTGGGTGTCAGGTATTGTTAGAGTTCCTAAAAGAGACAGGCATTGGCATCATTTTACAGATGGAAAAATAAAGGAACTTTGAGGAACTTCATGTTCCTCAAATGGGGGCGGTTTGTGGATTTCCAGACCTCCAGCCTTAGTGTGTTTCAGCACAAAACTACCCTTGACCGGACTTTCTCTTTCCTTTTGTAAGGAATGGGCCTTTCTAAGACATGACTTTTTCTAGGCTGACTTTTTCATTAGTAATTGGCCTCCCTCTTTTTTTTTTTTTTTCTGAGTAGGAAAATGAGCATGGCACCATGGAATCTGCCAAATGGATGTCCAGAAAAATGGCACTACCTACCTGCATTAGTACACTAGGGGTGCCACACAAAGCACCACAGTATGGATGGCTCAAACAACAGAAATGCAGTTGCTCACAGTTCTGGAGGCTGGAAGTCCCATATCAAGGCTCTGGCTTCTGCAGAGGCCTCTTTCGTTGGCTTGTCGATAGCTGTCTTTCCCCGGTGCCTCTGTGTGGTCTTCCCTCTGGGCACTTCTGTGTCCTAATCTCTTTTTCTTATAAGGGTGCCAATCACAAAGGATCAGGGCCCAACCTGATGATCTCATTTTAATGTAATTACCTCTTTAAATACCATATGACCAAACGCAGTCACATTCTGAGGTGCTGGGGGTTAGGACCTCAGTAGTATATGAGTTTTAGAGTGGGGACCACAATTCAACCCATAACATTAACCCTATTTCCACAAAATATGTGGTAATGTCCAGGCTTGTTTTAAAAGGCCTCATAATGGTAGTGTTATAACCAGGCAGCAAATTACAGCCTGTTTTCTGCTGTCTCTTGCGTCCTGTGGCCACCTCTTTCTGCTCTTCTCCTTGGCCCCAGTCAGATCAGCAAGGCGGTCAGAGTAGGTCACACAGGGATCCAGAAATCTAAGAAGGGGGTTTTGTACCAACTAAATAAAAGGAATTATCGACCATCTATGGCTCATTGTTTAAATTACCATATTTATTTATGTCAACACAAAATACAATAAAACAACTTACAAAACCCATTTTATCTTCATGTAACATAACTCTTCAGTGAACAGAAGTACTACTGTTAATGTTTTGGCCTTTTCAAGGTCCAGCCCTGGGTCAAAACAGTATTCAGACAAATAGCAAATTCTTCTCTATATATACACACAGGAGGAAAACTTACATTTTCTAAAATCCCATTCCAGTAATAATACAGAAATGTCACATGCCGAGGTGAATACTCCGATTGTGCCATCAGAATTGCAACTTCCTTGTTGCTCTAGATTTCCCAGACCTTGGGCTTCAGTCGGGAAGTAGGGGGCACATCCGCCCTTCAGGTTTCCAAGGTGATTGCTTAGTAATTGTTTACTATAGCTGTGTACTCCCCAAGTGTGAGATTTACCTGAGTTATTAAGAAACCAGAAATAAAAAGTCTCCAAGTAATCAGTGTGTACAGATCTACCTGTAAGACTGATGAGATTTACCCTAGAGAAATCTGCTCCAATTCAGTGGATAAGCGTGAAGCCTCCATTACAGAAAGAACTCTTCACATAGCAAAAGACTTCACATTGTAATTTACTCGAAGGTAATAAACATGGCACAAAAGTACAAGACTTCACCTGTAATACAGTAGTCTAAATGCGGTATGTTCTGTCCAGCAAATGAGAGTTGCTGCTTAACTCACAAGATCTTTCTATCATTTCACTGACTAAGGAGCTGGCCTCATGCTGTGGAAAGAAGACATGGTTTGGAGCTAGAAGGTCTGGATCGTGGACCAGTTCTACTTACTCTTTGAACCCTAGTTTCCTTACGAGGATCAGAGGAGAAGAAAGTGTGCTGTAAAGCGGTATTTACTGTAATGTTATTCTGCAATGTCCATCTCTTCAGTCAATTTAAGGACCCCTAATCACCCCCATGTATTTTGCAAGTAAAATTTTGCTTTTTAAAGTAAGTATATCATGCATATTTACCATATGCAGCTGAAATGTCAAGTTAGGTTATGCAAGTGGGAAAAGAATACAGGTACGAGGGACTTTTGTACTCTCGATGTGCTTGATTTAAAACCACTTAAAATGTTGTTCCTTTTGTAATATAGGAGCTCTTGTTGAATAAACTAACCATTTAAAGTAATTCTTTAACAAGAAATTAAAACTTTTATATGGCAATTACAGGGGTTAGAAGACTGTGAAACTGAGTAAAATGGATTGAGAAATTTGGGAGAAGCAATAGTTTGAAGACTCAGAAGCAGGAGGGGATCTGAGTGTAGAAGTTTATTTTGGGGTAAGTAACTGAAAATAATCTAAATGATAAGCTTGTTATTTTTGTGTGTTTTTTACTGGCGACTTCCTAAAATTATAAATTATTTCTTCCTCATCTGTAAAACAAATAAAACACTTATTTGTGTATCTGACTTTTAGGTTCAGACAAATTCATTGTAATTAACACTTAATTTTCATTCTTACATTTGGGATTTCTTTAGAGAATTGCATTCTTTCAGCTGAAGTAAAATCAGAATCTCTTAGACAAGAAAAATAAAAAATAAATAAATCCTCCTTTAGGAAAGGCACATTTATGAAAAGTTTGGAATAAGTTGGCGAATGTGCATATGTAAGGGGAATGTGCATATGTAAGATGGGCCTTGTGACTTGGCTGAGACAAAGACCTCAGGTAGCTATATTCCGGATACAAATGAGATTCTAATTTCACACATTTTTCAAATGCAGATCAAGCTCCCATGAATCATTCTGATGATTTTTTGAGGCATTAATGCAACAGAGTGAGTATTCCTCAAATGATCCCCAAAGTCACCCCTTTGCTAAGGTAGTTCTCTTCTTGATTATTTTGAACCTGCCAAGATAGTCTCTAACCTTCATACAGAGAAAGACTGATCTCCAAATGACCTATTATTATCTTAAACCAAGCTCATTTTGAAGCAACAAAGAAAGAAAAACTAAGCAGTGCATTAATATTTCATATCAGTGAAACAGACATTTTTCGTGCATGAAGTAGTTCTATCCATCCGTGGAAAGGTCCACCTTTTGTTTTTCCCTGTGTTTATAGGTTACATTTTTAAAGGTGCTGGTGGAGCCTCTATACAGTGGATTGGTTCCCTAAAAATAAAAAGGATGTTCAAATGAAAATATGTACATTTTGTTATTACACTGTTTTAACATATCTAAATAATTTCATTGTACATTACCAATTGGAAAAAGAGAGTCAGTCTCAATCTTGAAAGCCATTTGAATAATTTTGATGTTATACTTTTAATATTTTAAAATTAATACATCTTCAATTTATTTTTTAATATGCAGAACTAGCCCCATATGTGTATTCTAAAAATCTTACCCTTTTTGGAAATGCACTACTTTATTGATAGAAAACAAGACTTTAGCTGTACTGAAAACAATGCCCAGTTCATAGTAAGCACTCGGTTATTTATTGAATGAATAGAATGAACCAATAGATGACTCAAAGTAAAATGTAAAGTAAAAAACGAAAAAAGTGAGCATACAAAGATGAATGACATGGTAGTACCTGCCTTTAAGAAATGTGGCCCAGCTAGGTGTGGCTCAGCGGTTGAGCACCGACCCAGGAACCAGGAGGTCACTGGTTTGATTCCCGGTCAGGACACAAGCCCGGGTTGTAGGCTTGGTCCCCAGTGTGGGGCGTGCAGGAGGCAGCCAATCGGTGATTCTCTGTCATCACTGAATTTTCTGTCTCTCTCTCCCTCTCCCTTCCTCTCTGAAATCAATAAAAATAGATATATTAAAAAAAAAAAAAAAGAAATGTGTTTCTGGTGAGAGGCATCAAACAAAGGCACAAATAATTTGCTAAAATGAGGTCAAAATTCAGAAATAGGAGTGGCTAGCTGCTTGGGAGAAGCAGGGAAAGATTCCCAGGACAGTGCCTGCCTGCTCTGGATGGAGAAAGAACCAGGCGGCTTTCGCTATCTAGTGTTTAAATCAGGGTCACAAGCTGGGTGTTTGCGACACCACACTGGTGAAGGAGCACAGGTCCCAAGGCAGGTTGGACAAGGTGCGTATGCCCTTGGGGCAGGGAGAGGTGGGGTACTGATGCCTGGCTCAGCCAGCTGTGCTGTTTGGGCTGTATGTTTCCAGGGGCTGTCACCAGGACCAGAAGGACCAAGGCTCTCTAGGTGTTTAAAAAAATGCCAAGCTTGTTCCTTCTATTTCTCTTCTTTGGTTTAACTGCTCCTGGCAGGCACAAGATGTCTGGGTAAGGCACAGTGTCTTTTCTCCTTCTTTCCAAGATTGACCACAGAGGCTCAGGTGTCAGGCAGCCTGGATTCAAATCCAGCAGCACTGTGTGACCTTACTTAAGCAACTCCAAGCCTTGGTGTCCTTATCTATAAGAGAGATTGCCAAAATGCCTACCTTATCTACGAGGTAATGTACTTTAGCACAGTGCCTGGCACACAGTTCCCAGTAAATGCTGCCTCTTCTTATTAGCTCTGAGTTAGAGCTCTTCTTTCTATTTGGAACTTGCTTTCCTTTTATGTCCTGGAGAGTGTAATAAAGATATCTTCCCCCAGGGTTTTGATACTCTTAACATTCCCAAGCCTATTTCTGAGTATGCATGGAGTCCAGATATCATCTCAGAGCCTCCAAATTGCTAAATCTTATACTTTGGTCTCCTTATTTCATGAACTGTAGAAATGGTAGCAATTTCCAGTCATAGGTCTGAAAAAACATGATTATATTGGCTTTCTAAGTACATTTTTCTCAGCTCTTAGAAGACCTCAATAAAATGAAAAATACTCCCTGGTCTTTCCCACCTGTTGCCCTTGGATTCACCACAGTGTCTTCATTTTGAGGAGGAATAACACTTGCACCTATTTCTCTGTTGCCCAGAGCCAGTGGTCTGACTCCAGACTGAGTAACATGTCACTTTTGCTCAAACCTTTGGAGTGAGATGCTATCTCAGTCATGAGGGCAAACAGAAAAGAGGCTCTTTGGTCGTGGATGATGAGTGAAGGCCAAGTCATTTGGAAATGCACTACTTTATTGATAGAAAACAAGACTTTAGCTGTACTGAAAATAAAAGTTGTCTAATGAACCTCTGCTCCTATTGTCTCTACTCCTGAGGTCAGTCTGGATAAACCTGAGGGCCCTCCAGTTCTTACTTCATTCTGCTTCCATAAGAACTTGAAATTTGGAGGGTGACGAGCATACTAATGTGTTCTTAGATGCAGGTAGAGTATTATTTGCAAACAAAAACATGGAATTCTATTAAGTTTAAGAGACTGTGCTATTCAGTTTAAGTTGGTTACAGAAGATAAGAAATGAAATGAAGAGGAAAGATAGAAAAAATAAGAAGGGCAGGGTGAGGATAATGAGTAGGGGCACCGGCCTGGAGGAAGAGAGTGGCTTAGGGAGAAGGCAAGGTACTCTGAAATTCAGAGTAAATGGCTGTGAGAAGGGCCAGCTTGGATCAGCAAAGGGCGAGGAACTCTCTTGGGGGCCCCATCCCATATCATGTCAAACAAATTGAAATTCATCCCATCTCACTCTAAATGTCATTTATATGCACTACAAAGGAGATGATGAGTTGCGATTGACTGATTGATTACACGATGTTATTTTGTAGACACTTAGTTGAATGTGTAATTTTGATTGTGTGGTTTTCATTCTATATATTTTTAAGCAACTTCATTTATTCAAGCCTATAATATTTTGGGAGTCTCTTGCAAAGCTAGTTGTAGGGCCTGGGCATGCTAATAGGTGATGGTGGATAAAGCAGAACCCACTATAGTAGGAAGGTAAGGTGGAAGTTTAAAAGAAAGAGCAAGTATATATTGGGGAGAAGAGAGTGTTTCCTGCCCTCAACTGATGCTCAGAGCTCAGCAGAATGAGCTCAACCCGGGTTTTGTTGACTGCAGGAAGTGTGACAATGTCTGACATTGCCTCTTCTAGTGCCATGCAGGTGGCAACTTCCCACAAAAGATTTTCAGTTGAGACACAGGCTGTGTCTGGTTCCATTTCAGGTGAGTCTGCAACTCCTTCTCTTGACAAGGTTGTGTTTCCCCCAGCCATCTGGAGTGACTAGGCTAAGCCCCCCAAGCATCTGGGGGTACTAATTTAGGCTGTGGATTCTGCAAATGCAACGGCACATTTTTAGAGCTGGAAAAAGTGGTAATAAGAAAGCTCTCTGTCATGACCCACAGCTCTCTTAATGATTGCCTAACTGCCAAACGCAGACCTGATTTGTTTAGTACAGTACAAAATCAATCCATGACTGCTAGAAATGTCAGACTGAACATTCTTTGCCACTAGTTAATGACTTGTCATCCTAGGAAAAAAATGTTTAATCAAAGATGAATTTAAATATCTCCCTGTTTTCATAAAGAATGTGGGTGTGGGCATTATTTTTAAAAGTAGTAAAAGGTAACCTTTCCTTATGGCTACGATGACATATTCCAGGAGAAAAGAATGAAACTCTTTTTCATCCTCAGTTCTGTCACCTTTGGAGTCAGGAGACCCAACTACCTCTGCAGTATATGGAGGTCCCCTGGGTTTTGAAGACCAGTCAAATTCAATTCTTCAAGAAGAAATAGATTTTTAATAAAAACAGAATAAAATTGAAGATCACAAAATGGATGCACTGAGCAACATTTTTTCCAATAGGATATATTAGTGAAATTTGAGTTGAATTACTTAAGTTAAACCTCTTTTGCATCCAAGTGAATAATTATTATCCAGTCATTATGTAGTCAAGAACATCAAACATTTGTTATTCAAAGAAACTCAGCTTAACAAGGGAATAACGTTTTCCATTCATGCTTTAATCTGTATAATGTGTATTTTTGTTCCATATTAGATGTAGAAATGGCAAAATTTTAGCATTTGAATTTCAGGCATGTTCTACATCTTAAGAGAAAACAATTCATGTTTTGGGGAAATTAACTATTAACTTAAAATGTTATTTTAAAGATATTAATCACTTGTCAGTAATCATGCTTTTGTATGAGAACATTAAAATGTGCTGCTTGGTAGACAGACATCATATAATTGCCCAAGTGCTTATTCGTGGAACACCTGCTTATTATTTCCCGGAGTGTCAAGGCTGTGCTTGGAAGAAGAGGCTGCAGTTGGGATCAACACTTGGAGAAATCTCTTAACTGCTCAGAGCCTCAGTTTCCTTACATTCAAATTGGGACTATGAAGATGATTTCACGGGGCTGGTGGTTATCCAACTAACTGCTGCTGCTGTGTTGTTGTTGTTTTTCATGCCAACTTAACGGCGTTCTTTTGCCTGGTTGCCCTTCTAACCATTGCCAGGCATTTGCTTGATAGTTTGTAGGAGTTAAAACAGCGATGGCCAGGGGGTCAGGTTATGTTAACTGGCCCAACACTTTGGCCTCAAGTTCTAAGCCACCAAACTAACCTGTAGGTTACATCTGACTTTGTTATGGATGGATAAACTATATACTCAATGCAAACCCACAATTTACTTTCCAAAAAGGTTTTTTTTTTAAATTATGAAAAATCCATACATATACAAAAGAAAATAAAAGCTGTCTAATGAACCTCTGTAGACCTATTGCCCAGCTTCAACAATTATCAAGATTTTGCCACACTTCAACTATCACTCACTTTCTCTCTCTCTCTCTCTCTCTTTTGGCTGAATGATTTCAGGACAAACCAGGCTTCATTTTTGTTCACCCCAAAATCTGGATTATTTTTTTAGCAAAGTCATCATGCCATTATCAAACCTAATTAAATTAATCACAATATGTTGCTATCATTTTAATACCCAGTCTATATTAACCTTTTTCCAGTTGTAAAAAAAACACCAAACACGTGTGTGTTTTTTTTTTTGGACTATTCAAATCAGGATCAAAATAAGATTCATACATTTCATTTGGTTGTTATGTATAAAGGCATTTTTAATGGGAAGATCAAGTATATAAAATGTTTTATTGGTCCTTTGTCCTGCACCATATAATATGATTATTTAAAATAACGACATAATATATAAACATCCCTTATCAAGATAAATTTATCCAAAACAGAAGATTCCATTTGCTCTAGGAATTGAAGATCTCACTGAAAACTTAAGGAAAAGTGTTTGTAACACCAATTTATCTGGGCAGACGAACCCTCAGGAGCATTGTGTTGGCTTGTATTTTCTCCTGCGATATTACTGTTTTCAGAATCAGCAATGTAAGATAATTGCTATTAGATAGCTGGACACACCATTAGAGATAGAGAGATGAAATTAAAACCTTGAAATTGTTTCTATGGGCCTCTAGAAATGTAACTCTCTCGCCTGTGGAAAAGAAACACACAGAATTGGAGTCCTGGTTTGTGTTTGCTTACTGTAAAGAGGAGACATATAAATTATATCTATTGAGTATGTATATTTAAAGGTTGATACTTTTGGGATTGTTTTTTTCAGGTAGCTGTTTGAAATTTATGGTATTCAGAAAAACTGGATGGTATTTAAAAACTCTTCTCAACTTTGCTTTGTAACCTATTTTGAGTAATGTATATTTCCATGGTAATTGGCATGAACTGTCTAGTACTCATGAATCTTATTCCACTAGTTATAACATAAATGTTTATGGAAATATGTACACACAGCACCTATATTTTATCAAATGGGGCCTGATGGGTCCTCCTGGTGGTGAGAAATAAAACATATGTCCTTAAGTAGCTACTAATAAATAAGGAGACTCTTCAGAGTGGGGAAATCCCCCACTGTACTGAGAGACAAATGCATGCCATGAGGGCCGCCTGGGACCCAATTAGTGGACAGAGGTTCCTTTGTCTTCAAGGCAGAACAGAAGTCAAAGCTGTTGAGGACATGGTGAGAAGAGCAAAGAAAGAGCATGACGTTCTAACTCTCTTTTAGAGCAGAAGAAAGCTAACTTCCCATTTCTTCTACAAGACACTTTCTCCCCTAGACAAGGAGTAGCCCCTACATGTTCACATACCGTTTGCCACTTGGCCTTTGACCTTTCTGCTTCAAATTTGGCAACTTCTTTGCGATCATGAAATGACACAAGCAGCTTCCAAATGCACAGTAAGACAACCCCAATGAGAAGAATGGCCAGTGAAACCCCCAACATGATCATGGGAATGTTTGGTGGTTTTGGACAGTCTGTGGGAACAAAGAAAATTATGTTAAGAAGATGGTACAATTAACATTTTGATAAACATTTGTTATTAAGTTTTCCAACCATATTTTTTTCTAGTAGAGGGGAAAATAGTAACACCTTTTGTTTCACTGAAAAAATATTTTTAAATGAGTTACTTGTTGAAAGATAGCCTTATTCCTTCAAAGTGAAACAGAAGATAAAGTAGCAGTTTGGCTATTCAAAGCCAATGGATATACACTAGAAAGGCTGATTCAGAGTTAGAATCCAAAAGAGTGAAAATTAATGCACATGGAATATTTAAAGGAGCATAAATAAGATACGGTTTAATCACTAAACATAGTCTCTTCTGGGTATATGATAAAGTAGATATGGGATGAGTATGTGTGTGTATACACATACACATAATTACTTTTATTTATTTTTTGAAACTAAGAGATTATATTCAAAATTATATGAAACCTGCCCCCTGAAAAGTTTCCTACTTACTGCTACAGATTTCTTTTCTTTTTTAAAAAAAAAATATTTTTATTGATTTTTTACAGAGAGGAAGGGAGAAGGATAGAGAGTCAGAAACATCGATGGGGAAGAAACATTGGATGAGCTGCCTCCTGCACATCTCCTACTGGGGATGTGCCTGCAACCAAGGTACAGGCCCTTGACTGGAAACGACCCTGCGACCTTTCAGTCTGCAGGCCGATGCTCTATCCACTGAGCCAAACCGGTTAGGGCCTGCTGCTGATTTGTTATTTAAAAATTTTTTTAACAGACAGAAGAGAATCACGGCTTTCAGTTTTATTTTAACTCTAATGCTTGATGTCCTGAAAAGTTCTTGGACTGGGGTCAGGAGAGGTGTGTTCAATTCCTATCTGAATTGAAGCACAGTAGCCATTAAACCCATCAAGTCCTTTGATCTCTCGTAGCCCCAGAATCCTCATCTGTAAAACAAAGGTGTAGGACTTTACTGTTCCCTTCCTTCCTGGAAATAAGGTTAAGCCCAGGAGCTCATTCTGATTAAACAGCTTCCTAGACCTCTCCCCCGAGATCCTCATTTAGTTGGTCTTGGATGCAGCCAAATATTTTTTATTATTAAAAGTACCCCAAGTGATTGTTATCTTCAGGGAAGTTTGGAAAATTAGAGGTTTTGTATAATCCTTTTAACTTGAACATTCTATGAAATGTTATTTTGACTATTGATGATATTAATGTAATTTTGCAATTATACAGCACCTTCCCTCATTGACAGCAGAATGACTAATAATCCTTGCAATATGCCTGGGAGATGATACAGTCTTAATAAAACAGTGTAAGTAAGCTTTCCCCTTGCTTTCATGGGGAAAAATATCCCATATAAAATTTATCATTAAATATCCGCCTCCCTCTGCAAGAAGTGAGGCAAATTCATGGTATCTGAGGAGGAAATGAATCATGCTTAGTTTATTTTAACTCTTAGTGCTTTTTAATATTTAATAAGGAGAATTATACACCCAGATTACTCATGCTACTTTCAAGGTAAGAATCTATAGCTGGTCTGAATTTGAGCGGGACTAATGATCCCTTGACAGTGTGATGCCTGGCCTCACACATCTTTGTTATTTGGCCAAAATACCGTGTAAGGAGATTATGCAGAAATAAGTAAAGGAGTTAATGAAATAGCAACGAAAGTGTGAAGATCTAAAGACTGTTTCTAGCATAGCAAATGAACCACGGCTGCTTCTAACAGGTTAGCAACACTCCTGCAAAAGAAGCAGCAGGTGCCTGTCAATGAGAATATATATTGGCTGCATCTTTGATTACAGAATGTCTGGGGTGGGGCATAGCATATTCTTGTTTAAAGCAAGATGAACCTTACTAAGACCCTATAGCCAGAATGTGAATTAGGAGGGCTCGCCACCAGGGAATAAAAAGAGGAGGAATTAGCATGACCTAGCAGAGATGATTATTTTAAGAATTTAGAATCATTGGGAATTATTCATTTCTCAAGACAAGATCTTGGCCCGAGTACCAAAGCAAGTATTACATAATAGAAAATCCAGGTCAGTACGGCACCTAATTCTAAGGACCTGAGTTTCAGATGCTGCCAGTCTGTAGGTCTGCCACATATGGCTAATGAACACTACAAAAGTGACTTTCCAAATTAAGTTGTGTGATAAATGCAAAATGCACACTAATTTCGAAGACTTGGTATGAAAAAAATGTAAACAATCTCATTAAGTTTTTATATTGATTACACATTGAAATGACAATATTTTGGATATAGTGGGTTAAATAAAACATTAGAATTCATTCAAACCTTTTTTACTTTTTAATATGGTTACTAGGAAATTTAAAATTATATATGTAGTTTGCATTAACATTTATATTGGACAGTGCTGATGTAACATATTTTGGGGATTCAAATATTTATTATGATCGTACAGCCAGTGGGAGGCAGTATAGCACAATAGTTAAGAACATGGACTTCCAGTTCCACGACCAGCGCTTGTACATAATTGCTGCAAAACCTACCAATTATTTAAATTCTCTATGCCTCAATTTCATTACCTATAAAATGGAAATAATAACAATACCTGCTTTATATGGCTGTTGAGGGTATTAACTAAATTAATACATGTAAAGCATCTAGAATAATACCTGGCATATGGTACTAGGGAGGGCTCAATGCTGAGAGTTGCTATTATTACGGCAACAGATTCACTCTTCCTCCTTTTCTATCCTCAAGACCGCGAGGGCCTGGAACCGCCAACTTGGAAGCCATACCCACATCCCTGCCAGGAAGACTCCCCAACTATCATTCTTGCCTGGCCCCTCATGAATGTGGCTCTTATCCCTGAAAGTTTTTCCAGATGTAAGAAAAAAAAAATGAGCAAAGCTCTCCCTACATCCACACACCCCTGATGAGGACCCTTCACTTGGTTTCTTTTTCAATTTGTTTGGAATTTTTAAGCTTCGTCTCCTCCATTTTGCCTCTTTTCTATCCAGGCCTCCCACCAGCTGTCTGAAGTGTCTCTGGTCTTAAAGGGAGAGGGAACTATGGACTCCTGGGAATGGGCTCTGCCCTCAGGGCCCCGAGAGCTCTGGCCTATCTAGCTAGGAAGGCCAACATTTGCCAGGAAGGCGGCCTTCTTGGAGCTGTCAGGTGACTACTGACCACAAAAGCATGGGGGAAGAAAAAACTGTAAAGGCTCAGGGCATCCGAGTGTTCTTGGAAAGATGGCCTGTTGATGTGCCACTCAGATTGTGTGGGACAATAAAAGAAAAAACACCACACTCAGATTGTGTGGGACAATAAAAGAAAAAACACCAACAGTTCAGTAACAAGGAGGCATTTATCAACTAAAGGGATGTTTTGCCCATGCGCTCTCTCTCTCTCTCTCTCTCTCTCACACACACACACACACACAAATAAATAAAATAAAAATTAAACCAACTATATACAAAAGCCCCTGAATTAAAAACAGACCCTATTTCGGAAGTTTGTTTTTGTTGCTTGGAACTCGTTTTCCCAATGGAATTAATATTATAAGGGATGGTTTTGATTGAAGAAAAACATGCTAAAGCCACCGCCACAGTCACAAACTGTGGGTCTAGTTGAAGAATTTGACTTTATAAGACAGACAGTGACAAAATTACTGTAAAATAATTCTTCCTTATACAATAGAATTCACCTTAACTTTCCTTAACTAATGGCCTATGATGCATTTTACATATTCATTTCAAAGAAGACTATTTACATGAGAATCTCAAGAACATGTCTCCGGTTGTACTATGCCCACCTGAGCTCCAAGGTCATGGTCACAATCATAGCCTTGCATCTTGCCTCTTCCCGACCCTTAGCCCTGCAATGTGATATTTTTCTAATCATATTCTCTTGTTTGGTTTCAATGTCTTAAACTTATTTTTTGGTTACCTTGGTATTGCTTTGGTTTTTACACTCTGAAGTGATGGCAGTTTGATACTCTTGGTTTCCAAATTAGGACTTAATATTTTGTCAGACACTGACGAGCAAGCACAAACAACAAAACACATGTGCCTTCTAGCCTGCCTTCACTGCTGTTGTCTGGGGCAGAACTTAGGCTCCAGGCTTTATGGGGGAGGAGGAGGAAGTTGCTGACAAGGTCTGGAAAGGTCTGATTTAGTCCAGTTGTCATTTCTGCTGGAAAGGTTTAGGGACACATTCTTTTAAAAAAAAAACACAAACATATATATATATATATATATATATATATATATATATATATGTCTTTCAGAGATGGAGGGAGAGGGAGAGAGAAATAGAAACATTAGTGATGAGAGAGAATCATTGATCAGCTCCCTCCAGCATGCCCCACACTGGGGATGGAGCCCGAAATCCAAGCATGTGCCCTGACTGAGAATCGAACCATGACCTCCTGGTTCATAGGCCGACACAACCACTGAACCATGCCGGCCAGGCGAGGGATACCTTCTTAACTGAAGACAGAAAAGGTGGGGCACCTGTGAGTATCCAAGAATGTGGCCAAGGCTGTTAAGGCAGAGTCGCTCAAAGGAGGTCCTCAAGCTGTCTGTATCAGAGCTGCCCAGGCCACACTCAGGCCTGCAGATTCGGGTGAGTCTGATGCTCCCTAAAGTTTAACAACTTCCCAACAAAAGTACCTTTCCCACTGTTCTCTCTTCTCTATATCAACTTCTAATATAAACTTCTGTCTCCTCTTCACTGAAGATGTGATTTTTATCTGAGGGCTTCCTGAGTCCCAAGGCGGCTCCAGAGCTGGTGTGGAAGCAAAGCCACAGAAGCAATGGACTCAGATCACTTCCTCACTCCCTGCTTTGTGTCTTTTTGATTCGGCATTATTACCTAATGACCCATGGCTCTAGGTTATGAATTGGTACATGTTTTATATGCAGCATTCCACTTAATCCCTGAGTAATTCCTTAAAAGAAAGTATTATTTTTCCTATTTTACAGATGGGGAAATAGAGGCAAGTATCTTCCAAAATGTGAAGCAGCTAGTAAGTGGCAGAGCAGGATTTGAACCAAGGTTCAGCTGATTCAAAACGCAGTCTCATAGGCTGTTATGCTCCTTCCCGTTAGTTTTTCCTAAAGGTACACTTTCTGCTTACATTGCATTCAGCCTTTCTTGTCATCTAGTTTTATTAAGAGATATTGGAACCTATCAAACCTTTCAGTCATTGGGAAAATAGAGGCATTATCATAAAAAATTTGGAAATGTCTTTCCTGGCAAGCTACCCAAAGTGTCTTTCTGGTTGTTTTTTCCTCTCCCATGTAGTATCACTTACCATTGACAATGAAAGGCACGCCACTCACCTTTCTCGTTGATGCTGTGAATGATGATTTTCCCTTCGCTGTCTGTAGTTATTAGGAATGTAATAAGACATTCATTTTCTCCTTGCAGAGAACAGGAAACAGAACTATCCTTTGAGAAGTCTGCAGATAAAGGAATCATTCATTAGGTTAAATGAGTTTCCAAAGAGGTTATTTTGAAAGCAAAGTAGTATTGAGTTTTAATATGCAAATAGGAAATTTCAACATTGCAGGATAGGAATAGAAAGGACTTAAGATTTTCCCCACCGACTGATGTTTTAGTTTCTACTCACGTTCCAGAAGAACAGTTCCTGGTGTGGTCAATCAGGACTGACCATCAAATGCACCTATCAAACTGATGAGGGCAGGATTTCAATAGAGTAAAAGTACTTGTTCAAGGCAGGTAGGCCTAGCTATCTTGGGAATAGAATGGCCCTGATTATGGTAATGAGGGGGCTATGTGTTCTTGGCTGTGAGCATCTGGGAGGAAGCCTAGATTACACTTCAGAAAGAGACTACACAGTCCAAATTGATATTGATACTTCTAAGGGGTACAATGCCCTAGTCAAGATTGCCAGCCATGCCATGTCACAACAATAAATATATATTAATATCAGGAAACAGAGATTGAAGTGTTATGTAGCTCAGGAACCAGCAAGATAAAGGTAAAGCTCAGATAAAAAAAAGAACCCAGGATAACAGTTTGATTGACCCTTCAGCATAGCCCTTTTCTTAATTAAAAAAAAAAAATCAATTTTTCCTTAAATCTTTTCCAAATAGAAATTACTTTCTTGCTGAGCTTATTCAGGAAGCAGAAAATGAATGTCATATCAGAAATTGAAAGATGTTAATACTATTTATCAGAGATTCCAGTGGCCTGCATCTATGCCAAAATTATGTAGCATTTTCCCAATTAAAAAACAAGTTCTCCTATGTTACAAGTTGGAGACTTTTTATTGTTATAGTTACAAACATTTTTACGGAAACATGTAAATAGAATGATTGTTTGTTTTTAACCTAAAATTTTAAGACAAATCCAGTCTTAGTGTACTAAGACTTAGTGGGTCAGAATATTAAAATGGGACTGTCCCAGATAATCTTGGACATACTCTTGCTAGACCTATAACTTTTCTCAGTGCTTAAATATAAAAAAGGGTTTTAATGAAACAGAATCTATATATGTTGCTCTGACTCTAACAAAGAGAACTTAATAGGATTTTTGTTGTTGTTGTTCAGCATTGCCATACTCATAGAAAGACAGAAATATATAAGCTATTTTGCATTCAATCTCTAAGATAAAAATCTCACATTAGGATCTGTGAGAGGTATGCCTATATTATCTATGAAAACAGGGACTAGTAAAACTTTTAGTATTATTACTAAGATTTCAGATGATAGGTTTAAGTGTTTTTGAGTCCATTAGAAGGAATATTAAGAAATCTAATTACAAATCATTCTCAGTTGGTCATTCCTAAACGTTTATGATTATCTAAATCACCTGGGAGTTCTGGAAATATGGATTTCAGGGGCCCGCCCTGGGCATTCTGAATTGGGAGGTCATCAGTATATACAGGCATTGGTATTTGAGTGAGTTGTTTAATAGTATTTTTAATAAGGTGATTCTAATTAAGAGATTTGGGAACCTCCGGGCAACACTTGATTAATGTAATTTGTATTATTTCATATGTTTGATACCAACAGAACTGTCTATATATAATTCATACTTTGGTTATTTCTAGATGGCCTTCAATACACATCCTTCTACCACACCACTCGGTGAACTAGGATTTATCCAGCCTTGGGAAGTATGCCATTTCCTGTCGGACTGTTTTTCTCCTTCCCTCCCTCTCTCCACCACAACAGTGCACACCCACTCTGTTCCTCTCGAGCTTACTTAATGGAACATTTTATTCTCAGGTAAAAAATATGTGGATAGCTTATAATACTCCTTTCAGTAATATTAATCCTACTTTTTTTATTTTCTTTTAAATAGCTATGTCAAAGCACAGGGAGGCTTAATTTACTTGGCCAGGATTATTTAAGTTTTAATGGAACTGCTAATATGACCTTTGAGTCATGACTCCCTTCTTGCTTTAATTACTTCACCACTCCTTTTCATGACAGTTATGACTTTAGACTTGGCCTGCTTCACAGTGTTTGGGTATTAAAATGGTATTATTGAATGTGCAATGTAAAGGTCCAGCTTGGGCTGGAGATTTGCATAATTAGCTGCTAAGGTTTTCTTTTGTTGTTCATAAGAAATGGACCTTTCTTTTCCCCCCACCTTTATGAGTGTCAGCAGTGCTGTGCTAGAATAATACAAGGAAAATAAGATCTCAGGCAGTCCATGAAATCATGCTTCGAAAAGGAAGAAATGTGAGAATGGGGTGAGGAGGCTGGGGTCTAGGGAGGTCTAAGAAAAATGTGGAAAACATAAACCGCCGGCACCACTGAATCAAGATAACTGTGTGTTTAAGACCTCTGCTCTGGGGCCAAGTCAGTAGTTCTCAGAGAAAACAGTTTCCCAAGCAGAAAAAAAGGCTTCTGTGGTTGATAAGTGTGAGTACTTAGAATACGGTGTATTTAAGTATAGCAACCTTTCTTTGCCTCTCCTGAAAATTTGCAATGTACATTTAACATCATGTGCATAGAAACTCTCAGGAGTTCTTTAAGGAAACAAAAGGTGTAGCTTCCCATTTCCAAAATTCATATAACCATGGGTGCGTAGTTTCTCATTTAACACGTTTGGAATTAGTGTCCCATGGAACACGGTTTGAGCAACAAAGCTCCGAGTACATGAATGTTGGGGTAAATGAACAATGTCTCTTTCTGCAAAATGGATCGAGTAAAATTAAACTGCATGTCCCTGGAAATGCTCACACAAATCACCATAGCACAGGTGGGGAACGGTTTATTTGGATTATAAAGTTATGCTTATGTTACCCTCCATGTCCTAGTTGGGGAAGGAAGGGCTGATAAAGGCCCCATGGAAGGACAAATATGTTTTGATAATTTCAAGGTGATATGATCAATAACATAACTGGGTAACTTGAAATAGGACTTATAACAGGCTCATTAGAAAAATGACTTTTTAATTCACAGGCTAACGAACACATATTTTTCTTAAATTCATCGAGATTAGTGCTTTTAAATGGTTTTAGAAATGCAATTATTGTTTTTAATTTCTGAGTTAGAAATAGTTGCATTCCCCTCTTTTGAAGATAATGTAGACAAGTACACAAAAAATAATAATGCAAATATTTTAAATGCCACTTGAGATTTAGTCTTCCCCTCAAATCTAAGCACTTATGATAATGTACTTAGGGAACCGTGTATTTAAATATGGTAACCCTCTGCTCATGATTTCTATGTTTCCAAGGTTCACTCTCCTTTTTCCCTCAGCACATTAGATTTCTCCGGCTGCTACTGCATAGGGTTCTGGTCATTTGCAGGGCATTTTCTGCAATTTTTAGTCATTTCTTGGAAATATCTGGTAAATATCCCAGATGGTTGGTATGAAATGAAGCCAGAAGGATATGCTGAGATTTGTACTAGTTACTAATCTGGGCAGTCCACAAATGCCACTTTCCTCAGTACTCTCACGGCATCTTACCTTCAGTATCGGTGTAAGGTATACACCATTTTGTCCAATTTATGGCTATTTGGCATATTTTTCTTTATTTACCAGAAAAAACACAGATGAGGGGTTTTATGAGACGAGGGGTTTTATGAGCACCAATCCGGACCTTCCATCTAGGGTTATTCAATGGTACACAGTCAGAGATCTCAAGTTTGAAACAATGTAGGTAATTTAAAAAAAAAAAGTAAATGCCACTAACTTATTCCTCCTTGGAAATGGATTAATTTTGGTATTCTGATTCCATATATTCAAGTGTGTCGTGAATTATTGTCTTGATTGCGCCACCTTGACTGAGATACATCTTGGTGGCATCTGCACAGCGTGCAGAGCAGCCGTTCTAGCTGAGCAGCCTAATAACGCAGAGTGTGTGGTGGGTAAAACACCAATCCCCCCAGATTGTCCCTTTGAGAGGAGTCAGTCATCTTCTTTGTCTTAATGTCCACAAATTATTTTTCCAGCTAAAATACAACCCATTTGAATATTTGAGATGCCAATTTGCCATGAGAAAAAATATATAATTTTATATTTTTTTATTTAATTATGTTTAAAAATGATAGGTGAAAACAAGAGCAGGGCTTGCTAAGCAGTTAAAGGTAACAGGCCCTTCTCATATTTTGAGAGTGAGACAATGGAGAATTGAGGATGCCCACGTAGAGCCCATGTTTGGAAAGTTGTGAGTAAAAGCATACAGAGGGGAGAGGAAGAAAACTGGTCCACTCATCAGAAACTGCCTGGTGTCTGAGGGCTCTATCAGGAGCCATAGTATACGTTGCTTTGTCCTATTTGGAAATACAGCAATTGGATAATAGGGGACAATTTCAGGCATGGGGGTTAACATTTAAGTATTGCTTCAATTTTCTCCCTTCTGATTCAAACAATATAGCATTCTGGAATTCTCTATAGTTATATCTGATAAGGAGAGGTGAACTTGCCCACAGAGCTGACGTCAAATAGAATAGCCATGACTTTAAATGTCTTGTACCCCCAACCACCTGGTGTTTAGCCTTATTGAATACATTTCCCCTTAATCACTAATATGAGGCAATGAATGCCCTGGTACAAATGAAGTCCAGCTATTGGAAAGCCCACCACAGAGTTGGTGCCTCTCAAGAACTACGCAAAGAAAAGGAAAGCAATTTAAGACAAACAGAACCTTCTTCTTCATTGATGGTCACACCAGCTAGTTTGCATTTGTCAACACACTCTTCTCGGGCCTGGTCATCTGCAGACAGGTGGCATTCAATGCAGCTCCTGGGAACATTATTCAACAGTTTATCAGTTAATATTGGCAGCTGGGATAGTGCTTAATGCTGTTGCTGTGGTACATGCTAAAGGCGGGGTCTCAGAGAGGACGGTGCCTTTTGTTACTTTCAAAGGTAGTTGGGTGATGTCCAAGAGGAAACTGCTTTATTCTGAATTCCACTCAGTAATCAATGTTCCCTGAGCCAGCCCTGATAATAGCTACTATCCTCATTATCTCTAATAATTGTTTAAGTTAGAAAAATAAAAGTCAACAACAACAAAAAAAAACCCAATTATTTTGCTATGTTTTCATTTTATATTTTTCTTGGGAAGGGCTTAGGCTACTAAAATATAATTACAGAGTAGACAAAGTCTGAATTTCTGACAGAAATGGTCTGTATCTTAACAAAATTTCATCTATGTCATGAATGACTTTTTTAAAGATTCACTTTTCTGTAACTCTTTTGAATGCATCCAAGCCTTGATAGGGGTATTTTCAAAAGGTAAGGATTGTAGACTGGGTCTGCATTAATACAAGCTTTTTAATAAAAGATCGCTACTTATAGAAAAGTGTATTTCCCAAAGCATAGCCCAGGAATTAAACCATTGTAATGATGTCTCTATAGCAAAGTAAAACTTTGACCCTGAATTTATCTTGTGCTGAAAATCACTACAAACAGATTGTGTTTGGAGTAACCCAAAACAGCAAATGTTGTCTTACTGTGGGCACATCATGGTGCCTCTCTCTTCCTCTGGCCATGGACATGTACACTCTTCTACTAAGTGCTGGAAACATTCCCCACCCCCACCCATGCCTTATCACATCTCAGCTGGAACCTCCTTCCTCAGACAAGTCTTCCATGACCCTTCCCAGTTAGTTCCCTTGCAGTAGAATCCTCCGAGTTCCTCTGAAGGAAGGGCTTAAGAGCAGCAATCTATGTGGGAGTGGGGATAGAAGTCTTGTCTGAGAGTTTCCTTGCATTGCATGCATATTGCATTTATCTATGTTATATATTTATTTGGGTGGCTTTGCAGGGGGCTGCTGGAGATTGTGGAAGCCCTTAGAACCTCTACCCCTTTGGGCATCTCATTGATGGCTGCCCAAGCTAGTTTGGGGGCCCTATCTCCTGTCATACATACAGTTCATGCCACATAGCACCCTATATATCTCCTGTTGTAACTGTCAGTCCAGATATCATCATAACTATTTTTGTTCTTTTTAAATTTTATTTTTCAATTATAGTTTACCTACAATAATATTTTCTGTTAGTTTCAGATATACAGAATAGTGGTTAGACAATCATATACTTTTGCAAAGTATTTCCCCTGATATTTGTAGCACACTCATCATCATTACTTTTATTTTTTTAAATATATTTTTATTGACTTTTTACAGAGAGGAAGGGAGAGGGATAGAGTCAGAAACATCGATCAGCTGCATCCTGCATGCCCCCTACTGGGGATGTGCCCGCAATCAAGGTACATTCCCTCGACTGGAATCGAACCTGGGAACTTTTAGTCCGCAGGCCGATGCTCCATCCACTGAGCCAAACCGGTCAGGGCCATCATCATTACTTTTAAAAATATCTGTCTTTCCCACTAGATTCTCAGCACCTGTAATGGTAGAAACTATAACAGGTCCTGTCATCGCTGCATGCCCATTTGAATATAACCCATTTGATTCTGGCATGATTTCCGGCATAGAGAAGGTACTTAATACCTACTTAATAAATAAATGCATAAGTGAATAAATGGACAAATGGACTTATCTTAAAACTAACGTAAATACCACAAAGATCACTCTGATTCCTCAAATTTAATCTACTTGACTATTAATTTCTTATCTTATAAATCAGATTTAAGATTGAATCATGTTTGCAGAGATGACAAAATAGAAAAATAATATAAGAAACATCTTAAAAGGACATTTTTACCTTAAATTCTATTCAAATAAGTATATGTCCCCATCCTTCTCTTGGCATATGTCCAGGCACAGTGACAGAGAAGTTTTAACACCTGAATGGTGAATACCACTGAGTGAATGATGATTTTTTAACTTCATTTACATTAGAAATGCGAATGCCATCATTTGGGGTACCAAAGTTAATGAAAATATGTGCTGTTTAAGCATGTTTGCTGCAAAATACATCATGCACTGCAATGTCATAACACAGCGAATTTGGAGACTTGTTTCACTTAACCTACAAATATTGTCCCACTTCCATTAAGAAGTTAGCTGTCAGCCCTCAGTTGGTTGGGCATGGACCTGTGTACTGAAAGGTTGCCGGTTAATTCCCAGTCAGGGCACATGCCCAAGTTTCAGGCTTGATCCCTGGTAATGGCTGTGCAGGAGGCAGCCATCGATGTTTCACTCTTACATCTATGTTTCTCTCTCACTTACTCTCTCCCTAAAAAAAAAAAAAAAGAAAAAAGAAAAAAAAAAGCTAGTGGTAAAGAAGGAAGAAAATTGAAAGCCAAGATTGTGTTTCTGCCTCTTTGCTTTCATGGGTCTATAGATAGGAATGAATCAGTAAGGTCAGGCTATGAACTTCTAGATAAGAAAGAAGTTTATCTGTTTCCCCTGAAAAAATACTGAATGTGGGTGTTGTCAGTCTACCCCAGGGCATTCCTTATGTGTGGCTGGCTTTGTAACTGAGAGGTGATCTGATATTATCAGTGTGGGACATCAGCTCAGCTTCCCCTGCTGGTTTCTAGCAGAAATGCCACATTGTGGTCCTGGGTAATCAGGGACTGAGAAAGAAGCAAGTGAAGGACTGTCTTTCCAGGCTGACGATCACAGGGGCCTTGCAGGCTTGTGTGTTTCCGCGGATACTTGGAGACTAAATCCAGCAAAACAACTTGAGGTCTGAGTTTATAAAATGTCACTATGACTTGGATCATCAGGAAATACATGGACATAGGGGACTGAAGAAAGTTGAGACATTACCGTTTAGAGTTGCAGGGATCGCCACAGGTAGGACAGCGTTCACAGGTCGGTCCTGAGGCTCCAGGGTGCGTGCAAACACACTTGCCACAGACGCAGTCACCTCGCCCGCTGCAGAGCACCCCGTCTTCAGAGATGCATGAGTCTGTACTGGTCGAGCAGTTACAGTACTCGCCCGTCCAGCCACTCCTGCACACGCACTCGCCACAGTCACAGTCGCCATTATCTGTAAAACAAAACGCTGTTTCTTAGGGTCAAAACCACTTTCTGATTTGGGGCACCATCTTTTCTGTTTACCTTTAAACACCATCAAAATGATGAGGGGAAAAAATGAGAAAAAAGTGAGTGTGTGTGTGGGGGGGGGGGGGAGGGAGTGAGTGTAGATATATTTTATGAAGTATATTTTGCTAACTGTATTTATTTATTGATCTGGTCTCTTAACTGAAGACCAGCTTGCTTACCTGATGTTATATCAAAGAGAATTCATAGCCAGATGAAAGGAGATAATTGCTTTTACAATATTTTGCTTTAAAGTTGGGTGCCATAGCATAAAGATACAAGACAGATCTGGATAATACCCCATCTTTACAACACTCAATCTCCATGATCATGAAAACCTCATCTGTAAAATGGAAAGAATAAGATCTACTTCCAATGGTTGTGCTCAGTGAGACAATGTGTCAGTCCGCTGGCTCTGCATTCGCTCAGTAGATGTCCTACAGACATATGGTGAGTACTCAACAAATTCACTTATTTAACAAACTTTAATTGAACATACATCATGTGCAAAATATTGTATAAGGCACGGTGATACAAAATTAAATAAGACAAGGCCACTGAGCTTATAGTCTAGTGTTAGGAGACAGGCAAATAAATACTACTACTAATAAATACAATATAATATAATCATTGTTATACTCATGAGGAAGAGTTTTCAAATTAGACTAGACATCTGGGAAGTTTTTAGAGAAAGTGATGTTTGAGCTGACTTTGAAAGATAGAGGTAGAAGGAAGATAGAAGACAATGACATGCATTTTAAGCAGAGAAAACAGGTTAACACCAGAAGTGTGTAATCATGTGACTTGCTTAATACCCATGGTAGTTTCATATTGACAGAGCCAAAGGTGTGGCAGGAGGGGAGGGGGGAAAGGTCTGCAAAAAGTCAGAAATCACATCATGGAAAGCTTTATGGACTAAATTAAGAACTTTTGTCCCAAAAGTTATGGAATTTTAAGTAGGGGAGAGACCTGAACAGATAGACATGTCTCTAGAATTGTCTTGGCATCAGCAGAGAGGGCCAAACTAGAGATGGGAAAACCAGTTCGGAAAATATCAGACCCTGCATCTTTGGGAATGGAGAGGAAAGTGTATGCAACCAGGGACTTGTTTAGGGTGTGAATGCGATCGATGCTGGGTGGAAGAGGAGGGGAAGAGATAGAGGGGTAGAATCCTCCCTAGGTGACCAGACTGGGCTGCTAGCTGGATGGTGGGGCTTTCCACTGACCTGGAATGGAAACTAGCTCATGCTCTGTCTTCTCCCCAGTGCCTGGCATAGAGTAGTGCTTCATTATTGAATGAACAGTTTGTTCGGAAGCAGAGGAGGAGGAGAAGTTTTGAGTGGGGACAAAATGAGTTCATTTTTCATTCTGTTGAGTATGAGTGACCTGTGTGACATCCTAGCAGGCAGCTGAATACAGTTGGCCCTTGAACAAAACGGGGGTTAGGGGTGGTGCTGACTGCCCCCCCCCCCAAACACACAGTCAAAATCTGCTTATAACTTTTGACCCCCCAAAAACTTAACAACTAATAGCCTACTGTCGACTAGAAAGAAACCTTACTGATAGCATAACAGTTGATCAACAATTGCTGTGTATGTTATATGTATGATATAGTGTATTTATACAATAAAGAGAAAATAAAATGTTATTAAGAAAATCATAAAGAACAGAAAATACATTTATAGTATTTATGGACCCACGCAGTTCAAGCATGTGTTGTTTAAGGGTCAACTGTATGTATGTATATGGACCTGAAGCGTGCATATGGGATCCATTAAAGCCTGATGGCAGCTGAAGTTGTTATGAATCAGGTAGCTCATCTGCAACGGTCGGCAAACTGCGGCTCACGAGCCACATGTGACCTAGACTCTCGATTCCAATAATTACAGGCTATTGTTGTTCCTTGTGATTAAGCCCCTATTCCAGTGGTTGTCAAACTCATTAGTCAACAGAGCGGCAAACCGAGGCTCTCAAGCCAATGTGGCTCACGAGCCGCAGTTTGCCGACCACTGAAGGGGATGCAGATAGAGTGAGACACTCCCTGGAGAGCATCAGCATCTAAAATGCAATCAGAGAAAAGGATGCTTTCAGAGGTAAGAGGGGAATGAGAGGATGTTGCAGAAGCCCAGGGCAGAGACAGCTTGAAGAAGGAGGCTGGAGACTTGCGACAGGCAAGCAGTTCATCCAGTCCTGAAAAGCTCCTTTTGGATCTGGCCACATAACACTGTATGAAATACTATGAAGTGACAAATATTTATTATAATGGGCTTGTGTGTTTTTTGGTGCCTCCCATGCTGACCTGGCGTTGAAATTTAGAGTTGAAATTTAGCTGGATCCATGACATTAAGACATACTCCAACTGCATTTCATAACCTATTTAATTCATAATTGAACAATTAATTCAAAGCTAAGAATAGTTAGGTGATTTAGGCCAAACCATTAGTTTAACTTTTATATGTAAGTTATCCTCTAAACTGCAATTGTTTTTTGTTTCTTCCTCAGCAAAAGAAGAAATTTACTTTCATGATAGGGAAAGAATTCTATAGTGAAGTTTATCCTGAAACATTAATATGATTTATAAATACTGTCAAGTGAAATGTGCATCTCCAAAGGCTTTGCGAATGCCCAAGTGTATCATCACATGTCAGAATCGGCTGGCAGAGATTTAGAAAACCTTTCAAGAGCTCTGTTCAGAGTTAAGAAACCCTCCTTTCTGGGGGCCTTCCAGAACCATTACCTAGTCACAAAAGTTGCTAATTGATATTCACTACAACTAATTATCTTAAATACCTGTTCATACCATGACCACAACAAAAACTTTATAATGGCTTCATGTAGAAGAAAGATGATAACCAAAAATCAAGAAAAATTTATCAGGCTCTTTTCAGAGGAATGGATCTTTCTGGAATGCTGTTGTTTGATAACTAGACGTGCATAATGGCAGGAAGTTTTTTTTACTATACTATCATTAGAGTTTCCAATCTCCTAGAACCAAAATCCAAAAGACTATTGGAATTTGGGCAAGAAGAAAAAATCGTGAGTCCTGTATCTGTGAGTGCTTACAGATGGATGAAAAGGGGCTTGAGAAGAACACCGTGACAGCAGCCTTCAGAGAAGTAGCCACTGCAGAGTGTATCAGTTGTAAAGTAAGGGAGGTCTACACAAGTGGAGCTACAGCATAGTCGGGGCTCTGTTAGAAGCAACAGAGCGTCCATTCACAAGGCCAAGCACCTAGTAGGTACTCCATAACTATTTGTTGAATTTGAATAATTGTACTTAATTTTAGTATCCCTTTTTATAAGGGAAATTGCTAATAATAGAGTAACAAACATCCTTTATGATGTGACTAAAAAACAAAATAGCTTTTATAAATTACCCCCAAAGTATGAAAGCAATTGGCATTGGTGAAGTTCTGCGAGTCCAGCTGAAGAAATAATTGTATTTTCTAAATAGAATTTCTTTAGCAATTACTGTATCTGATACAGAGGGAGGTACTGTTGTCAGACCTTGTGAACAAACTATAATGCACAGGTCAAGACAAACATTTTTTAGTTTCTTTTTGTTTGCATGCATGATACAAAACAAAATGAAAACCCATCAAGACACTGGAAGAACTGTGTTGCTGAACTCAGTGCAACAATTATTACTGTACTAGATCTCTTCGATCTAAGATTTAAGGTGAAATACAGGTGGGGTTAACGTGGCTATTACATTGTACTAGCTTACACTTAATGATTTTTGAAAGGTAATTTCAAATGTTTTGAGCACATATTTTATCAAAAGATGTCTAGTAGGAATGCAATCTGGGGTTCTGCTGAAAATGCTCCTTCCAAGACGTGGTGATGATTTTTGGCTTTAGATTGTGTCCTGTGTGGATATTGTGCAAAGAAACCAACTGGTGTGTGTTTGGAAACACACCCATTAAAGAAGGAAATACACCTTTCAATGAAAAGAAAGAGAAATGTGTCCCACTCTAGAAAGACCCTAAATTTTTCACTTTCTGGGGGGAAGAAAGAAGGCAGCCTCAGAGGCATCTATTGCTAGCAGCAAAGAAAGGAAACATAGCAGCAAAGAAAGGAAACATAGTTACACTTCTAAGGGTATCAAGTGGTTTTCAAAGAACTTAGGCTTCTTTTCTCAGGGCTTTTTTTCCTGAAAATCAGTCTCTTTTATATGTTCCTGACCCTGTGGTTTTGAAAACATAACTTGCTTAGTTTTCTCTGAAGAGAATGGCTTTCTGTTTTGAAAAGCTGCCTGCTCAGACAATGTGAAAAGAGCTTAAATTCAGCAGTTACTATTTTGATTGTAACACAAATTTATATCATTTTCAAGTATATAAACACATTTGTCATTCTCATCTTAATAGATTATACTTAAATATATGTACATACATCAGAATGATTATGTAGTAGTCATGTTATATATGGTATAATCTATTCTTAAAATAAAGTGATTTTACATCTATAAAGGATATGAAATAAAAATTTCTGCTATTTTAAAATTTTCTCAATTTCAAAAAATTCTATAATTTTCATTTTTACCGTATCATAACCTTCTTTACAGATGTGCTTATTCATCTTTATTAGACCCCATTCCTAATTTTGTATTTACCACATAATAGATGGTCAATAAATATTTGTGCAAGTGAATGAAGGCCCTGAAAGTCCATTTAGTTTTTGTGTGTCCTTTGTCCTTGGCATTATGGTCCTTAAGCAGTCTTGCTTTTAATTTTTCCAAAGTAATATTTAAGCGTTGGGTTAGATACCCAGCAGTCTGATCCAGAAAAGTCTGGATGATAATGGAGTTCAAATCACATGCAGTTTTGTGGAATCTGTGTAATCACCAAAGAGAAGGCATTTCCATCTTTTACCTACTTACTCTTAGGGAAATAATAATAGACATGCAAATTGAGTTGGCAGAGATCTCACTCCAAATGAATGTAAGAGCCAGAAAAAAAAAATCATTACCTTGTGTCTGAAGATTAACCCATTCAGTTGATTAGCAAATATTTATTGAGCACCTACTATGCCCAGGCAACTGTGGAAGGTTCAAAGGCTGAAGAGCCCCTCCTTAATACTTGCTCCGCCGCAGAGGAAGGTGGATTTAGACATAGCCTACCTCCACACAGCAGCCCTTTGTGTCTCACGCAGGAGAAATTGTCACACTGGCAGTAAGGCCCGTAAATGTTTCCATAGGGAGACAAGTGGCAGATGCACTGCCCACAGTAGCAATCGCCTCTTCCACTGCACGAGGGGTGATCCGGGGCCTCCTTGCAGGAATCTGTGCTCATCTCGTCCTCCCCGCACTCGCAGTGAGGACCCATGTGGCCAGGGTTGCAGGCACACACCCCACACTGGAAGGAGCCGTTCCCGTGGTGGCATTTGGAGCTGTTCACTTCCACTTCTTTCTGGCAGTCACAGTTGCATTCTGGAGTGACAAGTATTTCTAGGGTGTCCCCCAGCCCCACAGGCTTTATGATAATGTGCCTGCTTTTTCTGTCGCAGTTTGGTATACTCACAGACACATTGAATGAAGCCTGGAAAAGAAAATACTAATTATCTTCTTCTTTCCACCAAAATGTATGCGGGGAAACAAAGCCACATGGGGATCATCTTTGCCAGAAAGCATGTATCAGGAAATCTTTGACAATTGCTTTGAAAATTCTTGAAAGGGGCAGTGCAGCTTCAGTGCATTAAGGTAACTTCTGACTTGCCTGAATATTTTTTTCAGACCCTCCATTGGCCATGTACCTACCGTGTCTCCCACCTTCATGTGCGAGCATTTCTTCTGCTGTGGGAAGAAGGACCTGTTGTTACAGATAGCCGTGAATGACAGGTTGAGTCCTTCTGTGTCTCCTAATACTTCCAGTTCCACCTCAGACCGGAGTTCCTTTCATTAAGACATAAAGAGTTAGATGAAGTCACAACCAGAAAACACAGCCAAAAAGAGAATCGGAGAATCATATTTACTGAACTACAAATGAGTAAAATTAAACTGTGTATAAAAGAAATTCACAGTATCATTAATCAAGTGAGCAAGATACACACACAATCGTATTTTATCAAATCCAACATGCTATTAATTATGAAACACATTATTTTATAATGAACTATGATAAAATACCTCAGAATCATTCTGCACAACATATGAATCAATGCCATTAGTCTATCATTGCTTTGAAAAATTTTTTATCCATTCTGAGGGATCTGGCAAATTCTCCAACCCTGAGTTGCATTGTTTGACATATAAGAGGCAATTCTTTCACTTGTACTCAGCAACGAAATGTAACAACAGCTTCCTTTTCTTATAAGTATCATCATTTTTCAGGTCCCATAAGGAAGTGGGTTGTTGCTTTGCAAAGAATACAGAATTGCAATAATTCCTCCAACAATGAATATTTGCTTCCTTAATATCAATTTTATACCCTGAAGCTCTGTTTTGGTACATTTCTGCATATGTACCAAATCATAGTGTATAATATCAAATCATAGTGTATAATTTTGAAGATGTTTTTAAATGGCAATTATTCTCAACATTTATAGTACAACTAGAGGCCCGGTGCATGACATTCATGCACAGAGGGTGTGTGTGTGTGTGTGTGTGTGTGTCCCTCAGGCCAGCCTGCACCCTCTCCAATCTGGGACAGCTCTCTCACAATCCAGGAATGCTGGCTTCCAACTGCTTGCCTGCCTGCCAGCCTGATCACCCCCTAACCACTCCCCTGCCAGCCTGATCGATGCCTAACTGCCCTCCCCTGCCAGCCTGGTCACCCCTAACTGCCATCCCCTACTGGACTGGTTGCCCCCAACTGCCCTCCCCTGCAGGCCTGGTTGCCCCCAACTACCCTCCCCTGCAGGCTGGTCCCTCCCAACTGCCCCTCCTCTTTAAGCCTGGTCCCCCCAACTGCCCTCCCCTGCAGGCCTGGTCCCCCCACCAACTGCCCAACCCTGCAGGAATGGGTCCCCCTCCAACTGTCCTCCCCTGCAGGCCTGGGTCCCCCCAACTGCCCTCCCCTACAGGCCTGATCACCCCCAACTGCCCTCCCCTGCTGGCCATCTTGTGTCCACATGGGGCAGCCATCTTTGACCACATGGAAGCGGCCATCTTATGTGTTGGAGTGACAGTCAATTTGCATATTACTCTTTTATTAAATAGGAAAAGTACACTTCACAAATTGAATAACAATATATACAGTTATGGCCAAGTGCACACGTGTAGGAAATCGAAACTACAGTGTGACTTGTGCCCAGCTGACAGCATTTGTAAGACACAATCTATACTAATAAAAGGGTAATATGCTAATTAGACCATGTCGACCAGACATCTTCCACACGTCCAACTTCCTTCCAGACAAAGCCACAATGGTGGGGGCCGAGACAGAGGTGGTTAGGGGTGATCAGGCTGGCAGAGGAGCAAGAGTTAGGGGTGATCAGGCCGGCAGGGGAGCAGTTAGGCAGCGATTAGCCAGCAGGCAGAGGTGGTTAGGGGTGATCAGGCAGGCAGGCAGGTGAGTGGTTAGGAGCCAGTGGTTCCGGATTGTGAGAGGGATTTCCCACTGCCGGTTTAGGGATCAGGCCTAAACCAGCTGTCGGACATCCCCCAAGGGGTCCCAGATTGGAGAGGGTGCAAGCCAGGCTGAGTGACATGCCCCCACTCAGTGCATGATTTTCATGCACCGGGCCTCTAGTCCTATATATTAAAAAAAGAGTAATATGCAAATAGACTGAATAAAAGAACAACTGAACAACCAATCAAAGCATAATATTCCTATATAATAAAAGGGTAATATGCAAATAGACTAAATGGCAGAACAACCAATTAAAGTGTAATATGCTAATGATATGCTAAGGCTGCACAACCACTCGCTTTGATGTGCACTGACCACCAGGGGGCAGACCACTGGTTGACCAGTAGCTATGATATGCACTGTCCACCAGGGGACAGATGCTCCAACCGGTAAGTGAGCTTGCTGCTCGGGTCCAGCAAATCAGGACTGAGTGAAATGTGCCAGACACGCCCTGGAGCCCTCCAGCGGTCCCTCCCTGGCCCAATTGTGCACCAGCGGTCCCTCAGCCTGGCCTACAACCTCTCGCAATCTGGGACCCCTTGGGGGATGTTGGAGAGCTGGTTTCAGCCTGATCCTGCAGGCCACTCCCCTTGGGAGGGCACCAGATGCAGGGCTCATGGCTGGTGAGCACTGCTGGGGCAGCGCAAGCCTCTCCCAATTGGGATTGATTGGGTGCGAGCCTGCAGCAGGCACAGTGGGGCCGGGATGAGTGGGAGCAGCTGGTAGGAGCTGCAGGCAGTGTTGACTGTGGTTTTTGGCCTGATCCCTGCAGGCCATCCAGAGGGACGCCACCCATGCATGAATTCATGCGCTGGGCCTCTAGTTAATTATAAAACACATCCCAATTTTAGAGATATTAATATGTGGGAGAAACTGTGCCTAGAAAGCAATATTGGAATTTATTGAGTCCTATTTTACATTTAGTGTAGAGTCAGGGTGGGGGATTGAGTCTAAGTACAGATTTCTGCCCTCAAGATGATTATCATCTTACTGAAAACAACAAGATGGAACCAAGTGAAGCAGTTAATATACAATGTCAGTCATTGTGCATTAACTTAAAAAAATTGTATAATACAGATGAGAGTTTGGGGCAGTTCACAAAAGAGGTTGATCAGTGAAGGCTGAAGTGTTAGAAGACTAATCCTTGACAATGGTATCTCAGGCTAGGGGATCAGAAAAGAGAAAGCTCAGTCCTGGCTGGGTGGCTCAGTTGGTTGGAGCCTTGTCCTATACACCAAGAGATTGCAGGTTCGGAGTGAGGATGGGAGGCAACCGATTGATGTTTCTCTCTCACATCAATGCTTCTCTCTCTCTCTCTTAAAAAAAAATCAATTAAAAATATATCCTCAGGTGAGAATTAAAAAATAAGGAAAGCAAAGAAAAGAGAAAGCTCAAAGCCAGGAATGGGATAGAATGAAGACAAGGGGGCTCAGGCCAAGCCAACACTCCAACTGTTCTGAGAGACACCAGACAACAAAGAGCCCTGTGGTTTGAAGAGATGAGTTTAGACCCATGGGAAGCATTACTGGCAGCTGTTGAGCAAGGGCACAATCTACAGAAAAGATAGCTGCAAGGGAGTTGCCTGGAAGGCTTGTGCAGAACAGACCAGTGGAGGGGATTAGATCCCTTGAGTCTAGAAAGCTGGAACGTTGTTGCATTCATCCTGGCCTGAGGCATGAGGGTTAGGAACTGGGCTAGTTGGTATTGTGATGACATAAATTTAAGAGAGGAAGATTAGATATGAAGCATACAGGTTATACCAGAGGGGGAGATAAAGGCAAGGTTTTTCAGGAGGAAAAATGTCAAAAAAGGCAGAGGGAGACCTGTTGCTTTGGGGAAAGTTGGTGTTACTATTCAGACTTTATCTGTTTCTCTTTCTCTTAAAAAATAAAAGTTTGTTGACATTGCTCTTAGTAATATTTTTTGGATATATCTCCTGGGGCAAGGGAAATAAAAGAAAAATAAAGAAACAGGACTACAACAAACTAAAAAGTGTTTGCACGGCAACAAAACAAAAGACAGCCTTCCAAATGAGAGAAGACAGCTTTCCAAATGAAAGAAGATATTTGCCAATGATACAACTGATAAAGAGTTAATACCCAAGGTACATAAAGAACTTATACAATTTAATACCCCCCCCCAAAAAAAAAAAACACACCTCCGAACAATTCAATTAAAAAATGAGCAGAGGACCTGAATAGATACTTCTCTAAAGAGGACACACAGAGGGTCAATAGACATATAAAAAGATCCTCAACATCACTAATATTTACAGACATGCAAATTAAAACACCTGTGTGATATCACCTACCACCTGTCAGAATGATTATCACCAATAAGTCAGCAAACAAGTGTTGTGGAAAAGGATGTGGAAAAAAGGGAACTCTTGTGCATTGTTGATGGGGTTGCAAATTGGTGCAGCCACTATGGAAATCAGTATAGAGGTTTCTCAAATAATTAAAAATAGAACTACCTATAACCCAGAAAGTCCACTTCTGAGTATTTATCTGAAGAAATTGGAAACACTAATTCATTGCAGCAATATTTACAATAGCCAAGATATGGAAGCACTAAGTGTCTGTCAATACATGAATGGATAAAGAAGAAGTGGTGCATATATACAATGAACTATTACTTGAAAGAATGAAATCTTATCATTTGCAACTACATGGATGGACTTAGAGAGTATTATGCTCAGTGAAATAAGTTAGACAGAGAAAGACAAATGCCATATGATTTCACTTACATGTGGAATCTAATAAAGGCAAAATAAATAAACAAACAAAACAGAAGGAAACTCATAGATACAGAGAACTCACTGATGGTGCCCAGATGGAAGGAAGGTGTGGGGTTTGGTGAAAAAGGTGAAGTGATCAAGCAATACAAATTGGCAGTTACAAAACAGTCATGGTAATGTAAAATGCAGCATTGGGAGCATAATCAATAATATTGCAATAACTATGTATGGTGTCAGGTGGGTAGTAGACTTATGGGGGAATAACTCATAAGTTATATAAATGTCTAACCACTATGCTATACACCTGGAATTAATATAATATTGAATGTCAACTGTAGTTGAAAAAACGTTTTCAATTTTTAAAAAGTCTGCATTTGGGAGACAAATCCCAATTATTAAAAATAAAACAATATAAATAAATTATAAAATATTATGAATTAAGTTATATTTGTGTTCATCTAAAAGTATTTGAATTCTTATATCCACTTCATTGCTCAGATTTCAAAAGTGTATTCAGCTTCAAATTTTCCTCAAGTACATTTTTGCCATCTGCATAGTAATATTACCTTGTCTTCCTCCAAATTCTAAGTTGCTGACTATAAATTCTAAGTCACTCCTCTTCCCTGCCTTTTTATTTTCCTCATATTGTCACTCCTTCAGTAGACATAGGCTAACTTTTCCGAATATGCACAGATATTAAAGTGTCATTTCTCAGTCCTAGAGATTATTTCCATCATGTCTTAAGATTTTAAATTCTACCAAATTAGCATTAAAATATACTCTTTAAATCTGTTTCATTTCAGCTAGTTACAGTTTATGTTTATTCATTCAGAAAATGTTTATGGAGAGTCCACTATGTACCAAACACTGATTTATGTGCTTGGAAAACAAAACCCACTGTAATAGTTTCTATCTCAGTATGGGAAGACAGAAAAGAAAAAAAAAAAGCCATAATAAAAAAGAAAATTATATAGCACTCTAGAAGGTGATAAATGCTATGCAAAAAAGTTAGAAAGGGATAATGAAGATTAAGACAGTGTGTATAGGGTTGTAGGCTGCAATTTTTAAAAAGCGGTCAGGATTTGCTAAGAATTTCAAGGAAGTGCGGAGAAATTAGCCATTCAGGTACTGCAAAAGCAGTGTTCCAGAAAGAGGCTATAGTCCGTGCAAAGACCCTAAGACATGAGTATGTCTGATTTGCTCTGGGAACAGAACAGCAAGGAGAACGGAGTTTGGAGAGGGTTGGAGGAGAGTATCAGGAGGTGAAGTCAGAGAGGTAATGAGGTGGAGGGGAACAGATCTGATAGGGTCCTGGGAGGCTGTCAGAGAGAATTTAGTTTTTCTTTCTACGTAATATGAGAAAACAGGGTTATGTACAAAAGAGTGATATGATCTGACTTTATAATTTGAAAAGAATATTCTAGCTGTTTTGTTGAAAACAGAATGTAGGAAACAAAAGGTGAAAACGGGAGGTAGCAATTAAGAGATTTTGCAATAATTCAGGTGAAAGAAGAAGATGGTGCTCTGACCAGGATAAGGGTAGAGGAGGCAGTGACTGAGTCAAGTTCTAAATCATTTTGAGGATAGAGCCAACAAGATTTCCTGATGGCTGAAATTGGCATGTCAGAGAAAGAGAGAGTCAAGGATCCTTTCAAACTTTTTGGCTCTCGCAAGTGGAAGGATGGAATTACCATCAAGTTAGAAGGAGAAAACTATCAGTATGTTTGGGAGAGTTTAGTCTCCTGAATTGTCAACTAACATATCAACTGACTTCTTAGACATCTCTACTTGGATATATACTACAGAAATACAGCTTGGTTGCTGGGATCTGCTTGAGGTCCACCCATAAACCCAAGTTTAAAGTGAGACTGGTTAGAATGATTGTTATGTTTTTTGCATTCCCATTCAGCCGTGAGTGACAGCCGAGAGTGGTGAGTTGTGTTTAATCAGGACCATGTTTGGCCAAGCAACCTCAAAGGAGCAATAATGAGCACAGGGGTTGAAGGTGTGTCTGCAGAGTGAACATAATGATTGAATTTAAGCTGGGGTTCCTGGCAAGAGAGAACTTCAAGGGGATGAGGAACTGTAAAGAGAGGGTAGGGCGTCAATTAATTAAAGATTCTGATGGGTTGAAAGAAATATTAAGGGAACTAGCAGGTGTGAGTTGAAAAGATAAGAAGTGGTAATCAGGGATGGGTTGCATGCAGTTGAGATTTAATTGGCAATGATAAAATTTAAGGTAGGACAAAAGGTAAAGGCATGAGAAAGTAATTAAGTGGCAAGGGGACAAGATAATTGTTGGAACAGAGTTTAAGAACCTGAGGGGCCGGATATGGGAAAGATTTTCAGAGAGAGAGAGAGAGAGAGAGGGAGAGAGGGAGAGAGAGAGAGAGAGAGAGAGAGAGAGAGAGAGAGAGAGAGGGAGGGAGAGAGGGAGGGAGGGAGGGAGGGAGGGGGAGAGAGAGAGAGAGAGAGAGAGAGAGAGAGAGAGAGAGAGAGAGAGAGAGGGAGGGAGGGAGGGAGGGAGGGAGGGAGGGAGAGAGAGAGAGAGAGAGAGAGAGAGAGAGAGAGAGAGAGAGAGAGAGAGAGAGAGAGAGATCATCAAGAATGAAGACAGGGGTGCCCTGGCTGGGTAGCTCAGGTGGTTGGAGCATCGTCCCAATGCACCAGGGTTGTGGGTTCGATCCCCAGTTGGGGCACATACAGGGGTCAGCCAATGACTACATAAATGGGTGAAACAACATTTTGATGTTTCTCTCTCTAAAATCAATAAATAAAATGTAAAAAATAGACAGGAGTAGTGCTAAAAGAGGGACCAGTGAGTCAAGCACTAAATGAGAAATGAGGGATGCGACCTAAAAGTCTATAGATGACAGCAATTAGGAGTAGTGGGTGATATAATCTGCCCCAAATGAAGGAATTATCAGCATTATATAATTGAAATATCACGTCACAAATTTCACCAGGAATATTTTAATGTGAATTTCCCAAAGAAAGGACACCCATGTTTAGTTATATATTTTATCATATTCTCCATTCAATTGTTGAGTGTCTACTATGAACCAGGCAAAAGAAAACAAACCAAGTCACTTCCCTGCTGGAGTTTAAATGCCAGGAGAGGAACTTGCCTTGGGAGCATTAGCATTTCAGCAGCAGCTTTTACTATGTGGTTAGGGAAGGAAAGAAATTAGTAGATGATAGTCAAATGAACACACATCTCATATTTAAGGTGTTGTGGTGTTATTTTTTAATGTCAACATGGCCACCGTGAAATATTGAGCTGAAGTTTATAATCACTACTATACACACGATCTGTCTGGCACTGTCCCACTAGAAGTTAGGTGGAAGTGTTTCCTGTTTGCTCTCAACATATCCTCATTCCTGCTCTTTTCTTTATAGACTGGAAAGAAATCCAGTCTAAGGATCCCCACATTTTAAAGTCCTTTTAGAATACATTAAAAAATGCCAGAACAGAAAAGTAATTTGAACTAGTGCCAAGGTCTGCTGCATACTTCATCCAGGGAATCATGAAGTTTCAATGTAACTCCAGAGCAAGACTATTTGGGTAAGAAGAAGAGACACTTTGTAGTTTTGAGACAGTAAAATAAGGACAGGAGATTCATTTCAAATGTGTGATGCCTTGATTTCAATGCCCCTGTAGTGATGTGAGTGATTTGGGACCATAGTGAGGCATAACCTCTGACAGAGTGAGCAGACACAAGGACCAGACTGGTCGGTCAGACAGGAGGGGGATATATTTTGGACACTGTTTTGCTTAATTCCTTTGAAGATGCTAGTAGACAGCACTTTTGAGAATGCTGGGTTAAAGAAAAATGTGTGTTCTAATTTGGTGAAGGATTGCTATGTGATTTTATTTGATTTGACACATTAAAATTCTTAATTACCGCATAAAGGCAAGATAGGTTTTTTAGTATTTTGTTGACAAGCTTTCCTGTTTGGAAGAATTTCAAGCATGAGCTAATGTGGTGATAAATTTTTGATGGGAGCTAAGAAAACTGACGTTTCTGAGAATATAAGCGCAGGGGAAAAAAACCATCCTATAATTTTAATAGACATATCTGTATTTAATTCTCTGAGGACATGTATTTGAGAAAGAATACTTTGCTTTTCCCACTTAAGGTGAGTTTCAAAATTGATGGGGCAATCTCAAAATAATTGGGGAGTCTTTTCAAAATATAAAGTTCTTCTTCCCTTAAAATTCTTCTAAGACGTCTGTAATAGACATCTGGACACACCTGTTTTTTAAAAGGTTTTCCAGATGATTCCAAAATCTCACAGGGGAATATACGTTCAGTATTTGCTAAGTATTGGCATAGAGTGCATATGGAATTTAGATGTAATTTTAAAACATTGAAAATTAGAATTTTATTCATTAGGTATTATGTAACTGCTGTTTAGAGCAAATATTAGAGCTTTGGTGCTTTCTAAAATTTTTCTTCTTTCATTCCTGCCCTAATTTAGAGCTTTATCATTGTGTGTGTGTGTGTGTGTGTGTGTGTGTGTGTGTGTGTGTGTGTTTTCTTTGTAAGTAAAGGCAAGAAAGAGGGATAATATATATTTAGGAATTGAGTTATGAAATGGGAACAAAGAAAGAGAACATAGCAACTCTGTAGGTATATATCCTACTTTAAGGAAGAAATTCTGTTCTCAGGTACTAATGAACAAAGTCAAGGCAAAAAAAGTGTATATATGCAAAACTATAAACCAATGGAAAATTCCTCTGGTTCCCCAAAGTAGAGAATCCACAAAGTGGCATTGTTCCTGGTGTGCTCTGTGTGTTTTCTGAGTTATGATGTAATCTCACTAAGCCTGTGGAGCTGGCAATTTAAAGTTCTCTCTCTCTCTCTCTCTCTCTCTCTCTCTCTCTCTCTCTCTCTCTCTCTCTCTCTCTCTTCTTTTCCACACAGAGAAGAGGGGAGCTTAATTGTATGACTCATGGGTCTTTTTCAGTAGAGTTAAAAATTTGTTGTTGCTTATTATTATAAAAACAATCTCAACTTTATAATCAGGTGTATGATTTTTCTACTTCCGGCCTCACCTCTCAGGAAGAATATCTGCAAGTAGAATGAACAAAATGTATATTTTTGGCTGCATTCATGCAAGGAGATTTTTCTCTGGATAAGTATTCTCTCTACCAACAAATAGAAGTGTAGTTAACTGCCTAAACACATCTCAGTTTTTGAATACCAGACAAGTACCCCCCCCCCCCCCCCCCCCCCCCCCCGCCAAAAAAAGAAGCCAACTGTAAAGTACCATACTTCATAGGCGGAGATGATCAGCTGGAGAATGTTCCCAGAGTCTTTCTGAAGCAGCCCTACTGTAGCTCCAGGAATGAGTTTTGCATAATTCTGTAAACAAAAAGAAGACGTCAATCTTTGCTCACTTTAATTGAGAAATGTCAAGTGTAGGGTTCCGCCTGCTGGCTGAGATCACCTTTATTTAACCAGCTGGGGCAACAGGCTCCTGAAAAATAAACAGACTGGAGTCCTGCCTCCTGCTGCAGCCATCATGCAAGGGGGAAATGGACTGGCCAGCGTCGCCGCTGGGAAACCTAGTGTCAGTAACTGCCTTCGTCTAGGGCTGTGATCTAGATCACCACAGGAGTCAAGTCTTAAGTAATAATAACACTCATGGGGTGTCTCTGTCCAAAAAATTCTGAATGTACTGTCAGGAACTATCTTCTTTTTTTGTAACAGTGCAGAAACCAAGAGTTGGTATACACAGGCCCTTGACCGCCATCAGGTCCCTTTGCTAGTCATTCAGTCCAGGGGTGTTTGCCAATCGCTTGGTGGAGAAAAGGCGCAAATTATTGGCTGCTTGTTGTCACCTCCTCCCTTCTCAGCGGTATTGAGTGCATCGGAACCTCCCTCTACACCACTGCATCCCCACCTACATTGCTTCTCCTGAGATGTGGTTCCCACCTGAGTAGGACTCACCCATTTCTTCAACACTCCAGGTATTGAACATGGCCAGGGAATGAGGCATTGCAAAGAAGGGAATTTTCTAGATAGCTGATAACTACCCCTCTCTTAAATTTTACGTTTAAAACTATTTTCAAACAGAAAGTTGTCTGAAGTGTACTGCACACGCCCCTCTTTTCTTAAATAAAGACTCCAAAGCATACTTTGATGTTCTTTTTCTTGAAGAGAGTCCTACTTATCAATAATACCTATAGCTCTATAATCATCAAAGGCTTCTAGAGTCCATGATAGATCACACCCATACCAGGTGGGCCCCAACTGCTATGCTTTTGCTTCTTTTATTTGTTTTTAAATAGTTTCCTTCTTCTTGTTAAGCGGTAAGATATCACTTGCCTACCAATTTACTCATTTGCTGTGGCAGCGACAACATCTATTAGGTCAGCTTAATATGCCATGAGACATCAAGAAGAGACAATCACTCTTTTTGTCAGCTGTGGTCTTCTAAGTTGCTGTGTGCTGTGAAATCAGATGACTGAATTTATTAAAATTGTACATAGAAAAGAGAAGTAAGCTTTGAGTGAAGGATTTAGGGCATCTCCTGTAGTTCAAACATAATATCCTATTCTTATGCCACAGAAGATTTAAGTAGCTTAGGAAATACACAAAGCAAACTTACAACTAATTGTTATCACTCATCATCATTGTGATGGTAAGTAACTGAATCAGGACAAGGAGGACCAGGGGGAGGAACAAATGAAGCCAGGGTGACATGGTCTATGAGGTCCCACCCACTTGCCAGAGGTGGGCACCTGGGTTAAGTCCAAGCTTTCTATGCCTCCTGTGTTAAAAGGTGGGGGGGGTGAGGGGAGGGGGGATGGGGGACGACTTCATTTTTAATTTGTGGGTTTTGTTCCTCTTATTTCAGTGTTCATGGTTGTGTATCAGTTTGCAATTGATGTAAATCTGAACCCTTAAAAGTGTCGGTTGTCCCTCTTTGCCTGGATGCTGTGCTTTATTATTGAAGGGCCATGGGCAGTAATCCAGGTAACTCTCTTCCCATCTCTCTGTGGCCACATCCCTGCCTGGTGAAAGTGGGCCCCACTCTGTTTCCCTGAGTCAGGTAGAACTTGTCAATTACAGGGAAGGCACCAGTTTATCAACTTGCCTTTTCAAATAAACACGTCAAAAGGGCCGTGAAGCGTGAGGCCTGTGGTTAACGGAGAATACCTAAGTAGGAACTTGAGTTTTACTCAAGTGAAGCTGGAATGTGTGTAAATTTGACTAGTCCCAGAAGAGAAGGCAGAGGGAATCTTTAGAGCTTGACAAGGAAAGGTTTAGATCCTTTTGAAAAAGAATTTCAAGGCTCTTAGCATTGCATAAAATTGCTTCCCTTGAAAAAATGTCCAGCTATCCCCGAGGCTGAGGACTAAAGGGTATTTTCCATAAGCACTAATTCAAGTGGCCTCCAGTTTTGGGGTTAATTCTTGGTTAACAAAACCAAATTCATGTACTTCCTAAAGCATAATTATGTTCCTACGTGTGGTATATCATCTGGCATTTGGCTATTAGGACAAGTGGTTTAGCATCAATCGTATTTGCTGATTGCCACTGGATCCAGGGTAGAAAGGAGTTGGCCACCAGCAGCGGTGCCCAGTGACAACACTGACAATTGTGTAGAGGGAAACTATTAATTAATTCCTGGATGCTGATTTTCCCCCCAAAGCATTGCAAATAACCAACTAGAAGCATGGACGATTTGGCGTCCTGATCTAACACTGTAAAAAAATTATACTTTAAATCTTGTTATGATTACTGTAAATATCATGTGTCAAATGCCTTTCGTTCATTAAATCCCTAAAGTGCTATTATAAATTGTCCTGATTAAACATGTTTAATGTTAGAAAAAGGATGCTTTTGCATGCCTGGATGTGATAAATTATAGCACTGTAACTATAAAAGATGACTGCTGGATATTAAAAATGGTGAGCTCTGAAAACACGATGTTACATGAGCTGATGAGAAATGCAAACTCCTATGCTTGGGCTTGAATTCCCTGTTATCTGTCCATGGATTATCCTAATTATGGACTTTCTCCCCTCCTTCCTACCATGCCACCCAGGAGTTCCTGAGGTTTCTTTTCTCATCCATGTTTGCAAGGTTATATTCTGCTGATTGCTTTAGTTCACTTAACTTTTTTTCATCAAGTTCTATTTATTTGTTCACTCTGCCCCATCTCAAACACACACACACACACACACACACACACACACACACTCAAAACAACTTATTTTTTTTGTTCCAAAAGTCTCCTGTCAAGGATAGAGGGTGAGAAACAGACAGGGGGTCATTTAGCGGACAGGCATGAAAGGGTACAGAAGAAAGCGACTGAATTCACACCTGCAGACTCTCAGAGGCTGCAAGTTCATTGCCAGAACCAGCTGTCAGGTGCATGTGCCTGCTTGGCTAAGGGCAGAGAGCCATGCTGACACACCTGCTGCCCCTGCTAGCCGTGGACAGGCTGTTGCTTGGATTTCTCTCTAAAAAGACTCAGACTGAGGACCTTGGCAAACCCTGGCCACTTTTGGTGCTAATTTGGTGCTCTTGCCCATAGAAGGCATAGCTCCTGACAGTGACCTTCCTTCCTGCTTCGCTGGCACTTCCTGGTGGGTTAACTCTCGTCTTTAGGTTTCAAAGCCTGGCTGTGTTCGGAAACTGGTCCCTCATGAGCTGCAGTTAGTAACTTAGAGGACCTTACAACAGGATGCAGAGGTCCCCACAAGCCTCCTGACATCCCCAAGCACCTCCTGCCTTTGGACACATCTTCTGAAACCCAAGCTCCTAGAGGGTATGTTGTCATGGGGACTCACACACAGCTTGGGGAAGTAGCGGGAATGCTGGGGACAGGACCTCGTTGCTCTTCATCTCCTCGGTTCTACATAGCTCGCTGTTCTGGTGCAAGGAGCCCACGCTGCAGACAGGGATAAAGGTGCCCATAACGATCCTCTTACCACCATCTGGGAAAGATTCACTGGAGCTAACACTCGCAATTAGCAGTGTCATCTCTTTCGTCCTTCAAAGAAACGCTACTATTTCGATTTCATTCATATCCTTGTTTTACTGCCATAAGACTGAGGCCCAGGGACTTTCGTGAACTTGCCAGTGGTCATCCAGCCAGGAAGTAGCAGAGTTGGACCCACCTGCCATGCTCTAGAGCCAGGTCTCTTAACCAGGACACTGATGGGTCATGCCCAACATGGATGGGCAATGGCTGTTGTGGTCTGGAGATGTCCTAGGTGAGCCTGAGAGAGGTTCATGAGGAAGCCTATGTTAACTGATGTATTCATTTCCGAGGGCTGCTGTAACTAAGTACCATAAACTGGGTGGCTTGAAACCACAGAAATTACTCTCTCACAGTTCTGTGGCCAGAAGACAAAGAGTAAGGTGTCGGCAGGGCCCTGTTCCCTCTGAAGCCTGAAGGGAAGAGTCTACCCTTTCTTGTCCTCACTTCTGGTGGTCGCCAGCAATCCTTGGCTTGACTGTGCATCTCGCTCCTCGGCCTCCACAGCCACATGGTGTTCTCCCTCCTGTGTCTCTGGCTCCGTGTCTCTTCTTCTAAGTACTCTCTAGTCGTGCTGGACTAAGGGTCCACCATGCTCAATACGACCTCATCTTAACTAATTACATCCAAAAGGCTCTATTTCCACATAAGGTCACGGTCTGAGGAACTAGGCATTAGTAGGACTTTCACATAGCTTTAGGGGGAACACAATTCAACCCCTGGCATTCTGCGCAGGTTCTTTTGACTTTTTTAACCTTTAAATCCATTGCTTGAGCTGAGAAGTGAGAACCTTGCCCAGTCACAGAGCTAATAAGTGGTACGAATGGATCTCCACTGCAAAGCCAGTGCTCACCCTGCTCCGCCAGGCCCTGCCAGGAACTGGTGCAAATGCCAACAGCCATCGAGGGTGAGTCTCCTTAGAAAGACACAATAACGATGCCTTGTATTTACATGCAGGGGCTTAGAGATTATAGAACACTTGTGTACCCAAAGCAAAAAGAAAGGAGGAAAAAGGGTTGTGGCTGTCATCACTTTCAAACTGAAAGGCTACCCCTTGAAAGAAATGTAGGAGTTAGTGAAACCGCAGAGGTCAAAAACATTTTTTTCCTTGGGGACTGTATTGTGCTATTTATCTGGTCAAAGGAAAATAGCTCTTTGCTGGTGACACCTTGCTTTTGTTAAGCAGTGTGCTTGTTCCAGAGCTAGGGGCAGGCTGTGTGTGCTGGAATAAACCCTTCTTCTGAAGGCAGTCGGAAGGCTTTCTTCCCGTGAGGTCTTTCATCCCTACGAGGTTCCATTCGGCTGGTTCTCACGTTCATTACTGGTAAATGCAGGGCTTCCAGTATTATGCAAAAGTTTACCCCCAGGTTGGACTGTGTTACTAGGACACCCAGGATTCCTGAAAGAATGTGTAATTGTTTCTGGCACGAGGGAGCGTGAATGTCTGTCTCTGGGTTGCCTGATATTTGCTTTGCCTTCAGGCTTTCAATTGTCAGCATTCCACAGGCAGGCAGGCAGGATGGGAGGGTGCTAATTAGATCAGGTGCTTGATGTTGAAGTCTGCACCAGCAATGACGAGTGGTCGGCTTCGGAACTTTAGAGCACTACCTGTCTTTCTCCCAGTCTGCCCCGGAGTGTAATTATCTTGTCAGCCGAGGAGCTGTAGCAGTAGTACTGGAGTGATAAGACAAGACAAATGGACCCGCCGTGCGTGACTGTTGTGAGACAAACAAGTGCAGAGAGGCGATGGAGAATGGAGACTTCAGAAACAAAGAGGCTACACGGAGTCCTTGTTACTGAGGATCCCGCAGATCATCTCGTAATAAGATTAACCTGCCTTTGGAGAGGAACTGCAGACCTTGTTGTGGAATGCAAATCTTGAGAAAGCGCTTTTTAAAATGGGAAACCACACTGGGGTCATTAGCATGCTCCTTTGCTTTGCAGACCCAATGGCAGGTAATAAAACTTTAAAGGATGACTGCTGGGAGCACAATGAAGAGGAGCAGAAAAGAGAAAGCAGGTGTATGTACAAGGACTGCTAAAGAGGGAATGGCCCCACGCTACTTGCTACTTGAAGTGTGCTGGGTGGACCAGCAGCAGCATGTGGGGGCTTGTGAGAAATGCAGAATCTCAGGTCTGGGTCCAGACCTTCTGAATCAGTCTGCATTTTACCAAGCTCCACAGGCGACTGGATATACCAGGGGAGATTTTGAAAAACACTGGTGCCTGGGGTCTCAGACCCAGAGATGCTTATTTAATTGAATCAGGGGGATGCCTGGGCATTGAGTTTTTTTGAAAGCTCCCCAAGCGATTCTAAAGAGCACCAAAAGTAAAAACGTTGCTGTGGCAATTTGGAAAATAAAGATGTCATGTTCTGAAACCTGTATACCCTTAATTCAGAAGGGATCCTCAGTTTTAATATAGTTCAACATTTTGTTGACACCTAAGAGGTCAATTCTCCATTCAATGACAAAAGTAGTGTTTTTGGATGCCTGCTGCCCACAGAAGGGCACTATGCTTACTAGCCTTGGCCTTTAAGACAGAGGGCCTGGTTTTACCCTATCTCTCCCACTTCCTATCCTATTACAGCTCATATCAACCGACTAGCTTGAACATTGAGTCCTTTACTGCTCTAGGGCCTTTGTACAAACCTTCTCTTCTTGAAAACTCTTCACTTCAGGTTGCTGCTTCATAATTATAACTGAAAAGTTTGCTTTCTCTGACTCTATCTTAATTCTAACTTGCATTTCTTCCAGCGCTGTTAGGCTAATAGCTCCTGCTGTAGATATACTAATTAACTAGAGGAATTCTGCTTGAGGCTTACGTTTTCACAAGAACAGCCTCTTGCCAAAAGGTGCCTTTCCCGAAGAATTAGGGGAAAATGTACAAAATAATGACTACTTATCAAAGACTTACAGATGCCTCCAGACCTGACTCAAATCAGTGGGGGGTCAACTGACTGGGAACAAAGAATTTTAGAGAGTTTGCACTCTTCCTTGGATCTGTTGGTGCCTAGATGTTACACACCTTTGGCCCTGGCCTCCTCCCTTCCCTTGACATAAAAGAAGCCTAAATTCTGGGCCCTCTTAAGATGGATTTGTGGAAATTGTAAGGCACCCCCATCTTTTTGAGTTGGGTCTTCTCAATCAATAAAATTTTTCTTACTCCAAACTCTGACGTGTTGAATATTGGCCTGTGAAGTGTCAGGCACACAAACCTTGAAGTGATAACATAAATACTTCCTATAAGAAATCTTCCCTGAAGATCCTACTGAAGTAAGATCCTAGACTCTCTTTTCATTATTCTCCATTCCTACACACTATTCTTTCCCAGTTTTTAGTTAAATTTTCCAAAATTTTTAGTGTGAATGTGCCTCAAATATTGCATGGGATATACTTATTCAAAAAAATTGTTTGTTGCTTATTTGAAACTCAAATTTAACTGGGCACCCTGCATTTTTATGGCAATCCTATAGAAAAAAAGTATGCCAATCTTGAATTAATGAATGAAGTGTGCCCAAACTGTTCAAACTCAACCATATTTTCTGTTTCCAAAATTATCTGTTTACTTTTTGAACATTCAGTATATAGGGGCAACAAAACATTGAACTATTAATTAATGAATACTAGCCCCTTTGTAGCAGATTTTGGGTTCTTTGAGATAATCATATTATAGGCATGACCAAAGCAAGGATGATGGGCCAGGTATAGCAATTCACCAGGGCAGAAAGCCCCAGAGGCCTAGCAAGGGGTAAAACTGGGAAAATAAGAATCTCACACCCAGGGTAACCTTTCCTCAGCTAGCATATCACGGTTTGGACCCCTAATCTTTCATATCACTAGTCATGTGGTTTAGACCCCCTGACCTTTTCCTTCCTCAATATAACATCTAGGTCTCAGTTGTATTTCAGCTCCAGGACCAGAAAAACAGCAAAACCAGACAAATAATACCATAACTGCCTCAGAACTAGGTACATTAACTGATGACCCCCTGCCCTGGTAACAGCTAATCAGTGGAGGTCAGGACCCTGAAAGAGCATACCTGGAAAGCTGATGAAAATTCTTTTAAGACCCTCCCCTGTGACCTTCCCTAAGATTTCCACCTGCAAGGGAGAGATAAGCTCAGGATGAAGGACTCAGTTCTCACTCTCCCCTCTCCCCCACCCTGGGGGAACAGGCCTATACTATTCCTTCCCCCCTTCTTCCTTCTAAGGGACCCCACAAGACCAGCAACCAGGGGAGCAATGGACTGCTAAATGGGCAGGTTTAGGTTAAGCCCCTAAACCTGCCTCCAAGGTCCCCCTCTCTCTGACTTCTCAGTGAGCAAAAGCTGCCCAGCCTAGGCTCTTCTGTTACTTCCATGCCTCTCCTTGTTTCACTGTCTTAAGTATATTTTTGCTGCCACCAATAAATTCTTACTTACTTTGCTACACTTCATCTCTTTGATTAAAGTATTTCTTTCAAGAAGACAAGAACCGAGTTCCCATCTCACCAGTAACAATTAGGCACAAAACTGAAATATATAATACTCCCAAACTCTTCTTATGGAAAGAATATAATACTCCCAAACTCTTCTTATCACTTTAACTGGTCCCTGGTGCCTTGATGCCATATGTAACAGTTCAATGGGCTCTGCCACATGGAGAATGACTCCTGCATAGCAACCCCAGCTGGAGTGAGCTTCCTTTAAGCAGAGGTGTCATTTGGACCAGCCAGGGAGGCCAATTGCAACCGCAGGCAAGGCTTCGGGGGGCCTACGGGTAACTGCGTTAAACAGGAGTGCCTGTATCCTGTGGTCTCTGAGGTGGCAAAAAGAAGGTAATCACACAGCTTTGAGCACTTTGCAGTATGGAGAGGGGTCTTTGGAGAAACTGAGTTTGTTCACAAATGTGGGAGTCCTCACCAACGGGGAACTTTCAGGCATACGAAAACATATACTAGAAATAATTTGTTGGTCCTATTAAAGTTATCACATGTAAAAAAGTAACCAAGCATCATGGGAATATGTAAAAACGTCACCTAGTAAGTAAAAATGTAGTAACTGTGATGTTCTGGAGCTGCTGGCGGGAGGAGGGCAAGTTTGCTTTTATTTTAAAGCAGGCGCCACAGATTCCGAATTTGGTACAATCACCTTGATTTCACTTGATGTTATTCTTGTCAATAAAAGTGAGTGTTTGACATACAACTAAGTGCAATTTTTATGCCTTTATAAAACTGTAAATATATAAACTCATTAAAAAATGTGAACATACTTAATAGGTACAGTATGAGGCCAATTATGTTAAAATATGTAAATGCATTCAAAGAAAAAAGAGAGGACTTACTCTAAAATGTCAAGAATGGTTAGTTATATCTGCATGGTGAGTTTTGAGTGATCTTTATTTTCTTCTTTGTGCTTTTCTGTATCCCCACTTTTTCCCCTTTCAAATAATATGTTAATTTTACCATCTGAAGAAGTAATTTAAAGTGTGTGGTGGGTTTTTTTTGGGGGGGCGGTTTCACACTCCCTCATTGTCTGTAGGAGAGTCACTGTTTGGAGAGCCCCTTGGACACACCTCCCGGCGAGCTGAGGATGCCACTCCTCTGTGACCTGGGACTTCATTTCTAGCAATGGCTCCTCAGTGGAGAAAATGTATGCAAGGATGTGCATGCTGCAACGTTTGTAATGCTGCACAAGTGGAAGAGATCTGAGGCCCTCAGCTGCAGAATGAACACATTGCCATAAATACACTTAATGGAATATGCGTGGCCGTGGAATAGAGTAACTGACAGCTGTGTGGGTCTCCATGGCTAAGCCTCAGAAACCTAACAGTGAGTACAACAAAGTGAATGCAATTAATGCCACAGAACTGTATCCTTAAAATGGTAAATTTTGTTATGTATAATTTACCATAATTAAAGAAAACCCTGAAACATAACATTGAGTCAAAAAACATTTGCAGAAATTAAACTTGTAAGCCAAAACTATGCAATTATTTATGGATGTACATATAGTTTTAATAGTACAAAATACTAAACACTTGAGTTCAGGATACTGAACTTATTTCTATGGGAGGAAAGAGGGGGTGGGGTCAGACAGAACTGGGCAATTATACAGCAGGCAACTGAATTTGAAATGTTTTATTTCTTTAAAAAATCTGAAGCAAATATGGAGGCAAAATGTTGAGATTTAAGAAATCTGCATAGTAGTCATATGGATGTTCATTACATGATTCTATTTTTCTATGTGCTTAAACTGTACCATAACAAACCTATATCCTTTGTCAGGCCTTCCTTCCCTCCAACCCCCCTTAGGTTGAAACAATAGCTAGTGATTACCATATACAATAGCGGTTGTAGATGGTTGACCAATGAAATTATGTTCCTGAGCCTGCTCATACCACTCAGAGCTTAAATAACCCATAAGGCGGAATCCAAATGTCTCTCTGTTTTCAAGTCCACACATTTAAAACTTGCTAAATTAGCAGCAACATCAAAGGACCCTAGTGTTTACTGGCCTTGAAGGATTCTGCCATTTATAAGAATCTCACCTATCAGTTCATCTGTCAGGCAGCTCTGCTCTACCCTTAGGCTCTGGGCTCTCACTGCTCAGTGACTTTCAAAGTCAGTTACTATAGAAGGCTGGTAGTCTAGTGGCTATAAATTGACATTTCAGGATGTCAATCCACGTTCAATTGCACTTTAACTCAGTGGTTGAAGCTGTGGACTCAAACTGCCTAGGTTCAAATCCTGGTTCTCCTATGCAACCTGCTTTGTTATTTTGGGTTCTTTTTATCATAAAATGGAGATTAGATGATAAAATGAGTTGAAATACTTAACCCCAGGCTGCTACCTAATGAGCCCTCAGCAAACCTTCCCTATTAGTCTCATAATCATAGTTGCATTTCATCTCTGGCCCTGCGCTATAGAGTGAAGGGCTTAATCCAACACTATAGTACTGATAGCATCAAAGGTAGTTTATGATTGCCAGTTAACTTGCAGCCCCTTCTAACAAATAGAAAAGAGTAAAAATGTTGACAGATATGAAAGCTCTGGCTCCTCAGCAAACTCTTTGCCTTGGGGTCTCTTTCCAGAATGCAACTTCTGAAATGCCCTTATCCTATTCTTTAGACAGATGATTGATGTACAAATCTGCTCATGCTCTATGACACTTATTAAGGGAGGCACTGTGTCTTATTCTTCTTTATAGTCAGACACCCTGGTTCTTTGGAGGAGCTCATGAAATGTTTGATGAATGGATGAATAAATGAATGAATGCAATCAATAACGTCTTAGTTTCAATCATATGTTAGACATTCTGGGTGTTGTGTAAATCTTGAAATATTTAGGGCTTGTATTGATGCAATCCCATATAATAGTTCTACATGGGTTGGCTTGATAGGCATCTCATGAAGACCCTACTTTAAATCGGTATCTTTTTTGTTTTGTTTATCATCTGGATTGCAAGCCTTTGAGTTCTTTAGACGAAAAGTACTATGTGGACTCTAAGAGATAGCAACTGATGACTTTCATGATTGCGATGTATTAATTAGACTAGAAAATATTTCTAACAACTTTGCCTTGATAATCTGAGGATGAGTTTTATTTCTGAATCCTCCTTCTCCAAGAGAGGTTTTCTTAATGAGGAAAGTGTAGGCAACTGGCTCTCCTCAGTCTTTGTTCCCAGAACTTCAATTAGAGAGGGAAATCAGAATCCTTTTCATTACACCTGAATTAAAAAAAATTTAACTTCATGGATATTTCTCACAATCCACAAATTTTCTCTATATTCTTAGATGATTTTATTTTTTCTAAAAGCATATAAATTTGGAATCCCCAATTATAGGATGAGATTGATAGGATAAAGAACAACTTTCTACATCATGCTCTAAAATTAGCTATCTTACAGCTAACTATATTTTATCTGAGCAAAGATCATTGGAATCCTTCGTGATTCCCACCCTCCAGGCTGAGCCACTTACTATTAAAGCTGGAGGTTGTGTGTGTGTGTGTGTGTGTGTGTTTTATAAAAACTGAGGCCAGAGATAAAGGGATTTTCATCCTATCAAAATTGTTTTGATCTTTCCCAACAGTGAATATTCTAAAACAAAACAATAACAAAACAGCTAACAAATGGCAAAGGGATCCAATTTTTTTTTAATCTTCCTTCCTAATTTCTCTTTCTCTTTTCAACTCTCTTGCTACAGTGAAAAGCTCAAAAGATAAACAAAAAGAAGAAAGAAGGGGTGAAATAAAAACTGGGTTATTGATTCCTGAAAAATTGAGACTCATATATGGTCGATACATTTCACAAGCTACAAGAGAACATCAGGCTCAGAGCACATTGTGGCTACTCTTCATGCTTTTTTTTTAGATATGACGACCATCAAGAGGGCAATTGCTCAGGGGTTTCCTTTCATGGCCTAGTAAGGAGGCTCTGGAGCTTTTCCAACAGTTTGGTACTAAGACTGATGGCAAAGTACTTCTTTCCTCTCTGGTGTCTCTGGGTCAAAGTAGAAGGGGAGGGCAATGGGGTAGCCCGGGCTGCAGGGGTGGCAGTAACAAGGGTCAGGCACCCCTGCCTGCTCTTGTACGTGGGCTCCCTCAACCGTGACAGGTATTTGTCACCCAAAACTCCAAGTCCTTATTTAGAAACTTTGACTGCTTTTGAGAAAAGATAAGGTGCTTGCATTGCAATTTTTAAAGAATTCACTCAACAAATACTGAGAATTTACTGTATACGGAGAATTGGCCTAAACAGACAGAAGAGCAAGATTCAGCTTTCTCCTTAAAGAGCTAACAGTCGAGGGCTTTTTTCCTCCAGAGAGAAGGGTCCTCTAATGGTATAAAAACCTGCTTGGGTCCCCTGTGCCCATGCTTCAGACATATCACTCTGTCCTGATAACCACAGGGACGTCAATTAGTGGTCATAGGTATTACTGACTAAACTGGATGTATCTATTGCCAATATATCTTGTTTACTTCCCAAGTCTATATTTCAACATTGCATCATAAATACCAGGTCATATACTAATTATTGTTATTAATGTCACAAAACTCACAATTTCCAGGCAGATGTAGACATTTTGAAAGATATAGGCTATTTTAAAATCCTGCAAATAATGCCAGGTGATTAATAATATGATTTTACAATGTAGTACAGAACACTGATTTAATTGCTTAACTCAGTATCTCACTAGAAAGGAAAGACTAGTAAAATTAGATAGTTTGGGGTTTAGTAGCCTGGTACTATCTTAATGTAAATTAACAGTAAACGTTTGAAAACAACAGAGGAGGTTAAAACATTTTTTTTTTAAGCTTGGATAATTAAATCCTGCATCAAAATGGTATTTAGCACTAGAATATAATATACTACCTACTGCTCAGTCTATTATCTATCATTATCTTTTGAACCCTGTAATTGGACAAACAGGAAACTATTCATAATAATCAGTTTGTTCAAAATCATCTGTTTGCCGGAGTCTGGGGGTTCACATTGCAGTCATATTGAACTGAGGTGAAACTGCTTACGCCATCCTTTCCATTGTTTGCTCATCGCTGTTACCACAAAGTGCAGCAACACTACACACCCAGGCAGTCCAAAGCATTTTACCAAAATTACTGAAAAAATAATCGTTTTCCCCTGCATCCTATGAATGGGCAACATAAATCTTATTTGCTGCAAGACAGGGTGTCATTGAACCTGGCTCATCCCCTGCCAGGGATGTATGCACATAATTATGCTTAACACAGCACTGGGGCAAGCAATCTGCCCTCTGGGATTTCCATTAGATTCAACCACTTAGTGGCTTTATTAATCCTAGCGCTGGTTTTATTTTTCAGTTATTCTTTGGTAGCTATGTTTCTTCTATTACAGCTATCCAAACATCAGTTTGCACAGGGTTTCCTGTACACATTTAAATCTAAGAGATTTAAGTAGAAAAGCAACACAGGCCATTATTGGTCTATTTTCAGCTTTCATTATCAATAAAACAAGACATCAGCATTTTCATGCTGTGTGAAGCCTTCAGGGAAGTGCAATGATGCTGTCATTATCTTCAGACCAGGCTGCCGCCTGGCCCACTGATGCAAATGGAATGGCGAGTCCAATAAAATAAAAATAAAATCACGAAAGGACTGGAGTCACAGAGTGGGCTGCTGACCTGGTCCCCTTCATGGCTCCCTGAAAATGTCCCTTTGAATATAGCAGAACCTGGATGGTAAAGACCACAGATCCTGACAGAACACAAATTCATCTCATAATGAGATTAGCAGGCAGTCAAAATAAATGCCCTGCTGTTACACTAGAGGCAGGCTCTAATCTGGTGTTTTCCATGGAAATGATCATTTTCTTTGCAACGGGAGAACGGGGGATGCAACTAGCTTAAACCCGATAGGTTCTGTTTTGCCATATAATTATTTTTCACCTTCCTCTGTCTTTTTAATAGCAGTTTTGAGGAGCTGTATAAATGAATTGTGAGTCTTAAAAACTATTACCAACATGAGTTATGGGTGTTTATGTTCATGATCATCAGTCGTGTTTCCCTGACTCTCCTCTTAAGAAAAGTTCTTTTTTTGCAACCCCTCCTCTCACTTCTAAACAGGAGCCCTGCTGTGGAGGAGGTGTTGAGACCCCCAGGGTCCTCTCATGCTAGCCTTAAGGATCAAAGGCAGAATAGACTCACTATTTTGTGTATTGCAGCTCTACTACTTAAAACCATTGGCAACAAGTATCACATGCTAAAGAACCCTAAGAAAATGCCCAGATCAGGTGAACCCACGTGGTATCTGAGTAGAACAAAGGCCTTGGGTATGCAGCTTGATTGCAAGGGACTTCCTTGGTTTTCAGCAGAAGGCAATCTCACCTGGAATACAATACCCTCCTCTCATTCAAAATGCAAGATAGAATCTCCTCCTGAATCCCTTCTACAGAACCTGATGCAAGTTCATGGGCTGCGCGGTCCTTAGCACTGAGTGGCATTTAATCAAAGCCTCTGTGAAATAATCTCAGAGTTTCCTGAGCCCTGTTAAGTCACCAAGCTTGTTAAGAGGTCCTTTCAAACAGAATGGGAGATCAGACTCTGAATTTAGGTGTGTTTGAAGCTTCCGCATAGAAGTCAGAAACAATTTAATGTACACCTATTTCCTCTACATTTTCCAGCGCCCAGGCTGCAGACTACTTACTTCTCTGTGGCATTGCTCATTAGGAATAGATCATTTGCTAGTATCCCATTTCATAACATGTTGGCACATTGTTTTCCTTAGGCTGAAAAGAAACCACAGAAATCTTTTGACTTTGCACAAGCATTTTATAGTTTATGCATTGGTTTCCAAACATTATTTCATCTAATGGAAACCATTCTCTTTCTGTACATGGTGCTTCCATCCCAAAACTTGAAATGCAGACCAGCTGCTTTAAGGGGGAAATAACGTTTTGGCCCAATTTAACAACTTTCTCTTTCAACTTTTCACTCCTCAATAGCTTGAATTGTGTCTCTGCTTACATATATTTTTATGTGTCTAATTTGCAAATGTCAGAGAATTTAAAGTCAATTCTCCTCCCATTCTCATAATTTTCTCTGCTTTCTGTTGATTCCTTCCTTATCAGGTGAAATAGTTCAAGGAAATATTGACTAATTTTTCATTAGGTAGGTGGTCCCTCTTTCACTTACCTTTTCATTCCCACAACTCTTTCCTCCTTGTTTCACCACAGCTTTGTCCCCCACTCCTCTCTGCACTGCTGTGTTTATAATTTACATAGCAAACAGTGACTGAGTCCACTTTGCCAAGTATCCAGTTTAGCTGGCACGTGTTAATGATTTTCTAATGGCATCCCCTGTGTTAAATTCACAGGGTTAATGTTAAAGTTTCATGTTGAATAGTGCCCCTGAAAGAATTTCCTGCATTGTTTGCTTACCTCATATAAATGTACTTGTTCTTGGGTTACGGCAAAGATCAGTAACACGTTATTTTGCACCAGTTTGTCAATGAGTTGTCCAATTGTTGGATATTCCTAAAATTAATATATAGATTTTAAGTATCATCTTAAGAAAAACATGCAAAGTAAAGAAAAGAATGTTTCTTTCAGATATCTTAATGAGTTTGACATTTCAATGCTCATAGGCATTATTATATCTGTCACTCTAAGTAAACAAATACACAAATTAGCATTATTTATTTAATTTGTTTAATAATCACTTCCTAAATCTTGTAAATCCAATGAATCCCTAAATCAGTGCCTGTCAATGACTTATAGTGTATTTATGGTCTATTACTTCTAAGGAGATCATTTGAAATGTATTTAGTAATGAGGAGTGGGCCATATTTTCACATTTCCTCTTCTAAGAGCCACACAGTCTCCAGTTAGAGGGAATGTTAGAGGAGAGTGAGGTAGTTAGACTATGAATGATGGGACTGGGTGGCTCTTGTAGCTCTGGAACTGGTCCTGCAATTGCATGAAGTGGGCTGAGGCTGAGGAATGGCACACTACAATTCCCATGTCAGTCAGATTTGAGATTCCTATACCAGTTCCTGGGTTTGGTCTTATTGTCTTTTTGATGCCACTAATTAGTTTTATGGGACCCTGCGATGTTGTTTTTTTAAATTGCTTTATTGATTAAGGTATTACATGTGTGTCCTTATCCCCCTATTACCCCCCATCCCTCCCACTCATGCCCTCACCCCCCTGTTGTCTGTGTCCATTGGTTAGGCTTATATGCATGCATACAAGTCCTTTGGTTGATCTCTCCTCCTACCCCCACCCTCCCTTACCTTCCCTCTGAGGATTTCAGAGAGGAAGGGAGAGGAAGAGAGAGATAGAAACATCAATGATGAGAGGGAATCATTGATTGGCTGCCTCCTACATGCCCCTTACTGGGGATTGAGCCCGCAACCTGGACATGTGCTCTTGGCAGGAATCAAACCCGGGACCCTTCAGTCTGCAGGCTGATGCTCTATCCACTGAGCCAAACCAGCTAGGGCCCTGCAATGTTTTTACAGGACAGTTGAAAACACATTGCACTTCTCTTCCATCAGCACATCATTCCCAAGTGATAGGATACTTTAAAAAATAAAGAAGCCATTTATTATCAGATCTGAAGATGGCCACCTTTTTCCCAGGCTGAAGAACACACAGCACAGTTGCCTCTTATGTGAATCCAAATGTGGATCATGAAGAAAGGGGAAATGCAAGTGAAAGAGTAGCCTGCAAACAATTAAATTAAGAATTTGTCAATGGTTCTGAAATCAGCCAAAGTGGAGAGACACTGTATACTGGTGTGGTGTTTCATATGCTCTCAGAACTTCAGGTAAATGACCCCATGGCAAATCGGGCTGTGTAATACATGCTTTCCACACCATTTGGATTTTTATTAGTAGATATTGATAAAATCCAGATAATATAAATTTCCTGAGACTGACATTTTCAGTCTCCTCGGCTGTTCAACTGCCCAAACACTAAGCATCCTTCACCCTGAAGCATGAATTTCCCCAATGCTGACCCCTCCTTATCTCCACATGTTCTCAAACCTTTCAACTGCTGTGCATGTGTAATCAGAATCATGCTATGTAGCCCTTCCTAGATGGGCGAACATGATTTTCTATTTGATCCACATCAATTGGTTTAGTTCCCACACAATTATCTTGTAAATTCCTCAAAACCAGGTACCATGTCTTATTACTGTATGGCTCCTGGAGCCTGGCCCAGTGTTGTGTGCATAGGAAGTGCTCAAAGGGCGCAGGGAGCTATGTTACAGGCAGACACAGAAATAGTTCATGGCTTCTGTGAATCTGTAGAAACTCAGCAAGAATTAATTGAACATTTATTAGATGAGAAGGTCATATTAAGCAGCAGGTAATGTTTGCTTCTATGGTCCTACTTTTCCCAAGATTCTATTAGGGACATTTCAATAATTGCAAAAACGGTGGGCAGCGGACTCACTTCTCACAATTTCTTGCTCCTTGTTGGCTAAAAGACAAAATGTGGCTACTTCATTGACCTTGTAATATGGAAAGGCAGTTTATATGATTAAAGAATATATAAGTATGGGGAATACTATTGATCAAAAGTTAGGAGAAAATATTCATGTTGAAGTTCAGAAATGTAGGCAAGAAATGGTAGCAGGTATTTGTGAACCATTAGATTTTTAAAAATTAATTAGCAGTACTGTATTAAGCATTTATATGCATCATCTCACTGAATTCTTTTTTTTGGAGAACAGTATTTTTCAATTTGAAATTAGAATTCTTCCTCTTTTTCTCATTCTTTCCCTTTCTCTTTGTCATTCTCTTTCTTATTCTCTTTCTCTCTTTCCCTTTCTCTTTCTCATTCCCTTTCTTTCTTATTCTTATTCTTTCTCTTTCTCATTCTCTTTCTCTTTCTCTTCCACTTTCTCTTTCTCTCCATCTTTATCTTTATCTTTAACTTTTTTCTCTTTCTCTCCACTGCATACACTTCTATAGCATTGTCATTTTAAGAAGTCACTTAAATTCTCTGAGGCATATTTTTCCAGATATTAAATGGGGATAATATAACTTCCTCCGCTTGTTGCTTCATAATTCAATTCTATTTCTTAAATTAGTCAGCGCCCACTGCGTTCTAGGCCCTCCTGGCCCTGAGGAGCACACATTAAATAAACAGAGACAGATGTGAGCAAACACATTTCCACACAGTGATGGGCAAGAAGACATCTAGGTATGGGAGTGCGGGAGAGTCCATCACTACCTGGCCCAGCAGAGGTCAAAAAGGGCCCCTTGGGAGCAGCCATGATCAATCTGGGTTTAAAGCATAATTAAGTTTCTCAGCAGCCTAGGGTGGAAGAGCATTCCAGACAGGAAATAGCATACGCACACACATGGCAGCTTCATGGTCTGTTCAAGGAAAGCAGTTAGATACATAGGATTCTGGTGAGAATTGAATGAGATAATGTACATCGAAGGAACTCTGAAAATTTTACTTTGTTTTAAAAGGTCAAGTATGTTTTTCCCTTGCATGGCACCAGCATTTTTTAAATGACAAAAAATACGCCAAATGTGAATACACACCCAGCAAGCAGTACTTGACTAATTGTTCCAATAGAGCCCCTGGTCTGGGAAAGCATGGCTTTATTTAGGGAGCGTGCACTGGGCCCATCATTCACAGTAACTCCTGGGTGACGACTGTTTTGGTCTGAGCCCACCTTTCTGGGGCTGTGGTTGGGAACAGAATGAACTGACTTTGCTGCTTTTTGCTGGCCTCCGGATCTTTGAAAAAATCAGGAGGTTCTGGGGTCATCTGGGTTATAACAGATCCAAACTTATTACATAATTCCACCACCCACCTGTAGTCCTCTGGGAACCCCTGAGGGTGGTGAGGATTGAGACAGGGAAATCTATTCATCTCAGATCAGGAAATGAACTGTGTGCACCAAGTGTGAGTTATCCTATGTCCTACAGCCATTATTGCTTCATTTGCCTTTTTATAGCCCTGAAAACAGTGTAGAGTGCAGATTACACACCAAGACGGTTGACATGGAGTATTCATTCTTGCTGTCCAGGTGACAGAGCCCATCGTTAGGAATGACGATGCCTGCCAATTTGCTGTCCATTCCAAAATGAGAATCAGCGTCGCTCACAAAGACCAGGAGATGGAGGGAATCATTCCTCCAGCCGATTTTTTCCTGCAGTGAGAGAAACATTTGGATTGCATTGGATAGAGGCAGGCATTTATTGATAGTGAATCAATTATGATTGGACCCATTCAGAATATAAAAATTGTATTGCTGGTCTATTTCAGCCATTTTCATCTATTGTGAGTTGATAATATTAATGTATTAAACACACAAAATTTCTGTGATGTTTGTTTCTTTCTGGATAGCATTTTCAGATGATCTATGATTCAGAAAAAAATAGTTCCACTACAATCAATATTCAGTTGATCCCAACTTTTACATGGTTATTTTTACTGTCCATTTTCAATGTACCAGAAAAATGAGGGGAGGGAGGTCATAGCAAAACTAGGCAGAATGCAGCACAAAATGGAACCTGAGTAAGCTTGTTTTATTCAACTGTCAACCAACATTTAAGCACATATTTCTCTTTCTACTGTATCATCCAAAAATTATAAACATAATAGAAGGATAAGAATTGCTTATCAAAGTATTGCCTCAAGGTACTGCCAATTAAAGTGATCTATTGGCTGTTTCTTAGCAGAGCTCTCCCCTTCAGTTAACAGTAGTCCTGGAACTGGTGGGGCAAAAGCTCATCCTGGCTGCAGCATCCCTCCTTCTCCTTCTCCTTCTCCTTCTCCTTCTCCTTCTCCTTCTCCTTCTCCTTCTCCTTCTCCTTCTCCTTCTCCTTCTCCTTCTCCTTCTCCTTCTCCTTCTCCTTCTCCTTCTCCTTCTCCTTCTCCTTCTCCTTCTCCTTCTCCTTCTCCTTCTCCTTCTCCTTCTCCTTCTCCTTCTCCTTCTCCTTCTCCTTCTCCTTCAACTTCTCCTTCTCCTTCTCCTTCTCCTTCTCCTTCTCCTTCTCCTTCTCCTTCTCCTTCTCCTTCTCCTTCTCCTTCTCCTTCTCCTTCTCCTCCTTCTCCTTCTCCTTCTCCTTCTCCTTCTCCTTCTCCTTCTCCTTCTCCTTCTCCTTCCCCTTCCCCTTCCCCTTCCCCTTCCCCTTCTCCTCCTCCTCCTCCTCCTCCTCTTCCTCCTCCTCCTACTTCTACTTCTTTCTCCTCCCCCTCCTCCTCCTTCTCCTCCCCTTCCTCCTCCTCCCTTCCCTAATTCCCTGGTCCTCCCACCTTCTAGGAGCTTCAGCCTGTCCATTTCCTGATATTTCCCACGCAGAGCTATCACCTGAAGACAGACAAATGATTCTTGTGGAATCGTTGCTGACTGTCAAGGACAAATGATGTTCCTGCACTGTTGTAGAGATCGTATGGCTTTGGATGATTATTTTGTTAGTTCAAAACAATAGATATCTATTCATATGTAGAGATTTATACTGATTCAGGTAATCTTTACTTTTTAAATGACTTCTGCCTTTGATTTTTTACCATGATTAACTAAAAAACTAATTAATCTGACTTAAATCTTTGAAAATCAATCACACATGACTTGTAGTAAAATTTCCCCAAGACATCTACAATTTTATTAGGATACCCAAATATTAGGCATAAAACTGTCCCATTGTAACATGATTGAATGAAAGATTTTACAGATTCTGTTTTAATAAAAATATCAAATGTAGAAATAAGGCAATTAAAATAAAGATTAAGTTAGCCAAGTGTTTCAAAGCAGATGTGTTAATAAGAGATGAAATTTGTATTATCAGAGTAAAATACACTTCCCCTCCTCATACCTTACACACAGCAGCTTGCATAATTGCATCAAATCCACCCTCAGGTGTGTCAATATTAGCAGAAATTTTCTGATTCTTCACAATTTCATTGAATCTTTCAGCATCATTTGTCAATGGCAAAATGTGCTTGAATCCAAATGTAGGTAAGCAGAAGTATGGAATACTACTACAAAAGCAAAATGTGAAAAGATTCTTGATGAAATATGATATAACACACAAGTAATAGATCTAATAGTCTGGCAACATTTTCTTACATGATAATGAATTTTCCTGAAGAGCCTGACTCTAACTTGGCTATGAGTCTCACTGCTAAGGTTGTTGTTATCATTTCCCACCCACGCCTTCCAATTTAATCATATTAACTAACACTTAGAGATCACTGTATCTTACACTGGCTCAAGCTCAGATAACAGGTAATCAGGTGATCAAACTCTCCACACCTGTGTGTATGTGTGTGTGTGTGTGTGTGTATAATCATTACCTCCTATTGCCTCTCAACCCAAATCCACCATCACTCTCAGCCTTATTACAGGGTGACTCATACTCGATGACAGGTACGAGTCACCCTGTAACAAGGCTGAGAGTGAAACCTTTCTTCTTCCTCCTCTATTCTCTCCTACACTCCCAGCCCTGCTGCCAATGGCCCAAAAACCAGAGCAGGGTTCTTCATTCTAGATCCCAACTCTACTATGACTGAATAGACTGTTGTGGACAGAAATAAAACCACGCTTAATACAATTTACATATGGGGAAAATGTCATGTTAGGATATCTGCTCCCAAATATTACAGTAGAACAGAAAAAGCTGATAATAAATTCAGCCACATCTTATTCAGAAAGCCAGTTAGTAATTGTGCATAAAGCTTGGAGCAAGTTACTCAGCAATCTGAGTTTTAGGTTTTCATTTATAGAACGGAGATAATAGTACAGAGCAAAGGTTCTTAAAGTGAGGCCCCTGGACCAGTAACATCACTTGTCATAAGTGCAAAGTCTATAGTACTACTCCTGATCTACTGAGTTAGAAATGTTAGGGGTGGGCTCAGAAATCTGTTATTCTAAAGCTCGAGAAACACTGGTGTAGTAGAGACAAAAGGTATAGCTCCCATGAGGTTGTGGTGTGCTGTCTGGGGAGAGCTGGTTGACAGTTTTGCAGGTTCAGAAACCTGTCTTGTCAACACAGATAGAGCCAGTACATCTTGCAGGGTCAGGCTCCTGTTCACCAAGTTCATTTGTCTGAGGTATACAGCCAATCCTCATCATTCATAATTCCATATCTGCAAATTCACCTACTTGCTAAAATTTCTTTGTAACTCCCAAATCAATACTCTCAGTACTTTCTCAGTCATTCATGTGAATGCACAGAGTGGCCAAATAATTGAATCACCTGATACACATGTTCCCAACTGAGGTCAAACAAGGCTTTGTTTTCTTGCTTTAGCTTTCATGCTATAAACAGGTGTCATTTCCAGGCTCTATTTGGTGCCATGTCTTTTGCATTCTTGTGCTTTTCATTGGTGATTTTGCTATTTAGATGGGCCCTCAAGTGTGGTGCTGAAGGGCTGTCCAGTGTTCCTAAGTGCACAAGGCTGTGATATGCCTTATGGAGAACATAAGTGTATTAGATATGCTTTGCTCTAGCATGAGTTATCGCAGTTGTTGGCTGTGAATTCAATGTTAATGAATCAGAAATATATATTAGAGTGTTACACACAGAAAACAAAATTATATTTTGATCAGTGGGTGAGAACATGACAAGAGGCTCACAGGAACCTAACCTTGTGTCTCCTCTAAGAACAATGGTTTAACATTTGCTAATTCAGTGTTCAAGGAGACTGCACAACAAGACTCTTTTGAATAATGAGAATCAATTGTATGTACAGATTAGAATGACTATGGATTCATTCATAGATAGTAATGGAATTCTATTGGGACCAGAATACTGCTGTCTGCAAGGGTAGTCATTTTCTTACTATTAGTAGACTTTCACAGAAAGCAGGTCATAATCTGATGTGTCCTCAGGGTTCAGAATAAGGGGAATTGGAAGACCCCAGCACTGACTGGTACAGTTTGAGACGTCCCAATACAGCCATCTCCAGAATGGATGCTCCTGATCACCTTGATCTGTGGTTGGCTACTAAAAGTTTGGGAACCTAGGAAAGCCAATGAGACTGGAAATTGTAAGTGCCTTGGCTAAGGCCCTTGGATTGAATGTGGCCCATACTTGCTCCTGTGATCCCTGTTTATTCGCCCTCCCCTAACCTACCAATTCTGTTCATTCTTTTAGCTATCACAGGATACCTGGCCTGGTGGGCCCAGAAGCCAGCATGTCACTTCCAGGGAACTTTTCATATTTTCTTTCTGATTCATTATATTTAACTTTAACTCTCAGAAGGCAATCTTAAACTCTTATTTTTAATATTTTGCGTGGGCTATCATTGAAATTCTGAAGAGTTGGCCACAGATAACATCTATGGTCCTAATAGAATAATGGTGAGGCTTGAATGAAATAAAATGTGTGAAATACACAGCACAATGAGCCTTTCCGAATAAGTGCTTCCTACACATTAGTGTCATTTCTTACATAAATCACTTCACACAGAGTCTACATTTGGCTAATGATATCTCTGGAATAATATAGTTTCTCCTGATTCAAATAATAATGCATGTTCATTGAAGAAAATTTGGGTTTTATGTAAAAGTGTAAACAAGAAAATGAAAACATAAATTTTAATGGTTATGAGATGTATCATAGTGTATTTGATCATCTCTCTATTACTGAAAATTTATTTCAGAAACTTTTCAGTAATTAAATAATGTGTGATCCTTCTATATAACCTTTGCAAAATCCAAAAAGCATTACAGATTACATTAAAACAAGTTTTACAAGTGTGGTGCATAGACCCTCTGACATCCATAAGATCTTTCAGAGTCTTAAGGTCAAACTCTTTCACAATAACAAAAAATGTTATGTGCCTTTTTCATTGTGTTGACATTTGCAGTGGTGATGCAAAAGCAACAGTGAGCAGAACTGCTAGTGCCTCAGCACAGATAAAGGCACAAAGCTGCGTAGCTGTTCTTACAGTTTCACCAGCAGGCATCCTATATAATAAAAGCCTAACATGCTAAGTGTCCAGTCATCGGTCGTCCATTCAACCAATCAAAGCGTAATATGCTAATGATATGCTAAGGCCACTCAACTGCTTGCTATGACATGCACTGACCACCAGGGGGCAGATGCTCCAACTGGTAGGTTAGCTTGCTGCTAGGGTCCTGCCAGTCATTACTGAGTGAGACAGGTTGGAAATGCCCTGGAGCCCTCCCACAGTCCCTTCCTGCTGGCCAATCTCCCACATCCTTCCCCGGTCCTGATCGCGCACTGGTGGGGTCCCTTGGCCTGGCCTGTGCCCTCTCACAATCTGGAACCCCTGGGGCAGTGGTCGGCAAACTGTGGCTCGCGAGCCGCGGTTTGCCACTCTGTTGACTAATGAGTTTGCCGACCACTGCCCTGGGGGGATGTCAGAGAGCTGGTGGAATGACCAGTCACTATGACACACACTGACCACCAGGGGGCAGACACTCAACACAGGAGCTGCCCCTTATGGTCAGTGCACTCCCACAGGAGGAGCACCACTCAGCCAGAAGCCGGGCTCATGACTGGCAAGCGCAGTGGTGGTGGCAGGAGCCTCTCCCACCTCCACAGCAGCACTAAGGGTGTCCGATTGGAGCGGGCCCAAGTCATCAGTCGGACATCCCCTGAGGGCTTCTGGATGCCAAGAGGGTGCAGGCTAGGCTGAGGGACCCCCTCCCCAAGTGCACGAATATTGTGCACCGGGCCTCTAGTTTACTATAGTAACTTTTAAAATGCAAGTGTTTACTTCATTGTCCTTGATGGGGCAGTAAATGTTATTCATTTTATTAAGTCTACACCCTTGAAAACATGTTTAAAAATTTTTCTGTATGACTGAGACAGAAATATGCATACAGCACTTCTGCTGCTCACCAAAGTAAATGTTTATAGTAGAAAAGCACTTTTGTGATTGTTTGAGCTAAACTGGCCCCTTTTCTTATATATATAGAATACCATTTTCACCTGAAAGATGCCTGACACACTATTAATCCAACTTAGATATTTGGCAGACATGTTCTTAAAAATGAGGAAAGTGAGGTTGTCATTTCAAGGAAAACAACCATCGGTATTTGTTATCAACCACAGATAAAATTTAAGGTAGTTTGAAAATTAGAATTTTGGAAAACTTTCATCTGCCACCTATGAGATTAATAACTACCTAATGCATTAAGAAATATCTGATGATATTGATGATGATATTAACAAATGGGATGTTTTTGACATTGTATCATGAAATTTGGAAGATCTGCCTAACTCAGTGAAGCAATGGTTTTCAAAGGATCAAAGCATTTTATTACAAAATCAGACACATTAGTAAAAGCCATTCTAAGTGCAAGACAGACCAATGGCTTTTAGCATGACAGAATATGAAAAGTTCATTGACGTTGTTTCAGATTCCATATTGAAACTAACTTTTATCTTTTGTTCAGTTTGAATGTAGTATCACAGAATACCCACAGTCATGAGAAAAAGCTGTTAAATGTGTCTCTCTTTTCTAACTATTTATGTGATGTTTGACTTTCCTCATGGAATTTAAGCAAAACAAAATAGCTCAACAGATCAAATGTAGAAGCAGGTATAAGAATCTAATTGTCTTTTATTAAATCAGATGTTAAGAGATTTTTTTAAATGTGAAAACAGGGCTAATCTTTTTGTTTTAGAAAAAGTAGTGGGTGTTTTGTTTTGGTAAAGATGTGTTATAGTAATATACAGTGCATTTCTTATTGTAATTATCAAATAAATCAATAACTAATGATTTTTTAATATTTGTTTTCTAACATGCTGAATAGCAATAGATATAACCTACACAGTCTAAAGCTCTTGGGGGGAGGTCTTAATTTTTAAGAGTGTAAGAGAGCCCTGAGATTTAAGTTTGAGAACCACTAGATTAAAATGATTAAAGATACTAAGTGTTGTTGAGAGGAAGAAAATTAACACTGTTGAATGTTTGTTATGTTCTGAGCTCATTCAATTCTCATGGTTGCCCTAAAAGGTGAATATTATTATTTCAATTTAAAGGTGAAGAGAGCGAGTTCAAAGAGAGTAAGATTTTGTCCAAGGTTATAATTTAAACCCAGATCTGAAAAACTCCATGCTCTTTCCTCTTACGTCTTATTGCCTTTCTACTAAATAACATTTTTATTCCATAATTACAAGGTTTGGATTGATCAAAGGATTGACTTTTGTGTTTAGTGTTTGAGTTCTTGGTATGTATATGTATGGGGGGAGGTATCGGGACAAAGAAACTGGGAGAATTAAGGATGTAATGGAAAAGGAAAAAATATAATGTTGCAGCAAAAAAACCCCAAACTTTATATATAAGTTTAACTAATGGTAATTTTGCCAACAAGAATAAAGAAATAGTTTAGAAAATAGAAAAATATTGACCTTTCAAGAGATCTAATATATAATACTCTGTTATTGATAGTAGCTGCCATTTATTTAGAGCTTCAATATTAAGCCCAGTACTAAATGCTTCCCTTCATTACCTCTACCAACCCTTAAAACCACTCTGTTGATCAGCTGTTATTCCAAACTGAAGTTTTGAGAGGTGAAATGATTCACTTACGGGGACACTGGGAGTGAGTAGATGAATCTGGACTTATTCCACGCTGACTCCAAAGCCCATGTTCTTAACCACACTATATCTTGTGCCTGCTCCCCGAAGGGTTTCAGCTCCCAAAGGACAGGGCCCAGATCTTTTTTCCCAGGGAACCCATGCCTAGCACAATGCTTGGCACATAGTTGGAGCTCAGTAAGTTTTTGTTGAATGGATGAATGAATAAATGAATGCATGAATGAAATGCAATCAAAGCTATAAAATGCCAGACTGCTTTTTTTCTCTAGAAGCCTGCTTAAGGTCAGGATCTTGTTAATTCAAGATGCTGGGCTGTCAGCTTAGCTGAGCCATTCAAGTTTGTTAATTTAAATTTTTTTTTCTGATAACATTCCATACCTATTGTTCCCTATTGTCATTAAAATTTTTAAAAAATTAATTTCAGAGAGAGGAAGGGAGAGGGAGAGATAGAAACATTAATGATAAAGAGGGAAATTGATTGGCTGCTTCCTGCATGTCCCCTTCTGGGGACTGAGCCAGCAACCTGGGCATGTGCCCTGACCGGAAATTGAACCGTAACCTCCTGGTTCATGGGTCAATGCTCAACCACTGAGCCACACCAGTTGGGGCCCTATGATCATTTTTGTACTTTATGTTACTACATCTGATCTGACCTGTGACAGAAAAAGTGATTTTAAACAAACCCCTGGGGCAGAGGTAGCACTTTGTAATGCTAGATAGAATTGTTCTACTAGACTCTCTACTGAAGCTTGTTGAAGGAGAAAGACATAATATATAGAAATTTTAGATTGTGCAACATTCTGTGATTTTTTTAGAAAAAAGGCCAGAAGCATTGGAAATGCTTTTATAATAAAGAGTTAGGAGGCTGATAGCACCAAGCTTATTTCCCTTTACAAGTGAATCAAACAATTGATAATGATAATTGTAACTTATTATTTATTATACAGCATTTTTGAGGATACAAATCATTATATCTCTATAGAAATCTGTTCAGTGTTGCAGGACTTGATAGATGTCACTCAGTATCCATTCTTTTTTTTCTTCTCTACTAACAAAATTCTGATTTTATTTGGGGTAGCAACGTGCTTCCTTTGCAGCTAGCTATGGCTATGTAACTAAGTCCTGGCCAAGGATACACAAGTGTAAGGAGTTCTTAAATTTTCTGGCAAAACTCTTTAAATTGAGGAAATAAAATCAATATTCATTTGTAATTTTAAAAAATATTACCAAACAAGGAATAGAAGGAAACTTCCCTGATCTGATAAAGGGAATTAAAAACAAAAACAATAAAAACAACCACTATCTAACAACATACTTAAAGGTGAAATGTTGAAACTTTCCTCTTAAGATCGCAAGCTAGATGAAGGGCAGCTTCTAACCATTTCTATTTAAAATTGTACAAGAGATCCTAGCCAGCATGAAAGCAAGCAAAAGAGAGAAGAGGAACAAATATTGGAGAAAAAGAAGTTGTTATTCACAGATGACCTGATTATATACATAGAAAATCCTAAGGAATCTTCAAAAAATCAGACTAAAACTAGTAAGAAAATGTATCAAGGTTGCAGGATACAAAGTGAGTATGCAAAATCAATTGCATTTGTATATGTTATCAACAAGCAATTAGAAAATAAAATTTAAAAAATAACTTCAACAACAGCATTCAAAAATCCATAGCAATAAATTAAACAAAGGATACATAGGATTTTATACCGAAAATGACAAAACATTGCTGAGAGAAATGAGACAAGATCTAAATTTATGGAAATACATGTCATGTGCAATGATTGGAATATTCAATATTCTTAAGATGTCCATTTTGCCCAAATTGACCTGTGGTTTCAATGCAATTCTAATAAAAATGTCAGCATTTTTTTTAAGGAATTGACAAGCTGATTCTAATATTACTATGGAAATGCAAAAGATGTAGAATAGCCCAAACAAAAGAACAACAAAGTTGGACTTGTACTCAAGATTTCCAGACTTTTTATAAAGCTACAGTAATAAAGATTTATAAGGCATTAGGGTTACATGACTATATTCAAAGGATCAATGGAACAGAATAGAGTTCCTAGAATTAGACTCACACATATTCAGCCTATTGCTCTTTTCCAAAGGCATCAAGATCATTCAATAGGGAAAGAAAAATCTTGCTTAACAAATAGTTCTAGGTATTTGCATGGAAACATAGGCCTTTTTCTTCATTCAAATAAAAACACGTATTTTGAGGTCATTGTTATAACTGCAAGAGCTTCGATGGGAAAGCTTCTAGAAGAAAACATAGCAAGCATCCTTGTGACATTGGGGTTCACAAAAATTTCTTAGGACAAAAAAGGAACTAACCAGGCAGGTAACTAATTGTACATCTCAAGAAAATAACTGGTGTCCTTAGATTCTCTCATATCATTCCTGAGAGGCTTAACTTAAGCATCCACGGAAGTTAAAGTAAAACCAGCTCTCTTTGCACAAACTTCATGATTTTCATGCTTTCATGATCTTTTGAACTTCAGTGACCATTTAAAAATAAAGGTATTTACTGTATGAAAACAAAGAACTAATCATTTCATAAAAGATTGATAAATTGTACTTTATCCAAACTAAAAACTTTTATGTGACCACAGGCATTGCTAGAAAAATAAAAATACAGTCCATAGACTGAGTGAAAATATTTTCAAAACAGATAAAGAATTTTGATAAAGAACTTTTATCCAGAATGTATAAAGAACAGATACAGTAGAATGTTAAGGACAATCTAATTTTTAAAAATGAGCAAAATATTTGAAATTTTACCTCACAAAATAAGATGTAAGAATGGCAAATATAGACATGAAAAGATGCTCAACATTATTTGTCATTAAGGAAATGAAATTTAAGCTACAATGAGATACACACTTATTTGAATGGCTAAAGTTAAGGAGATTGACTACACCAAGTATTAGCAAGGATTTTGAATAACATTGCTGATGAAAATGCAAAACAACACATCCACTTTGGAAAATAATTTAATAGTTTCTTAAAAAATTAAAACTATACTTATACCATTTAGCAATTCCAATTCTGGTTATCTATCCAAGAAAAATAAAAAGTCCATCTATCTACACAAAGAATTATATGCAAGTGATCATAACAGCATCTTTCATGCTAGCCAAAATAATGGGTAACAATCCAAAATGATGTCCATTAATGGAAGAATGAGTAAGCAAAGTATAATAAATCCATATAATGGACTATTACCTAAAACAAAAAGGACCAAACTACTGAGAAACACAAAATCATGGATGAATCTCAAAAACATTTTGAGCAAAAGAAGGCAAACACAGAAGGCATATACTAGATTAATTTATTTATATAAAATCCAAAAATAGGAAAAACCTATCTAAATTAGAGGAACCAAAAAGTGGTTGCCTCTGGTGAACTAGAATGGATTGTAATGAGGCCTCAAGGAAGTTTCTGAGTTGATGAAAATGTTCTATATCATGTTTCAGATAGTGATTATATTGGTAATATTCAATTGTCAAAACTCATCAAACTGAACATTTTTGATGTGTGCATTGTAGTATATGTCAATTATATGTAAAAAAAGAAAGTGGGGACAGACACCATCTCTGATACTTGAATGCAAACATAACTCCCAAGAGTTACAGTCAGTAATGAGTTCCTTTCATGGTCAAATTATTTTGGGTTATGTCTCATTCTAGTTGGAAATCACACTGAAATGTCGTAAAGTGATATTATTAAACTTATTTGTCTTTTACAGAGATGGATGCCTGAGTGCGTACAAGTATTGAAAGTCAATTCATGTATGCCAGATTTATGGTAGTAAAAGGCTTGGTTTTGGAGCAACCCAGATCTTAGTACAAATCCCTGATTAGTCATGTGGCCTTGGGGAAATTCCTAAACTCTCAGAGCCTCTGTTACTTCCTCTGAATAGGAATAAGAGAATCTGCTTTGACTTGCTGTTATTATGAAGACTTAAGGGTGTCATTTATGTAAAAGCTTCAGCATATGGCCTGGCACTAACCAAACAATAGTTCTTTTTCATTAGGAGGATATGATATACTTTTATTTGGAACATGTCATTGACTCCATAGGTAAGCCATCATAAAGCAGTTCGCCTTCAACCATCACCACCTGCATAATACATTATTTTAATAGGTGGTTACAGCATATTATAATGGAGTCACCACTCAATTTTTACTGAATTAGGTAGCAGTGAAGGCTACAAAGGCCTTCTCCAAGCAGTAAGATAAATCCACATTTCCCAAAGTATGTCAGAGGAAGCTGCAAAACATGCTATTTTGGCAGAAGTCATTATAGTGGAGACTCTGAGAACATGTGGGTTACTGTCAAATGGCCACAAAAGTGGTGATCATTTAGAATAGACAGTCTCAAATGGGCTGGGGATGGGCACAGGTGAGTGGAATCCACAGCGAAAGACTTGGTCCCCTTGTCTGCAAAACACAGAGCCAAATTTGCCATATCTGGACCTACACAGAGAGACAGATGCTGCAAGGACCCAAGGCTAGAACCATGTATTAAGATGACTTTCTCTTGGTTCTGAACAACCCAGGCAACTGAGACAGCTGCTGAGATCTAACCAGACAGGAGGGAAATGCCAGGGAGTTAGCAAGCTCCTGCCAAGTGCAGCTCAGAGCAGGGCTATCTCTACAGAAAATCAGTGTTCAAAGATTCCAGAGAATCATTTACTTACCTGCAAGGGTTGGCGATTTCTTCTGGCGTTGTTTTCATAAAAGGGGAGACGGGTTTTTCCACAAAGGAGCCAAAGCCCAGTCTAAAGTTGCTAGTTAATTTAGACATCTCCTTGGAAAGCAAGGAACCCAGCTCTTTGATTGTGTTGAGGTCATCATCCATGGAGGCCGAGAGGTCCATGAGGTAATACAAGTCTACTGGGTAATCCTCGGTCTGGCGGACTTGCACTTGCAGAGTCTGTTCATCACCTGCAAATAACCCGCAAGAAAAGTGAGCTCATAAATATGCATTGAGACATGTTTGTGACTAGCCAATCACTGGGCTAGCTGGCTATTTCATTTCAATAAGAAGTTACTGAAGATACTAAAGATTTCATAAGCTAGGTGGCAAAGTTTATAAATGAATGAGCCCATGGTAGTCTTTCAACAGTGTGTTTAGAGCTACTGAAGGAGGTAAGAGTTAGGATATTTTATATCTCCTTGGGAGGACTAGCATCCATTTAGATGGGAGATAAGCTGATTTTTTTTGTATGTGGTTTAGAAAAGGAGAGCAAAATGAAAAGGAGTTTAAAGCTACATTACAACTCTTGAAGAAATGTGAGGGAAACCTTAACAACATTTGAGCAATTCAAATGGTTACTATTAGATAAGGCTTTTTTTAGTGACACATTTGGAATACAAGTGACCAATATGAATAAAGAAAAGCAGTTCTCTATTTCCTTAAGAATGGTAAAAGGAAATAATAAACAATGGTATTATAATATGTGGTACAAGGAATATGAGCAGAACAGTGATATTACCATGTGATCTTAGATTTATTTTCATGATGCAACGCTCATGTCAGTTATAACGTACCTGGTCTCAATTTAAGAATCAAGCTTTGAGGTGCAATCTGAACAATGTCAGAACTATTTTTCTGTCTGCCTACACTGAGAGGCTTATTTGTAAGTATTTCTACTTGGGAGACAGGGTCTTCGATGAAGTTTACTTGACATCCTTTAGCTAGAAGATTTGCTCGGGTATCACATCTTTCACCAACTCCAGGTAGCTGGGTAAAATTCTAAAAAGGAAAAACAAGAAAAAGAAAAAGACAAATCTGTATTTTTGTAAAATACAATTTTATTTTGCTTGCTTTATTAGTTAGGCATCTTGCCATACTCAGAATATCATATCCCTGCTATTGATAGTATGTCTAAATTAAGTTATAGCAGAATAACCAGAGAATTCTGCCACTAAAATTCAGAGTAAAATTGCCTTCTTCTTTTTATTATATTCAAGTGAATTTACCCAACAATTTTTTTGTTTTATAAAATGCTTATTTTTCAAATTTCCTGTGCTATGTCCAGAATCATGAGACAGATGAGTCAGATAACACAGTAGATATCATCTGTGATAAATTCACAGATGACTTGTTGGTTTGTGGAATCCTAGGATTGTCCATGTTCTCAGTGTGTCTAATACCAAATCCAGTGACCTTTTCCTGTGGATTCATACATCGCTTTATCTAGCTCTCTGTCCTGGTTTAATACATGGATGTATCACCCTTACGTTACAGTATCACTTCATTAAAGTTAACCTCTTGGGGACTTTATTTATTTATTTTTTTAAATATAGTTTTATTGACTTTTTACAGAGAGGAAGGGAGAAGGATAGAGAGTTAGAAACATTGATGAGAGAGAAACATTGATCAGCTGCCTCCTGCACACCCCCTACTGGGGATGTGCCCTCAACCAAGGTACATGCCCTCAACCAGAATCAAACCTGAGACCTTTAGGTCCGCAGGCCGATGCTCTAACCACTAAGCAAAACTGGTCAGGGCCTCTTGGGGACTTTAAACTCAGTGTCTTAAAGTATTCAATTTAAGATCTTGTAGAACGTTTCCCAAGATTTGGAAGTGGGGAACTGAAATGAAAGAGAACATAGTGCTTTTCTGTATAAGACTCGGGAGTTTCCCAGTAGCTCTGATTTAGCAGAGTAGCAGGAGGCAGTGAGATGAGTGTTTCCAGGAAGACACGTGGCCTGGGATTCCCAGGAAAAAGGCAGAAGGAGTGGAAGGATAAATACTTGTCTTACCTGGAAAGAACTTGTGAGGCTCTAAGCAGTCAAACTTGAGGCCCATTGACTCTTATGCTTGGAAAGAGGCAAACCACTGCTCATATTGTTGTTCTCATTCCTTAGAATTCTAAGCCACTCTTGCTGTTTTCACCAGCTAGGAAACTTTCCTTCTGAAATTAATTTTTGAGACTATAATTCGTTCTATATCAGTCAAGCCTGTGCATATTTGAGGCACCAGGCAAGATGTAGCAAACTAACTTTCTGTGATGTATCCAAGGTAAACAGTGGCTGGACAAGGCCTTGGAACCCTTCTCAACATGTCACTGCTACCACCTATAATTACCATCTTTGCCAAAAGACTAGAGCGGGTGTTAATCATAGAAGCTATTCTTCTCTCTGCTCTAAGGAGAAGCCTAATTTACCTTTTGTTCCAACTGCCTCAACTGATATAACTGCTACCATTAATCTTTTAGAATAATCTGGCCTTAAAATTTGACAATAACTACCTACCAAGTATCATCCCCAGGTAAAGCTATCAGTGGTAACTTAGGAAGCTCTCTTAAATGAGTGCTAAAAGATGCATTGAAATAAAAATTCCAGAGTGAACATTTTGTTCGACTGACTTGTTGTTTTACATCTCTGGTAGGAAACTAACATTGTCTTTTTCAGGGAGTTAATGTAAAAAAATGTGGGTTTTCCCTTCTTTGTATAGTCTCAAACCTACTCTTCTTCATACATGAGCTCAAAAAGGCCTAATTCTGGAGGCTGGGTGAAAGGTAAGAGGATTAAGCAACACACACACACACACACACACACACACACACACACACACACACACACACACATCTCATAGATACAGACAACAGTATGGTGGTTACCAGAGGGAAAGGGGGATGGTAGGAGGTAGGAGAAGGTCGAAAGAGGATATGGTGATGGAAAAAAACTTGATGTGGGGTGATGAACGTACAATACAATAGACACATGATGTATTATAGAATTGTACCCCCGAAACCTATATAATTCTACTAACAAATGCCACCCCAATGAACTCAATACAAAGAAGAAAAGAAAACGCACAATTCCCTGGCACTGCACTTTTGTTTGTGCCTCATCAGTCAAGAGGTAGGGGGCGTGAGCTGGGTTTTCACTCTGGGGTCCCTGGCCCTCCTCCACCGTATACATTCAGCCTGGGAGGCGTGTTGAACAGTTCTATCCTGGTCTGAGTTAGGTGTCCAGGTTGGTTCCCCTTGAGCATGCTACCAGTCCTTGTAGAATTTGGTGTTAGTATGTTTTGATTTGTGTTTAGATTCTCTTTATGAGATTCAGTAGCAAAGTATTCTAAATCCAGAAAAGGCTAAGCATCTTTTTGTTGTTGTTGTTGTTCTTGTCAAGAATCATTACAGGTTGCTCTCTAGTGTCACAGGAGGCAGTGACTCAGGCTGGCTTATAATACATTCCCTAGTCCTTGTACTAATTCCACATACTTTTCCATTTGATCAGATAAGGAATGCTATTTTAGGCTTGGTCATTGTGGTACAGTCACCAAGCTGATGAAAATGTAATGTTTAAAAGAACTGGGTAATGTCTGAATAGTAAAGTTTAACCCAAATCTAGAACACTTCTCTTAGAATCTCGCAGTGATTCAGAATGGGTCCAGGTTCACAGGTGGACTACAATGATGGTACTGAAGTCAATATATTTTTAACATTAAAAAATACCATCTCCATGACCTCTGATGGCATTGATTGGTGAACAGTTAGAAATGGCTTTAACGGTTAGAAATGGGAGGAATCAAGTGAAATAACAGACCCCAAGTTAAATGTTTTTCAGAATAATTTGACATTTACTCCCTCTGCAAATTGCTTTTAAAAGTAATTACAGCAATGACTACTTTGACCCATCTACTAATGCTTACATTTTCCCTCCTAGATTTCCCTCACTCCTCTAACCCTACAGAGAGCAGGACATTATCAGAACAATCGCAAGGTAAGTGTAACTGAGGCTTTTACAACAGGTTGAGATCATTTGCTTTACCTCCTGAGAGCACCAGGCACACTGAGGTCCAATGAGCAAACAGTCTTCGCAGGTCTCTGCACCTCCCATGGCACAGCCACCTGTGTTTAAACCCAGCAAGACACAGGGATTCAGCACTCTCTCAGTCACTCCACTTCCCAGACTTATGGCTCTTAAAGTACTTGAAGGAAGCAATAGCAAAGTTTATTTTTGTCTTCAAAGATCAGTCCTCAAAATGTTACCAATTTATAAAGTTTATATTTGACATCAACCACATTGAAAATATGTATGTCTTATTATCCCCAAATGATGATTCTCTTTATTCTTAAAATATGAAATATTTCAATGTTCACAAATATAAAATCATCATTTACTGCCTCATTCATTATCATCCACTTTAATTTTTTAAAAAAATATTTGCACCCATTTAAAATGCTTCTATCTTAAATGTACTATAGTTTTAGTTTTTAAATAAATCCCTGTTCTCTCTCAAGGTCATTGCTCTTGTTGTATAAAAAAAATAGCTAGTAAAGTTAACAAAATGGTTGTCACAAATGTATTAAGAAGTCCTATTGTGTAGTAATGCTGTTTAATTCCCCTCATTAAAGTTCCCATGCAACCTTTGTATTTATTTACTTTAAGCATAGAGCATATGCTGTGGAACAGTCCTGCGTCTGCCTGTAATTTGTTCAAGTGTTCGCTCAATGGCAAGAAAGCAATCAAACCGGTTAAATAAAAAATGACTTCAGATCGAATTTCTGAACCAAATGACAGGTTTGTCAAGCATACCACGAAAGCAATATATCGGAGAGCTCAGGTCTTACCTTGTACGTGATCGTTCCTTCCTAGAAATAGAAAGAACAGGCAAAGCAGTTCAATCCCCATTCGTTTCAGTTCTCGCTGTGCAAACAGATTAAAAAATGAATTACCTTCAACATTACAAGACCGAAGCTGAACATCGTTAAAGTCTTTTCCTCCAAGTGTAAAATTTTGAATATTACTTACACTGCTTTGAAAAGAAACTTGAAATGTAAATAAAAAAGTTTTCATTAAGACAAATGAAAACAGAGGCTACCTGGACAGGTAAAGAAGAAAAGCTGTGCTTAAAAGCAACTTCAACATGATTTACTTCCTTGTTCTCCTTATAAGGAAAGCAGGTGTACAATCACCAAGAAGGTGGAGAAATTCATTCAGTAGAAATTTTTGTGTAATTTCTACTAGTCTCTCTGCATCCTAGAGAAAGTCAATACCTCCAGTGAAATATTGATCAGTGAAATATCAAAAGAGCAATTGAAATGTTTTAAAGTTGTTTCTAAAATAATTTAAAAGAAAACCAGTAAAGATGATAAATAAAACACAAATCTATAAGTTATAGGTAAGGAGGGTTTAAAAAATTGAGCTAAAGAAAAATACCTGAGATTTTTGTATTCCATTTTAAATCCTTTGCAGAGAATTGAAATAAACTCTGAAAAATATAAATCATTTCACAGTCAATTTAGAAGGCAGGCTAAGGAAAGCAAAACATAGTGCTCCCTTGTTTTTCACATTGGATGAAAGATACTTTTTTATATAAGTATAGAAAGCTTATTTTAAAAGCAATATTGTAAATAAATATAATGAAATCAAATTAGATCAGAATTAGTCTCAAAACAACAATAGTGGAAACTGAAACATTGATGCCCAAGATTCTGCGTCATTCCTGATAGGAACCAAGAGCTCTGTTGTGTACTGTCCCAGCTTCTAGCTCACCAAGTGGAGCATAGGAGGTATTTATTTGTTGAACGAAATAGTGAAAAATTTAAAACCTATACAAGCCATGGCTAAATTCATGAGGGTGATTACATATATTTTCCTAATATATTCAAGAGGATGTTTTGCGCCTAGCCGGTGTGACTCAGTCAGTGGTTGAGTATTGTCCTTTGATCCAGGAGGTCGCCATTGGAGTCCAGGTGGAAGCATATGCCTGGGCTGTGGGTTCAGTCCCCAGTGTGGGGCGTGCAGGAGGCAGCTGACCAATGATACTCTCTCATCATTGATGTTTCTATTTCTCTCTTCTTCTCCCTTCTTCTCTGAAATCAACAAATATATATATATATATATATATACACACATATGTTTATGTGTGTATATATATATATATATATTTTTAAAGAGGATGTTAGAGACTACAAACAGGTAATAATAAAATATTCACTTTGTTTTTCTCCAAACTGAATTTAGGCTGCTTTGTGGCTTATGTTTTGGGAAGAGGGTGGGGCAGATGGGGGGTGGGGGCGGGGAAAGGGACCTAACATGTGGTGAAGGAAGACGATTTGACTTTGGGTGGTGAGGACACAGTGCAATATACAGCTGTTATAACATAGAAATCCACACCTGAGACCTATATGATCCTATTAACCAATGTCACCCCAATAAAGTTAATTTTTTAAAGTGTATTTCTAAGCAAGCATATGAAACCTATGAAAAGAGGAAAACTAATTACAGATTCTTCTCAGAAGGCTTTGTTCATTTTGAACTCTATCATAGGCAAGAACCTGGAAGAACATGGCAAGAATCCTGTAGAGAGAAAACAGGATTATGAAAGAGTTGGAATTATGCCTTTTGGGAGAAAAATAGAGTTCTATGAATCAAGTTGATTTAGCTTGAAGAAGAAAGATTGCTACACAAGTTATCTGTGTCCCTGATATTGCCTCCATTTTTGTATCTAGTATTAGGTTTCATTCATTGATTCATTCAACAAATATTTTTGAACATCTACTTTGTGCCAAGGATTGTTCTAGAAGAAGCCAAGTAAACAAAGCCAAGCTCTTGAGACATAAAACATACTAGTATATTCCAGGCTGGGGAGCAGTAGTAGAGAGAGATTCTTAAAATCAGGCAGTGATTAGGGCTATGAAAATTATAAAGATGGGTAAAAGGAAAGAGGGATAGGAAGGGTGAATTATTTCATTTAGAATAGTCAGGGAGGATTTCTCTGCTCAATTGCTATCTAACAGAACCTTAAATGACTTGGGCAACAAAGTGCAAAGGCCCTGAGACAGCCTCGTGCTGAGCATTTTCAAGGACAGTGGAGGGAAAGATGAAGGACAGAGAGTAATCAAAAGAGGTTAGGTTGAGAGGCAGAGGTCAGATTGTATGCAATCTTGACCTTGAATTTTATTTTAAACTAGTAGCCCTGTGCAGGAATCCATGCGCCAGTAGCTTGCTGCTGCCCTCCAGTAGCTCTCTGCCCACTGCCCCACCCTCCTGTAGCTCCCCTGCTCCCCCAGGTCTCCCTCCCCGCCATAGCTTGCTGCCCTGCCCCCTCCTGTAGCTCTCCACCGCCCACTTGAAGCTCGCTGCCCCACCCTCCTGCTGATCCATGATCCGGTTGTTACCCGGCCGGTCATAACGCTTCATGGCGTAACGACCATTTGCATATTACATTTCTATTATACAGGATGTGATATATCCCACTGTCAGACCATCTCCAACTGGGTGCAGGCAGCAACAACAAGGTCCCCAGGGAACTCCAGACACTCCATGTGACCCTGTTGCTAAACGGGGGACCTTGTACTATTCCATGCACAGAATTCCATCCAGGCCCTAAATAATAAGGGCATTGCTTTATTTGCTCTCCAGCCTAGTTGCAGCTCCTCCCCCACGCCCAAGCCTTTGCACCCACCATTTGTGCTGCCTGGAGGCTCTTGCCTTCTTATTCCTCTCACTTGACTAACTCAACTCACCATTGAGGTCTCAGTGTAGATGTTACTGGGACTTCCCCGACACAGAACATCATGGTCTCCCAGGAGGCTTTCCCCAAGCTAGCCCTGTTAACTTTCCTTGTACTTGTACAGGATGTGTCTGCATCCTGGCCGCTCTCCCCCACAAGGCTGTGAGGTCTTTTAAGGCATTTATTTATTCAAGAAGTATTTATTGAATTTTTACTAGATATCAGGTAGGGACTGTCTTAGTTATCTTTATATTCCCAGCAAGCAGCATAATGCTTGGTACTTTGTAAGTATTCAACCATGTACTTGATAAATAATAATATTCAGGCTTGGTACTTTGGAGGGCAAGATGAGAGACAGAGAGTAATCAAAAGAGGTTTAATTATACCATTCTGAGATATATCCAGATTTTGTGAAGCCTGAATATTATTATTTATCAAGTACATGGTTGAATTTTAAGTCTTCATTATCTATGATTTCGCCTGTTATAAGACACGTACTCCATTAATATTAAGTTTATAAATAATTAAATGAATAACTGGTTTTCGAAGGTACGTAATGCAATTAGGAGAGGGAAAAGGTGCTTCCCACTTGGGTGGTGATGAAAGCTTAAAACACAGGGTGGAGAAAAGCAGCTGAATTTAAGAGAAAATACAGAGTACAGCAATGCTACAATTAAACATCCACCCACTGTGTTTTCCTCTTGGCACCACGCTGGATCATTTATACCAGCGAAAAGGCACAGGGTAAACATTCTTGCTTCCTGAAGATGTGATGCCTGGTGCCCTCTCCTGGAAAGTACCTGTCCCTGCCCCTATTGTTCCAGGAGCAGCCAGCACCCCAGCACCAGAAGAAAAACTGTGTCCCCTTAGCCAAGCCAACCAGATTAATCACCTCTGTTTCTGAATATAGATGGAACTTGAGCTGGAAAATACAGACCAAAATCAGGGGTTTGGTCATGAGGGCTGAAGCTGGCTGAGAGAGGACATGAGTTTAGAGGGAACATAATGCTTCAGGAGCGAGGCAGTGTTGGGAGGAATTTGCAGCTACAAGGAGACAAAACCCCAGGCAGAGGAAACCTATGATGAGTTGATGAGGTGGTAGGTGGAGAGTGTCAAAGTAGTGGAGAAGGAAGTGCCCCTGAGCCCCATGAACTGAGGAGTGCTCCAGTCAGACCCACACACTCACTCCTAGAGCTGCCATGGACCATAAATGCCCTTCCAGATCAGATCTCCCCAAGGCCTGGCTCTTCCTGGGTTTCCCCAGCATCCTGTCTCTTTTAGAGCAAGGTGTATTCTTACAACAAATTATCATCATTTGTGGGTGGTTGAAGGAGTCTCTATGTTCCTTAAAATCAAGAGATCAGAGGTCACACCATCTATATTTTCAGATAGACTGCTCAGGCCCATAAGGCAGCATGCTACCATCTAATTGAGGGTCTGACCCTTTTCAAAGGGTCTGAACTGGGTAAGGTGGACTCACAGAGCACTTCACAGCTAGGGAAGCAGCACCTCCCGCACTCCGCCCTTCAACTGGCCTTGGCTTCTGAAATTTAGAAATGGGCTGTCTTCAGTGGAATCCTGACTTCAGCAAGCCATGTGAGCCCATCTGATTCACTGTGTTTTGACTTGTTCTTTCTAGGACTCAGTCACTCATCCACATCAGAGAATGACAATTTTAGGTCCAGCTGGGCCAACTCCAGGGCATCTCAAAACAAGCCTTGGAGAGTAAATACTGAGTCAACCTGGCTGGGAGCCAGTTCAAACCCTGTTTCTGAATATAGATGGAACTTGAGCTTAGTGATGACTGGTGACCTTAGTAATGACTGTCAGGTCTTGGGATGGCATTGCTGTGTTAACCTGCTTTATTTCAAGTACTGGTGACAAGTGTACCTCTTATTGTCTTTCCATGAAAACCTCTCCGACAGAACAGCTAAAAGATAGTGGAAATGGATGCATCTGGCCCTGATGTAACTTTATATGTGAAGTGCCACACAGTGGATTGTTTGCAGATGCTATGGCTTGTGGGTGTAACTTGGGAAGCACAGAATCTGGAAGTGATACCTTATTTCATATTTCAAGACCTTCAGAAGAATTCTTTTAAAGAAGGGTGTGCAATAGTTTTCTATCACCTTGGTGTATGATGCTCACAGTGTGCTAAATACTAGAGAAATTTTTGTGGCCTAAGCCTAACATTCTGGAGTTTACTCTTTTTTTTTTTTTTACTGTGGTAAAATATATATAACATAACATATATTATTATAACCATTTTTCAGTTATAGTTCATTGGCATTAAGTATATTCACCCAGTTTTATATGTGGAAAGACCTGAGTTCAAATTGTAGCCCTTCCAGGTCCTACTGTATGTCTTTGGGAATAGTATTTATTTCTCAGCACTTTAGTTTTCAGACTGTGAAACAGTGATAATATATAATTTTCAGGATTATGGTAAAGATTTAATTATACCATTCTGAGATACATCCAGATTTTGTGAGCCTGAATATTATATGGTTTAGGAGGCCATCTTTAAGAAAAGGAATACAGAAAATAAACATGCAAGTCCAGGAAACACAGGGAGTCCCTATAAGATGAACCCAAAGAGGCCCACACCAAGACACATCATAATTAAAATGCCAAGAGCAAAAGACAAAGAGAGAATATTAAAAGCAGTAAGAGGAAAACAGTTAGTTACCTACAAGGGAGCTCCCATAAGACTAGCAGCTGATTTCTCAACAGAAACTTTGCAGGCCAGAAATGATTGGCAAGAAATATTCAAAGTGATGAAAAGCAAGAACCTACAACCAAGATTACTCTACCCAGCAAAGCTATCATTTAGAATTGAAGGACATGTAAAGAGCTTCCTAAACAAGAAAAACCTAAAGGAGTTGATCACCAAAAAAAACAGTATTACAAGAAATCTTAAAGGTTCTTCTTTAAGAAAAATAATAAAATAAAATAAAAAATGTGAATAATAAACAGCCATAAATAAAGAACAAAATCTTACCATTTATGACAACATGGATAGACCTAGAGGGCATTATGCTAAGTCAAATAAGTCAGTCAGAGCAAGACAAATATCATATGATTTCACTTATATGTGGAAACTAAAGGACAATATAAACAAACAAAACAGAAACAGACTTAAAGATACAGAGAACAGACTGAAGATTGGCAGAGGGGAGGAGTGTTGGTGGAATGGATGAAAAAGGTAAAAGGATTGAGAAGTACTGATTGGTAGTTACAAAATAGTCATGGGAATGCAAAGTACAACAAAGGAAAAATAGTCAATAATAGTGTAATAACTATGTAAGTTCCCAGTTGGATACTGGAGATATCAGGGGGAACACTTTGTAAAGTATATGCTTGCTAACTACTATGCTGTGCACCTAAAGCTAATACAAAATAATATTGAATGTAAACTGTAATTTAAAATTTTTTAATTAAAAATACTTTTGTTTAAAAAAGGAATGCAAATTGGAAATAAATTACATATGGAAGTGTATATTTATTTAAAACGAGAATGAAAAATTCTATGACAACAAATCACTGAAGTCTTAGAGATTCCAGGTCCTCTCTACTTGATATCACCTTAAGCAATTCACTAGAAATGGTTACCTATATATCCTTTCTGATGGTACTCTGGCTTTCCATCCCCACCTGGGCTCCCAGGCGCTCACAGGCACCTGTGCAAGCTAGGGAACTGAACTGAGGGTTTCATCTGTTTCATGGTAAATCTCTCCTCTGATTTTACTCAGGATTCTAGTTTATTTTAGTTGGTTTTATTGAGCACCTCTCATGTGCCAAGCACTGTTAAATATTTATTAGCATTGCCCTCTTTCATCTCATGATATGCCTATGATGTAGGGACTATCTTACCTCCATTTACTAGATGAGAAAACTGAGGTATAAGAGGCTACCTTACCTGCCCAAGGTCACACCGCAGCTCAAGCAGCAGAGCCCTGGAAACAAATCCCTCCCTCCAACCTGAACTCTGAATTACCACACAAACTGCCTCCTACTAGATAAAATATGTTTGTAAAATCATAAAGCAGCTGTCAACAAGAAGTGACATTCTCCAAGGAACCCTTAAATGCATGTGTCTCCCAGTCTCCAGACCCCTTGTTCCATCTCCAGCTCTGTATCTAGCTGTCTCCCTCTTCGTTTGTTTGTTTGTTGTTCATCCTGTGGGTCATTCACCACAAAAATAAGACAGAAATGTGGTCCTGGATCATACAATCTTTTCTATTCTTGTTCTGATTTAAGTCCGGTACATATCTCTTAAAAACAAACTTGAAACAAAGCATGAGGCCCTGCCTGGGAGCCAGGCCTGGGGTTGAGTCCAGGAGAGGGCAGTCACAGGCATTTCCTGTGGCTCAGAGGTGACTCAAGATTAAGTGCTGGTCCTCCACCCACTTTGGAGCTCAGTAGTCAGTCACACTGCCAGTTTAAGAAGGACAAGTCTGATGCAAATCCTGTATGTTTGTCCTGCTTGAGAAACTCACTGACCCCAGGTTCTGGAGATTACCTTGAAGTCTACAAGAACTGAGCTCCTTCTGTCCTTTAGTGTGTGGAATAAACCCAAAGATGAGCTTTTTCTGTAAAGTACCAGTGAATGAGAGTTTACTCAGACTTGATTCTGAGAACTGCACTCTTTTTACATCCCTATTTCCCTATCTAAAAAGCAAATGGTATGTATGCCACAGCAGGAGGTCCATAGGAACAAATGGAAATACTGATTGCAAAGGGATTTGCTCATTCACAGTATGCTAAGCATTATTTCCTCTTCTTTTAAAAAGATTATTCAAACAGCTTAACCAGGGCTTAGGACTCCTTGTTTTAAAGCAAATATTTGTTTTTCTGATGAGCACCATCTCTTACTTCTGGGACTGCAATGGGCAATGGTAATACTAGTAAAAATGGACTCTGATTCATTCATTCATTCACTCACTCACTCACTCATTCAGCAATATCCCAGGCACTACTCTGGGAACAGAAATGGATTATAACCAACAAAGTGTGCCCTGGCCAAGTAGCTAAGTTGGTTAGAACATTGTCCCAATACTTCAAGGTTGAGGGTTCAATTCCCGGTCAGGGCATACAAGAAGCAACCAATGAATGCATAAATAAATGGAACAACAACTCTCTCTCTCTCTCTCTTTCTCTTGATCTCTCTCTCCCCCTTTCACTCTCTCTAAAAAACATATCAATAAAAAAAATCTGTGGCAGAGAGAGATAATAAACACCCAAACAAATATAGATGTCAGAAAGTGATAAATGCTAAAAAATAAAGAATGATAAGAAGTCAGTGAGTGACCTAGATGGGATGACCAGAGAGACTTCTGATAAAGTGGCATTAGGCAGCACCCTAAGAAAGTGAGGGAGGAAGTCACATGGCTTTCTGGAGAGGGTTTGGGGACAAGTAAGAACCCCAGCGAGAGTACTTGAGGACAAGCAGGGTGGCCGATGAGGCTGGTGGAGAAAGTGGGTAAGTACAGGAGATAACAGAGGACAGTCCAGAGAGGCAAGAGGGCAGTAGGGAGCTTGTCAGGGGAGTCTTTTGGGCCAGGTTCAGGACTCTGGACTTGTGTTCTGAGAAGAAAGGCTTTATGGCCATAGCATATATTTTGAAAGAATCACTCTAGGAAGCAAGAATGGAAACTGGTAGATCTATCAGAGGCTATTTCAGCAGTTGAGGCCAGAGATGATAAAGGCTTGGACAAGGAAGATAGCGAAGAGTGGTTGAATGCTAATATAGACAGCATTTCCAGTGGATTGCTTGTAGGGAAAGAACAATCGAGGGCTCAGGAGTCCAGATTCATGGAGGCTCCTACTTGATAACCCTACCATCATTCACAGGTTTCTCCAGACGTGTCAGAAACACATCAACTAGTATCTATTCATCATATGTGTGACAGTGAGATCTAGTCAATTCTAATGATCTGTGGAGTCCTATAAAAGGATTCATAAACTGTAAAAGGTGTTCTGTGGCAGAACAGGAAAGGTGGGAACTATGCAGGCAAGTGCTGTGTGGTGAGACTATATACATGCTTCTGTCCTTGATATTCCTTCAGTCCAGCTAGCTGGTATCTCTGTTTAGGGATTCTCCATGACTTGGCATTTGGAGAGCAAAAGAAAACATGGAAAAACCTCATGGTTCAATGTTTCTCTCTAGTTGCACTGGTAGACTGGGTCAATCTCAGTAGCAAAAGGGTCTTCCTAACAGATTTTTTTTAAAAAAAATTTGTCCCTCCTCAGGTCACTTGGTAAGAAAGTAGAAGAGGTGGGTATATTTAAAAATAAATCCTTGCAAAGTGGAAGAATTTCAGATATATATATATATATATATATATATATATATATATATATATAAAGTAATATATATATATATTACTTTAAGGATATAATAGTACGAAGGTTGTTATACTTAAAAAATTTTTTTTAATGTTATTCATTGATTTTTGAGAGGAGAGAGAGAGAGAGAGAGATGTTGACTTTGTCATTCTACTTATTTACCCAGTCATTGGTTGTTTCTTGTATGTGCCCTGACTGGGGATGGAACACACCACCTTGGCATATCAGGATGATGCACTAACCAACTGAGCTGCCTGGCCAGGGGAAGGGTGTTATTCTTTAAAAAACTGGGCGAAATGGTGGCCAATAATTATGTCTGAGGAATACTTTTATGGAGATATGTGGAGGATTTATTACTTTCAAATGGCCATTTTATGGACTTTTCTGATTGCTGCTGATGCCCACTCACTGAATCCTATCAGTCAGTTTACACAAACTCAAACAGGAAAAGGATTGAGCATGATGCAAATACCCTAATCGTTATAAAGGCTAAACAATAAATTATTCTAACAAGCCATTAAAAATGTCATTCATCTCAAAGTGATGAATAACAAGAACCTACAACCAAGATTACTCTACCCAGCAAAGCTATTATTCAGAATTGAAGAGCAGATAAAGAGCTTCACAGATAAGAAAAAGCTAAAGGAGTTCATCACCGGCAAACCAGTGTTATATGAAATGCTGAAAGGTATTCTTTAAGAAGAGGAAGAAGAAAAAGGTAGAGATAAAAATTATGAACAACAAATACATATCATCAACAAGTGAATCTAAAAATCAAGTGAATAAAAAAATCTGATGAACAGAATAAACTGGTGGATATAATCGAATCAGGGGCATAGAAAGGGAGGGGACTGACAATTCTCAGGGCGAAAGGAGTGTGGGGAGTGCGGGAAGAGACTGGACAAAAATCGTACACCTATGGATGATGACAGTGGAGGGGGGAGTGGTAAGGGTAGAGGGTGGGGTGGGAACCGGGTGGAGGGGAGCTATGGGGGAAAAAAGAGGAACAATTTTAATAATCTGAACAATAAAGATTTATTTTAAAAAATGTCATTCACCTCCTAATGTCTCAAGAACTGAACGAGAGAAAGAAGAAAAGCCTTTAAAAGCAAATTCAGATGTCATCTAATTAAAGATGGCATGTTGGATTTTTATACAACAGAAGTAATGAATCTACATATTGTTGGCATAATTTCCATCAGGCAAACAGTGGCTCCCAGGAGCTGTGAGGTGTGAGAGGCTTGTCTGAGCGAGTATGAAAACCACCTGCCTGTCCTGCAACCTGTCGTCTCAGAACTACTTAGGGTGGAGCTGTGCTTGCAGATGATCCCATCCTTACGCCAGTGGCTGAGGAGGGTGTATCAGGGTCAGCAAACGGTTCAACAATAGTTTCAACATTTACTAAAGTAGTGAATAACAATTTTCTTCATAGGAAAACATTCCAAGTTTTTTAAGATCCCAACCAAAATATAATGAAAAATTTTGTTAGAAAAAATTGCTTAGTTGCAAATATTTGGGGAATATTTTTTTTGTGTGGCAAATATTCCCTTATACGTTGATGAAACTATGATTCCTTGGGCATCAATAGAGTAATGCCCAATAGCATGAAAAATGGAGTTGTCAGCTCTGGGCTCAGACCAGACCTTGATGGATTATTGGACATTCGTTGCCCAGTGTAAATTCATTTTGAAATGCTTTAGGGCCTAAACTTTAGGCAATCAGAATTAGGAAGACAGGATTTAAATATTATGTCTACCGATAGAACGGATTATTTTAATGCATGTCACTGGAGGAAGAGCACTGAATAAAGTGTGGACTTTAGATAATAATGTATCAATACTATTTTCCAAACTGTGTTCTGAAGAGAGCTGTTAATCCTTGCCCTGAAAATGAAATGTTCCTATGCGCTAGTTAATGTAGACCATAATCTCCCCCATCAGAAATTAACGATGCACATTAACCTATTAAACACGTAAGAAGCCCCTCAGTGAAGAGAAGTGTGTACCTTTGTGTAACAATTAAGCAAGTATTTGCTTAGGGAAAGCCTTTTTTCTTCATGTTCTCATTAGCATCTCTGGATCCAGTTGTACCTAACATAGTTAAAAAGTGCTACAAAAGAGAACAGATATACTGACAGCTTTATAAAATTTTACCTAGCCTTCTGTCAAAGAGAGACCAAGAATTAAATTTAAAAATTGTAACCAGATTTCTTAAGAAAATCCAATGTGAATTCATTTGTTTCTTGATGTAGTAAAAATGCATTATCCAATTTAAAAACCGCTCAAGATGGACTTTCCTGGAGAAAATATCTTTTCTAAAGAAGTCCACAGGGCAGCTCTGTTTGGATGATAATTCAGAGAGAACACTTGGGGGTATTGATGACTCACTATAAATCTCTAAACTCCACAGCGTGGCCTTGGTTATGAGAAAAGCCCAGATATTACAGTTTTAGTACTGAATGACCTAGGCTGGGTTCCCTTGTGAAGTGGATTCCAAGTGCTGCTGTCCATTGCTATGACACACTCTCTCCTGGGCAGAGGACTCCATGGCAGTCGGAGTCTGCCCTTTGCGGGTTCCTTACTGGTACAACAGCCAATCCGGCTACCAATCAGCCCCTCTTGCTTCCAGAAGGGCTAGAAGAGTAGGCCCCTTATGACGGCAGATTCTCTTCTTTGGGTAGAAAACGTCTCTTCAGGAGAGAAAGTGTTCAACATTCTGTTCCAAACTTGTTTTCTTTCCTGCGTTCTCAAGCCTATTGGAAGCACAGATGGAGGCAAGGCAAGAACAATCTGCTAGATTCTCTTCTCTTGAAAAACCTCACTTCTTACAATGAACAGTTTGGTGTCATTCTCTAACAATAAGTGTTATTATTTCATTGAGGTGGAAATCTAAATGACTATATGAAAAACACGTCATTTGTCCATCTTGTGGGATGTCAACATAGCAAAGGAAAAGTCACTAACTCATTTTACTTTTCTTTCCAAGGAAAGAGTAAAATATGATACAGGTGTTTGTTTTTTTAAAAGTTAAACCTAGTAGCAGATTAGAAAAAAACATGAAGAGAGAGAGGAATCCAAGATGGCGGCATAGGTAAACACCTAAACTGCTGCCTCCCACAACAATTTAAACTGCAACTAAAAGACAAAACGTCTATCACCCAGAACCATGGGAAAGCTGGCTGAGTGGAAGTTCTACAACTAGAAGAAAAGAGAAAAGAGCATTGAGACTTGCACGAGCGCTGAAAAGCTGAGGTACGGAGGCGCATGATCTGGGCTGGTGGCAGGCGTTGCTTTTTTCAACCCAAAGGGGAGACAAGCCCCCGATTACTCTGAAATCCAGTCTCTGGGGAGACACGGGGGACCCAAACTCCTACGGGGAGAAGCTGGACTGTCTGCCAGTGAGAGTGGCTTGCTTGCAGAGCTGCGTGCAAGAATAATTGTTTACGGCACTGGGGCACAGAACTCCAGGACGCGGTCTGGGACACAGAGCCGGCTTACTAGCAGCCATTGCTGTTTGCCACGCCCTAACCTAGTGACGCCCTGAGACCCCGCCCCACACAACCTACAAACCCACCCAAGCTCCAAGCAGCTCAATTAGCATAAGAAAGCCTGCCCTATCACAGCTTAACCTAGAAAACGTGCAGCCTGGGTCAGACAGCTCCAAAACCTCCAAACCCCAAGCAAAGAGGAGAAAACTGCAGCTCTCACTGTAGCTCCTGCTGAGTGGCCTCAGACAGTAGCTGACCTGCACCCCATTGGAGATCCAGAAGCCAGTGTACCTAGTGGTCAGTGTGAGACACCAGATTTCAACTCCTCACATCCATAAGTGACACATTCAAGAGCAGACTCAGTGAGCACCAAAGCCCCACTGAAACAAGTCCTGCCCCATAAGCGTGTCTTCAGCGCAGCACTTCTTCCATTATAGACACAGGGAGTGCTCACAGCTAATTGGCCTGGAGGTCAATTTCCCCCAGCGTACCAACAGCAATTCAGGCTTAACTACACCAAGACTTTGCACTCAGCCCACAAAGGGGTGTACCAAGAGCATCCACATCAGGTGATTGGGGAGGCTGAGCTACTGCCCCCTATAGGTCACCTACCACACAAAGCCACTCCATCAACACAGGGAAGCAGCCAAAATGCAGAAACAAAGAAACATGTCACGAATGAAAGAAACGGAGGAAAGCAAACTACTGGATGACATAGAGTTCAGAATCACATTTATAAGGTTACTCAAGAATCTTCTAAAAACCGCTGAGAAACTTGATGACACTTCTGAGGAGCTTAGTGAGACCTTCAAGGACCTTAATGAGAATGCCAAAAAAATGGAAAAGGATCAGTCAGAAATGAAGCATACACTGTCTGAAATAAAGAATATACAGAAACTCAACTGTAGATCAACATACCCCAAGAATCAAACCAAAGATCTGAAATATGTGGAAACAAAAAACATCCAACCAGAAAAACAAAAAGAAAAAAGAATCCAAAAATATGAAGATAGTGTAAGGAGCCTCTGGGACAACTTCAAGCGTACCAATATCCGAATTTTTGGGGTGCCAGAAGAAGGGAGAGAGCAAAATATTGAAAACCTATTAGAAGAAATAATGACAGAAAACTTTCCCTACCTGGTGAAAGAAATAGACTTACAAGTTCTGGAAGCGCACAGAACCCCATACAAGAGGAACCCAAAGAGGACCACACCAAGACACATCATAATTAAAATGCCAAGGGCAAAAGACAAAGAGAGAATATTAAAAGCAGCAAGAGAAAAACAGCTAATTACCTACAAGGGAGTACCCATACGACTGTCAGCTGATTTCTCAGCAGAAACTATGCAGGCCAGAAGGGAGTGGCAAGAAATATTCAAAGTGATGAACAGCAAGAACCTACAACCAAGATTACTCTACCCAGCAAAGCTAGCATTCAGAGTTGAAGGTCAGATAAAGAGCTTCACAGACAAGAAAAAGCTAAAGGAGTTCATCGCCACCAAACCAGGATTACATGAAATGCTGAAGGGTATTCTTTAAGAAGAAGAAGAAGAAGAAAAAGGTAAAGATAAAAATTATGAACAACAAAATGACATCAAATACATACCTACCAACAAGTGAATCTAAAAATCAAGTGAATAAAAAATCTGAAGAACAGAATGGACTGGTGAATATAATAGAATCAGGGACATAGAAAGGGAGTGGACTGACAATTCTCAGGGGAAGCAAGTGTGAGGGGTGCGGGAAGAGATTGGACAAAAATCTTACTCCTATGGATGAAGACAGTGGCGGGGGTAAGGGCATGGGGTGGGGTGGGGAATCAGGTGGAGGGGAGCTATGGGGGGAAAAAAAGTGGAACACCTGTAATAATCTGAACAATAAAGATTTAATTAAGAAAAAAAAAATAATAAAAAAAATAAAAGCTGAAAAAAAAAATAAATAAATAAAGTGAAAAAAAAAAAGAAAAAAACATGAAGATATGTTTTAAAGCTATATTTTCAAGATTTTTCCCCATGTTTCTCAGATAAGGAAGCTAGCTTATTCCTTTGAACTGTATGCTGGTAGTAGAATGGATGTCAGAAATCAGTTTGAAACACTATAAACCAGAAGACATCAAGATATTAAAAAAATGTTTAGGGACTGTATTTGGCTTTATGTAGCAATGGAGTGAGACAAAACCAGTTACAATAACATTTACAAATAGAGCATCATCTTACTTTTGATAAAAATCATTTGGCCTATTTCATAGGACATGGCAAATACAAATTTTTTGGTCCTTATAAATACCCCTCAAATAATAGAGAACAGTGGCCCTTACAATGTGCTAAGCACTGGTCTAAATATTTATCATATTGTGAGGTGACGTACTGATGTTTCCCCCATTAAAATATTTAGTTTAATATTTTAGAACAGTTTTAGATTAGTACAGCTCCCTGAGCCTCAGAGCTTTGAGTAGATCCTGGCTGGAACTGGAAGGCTTAAAACAACAGACATGTATTTTTCTCACAGTTCAGGAGACCAGAAGTTCAAAATGATGGTATTGACGGGGTTGGTTCCTTCTGAAGGTTCTGAGGGAATTTCCTTCCATACTGTCTCCAAGCTTCTGCTGGCTGCCCACTCTTGGTGTTCGAATATACTTCAAGGGCATTGACTTGTAGATACATCATTCCAGTGCTGTCTTCATATGGCCTTCTCCACTGTGTTTCTTCTTTTCTGTCTGTGTCTTCTCTTTCATGACGATATTTACTGGGTTTAAGGCCCACCCGTATAATCCAGCAGGATGATCTAATATCAAGATCCTTAGCTTAATTATATTTTCAAAGACCCTTTCCCAAATAAGATCATATTCACTTGTTCCACATGAATGTATCTTTTAGTGGGACATATTCAACCCACTATAGGGGCTAGTAATGCACCCTGGGTTATTGTGAGGATTATATGAGATAAAATTACTTAGGTACCGGATGCATGGTAAACATGTTTAAGAAATGAGAGCCATTTTTTGTTAATACTTTTCTGTACATGAACCCTCCCCCCCCCCACACACACAAAAGGGTTAACTTGAGTAAATGTCAAGTTAACCCTATTGAAATAAAGGTATTTATCTGTGTCTAGCTTATACAACTGTTATTCGCATAACAATTGTTTTACAGTCTTACTTTCTAACACTTAGTCCTGCCAGGAACTTCACAAGGCTCTATGAATTCATTCTCTCTTATTCACTTTTTAGGTGGTAGAGATGAGGGACATCCTCAGTGAACACTTTCAGCTAATGACACTTGTCAGAAATACAAAAAGACTCTAAGCTTACAAATGATCTCCTCATCAAGAGAGTTATGAGCCAGGGTCCTGATGAATGAATTTCCTGTTCGTTGTCCTTGCTGATGGACATGGAGCAGAAAAGAACAGGTGGGCAGCCTCAGCTGTTTCTCTGCCCCTTGGTTACCCTCTGTAGTCATCAGATGCAGCATTCCCATTTTCTGATCTGGATCTTTATCTCCGGAACAGAGTTACAACTCAGGACTCAGCTTTGAACCCCACCCCATGCCACACCCATTGCATTGCATGGCTGCTCCATCCCTTGCCTGTACTGTCTCCTGTGGTCTCTTCTTTGCGGTCACAGGACTCTGAGCTGGCTTCAGTGAATTCCTTCTGCATTTATCAGAAAGCCATTTAGCCTCAGAATGTAAGAGCAGTAGGAAGAGCCTTTAGTTAGTTGAGTCCAGACCCACTCCATTGTCTCTCCAATCCTTTCATCATACAAGTTGATCAACAGATATTCACTGAACATCACTCGTGGTGAGGCAGGATGCTAGGTGTTAGTTACAGTGATGAGCAAGCTTAATGGACAGCTCCTCAGAGTGACAGTGAGTCACCTCCACATGGCCTGAGTAGTTATCCTATATAATAAAGAGGTAACATGGAAATGGTCGTTATGCCGTGTAATGACCAGTGGAGAGCTACAGGGGGGCGGGGCAGTGAGCTATGTGCGGAGGAGAGCTAACAGCGGCATTGGGCGGGTGGCAGCGAGCTACTTGCACACAGATTCGTGCACAGGGCTACCAGTCTAGTATAATCTCTGATGAGTATTGATAGCTTATCTTCAACTTAGAAACAATCCTGTAATATATATGTTCTTAACCTGAAGTCTATCTATGAACAGGAGAAAGGAGGGCCTGTCATCTTGGAAGGGGGAAATAGTGCATCTTCATTTGTATTAATCCCAGACTGAAATAAAATATTTCCTTCCATTATAAATGTGGGCAACTAACTGCTATCATCTTAGCAGTGCTTGTAGCTCTCACCATGAGAAATCACAGTGACACTGGAGAATGGCAGGAAGGGTGGAGATGCAAAGGGTGGCCCTGCTCCCACGGTCAGTCACTAAGATGCTGGAGGGATTTCTCAGCTCTAACATTTCCCATAAGGAGCATGGGGTCACCATCCCATACTGGGCTCCCCAGGGCAGAGCACCAGAGCCAAGAAGAGGCCCCACATAATATCTGCCTGTGAAAATCAGCAAGGATTCTGTCTATCAGGGAGAGACATGAGTCTGCTAGAGACACAGGTACCCTCTTAAAAGGCCAATGACCAAAAACTCACTCCTTTACACACACTCACCCTGGGCTCTGGTGGTAGGAGGCTAGAACAGACTAGCGTCACGTAAGGAGAGACTAGGATCTGTGGCTCCAGGGAAAGAGCTGAAGGAACAGCCACCAGGATCCCAATGCTGAGTCCTCTCTCATACCACAGATGACATCTTTCTTGAGTGGAGCACTCCCCTCCTTCCAGCTAAGCCTGGGGGAATGCAATAGCCCTACCCTCTGTACTCCCTGTCACCCCACCCTGTTTACATGAATTTCCGTAGCTCTGAAAACAATACTTATTAAGGATTCATTATGATCTATATTGAAGTTGTGGCATTTATTTTTATTTTTTTATTTATTTTGTAGATTTTTTTTTTTTTTACCTTAGGTAAATATTCCCTGCGCATATAGGTGTTTTATACAACAGGTCCCATGCTTCCTTTTTTTTAAAAAAAATATTTTTTTTATTTCAGAGAGAAAGGGGAGGGAGAGATAGATAGAAACATCAATGACGAGAGAGAATTCTTAATCAGCTGCCTCCTGAATGCCTCCAACTGGGGATCGAGCCCACAACCCAGGCATGTGCCCTGATCAGGGATCAAACTGGGATCTCCTGGTTCATAGGTCAAAGCTCAACCACTGAGCCATGCCAGCTGGAGGTGGCATTTGTTTTTTAAGTAAATTGTATTTCTTTGAAGTGATAACTAGACACAATTTCAAGTACACAGTATGCATTCAATGAACCATGGCTTTGCCATTTATTGATTATTTGGTCTTGGATTCTAAATTTGATTTATATAACCCTTGGTATACTTATTGGTAAAATAAGAATAATTGCTACCTTTCAAGGTTGTTCTTAGAATTAGAAATAATATATGTCCCCACCCTAAAGCAGGTTATCATCTGCCTTGAGAAATAGATATAAATTAAAAGAGACAATCTGATATAGGGGAAGAATAGTAACAAGGAGCTAGAAGACTTAATTCTCTTCCCAACTTAGCCTCTTCATAAATTAGTGACTTTTCTCTTCATTTTCCCCCTCAGTCTCAATTTCCTCATATCTAAATTCAAAGGAGGTGGTGAGTGTGGAATAAAAAATCCCCAAGGTCTTTTTCCACAGCAGTACACAATAATTTTAGAAGTAGAAAATAAAAACAAGAGCATAGAACTGTAATTTTGAATTTTATGGGGTGTAGAGAGTGGAGGAAAATTATTCAAGAAGAGTTTTTGAAGAGATTCGAGACAATTCTTTAAAAAAAATGAAGGACATAAACTGGTTGGGGAATAAAAGAAGGAGGGGCCAAGAAGAAGCACAAGCAAAGATTAACATCAATCAAAACCTTGGAGTACTTATGAAGATAAGCATCAGCTCCCTGGCTGGATCTGAGGAGTTGGGGCTAAGATGCAGTTGGATTTGAAAGGAAGGACCAGTTGATGGAAATCTTGAACACTGGGCTGCTGCATTTAAGTTTGAAGTGGTTGACAATAGGAAGCTGCTGAAGGTTCTGGGCAAGAGAATGACAAGATGATAAAAGCATTTAGGAAATAACATTGTGGTGGCTACTCCACTGTTGATATAATATGGAGACCCTTGAGACAAGGATACCCAGAAGAATGTGTGGAAACACTTCCTTTGAGGTCAGATTAAATTAAATTCATCATCCCCTAGGACTTAATAATCCAGGTTTAAGTTGATAGGATCCTTGACTAGGATGATGTGGTACATTGTTTTATTGATCACAGTATTAATTTTATGTATTCAAGACCACTGATGTCAAGCTTGATCCTTTGACTTGAAATTCCCATCTATTTATATAAAAGCCTAAGCGATCAGCTGACCGGCCAGTAGCTATGATGCATGCTGACCACGAGGGGGAAGACACTCAACACAGGAGCTGCTGAGCTGCAGTCACTTGGCAGCAGCAGTTCTCGGGTGATGCACCCAGAACCAGACAGGAGGGAGCCCGATTCTGGGGTGCGTCACCCAAGACCTGCCCTCTTGCAATCTGGGACCCCTCAGGGGATGTCAGAGAGCCAGTTTCAACCTGATCCCTGCAGGCCAGGCCAAGGGACCCCAGTGGTGCACAAATCCATGCACTGGGCCTCTAGTAATCTAATAAATAACATACATCTTATCCTACTGAACTTAGAAGAAACCATGTGGCTTTCTGTGGCCAATAAAATATGGGGGAAATGATGCATGCTCTTTCCAAACGGAAACTTTACAAACCACTGGGAGGTCCCACTATGTTCTCTTTCCCCTCTGCCATAAAACTAGTAATGTTCCTCAGAGGAGCTGCTCCACAAGCCTAGATACTAGAGTGAAAAGCAAGTGGAGTAGAGCTACCTTTGACCCAGAGCTGACAGTCACATCTATAGAAATAAAAATTGTCGTTGTACCTCATTGAGATTTTGGAGTTACTTATTACCACAGCTTATTTTAGCCTTTGCTGACTGATACAGATAACTGTAAAAGAAGACTCCATTAAAGAGAATAAAGAGGGGGAAGGGAGTTTTTGCTAATTTAATGAGGAAGAGTAGAGCAGCACCTCATAAGCTCAGGGCATCAGGACATCACCTCAGCAGCATTGTGGACCTTCTGAAAGATTTAGGATAGGTGGGAGATAAAGGAATCATTAATACTGTTGTTGATATTCTGAATTAGAGCTGCCATTAGTGCATCCAAAGTGAGATTCCTTAAGTGTTAGGTCTAACCTGACCTCCCTTCCCCCTTCCCTCCCTTCACTTTTCTAGTTTGACCCTAGTCAAAATAAGGTCAAACTAGAGGGCAGTGCCAGATCCAATGGAAAGTAGGATTTCTGCAGCTCCCAAACCAGATAATTGAGTGTGCTAAATGTTAGTCACAGGAATTTGGCTTTTAATTTGCAGGTGATGAGAGTCTAATGAGATGACAGCAGTCAATAGGAATGACGATTGCACTCAATTGCACTCGTAGCAGTGTTTTTAGATGGGCTGGAGGTGGGAGAACGAATCTAGGCAAGAGATGAAGGGAATCTGATCTGGTGCAAGGGCCATGGGAATGAAGAGTAATGGAGATCAAATTCATGTGACTAATTGACCAACTTGCTACTATTTGATAGCATTTTCCTCCTTTACATTATACTTGAAATCAATGCAACTTCCAAAAAGGAATCCAGAAATTAATCTTCAGTTTCACAATCAACCCTTTACAGAGCCCGCCTTGTCCTTTACCCTCCACCTAATTGCCAAGCCCATTTATCTATCATAATGATGACAATGATGATGATAAAATAATTTAAAAATAATAATACAATAGTTATTTAGAGTCTACTATGTGCTGGCCCTGTGCTAAGCATTTTTCACACATTTTTTTTATTTACTCCTAACTGTGCCATTTGTGAAGTTAATGTCTCTGAGCCCCAGACCCAGCCCTCTATACCCTGCTGTGTGATGCTGAAATTGGGACTCTGCATACCACATTTCTGCTTTGCCAGATGGTTCATGTTTGGCTCTGCCAACAGGGGCAATGGAGGAGGCTCAGGGCTGAGGAGGGAGAAGGGACCTGCTGCTTCTTGTCTGCTTCCTGTTTCCGTTTCTCCCCAGCAATGCCTCCTCGCCCAAGCTTTGGAGCTCATTCCAGTAGCATAGTCAAATCTAGTTTGCTATTTTTCAACACTCACAGAACCAGCCTCATCATGCCCATTCAGGGATTTGAGTGCCAGCCCTGCAGTGCCCTCTTCAGAGGTCTGAGTCCCAGCCCTGTGTGAAGCCTTCTCACATTTCTATTTTGAATAATTTCAGATCCTTCCCTTTTTTCTCCCAGCCCCAACAGTGGTAGCTACCTTTCCGAGTTGCTATCTCAGTGATACCTTAGAAAGTGTATCTTTTTACACTTTCAGTTGCCCAGTTGACAGCTTTGTACTCTGTCAACAATCCTTTATATTTAATTCCTTCTGTTGAAAAAGCTGGTAGCCTTTCTGTCTCCTGCTGGACCCTGACTGGCACAGTGAGGTAAATATTATTCTTTCCTTTTCATAAATAAGGTAACTCTTGTTTCAAGACAGACGAAGTAAGTAGCCCAATGCCGTGCTGCTAATAATTGGATTCAAGTCAGGATTCATACCCCCTTTCCCCTCAAAGCCCTAGTCATAACTGGTCCCGTCTCTGCTTCACTTTAACTCTTCACATGTTGCTCACTTTCACGGTCTTCTCTCCTTTGTGAATGGGGTACAGGGTGCAGGCCCAGGGGGTGGGAGGTGGAGACATCACCGGTGCAGCCAGGCCTGGGGGCAGAGAGAGGGCTCAGACAGTGCTGCTGGTGCCACATCTGCTGTCACCAGTTCAGTAGTCCATATCCCAGGAACCACCTTAAAGTTTCTGCTGGAAGTTCTCTCCCCTCAGCTTCTCCAGGCAGCTCCAGGCAGAGAGAAATGGAGCATCAAGGTGGGGACAGCTAGCGGCCTGGGGCAGGAGCAAGGGTGGCTGGGGTGAGTGAGCAGGCAGTGGGATCTGCCTGGAGGCCTCAGTGTTTGGCATATGTGTTTGGGAGGCAAGTAGAGGCTTTAAATCTTGTTCCTCCATTAAAAAATCATCCCAGAGTAATGTGGTTCTGCTTAGCACCAGAGCTGGACCGCCCTTCTTTAACAAAACAAACAGATCAATGCAAACAGTCTGTCCTCTCAGTCGCCAGCTTCCAGCCCTGGGATTCTCCTGCAGGTCTCAAGTGGCTGTGCTATGGGAGAGCCTAGTGGAGTGGGAAAGGAGTGAGCCTTGGGCAGCTGCCCCCACTCTGGCTTCTGGGCAGCATGACCTAAACCCTCCTTGTGGGCTCCTCAGCAGAGCCTGGAGGAGAAGGAAAAATGCCAGTCATAGCACCGGCTAACACCAGTGCGCCTTCTGACTCATGCCCCTCTTTTACCCCAGCTGGCTCTGGGTGAGATGATGACCTGACATGTGGAAGGTGTGGCAGCCAGGCAGGACCCTCTTGTCACTCACAATGGCCTTGCTCAGATGTCATGATTAAGAGAGAGAGACTGGGAAGACAGATTATCTGCAAATGACTAGGAATTGTGGGAAGGGCCAGACTGTTTTATTGGGCTCCTGATGTTGATGAACAGTATTGACCGAACAAGCCAAAGTTTGCCTATGGTGTGCCCGACACTGGGATGAAGGTGCTACCTTAATTTTGACAACTTGCACAGCAGGACACTTGGGTAAACACAGCTCTCACTGTTGTCATTGTAGATTCATCTATTTGTTACGACGATTTTCTGAGAGCTGGAGGTAAAGTGTCTTGAGGAAGGGGTATCTTCCATTCCAACGTGCGTATTGGCACCACGTGGGCTCTGTGGGTCCACTGGGACCACCGCTTCCTCACACGGGCACCCCTGCTCTTGAGAGCTGTTGACATCTATTGGCATCTGTATACACTAGATGCACAAAAGCTGTTTTCTTTCCTTTTGGAGAGGGAATTGGGGAGGGGGGCCTACTCAAGGAGGGAAGATGTGGAGAGGGTGGTGTGACTGGTATACTCTCCACTCTTCATCTTGGTTGGAGGACTCTGAACCCTGGTCACAGAGCAGATGGCTACAGCAGATAAAAACAGATCCATCAATCTTGGGGAGGCGAGATGCCGTCAGTGACAAGACCCTGGGAAAGGAGCTCTTTTCCTGTCTGTACGGCACCTGTGGGATGTTTCGGGCCCCTGTGAACTGCAGGCCTCCAGTGCAGCAGCCTGCCCCCTTGGGCTGGGAACCCTACCCACTCAAAGATGGGTGGCGGCAGAGAGGTTCCCCACAGCTTTGTAACATAGACTGGTGGACACCCTGGCTGACCGATGCTCACTGTCTTTGTGGGCATAGCTACAAACCTCACAGACTTTGGAGACAACCACCAGGCAACAGCTGGGAGACCTTTCGGGGGATACACACAGACTGCTGTTTTTATTCACCAAATATTCAGGGAGTGTTGGGGAAGTGTTACTGGCTATTTCATGCAGTGTTATTAGGGTGGTCTCCTCTGAGGAGGCGACATTGTCTTTCAACTGACTCTAAAGGAGAAGCCTGACATAGGAGAGGGGCCATTTCAGGAGGAGGAGACAAGTTCAAAGGCCTGGAGGCCGGAGCATGGCAGGCTGCTCTGTGTGCCAGGAACTGCACCGCGTTCAGTGGGGCCAGAGCCATGGGTCCAGGGAGAGTGGTGGCACGGGAGAGCTAGCGGGACACCAGGACCTTGGAGGTCCTAGAGGGACCTGGGTTTTCTCAGGCGAAACAGACAGTCACTGAGGTTTGGAGCAGAGTACTATGGGCTGATGGATGCAGATAAGGTTCCGAAACCAGCAGCCATTGGAGGTTTGCTTATGCAACCTCTGACGGAGGCACTATTCTTATCCCGGTCCTGAAGCAGGGAAGCTTCTCCGGGAGAATTCAAGAAGCCTTTCTAAGGTCAGCCAGTGTAGACCAGAGTGGGGATCTGAACCCAAGCAGAAGGAGCCATGCTCTTTATCACCGATGGCTACTGCCTCGCCGTTGCTGAAATAGCTCATGGTGCTGCGAGAACCTTTTCCTTCTAGATGATGGGACAGCATCCCTCATGCGGCCAACTCCTTGCTGACCTGCCAGGGATTTATTTCTCTCTGCAATCATCCTTCCCACTCCCGGAATGCCCACCTGTCAGCAGTCTCTAGGGGATGCAAATGCCTTTGGGTGCAGGGTCTTCTCTCAATGTATTGGGAGGCCCTCCAGGGTTCCAGAGATCTTGTCCCATTAAAGCCTGCACATTTATTTAATTAAAAACCAGCCCAAAAGTCTGGGGCGTGGGAGACTGCTGCCTGGTAATACAAATCTGTAAGTCCTATTCCTGCTGCTTCCAGGCTGAGTGTCAATACCCCGAGCTTCAGCTTCACTGGAAGTGTTTTGACTATTCTGCTTCTGGCTCGATGGGTAGTAATAAATAAAAATGAAAAGTGGTGGATTAAATTTATGTAAAGCTTAACACGGCTCACCTCAGAGAGAGTGGTTAAGGACTTTTGGTTTTTCCCTGTCGAGTCTGACTTGGTCCTTTCATTCCTAAACCCAGGCCCGCAGGGTCTGGATAGCAATTTCTTGCCTCTGATGACTCACCTCTGGCTCTGAAGGTGGCAGGGACAGGTGAGTCACCATCATTTCAGAAGCAACAGTTGATGGAAAGAACCTCGGTTTTGCTATCATGGAAGCAGTGATTCATTCCCAGCTCAAAGCAGGCACCGAGCCCTGACAAGGGCTACTTGTGAAGTTCTCGTGGGACAAGGAGCAGGACATCTGAGAGGGAGTGTATTCTAGGAAGCCAGGATGTATGGCTGCCATGTGTCATATGAATCTGAAGTCAGGGCCTGGGGGCAGCCTGAATTCTCCAAAAGGGCTGGCACATTTCTTAAAGGTTACATTGCTTTCCTGGTCACAGCAGCTGTAAGATGCAATAGTAATGATTGCAGTATGCTAAATAGTCCCAAATGCCACAATCTCAGCCTCCTGGGCTCCCCTGAAAACACCTGGGAGATCCATTTGTGAAGTCAACTCTGAGACAGGCGACTTCCCAGAGCTGGTGGTGATGCTGCCTGGATCCCAGGTGGGGCCAATGCGACCAGCTGGTCTGCTGAGCTGCCCAGGGAGGCCCATTGCAGGAGGGGTAAATGAGGTGGAGCTTGGAGCTCCTTACTCTGGGGAAGCAAACACCTGTCTATCCTGAGGACATTCTCATCCTTTAGTCACAACACCAGCTTCCCGTGACCCCACAGTGCTATGACCAGTCAGAGATTCCTGGCTACTCAAGGATGGTAATAGTCCTTTGCTTTTAGGCCAGCCTTTTTTGAAAATATATTTTTATTGACTTCAGAGAGGAAGGGAGAGGGAGAGAGAGAAATAGAAGCATCAATGATGAGAGAGAATCACTGATTGGCTGCTTCCTGCACACCCCCTAATGGGGATTAAGCCTGCAACCCAGGAAGGTGCCCTGATTGGGAATTGAACTGTGGCATCCTGGTTCATAGAGTTGACGCTCAATCACCGGGCCACATCGGCCAGGCTAGGCCAGGTTTACGTTTCCATCCTGCCCACTGAATAGCTTTTATTCTAATTGGTTGGCGGTGGCATCCACAGTGCTCACCTGCGATGGCTGTGGCTGTGCACTCGGATGATGTCTGTCCTTTTATTCACATAGCACACAACACACGTGAGTGCACATACCCCTAGTCTGTGTCCACATGTACAGGACTTTCCAAACAATAGGATGAAGCCAAATGTGTAGATTTTTTTCTCGAGTGGGGATGGCTAGACAGCCGCAAAAGGTAAGGTTGTTTCATTAACTTCTTGTTTTGCCCTGCATGCAGCTCTGTTTAAGTGGAATTGTTTTATTTTTCCTGGGAGCATTCATGGGAAAAGACCTGATTCTCTCCTGTCCTTACGCATGTGCCTTCTTCACACCACACTCCAGAGTCTCACCGCTAAAGACAAACTCCCAAGTCAGAAAGGACAGTTATCTCTTTGGAGTGTGATCCGTTCATGCAACAGATTTTGCACTAAGTACCCACTATGTGCAAAATCCCAGTGAAGCTTCTGAGGATGTAACAATGCATAGGATATGGTCTCTGCCCCTGATAAACAAAGATAAATTTCTTTGTTAGTGATATGGAAGATAATGATAGATATTTATATTTCACTTCTTAATAGATAACTTCACAGACTCAATCTGAATGGGACTCCTCTTCCATAGACCTTTTTATAATCTGCAGCTCCTTTCTGTTGGGATTATGGTGCCATTGCAGAGCAGGAAACTCTTTCCCATATTTTATAAACTTATGCAGAATGTGGCCCTGGGGCAGAAGTGATTACAATTAGCTCCTATTAATTAATTAAGCCTATTGAAGTGCTGAAGTAGTGCAGCTGGCTGGCTTGGAACACCACCCAGAAGCCCACGAGGCCTGGGTGCCACAGCAGGGCCATTGTTCTGCCCAGTGTTGCCTTTGGCCCCCCCTTTGGCATCGGTACTTAATTGCCTCCCAACTGAGTAGGTCTGAACCTGTTTACTGAGCCTCCTTGGCAGAGATGTAACCAAATGTCTCCAGGCCTCCCCAGCCTGTGGGGGCCAATTAAATCACGTTTTCACTCAAATTGTTTGCTAGCTGATTGCTCCACCTGCATAACTCTGGCCCTCCGTGCCTCCCCTTTCTCAAAGCCTCTCTCCTTATTTGGGGTGAGTCCACAGGATGTCTCAAGTATGCTCAGAAACTGTTTGCAGCTCTCAGAGAGTGCTGGCTTGTTGGTCATTTGAAGCTGCCAGTCTGCCTATGCCCTGTGTGAGCACACCTCTGTCATTTGGGACCTGCCTTCTAGTGCTGCAAAGTTGTCCCTTGGCCCCTGCCCCACCTGCAAAGTGTCACAGAGCTCTGTGTTTCCTGCCATTCCTCCTCCATACCACATTCTTTGTACGTGAAGGACAATACCCTCATCCCACCTTGTGCCGTTTTTCATATTCTGAGTTCCAAAGCTGTGTCTGAGGATCCAACATTCTCTTGTGCAAACAGTTCTCAGCTTCTGGCTCTGGTTTCGCTCCCCTAGAGCAGTGGTTGGCAAACTGCGGCTCGTGAGCCGCAGTTTGCTGCTCTGTTGACTCATTAGTCAACAGAGCCGCAGTTTGCTGACCACTGCCCTAGAGGATCAAGCCTTGCTAGGCCTATGTTTATGGTCTTGAACAGCATCCTTCCTTCCCCTTTTCCCTATGTCCCCACATGAAACTCTTCTAGCTCCTTCAGCTGAAAGACACGATTATGCAGATCTGCCATGTTAATAAATGCTCAGAATCTGTGGGTGGGTCTCAGGTGTCTAACCTCTGCTTGGGCTCAGCTGGCCTTGCTACAAGAAAAGCATGAAACTTCTAACATGCATATTCCTTTCTTGTTTTTATCCTGACCTGAGGATGTGTTTGTTTGTTTGTTCATTGAGTCTAGAGAGAGAGGAAGGGATAGGGAGAGAAACATCAATGTGAGAGAGAAGCATCAATCACTTGCTTCCTGTATGCTCTCTGACTGGTGGGATCAAATCTGCAACCTGGGTATGTGCCCTGACTGGAATCAAACTTGTGGTCCTTTGGTGCATGGAACAATGCTCCAACCACTGAGTCACACTAGCCAGAGCCCATGCATATTCTTTTTTCTGGCATCAAACAGAAAGCATCGTATAGCTTCTTGGCAGCCAGGTCCTTCAATTCCTTCTTGATTTCCCCACAGTTTCCCACAAAGATCATATGAGATAATGTGGAGCAAGTATACTTAAATTGAAACTGGTATGTCAGTATAATAAAAGGTTAAACCATTACTGAATGGCTATTGGCCATGGCATTTATTAACATTTATCCAGGCATCCATTCAAGCATATTTATTAAGCACCTACTCTTTGCTGGGCTCTGCTCTGGACTCTGGAGATAGAGAGTAAAAATAACAAGAAAATCTCAGTCCGTGACAAATGCTCTGCAGAGAGCTGAGTTAGGATGATGTGGTAGAGGGTGGCTAGGAGTCAGTCTCCTTTGGACTGGGACACCAAGGAAGGGCTCTCTGAAGAGGTGATCGCAGATTTAGAATGAAGAAGGGATCAGCCCACGAAGATCAGAGGAAAGAGAATTCCTGGCAGAGGGACAACAAGGGCGAGGGGTTCGGGCGAGGTCCATGAACTGGGATGATGGAAAGAACGTCGGTCTCCTAGGGAAGGGGAGATGGTGCCAGAGAGCTCAGTCCGTGGGCAAGAGAAGGCCCAGATGACAGAGGGCTGTGCAAGGCAGGAGAGGCATTAGTGCTTTGCTTTAAGCACACTGGGAAACAATTAGAGTTTGAAGCAGGGGAGCCACATAATCTGATTTATGTTCTAAAAAGATAGCTTAGGCTGCTGTGGGAGGAACGGATTCTAGTGGAGCAAGAGAGGCAGCAGGGAGACCAGGCAGAAGCCTGATACGGTTGGACGGATGGGAGAGGATAGTGATCAGGTGACTGTGTCACACCTGGAGAGCAGAGACTCAGAGACAGATTGGGGGTCTTTGGAAGCAGAGATGAGGGGACTTGCTGATTGATTGCGTGTGGAGTATGAGGAAGTGATGGGTGCCAGAAGGATTTACAGACTGGCAACGGAAGAAACCAGAAGCCCCTCACCAGCTCAGGATGTGGGTAGCTCAACTAGGGTGGTTGTCAAAATGTCAGGAGGGTGGTTTATTCTACAAGCAGGGAAAGGGGCAACAAGCACCCCCTCCCCGGCGTGTGCAGGTACTAGAGAAACATAGGGAAATCCTGCTAGAAGAATCGACTGGTTTCAGATTAAAAAACACACAAATAAAAGCTTCGAAAGCAAACCATACCCAATTGCATGGCTTAGAAAGTCAAATAACCTTAAAATAAGCCAGGGCAGGTAGAGTGCATGAAAGTGGCCAGCATGTTTTACCCAATGAAATACCCTGGCAGTGGGAGGCAGAGTTCAGGAGCTGGGCTGGTCTTGGTGATTTCTGATAACAGTCTTCACATTGGAATTTAATTTGTTTTACTTAAAGGTAAACCTGAGTGCCTGTTCTCTTGAAGACTGCCTGCCCAGCCTGCTCTCCAAGGACCTGAAAACCCAGACCCCAAAGGAACATTCTGCATTGCCAAATCCATTATGCCCTGGTGTTTGCTGACTGCACAAACACACCTTGGTAGAAATATGAAAAACCTCACAACAAGGGTAAATGTATGACATAAGGGCCTTTTGGAGCTCAGGGAATTTACAGATCCCTGGATTTTATCACTGTACTTATTCTTTACTTAAAGACAATAACTACTCCTTACAGGTTCTTATCCTATCTAATAAAATAGTAATATGCAAATTAACCATCACTCTGCTCCACCCACAAGCCATGCCCACCAGCCAATCAGGAGCAAGTATGCAAATTAACCCTACCAATATGGCTGTGGCCACGGAGTGAGCAGGAGGCTTGGGTTTCCTTGGCAATGGAGGTAGCCAAGCTTTCCACCCTGGCAGGTCCAGGCCTCCACTCAAGGCTACAAGGTTTCAATTATAGAAGATAAATAAATTCCAACAAAAATTGCTGTGGCCATAGAGCAAGCAGGAGGCTTGGCTCTGCTCAAGGCTACAAAGTTTCAATTATAGAAGATAAATAAATCCCAGATACCGGGGCCTCTGCTTGGGTCACCGGGGAGCATGGCCGGCCTGCAAACCACCACAGGCCCCTCGCCCAGACTGCCCCATGCCCTAAGGGAACCCCCACCCTGATCTGGGACACCATTCAGGGCAAACCAGCTGGCCCCCATCCATGCACCAGGCCTCTATCCTATCTAATAATCCTATCTAATAAAAGAGTAGTATGCAAATTGACCATCACTCCAACACACAAGATGGCTGCCCCATGTGGACACAAGATGGCCACCACAAGATGGCTAGCAGGGGAGAGTAGTTGGGAGGGACCAGGCCTGCAAGGGAGGGCAGTTGTGGGCAATCAGGCCAGCAGGGGAGGGCAGTTGGGAGGGACCAGGCCTGCAAGGGAAGGCAGTTGGGGTTGATCAAGCCTGCAGGGGAGGGCAGTTAGGGGCAAACAGGCTGGCAGGGGAGCAGTTAGGCATCAATCAGGCTGGCAGGGGAGTGGTTAGCAGTGGTTCTCAACCTTTCTAATGCCATGACCCTTTAATACAGTTCCTCATGTTGTGGTGACCCCCAAACATAAAATTATTTTCGTTGCTACTTCATAACTGTAATTTTGCTACTGTTATGAATCATAATGTAAATATCTGTGTTTCTGATGGTCTTAAGTGACCCTCCTAGCGGTTCTCAACCTGTGGGTCGAGTAGAGCCTAAGACCATTGGAAAACACAGATATTTATGGTTGAGGGTCACCACAACATGAGGAACTGAATTAAAGGGTTGTGGCATTAGAAAGGTTGAGAACCACTGGGTTAGGGGGTGATCAGGCTGGCAGGCAGAAGGGGTTAGGGGCAATTAGGAAGATAGGCAGGTGAGCAGCTGGGAGTCAGCAGTCCTGGATTGTGAGAGGGATCCCAGATTGGAGAGGGTGCAGGCTGGGCTGAGGGACATCCCACCCCCGTGCATGAATTTCATGCACCAGGCCTCTAGTTGACAAATAAAAACACTGATGTCACTCAAGTCTATGACATGATCATCTTTTCCAGACTGGGAGTATCCAGCACTAGCTGGTTATGGGAACGTTTTCCCGAAGGTCTGAGCCATTCTTCTAATTCTGTCTTAGTCACACACAGTTACTCATTACCTGAAGGGCATGAAGAGTTTATCCATGGCTATAGTACATTTTGTGCTGCTTTGTTAAACCAGGAAAAATGCAGACGGTTGAGTCATCGTTTTCAATTAGTTTTTCAATTTCACCTGGAGCAAAATTTTATTATATCCATACTAATTTTATTGCTTTCCATGTTACTCTGATTATATACTTTGCAAGATAATTCAGTCTTTTGCTTGAGGATATTAATAATACATATTGTAAGTGGGGAGTAGCATTATCAAAGTGCTCTTAAACAGATGTGAAAATGGAAATACAGCAGGAGTTAGTCACTCACATTTGAGGTTTATAGAGATGTGACAGAGGAAAGGAGAATGAGACAATTAAGAACCTTGAAATAATGGCAGAGCTTTGTTGCCTCTGGAGAACTACTCTATACAATTCTCAAATCTAAGGTTTATTTAGTTCAACAGATATTACATACCTATTTTAAACCCAGCCCCATTAGACAGAATAAGTACATTCAAGACGTTTGTAAATGAAATATCTTAAGTACCGCGGAAGTGTAGAACACTGTAGATACCAGGGCCCTGTCTCCAAGGAACCTTTATCTCATTGGGTAAAAACAAACACATGAACTAGTTTCAGGACAAAACAAGGTGGAGTGTGAGGTGGGCTAAATTGAGAGGTACAGACAGTATGTGCTTGAAAGTCAAAAATGTAGAAATAGTGCAGCTGAAGTCATCAGATTCCTGACCTCAGCTGATAATCCTTGCAGGGCAAGCATACTTTGGATGGGAGAGATGGAGGGACAAGGCACTCCAGGCAGTGGAACAGCACGTGCAAAAAAAAAAAAAAAAAAATTCCTTGGGAAGGATTAGGGTGTGCATGTCCAGAGAGGAGCCCACCTGGTGAGAAGGTTTGGTGGGGAGACTTTGATAAAAATATAGCTTGACACAAATCGTGTCACTTGCTATGATAGAAACTACTAGTATATCCTTTCGGAGGCAATAATGCCTCAGCTCACACTGAGTCCATGTGCAATTGTGAAGGAACTTGGTAACAAGTCATCTTTCTTATCTATACTGGCAAAAGTCAGGCTGGAGCTAGACAAGTTGATAATAAATCATCTCATTAAAGGAAGTTGCTTCCCAGGAAGTAAAAAGAATTAGGATGGACTAATACATATTGATGTTATCTGAGGAAAGAAGGGGCAGAAACCACCCAATGGTAACAGATTTCCCTACCAGTCCTCTGCATTCATTTCCTGCATTGATGAGACCTGACCTCAAAGGAAGTAGCTCTTCATTTTTGGAATTACAAAAATAATCTCAATAATCAGGAAATTCATTTCGGCTCAGAGGGTTTAATTGGCTTAAAACCAGAAAAACATCTCTAGAGATTGTCCACTTCTAAAATTACCAGGGTCATTAATTTGCCATGTGTGGGATCCTGGACATAATTATAAAGCTCCAATTTCTTCATCTTTAAAACACTCAAGTGTCTCAGAAAGTGAAAGATAAGGTTCATTCTCTCATTCCCTTGTTCTCACTATCCAACTAGAATAATGCAATGAATATAATCCAACATAGTTTCAAAGCTGTGGTTGGCTCTGCCACTTGCTACCTGGGTGACTTTGCACAGATATTTAACTTCTATAAGCTTTAGTTCCTTCCTTTTAAAATCTTCATAATAATACCATTAGGTAGATGTATTTTACAGATTAAGACAACACGTGCAAAAGACCCAGCACAGAGGCTAATATTCAATAAAAGACAGCTATTTTTCTTAAAATTGTAGTTAGTTAATTTTGTGAAGCATTTTTATGAATTTTGCATAACATTTTAAGGTAAATACAATCATTACCAGTTTTAGAGATGAGAAAACTTTAGAGATAAAGCTAAAATATACTAAATCTAGGGGCATGTAATAGTAGGAGACATAGTTGAGGTGCCTGTTGAAGGACCATTTCAAGGGTATTTAACCTCTGCTCTAGCTGTCTTCGTTAGTGAGACACACACGCTAAAAGAAAACAAATTATAATTGTTTTTCATATAGTGCCTAGTGAAGCCTCAATGAATGTGGTAAATCTGAACAGAGAAATGCTGCAAGTATAAAATACATGCTAGATTTCAGAAACTTAGTGGGAAAATATGTAAAATAGCTCATTGATAATTTCAATTAATTACATGATGCAATGAAAACATTTTGGGTTGCCCTATCTGGTTTGGCTTAGTGGATGGAGCATCAGCCTGCAGACTGAAGGGTCCCATGTTCGATTCTGGTCAAGGACATATGCCCAGGTTGTGGGCTTGATCTCCAGTGGGAGGCCCGTGCAGAAGGCAGTCAATCAATGCTTCTCTCTCATCATTGATGTTTCTATCTCTCTCTCCCTTTGCCTTCCTCTCTGAAATAAATAAAAATATATTTTAAAAAAGAAAATATTTTGAGTATGTTCAATTAAATATTTCATCTAGTTCTCATTACTTCTTTCTAATGTGGCTACTAAAACTTTTTCAGTTGAATATATGGCTCACCTTTATGGCTTACAACATATTTCTACGGCACAGAGAAGCTCTACCTGACTCTTTGCCCTTCCTCTCCGCCCTCCTTCCTCCTCTCCAGGAATCTCAGATCCTCCTGATAAGCCGTGATCTGCTCAGTTATGTCACGCCAGGGTGTTAATGCTCTCTCTCAGCAAAACATCTACTTTTAGAAAAGTTACTGGAAGTGGAGGTTCATGCTCTGGGGTAGGGAGATATACTAGGGCAAGGATCCCAATTTTATTTTATTTATTTTTAAAATATATTTTATTGATTTTTTACAGAGAGGAAGGGAGAGGGAGTTAGAAACATCAATGAGAGAGAAACATTGATCAGCTGCCTCCTGAACACCCTCCGAAACCAAAATACATGCCCTTGACCGGAATCAAACGTGGGACCCTTCAGGCCACAGACCGATGCTCTATCCACTGAGCCAAAACGGTCAGGGCAAGGATCACAATTTTAAATACTTAACAGGGGTCAGGAGGGTACCATAAGGTAGACCAGGTGTTGGTGGGTAGCAACAGAGAGTGGCGGGAACTGTGCCAAATTGAAGAGCATATTCCTGATCCAAAGGAATCATCCACCATCCAGCTCTAGCTAATTGTTGCCATATTGGATTTGGGCCCAGTGTGGCCAGATCTTTTGATTTTTCAAGAGCAGCCATAAATCTAGATTCTTATGTGATGTCTCCCAGTTTTTGAAGATTTGCAATGAAATAAAAACTTTTAACAAGCATTATAAAGGGCCTATAAAACCTGTTTTAGGGCCTTGGCCAGTGTGGCTCAGGTTTCAGGCTCCATCCCTGAGAGGGGGCATGCAGGAGATAGCCAAAAGATGTTATGCATCAATGTTTCTCTCTTTCTCCCTCTCTTTTCCTCTCTCTCTAAGCATCAATAAACTATTCTTTATAAAACAAATCTGCCTTGGGGCTCTATTTGGTCCATTTGGCCTCACTTTTTTACCTCTTTATTTACCTATATATAAGGTCCACCTAATGTGGTAAACTCAACAGATAGCGCTTATAACATTGGCTTTGTCTCTTGACATTTGTAGAGTTGGAAGAATCTCTCCTTTTATAGATGAGATACTGAGGTCCAGAGATTCTAAGTGGTTCACCCACAATCACGTTGTCACTTGTTCAGGGCAAGAGTGTGAGGTTCCTGATTCTCTGTCCCCTGATCCATTAAAACAGCAGACTGTTTGCCTTTGAGAAAGGATCTTAAACTGAAACTCTCTACCACGCATATAAGTGAATCATAGAGCAAAAGATGCTGTGCCCGTACTAGCCTCTGACTGGCAAGGGGAATGGGACAAATGGTAGGTACCCTTTGTGAGTCTCTCTCACACATCATAGCATTCATTCTACCCCAGAGTGAACTGAAATCCCCAAACAACTCATGTGGGGAAAAATAATCACAATGCTGAACACTCCTGTTATTTATGAGCAAGTATAACTTCTAGACACCTGAGTCAGGCCCCAGGGGGAGGACGGTTCCTCATTCTGTGGTTGACATGGAAAGATTCCCTTTTGGGACATACTCTAAATGTATGAACCCTCAGTTCTAGAGGGCAAATGGCCCAACTTAGGAGAAACAAGTGCAGGTTTAAAATCTAGCACTCACTCCACACAGCCTTTGCTCTTTCTGGCTCTCATTGTGCAAACACATTTTATAGTACTTAAGACTAAACTTCCTGCTTATTGCTAATAGTTCCAAAACAAATATGAGATTCTGAGTAATTTCAACCCTTCTTTCTTAAAACCTGGGACTTTCCTGAGTGAGATAAGAGGACTGAACTTTTCCAAATCATCCAGGTTATAATAAGAATGCAGAGATGACTGGGGTTAACTTTTCGATCATTTATAATACATAGCTTCCAGGTCTTTTAGGTCTTGAGAGTAATTTCATTTCTACTGTGCTATTTATTTCTGTCTATAGTCTAATGAAATTGGAAGAACAGATTTACTGTCCATATGTTAAAGCTGAGGAAATGGAGTCCTGGGGGACTGACTCTGTGACTCACCTAGATACCGACAGGGCCAGGTGTCTCCTGGTCCCATTTAGGTTTCTTTCTATTAGATCTGAAGCAATGAGGACTGAAGCCATGTTTAGCTTTCATTCCTGGCAAGAGTTGAACCCCATTAAACTCAGTACATTATCACATTGCTTTAGATATTCTGTGAACAAAACAAATATAGATATAAACCTTCATATTATATTGATCCTGTATGCTGAGTCATAAAGATTATTTACAACATTAATTATTTAAAAAAAAACAGCATGCAAGAAAAAAACAAAAAACTCCTAGAATATTGAATTTAGCACAATTCCTGATATCCCTGAATGGCATGGAAAAGTTTTCCCTCTGTCTATAGAAATCCAGGCAAAAGACCATATCCTTCCAAATAGGAACTGGCCAAAAAGGTGGCTGTGACAGCTTTCTGTCCATGTCCCTTTTTCTGTTTTAAGCAATAATAATAATAATAATAATAATAAAATGGAAAGATAGGATAAAAACTTTACAAAGACCATAGTACTCAAGAAAGAAGTGAGAGAGGCATTAACTGTTAAAGAGAGAAGACAGGGGAAGAGGAAATGGAAAAGTCAAGAGAAGGAAGGACTGGAGGACATGGCCCACAATACATATGCCTTGCTGCTTTAAGGCCACTGGCCTAGGATAGGCCACCAAATGTGAGGTCATTAAACTAAAATTCAGGTTTTCAATTTCTCCTGAGAAATCCAAAGATCCTTTTAACATGTTTAAATGCTTTTTTTAAAAAATTGATTTCAGAAGGGAAAGGAGAGGGGGTGAGACATAGAAACATCAATGATGAGGGAGAATCTGGGGATCAAGCCCACAACCCAGGCAGGTACCTGACAGGGAGTAGAGCTCACAGGTCAATGCTCAAACCACTGAGAACACTGGCCAGGCTAATCGCTTTTTCTCAAGTATGGTCACCCAACGTACCTAACAACACATTTTCTAACTCAGACTATATTTTGTTGTTTGCTATTAGTAATCCAACAGTATTCTCTTCTACAGTTTTTCATCTTGAATTTATGGTATGTCAACTGTATTACTCTTTTTTATTTTTTTATTTTATTAAACCTTTATTGTTCAGATTATTACAGTTGTTCCTCTTTTTTTCCCTCCATAGCTCCCCTCCACCCAGTTCCCACCCCACCCTCTGCCCTTACCTCCCCCACACTGTCCTCATCCATAGGTGTACAATTTTTGTCCAGTCTCTTCCCGCACTCCCCACTGCATTACTCTTAAATGTACTTTTGTGGCCCCGCCTAAGAGACTCCCACCTATTTACCATAAGGGTTCTATAACACAGTATATTCCAACTTCCATCAATTGAATTAAAAATAAGTCTTAAGAATGCAACCTGTTTGTCAGTTGGGGGCTCTCTGTAAGTACACTGATACTGTGGGAGTGAGTTGCAGATGTAGGGTAAACATCTTAGATTTGCTTCTTTGTTTTACCAAATTCACTCAACACCACACCCTGGGGCCTAGCACAGTATGGGCTACTGGCAGTTTCTACAGAAATATCTGTCAAACGAAGTCTCATGTTCTCATGTGGACTAACATACGCCTTGTTTAGCCTCTATTTTTGTGTTTTTAACAAGAAATAAAGTACTTGTTTTCCACACCATCACATGGGCCACTACACATGTGCTTTGCTGCTTTAAAAAATAAATGTAACAAATCCTCTGTAATAAATTATTTAACTTGTACTAGACCCTGTGACAGTTGCTTATACCAGGGAAAATCCTTTCTGCATTCCATAAATCTCTATGAAACCCCCATTATGCCAAGCACTATTGCAGGTCTTGGAGATATGAAGCAGGCAGAAGTCCCTACTCTCATAGAGCTTATGTACTGCTCCTGCTTACCGCAGCCTAAGGCCCCAGTATTTCCCCTCTGGGTTGAGGGAAAGCCTTGATTGAGCTCTTGTTCCGCCTCCAATGTCTGTAGCTTGTAGCCATACTACACACCTGGCCCAGACACCTTCCTAGTACTAGGAATTCTGGGGGTCCCACAGGTTCCTGGGGAAGGCAAGAGAAGGAGGCAATGGTTGGGGCTTTGAACTCCCATACCCACTTCAGCCAGAGCATCCCTTGTTTATCAGAATGAAGTATGATACTTCTACATAAGACTTTGTTTGTGCTCCCAAAATTGCAACACTACTGATCTAAAACACAGCTCTGTCACATTCTTGCTCCAAAACCTTCAATGCCCCTTTGCCTCTGAAATAAAGCCCAAGCTCCCATTATATCTCGAATAAAATGCAAAGTTTTTACACTGGCCCGTAGGCATGGCACAGTCTGGTCCCTCATGGGCTCTCTGACTTCTTTCCGTCCTCTGTCCCCCTTACACAGCCCACTCCTGGGACTTACTCCAGGGCCCTCCAAGTACACTACCAGCTCAGCCTTTTGTGCTGACTGTTCCTTCAGCTAGGAATATAATTCTTCTGTATATTTGCCTGGCTGACCCCTTCACTTTATTTAGGAATTCACTCAGTCCTGCTCAAGTGTCATCTCCTTTTAGCCACTCCTGGCCACCCCATCTAAAATAGCACCCAATTTACTCTCTATTTTCCAACCCAAATTTATTTTGCTTTATAGCACTATTATTCCTTAACATTATATATTTATTTATTTACAACTAGAGGCCCGGTGCACGAAATTTGTGCACAGAGGTGTGTGTCCCTCAGCCCAGCCTGCACCCTCTCCAATCTGGGACCCCTTGAGGGATGTCCGACTGCCCGTTTAGGCCTGATCCTAGGACTGCTAGCTTCCAACTGCTCACCTGCCTGCCTTCCTGATTGCCCCTAACTGCTTCTGCCTGCCAGCCTGATCACCCCCTAATCACTCCCCTACTAGCCTGATTGATGTCTAACTGCTCCCCTGCCAGCCTGTTTTCCCCTAACTGCCCTCCCTTGCAGCCTGGTCCTCCCCAACTGCTCTCCCCTGCTGGCCTGGGTTACCCACAACTGCCCTTCCCTGCAGGCCTGGTCACCCCCAACTTCCCTCCTCTGCAGGTCTGGTCACCCCTAACTGCCCTCCCCTGCAGGCTTGATCACTCCCAACTGCCCTCCCTTGCAGGCCTGGTCCCTCCCAACTGCCCTCTCCTGCTGGCTATCTTGTGGGGGCCATCTTGTGTCCACATGGGGCAGCCATCTTTGACCACATGTGGGCAGCCATCTTGTGTGTTGGAGTGATGGTCAATTTGCATACTACTCTTTTATTAAATAGGATTATTAGATAGGATAGAGGCCTGGTGCATGGATGGGGGCCAGCTGGTTTGCCCTGAATGGTGTCCTGGATCAGGGTGGGGGTTCCCTCAGGGCATGGGGCGGCCTGGGTGAGGGGCCTGTGGTGGTTTGCAGGCCAGCCATGCCCCCCTGTGACCCAAGCAGAGGCCCTGGTATCTGGGATTTATTTATCTTCTATAATTGAAACTTTGTAGCCTTTTAGCGGAGGCCAAGGCAGGCCAGTGCTGCAGATGCTTGGCTTCCTCCATTGCCAGGGGCAACTCAAGCCTCCTGCTTTCTCCAGCTCTGTGGCTGCTGCCATTTTTGTTGGGATTTATTTATCTTCTATAATTGAAACTTTGTAGCCTTGGGTGGAGGCCTGGGCCTGCCAGGGTGTGCGGAAAGCTTGGCTTCCTCCATTGCCAGGGAAACCCAAGCCTCCTGCTCGCTCCGTGGCCGCAGCCACTTTGGTTGGGTTAATTTGCATACTCGCTCTTGATGTGGCATATGGGTGTAGCAGAGTGATGGTTAATTTGCATATTACTCTTTCATTAGATAGGATTACTATATGAGGATTATAAACTCTATGAAAACTGGAGCTTTGTTTTGTCACTATTCTATACCTACGCATTTAGTATAGTGTCTGGTGCATAATAGGTACTCACTATTTTTTTCCACACAGCACCCTCAAAAATTATGATTTCACATAGCATAATTACATAGTGTTATTCTAGATGACATAGGTGTGAAAGAATATTTGTATAGTAAAGTAAAGAATGAACTAAGGATGACATTGAAACTCATGCATATGCATAAATAAAATAATGATCAGAGGCATCTTATCTAATAAAAGAGTAATATGCAAATTGACCATCACTCCAACACACAAGATGGCTGCCCCCATGTGGACACAAGATGGCCACCACAAGATGGCCAACAGGGGAGGGCAGTTGGGAGGGACCAGGCCTATAAGGAAGAGCAGTTTGGGGCGATCAAGCCTGCAGGGAAGGGCAGTTGGGGGGGGGACCCAGGCCTGCAGGGGAGAGCAGTTGGGAAGGGGGACCAGGCCTGCAGGGGAGGGCAGTTAGGGGCAATAAAGCTGGCAGGGGAGCAGTTTGGCATCAATCAGGCTGGCAAGGGAGTGGTAAGGGGTGATCAGACTGGCAGGCAGAAGTGGTTAGGGGCAATCAGGAATGCAGGCAGGCAAGCAGTTGGGAGCCAGCAGTCCTGGATTGTGAGAATGATGTCCGACTGCCTGTTTAGGCCTGATCCTAGGATCAGGAAGTCGGACATCCCTTGAAGGGTCCCAGATTGGAGAGGGTACAGGCTGGGCTGAGGGACACACACCCCCGTGCACAAATTTCATGCACTGGGCCTCTAGCAATGATATAATATACTAACTGCTAACATATGTATATGTTCCTTACATACCTGCTTTGCAATTCACTTAATCCTCACAAAAACTCCTATGAGAAAAGCGCTATTACCATCAGTCCCTTTAGGTGGGGAAACAAGACACAAAGAAGTTAAGAGACCTTCTAAATTCACTCACACAACTGTTAAGTGGTAAGTGATTCAAGCCCCAGTACCTGTTCCAGGAGCCTGCTCCTAGCCACCCTCCCTAGTGATGTATATCACATGGGCTGCTCTATAACTCAGGTTTACATGAAAAGTTTCTAAGAGCAGAAAACCAGTCCTCATTTTGCGCCCACTGTGCACTAAGCTCTTTGTGTACATCATTTAAAGAACCAGTGGGACACTCAGAACTCTTTGTATTAGGAAGGTGTCTGGGCCAGGTGTGTAGGATGGCTACCTGCCCTAGCCATTTGGCTCACTGAATAGAGAGTTGGCCAGTGGACTGAAGGGTACCTGGTGGGGGTGCTTGCAGGAGGCAATCAATCGATGTGTCTCTCTCACATCGATGTTTCTCTCTGTCTCTCCTCCTCCCTCTCTCTCTAAAGATCAGTAGAAAAATATCCTTGGGTGAGGATTAAGGGGAAGTAAAAAGTTCTCAGTAACTTTATGAATCAGGAATTATGATCGATATCTCCAACCACCCAATTAGTGAGTAATTCATGGTGCCTTTCCATAGGTGATGCTGCTCAAAAATGGTACTGGGACCCATTTTTGAGCACTCTCCCAAACACTTGTTGGTTTCCATATGGCTACTCTTCTGCAGCCATTCTTTCCAGAGCCTGGGGAAAGGCTCAGGGAAAAAGGCACATCTTGGAAACGGGTTGTAGGCACAGACAATGGCGTTGTTTTATTTTCAACAAAGACTTACAAACATCAGGAAAACATATTCCTTTACAATTTAATTGAAAAGTTGCCACTTTCAGAGACTGCAAAGAGTCAAGGCTCTTTCTGCTCTTTCCATTAGCCAGTCTTCTGGGCAAAACTATTCAAGGTGCAATGATAGAGCTCAAGGCAGCCCTTCCCCAAAGATTCTGGGCTGATAAATCCCCAGCCCTTCCCCAAAGATTCTGGGCTGATAAATCCCCAGGGCTTTTGGAAATGGAGTGAGGTCATAATGAGGTCATCCCATCACGTTTGGAAGGGGAATTCTTGGGAACTGGTGCCTCCCAGGAGGAAAGTTTTTTTCACCCTCAGGGTTGTCTGAAAAGGGGGTTGGGGGGGAAGGGGCGGGAATCATGCCATCTTGTCTCTCTCCCTGAAGCTTTGTGTCTTTTTTTTTGGCACCAAGAAGGGTGGGTGTCCTGGACACCTGAGCAAATGTGTTTTATTCCCTCTTGGCTCTGTACCAGTCCTGGCTGTTCATTCTCCAACCAAGGCAGCTGCAGGTGACTCACTGTCTGAGTCTAGTTCCTGCAGATTCACTGCTCTGGACTTGCCTTAAATTAAACCACTCTTTGAGAACAGGAACTGCCTCCTCCTATCATTATTTCTAGCACTAGCACAAAGCCTGGCACATGGTAGACACTCAAAAAATATTTGTTGAGCCCTGGCTTGTGTGGCTCAGTTTGCTGGGCAGCATCCATTGCACTGAGTTGTTGCTGGTTCGATTCCAGGTCAGGGCACATGCCTGGGTTGCAGGTTTAATCCCCGGTGGGGTCATGCAGGGCGAAGCAGATGGATGTTCTCTCACATCAATGTTTCTCTCTATATATATCTATCTCTATCTCTCTCTCTCCCCTTCTTCTTTCTCTGAAATTCAATAAAAATCTTTAAATATATAAATATATATACTGAGTTAACCGAATGAATGAATGGTGTGTTTTACATGGATTTAAGTATATCAGTGTGGGTTCACCAGAGAAGCAAAACAAATAGAAGACTATATATATAAAGATTTTTTAAAAAAGGATTGGCTCATACAATTGTGGGGTTGACAAATCCATATGGTTGGCTGGCAGCCTGGAAACAGGCAGGAGTTGATGCTGCAGTCTTAAGTCAGAATTTCTTCTTCTCCAGAAAACCTCAGCTTTTATCTTAAGGCCTTCAACTAATTGGATGATAAACAATCACATCTTCAAAATATCTTCACAGAAACACCTACTGTTTGGTTAAATAACTGGGTACTGCAACATGACATAAAACTAACCATCACATACTGTATCAGATTATGTGAAGAGAAACAAACACCACACACACACACACACACACACACACACACACACACACACAACCCTGCCACCAAACAAACCAATACTACATAATAAAAGCCCAGTAAAGCAGAGTTAGCCTAAGACCTGTTCCCAGTCCCAGCCAGGTGCTGGCAGCACCAAGATACTAAACATTTTCACTGCCTCAAGGAGATGGTAACTCTTTAGTGGGGAGATAGTCTGGTAGACAGATAATTACACACGCTATTGTCAAGATGTGGACATAACTTGCTTACTACTGTTTAGAGTTGGGTAACCTCTAAGTGGTCAGAATGACCTTGGTAACCGGAGAGAAATCTGATGTCAGCCAGGCTAATATTACAACCTTAGCTGCACTGTAGAGAAAGTTTCAAGTGCCTTAAATACATGGACTGTGAAATGGCCAAAGTGTCTTAATGCCAGCAAATGTCTAAACACCCAAGGTAATGTGGGTATTTGGGGAAAGCTGGGCCAGGCAGCCATTCTCATCCCGCTGCCCACAGCTTTTCTGAATGTCAATCAGGTACCCTCAGCTTTAGATCTGAAGTCATCTGGATAAATTCCGCAAGAAATAGATGCCTGGGAGGACAGATCAGAGATGGGACTCTGCCTGCTGCCTTACCCGTGGAAAATGAGGCCCTGGGCTCACTTGGGCAACATTGATATCTCTGGAAGACAAGTGTCCTGTTCCTCTGTCCCTGGTAGACATGAACTGACCACAGGCACCTGTTTCCTTCAACAGCCCTGACGGCTTTCATATTGTACATGTTTGTCTCCTTTCCAACATTATCTGTTGCCATATTAAAGGACGGGGTTTAACATGGTTAGTTGCAGACACACTGCTAACAACAGGACAGGGTTTTCGGAGTTACCTCTGGTCTCCTGCATGCAAACGTGAAGATTAGACGATTAGGTATCAGTGTCATCCTGTGTTCTCACGCCAGCCCTGCCATTAAGTCCAGGGTAATGGCAAGACGCCCTATGTTGAATCTGCCACCAAGGCTTGTGCAAGCAGGGAAACGGGGAGTAGAGGACCTCGTGGGTACTGAGACAGCAGCAGGGACACTAAGCTGTCATACTGAGACATCAGGCTCCGGCTGGTCAGGTAAGTGTTTGATGACTACAGTCTGAAGGCAGCTGCGGTCTTCAGGGAAAGGCTCAGACCTCATCATGGTTCTCTCAGGAGGGGGATTGGAAGGGAGCACAGAGGAGCCCTCATTTTTTACTTTTCTCCATGGCTTAAAATTGATACAAAGGCTGTGTATTACTTTTGTCATTAAAAAATTTAAAGGCTAGCTGGCATAGCTCAGTGGTTGAGTGTCAACCTATGAATCAGGAGATTCCAGTTCAATTCCTGGTTGAGGCTCATGCCTGGGGTGTGGGGCATGCAGGGGGCAGCCAATCAGTGAATCTCCCTCATCATTGATGTTTTGATCTTCTCTCCCTCTCCCTTCCTCTCTGAAATAATAAAAATATTTTAAAATTAAAAAAAATGTTTTTAAGAGAACTGATTACTTAACCCTGTGATAACAATAGCAGTAGCAACAACACAAGAATACTGACTGTACCTTCGTGAAATACTCTCAACCCCTCCAAACTTATACTGTGTAAGGGTAGATTGTAGGTGACTTTGCTCGTATGTTTCTTGATGTGGATTTTTAAAGCCCTGCCTATCCAGAGTAATCCATGTGGTCCCTGTGCAAGGAAGTCTCATGATCCCTCCTAAACCCAAGGGGTGGTGGGTGGCAGTGGCCAACTGAATGTTTGTTTGCCAACCCAGATCGAGCTTTGGACTGACACACAGTTTAATTATCATGCAGAGCTGCAGCTGGAGGGGGCTGGAGTGAGCTGGCAGCTGCTTTTGCAGAGCACAATTTCTGCAAATAATTAGCCACCAGAACTCTTGATTCTCTCTAATTAATGAAGAGGAGGCCTGGAATCTTCAAAGTCCACGAATGTCATGCTGCCACTGTGTCAGGATTGATCTCCTTTGTTCTAAACAGAAGAGCAGGCCTCTCCTGCCTCTCCTAATTCTTTATAAATTGAATTTTTCTGTTACTAGTTGTGACAGCTAAGTAACATGACTTCAGAAATTCACCCGCCGTTCATGCCAGTAGTAGAAGCCTGAATAATAATAATTTTTAAAAAAGAACCATAATGGAATGAGCTTTCTGTCTCTGCCCCAGAATTAATCATTCTGAAGAGACACCTTCTGAAAGGAGGATTGTTAATTAGCTCTAATGGATCTTGCTAGGTGGAGTCAGAGTTATGGGGAGGTCCGCAAACAGAGGGAAAGGGGAGATTCTTCTCTTTCTCTGTCCAGCTCCATGTGGTGCTGGCATGGAAGGTGATGTGACTTTGGAGAGGTGGGAGGGAGGCATAATGGAGGCCACAGAAGAATTCAGTTCAATGAGGGACACTAATGTGTTAGCCTGGAAGTCCACCAACCCTGAATGTCTTGGAGGAAATAAGTGGCAGTAGGTATATGGCCTATCCCTGTGGCCTTATCTGAGCATACAGTGAAAGCACCACACAGAAGCCAGAGTGCAATCCTATAAAAACCCAAGTCAGATCATGTCACTCATGCTGTTACCCTTTAATACAGTTCCTCATGTTGTGGTGACCCCCAACCATAAAATTATTTTCGTTGCTACTTCATCACTGTAATTTTGCTACTGTTATGAATCATAATGTAAATATCTGTGTTTTCCGATGGTCTTAGGTGACCCTGCTAGCGGTTCTCAACCTGTGGGTCGCGACCAACAGGTTGAGAACCGCTGCTGTAGAGCCTAAGACCATCAGAAAACACAGATATTTACATTACGATTCATAACAGTAGCAAAATTACAGTGATGAAGTAGCAACGAAAATAATATTATGGTTGGGGGTCACCACAACATGAGGAACTGTATTAAAGGGTCGCAGCATTAGAAAGGTTGAGAACCACTGCTCTAAAGGAAAGCAGTTTATACATTAGCCTACAAGGCCTTACCCATCAGGACACTGTTTCTTCTATGACCTCATTTCCTCTACTTTTCTCCTCACCACTGCATTCCAGATGCATTGGCTTCCTGGATGTTTCACCAGCACTCTGGGTATGTTCCTACCTCAGGCTGTTCTGTCTATAGCACCACTGCCTGTTCTGTCTATAGCCCACTTTTCAGATATCTATTTAGATCCTTTCTTCTTTTCTTTCAGGACTTTGCTAAAATGTCACTTTCTTAATGAGACTGACATTGACTATACCATCTAAAATGAGACACCACCCCTACCCCATTCCTCTTACCCTACTATATTTTCTCATACCTTCCATATACTTTCCTTATTTATTATGTTTATTTTTAAATATTTGTCTCTTCTACCTCCCACTAGAATCTAACCTCCATAGGAACAGGGATTCTTGTCTGTTTGCTGATATATTCCCTGCACCTACAACAGTGCCAGTTCAATAAATATTTGCAGAATGAATGAATCGGTCATTACACTCTGGAGTGTTTGCTGGTATGTGTGAAGAGTGAGAGAGCCCATCCAAAATGATTACTCAAACATCTTATGAAGGTTGGGGTATGAGCTGTTCCAAGTATCTGGATGAAGTACCATTGTTGCCTTTGGCTGCCAAATGTTAATAATTAAAGCAGTGTGATCAGAGTTAATATTACTTAAGGTGTTTCTTTCTCAATGACTTCTGATAGAAGAAGCTAGTGTGGGGCTGTCCAAATATGATGCTTTTAAGGGAGGAGGAGTGTGGGGTTTTATCCCCAGGGGTCTCTGTTCTTCCTCTTTAAGTCCACAGAGTGTGGGAGGTCTTCAGAGATACTGTGCAGCAGAAATCATGGTTGGGGAGTGAGGTATCCTTGCTGTAATTCAACAGTGACCCTACTGAGGGGAAGCATTCATAGGCACCGAAGGAAGAGGCACATCTGCTGAGGATGCAGGGCCAGGAACAGAGCAGAGAGCTTTAGGCAAGGACTGTAGCGAAGTCCATAGCTATGGATTGCTGCCATCTCTATGGATTGTTTCCAAAGTCAAGTGTCTTTCTCACTCATGCTTCCCAGCAATAGGGCCATAATAGATTCCTGCACTAGATTCTTTCCACCAGCGAAGGCTAACTGGGTCCTGCTTGTGTCTGTGACTTGCTGAGGGTTAAGTAAATCTGGCAGGGATTGCAGTGTAGATAGATCAGAGCCCTGGGAAGGGGATAGATCCAACCTTTCACAGTCTCCTTAATTTGTATCTCATATCAATGCAGTCCTAGCTCAGAGGTGCTGACCTCAGAGGAAAATGGGTATGCTTTTAGTTCATAAGCCAGCTGGTGCTGGGCTAAGTGCTGAGTCATGAAACACAGGTTCTATTCTGATTGTGCAGTTGCTGGTTGAGTCACTTAGGCCATCTATCTCCCTGTACCACAGTTTCTAACTCAACCTTCTTATTACTTTACAAAATTCTTTCTCATTTATTCCTCTGAATAACCTTGTCTCTTAATTTTAGAGATGAAGAAGGAAAGGCCCAAGGAGATCAAGGTACTTGCCTAAGGTCACACTGTCATTAAGAGGTGGGACCAAAAATACTTAAAAATAGAACTACTATATGATCCAGCAATCCCACTTCTGGGTATTTAGCCAAAGGAAATAAAAGCAGGATATTGAAGAGATATATGCACCCCCATGTTCATTTGCAGCATTATTCACAATGGCCAAAATATGAAAACAACCTACATCTCTGTTGAAGAATGGATGGTAAAGAAGATCCAGCATACACACACACACACACACACACACACACACACACACAAAGGAATATTATTTAGCCATGAGAAAAGGACATCGTGTTATTGGCAACACATGGATGGGACTTGAGGGCAATATGCTAAGTGAAATAAGCCAGACAGAGAAAAATAAATACCACATGGTATCACTTATATGTGTAATCTTAAAAAAACAAAAAAAGTCAAACTTATAACAGCAGAATAAAAAAATGCTTGTGCGGGGCTGAAGGGTGGGTATAATAAGGAGAAGTTGGTAAAAAAAAAAAAAAAAAATAGGACCAGGACCTGAACTTTCCCTTGCAAATCCAGCTTTTGTCCTTCCAGTCAGAACAATACCCTCCCTATTTTCCTCTCAGAGCTACAAATAAAACTGATCTTATGAGTAAAAAGGGATTTTACCAATCCAAAGTGAACTATTATTAAAGTGGTCTCCCCAGTTTAGAGGATGGTCAGAGGTCAGAGCCGAAAACCGGAACTAGGTCTCATGGGGGTCAAAGTATGAATTATTGCGTTTTTAAATGCTTTAATTCAAATTCTAAGGCCAACATTTAGAACATCCCTTCAAAGCCCAGTCTGGCATAGTGCTCGGATTCTAAAGAGCAAATTGACCTTCCCTCTCAGACTCATATTCTAAATTATTCTGAAGATTCTTCCCCCTAGAAGCTCCCGACAAGCAACCTGAAGCAGCTGCCAGAACACTCTGCTGATTTACAGCTGCAATCTTGCTAAAAGGAATGGAAAAAAGCCAGATGACTTTCTGTTAGACAGAATTACTGGCATGAAATACTAACATCGCTATGACTTGGCATATAACTGACTGACTGACTGCATGATTGCCCTCCCATTCTTATTTCACTGAAATAGGTCATTCGTTAGAAAACTGAGGTAGCCTTGTCCCCCTGCCCCCGCCCCCAAAGGAAAAAGGAAGAAGGCTGTTTACTATGCTACTTGGTGTGTGCCTGCATGTGGCTCCCAAAAGCCAAGGCTGGGCCTGCAAGCCTTTTCTGGTTAGGTTCCCATGTCAGCGGTTTGTCTTTGATGAGGTTTTGTGACTGCTGTGTGTAGAGCCCTTCTGTTTCCTGCCTTTAGTGAAGGAATAAAGATTGGGCAGGATGCAAGCAGTGAGCTCCAGCTGTCCCTGCTTAAAATACAATGATTAGATGTGAATCAACCATTTGGGTTTGGCAAAATATTAACTAAATGAGGAAGGAGGTCCCTTTCCCTCATATTTATTCTCTTCCAGACACTTGACCCAGGCTACCCATTAATCAATCAAATATTTGTTGACAACTCTCCCCACCCCATTTTTCACAAAGCAAAGGGTGCAGAGAGAAGTGGAGCCTTAGTTTGAAAAATGAGGTGAGTATTTGTACATCAGGAGTGGAAAACTCAAATGGCTACACAGACCAGGTGAGCAACATGAATGAATTGAGTGAATAAATGAAGCCATTTTGGGGTACATTTTTTTACACTGATGCATTTTCCTTGTACGGGAAGTCCTCACTTAATGTCATCAATAGGTTCGTGGAATTTGGCAAAACAAAATACAATGAAGCCAATTTTAATATAGGCTAATTGATATAATCAAGAGTTAAGTAGCTGCAGCATTTCACCAACATTATAACAGAAGGAAATGGTGTCATTCGATGACCTGCTGTATATTTAATACACAGGAATATTCTCTCCTCTACAAAATCATAGCCCTGCTGGTCTATCTTCAGTTTTCACACTTTTAATAAAGACAAGGGTATCTTCTTAAACTCTTCAAAAAGACAATAGGGTAAGTGCTGATTCAAATACAAGTGACAGCGGGGTTCAGTGCTAAGAGACAGTGCAAGTGCGACAAGGAAGTGGTGGGGACTGCCCAGTAAGAGAGCTTGTGGGTTATCACAGGGAGAAGCTGCTTACTAATTGCCATGTTGCCTTATTGCTGAGTGAAAATGGGGGCCCAGAATATATCTTTGAATTCTCCTAAAATACTATTCTCCAAACATGCCATGGAGTTTGTTGCCATTTCTGTCCCTTAGTTATCTTTAGGTTTGTCTTGTCCTTCTGTTTCCCCCAAGCGAATGGGAGGCTCCTCAGTGAAGGCTGAGAGTTTGCCCCTTTGTCTGCACACAGAGATAGTCTGAGCAATTTGCACATGGCAGCTGGCCAGTGATTGCTTCACGTCATCATTGGGCTCACCATCACAGAGAGGATATTCTCATTGTGGTCTGGTCAAAATTATGCAGAGCAATGCTGGAGGGATCTTCAAAGTGACATTCAGGTGTAATTCAGGTAACTTTGAAAAAGTCTCTGTGGTAGTTTGCAAAATGGCCATAAATAACTTCCTTCCTTGTGTATTGGTCTTTGCCACTTTTTCTATCGAGAAGTCTATTTCTTTACTCCTTGACTCTGGGTTTGACTATGTAACTTGTTTTGACCATTGCGATATTAGCAAACATGATACAAGCAGATACTTGAAAAGCACTGGCACATTGAGGTATACCAACTCCTGCTGCACTGGACCCATGAGATTACCATGAAAAAAGCCCAAAACCCCAACAGACTCTATTAATTACCAAACATGTGATTGAGGCTCATCCTAGACCAACCATCTGGCCCAAATGAGACCTGGAGAAGAACTGACCAGCTGAGCCCAGCTCAAATCTCTAACCATAGAAATGTGAACTAATAAATGATCATGCCATTCTGGCCAATAGAACTAAAGACCAGATTCTGCCCACTGCTATCAATTTCCTCCACTGGTGACTACGCAGCTACATGGGAAAAGTGCGTGTGAAATGAGATCACAGAAACTCTGTACAAAGCTACCATACCAGTTCCCTCCTCCTACACCCTAAGTCAGCCCTCTGACAGAGGCCTCTGATAATAAGAGTGGCCTGTGAAGTCAGCTGCTTTCATATGAGGTCAGCTCTAACTCTTAGAACCGTCTTCTTTACATTGATCCCAAGTGTTTCCCCTGTGACTTCAACCCATTGGTTCTGGATGCAGCACAAGAAAAGCAGAACAAGTCTATCTCTGTAAGTGAATATCCTTCACATTCTTGAAGATATTGGCCACAGCATCCCTAAGTCTTCTCTGACCTAAAAGTCTCTTTTTCCCTCAATAATCTTTTATGGGACATCATCTCAAATTTCTTGACCACCCTATTTGCTGTCCTCTACATAGGCCCCAGTGTGTCCCTCCATGTTGTGTTCCAAACTGAATAAAGCTCTCTACTGTGGTCTGACCCTGACAGAAAAACAGACATGACTCACTTCCTCATCCCAGATGACACCTGGTTCTTCATGTAGCGTAGGATCATGTTGACTTTGGGAGCAGGCACTCATTGAACTCTGTTGACTGAAACTCCTAAGAATTTTTATTCAGGCTGCTGCAAAATTAGATCTTTTGCATCCTGGATTGAGGACACACCTCCAATTTTTAAGCAGCTTCCGTGGTTATATTAAAATATGTTCACAAAAATGTTTAAACTCCTCTCTTTAAGGGATGAAGCCTAATTATCCTCTTTTGACTATAGACTGGACCTAGTGACTTATTTCTAACAAATAGGAAACAGTAGAGACTAGGTCATACGAGGTACTGCGGCTTTCTTCTCTATCTTGGATTTCTCTCTCTGTGGAAAGGTTGCTGCCATGTCTTGATAGGCTCACATGGTGAGGAACTGAGCCCTCTGCCCACAGTGTTGTGAGTGAGCCTGGTTGGAAGTGGACTCACCAGCCCCAGGCAAGCCTTCGAATGACTGCAGCCTTGACCCACATCCTAATTGCAACTACATGAGTCCCTGAGCCAGAAACACCCAGCTAAGCTGCTTCTAAATTTATGAACCATAGAAATGATGAGATAATAAGTGTTTGTTGTTTTCAGCCACTCAATTTTGGTGTGATTTGTTATGTAGCAAGAGATAACTAGTACATTTCCATTCTATGGTTAGAGACCTTTCTTACCCATCCAGCTTCGTGTTGTTCACACAAGGAGTAAGAGTGCCATTTCTATGTTTATCAAAGCCCCTAAATGATACAAATTATAGGATGACAGAGTCCTTGGAGATACTACCAGAAGTCTCCTTAAGATTAGCATTGGCTCAAGGCAGCTCCTTTAGGTATGATCCTTTAGCTGGTTCATAACCCAGCCTGCTATAAGAGGGATACTACCAGACATGGGTAAAAAGACTTACATGAAGTATATGAATTCAGAAAGACCCAGAGGAATAGCAGGTGGAAGCATATTTGACACTTACAAACAGATTTCTATATATTGGTAAGATTCAAGGGACAACTGAAAAACAGCTAGACTGCCAGTTTTGGGAGGAAGAACTTCATTTGTCTTGCTCCAAGGTATATACCTTTCATCCAAGGTATAGCACATAAACACTTAGAAACTTCTTTTTCAAATAAGATAATGAAAAAAAATGGAGAGTTTGAATAGATGAAGAGTAAGAGCAGTTTAGATATGGAGACTAGCCAGACTTGAGAAGAGTTTTATGGTCAAAAACTCTTTATAGTTTTCTGGGAGTCAATTTTTCATAGCTGGTGAGTGATCCACATGTGTCTGAGCTTTGTGCAGAACTTAAGCATGGTTGATACTTGGTTTGATAAGGAAATGCCAGAGAAGAGTGTGTGTCATGAACTTTGGCTCCCAAATGTCACCAAGGGCAAGCATAGATTAGTTAAACCTCGGCAGCCTCTTAAAGAAGTATTTGTTTTAAGGGGAAACTTCATAGGGGAAATATCTAACCTGGAAAGGCGAATGTGGGGATGTGCTGATAAATGAGTGTGAACTCAAGTTTACTAAGTGAAGCTTAGATCCAAGCTGGGAATTTGCAAGGGTGAGCAGAGAGTATAGGGATATAATTGAGAGAAGAGAGAGCCTAAAGGCATACAATATACAGTGTATATGAGCCATGCATGGTGTCTGACTCAATTTTAACATCCCTTTTGTTCTAAGTATTCCAGAGTTGGACTCTGCTTATTGGGCAGCAAGCCCTAGCCCCACATTTACTTGCTCCTGACTCTTTTTCTCTACCTGAATTCCCTGGTCCTCAAGACTTTTCTAGTTCATCTCTTGGCAGAAGCATCAGTTTTCCTGAAATATAGATATGGATTCTTAGACAACAACCCAGCTTGCAATCTGGTAAGTCAGGTTCTGTTTGGTGAAGGGCATAGGTCAAAACAGGACTTAGATTAAAATACACTTTCTTGGATGCAACTGGCTGCTTTGTTTATGAGATTTCTATTTTTATTAATTAGTAGGATGAAATTTATTTACTGCTTTAATTTAAATATAACTTATATGGCGAGCACAAAATGAATAATATAAATTTCCTACATAAAGAGTCTCACAGCCTAATGGGAGAGTTCAAAATGTGGTGTGTGTGTGTGTGTGTGTGTGTGTGTGTGTGTGTGTGTGTGTGTGTGTGTGTCCACGCGCTCAAGCTGCTTGTGGAGCCTCAGAAGAGTCCATTCAGATACCTAAGGACCTGCTGTTGATCTTCTCCTCTTCTAGGTCCACTGTCATTACAGTTCATCCACTTTTGCCTAGATTGCTGCCATAACTTCCAAGCCAATCTCCCTGCCTCCAATTCACCAAAGTTGCAAAGACTGGAGTTGGTGGATGACAGTAATGAGGAAGGAAGCTAACTAAGCCTGAGCTTTCCTGCTCGGGTATCAATTGAAGTAATTCGATGTTGTAGAGCTGTGTATATGTGTGAGCTTTGTGTTGTTAAGTAAAAGGTCAGTTTTAATAATTTGACATCCATGAACCTCCTATAGGGCTCTCAAAAAGGTAGGATGTGGTAAAGGAGAGAAGAAGTCAGAGTACAGAGAAAATGATAGTTCGGAATGGTTTCATGTAACACTGAATGCCAGGGGCATGAAGGACAGTCGCAGAGCCTTCTTGTGGGAACTCCAGCTGAAAATAGCTCTCTGGGCTGGGCTGGCTGGGCTGGCAGGCCCATGTGCTCTGGCAAGGTGTGGGTGCCATTCCTGTGAGCTGGCTGCATGGGTCCCCAGATGACCTTGGCCTATAGTTAGCTCTTACACTCAGCTGTGGCTGGTTTCCAAGGTAGCAGCAATGGCAGCTGACAACTCTGGAAGTATATTTTCTTCTCTATAAAGAAGTTCCCATAAGCAATACATTTCCCAAGAAGCTACTCTTCCTGATTTGATGAAGGACTTCTGTGGTGGAAAAAAAAGCCAGGATTTTATAAACTTATTTTAAAAATTAATCGCTTTTCTCTTGAGTAAAATATCATGAACTTGTTGTGAAACTTAGAAGAATAAAAGTATATGTTTGAAACTATGTCAAAGAATCGTCTGCTTGCAGGCTTTAGTCATTAGAGAATCTTTGCCCCTGCTGCATATTGCAATCAAAGCAAGTAGAATGCAAGGGTTCAAGGGCAGAGGAGGAACCCAACCCTAACAGGGTAGAAGCCAATGACCCCTCTTGGGATCTGAAGCTGGAATACGAAAATCTGACTTTGAGACTCTCACATAAAAATTAATTGTAGTCACTTAGAACTCATGTCAAAACATCTGGTGGTAAGTTTGCTTTAGTACACAGTAACTGGGGAAAATAATGAGAGATTGTCACAATGGTTTTTGTTTGTAAATTGAGCTTTGGTTCCTGTGCTTTACCCAGTAAACACTAGAGGGAGTAAGTCAGATAGAGGAAAAAGAACAGCAATGGAGGGAGAAAAGCATTTCTGCCTTTCAGTAAGACAGCATTTTACTTAAGTAGGCACTAATCTTTATACTATGACCAAGTGACTTGATGTCTGAAACCTACTAGTAACCAACTTTAACTGTAATATGCTGAGCCTGTTCAGAATCTGAAACCATTACTCGCTGACCATTTTAGGTAGCTACATTCTGTCCATTTTAGGCATTTTGAAAGTCAATGCAATACATCTCTATCTATGGGTCTTCAATTTTAGAGGACACACTATTTGGATTAGTAACCTTTTACTGATGTTGTTTTTTGTTGTTTTTTACAGCACTTGTGGTCATACTTCCAGGGCTCGCAGTGAACAGTAACAATACCAAGCGTTTTCAGACACTTGCAGGAATAAAATTTGAAGAAATGTTAAATTGGAAGCCTTCCCCTCTCCACTTTCTCCATAGTTCTCATGAATTAGCGAGCTCTACATTAAAACACTGTTTTACAGTCCAGAAGCTCTGAAGTTAACTGGCTCAATGTCATGCACATGTCCATGAGAACTGATTTTTTTTTTCTTGTTTAAATTCCCAATTCCTTAGTTGCTTTATTCCTCTTGAAAATGCCCAAAGAGATAGTGAAGGCTACAGTCAAATCACCTACCTAAAAAAAAGTTAACAACAAATCACTATAATCAGAAACAAGTATCTTAAAAAGCTTCCTCAGAGACAATCCAACTGAATGTTAAAAAATATTTCACTGATGGAGGGGAGGGCTCAATTTGGGGAAAAGAAGACATATGTAAAACTTTAGACAATAAAAAAAATATTTCACTAGTAGATGAACTACTAGTAATAATTCTATGAAATAGTATCCTTAACCCATAGCAGACATTTAAAGTACAACTGTTAAAGTGTGTGTGAATTCAAATGTATGAAAAATCACAATAAAACATGCTAAGTTAGTAAGGACCTGCCCTTTTACACACAGTGGGGTCAGCCTCACCTGCACGTTAATACCAAGAGAATAGAAATAATATTAGGAACTTCCTAAGGCAGTGTCTGTCGGAAACAATCAATTACACTGACAAGGAAAGCTTAGCTCCGAAATTTGGGTTTGCGTTTTGTTAGTCATGCATTATACCACTTACCTCTCAGGGCAGACCTTTAATTTCAGAGAGTGCTGAGATTCATTACTGTACCGGCTATCAAAAGTCTTTGGCAAAAATACCATTTATCCTTGTTGTGGTAATGAACAGATTTATAACATTCTGGTGTCACCATTCCTGAAAAAGCACATTCATTTGAATAGTTCTTCCACAAACATAGTGAAATATTTCATGAAGGCACATGGATGTAGAATACTACAGAGAGATATTGCCGGAGAATGACAGAACGTCTGGTTGATTTACATGAAACCCCAAGTGCTCACATGAGAATAGGTTAGGTTTAGATTGACGAGCAAATGTGTAACCAGACTTCTGGCTGACAAATGGCAGAACTATGCCAGCGCATTAGCTTCTCTGGAGAGAGACCAAAAGTAAGGGGGGAGGATCAAGTTCATTCCATAAAGGACATTCAAACTTAATGGATGGCAGAGTAGCTGGGATATTAAGCACGTATAGATTTTAGTACCCCAAAACCATACAGGGCCAGTTTAGAGTTGAGCTGGCATCCAAGTCAATGACCAAAAGCCTATCAAATTTTCCTGTAACATGTGTGTTTATATTTACATTCCTTCAGAAAGATCCTGGTGTTTTCAAGATAAGTCTATTTTATTGGCAGCTTTGGTTTAAAGTCATCAGCCTGTAAAAATGGTTTGTTTGGGTAACTAGAAAATGAAAATAAAAACGGATGAGATTAGTGTTAAAAAATAGTGCCGTGCACTAACTGGTCCAGATTGGATTTGATTGGGCACAGTTGAGGACAAAGACATCCACACAGCTTTTGTGAAGAAGGATGAAGTGTTTGGATCAGACTCTTCTTTCCAGGTTGAGGCGGAAAGGTCAGGAATTTTGGCCTGCCATCAAGGAAGTGGCATGATAGTAATGGGAGATGCTATCCCTGGAATTTTCCATGGTGCGCCAGGACCGCTGCTCAGCATGGAGGGGCATCATCTCATTTAATTCTTCCCACCATGTTACGGAGTTCATTATCTTGCTTTATACATGAGGTTGAGGTTCAGAGAGATTAGTTGACCTGTCCAACATCATGCTACACTGCTTCTTGAACATCTGATGAACAGTACTGGTGGAGGTTTAGTAGCTTAAAAGGCCTGTGATATTTGAGTAGTATAGAAGCAAGAGCAAAAAGCCAGGAGGCCTGGGACTGAATCCTGACTCTAGCATTTACTGGCTGTGTGACATCAGAAAAATTCCTAACCTCTCTGAACTGTCTCCTTATCTATAAAGAATGTGTATGTGCTCTGGCTGGTATGGCTCAGTTGATTGGGCGTTGTCCTGTGCATGGAAAGGTTGCAGGTTTGATTCCTGGTTAGGGTACATGCCCATGTTTTGGGCTCAGTCACCAAGAGGGGGTGTGCAAGAGGCAGCTGATCAATGTTTCTCGTTCACACTGATGTTTCTCTCTTTCTCTCTCTCTCTCTCCCTCTCCCTTCCTCTGTCTCAAAAAAAAAAAAAAAATCAATAAAATACCTAAAAAAAAAAAAAAAAGAAATGTGTGTTTTGTGTGTGGTGAAGTATTAGAAGATTTTAAAACCACCTTTCATTTCTAACCTGTAATTACATAAGCCATCAAGGGGCTTTTAATTCCCTGCCATTGTGGTACATGGTTGGTCTTTTGCTCTTTAAGTGAACTCAGATGTGAGGAAACGCTTCTATTTGAAATTCAAAAACTGACTTAATTTCTGCCATAAAGTCCATTTCCTCTATGGGTTACCATAACACAGACTATCTTCAATTTCCCTGGTGGACGACTCCTTTGTGTGCTGAGAGTGGCGCTCTGCTCGTAAGTGAGCTGTAGCAAGCCCTGTAGGACATGCTAGAAACACAGAATGATATTTTCTGTTATCACAAAAGGAGGCCAATACAAGTTACTTCTAGTGGGTAAGAGAAGCAAATATCCATGTACTTGCCTATTTTGGATGCTTTGTTCTATTTCTGTACATTTAATGGGTTTCTATTCATTGTATTCCAACTTCCTTATGTACAATTCACTATGATATGCTGGCAAGTTTCCCCTCAAAACTGCTGTCTACACTCAAAGCGAACCACCCTCGCTGGTTTGGCTCGCACCTATTCTCCTGATGATGGAAATGTATACATTGGCTCCCCTGCCATGGGCATTCACCCCCCTCCCCCGCTGCTGCTCACCCTTCAGCATTCTTGAGGATCAAATGACATGGGCCAGGCTGCATTCAGGGAGCAACATTGGAAAATTCCTTTGATGTTGGGCCTTGTGACACTCAATGGCTAAATCCAAGCTTTTGCTATTTGACCAAATGCCAAATGCGCTAGTTCCTGAATGTTTATGATCTTACAGATAGTTGGATGGAACAATAAGAATAAACCACTGGAAAAAGTATCTCAAAACTATTTTGTAGGCTAATTAAGGTATAACTTTGATTAGTTGGAAAGTTAGTTGAAAAGAATGTTCTAGTTAATTAGGAACTAAGGTCTAACCCTTAAAAATATTCTTTTACTATATGCTAACTGTCATCTATGTATAGCATATTAGGAATGCAAAGAGGGGCAAAAGTTCATATAGTACTTTATCCAAAGTACCTTCCAGTTTTCTTCTACCCGTTATTGTTGAAAATTTGTTCTACTTTTTTCCAATTATTTTTAATGCTTATGGTTTTTTATTTTATTTTATTTTTAGTTTGTTTTGGGGAGGATGTACAAAGATGTGATCATAGAGAATACGTATTTTGTTTATTTGTTTTTCATTTATTTTTTATTTTTTAAAATAAATCTTTATTGTTCATATTATTACAATTGTTCCTCTTTTTTCCCCCCCATAGCTCCCCTCCACCCGGTTCCCACCCCACATTCTGCCCTTACCTCCGCCCCCCACTGTCCTCATCCATAGGTGTACGATTTTTGTACAGTCTCTTTCCACACCCCCCACACCCCTTTCCCCCCGAGAATTGTCAGTCCACTCCCTTTCTATGCCCCTGATTCTATTATACTCACCAGTTTATTCTGTTCATCAGATTTTTTATTTACTCAATTTTTAGATTCACTTGTTGATAGATATGTATTTGTTGCTCATAATTTTTATCTTTACCTTTTTCTTCTTCCTCTTCTTAAAGAATACCTTTCAGCATTTCATATAATACTGGTTTGGTGGTGATGAACTCTTTTGGCTTTTTCTTATCTGTGAAGCTCTTTATCTGCCCTTCAATTCTGAATGATAGCTTTGCTGGGTAGAGTAATCTTGGTTGTAGGTTCTTGCTATTCATCACTTTGAATATTTCTTGCCACTCTCGTATGGCCTGCATAGTTTCTGTTGAGAAATCAGCTAACAGTCATATGGGTGCTCCCTTGTAGGTAATTAACTGTTTTTCTCTTGCTGCTTTCAAGATTTTCTCTTTGTCTTTTGCTCTTGGCATTTTAATTATGATGTGTCTTGGTGTGGTCCTCTTTGGATTTCTTTTGTTTGGGGTTCTCTGTGCTTCTTGGACTTGTAAGTCTATTTCTTTCACCAGGTGGGGGAAGTTTTCAGTCATTATTTCTTCAAATAGATTTCAGTATCTTGCTCTCTCTCTTCTTCTGGCACCCCCATAATTCAGATGTTGGTACGCTTGAAGTTGTCCCAGAGGCTCCTTACACTATCTTCATATTTTTGGATTCTTTTTTCTTTTTGCTTTTCCAGTTGGGTGTTTTTTGCTTCTTTGTATTTCAAATCTTTGACTTGATTCTTGCATTCCTCTAGTCTGCTGTTGGATCTCTGTATATTATTTTTTCTTTCAGTCAGTGTATGCTTAATTTCTAGTTGGTCCTTTTCATATCCTTGAGGGTCTCACTAAATTTATCGGCCTTTTCTAGAAAATTCTTGAAAAAACTTATAACCGTGGTTTTGAACTCCAAATCCAGTAGTTTGCTTTCCTCTGTTTCTTTCATTTGTGACCTGTTTCTTAGTCTCCGCATTTTGGCTGCTTCCCTGTGTTGATGGAGTGGCTTTGTGTGCTCGGTATCCTATAGGGCCCAGTGACTCAGCCTCCCCAGTTACCTGAGGTGGACACTCTTGTTGCACCTCTTTGTGGGCTGTGTGCACAGACTTGTTGTAGATAAGCCTTGATTGTTGTTGGTATCACTGGGAGGAATTGACCTCCAGGCCAATTGGCTGTGAGGATCAGCTGTGTCTATGATGAGAGAACTTCTGTGCTGGAGAGACCCTTATGAGGCAAGACTTGCTTCAGTGGGGCGTTGATACTCATTGAGTCTGCCCCCTGAGTGTGTCTCTTATGGATCTGAGGAGTTGTAATCTGGATGGTCCTACTCTGACCCCTGGTTACACTGGCTCTTGGATCTCCAAGGAGGTGTTAATTTAGCCTCTGCCTGAGGCCACCCAGCAGGAGCTAGGGAGAGATCTGCAGATTCCTCTTATTTGTTTGGGGTTTGGAGGTGCCCAGATGAGGCCCAGCTGTGAAGCAATGCAAGCTGCTATGGGGCCTTGAGCCTTCTTTTGGATATTCTGGGTCTCTCTGACTCAGCTGCAGTTTGATAGGTAAGTTTGGATTTCAAAGACCAGGCCATTCATATGTAAAAGCCTCTGTGCACAGCTTGGATGGGGTAGAGTCTCAGGGTGGAGCAAACAGCAATGACTTCCCGTCAGCCCTGCCCTAAGAGGCCCCCGGGTCTCAGTGTCCCTTGGTAATTGCTGCAAGCACCTCTGAGAGAAAGCCACCCTTGAGTTCCACCCACTGCCAGACAATCCACTTTCTCCCCGTATGAATCTGGGTCCCCAGAGTCTCACCCAGAACTGGAATTCAGAGCAGTCGGGAGCTTGTGTCTCCCTCCTGATTGAAAAAGACAGCCGCGTACTCAGTTGCCAGCCCTCTCCATGCATGTGCCTCTGTACCTCTGCACTGTACTTCCGCAGCTCCTCTGAGTCTCAGTGTGCTTTTCTCTCCCCTTCTAGTTGTAGAATTTCCACTTAGCCTGCCTTCCTGTGGTTGTGGAGGATGTCCGTTTTGTCTTTTAGTTGTAGTTTTGAAGTTGTTGTGCAAGGCAGCAAGTTCAGGTGTTTACCTATGCTGCCATCTTGGTTTCTCCTTTAGAATATGTATTTTGAACCCATTTTTATGTATTTAATATTATAAGAATGTAATCTAAGCATCATCTCAGCATGTAATAATGTGCTTAAACATTCCCTTATTTGCTTAAAATTTAGGTTGTTTCACTTGCATTTCCATGATAAAAAAAATGCAACAAAGGAAATCGCTATTCAAAGAGATTTTCCCTTACTGTTTTTTTTATTTCCTATGACAAATTCTCATATGTGGAATTATTAAATCAAAGAAGACAATTTTAAATACTCATTGTTATTAATATGCATTGCAATTGTTTTCCAAAGGAGTTATACAATTGATACTCAAACTAACATTGTTTGAGTATGGTTTCTCCTTACTTTTGCCATCATTGTTGGGCTTTTGTTTGTTCACATTTTTGGCTTGAATAACAGGTAAAAATACAAAATTAACACCCGTTATCTATTGAATTCACACAATACCCTTGCCAAGTCGACAGTTTACAGATGAGTTGATATGGGGAAAAATTAAGTGACTTGCCCAAGTCAATACAACTATTAGCAGAGCTGGAACATGATCCTGCTTCTTGGGTCCAGGCCTGCTGTGGACTGCGCTCTACCACAGCTGCCCCTTAAGTAACCAGGTGGGACTCAGCTAATGAGGCCTCCAAGGTAAGCTTGGAGCAGCTCGGCGGTTGGTATGCATAAAGATGGAACTGATGAGCAGGACTGTCCAAATGGCTTTGTGCCTTTAAAAATGAAACATCTCAAAGGGAGTGAATTTTGGATGAATTTTCACATGCTGTTTCACCCTCCCACATGAACATTTAAAATATTTTTAAAAAATGAATGTTACTTAATAGTGCCTGAGTATTGGGGTATTTTAACTAAATGCAGATATACTAGTACATGGGTCATTCCAGTGGAAGTTGTTCATGCAAATCTGATGTAGAATGTGATGTGGCCTTTTGGCTTTAGCGTGTTAAACACAAGGAAAGTCATAGTTAAAATTCCACTCTTAGCTCTCCAGCCAAGATGGAAATGGCCCCGACACAAAACATTAAGTACAAGGCTGCCACAGGTCCAATAATGTGTTGGCATTAGAGAGTAGGGTAGGCAAACCTCAGTAAATCAAGGCCTCACCTTCATTTTTCAAAAAGCCGAATGGATTAAAGTGTGTGCTTTAGTTTTACAGGGAGAAGTCGGGTTTTGCTGGAGTGTGGTGTGTGGAGTAAATGACAAGCGCTGTGTGGTTACCAGACCACAGCCTGTGCACCTGATGCTTTGAAAGGCCAAAACTCAAAACATCAGGGTTTGTGGAGTAAAGCCAAGGGTTTTTAAAGGGCTAGAGCAGTGGTCGGCAAACTGCGGCTCACGAGCCACATGTGGCTCTTTGGTCCCTTGAGTGTGGCTCTTCCACAAAATACCATGTGCGGGCACACACATGCAGTGCGATTGAAACTTTGTGGCCCATGCGCAGAAGTCGGTTTTCGGCTCTCAAAAGAAATTTCAATTGTTGTACTGTTGATATTTGGCTCTATTGACTAATGAGTTTGCCAACCACTGGGCTAGAGGAAACAGGAATGCGAAAGTGCTGGTGGGACAAATTTTAATTGAAACTTGGCCATTTATGGATGGATCTTCCTGAACAATGGGCCCTTGGCTTCTGAAAGGTTTCCAGTATTGAAGTTCCAGTATGTCCTGGTCCTTTGGTTTGGTTACTTGGGGGTGGTGGTCATGGGGAGCCGGGGAGGAGGTGAGACTTTGGTTCTGGGTGCAGCTGGAGGCCAAGATTATCTCCTCTGCTCACGCCCCAGCTTCATAACTTTCAGTCTTGGTCTGTTGCCTCTGTAAAACAACCCAGTATCTCATTAAACATTTGCCTGGCCAGCTGGCGTGGCTCAGTGGTTAAGTGGCAACCTATGAACCAGGAGATCATGATTCGATCCCGGTCAGGGCACATGTCCAGGCTGCAGGCTCGATCCCCAGTGGGGGACCTGCAGGAGGCAGCTAATCAATGATTCTCTCTCATCATTGATGCTTCTATCTCTCTCTCCCTCTGCCTTCCTCTCTGAAGTCAATAAAAATATATTTAAAAAACAACAACACAAGATTACTTTGACTTGTTTCTTCAGGTACAATTCCTCCCAGTTGGAGAGAGTTTGGATGCCCCAGGTATCCATTTGGAAGGTCATCTTGGGAACATGCTTTGGGAGTACGTGATCTTATTCTTTGTAGGAGTGAAGAGAAGAAAAACCCAGTTTGGAGGTCACAGTCCTGTGAAATGGCAGCCTTTGCCAGCATTGGCTCTACTGAGTGTGGCTTGAGGCAAGGAAGTCGTGCTTCCATTCAGCTGGAGATTTTAGGAGGTTTAGAAGGTCCCCTATTATCTGAGCAGGAGGCTGAATGATGGGGTTTAGCAATATTTAGGGATAGTCTTACCTTACCTAAATTACAAAATCCTGTTAATTTCTAATCAGACCACTGTTTAATGAACAGTAAGAATAAAGCAACAACACATCACTGGTATTTATTTCACAAAGAAAACGATTGTGAATGTGGGTAGCAGAAAGGATGTCTTGTTAACATCAGCCGATAACTTCTTTTAGATAACCACAAGGGAGGCTGGCTTCTTCAGCCTTTCGGGTGATCTCCTCTAGAGCAGTGGTTCTCAACCTTTCTGATGCCGTGATCCTTTAATATAGTTCCTCAGTTGAGAACCACTAGCAGGGTCACCTAAGACCATCGGAAAACACAGACATTTACATTACGATTCATAACAGTAGCAAAATTATAGTTATGAAGTAGCAACGAAAATAATTTTATGGTTGGGGGTCACCACGACATGAGGAACTGTATAAAGGGTCGCGGCATTAGAAAGGTTGAGAACCACTGCTCCAGAGGCTTCTGCAGGGAGATGAAACAGCTTTGGTGCTGAGAGGGCAGTTTCGATTCACCCTGCCTTTAAGGTGTGAAAGAGAAAACCACAGGCCCAAAATGGCATCACTTGTGCTAAAGCCCATACCAAATCTACTTAGTAGACTCAATTCCTGACCTAATCGCAGTTTCAACCTTCATCACCAGAAATGTAATCTTAATCAACCAGTTGCTGACTTTCTGGTTAGCACCATGAGGCAATGTGTCACGTGGGCCGTCTCCATCCCCCAGGTTACCACCACCACCAATGGGAAGGAGAGGCAACATGTATGACCCACCCTCCCCAGCACCAAAAAAGATGTCCTGGTGTAAAAATAATTATTTTTTCTTTTGCTAATCTCTCCCCACCACACACACCCTTCTTCCTATAAAAACCTTCCCTTTTGTATAACCCTTCAGAGCGCCCTTCTAGTTGCTAGATGGAATGCTGCCCAATTCACAAATCACTGAATACAGCCAATTAGATCTTCAGCTTTACTCAGTTGAATTTTGTTTTCTTGACAAAGGAGAAAAGCTGGGAGCAGCAGGCTGCATCTGTGGAGATGCAGAGGAGTGAATGTCTCCCCGGGTCCGCTGTTTTGTGACCAGATTTTAATTTTAATCAGTGAGGCATCCTGAAAAAAACAAACAAACAAAAAACAATAACAGAAACCTGATTGGAAGAAGCAGCTTTGCTTTCAAAATCCACCCTGCCGTCTGCACTCCACCAATGTATTTTTATAGCCTTTTGCCTGAGAGGCCAAGCAATAACTATCCATTCAGAGCTCTGCCTGGAGCAGGGTTCTGGTTTGGCTGGCGGCATTAGACAGAGGGCTTGCTGGGTTGCGCTCCAGGGCCTTTCCCTCTCGTCTATAGTCTAAATGGCTATTCTCTCTGACATGACTAGCATGTTTTCTGTCACCTCCAATCATTATACACTGTGATAACATGGTTTCCAAGGCTCATAACCTCTGTGACTCTCAGGAATGCATGTGAGATGCAGGCAGCGTTAGACAAGTTGGCTGACCCCCTTGCCCAGCCCTGGCCAGGGTATGCAGCTGGGGAGGAGTTGACCCTCATTTTGTCCCCTGTTGTTTTTGGGAGATTTTCATTTGGGTTTTTACTACTGGGTGGTCCTTTGGGCCTCCCACTGCATTCCAAATATTTCCAAAACTTCCTAAGATGTGGCGGTTCAACCAAATTAGCCTGCCTACTCTCCTGGCTCCTGTGAGCAGGCTGTGAGGCGCGGGCCATCCCGCGGTCATGGCATTCCTTCATGCCTCTCCTTTTGTTTCCTTTAAAGCCACTTTGAAGGAGAAGGAATTGTGTGACTGAAGTTCTGAGTCTGGATACAGTGATTTTTTTTTTTTTTTTTTTTGCAACCCTTATGCTTTAATGCTCAGTGGTCTCCTGGCTTTTTGTATGTCTCACCAGAATCAGTAAAAGATTTTAAGCAGATGCTTTCCATACTTGTTATTTATTTATAAATATACATGTACTATTGAAGTACAAAGATAACATTTTAAAGATGAAAATACCAAGTCGTTTATTTTCTCAATGGTACAAAAACCCTTTTTGCTTGTACTATGCTATTAATGTTGCATGCTCATTTAATATTTATACTAGAGGCTCGGTGGGGTCCCTCAGCCTGGCCTGCGCCCTCTTGCAATCCAAGACCCCTTGGGAAATGTCAGACTGCCAGTTTCAGCCCAGTCCCTGTGAGGCCAGTGTTTGGCGACTGTTGGTCAGCTGAGCAGCACTCCTGCTGTGGGAGCACACTGACCACCAGGGGGCAGCTCCTGTGTTGAGCATCTGCCCCCTGGTGGTCAGTGCACATCATAGTGACCGGTTGAATGGTTGACTGGTCACTTAGGGTTTTATATATATAGATGTGCCTGAACTAAAGATGCTCCACTTGAAAAGCTTGCTTTACCACTTTGTGATGAGATTCTAGAGTCTGATTCTAAGCACAGCTCATTTTGATACCTGGTTTTAGTGATTATTGTGGTACAAAGATCATGCAAGAAGGGCATTGTTTTCTCTCATTATTCCATTGTGACTCATGTTTTTGGCCACATCCACCAGCTATGAAAAGATTCTGTTGAAAGTTTACTAATAAATTTTCATCTTCCTTAAAATCAGTCAATTGTTCTTAGAATCAAATTGAAAAGTGTTTCCCTTTGGCTAAACGCAGAGAAAGTCAAAGGCTAGGAAGCCTGGTTGAGGCACCCCTTTTACAGATAGGAGTGTAGTATACAGGTAGATAGATAGATGATAGATGTTCCTAGAAATTACACATTTGAAAGATTCTTAAATAATTTAGAAAAATTCCACTTCCCAGTTTAAAAAATGTGTACATATCAGAATTTTTAACAGAGAAAACATTGTTTTTAGAAACAAATTTACACAATGGTGGAAACAACTCTAAATTTCCATCTTCAATGTGTTTTCTCCATAGTCATGAATTTCTCTTCAGAGCATAATTTTCTCACTCATTAGTACAATGTCAGTGTGAACTTGGCTGGATAGGCTCTGTATCCCTATTTTTGCAGACCTCAATGCTATTGCATATTCCAATAGCTTCTTGTCACCATAGGGAATTTCAGATTTTTTTTTTTTTAACCTAGTAAGGTGATAGAAGGATTTATCTCACCCAATGAACCCTTGTGGTTTGTTTCTGCTAAGGAGGATTACATTTGAGAAACAAGTCAGGCAAATTGGGAGGGGAACAAGTGGATCAGTTCAAGTTACTGCAAGTAACTCCTGGTGCACTCAAAATGAGTAATTGAATAGAGTTTAATAAAGGTGGTTAGCAAAGGGAAACCAGCCATGATAGTGCAGCAATAGCAGGAAGCCCTTCCTTCCTTTCCTAAAGTCTGGGGTCAAGGGTGGGGGCAGGGGAGGAGCGACCCAAGCCCAGGGTGAGAACATGGGTCTAGGAGAGGGAGCACGGTCAGCACCTGTGATTTTTGGTAGAGGGGCTGTGTTACGTTTGCTCAGGATGCCCTAACAAAGTACCATGATTGGGTAGCTTAAACAACAGAAATTTATTTTCTTGCAATTTTAGGGGCTAGAAGTTCCAGATCCAAGGGCTGACAGGATTGGTTTCTTCTGAAGTCTCACTCCTTGGCTTGTGTCTTCACATGGTCTTTTTATGCATGTATCTTTGTCCAAATTTCCTCTTCTTTTTTTAAAAAAAAAATAATTTTATTGATTTCAGAGAGAAAGGAGAGGGAGAGAGAGAGATAGAAATGATGAGAGAAAATCAGTGATTGGCTGCCTCCTGCAGGCCCCCTACTGGGGATGGAGCCCATAACCTGGGCATGTGCCCTGACCCGGAATCAAACCATGATCTCCCGGTTCATATAGATCAATGTTCAACCACTGAGCCACAGCAGCTGAGCCAAATTTCCTTTTCTTATGAGGATAACAGTCATATTGGACGAGAGTCCACCCTAAAGACCGCATTTTAACTTAATTACCTCTTTAAAGGCTCTATTTCCAAACACAGTCACATGCTGAGGTACTGGGGATCCGTACTTCAACATATGCATATTGTGGGGACACAATATTCAACTCATGACTGGGACACTGCCATTCTGTAGCATGCGTAATAAGTCCTATTCGCTCATCCCTCCAGCCTGCCGAGGTGCTCACACTGGCCAAACCCAGGTGGAAACCAGAGCCAAGGAAGCCTGTTTGATGCTGTCCCCAAAGTTCAGTCTCCTGGGACACTGAACAGAGCATTAAAAAGAGCAATCTGGAGGAGCAACAGAAAACAGCCAGCTCACAAAGTCACTGAGCTGAGCTTAGGACACAGAGGTTTCATTGACCTATGGAGTTATAAATAATTTAACTTAGAAATAAGGAAATAAATAATGATCAGGTAAGTCAGGGTGTTTGTCCTTGCAGATTGCACATTAGATGCTACTTTCAGAGAATTGCTGCTATGTGGCTCAGCTTTGGGGAAACAGTCTGAGTACCATGCACAGGACTAGTCCTTGTGAGAATTAGACCAAGACATGCTCTGTGGGAAGACAAATTAGAAAAAGGAGCCCTCCACTGGACCCAGCAGTCCTTTTGGTGCCTTGCTTTTGGTGCCCTCCTCAGCCCAGCACTACTCTTTTCATGGTGTCAGATTCATAGTCAATGCACTGTCAGTACCCCCTTCCCAACCCCTCCCCATGAACAGCTAGGAGGATACATTTTGATGTTGTGTCTATTATTTTCTGCAAACTGGTAGCTTTCTAGTTCCACAAGGAAAAAATTATTAAGCTATGGCAAATTTCAAATCTATTTTTTAAAAAATCAACTGGCTCTTTTATTAAATCAAGCAAGATACATTTGCTGGCAGATTCTGGCTGACCTGAACTTAAATAACTATTTTGTGGCTCTTCTGCCTAAAGGGAGTAATTAATGTTCATTTAGATATTTGTTCCTTCTTAGCACTTCTGGTAAACCCACATATTGGCACACATTAAATTTGAGGATAAGCATCAGCTTTTATTTATCCATCAGACAGATTACAGCTTACAGTGGGAAAGCTACGCTCTGCACCACTTCAGGGATGCCATTCAAATGGTCATGCAAATTTGTATGGTCATTTTGACCTTCTTGGCAGATGGCACTATAAAGTTCTAAGAACAGGTTCTTCCTTTGTCCCCATTGTTATAAAGTTGATTTTTCAATAAGTGACAGGTTAGGTACCCATGTTTGTGAGGAACTCAGTTGGGCACTGGTGTGGGGCAGGGAAAAGAGAAGGATCCAATGAAGACATGGTCCCAACTTCTCCATATGGTGAAGTGGAGGACACACAGGCAATCCCTCAACCTCAGCTTCAGAATAATGCAGATGTACTACCTTCACCTGCCCCACCCTCTCAGGTTCTGAGGGAGAATGAGGAGTAAAAGACTCAGAAGGAGAACATTCCACACTCCACACAGGCGGTGACAACATAAGGCTACTGTAGCTATTCTTTGGGCTGGGAGGGTCAAGATTGTGCGAGATCCATGGTAACCACTGCCAGGCGAGGAGTGGAGGAGAATTACTGAGTCTGAGGGATGGAAGCCAGGGGAGTCTGGGGTGGCTGGTAAGGAGGGCTGGCCCAGGAGCAGCCTGGTCAGCTCCACAGCTGCTGTGGCTGTCCATGAAGCCATTAAACCAACATCTGAGACACCAGACACTCAGTGATGAACTGCATTCTTGATTAGACAAGCTCAGTTCATTCTTTTTAGGAGAAAAGAGGGGAGCTCTTTTTCAGTGTTCACAGTGAGAAGCCACACAAGTCTACATGGAAGCCATTTATACTGGCACCTCTGGTAACCCCATTTATTGGCAAACATGAGATTGAGGATAAGCATCAGTAACTTTTCCTTAAAATTAACACCCAGAAATCGATGGCATTTATTTTATTATTTATTTTATTTTATTTTATTTTATTTGTTAATTCTCACCTGAGGATATTTTCCCATTGAAATGGGGCTGAGGAGGAGACTGCAACCAAAGTACATACCCTTGACCAGAATAAAATCTGGGACCCTTTTGTCTGCAGGCCCATACTCTATCCACTGAGCCAAGCCGGCTAGGGCTCAATGGCATTTTTATACACCAATAATGAATCTTCAGAAAGATAAACTAAACAAACAATCCCATTTACCATTGCAGTAAAAAGAAATTAAGATACTTAGGAATAAACTTAACCAAGGAGGTAAAAGTCTTGTACTCTGAAAACTATAGGACGTTGAAAAAAAGAGATAGAGGAAGATATAAACAAGTGGAAGACTTCCATGTTAATGGATTGGTAGCGTTAACATCATTAAAATGTCCATACTACCCAAAGCAATCAATAGATACAATTCAATCCTCTTTTTTTTTTTTTTAATCCTCACCAAAAGATATTTTTTCCATTGCTTTTTTAGAGAGAGTGGAAGAGAGAGGGAAAGACAGAAACATCAATATGAGAGAAACACATTGATTGGTTGCCTCCTGCATGAGCCCTGACTAGGACCTGGGCCAGGGAGGAGCCTGCAACCGAGGTACATGCCCTTGACCAGAATCGAACCTGGGACCCTTTGGTCTGCAGGCCAACGCTCTATCCACTGAGCAAAACTGGCTAGGGCAATACAATCCCTATTAAAATACCAATGTCATATTTCACAGATCTAGAACAAATACTCCAAAAATTTATATGGAACCAAAAAAGACCCCAAATAACTGCAGCCATGTTGAGAAAGAAGAACAAACTTGGAGGGATCATAATACCAGATATCAAGTTATACTACAAAGCCACTGCAATCAAAGCATGTGGGTACTGGCACAAGAATAGGCACATCAATCAATGGAACAGAACGAGATCCCAGATATCGGCCCAAGCTATTATGTTCAATTACTACTTGACAGAGGGGGCAAGAGCATACAATGGAGTCAAGACAGTCTCTTTAATAAATGGATTTGGGAAAATTAGACAGATACAGGTTAAAAAAAAAAAAGGAACTAGACTACCAACTTACACCACACACAAAAATAAACTCAAAATGGATAAAAGACTTAAATGTCAGATGGGAAAACATAAAAATCCTAGCAGAAACCATACACTTAAATGTAAGTTGTGAAACCATAAAAATCCTAGAAGAAACCATCAGATATCTCTCATAGCAATATGTTTGCCAATATATCTCCAAGGGCAAGGGAAACTAAACAGAAAATAAACAATGGGACTATATCAAAATAAAAAGCAATAACAAACAAACAAACAAAAAAAACCAACAGGAGAATCCAAGATGGCGGCGTAGGTAAACACCTAAACTGCTGCCTCCCGCAAAAATTACAAAAATACAACTAAAAAAAAAAAAGGTCTATCACCCAGAACCACGGGAAAGCTGGCTGAGTGGAAGTTCTACAACTAGAAGGAAAGAGAAAAGAGCATTGAGACGTGCACGAGCGCTGAAAAGCTGACGTAAGGAGGCGGAGGCGCGTGATCCGGGCTGGCGGCGGGCATTGCTTTTTTCAGCCTGAAGGGAGACAAGCCCCCGATTACTCTGAAATCCAGTCTCTGGGGAGACGCGGGGGACCCAAACTCCTACAGGGAGAAGCTGGACTGTCTGCCAGTGAGGGTGGCTTGCTTGCAGAGCTGCGCGCAGGAATAATTGTTTACAGCACTGGGGCACGGGACTGCCTACAGGGACTCAGAGCCAGCTAACTAGCAGCCATTGCTGTTTGCCACGCCCTAGCCTAGTAACCCCTGAGACCCCGCCCTGCACAACATACAAACCCACCCAAGCTCTAAGCAGCAGCTTTTGCATAAGAAAGCCCTGCCCTATGCAGCTTAACCTAGCAAACTTGCAGCCTGGGTCAGACAGCTCCAAAACCTCCAAACCACAAGCAAAGAGGAGAAAACTGTAGCTCTCACTGTAGCTCCTGCTGGGTGGCCTCAGACAGTAGCTGACCTGCACCCCATTGGAGATCCAGAAGCCAGTGTACCTAGTGGTCAGTGTGAGACACCAGATTTCAACTCCTCACATCCATAAGTGACACATTCAAGAGGCAGACTCAGTGAGCACCAAAGCCCCACTGAAACAAGTCCTGCCCCATAAGCGTGTCTTCAGCGCAGCACTTCTTCCATTATAGACACAGGGAGTGCTCACAGCTAATTGGCCTGGAGGTCAATTCCTCCCAGCGTACCAACAACAATTAAGGCTTAACTACACCAAGACTTTGCACTCAGCCCACAAAGGGGTGTACCAAGAGCATCCACCTCATGTAATTGAGGAGGCTGAGCTACTGCCCCCTATAGATCACCTACCACACAAAGCTACTCCATCAACACAGGGAAGCAGTCAAAATGTGGAGACAAAGAAACATGTCACGAATGAAAGAAACAGAGGAAAGCAAACTACTGGATGACATAGAGTTCAGAACCACATGTATAAGGTTACTTAAGAATCTTCTTAAAACCACTGAGAAACTTGATGAGACCTTCAAGGAGCTTAATGAGAATGCCAAAAAAATGGAAAAGGATCAGTCAGAAATGAAGCATACACTGTCTGAAATAAAGAATATACAGAAACTCAACTGTAGATCAACGTACCCCAAGAATCAAACCAAAGATCTGAAATATGTGGAAACAAAAAACATCCAACCAGAAAAACAAAAAGAAAAAAGAATCCAAAAATATGAAGATAGTGTAAGGAGCCTCTGGGACAACTTTAAGCGAACCAACATCCGAATTTTTGGAGTGCCAGAAAAAGGGAGAGAGCAAAATATTGAAAACCTATTAGAAGAAATAATGACAGAAAACTTTCCCTACCTGGTGAAAGAAATAGACTTACAAGTTCAGGAAGCGCACAGAACCCCATACAAGAGGAATCCAAAGAGGACCACACCAAGACACATCATAATTAAAATGCCAAGGGCAAAAGACGAAGAGAGAATATTAAAAGCAGCAAGAGAAAAACAGTTAAATACCTACAAGGGAGTACCCATACGACTGTCAGCTGATTTCTCAACAGAAACTATGCAGGCCAGAAGGGAGTGGCAAGAAATATTCAAAGTGATGAACAGCAAGAACCTACAACCAAGATTACTCTACCCAGCAAAGCTATCATTCAGAGTTGAAGGGCAGGTAAAGAGCTTCACAGACAAGAAAAAGCTAAAGGAGTTCATCGCCACCAAACCAGGATTACATGAAATGCTGAAGGGTATTCTTTAAGAAGAAGAAGAAGAAGAAAAAGGTAAAGATAAAAATTATGAACAACAAAATGACATCAAATACATACCTACCAACAAGTGAATCTAAAAATCAAGTGAATAAAAAATCTGAAGAACAGAATGGACTGGTGAATATAATAGAATCAGGGACATAGAAAGGGAGTGGACTGACGATTCTCAGGGGAAGCAAGTGTGAGGGGTGCGGGAAGAGATTGGAAAAAAATCTTACTCCTATGGATGAAGACAGTGGCGGGGAGTAAGGGCATGGGGTGGGGTGGGGAATCAGGTGGAGGGGAGCTATGGGGGAAAAAAAAGAGGAACACCTGTAATAATCTGAACAATAAAGATTTATTTAAAAAAAAACCAACAAAAAAAAGCATCAATAAAATGAAAGGGAGCCCCCTGTATGGTAGAACATATTGGCAATGATACATCTGATAAAGGGTTAATATCCAAAATATATAAGGAACTCAGACAACGTAAGGCAGACAATCAATATAATTAAAAAATGGGCAAAGGACCTAAATAGACACTTCTCCAAAGTGGACATACAGATGGCCAAGAGACATATGAAAAAATGCTCAGTCACTAATCATTAGAGATATCCAAATGAAAAGGACAATGAGGTATTACCTCACACCTGTCAGAATGGCTACCATCAACATATCAACAAATGACAAGTTCTGGTGAGGATGTGGAGAAAAGGGAATCATAGTACACTGCTGGTGGGAATACAGACTGGTACAGCCACTATGGAAAACAGTATGGAGTTTCCTTAAAAAAGTTAAATATGGAACTGCCATTTTACCCAGTGATCCCAACTCTAGGAATATATCCTAAGAGTCCAGAAACACCAATCAGAAAGAATGTATGTACTCTTATGTTCATAGCAGTGCAATTTATAATAGCTAAGATCTGGAAACAGCCATGGTGTCCATCAGTAGATGAGTGAATAAAAATGCTGTGGTATATTTACACCATGGAATACTATATAGCAGTAAAAAAGAAGGATCTTTTACCCTTTGAGACAGCATGGAGGGACCTGGAGAATATTATACTAAATGAAATAAGCCAGTCAGAGAAAGACAAGTATAACATGATATCACTCATCTGTGGAATCTAATGAACAAAATAAACGTATGAACAAAATAGATTCAGGCACATAGAAGCATAGAACAGACTGTGGAATCTCAGAGGGAAGGTGGGGGCGAGTGGATGGGTGGAAAGAGATCAACCAAAGAACTTGTATGCATATATGCATAACCCATGGACTCAGACAATAGTGTGTGAAGGCCTGAGGCATGGGGCAGGGACAGGCCAAAAGGGGTCAGTGGGGAAAGAAAGGGGACATATGTAATACTTTCAACAATGAAGATTAAAAAAAGAAAGGAAGAAAGAAAGAAGAAGCCAATTGCCATGAAAAAGCTTTAGGCTACCACGGAAGAGATCACCCTGCAATGAGTAACTGGGTACATGGAGAGGCCACATGGACCAGACAGTTGAGTGAATCCTAGTAAATGGCCATAGTTAACCTCACATGAAGCAAAAGAACCACCTGGATGAATCTATCCAACTCACAGAATCTATACTAATAAAAGGGTAATATGCTAATTAGACCAGGAGACCTTCCGAACTGCCTTCTGAACAAAGCCATGGTGGCGGGACTGAGGCAGAGGTGGTTAGGGGCGAACAGGCCAGCAGGGAAGGGCAGTTGGGGGCGAGCAGGCCAGCAGAGGGGGGCAGTTGGAGGTGAGCAGGCCAGAAGGGGAGGTAGTTGGGGGCAAGCTGGTCAGCAGGAGGGGTAGTCAGGGGTGAGCAGGCTGGCAGGGGCGGGAATTGGGAGCAAGCAGGTTGGCGGGGGGGGGGGGGAGGGGAGTTGGGGGCGAGCAGGTCAGCGGGGGGTGGGCAATTGGGAATGATCAGGCTGGCAGGGGGGGCAGTTAGGGGTGATCAGGCTAGAAGGGGGGGCAGTTGGGGTTGATCAGGCTGGGAGGCAGGGTGGTTAGGGGCAATCAGGCAGGCAGGCATGTGAGCGTTTAGAAGCCAGCAGTCCCTGATTGTGAGAAGGATGTCTGACTGCCAGTTTATCCCTGTGGGATCAGGCCTAAACTGGCAGTTGGACATCCCCCTAGGGGTCCCAGATTGGAGAGGGTGCAGGCCGGCTGAGGGACACCCCCCCTCTCCTCCCTGCCCCCCCCCCCCCCGTGCACAAATTTCATGCACCGGGCCACTAGTCAATAATAAATTGCTGTGGTTTTCAAAAAAGAGAAAGAAAATAAATACAGGCAAAAGTAAACTCTAGATTTTAGGAATGCATAGTTAGGTGGTAAAATCATAGAGAAAAGCAAGGAAGTGAGCACTATAATGTCTGTGTAGTGTTACCTGCTGAGCCTAAGAAGGGGTTTATGATTGTGAAGAGACTGTGGCAGGGGCGGAGGGGTGGGGGTGGGTCTCGCGAGAGAGCTGTGTTCTATTTCTCAGCTTCGGTAGAAAGCACAGCATGCCCATTTTGCAACAATATTTTGAGCTGCACATCTATGTTTCATGCACTTTTCTAAGCTTATTTGACAATTTTAAAAGGCTAAAAAGAAAGTAGTTATTTATTGCCTAATAATTCTCAGAAAGATTAGATACTGAGTTGAATCTTCAAGAATAAATACGAGTTATCAAGGGAGAGGAGGACATTCTAGGAATAATACAAGAAGGGGCAAAGGAGCAGAGTACAGAATTATTCTGAGATTTTGAAGTTCCAAATGCGGTGTGGCTGGAGGTGAAGCCCCCAAAACAGTGGAAATGAGGCCATGGGGGAGACAGGCATTTAGTTTTGGAGGGCTTGTGAAAGGATTTTAAGCAGGGGAATGAAATTTCAAGATGAGGAGGGCTGTCCATAGCAACAAATGCTGCAGAGAAGCCATTCAGCTAAGGATCGAGGGTTCCTTGACTTGGGAACAGGAGGTCCCTGTACCCTATGGGTTGAGCCATGCAGTGGAGAGCTGTCAGCAGACACCAGACTGCAGCAGAAGGAGGTGTGATGGGAGGTAGGGGAATGGAGACAAGTATATTTGGCAGCACTGACCAATGCTGCAGAGAGGGCTAACCAGATGAAAGACAGATAAGATCGTTTAGATTAGTGAACCCACGATTTTCCCAGGATCATAAAAGGTTATAGCTCTTTTCCTTCTTAAAAACTCATAGGCCTTTATCTCAGAGACTTCAAAATCAATTCGTGGGTCAAGATATGGTTTAGCTGGTAAGGAAGCATTCCCATCCCTCTGCAAGGCTGGACTAGATCCACTTGGGAGGAGGCCCTGGAGAAATACCTGGGAATATCAGAAGGCTGTGCACGCAGTTTCTGTAGGATGTTGTATTTGATTCAACTCAGTATCACTGCTGACACCTTAGAAACATCTCTGTTCCCTTAATTGAATACACATCAAAGTTGGCACTGAGAGCTTGGAGACCAGGATGTTCAGCAGATGCTCAGGGGCCAGTGTTAGGAGGGTGCTGTCAGTCAACAGAATTAATTTTATCTTCTTTTTCTCCTCTGCTCAATCTTTCTTATATTCGTTTTCCTACCCGTCTTCATTCTAAGTCTCTTTTCTACTTCCTTCCTTTCTCTTCTTCTTCCATACACTCATGTTTTTTCTTTCATCTCCTTTCTGGATTTCCTACTTCCACATCATTCCTGCTCTTCATTTCTGTCTCAAATCTTTTACCATGTTCCATCTGAAAGTGAGAGGTAACAGACATCATAGGGCAAATCGATGGTGTCACAAAAAAATGGTGTCCCTTCCTCTGGAGAACACTCACCCTGTTATGGCAGAATCACTCCTGTTCCTTGATACATGATTCCTGTGTCCTTGTGGGCAGAGTAGGAGGAGGATGAACTTCCTCACCACCCCCGACTCACACACAGATGAGAGCCTGAGCAGGGGAAGCAAGGCGAAGGCATCTGTATGGGCAAGATGGCAATGTCAGGGATGGAAGGTTGGTTACATGCAGGGGAACTGATCAAATGACTAAGTTTATCAAGGATATTGGGAGCCAGGTTTCTTGCTATTAGAAAAGAGAATTACAAATGTGGAAAGGAAAATGGACCCTGTGGTGATGGACTGGAATCAGAGGTATGGATGTGCAAACATGTGTTTTTCAATAGCCTATATAAGAAAGAGGTAATATGCAAATTGACCATCACTCCAACACATAAGATGGCCACCCCCATGTGGTCAAAAATGGCTGCCTCCATGTGGACACAAGATGGCCACCACAAGATGTCTGGCAGGGGAGGGCAGTTGGGGGTGACCAGGCCTGCAGGGGAGGGCAGTTGGGGGAGACCCAGTCCTGCAGGGGAGGGCAGTTGTGGGGGACCAGCCCTACAGGGGAGGGCAGTTAGGGGTGACCAGGCCTGCAGGGGAGGGCAGTTAGGGGTGACTAGGCCTGCAGGGGAGGGCAGTTGGGGGCAACCAGGCTGGCAGGGGAGGGCAGGTAGGAGCAACCAGGCTGGCAAGGGAGGGCAGTTAGGGGCAATCAGGCCTGCAGGGGAGCAGTTAGGCATTGATCAGGCTGGCAGGGTAGTGGTTAGGGGTTATCAGGCTGGCAGGCAGAAGCAGTTAGGGGCAATCAGGCAGGCAGGCAGGGGAGCATTTGGGAGCCAGCAGTCCTGGGTTGTGAGAGGGATGTCCGACTGCCCATTTAGGTCCGATCCCACAGCGGGCAGTCGAACATCCCTTGAGGGGGTCCCAGATTGGAGAGGGTGCAGGCTGGGCTGAGGGACCGCCCCCCCCCCCCCCCCCATGCACGAATTTCATGCACCGGGTCTCTAGTTTATAGATAATGTAGAAAATAGAGATGTAAATGTGTGTGCACACCTGTACCCTCCCATCTCCCCCTCCCACACACACATCCCCTAACCCTGTTCACTAACAGGACTTGGAAACAGTGACATGTCAATATAAAAAGTACACTTAGTGACCAAATATTACCTTCTACGTGCCATTCTTCAGTAAAAGGAACCAGGACTCTTTGGCGAAATGGCTGAATCCAGGACTAGAAAGGGAAAGTACAAGATGAGCTTGGGGCATCTGGTGGTGCCAGAAAGCAAGGAAGTGCTTAAAGAATAATGGAAACATGTCTTAAAAATACACAGAAGTGTCCTGGCTGGGTGGCTCAGTTGGTTAGAGTATCACCCCGTACACCAAAAGGTCTCAGGTTTGATTCCCAGTCAGGACACATGCCTAAGTTGTGGGTTCAATCCCTGGTCAGGCATGTATGGGAGGCAACTATTCATTTTTCTCACATTGATGTTTCTTTTTCTCTCTCCATTCCTCTCGCTCTAAAATTCAATAAAAACATATCCCCAGTGAGGATTAAAAAAGTACACAGAAGCTGGCTTGTAAGGGGCCCCACTGGCCAAATTGGGGGCAAGTGGAACATCAAAGCAAATAATAATTGTAACAGATTAGACCCCATTAGCTAAAATAGGAAATCCTGAGCCCATACTTATATAAAAACATAAATGAATAAATTCAAAGTGTGAGGAAGTTCAGGGTACTTATGTGGTTACAAAGCACCTCCCCACAAAATATTTAACTGCAAAGTGGGAAAGAGTGACTTTACAGTAGAAATGCCAGGCAAGCACCACTTTAATTAAGTGATCAAAGGGAACCCCATCAGTAGGGAACAAATAGAAACCCTTTGTCACAGGATGGAACGCAGCAAGGAGAACAAGCTCCACTTTGGCGATATTCCTGCCTAAGGTGCAGGGCCAACGGAAACTTCCAACGAACCGATCTAAGCACTCTGCTAAATATCTGGCCAGGAATCTTCCATTGTGTCCAAGTAATGACCATCAAATAAAGACTGAGGAGTTATTTCAGAATGAGGGAAAGTAAAGAAACACAACAAGTAAATGCAATGCATGATTTTGAACTGGAGCTTTTTACTACAAAGGACATTCCTGGAATAACTGATGAAAATTGACTGGTGTCTGAGGATAAGATGACAGTAATGCATCAGCATTTTCCTTTTCCGGTTTTGATGGTTGTATTGTGGCCATGTAGGAGGAGGTCCTTGTTTGAAGGGGATAATGGAGCAGTGGGGTCAATAATTTGCTCTCAAACACATCAGGATAAAAGTTCTTTCTATTGTATTGTACTTGCAACTTTTGTTTGGATTTTTTTTTAATATTAGGAAATAAATAAAAAGGCACAAGCATCTTGGGGGAAAAGATGTTATAAGGTTAAACATCAAATTGCCATTCACTGAGGAGAAAAATAAGAGAAATTTTGTGTTTATGGTGAGTCACAGGGGCTATGCCTCAACATCCCTAGAGCTCCATATGATTTCTCCTCAGCTCTTAAGAAAAGCAAAGCTGCAGTGTTAGGTAATGGAAAGTGCCATGACCCAACCTTAACACATAGTCCTTGCCCCTGAGGAGTGCGTGCCTGCCCAAATCAGCCAGCCATGGACTCAACCGCACGCTGCTGCTTTCAGAGAAATGGGAGACTGGTCAGTGTCTTAGGTGTCATCTGAAGTGCTCAGGAAGCAGTGAGATGACTTGTGGGGTGCATTTCTCTTCTTATTCTAGGGGCTGAATGTGAAAGTGAAAGGAGCATCTAGAATGTGATGTTTCAAAACAGATCTTGCCCTTCAGAGTCAGAGCAATGGGCTTGGTGACAGGAGTAAAGTACATCACGTAGGAACGTTTGAGAAGAGACTTAACTGAAAGTGTCCATTATGAGTCTATTACCTCACAGAGTCACTACACGGTGCTTTGGTGTGCTGTCTTTGGCTTTCATTGAAACACCCTGGGAAAGCATCATTGTATTGGCAGGAAAATGTGGTGGACACTGCCTGTGCCTCCTTTAGGGGTCCCTGTACAGAACTAGTACATACCATCTTTCTCCAGAGGATCTGGGAGGCTTTGCTCCCTTTGGTGAGAAGGGCTATAGATGTATGTACCTGTCTCCCCTTTCACCTTGGCTGCCAGAAAACTCAAAATTATTGAGGTTCGACTAGAGAGATGGTGGGGGCCTTTTGGTTTGCAAACTATATTATGTGCTCTTCGTACCTCTCTTTACTGTTAACCTCCCAAGCCCTTATTTTTAAATTTGTTTTATTGGGTGTCCTGTAAATTGCTTCAAAATTTTGTAAAATAAGTTTGTGAAATAAATAGAAACAGAAAGTTATTGGACGAGTGAAAGTTGAGAGAAACACCTCCTCCTCTGTAAAACGAAACTAAATGTTAGGAAGAAGATTATGCATATAACAAGGATGTTAAGAAAGTTCCCTCAGTACTTACAAGAAAATAAGAGACCAATCGGCAGGAACAATATTCATGGTCTCGGGCATGTGTCAAAGCACAGCATGTGATGCAGAGGAGCTGATAGGATTCCTACGGAAACTTTTGGGGAAAAAGTAGAAATTGTGGGTTTTTAAGACATAGTGGAGGGTGTCAGAAAACTACAGTTGTTTGCAAATCCACAGTCTGGCATGTGGAGAACATTTGACCAAGGGTAAAATAAGTCAAAATGACATTATTTGGAAAGTATCCTATACCCAGCTTGACTGATACAAAACATGATACATATTCCATTATTTTCAGAGCAGTAGTGACAAAGGAACATCAACTCCTTGGACATCTGCCCCAGGTCTCCTCCTGGCAAGACCAGACCTACCAAAGATTTCATTTGTCTGCCTGCCAATTTCACCTCTCAGAAGGCAGAGCAACCAGTGAGCAAAAAGGGCTGCTTTGGAGTGGTTTCTGATCAGCGAAAAGGAACTGATTAGTAATGTGGAAATGAGAAGACCCTCAGGAGAGTGTCAATGTCGTCTTGGCCCCCTCACATAAGTCCCAAAGCTCGTTATTTAGAACATGCTTTTGTTACTTTCCTTCACAACATTGTCACTTCTATGTTGTGTCTCCTCACAGAATGTTCCTTGAGGACTGGAACCACACATTCTGTCATCTTTGTGTCTCCTGAGGTCTGGTGCATTATCATTTAAAAACAAACAAATAATCAAATATGCCAGATGGGAATATAACACACCAAGTTGCATAATTTCAGGATGATCTGACAACAATCTTTGTTAAAACTTCCTTTTTCCTGATTATAAAATGTCATTATAGAAAACTGGAAAAATTTGAAAAAGTATAAATGAGAAAACACCAACTTCCCAATCTTTCCACCTATGTAGCTAAGCATTAAAAAAAATAATCCTCACTTGAGGATATGTTTTTATTGATTTTGAAAGAGCGAAACATTGATGTGAGAGACAAACATTGATTGGTTGCCTTCCATACTTGTCCTGACTGGGAATCGAACCCGAAACCTTTTGGTATGTGGGACAGTGCTCGGTGAGCTGCACTGGCCAGGGCTGCAGCTAAGCATTTTGAATTACCATTCATATTTAAGTATTGTTTCACAGTTATGAGCATACTACTATTATGTACCTAACACTTTCCCTTCACTTTAGATCCTGAGCATTTTTCATGCCATTAAGATGCCTTTATTTCTTTAAAATATATTTTTATTTATTTCAAAGAGGAAGGGAGAGGAAGAGAGAAACATCAGTGATAAAAGAGAATCATTGATCGGCTGCCTCCTGCACACCCCACACTGGGGATTGAGCCTGCAACCTGACCATGTTCCCCGACCGGGAATTGAACCTCCTAGTTCATAGGTCGACGCTCAACCACAGAGCCACACTGGCTGGGCAAGTCTTTATTTTAAATGACTACATATTTCATTGTGTGTCTGTTACAATTAATCATGACAAAAGATAAAACGACAGAGGGATTTTAACTGGCTGCAAGTTTTAAGAATTGTGGTGTGCCCAAGAAGTCAAAAAGGAAACCATTGTACCTGTAACAGGATGGGCTGAGCTGGGAGGTAAGTGAAGGACCAGGATCCCTTCTGCGAGTTCTGGGTTTTATCCCGAGTCAACTGTGGTGCACTTGGGGCGTGAGCTGGGGGAGTGTGGAGCCAGAGCTGATGAGGAAGTTAAAGCCACAGCAATGTTCAACCCAGAGATCTGTGGAGCCTGCAGTTGTTCACACTTGAGGAATGACCTACTCATCTCATTAAAAATATTATTTTGTAAGTGGTCACACATTGAAATAAGACTTTTGGTGTATAGATCCATGGGTTTTAGCACATAAATTGTGTAACTACAATTAGGATATAGAATAGTTTCAAGACTCCCCCCCCCCAAAAAAAAAAAAACACAAAAAACAAGAAAAAAAAACACCAAAAAACCTCTTGTGCTATACCCCTCTAGTCACATCCTCCCATCCCTTCCACTCTTGGGAATCACCGATACTAGTATGTTTCCCGTCACTATACTTTTGCCTTTTAAAGAATGGGAATGATCGACTTACTCTACAGCATCTCAGTTGGCAGAAGTAAGGATGCTAAGTAGAAGTTACATAGACACAATTTTGACTCCTTCCTTAAGCAAGTTTGAGAGCTGTTCCAAAAAGGATGCCAGGTGAGGTGGGAAGTGCCCCACCACTAAAGGAATTCAAGCAGAGCGAGTGCCTTCAGGGATATTAGAAGGTAGGAGATACCTGCAGCATATGGTTTATGATCAGTATCATGTATAAATGAATAATTGAGTAACTAGGTGAAATCTCAGTCTTTCAGAGTCACATTTAAAAAAATGAACAATAGCGTTAAAGTCTGTTTAATTTAAAGCCACCTGTTTCAAATTCTGAGCAACTCCAAATCCGTCAGCGCTTTCATGGGCCTTCGAGTTACGAGGTCTGGTAAGGCTTTTGGTGTCCGTGTGCCTTAAAATCACATTTAAGTTACTCCCCAGTATGGCAACAATGGTCTTGATGAGAGAGCTGCCTGAAATGGGCAATGGTGATTATCTGTGCATCAGTTCTTACAATTAGCCCCCAATTCAAGAACCCTGTGATCCCAGGGGTATAGGGAGGAGCACTGGGACTGTGAAGCTGGGACAGAAAAGGAGGCACACTTCCCTCCTGCCCCATTTCTCTCCCTCAGAAGCTTGCAGATTGAATAGCCATCAGCAGCTCCCCCTCTCCAAGGCCATGACCCAGGGCTGTCTGGGCGGCTGCCCTAGAGCTCACAGTTGAAGAAAAAATCCTCCCTCTAGTGGCTTAAGTTAAAACACTCCCTGGCCCGACAAAGACCCAGGAGACACACTGGAGCCATTTCACAGGGTTGAAATTCCATTGCCTGGCAGTTTATCACACACGGAGGGATGGGCACAGGGCACTGCCACTCAGCGGTGCCAGGAATCCTCGCTGGGGCTCTGGGCATTCATTCACCTTGCAGCCCCACTCCCTGCTGCCATCTGGCATGGCCACCAGTGGGGGCATCAGGGTGCTCCTTATGACTTTAGTGGCGATCTCATCACATTGCTATTTGAGGGGAAGAAACTGCCAGGATTTTCTTAAACCCTGAGCTTGGAGTTTTCCTCCCTCCTCCCTTATTTTCCATTTTTTGAAGCTTTCTGGTGGTTGGGGAAAGTGGTGCTGGTAACATGTCCATAACCTCTGCCCATGAGGGAGTGGGATCTCTTCCTTTTTGGCTATTCTAGTGCAGTGAGAATACCATCAATCAGACCTGACCCTATTTGGAGCCTCCCTCTGCCTGCGAGGCATCGACTCTCTCCTAGTGGACATTTAATCAGTATTTGTGAAATTCAAGAGGGAGCACTCAGGCTCCAGTGGATTTACCTGGCGCCAATGCCCATGAAGGGCATGGACGATGGTGGTGGGGGAGGAAACAGGAATGCCAGGAACCAACTGCCAGAGCTTCCTCCCGCCCTTCCAAGCCAACTCAATTGGAGGCTGATCCCAGCCCATCTTAGACAATGGGGAAATCCTGGCTCCTGACGATGAACAAGTAGCCATGGCCTTTTAGCAGGTGTTTGTCCTCAAAGGTTCTGCACGGACTCTTTCTATGGGCATCTTTCTGCATCATCATCACTTTGATTTGGTCCATGTCTTTGGCACAGAAAGGTGATCTTGAGAAAGTGCTACTAGTTTGTGTGTGAAGGCAGCCACCGGATGTCCCAGGACTCCAGCAACAGAAAGCCTTCTAAAACATGAGAACAAAAATAAGGCCAACAAAACTGAAGGTTGTTGGTCACACGGAGGAAGCTGGGACAGAAAGTGAGGCACACTTCCCTCCTGCTCAGCATCTCTCCCTCTGAAGCACTGGGTATCATCAGAGGACCCTGTGTCCTTTTCTGAGGCAGCCACTAAGTACCAGGCTTTTATGGCGCCAGCAAGGGAAGTGGTCTCAGCCCCACATATCTAGTTCATATTCAACATCACCTACATTGCAGGGAGCGTGTACAGGAATGGAGGGGATGGATATTTTTCTTGCTCACTCCTTTCACCACCAGAAAACGAATACTGGACAGCTACGCTAAAACACTTAATCCAAGTGTTTGCCTTGGGTAGAAGGAGTCAATTTCCTGTATTAAGTGCTTTCCATAAAACAAGTGTTATGGGAACAAGTTCTCGCCCCCCGCCCCCCTCCATGAATGCTGCACCATAGCCTCCTACTGGGAACAGCCAAGATCACTCAGGAGGCCCACAGCCATCAAGGCATGGAAAGATCATCTTAAAAACATCTTGAAATCCTTACCTGGGGGCTTGCTTGATGGGACTCAGTTTTTATTCTGTCCTCCTTGCTGGGCAATGCAAGCAGTGCCACAGTCAGAGGGCAGCAGGAAGGAGGAGGAGGGACAACAGACCAAAGGTGCACTTTTGCTGAGATGAAATGTGGGGAGCTAATGGTTGATGTCTCTGGTCCCTGTACACAGACTTAAATAACCCCAAAGGGCATGGAAAGGTTTTTATAATTCTTAGGAAGAAAATGTATTTCAAGTACATACTGAATCTAAAATAATTTTCAACTCACTTTCAAACCAACCTACTGAGCTCAAGGAAGGTCATCTAAAACTCTGACACACTTTTAATCTACTTAAAAAAATGGACAGGAAAAATAAAATTTCAGATGTTTTTTATTCAAAGGTTCTCAAAAGAAATAAAACAGAAAAAGCTAACAATCTGATCAAATGTACAGTTCAAAAATGTCTTTTGGCGTTTAACAACAAGTCCTAGGAAAGAAAACTACAGAGTTATCTTGAACCGGACAAATAAGTTACCACTGGCAAGTTTGTGGCACTAGTAAAACAAAATAAAAAATTAACTCTCTTGATCATATAGATATCTCTATGAAAATCTTTTTTTTCAATCTGTACAAAAGGTCTTTCTTCATAAATTAATTTTTTTTTTATAATTTAATGGCTGTCTACTATGTGATGTTTAACTGACTTTTTTTTTTTTTTTTATGTACAGAGGTTATGTTTCCCAAATCTTACCCAGACGAGTATGGCACTTAGTTCAGACATTTCTAGCAGCAGATTTGCCCTCCCCTCTAACTGAACTATCAAATTTCTGTCTTAACTAATGCAAAAATATCAAGTAGTGAGAGACCCGGGTTTATAAATGTACTAGGTACACAGAGGGCACTGCGTTCAGTCTGGACTTTCACAAAGCAGTAATATTCCAGGGAGCATAGAACCAATAATACCACAACTTTAAAAAAGGAAACAAAAACAAAAACAAAAACACATTTCTCTCATGACTACGTAATTTTCAATAGAATCTACACTTCTCAGAGCAGCAAGGACTTTTGAAACTATGAAATGTCACTGACATCTAGAATCAAATACAAGCATAAAATTTAAGAACTAAAAAATACTCGAAAGAAATAACTGCTTAGCCCTAGCTCCTGAGCTAGGAGGATTTGGTCTGTGGAAACAGGGAGGGCCAGCAACCTGTCCCAGCACAAAAGAAAATAGACTCTGAGGTAGATAACTGATCACACACAGTTGACCAGACAAGTACACAGTTTTGGAAGACAACTTAATTTACCGTTGCTTTTCAAACGTATGCAATTATCTTAATAAAAGAGCTTTAATAACAGTGAATCATCTTGTATGTACTAAAGTAGAAATAACTGTGTATTTATGAATCAGGAATTTCATAGTTTCAAAATTGTTTTTTCTTTACACTTAACACTTGTAGTGATGATGTAAAGTGTGGCACTGCTTGGATCCAAATCTTCCTTCATGCTTTTTTGTTTGTGTGTGTCCATACATCAATTAAAATTATAAAACCTAAATGCAAAGGTACAAAAAAGGCACATTCTCCTAACCGCAAACTGGTCCGGCAAAAATAAAGAGCACAGAAGATGTGATGCTGAGACAAGTTGGAGCTACTGGTTACTGGCTCTTCGGTCTTTGGTGAAGTTACCTTTAAAAGTGCCAAGTAATTTTTATTTCTCAAATTTACGTAATAGAGAGAGGAGAGAGAGAGAGCTAGTAGCCAATCGTTTTGCTTCTATCCATATCTCAGCTTATGTTTGAAGATAAATCCTTACTTTTAGCTTTTGCCATTTAGTTGCAATACCAACATTTTTCTGTTTGCCAGATCTCAGGCCTAATTCGCATTCTAAAGCACTATCATTAGTATAAAGGAAGGACAAAACATTCGGGGACTCCCCTCCCCCACCCCCCCCACCCCCAGTCCCAACACTACCTACACTAAATCTAGAACATCAAGTTAGGTTTTGTTTTGTTTTTTCCTGAAAAAAGGCAAAAAAGACTTTACATTGCATCATACAGCAGATATCCTAAATCAGTCAAACTATCAGAGGAAACTGTTGGCATACAGCCATACAAACAATTTACCCTATTAAAAGTTCCCCAGTCAGAAAATGTGTTTCACACAAATCGTTTTTCCCTTCTTGCATTTCACTACCTTACACATTATGTGAAAAATCATTAAAAACACCTACTACATATTTAAAAAAGCCAAAATTTCAGCAACTTTTATTGACTACCTTTTAAAAGCCCTATGCTGCTGTTTTACAAGGCATAATAGACCAGCTCATTTGGTCAAAGCATTCTACATCATTAGTTTGAACTAACTTTTACTGAAACAGCTACAGCATCAAAAGAGTTAAGGCAAATTGGAATTCATAGAAAAGGATAAGACACTTCACACTACATTGAAAGAAAAACGGAAAGCGAAGAAAAGAGACACGGACGGCAACACTGAATTACAGCAACACTCGCACTGCAAGCACAGAACACCGTGGGTGAAGTCGGACTAGTGAAACGTCAGAAAGCCCATTTCATACAGCGGGGAAAAACACAAATTAAACACAAAATGAACAAAACCACAAAAATCCGGTCATGCACTTGGATAAGTCTTCATGGTCTTTGTGCATACCCAGAAAATTGAAGTTTTCTTTTTTTTCCATTTTTTCTTTTCTTTTTCTTTTTTTTTTTTCTCCTTTTTTTGCATTGTAACATTTGATAAAAATCTTTTTGTTTTTTTGTGGTTTTTTTTTGTATTTTTTTTTTTTTTTTTTTACTAAAATAAACCTGTTCAGGGGAACAGCTACTAGATGAATTTAAGGGTTTTATGCACCTTATAGAACTTATAGCAAAAATAGTTTTAGTTGATTTCATTATAAATAACGTTTTCAAGAACCTGTGCAAAACTGTCAATAATTTCCTAAAGCACAATTGATCAGAAAAATCCATGATTGTTCAGCCTTCACACCCTTCTTCATGTAAGAACACCCTTCTGTACATCTGAAAGAGAAAAATAAAAGACAAAGGCTTTTATACATTTGATAGAACACACCACAGAGCTTTGTAATCTCTTTTGGTTTTAAAGATAAAGGTGTTTAGAAAAGGCTGTGCTAATCCCTGGCAGTAGGCCAATAAATGAAAACTCTGGAACTGAGGGTCATGTTCTACGCTTCGAGTCCAACTTTGAAATCTGGGACCTGCAACATACTTTCACCAGAACAATGAGAAACCCAAGTTCCATCCACTTATTTTAGTGCAATCTGCATGGTAAAGTAAAAAGGTGTGAGATTTGTGGTCCAAGTGAGAGCTGGTAATGCAACCTCTCAATCTAAGGATACTGACATTAAACTCCTAAGTCAAGATATTGCTAACCTTGCAATGCTAGATTATGCAAACTCTTGTGCTATATATCCTTGAGCTTGTGAACATTAAAGTAAGATCAATGTAAAATAAATGTGCTGTAGGACAAATTTGATGTCTGTTGTTTTCTAATGTTACACATTTTTGGGGAGAGTTAAGAAGGGAGAGAGTAGCCCTAACGGGTTTGGCTCAGTGGATAGAGCATGGGCCTGCGGACTGGACGGTCCCAGGTTTGATTCCGGTCAAGGGTATGTACCTGGGTTGCGGGCACATCCCCAGTAGGAGGTGTGCTGGAGGCAGCTGATTGATGTTTCTAACTCTCTATCCCTCTCCCTTCCTCTCTGTAAAAAATCAAATTAATATATTTAAAAAAAAAAAAAAAAAGAAGGGAGAGAGTAAATATATATTCGACTTCAACATAAGCGCCTTTTGGAAAGAATACTTAATTGCACGTCCACAAAAATCACTGCTTTGAACATTTTGCTAACATTGGATTCGTTAGCCATGATCACAGCAGTGTGAGGAAATCTCAGGTACCCTAAGTACCATTTTGATAAAAGAACCATTAGATTTTTTTCTTGACCTGAGCCCTACAGTGATGGAGACCTCTCCCTCATACCTCACAGTTACTTATTGGGTTGAAAGGTATATGGAGAATGGTCATTAGACGTCTCTACAGCCACCTGCTGCTGACCACTCGCCTCCTACAACAAAGCAGAACAGATGAGACATGTGAGCAATGAGATACAAACGCTGCTACCCAGGTCTGACTGAGTCCAGCATCTTCAAAACAAGCAGTCTTTAAAATGATTTTTTTTAAAAGTGATTTTCTTAGGGTTATGTATAACTTTCAAGTTGAATTATTTCCCTAAGAAGTTCAAATATCTGGTACACCCAAAAAGCCTCCTACCCCTACATTTATGAGTTTTTTCAAACCAAGCTACAACTTATCAAACAAATCTCTTATCCCTTGGGGCCAGATGTGACTTGAAATTCAGTGTTTTCAGATTTTAGGATCTGAAATATGGTATGCATATGCAGTACCTCACTGAATATACACAGTGGGGGTCCAGGGCTGTACCTCACATTAACAGGTCTGCACTGGAAGATATAAATATGCACAATTAAGTGGAGAAAAGATTTGTGTCTTGCATCAGTTTGGGTTGGGTATTGCTGCAGGTCAAGTTATTTGCTAAAGTAATTACAAAGAGAATTTTTTTGTTTTAATGGTTTTTGTATATTTCAGAATTGCAGATAAAAGATTTTGGGTTTTTGTAACTATGATTGTCAATAACTGCACAAATTTAAATCGACCAGATGCAAACAAAACAGCAATCATCCCCCTCGTTCCCTCCTTCCCCCATATTCAGCCACAGGGGTGAATTCTGGAATTCACCAGGGCTGCTTCTGGAATTGGAACCTATGGGATCTGCTTGGAAGGTAGAATTGATTGAGTTGATGACTTTCCTTGGAATTTTAAGGGCACTTTGCTGGAAATCTCACTTTAAATGTCAGACTTATTTCATGTCAATATTGTGTCAGTATCTTCCATAACAACAACTAGGAGTTATTTAGCTATACACACTGCCTCTATGAAAACAGGTATGGTTTGTTCCTCATCCTGTAAAAGTTTGGAAACATCATTTCAACTATCTTAATTATAACTGATTGTTCTTGCAATTACTATGATTGATATAATCTTTGGTACTAGGATTACTGACTCAGCTTTACCTTAATTTGCCTGTAAGTACCGTTTTACAGGAGACAAGACAGAGCCTTGAAAGGGAAATGAAATGTGTTACAAGCTTGGAAAATGTTTCTGGGAGTCTTGGGGGTGTGGCCTGGATGTCACTACACTAACTTGTATGCAGAGAATGATGATTCATAGTTAAAAATAACTCTAGTTATATACTCCCTCTAAACTGAAATCTTTATGCAAATGTTTGACTTGATCGATTTTTCTTTGAATTTCATCTAATTTACCCATTTCTGAAACTATTCATTGCCAGAGGGTCAGTACCAACCTCAACAGGAACAGCCGTCGTCTGCACATGTGTGTACTGTGGCAAATAGGCTCCTTGCATAGCTGATGTTGCCGGCATGTACTGAAAAGAAGAGTATGGTCAGGATGGGCCAGGACAAGCCATGCAAAATTCTGAACACTTGGGGAATTTTGAGGTGAGATGACAAGTATTTGGAAGTCTCAAAGAAGAAATTTAAATGGGCTCAAAATTTAATTAGTATACTGACATCAATATATCATATGAAAGGCAAAGCGAATGCTTTCTACTTTTTGAATTTATCAAAGTAAAAATCCCACCTTTCTTGGAATTTCCTAACAAAGAAGCACATGGGTGAAGATCATTAACGTTTCTTATCCTCAATGAACATCATTAATGTGCTATTTTAAAAGCTCTCTTCTCAAAGGGGCTCATTATTTCCCAGAAGCCTCCTGAGCTTGTATCCAGAACTGTCTCCCTAAGTGGAGACCCAAGGGGTAAATGTAAATGACTTACTAGATCTTTAACAGGTCACTGCAGAATAGGAAGTGGACCCTTGCTGACAGGCATCCTTTTCCAAAGGCAGGAGAGCTTTCTAGTCAATCTCATTGGAGGTGAGTGGCCCGTTCAAGCCTCCACAAGAAGCTGCTGCTAGTTTTGAGTGTAAGTGGGGTAAACACCCTAATACCCTTTGTTCTTTTAAGCCACCATAGATATGGTCTGACTTAAAAGCCCTCGGTTGTTTTATCCAAACATTACCCATATTAACCCTAGAAGTTAAGTAGGTGTGATATCAGCTCAACTTCAGTACCCAATTAAGTCGCCTAGACTCTGGGGAAATAATTCATGAATCAGTGTCCCCAAATTCCATAAATAACATAAGTGAGGAGAAATCCCTTGTCTTTGCCACCATGTATCACCTTCATCTTTTGATTCAGGAGACCAGGTCTGCCAGAATGAACGAACAGGACTGATTTCCGGGGCTGGGTGTAGTCATGTACGGGTGCTACATTCTGGTAAAGAAGAGATGCTCAGGGGACCAACTTTTAGTTCATCAATTAATCAAGAAATATCTGGGTTTTTACTGAGGAAGGCAACGTATGTGTGTGGAGAGGAGGTATCAGGAGGTCAGACATATCGTTGACATCACAGAGCATGTGACTGAGAGGGAAGACACAGGCTGCATTAATTTATTTTCTTTGCCAAGACAGAGGATATTAATTTGCCACCTACTGTTCCAGTGTTGCCTAGTGACAGATGACTCATCTGCTGGGCCAGAGGGTTGATCATAGATGCAGGCTGTAGTGACATGGTGTGCTCCATTGAGGGAGTTAACACTGCACCCTGGGAAGTTGGAGACAAGAGCCATGTAAGATACATGTTATGACAAGAGGGAGAGAGTTAAAATTATGTAATCACTTTTTGCAAAGGAAATGCCTATTTGTTGAGGAATGTGAAACAAAAATAAGCTCCTCTCAAATTTGCAAATGGCATAAATTACCTCCTTAAACTCTTCTAAAGTGTATTTTCCTGAGACGTTTTAAGGAACACTCACTTCATGGAAATCCCTGTATTAACCACCTCTCCCTTTACCTTCATTTAACTATGAAGCAAAGCTAGTCCAGCAGGAGGAGCTGTAACAGAAAATTCAAACTATTTTGGGCAGGCTGGGTTACAAAAGGCTTATTTTTAAAAAATACATGACAGTGGATGATTTATATGGCCACAAAATAATATGCTATATTGAATATTATAAATACTGTGTTTTATTTAAAAAATGTTCTATATAGAGTCATTTGATTCAAGATCAAGATCAAGATCACATTCTTCATTCACTCATATTTCCCAGCACTTTCAACTACAATTTGGGGCCAGGACAGGGAAACTGATTCAGATATAATGAATAAACCAATTTCAGATTATTTGACTTCCTATTTTAAAATTCTGGTCATTAAAAGTAAAATATAATTAAAAAAAAAACAACAGAGAAGAGAGGTGGGAAAAATCACCAGTCACCCACTCTCGCTCACTCAGTCACCCACTCTCTCTCTCCTACATCACTGTGAGCACTGTCAGGCTCCCATTGTTACCCAGATTCTAAACTTGGCATGTTTTTACAGAGTTGCAATGAAGGTACATAAACAATTTCATATCCTGGGTTTTTGCTTTTCACCTAACATTCCATTATAAATATCTACCTAAACTATTGCATAAGTGTCATCACAATTTTCAAAGATTATATAATGGTACACTGATTGCATAAACCAAAATTTAATTAATTCTATTTCTGGATTTTTACATTTTCTCTAATTTATCTTATATGATATTCTTATGGATTATATAATTTCTCCCACTTTTTCAATCATCCAATGGCCTGAGAATACAATTATTCTAACACTATAAAAACTTAATGTTAAAGTTTTGGCATCACTGTACGGGACATATCCCTTAAATACAGTTATTTATTGATATTAGATGCACAACTGTGGGCCAAGATCGATGTGCAGGCACTTTAATTCTGCCTGCAGGCAGTCTAGATCTGGTGGGAAAGGAAATGAATCCTCAGACAGGAACCTTCTGTACACTACGGTCTCCTTAAAGATGTTCAACTGAACTATGTGCAGCTTTGGCTCTAAAAGTTGCCAAGAAAATATAGATGTGTCAGAAATAGTTTGTTGTTAATACATTTCATAAAAAAATTATGAACCAGGAGGGTCACGGTTTGATTCCTGGTCAGGGCACATGCCCTGGGTTGCAGGCTTGACCCTCAGAGTGGGGTGTGCACGAGGCAGCTGATCAATGATACTCTCTTATCATTGATGTTTCTATCTCTTTCTCTCCCTTCTTCTCTGAAATCAATAAAAATATATTTAAAATTTTTTTTCTTTTTAAAGGTTTAATGTGCATCATCAGAGTGTGTGTAACATAGAAATGACTCAGAAGTCTAGAATATGCTGAAGGAGTTTCCTGCTCATTTTTCCCATTCATCTGTAGGAACTACTATACCACGAAGCCCCCAAATGAAAAATGAGTTTATTTCCAGCATTTTACAATAGGACAGCACTAAGGACCAGGGACATGGACTGCCATGAGCGTTTATGTAGGTGGGGGTGTAAATGTGCATACATGAGTTGGCATGTATATATGTGGATGTATGTGTGCATACAGAAACGTGTGTGTATGTAGACACATAGCACGGAGCTTTTCTCCTGTGTTATTAACTAACCAAGTTTTATTTGCTTCTTCAAAGTCATCTCAGCAACTTTCTATTAAGAACTTATCCCTGTCTGCTATTTCATACACATGATCTTACATTACATAGTGTCTTCTCTAGGTGTTAGGAGAGAAATTCCTGTCTCATCTTAAGGCCAGGACGACTGTGCTCTTCTCAACCAACTGCTCTGTTTTTATCTTATGAGTACTGAGAGCTGTACTGCTTATCAAGATCCCATTTTGTGCCTGGCCAGTGTGGCTCAAGGGTTGAGCATTGAGCCATGAGCCAGGAGATCACGGCTCGAATCCCGGTCAGGGCATTGTCTTGGTTGCAGGCTTGATCCCCAGTAGGGAGCCTGCAAGAGGCAGCGAAACAAGATTCTCTTTCATCAGTGTTTCTATCCCTCTCTCCCTCTCCCTGCTTCTCTCTGAAATCAATAAAAACATATTTAAAAAAAGATTCCTATTTTGCATTAGTTATTAGAAAGCTTAGGGCCAAAGGTGTGGTTTTCTCATTGCAAGCATGGAGGTCTGAATTGGGCATTCTTAGCCTTTTTTGTGTGCGATTTTGTTCTCCACCTTTATTTTTTCAATGTTAAAAAAGACATTTCTTTCTTAAAAATTTTTTTATTACATTTTTAAAATTTTATTCATTTTTAGAGAGAGAGGAAGGAAGAAAGAGAGATGTTCTGATGAGCAGAACATCATTCCAGCTGGCTCTTGCACGTGACCCAGCCAGGGACTGAACCCGAAACTCGGGCACGTGCCCTGACATGGAATTGAACCTGTGACTTTTCAGTGCATGGGATGATGCCCAATCAACTGAGCCGTACTGGCTACGGCTATTTTTTTTCAATTTGTTAAGCCCATGTTTTAATTCAACAATCTAGATTTTATGTATTTTTGAAAAACACATTAAAATACACTAATAAGGTGATGGATAACTTACTCAACTAAAAGAAATACATTGTATACGTAAGTGCAACAAATGATCATGTCACTAAAGAAATCACATTTATTTACCAAAGAAGGTGTTACTACTTTTGTATTTATAGTTTCTGTGGAGAGGCTAAGAAACTCCAATAAAAATCTCTAGATCAATTTTGAACACTCTATCTTTGCATTAAATAGAATGTAAAAAATGAGGCTTTCATCACAAGTGCTGCTAAAAATTAGCCATTAAAAAAAATTACAACTTAAAAAATTTAAGAAGTAAAAAAGGTAAAGAAAAACAAAATAAAAAAAATTTAAAAAGTAAAAAACTCAATTTAATGATCTCCTACAGAACTGGTAGGAGGAAGAAAATGGTACCCTGTCTCCGATTCGATATATTTTAAGTTCTGACAGACTGCAAATTTAACTTGTTAACTGCCAACCTATTTTAAGACAAAGGTGTGTGAGAGTTTTATAATGAGCTTATGCATTCACATATTACATGCTTAAAATCCCCCAGAGAATGGTTTTAACATATACATGGTTTACTTTCAAAGCACAAAGCCATTATGATGAAAGCTTACCGGGTGCTGTAGGATATATGGTTGAGGTTGCATCCAAGAAGGACTTTGCACCTGGAAAAGGGAGGATTTTGAAAGAAACATTGATTTCCATTGGAATGCTACCTATCTCTAGAACTCTTTTAATCATGTTAAAATCTACAGAAGGAAATTAAGGAAACAATACTATCAATGATTAAAAAGATTATTAAGGCAGTTAGAGTTCTTGGCAAACTGGTCACTCTGAATAGGATGAAATGATTATTTAAAACAAAATTCCATTTGCCCACTTAACAAGTATTTACTGAGGTGTGTGAGTATCAGGCACCAAAAAAGAAAAAAGGTGGAAAGACATGGGCCCCACCCTCAAGAAATTTGCTGTCTAAAGGAAGGGAGATAAACAAGTAAAGAACTCCAATCAATAGTGAAAAGTGCTATCATCAAAGTATGAACTAGATGCTTCAGGAATACAGATGAATGAGAATTAATTCCAGCACATCTTATTAGAAACTAACTCATAAAGTATGTGCTCATTTAAAAAGAATAATCAAATTCAATCCCTCTTGGATCCCAGGACATTCATTAGGTTTTAGAAATCTTTTTTGGTGATCAACAATTTCTAGCTAGTGTGGAAAATAAAAATCTGAAATTCAGATTTAGAAAACGAAACTTCAGCAACTAGATCTTGACATCGACAGTCACTAGGGCATCCACACAGTAGACCCTCTTGTATTGAGAAATAAGATGTGAGAGTCAGGTTTTGTGGCAGAAAAGAAAGCAGGCTGCCGTTCAAGAGAAAAAAACAAAAACAAACAAAAAACAAAAACAAAAGTAAAAACAGTCCATTTCTTGATGCCCAGAACTTTCCTGAGACTATGTAATTTTTAGAGTACGTTTCAGTCTATAATTCTTAACAACAAAACCCTCCTGTGTCTTATCCCCTGCTGTTAACTTCAGAGGTTCTATAAAGAGGATACGAGGGGAGAGTCATGGGGGAAGAATGTATTAGGAATTACCTTGATAGCAGAGCCCCGATACTTGTTTTCTCTGGTTTCCTTTGCCACCTAAGGCAGATCAAAGTTAAGTGCTTCTGCCTTGTTAACATTTCAGTTATCTGGACTGCAGCCTTTCCCCATCGGGGTATTGGTGGTTTCTTGTGGATGCCAATTTCTCAAATCCAATTGTATAAGCATATGGTGGATTAGTGGAGAAAGGCCCACTCCAACACGAGTACAAGGCCTTCACTGAATAAATCACGGGGAGGCGAGCAGCTCCATAGAGACCCCAATGTGGGACAGATGCTCCCATTTTTTAAATATGCTTCAGTGGTCTTGATAATCTAATATAGCATTATGGGGTTAGGGAGCTATGACATCTAACCCAATTTTCTTTTTTAAGCAGCAAATCAGCTGCTGCCAATGACTAGTCCTCATTTTCCCTAACTATAAAATGGGAATAATAATCTATGTTCTATGATTTTTCTTTTCTTTTTAACCTTGGTTCTTTACCCTTGTTTAGGTCATGGAGCCTACTGGAAAACTGATGAAAGATACAGACCTCTTCTCCCCTCCCGCCCCCCCAACTAACTGCACACACACAAGCAATATTTTGGAAACAATTTAAGGGAATCACAGAAAGACCACTTAAAGCTCATCTGCTGACCCTACTAGGCCCCTGAACTGATGGGGTTAACAATCAGTCTTTGAGGTTATGGCACTGAGTGTAAGGCAAATGAAAAAAATTCCACACGTATCTTAGGAAAACACAGAATGCCTAAGGAAAAAAAATTAGGCCTTTGAAATGAAATGTTGTTTCTAGTTAGGCATATCAAATTTATTACAAACACTAGTCTCCTGATTTTTTAATTCTATGAAACAGTTTTGTGGGCAAAATATCCAATGCTTTTATAGAAAAGAGGTGGTGGGGAGATGCATTAAGAATTATATCTACAGCAGTACACATTCAAATTAATATGCACAATCCTTCATTCGCCTGAGATAAGCTTACTTGTGCCTATTTTTATTAATATCCATAAATGGCAGAGGGTTCCAAGTTCAGATAGTTAAGAGAAGACTACCTTTCAATATCAAAACTGTTAATTAGGGAATTGTTAATAATTAGGGAAAATGCACTAGAGCAGATCTGAGTTTTGCATAGGCAAAGAAAATATAGAAATCTTAAATTCAAAATAATTAGAGAGGCATTAAATGAGTGAATATTTTGTCCAGCAGATTGAAACAACAGCATAGGTAACATAACAACCCGGAGAGATAAAAGAAAAAATAAGAGACAATTCAGGGAAAGGAGGAGGAAAGAACCTAAAAGCTGAGGGAGGCTGTGAATGCGATTTTAAAATTTCAGTTTTAGTGCATTTGATCACTATTCTTTGTTATTCAAAGCGACTTTTATGTTTTTAAACAAAACCACCTTTATGATATTGCTTATGTTGACCAATCTATTATTTTTAAAAAAGTATAATGAATATATTCTCATCAGCCAGCTAAACCTGCACATTAATAATGATGATAACCATCGCTAACATTTATTGATTGCTAATGATATGCCAGGATAATGTGCTAAGCTCTATACATAGTCTCATCTAGTTCTTATGATAAGCCTATGAGATAGAATCTATTATTATCCCCATTTTAAAGATGAGGAAACTGAGGCTTACAGAAGCAAAATAAACAGTTATGAGATACTACAACCCCCTAACCGCAGAAATCAGGACTACAACATCTCATTCCATTGTTTTAAAAACAAGAATACACAAGAATTTAGTTTAGTCATACAGGATCTCAACAGTCAACAAAAGAGAACTATATCCCTACATGTCTGTAATAGAACTCCATTATAATGTTCCTGTCTGGGCCAATGCGGCAACCCTATTAGAGGCATTCTGCTAAAGAGAAATTGTATGTACACACTGGGTTCACGAAGAACAGAAGCTAACCCTGCAATAAAACCAAATCAGTATCATAACAAGGTGCTTAATGAGATCTTGGTTCTAAGTTGGGAATTTATTTAATATAAAGCCTTCTCACAAAAATAAACAGGGAGTGACCTTTTTTTTTTTTTTTTGCCTACAATTTCACTGTATTGCTCACTTAATGTTACCTGATAGAGACACATCTTTATTAGCATGTTTACTTGCTATTTTGTTAGCTCCTGCTGATGAAGAAACAAAGGCAAGTGTGCACACCTATTCGATATTTCGCCTGAAGGCAATTCTTAAGCTTTAATTTCTGGGACATGTTATTTCCAGGGCTCACAGTGGAGAAAGTACTGGGGTTCATCCCAATTCTAAAATGCTAAGATTTCAAGGATTGACAACTGGAAACCATTTTCCCATTTTACATTCTCTTATACATAAAAAGTAAATCACTCTGTCAAGTAAAAAGCAGCTTATTCTAAATCGGTATCCAAGCTACCTAACATTTGACTTAAATTGCATTATAAATGTTCAAAATTTTAAGACACAAAAAATGTAGCAAGTTTCTGTACTCTTGATGAATCCTAATGGTACAAACCTGGTAGGCAGATACAGGAGATGCAAGATAGGGTGCAATAGAAGTCTGAGTGATCATTCGGTTTGTAGCAATACTGTATGGTGAAGGGTAAAATCTAGAACAAACACAAAAGCCTTTATTAAGTAATCCTTTAAACAGAGTATTTCACGGAACAAACATCTGATATTTTCCACCTTTACATTTTCCCTCAAGCCGTTATGTGTTTATCTTAATGACATACCCGTTCTGTATAGCAGCTGTGGTTGGGTCGTAAGTAAGTGTCATTCCAGCCTATGGGAATGAAAAGAAAGAGAAACATCTGCAAAGGCACAATTAAAAAATTCCATTTCTTAGAGTCAGGACAACATGAAACAGTGATGGTTTAATAGCATTTGATAAAAGTAGGAGTTTCTGTTATAAACCCAACGTGAGAATTAAAGCTCTAGATCTGCACTGTCCCACATAGTAACCAATAGTCACTCGCAGTTATTTAAAGTTAAATAAAAAATTGAGTCCCTCCGGCATCCAAGCTACAGTTCAAGTGTTCAAATAGCTACACATGGCTAGTGGTAATCATTGGTCATATTCCAGAACATATATTTCTACTGGATGGCATTTCCCTAGAAATTCTTGAACCAGTATGTTACTTTAAAAAAACAAACATTTCATTGAAAATATACATGGAGAAATGGAGGCCCAACATCTTAATTAAGGAATTGAGCTTTCTTTTTTGTTAAATGAAGAACATTATTCAAAAGAATTAGGCAAAAAAAAAGAAAAAGAAAATCCCTCAATGACAATATACTATTTATTTTAATAATGTTATTTAGAATGACTTCTGAATAGTTATAAATGTAAACCTCTCTCAGAATCCATGGCATTTGAAGTGCTCTTTTACTTGATGTGTAGTAAACATAGCTGTTTCCACCATCTATCTGTCCATCTAGCGAATCGTCCCTCTCTTAGCACCATTTCCACTGGGAAAGTTTTAATTCGACATTATGCGGATTATGATACCTATTCCAGGAGTGTGGTGGCCAAGTTCAGATGATGCTTGTGTAACTAGTCACAGGCTCTCACAATCATACACCCACACTAAAGTTTCAGGAAAGAACTTACAAGTCTCACCTCTCCTTCTCTATGCCAAGGTCTTCCATTGGGGATGTATTTGTTGGGGTTCTGTCTCTTCTTCTGTCCTCCATCCGCAAACTTACACAACAAAGGTTCTGTTGGAGCTGAATACACAGGGAGAAACAATATGAAACCAAACTTACGTGTGTGTATACGAAAGACAATGTGACTGAATTGCTCCTTTAACAGCAGCAGTGTGAGTGCTGTAAGGGAACTAACAGAACACTTTAAGGAAAAAGTTTGCTCAGACCCTTATAAGATTATCCACTGGTGACAAATATATTATTATTTTCAAACCAGAGTGTAATGAGAACACCAGAACAGCAATTCTGAGGACGCGTAAGAATCATTTGATTCACTTCTGCCACTTCTTTAAGTGTAGATACACTTTTTAAAAGTTTGGGCCCTCTCTAATTCCACCTCTATAAACCTCCAAATGTAAACATGGTTATGTCCATCCTCTCCTCCCCACCTTAAAAAGGCTCCCATAATTCCTCAGAGAGGCCTTCACTTCCCCAGAAGAAACATGTTCCCCCTTTGACCCCTCACATGTATTTTTATTCATCCTGTTTATAACTACTGGCGAGTGTGTTGATTTGTTTGGTGTCTAATTCCCCTCAAGAGTGTAAGCTCCACGGGGGCAGTGACATCTGTTCTGTTCATCGCTGTATCCCCAGAGCCTCAGGGTCTGGCATGTTATGGGTGCTTATTACATCTTGGTTCAGTCAATGCATTTCTTTGGTTTTGGGATACAGCATTGAAGATAGCTGTTGGGAGAAAGCTGAAAACCCGTGAACACCCTATTTCAAGGCTTTTATGCCTTTAATCATCCCACTCAGTGTTGCTTTACTCTATGTCCACATCATAAGATGACCCAAAGAACTCAAGAACACAGGAAAGCAAAGGCTGCAGGGATACATACACATGAGCTAAAAAGACAGAGAGAGGGAGGGAGGGAAGGAGGGAGGGAGGGACAGAGAGAGAGAGAAGAGAAAAGAAAGGGCGACGGCAGAGCTGGCCACCGTGACTTTTCTCTGCCTTTCTAGAATGGAAACAGCAGTGTATTCCTGAAAATGGTGCATGTTTCTGTGTGTTTCTCCTTAAGGCAATAAAGGCAATCACACTTTCCTGTCTGGCTCTCACATTCCATCCTTTGTCTACTACAGAACTGTGATTACTACTTTCAAGTTCTGTCTCAAAGTTAAATAACCATGAAGAGAAAAATATTACTTGTGGAAAATTTACTCCTTTCTCCTTTGCCTCTTATTATCCTAATTCATCTCTCATTTTATATCACTATTACCCACCCACTAATGACAGGGTGGAAGCAATAGTGTCTTTCAACACTTCTCTGCCAAAATACAAAACACAACACAGAATCCAAGTGTAATTCCTTCTCGGGGGCTGTCTAGGCTATAGTTTGGCACCATCTCCTCCTCTCCCCTGTGAGGCCCACTCCACAGGATGTGAGGGAATGTGAGCTCACTTCTGAATGACAACTGTGCTGTGGGTACTAGGAGGTGAGAGCAAAACCATGAGGCATCTGGTGAGAATCCAGGGAGCCCTGGCCCTACCTTTCACAAAGGGGTCCTTTGTTTTCCTTCTGACTCCTACCACACCCCAACTCCCCCAGGCTCACCTGAACAAGGAACTTCCATGTAAGGCAAACTGGGTGTGATGGAAGATGGGCTGGGGCCAAATCCTAGACAGTAGATGAGCTACTCTCTTTAGTCTTTTAAAAAAAAAACAAGAAAGAAAAAAAATAAAATAAAATGTTGGCTTTTAAAGTAAATGGTTGCAATGAAGCAAGAGAGCTTTCCAATCACTGATGGTGCTTTTAGTTCTACAAGGGGGCCATATAGGGTCAGATGGAAACTACTAGGGCCAAGAGAACACAGACGTTCAAAGCAAAGGAGGGGATAAAAAGCAAACCCTGCTGAGATGAGAGTGTCTGTGGCTTCAGATGTCTCACCTTAACTTCTAAGGACAAATCAAGAACTTAAACAAAAGAAGCAAAATCTCACTCTCCACAGATCTGGAAAGATCCTTATGGCCCTAAATGTTTTCTCCAATGACATCTGAGGTTTTAGGATTCTGCTTTCCCATAACCTTGGAGGGCAGGAGAGAGATAATAAATTCTGTGGTTGTTGGCACTTTGTGCAACCTCATGTTAAGAGGATGCTTTTATCTAGAGGCATTATAAAGACTAGCTCCTGGACTGAAATTTAACTTAAAAAAAAAGTTTGCTTGGCATGGAGAACAATACAAACGAACCATTTTCTTCCATTAGCGTCATTTCTTCTAGAGAAAGAAGGGGACCAGTTGGACTCATCGGCAAGTTCACTACAGGCTGCTTAAGTAGGCAGGTGTGAATGAAAACAGTTGGTAGCCATCCCTGGCGAGTGCTGAAACGCCACATTTGTTTAAAGGCCAAGCACCTGTCTGTGGTCAGGTACTTCCAACACATTTCTATTCATCTAGAGTACCCTCTGTCAAAAAACCAAAATAATCTCAGGCAACAATAAAGTCTGCTAAAAACATATAGGAGTGCCCAGCAATATCAAATCAAATTCTAATGGCTTCTTTCCTCTATTAAAAGTCCCTTTGGTCTGTTTAGCAGGTGAAATTTTTTTTAGTGCCCACTAAGTTTAAGGTATAGTGTTAAGAACTAGGGATATAGTAGTGGGTAAAATAGACTTGCAGTCTAATGGGGATGAGAGTGTACCCAACCTTATGGAAACCCATTTACCATTTATGATACAGAGTGCTGTTTTCAGAGATGTTATTTTTAATAAAAATGCCACCCAGAAGCGATATACTTGACACAGGAACAGCTCCAGTTCTTCTTTTTTTTAAAAAAAAAACTATGTTTTTATTGATTTTAGAGAAAGAGGAAGGGAGGGATAGGACAGAAACATTGATCAGCTGCTTCCTGCACGCCCCCTACTGGGGATTGAGTCCTCAGCCTGGGCATGCGTCCTGACCAGGAATTGAACCAGTTGACCCCAGCACGGGACAACCCTCAACCAAATGAGCCATATCTGACGGGTGCTCCAGTTTTTTTATAGCTGGTGCTCCCTGCGCTTGGATGACATTATGAGAAGCAGCTTAACCCTGTAAATCCTTGATGTCTTATTCATTACAAAGAGTGTACCAGGTGCTCCAGGAAAGCAACCATGTGAAAATTTCTTTAAGACACCAATGCTGTCATTAAGCTGAGTAAGGGTTAGATGATTTCACTTAGAGTTTTGAAATGAAAAACAGACACACACCCAGATCTATCATGATCCACTTGTTCTTAAGTGTATGTAAACTTGTTACAAAATGAGAGATTCTTATTGACTGGCATATCCTGTGGCTAATTCCAAACCAGGGAATAGTCTTTAATTTGCTTGTTTTTTGGAGCCTAATACACAGGTTCCAGGTATACGATTGGGAGACACTATGCTACATCAGTTTGTTCTACAGACCGGTCCTTCAGGTGGCCTCTGATTGCTCTTTGTAGAAGGGAAATATTGAGGAGGGCTGGCATGAATACCAGTGTATGACTGTGACTAATAGGGAAGTTTGGGTATATTATGTTAAAAAAGTTAGTACGAGCTGTCAACCCATAACTTCTTTATGGTCTCCTTTCTAGATTAGCAACTCTTTACCTTGATGCATATAAAATAATTGTAGAAAGTTCTAACAAATGATTTATGATTTTAGATGTATTCCTGTGTTAAGGTGATATAAAAAAGATAAAAAGTTGCCCCTAATCAATTTATTTTACCAGATTGTGTACCTCAGATTTTACCCCAATCAACAGTCTGTAAAATATAAACTGCCCTAGACAGAAGCGTTTCCATCAGTGTGGGACACTGACCCACTCTTCCTTTCTGATAAAGTGAACTACTTTCAAAATCTTCCTTTAAAAATTTCAACCTAAGCAACCTTTTTTTTTTTTTTTTTGGTGAGATCTTTCAGGTCAGATTCTCTTCTTAGTATCCAAGACAGAAAAGTTACTTGCCTGTTCATCAGAACCCACGGGAACATGTACCTCCAAAAGTTTAACTACTGTTGCATAACCTTCAGCAGGCAATGCCACACAGGAAAACACTGACCTGACCTTTCCTGGCCCCTTTCAAGAGCCACCTAGGGCAGTGGTTGGCAAACTGCGGTTGTTCATGAGCCACATGTGGCTCGTGAGCCACGGTTTGCCGCTCTGTTGACTAATGAGTTTGCCGACCACTGCTAAGGCATTACTTTGACTTCAGGTTAAATACATTAGTACATTATTAAAATGTTTTTTAAGTGTTTTTTCCCTAAGGCAGTGAGTAACTGCATTCCTGGATTCTCCAACGTGCCCTCAACAGGGCTTTGCAAGCAGGATGACTGTGGGGCACTTCCATACCTCCCCCAAAGGATGATGAGCCATCTGGGTGATCCCCAGGATGACTCACTGCTCATCTCCACCAAGCGGCTTCCTTATCTCTCTTTTGAAGCTCAAACTCTGCAATGATTTATGCTCCAATATCTTCCCTTGATACCCACACTAAAAACCGCTTCTAAAATGCCTGCTCTGACTAAGCACTAAGCTTCTGATTTGCCCTTCTGGAAGTCCTCACATCTCTAAGTGCTCGGAGGACTCAAAACTGTGGTTTGTAACAGAGCGGACCTTTTTCTCACTGAGTTCTAACAGCTGGAGAAATGGCTACGTCCAAACGCCCATTTTTCTAGGTATGTAGCATTTTATCCCAATCAGCATTCTATAAAACACAAACAGCCCCCGATAGAAGCTTTTCCATCAGTTGTAGAAAACTAGCCAACTCAGCAGCTGCAATTATCTTCTTCCTGATGCTGGTGCCTACTTTCAAAATTCCTCAACTAACAACATGCAAGGAACTATCTGGGACTTTCCTTTTAAAAACTCAACCTCAGGATCTAATAAAAATGACTATTCATTCTTTTCCCAGGGTGTGCGCGCCAACGACATCCCTTCCAGTTTTAGCCCCTGGTTTCTAACCAAATCCTGCTGCCCCGCTCAATCACGACTCAGAGCTACAGACTCCACAGATGCTCATCCTTCCACACCTCTCTGTAGGTTTCCACCTCTCCTTTCCTGCCTTTATATAGTGCTTCTATCTCCCACTGAACTTTACCTGGCAGTGAAATAATAATTCAACAATATTAAAGTCAGGTTCAGTAAAAAACAAAAATGTAATCCTTTCCCATCACTCTAAAGTAAATATTTTACTATTCTATGTTTACTACTTTTCTAAGTCTGTATTTATTTTTTCATATTTGCAATGTTTAGGTCCTTTTCTTCCACCATTTCCATTGTGGACCTTTCGCTACCTTTTTAGAGAATAATAAATGGTTACATAATGTGCTGTTTGAAAAGGGACTGCATACAGTTTCTCTGTTATTATAATACCGTGTGAACATCTGTGTGTGTGTGTAATTCATCTCCCCAGTCTCAGTGCCAACGGCCATGCTGGTGGTCAGACTGTATGGTGGGTGGAACACTAGCTCTGGATTAGTCTCCCTGGGGTTTGCGCATTGACTAGCTGGTGACTCTGTGCAAGTTATTTAATATTTCTGGTTTCATAATCTGAAATGGGGATAGTAGCAATACTTATTTCAAAGGATTGTTACCATGAACATATACAGTGCTTCGGCCCTCAATGCATATCAGCTATTATTATTACTGCTACGATAACAGGAGGAGCTCAGATTTTAATAATGCCTTTGAATTACTAAGGTAACTAACTTCTCAGGAGAGGGACTGGGTTCAGAAGTTATACGCTGGTGTGTTTTCCATTGAGATTTCATTCTGTGGGATTTAACAAGCTGGCGAGGTGCTGCCTTAGCTCCACATAGAATGGAAGGAGTGCTTGAGCTGTAGCTAAGGATGAAGTTACTGGCAAATGTTCTTTAGAAAATAGTTTCATAGTAACATCTATATCCTCCACCCAAGATCCTTACGCTTTAATAACATTTTTCTCCGTTTCTTATTGTTCCTCCCTGGGACAACTTGGTAGCAAAAAGGTGTAAAACTGATTCGAGGAATCTGTTGCATGCTGGGTGTGATTATTGGTGACAATGAAGCCAGCTCCATCATAAGCCTGGCATAACAATCAATCAAACATCTTCAGCTAAAACACTGGCACCTTTCCAGCTGTGGTCCCTTGTCACTTTTTAAAAATTGGGCTTTCCTTCCTTGGAATTTTAGATCTGCAAGAGGGCGCTCAGCCCATGGCCACCCAGCACGCTGGCTCTTGTGGCAGTGACTGCTCAGAAGAGTGCAGCTTGGAGAGCACAGCACACTAGTGCGTGCATTTACACTGCTCTACTGCGCACATGGGGTGAGGGATGTGTGAGCAGATCCCAGCCTCAAAGGTGTGATCACAGTGTCCTCAAAGGACTAGGAGTTCGCACATGTCTTTGTCCTACAACTGCCAAAACTTTGTGTGTGTTTTTTACCGAGTAAACAATGCTTAAGACAAACATTCAGAGAACAAAATGGGCAATAAAAACCCTTGAAGGATGTCCAGTCTTTTTACTCGAGTCGTAATTTTTCTTTTTTCTTCCAAACATTACTTTTTCTGCCTCCTGGCTTAGGACAATGAATGCCCTAACACTATCACCTAGACATACAGTTATGAAATGTGATCAGAGCTGTTTTTAAGCCCTGCTGGGCACACACCCAATCAGAAAAGTCAGGGTAACATAGAAAGCAGACGTAAAACAGTCTTTGGATGGAGTGGGCCAGCAGTCACACACGTATTTTACTGAAGTTCCTCCATGACGCAGACAAAGCTTGGGCGACGTGGCGGAATGATCTAGCACAATACTGAGAATCTAGCCAGCACTCTCATACCCAGTGACTGCACACAGTTTATTTTTAACTCTCTGCCCTTAGCACACAGGAACCTATTCAGACTCCATTAATGTCATGGAAAGGTCCAGAAAGAGAGATGGTGGTCACACTGCCTCCTGCAGCACTGAACTCATGTGTGGCCTTTGTTCTTATGAATGTGTGTCCCCCACAGAGGCAAAAATAGTAGGTACAGGGCAGGCAGCTCGAGGAGAGCTTGGGCAACAGGCCATGTGCATCAGCTTCTCAGAGAACGTACTTTCTGCTAGGAAGGTACTGGAAGAGGAGTCTTTAGACACGTCTCTGAATCATGGCCATGAGTGACAGTGTTTTTGACTTGGGGATGTCTCCTAATTTGGACATCAGTTCTATCCAAGTAAAACTTTCACCCATTGTTTCTTCTTGTTAATCCTCACCCGAGGATATTTTTCCATTAATTTTTAGAGAGAGTGGAAGGGAGGCAGGAGGGGGAGAAACATCGACGTGAGAGAAACACATCCACTGGTTGCGTCCCACACGTGCCCTGACAGGGGCCGAGGATTGAACCTGCAACCCAGGTACCTGCTGTTGACTGGGAATTGAACCAATGACCCTTTGGTCTGAGGGCTGACACTCGTAATCACTGACAAAACCGGCCAGGACCCCTTGTTTCTGATGCTCACTTTGTGGGAAACCGCCACCATGCTAATGGTCTATAACGATAGAATACCGTATTTATCAAGTAAGTATTAAGTAGTTATTTCAAACCTCTACGGAATTTACCTAGATTTTCCCCACAAATAAGTCGTTGGTTCATTCTCCCTGGCTGGGGACATTCTCGGTAAATATGACTTCCTGGAAACCAGCTGCACTCCATACCACAGTAAATCCAAATAAAGAATGAGGCTTCAACATTTTCAGGGAAAATACGAGATTGGGTGGGGAAGGATAGAAGAAAAGGCCTCAAGAGCAATTGTGTTTTGTTATGTAGCTTTAAAGAAGAATGTGCTATAAAAAAATGATAAAGAAATATGGTAACATCAGACACAAAAGCTCCAGATTTTTAAAAACCAATTTCAGAATACAGATCACATTCAATTCGTGACGTGGATTTTTACAGAACTGTAAGCATGTACTGCGTTATGTAGCATGCCCCAGGCCAGGGTGGGGTATGTCTGGCCCAGGAACCCAGCCACACCACTCTGGGATGAGCAGTGTGTTGGCAGAAGGATGGGCAGCATAGGCGATGTGACAACTCATGTGTATAGTCAACCTCCTCCTGCTTAGCCATCTACAGACTTTCTTAAGAATGTCAGTCAAGATGAGTTCACTGTACAGTTTGCTCGTTTTCATAAAGTGTCTTTTGGGGACTGTGTCGAACATGGGTTTCTTTTCTGTACTTGGCTCCAATGTCACAGGCAGCCTGCCAGTCGTGCAAGAACATAGGTACTCTGACAGAAGCCATCCGGGTATTCTGCTTCTGCTGGCTAAACAACTCGCATCATTAAATAAACCACCCTCTGACCATATTTATGAAATATTATGTCTGCCTAGCAATGAGCCTACATTATGTAAAGATTAAAGTGAAGGCTTACTTAACATACCCTTGCCTGCCAATATGCCTGTTTTCAGCTGGTTCTACTGAAAATAATGTGGCCTCCATGGAGCAACCCATGTTTTGGAGTAGCCACTCAGGTAATCGCAGGGAGAGACCAGCACCTGAATGAACAGACGGGGTGTCAAAGAGAATTCTCATTTTCTATATACACAAAAAAAGAGGGGGAGCGATACAGACAAGTTGAAAAGGGTTTCAAATTCTGTTGTGGGTTCTCAAATCCACTGGGGACTTGTTTTTGGGAAAAGCTGAGTTCATTGGGACAGTGTGCTTTCCAAGTTCTACAGTGTGTGTTTCAAACCGCTGCCGAAATGTAGTTCAGCCTTGTTTATATGCAGAAGGGTATCCCAAAAGGCCCTCAAAAGAGCCATGACTATTGTGATAAGCTCCACAGGAAGAATGCTTAGACCCACTTGGTAACCTATACTGTTACAGGGTGATGCACAGGCATCCTGGGCCTGGCACAGAAGCAAAACTAACACACAGCCCCTGCAGCCAAGGAACCTGCAGTCTATTGGGAACCAAGACCAACACACAGAAAAGATCATTCAACATTAGAAAACGCCACAAAATTAAGTTCTGATTCAGAACAAAAAGAATGGATTTGACCGCACAGTGGCTCCCCCCGCCCCCAAAAGAGATGATCTCTATGTAATAGGAATTATCTGTTTCTTGTGCCTCGTTTGACACTTGGCACACCTTGGAAGGAACTATTTTCTACTAGTAGCAAGGTACAGAGACTCCTATAATCATTCACATGTGGTTTGGAAATCCAGGTCTTTTTCTCCTTGAATGGGTGTGACCAGTAATCTTCAAACCCACTTCAAAGAAAACAGTTAAATGATACAACCATGGAGTCCTTCAGAGAAAAAAGGAAACTGTCCAACCTCCACCCAGGACACTCCGAAATCTGTTCCACTGGGGGAACTGGTAGATCTTATCTCAGGCTGATAACAACATCGAAAATAAATGTGGGCTGGTACGTTGCTTTTCTTAAACTTTCCTTGTTGCACGCAAGAATAAGCTGAGAAAGCAAAGAGGTCACAGGTGGGTGGGTAAGCAGCCCTTCAAAGAAGGAATGCCACAAGGCTCTGACTGTGCAAAGGATGACATGGAAGTGAGGAAAACACCAGGAGGCAGTGCCCACAGGGGTTAGTGAGGAGGCCCCATAGGGCAGGGTTTGCAGACGGTGCCCACGTATGAAATTTCTCCTTTGTCTCTACTTGGTTGAAGGGTAAACGTTCCTATTTATTTTATTTTCTTTCAATTCAGGTGTTGTTGATGAAGGAGAAAACCAACTTAAAAAAAAAGAGGGAAGCTCGCTCACAATGAAACTAGTCATTTGAATAGTTTATTTCCAGGTCTTTTAAAATATATTTTTATTTATTTCAGAGGAGAATGAAGAGGGAGAGAGGTAAAAACATCAATGATGGGAGAGTGGTTGATTGGCTGCCTCCTGCATGCCCCCTCCTGGGGATCAATCCTGTAACCTGAGCATGTGACCCGACTAGGAATGGAACCATGACCTCTTGGTTCATAAGTCAATGCTCAACTGCTGAGCAACAACGGCTGGGCTACTTCTAGGTCTTATAGTTTATGCTCCAAACCTATGCCTGTGGCAGTCCAAGCTCACATACAGCCACACAACATGTGCGCTGTTAGGTTTTAGTATGACAAGATGAATATAGTCTGCGGTATCACATGTACTTATAGGCAAGTGTTCTATGAAGTGAGTGAGACTCAACTGGATATGGAAAATTAAAGTGAATCCCTCATCACAATCAGCAGCCGTTCAGTTAAAGATGGAACTTTGGAGAGATAGCAGAATAAATATTGATACCAGTTAAACTTCTGGTTTGTGGTCAGCCACTAGCATGCTAGCTTGTAAACAGGTAGTATTGTCTTAGTGAAGAGTTTAGTGAAATTTATACAAAGCCAACAAACATTTATTATTGCTTAGTATCATCTAAGTGCTATGCTGGGTATGAAAACAGAAAGATGAGAGAAGTTTCTGCCTTAGGAGACCTTCCAGTTTAATGGACTAACACATGTAAACATGTTAGATGCTATGATACAGGTGCGTGCCCTTGGGGTGCTAGGCAAACAGGGGGTGACTCTACTGGATCAGAGAAGGCCCTCCCAGGGGGATGCAAGCCTTGCACAGTCTTGAAGGGCGCAGAGGGGTACCCAGGTTAAAGGGAAGCAAAGGGACCTGAGAAAGTGGAAACCACGTAAGAGAAATGAAGCAGCATGATGTGTTTGGAATACCATTTCTAGTTCAGTGATGGAGGAGAAACAGTGAGACTAGGGACAGAGGGAGGCAGGACTGAAGAATGAGGCAATGTCAACCTAGGAACCTGATGTGCCTCTAGGAATCCTGATCTTTTTGCAAGGGGAATGTGTGGGGGCGGAGGAGGACTTTAGCAGTCAAGTGACACAAGGCCTATATTTTATGTAAGTCCCTCTACCTATATTTTATGTAAGTCCTTCTGGCCGCGGGCAGGGATGACACCTGAGCGAAAGGGCTAGAAACAGGGCAGACAAGCAGGAGGCCACTGTAATGGCCTAGGGGAAAGGTGAGGGGTTACACTAGACAGTGGTAGGAGGGGAGACAATAGATTCTAGAAATAATCAGGGTGAAAATGTAAGGACTTGAATGACTTTGTATGTGAGAGATGATAAAAGGAGGGGTTGGGGGTGCCCAGGCGAGTCCATCCTGGGTTTCAGGTTCGGGTGCCAGGGTGGATACTGGTTACACTGCCAGAGGTAAGGAACACAGGTAGAGGAGCAGGATTAGATGGGAAGGGGGGCAAGTTAAATCTGAAGTAGATAAAACCAAGGTGAGTGAGGCCATCAGCCTGAAACTCAGGGGAAAAGCCAGGATAAGCAATGAATGTCAGAGAGTCATCAGAATGGAAAATAATAGCTGAAAGCTTGAGTGGATGAAATATAGCAAAATCATGAGCCAAAAATGGAATTGAGGGAAACACTAATAATTAAGGAGCAGAGAGAAGAAAACAAGCACACAAAAGAGAATGAATTAACACGAGATGGGAAGGAATTGGAGAGACAGCTAAAACATCAGGCAGAGGACACATTTCAAGGATGAGTGAGGGACCAGCAGTATCAAACCAAGATGGCAGACCAACCACAGAGAAGACAGGGAAGCCTCCAGGTCTGACACCTGGGGGTAAATGTTAAGAGTTGAGCTGTGTTCCCTCCATACAAAAGCACCCCAGAATGTGACCTATTTAGACATGGAGTCTTTTCTAAAATGTGTTTTTATTTATTTATTTTTTTATTGACTTCATTGAGGTGACACTGGTTAATAAAATTATACAGGTTTCAGGTATACAATTCTATAATACACGATCTGTATATTGCACTGTGTGTTCAGCACCCCAAGTCAAGTCTCCTTTCATTACCATTTATCCCTCCTATAACCTCTTCTACCTCCTTCCAACCCCCTTAAACACAGTCTTTGAAGTTAAAATGAGGTTCTTAGGGTAGACCTGGATCCAATGACTGGTGTCCTTATACAAAGGGGAAATTTGGACACAGAGACAGACGCGCGTAGAGGGAAGATGGTGTGAAGAGGCAGAGGGAGAAGATAGCCATTCACAATCCAAGGAGCAAGGCTGGAGCAGATCTTCCCTCCCAGCCCTCGGAAGGAGGCGGCCCTGCTGACACTCTTGATCTTGGACTTCCAGCTTCCAGAACTCTGAGATAATACATTTCTATGTTTAAGCCAATCAGCCTGTGATATGTTGTCATGGCAGCCCTAGCAGACGAATACAGTAAGTCTACCACAAGGAATTTCAGTTGCACCCTAGGGGAAGAAGTCAGATTGGAGAGAGTTGAGGTGGGCATGAGAAGCGAGGAAGTGGAACACAGTGTTAGAAGGTTTATGTGGGGAGGAGCTAGAGAGGGCTTACTTTAGTTTCAAGAGTATGGAGACCTGAACAATCTGAAACACAAATGGATTTTATTATTTACTAGAGGCCCGGTGCAAGAAATTCATGCATGGAGGGGGGTTCCTCAGCCCGGCCTGCACCCTCTCCAATCTGGGACCCATCAGGGGATGTCCGACTAAACCGGCAGTCGGACATCCCTCTAGCAATCCGGGATGACTGGCTCCTAACCACTTGCCTGTCTGCCTGATCACCCCTCACACCTCTGACTGCCTGCCTGATTGCCCCTAACTCCTCTGCCTGCCAGCCTGACCACCCCTATCTTGCCCCCCTGCCAGCCTGATTACCCCTACCTTGCCCCCCCTGACTGCCTGATTGCCCCTAACCTTTCTGCCTGATCACCCCTAATTGCCCTCCCCTGCTAGCCTGATCTTGCCCCCAACTGCCCTACTCTGCCTGCCTGATCTTGCCTACAACTGCCCTTCCCTGCCTGCTTGGTCTCACACCCAACTGCCCTCCCCTGCTGGCCTGATCTCCTCTAACTACTCTGCCTCAGCCCCCATCACCATGGCTTTGTCTGGAAGGAAGTTGGACATCTGGAAGATGGCCGGTTGACCTGGTCTAATTAGCATATTACCCTTTTATTAGTATAGATAGATTATACAGGATAGGGTTGCTTAAATGGGGGGTGGGGAGGTGGAGCCTTTTTCAGCAGGAGGACATGCTCTTGGCAGACAAAAACACATGATCCCTATATCTGGACTGATAGCCAGCCATATGCACTATACTGCCAAACCAGTCATTAAAAAATTGAATCACTTTCTTACAACTTACACCAAACAGCTGTTGTCCTTAAAACACCTCCTCAGCCCCCACCTTTATGTTCTGCCTTCACAGTTCACCCAGATTTTGTTTTGATTGGTTGGTTTCTATGCCAGTCAGCGTCAAAAGCTCCGCCTCCTAGGCAGCCATTGGCTCCTTGTAATTCACCCAGATTTGGTTCTGATTGGTCAGTTTTTATGCCAGTCAGCATCTCTGGGCCTATCTCCGGGCCTGATCATAGAGGCGGGGCTGATCAGCAGCCACCCCAGGTTGCTGGTGAGTGGGTTGAACTGCTGACCTCTGGGAGAGAGAGAGAGAGGCTTGGCTGCTAGTGAGGCCGGGAGAGAGAAGCAGGGTCTGATCACCCTTCTTCTCTATCTGGGCCTCGCCAGCAGCTGCTGCTGCTGCTGACCAGCCCCGCCTCTCTGTCTCCGAGAGGTCAACAGTTCAGCCTGCTATCCTGCTGTGCGTGCAGCCTGGCATTTGGTTGAGCCTCCGGTTGTTGTGGATGTTATGACCCTTGGCTCTTTATATATATATATATATAAATGTATTTGCATAAAACAGTTCATAGTTTTGTGCTTTTAAAAATGTCTATGGTAGTTATGCTCAGAATTTTTGTTCCTAGTATTATTTTCTCCACTAACTAGTTTTGCCAGATATCTGTTAGTCATTAAAAAGAAAGGTTTTTGGTTTTGATGAAAAAAAGAATAAAAGCAAAAGACAGACTGAAATTATGAGGAAGGGCTACCTGGCCAAGCACGGTCCCAATAGGATGGGATCAAGGACAAAGCTTTGAACCCTTGGTCCTTGAGACTTTGGGGGGAAGGGGCGGGGGGGGAAGGGGAGGCAAGAAGGGGTGTGAATATAGGTCTCCCTGTTGGGAGGAAGCAGGAAATTGATGATGGCATTCCTGATGGGTGATCTCAATTTTATTCATCAAATAGAAAGGGAAGTCATCTGCTTAGCCTAGGGTTTGGGAGTGAGAAGGGGACTGAGCAGGATGAAGAACTTCTTCTAGGGAAGGGTGAGGAAGCTGAGTGAGGACCAGTGACCCTGAGGGTCTGGTCAAGTTGGAGACAGCCATTCCCTGCCTGGAGGTAACAGGAGCAGTAAAAGTGGACTGCTGTGGGATTAATCCAGTTCAGCATTCTGCCACACCGGTGTGACCATGGTATGGAGTACAAGGAAACTGAGGATGCTGCTAAAGAAACAGTTTTAGTGTTAAAAAATTGGAGACCAAATGGGATGGGCAAGAAGGACCGATAAAAAGTGAAAATGGAAGAATCCCTTTGTACGTCAGATCCAGTTTAGTGGGAATGATAGTGTGATATTGGGATGAAAAGCTACAGGCGTGCGGTGTTCTTGGTCACGACACCACCAGGCAGAGCAATGGGAGGAAGTGGACAGGAAGGCCATAGGAGTTGAGGTCCAGACACTAAGGCGGGGGAGGAGGTAACAAAAGCAGAAGCTGGTGTAGAAAGTGTTACAATCCTCAGCCATGTGACTGAATGACAGGTTTGTTGAGGGTGGTGATAAGGTGGATTAGAGGATGGCTTATGCATCCAAAGAAGAGAGGCTTTTTATGGCTTCACCAGTCAGACAGATCCTTGGTGCTGGCCCAGCTTCCATTTCTATTTAAACAACCAATGTCTGCAGAGAGGTAAACTTCTAAGTCCTATTTGTAGATCCAAAGAAATAAACTTTAAAGAGCTAAATGAGTGGGTTTTTTTTTGGTTTGTTGACATAAGTCATCATGTGTTGAAACTGTACATATATTATATAAAAAAGACCACTGATAACATTTTAGACAACATACCAGAAACTCCGGGTGGTGTCTTAATGAATTTCCCGTTAAAATGACCAATAACGGCTTCACACTTTTCTGTTGATTCCATCCTATATTTATATAAAAATAAAACAAATATTTAGAGGTCTCTTAGTTTTCATTTTGTTCTGGACATGTGAATACATTCTTACAGGTTTAGTGAATGCAAATAAAATGGAAAAAACATGTGAATAAGAAGTGGGTTTATCCTATCTTTAACTGTGGCTTGTATACTTCTATAGTTAAAAAAAAACAAAAAACTGTTAATGAGTACATTCTGAATTACAAAAGAAAAAACACACACACCTATATCTAGATTGTTTAAGACCAAACATACCAAATGTATAATTTTTATCTACTTGTTGAAAAACTGACAGTCAATACACAATAGCTTTGTTAGTCATGATTAAACACAAAAAATAGTTTAAAACACGAGTGTATTCACTGTTTGCTAGAATATTTTAAAGATGGCTTTTCCCTTTACATGATCACAAAATTAAAGGGTCAAAAGATTCTATAAGAACCAGTGTCAATCAGATGATGTAGAACCTTATATGGTTTTTGTATTCAATTCAAGTTTGAAATTAAATTTAAGTCAATTATGTACCTTCCCTTTAATCTTGGCTTTGGAGGGGTAATTAAAGGATGGAGCCTAACTTTACAACTTATTCTTCATTATCTGCAGGGGGCTAAAAACACTTAAGAAACATTTCAGGGGAATTAAGTGATTTTTGACTTATGCTTCTTTAATGGAAGAAACAGTGAATTATCTCTTCAAAAAGGGCTACTCTCCCAGACTACCCAGACTTACACCCAGATTTTAATGGGTAATAATAGTTTTAAAAAGCAGTAGAACTTAATTGGATTCCATCTTTGGGTACAGAAATAAACTACTTGATCCACTTTCAGAAGAACACCCACAGAGGTGACAAGTTTTAGATGGCACCAAGCTTTTCATTGCTTCACGTGGATCCTTTTAGCCAATCAAGTGCATACTGGAGAAGCTAGCCTTCATGACTTTCGGCTGCTGAACATTTTAGTTTTATTATAAAACTAGAAGCCTGGTGCATGAAATTCGTGCACGGGGATGTGTGTTCCTCAGCCCAGCCTGCACCCTCTCCAATCTGGGACCCCTTGAGGGATGTCTGACTGCTCGTTTAGGCCTGATCCTACCTACTGCTGGCTCCCAACTGCTCACCTGCCTGCCTTCCTGATTGCCCCTAACCGCTTCTGCCTGCCATCCTGATCACCCCCTAACCACTCCCCTGTCAACCTGATTGATGCCTAACTGCTCCCCTGCCAGCCTGATTGCTCCTAACTGCCTTCCCCTGCAGGCCTGCTCACCCCTAACTGCCCTCCCCTGCAGGCCTGGTCCCTCCCAACTGTCCTCCTCTGATGGCCACCTTGTGTCCACATGGGGGCAGCCATCTTGTGTGCTGGAGCGACGGTCAATTTGCATATTACTCTTTTGATAGGATAGAGGCCTGGTACTGGGTGGGGGCCAGCTGGTTTGCCCTGAAGGGTGTCCTGGATCAGGGTGGGGGTTCCCTTGGGGTGTGGGGCAGCCTGGGCGAGGGGCCTGTGGTGGTTTGCAGGTTGGCCACTCCCCCCAGTAACCCAAGCGGAGGCCCTGGTATCTGGGATTTATTTATGCTCTATAATTGAAACTTTGTAGCCTTGTGCGGAGGACAGGACCAACCAGGGCAGGCTGGAAGCTTGGCTTCCTCCATGGCCAGGAGCAACCTAAACCTCCTGCTCAGCTCCGGCTCCGTGGCTGGCCGCCATCTTGGTTGGGTTAATTTGCATACTCGCTCCTGATTGGCTGGTGGGCGTGCCTTGTGGGTTTAGCAGAGTGATGGTTAACTTGCATGTTTCTCTTTTATTAGTGTAGATTATCTGGCCTAACAGAAAAGGCAATGGATTAAAAGCCAGAAGACCTTGCTTCATTACTTGGCAGCCCAGTGGCAATGAAAAAGTCCCTTCTTTGCATCAATTTTCTTATCTGTAAAATAGTAAACAACACTTGCTTTGTTATCTCATAGGTCTATGGGAGAACATGTGATTGACCTCAAAGAGGATAATGTATATAAAAGTAAAATGTCAGCAATTTTTCCTCCAGAATCAAAAGTAGTACTTTAAGACATATACACATTATCTGTTACTACACAGTATTAAGTTCCTAAATAATGCACCATGTAAAATAAGTTTTTGTACATGCGCTTTCAGATTAGAACTATGTAACAAATCAAACCTTCTAATTAAGATTTTTCCTTTGGAAACCAAATTAACCACTACACCGAAGTATCCCTCCTAGGGAGGAAGGGACTAAAGTAAGATGAAAGGAGTGACGGCACTTTAGATCTCTCTGTAACATTTTACTCCTTCAGAAAATAATCTGAAGCAAAATTGTAAGATGTCACCATAGGTGTAACAATTGGTGCTTACACATATGTCATATCATTGATTTACTTTTTTGAAAGTTTGAAATATTTTATTTAAAAATCTAATAATGTCATTGATTTTATTGATGTTGAATCAAATTTCTATCTAATGAGAAAAATCATACTGATTTCTGTACAAAATTTAGGAGTTGGAGATTGCTATTTTGAAGAAGTGATAGACATCCTGATCTAATTAATAAAAATATTAAGGACATATACTTTCAGAACTATTGCTGTTATAATATTTCCTTGCCCTCAGTCACTAAATATTAGTGTCCTCGGGTTCAAAAATATGAATAAACTTCCAAAAGATTTGGAAAAATGCAAACCAATGTTTACACACTATTTAAATTCATGGTGCAACTAGCTCCCATAATCCTGGCTTAAATTCTCTTCTTGCTCAATATTTATTTCCCAGGAAACTTAGCAGAGCTATGGTTGTTAGCATAATAAAAATAGGAAATCGTGCTTACCTAGCAAAGCCAACGCCACGACTTGTACCACTGGAATCACGTAGTATCCTTGTAGAAATAACTTGTCCAAATGGTTTCAGCATGTTTTCAAGTTCCTGCTCATCCATGGACAGTGGCAAATTAGAAATATATAGGTTGGTAGGATCTTGTTCTTGTTGCTAAAACGGAACAGAGAATTGTCCATTTCTTCCCAGTAGAAGGTGAGATATGTTCACACACCTACTTTTATTTAGCCACTCTCTTTGCTCGGGTAAGATCATGGGAACTACAGAACACCCAAGTCACCGTGGACACTTGAAAATAGGATCTGAAGCCTGGACCACCTGTGCAGGTCAGACATGAGCTGATGGAGCCTTTCTTGGCAGATTTGGAAGTGGAACTGCTGGCAGGGACACCGAGCTGTAGAGGATCCCCTCGTAGGACCACAAGTTTCAGCTGTCCACGGTGCTCCCCAAAATTACCAACCTCTGCTCTACTACTATTTTTAGGAGTCCATTTCAGGCCATTATTGCGCAGAAGGCGATTACTGCTAATCAATCCGGACACACATGTGGGATTCTGGACCAAGTCATCTAAAGCCCAGTGTGGCTCTGCCCCAAATCCCCTCCTCTGCTCCATGGCAGAGTCCTTACTACTTTTGAGCTGTGATCACCATCAGGAAAAGGAGAGCTCCAAAATGAATGACAACAACAAAAAGAAAACGCAAAGCCATACAAAACGATAAACTCTAGGCAGATCAAATTTTAGAATCTGGGTAAAATTAAACTCTAGAACAGATGCGGGGGGGAGGGGGGAGATTTGCTAGGTCCTTGCTACTGAAAGAGGGATCCAGGGGCCAGCAGGGATGGGATTACCTGTGTGCATAATAGAAACGCAGAATCCCAGGCCCCACCCCAAATCGACATAACCAAAAGTTGCATTTTAACAAGATTTCCAGGTGATTCCTTTGCATATGAAAGTTTAAGAAGCAATAATCAGGTCATTTCCTATTCATTTTTCCTTTATTGAGGTAGAATCAGCTAAAACCAAAGCTATATAGTAGAATTTTCTGAGAACCAGTAACTGCTAAGTATATGTAACTAAGAGTATGAGGTTCAAATCATCAGGGGGAAAAAAAATCTATGACTATGGGAATATTTTCCTACCAAGTCAAAATTCACCTCTGCAATTGTGAGATTAGGGTAGCCTTAATTTTAATTTTAAATCAGGCTTAATTTTAAACCAGGTTTCCTTTGATCTTATTAACCAACTAGAGGTCCCTCAGCCTGGCCTGAGAGGATCTGGCTGAAACCAGCTCTCTTACATCCCTCCTAGGGGTCCCGGATTGTGAGAGGGCGGGTTGGTAATCGGGCTCCCTCCTCTCTGTTCCAGTGCGTCCCCTGAGCTGAGAACTGCTGCTGCCAAGTGACCACAGCTCAGCAGCTCCTGCCCCCTGGTGGTCAGTGCATGTCATAGCTACTGGCTGGTTGGCTGGTCGCTTAGGCTTTTATATATATAGATTGTACCTTTATACACTGAACTATGCAAGCATATGCTATTTCTTTAACACATTGTGGACCAGTAGTTTTATTGCTAGCTTTACCCAGTGGCCAGATAAGTTTCTATTGAATGAGTACAAAAAACGTTTTACATACAGGTTAAAGGCATGCTTTAAAATTAAATACCCATTGCATTTTGAAGTTATTTATTACATATTGTTACAAGCTAATATCTTTTTAAAGAATTTTCGTGATTGGCCACAAGCCTTAGAACAGAAAACACGAGAATTCTTGTTATCTGCCCACATTAAAAAGCACTATTAGTGAAGTATTAATTGATATTTTAGCTTTAGGCAACAAAATAGCACACTCATTGTATATTTCCAAAATGCACAGTGCTTTAAAAATATATGTGAAGCATAAGCATGTTTGATTTGCACAAAGTCTCTACTTTCAAGTGTATCCTAGCACTAATGAACCCCGAAGTGAAACTTTTCCTTTATATATAATCCAGTAAAAGTGAACATTAATTTTTCTGGTAAAATTTAAAATAACAATCTGGTATCCTAGAAAATGATAAATACCCTGGTATTCCCAAGAATTAAAGTTATCAAAGACTGAGAAACTATGGGCAGAAAGTACTGTCGCTATGACTTCTTAGTTCTGACAGACAGCAGCATGGAGCCAGCCTAGTTGCAAAGGTATAGAGAGCAGGCTCCCAGGCTGGGTGCCCCAGACTCTCAGGGGTGTGTCAGTGTGGTAGGGTCTAGGAAAACATTAAAAGTTTTCAAATGCTCAATAGCAAGCTGAATAGTTACTTTCATTCACCCTTCCACAGACTAACCGAAATGGCAACCATCTTTGCCTTTAGCTGTAGATAAATTCAGCGTGGCATCACTGATTATCTTATGCTGAGTAAAACCTCCTAATGACAATTACATAAAGTGTATCTTTAATGTATAAAAATCAAGTGATTTGTTTAATAAGTGCATGACAATAATAGATAACATATTTCAAAATATGGGGAGAAGCAAAATGGTCTTACGCATTTAAGTTTTCAAATTCTTCTGAGATCGATGGGATGAGTGGTAAAATCCTATTTCTACTTCACTCACTACCTCCACCAACTTCACCCAATTAATCACAAAGCTCCTTGATTAGCCATTTCATGTGGGTTCTGACCTTCCAAATCCCCAAATTTTCCTTCAGTGCTAAAGACAGTGTTGGTCCTATGGAAGTCTGGTCTTAAATTGGCCAACACAGAAGGGGTCCATCCTTTCTGTCTGAAGGTGGTTATTTAGGGGCCCTGCAGCCTAATACTGCTAATTGACACTGACAGTGCATCTCACACAACCCAGACTCATAAACTCTGACTCCAGTCCTGTCTCCCAGCAGTTAAGTCGGGGAGATAAAAATACAGGTAATGAACACCATGACACAGATGTGTACAAATGACAGTGGAGCACAGATGGGGACCTTGTCTTAGGAAGATTAGCGAAGACTTTTCAGAGGGCATGACTCTGAGCTGAAATTTGAGAAAAGGGCAGAAGTCACGAGGCTGAAACCCGATTGGGAAAGGCTACCTAAGGAGTTTGATTTTACTTTATCAGGGATTGCTATTTAAACGTGCCCACTGAAGCAATGCTATCAGCAGGGAGAGTGACTACGTATCCTGAGGAGTATGTAGACAAGGGCCAAAGTAGCTTTGCAAGAACTGCACATTTTCTTTGAAGCCTTGTGCTTTTATCTAAAAAAAGGAGGGGGCGGGCAGGGGGAGCCAATTTTGCAATCTACCCCTTAACTATTCAAGTTTGTTTTATACAGAAAGAATATTTCTGTTTTAATACTTTCAAGTAATACTCATACTCCAGGGAGATAAGCCATGTTTATCCTGTGATTTCATGTACTCCGGTGGGTGACGGGGGAGTAGGAGGAAGGAGGAACTGCCGACCACATACAGCAGTTAGAAAGCCACACCCTGAAAATGCAAAGCATTTGGAGGCACAGAGTAATACGATTAAACCTATCTAATTAGAAAGATTTCTGAATCATGCTTAGTCAGATTCAGAATACAGGTGGGAACCCCATAATTAAAGAGCATTAAAATACGCCTTGGGCAAAGATATGGCATAAAAAATGTTACATAAGAAATATATATAATAAATATTGTGGGCTTTCATTTCATTTTAAGTTATAATCATAAAAACATAAATGACTAATATTTAAGAATTTCATAGAATTTGTCGTATGTGAAGCTTGTTAAAAGTGCTGACAATGTAGGCACTACTTTCTATATCTGTTTTAGAGTTGTTTCTATTATTAAAATATTTTAAAAACATCGTTTTTAAAGTCTTGATTCACACCTTGAAAGTTTACTAATGAAAAAAGAAATAAGCGCTAAAATCAGAATCCAGAAAGAAACTGAGTTCTTAATCCATTCTTTGATAAACAGTGAGGTAGAATAGAGTAAACACAAATAAATATTTTCTATGATTTTAATGTATTTGTTTTCAATAGCAACAACTCAATTAGGTTTTTCATTTGGAAAGACCCTTAGAACTAATGTCATTTAGTGACCACACAGTTACAATAATTAAAAAACACACACAATATAAAACTCCAAGCTGGCAGCATTGGCTACAGAAATATCTAACCCTCAAAGTGTCCATGCATTCTAATTACCCTCCATTCACAGGAACAAAACATACAATATTTGTAGGAAGTGGGGGGTTGTTCTTGAATGAGGGTAATTTAGTTTCCTTAAAATCAGTGACAACCATAACTGTTTTATTACATCAATGCTATGTCTGAAAAAACAATTCTTCTATAAATTATGGGTGGCCAAACATAAAAATGGGGCCAACAGGCCTCTTTATGTCCATGGAAAGGGTTCAATGGCTTCTCTAACAAGTAGAAAACTGGATCCCACATTGGCCATGAGAGGGATAAATGGCCACTAATGTTCATTTGAGTAGAAAAGCAGGACTCGGACGTCCTGCGTGGTGTAAGGCACTCAGTCATCATCTGAAAGAAATTAACAAAAACCTCCCTGTGCATGTGGAATGGTTCCTAAAATGCAAGAAGGGGACTTGGCAGGAAGACCAGACATCTGTTTTCTCTTGTACTGAATAGGTTCACCAACCAGCAGATCGCTTGCTGCTCACGGGCTTGTGAATGCAAACTGCCTGAAGCATGGTAGGCCTCAGTGAGGAAGGGGAATTCAATTCCTGCTCCTTTAACTGCCTATTTATGGGGGCAGGAGGTGGGGTGGGACGGGGAGGAGGGATGCAAGGTTACCTACCACCCACCATATTACATATGATGATCTGCTGACTCCAAGCCGGCCTTAAGAGGGAGGCACTGCTGAAAGGCTTGCACAAGTCACTCTACTAATAGATATCACTAATGCTGATTTGAGTTTTATGTCCTTTTAGCTCTCTATGAGTTTTTCTCTTCATAGATTCCAGGTGTTTTATTTTAAAAATGCACGCATTTGAAATGAATGCCAAGTGTAACACAAACAGGATTGGCCTGTGAGACTTTGGGAAATCTTTTGATAAGTATCATCAGGTACTTGATGGACAGAGATGATTTTATTATTTTTAAATGTCCCATTCTTAATTCTCAATATCTGCCCATCCTGGAAAGAAAATTTTCCTCTCACTTAATTGGCTTCTTTAAGAACATAACAATCATTCAATAGTTACCACATGCCAGGTACCAAATAAGGCACTGGAAATTAAAACATGTAAAAATAGTCATTGTTGTCTAATGCTTTTTTTTTTAAATCAAGGAAAAAAAGTATATTCTCCTTGATTTTTTTTTTAGAAAGAGAGGAAGTGGGAGAAATAGAAACACTGATCAGCTACCTCCTGCACACCCCCTACTGGGGATTGAGCCCCCAACCTGGGCAGGTGCCCTGGCTGGGAAATGAACCTGTGACCTTTTGATGCAAGGGTTGATGCTCAACCACTGAACCACACAAGCCGGGCTGTCTAATGCTCTTTATCGGCAGTTTTGCAATTCAGTTCTGAGTACGTGTAGAGTCCTTTTTCCACCCAGGTAGCCAATATGTCAAACAATATATTCTCTCTTACCACCGGGACGACTCTAGTAGAATGCCCCTTAATTTTTTCCTGACTATGTAACAAAACAAACCTTTAATAAATGGGAGTGTGAATTTTCAACACCTTATAGCATCCTGATCAATTCCCTAAAGGAAAGTGGACAGTGATGGGCCCCTTATTACCCAACCCTAAACTTCTTTTAAAAAGTGTCTCCGCAAAACTGTGTAGCAGGTGTTCCTTTACCCAGGCAACATGAAGGGGCTAAGTTAAGTCCAAATACTCAAATCCATGGTTCAACGGTATAGATAAATGCACTCTCTAGCACTTAAAATAGCTTTTGTAACTTTGATGATATAATACCAGAGAAATCTGATCCAGGAAACTCAGTCATCCTACAGAGACCTGAAGAAATTCATAAGGTACAGAATGTTGGCACACTGCCAGTGGCTCTTAACCTGTGTATGGTCCTTTCCCCACAGATGACGGAGGAAAGGATCATTTTTCTAGCCTATTTGCAGTACCAAGCCTCCTAAGGAGGTCTTTGAACAGTGCTCATTATCAACTCACAGGAAAGCTGGCATTCGAAGTACACGGTTGACATCCATTACATCCAGTCCATTTTTTACTAACTGCATTGTAAAGACTTCTTCAAAACAGTATATTTAATAAACTATTCTGCTTAACGGCACAGACACTGAAAAGATACGGAGGTAAGTGCAGTCTAAATAAGGCCTCTACATTTGTAGCTGGTTGTTAAATAGGCCTCTTTCTCCGATTCAGCAGAGGACACAACAGAGTGGGTTGTCGGGCACTCCCAGATTCAGTGAGAAACCAGACCACCTAAAGAGAGTCTGCTAAGAGCTGGCCGAGACCTGGCTTGGGACTTTCAGCTGAACACCCACCTCTTGTCTGTCTCTGAGAGACTGGAGAGGCTGAGAATGAATACAGCTGTAGAGAGAAACAAAGTAATGGCCTGAGTCTCACCCTGGGGGCTGCTTCCTATCACCACTATTCAAACAAGAGGGGCTTCAACAGACCCTCAGGGGGCTGGAACTGTGTTCTGTGGGACATGGTGGATCCATGTTCAACTTGAGCTTGAGGAATCTAAAAGGCTGGTTGAAGGGCCCTAATAAATGTTGTTGGGAAGTAACTACTCTCCTATGGATAACTGGCAAAAACGTAGTTCAGATGTGGGCATGCAAGGTAGAGTTGGCCCAGCGTTGTGTTAGAACCTCCCAAGAAGGCTGCCATGAAGGGTGAGGAGGTCCCAGGAGAAAGCGGCTGAAGACAGACCCTTAGAGTACTGGGAGCTGAGGCCAGCAGCCTGAGGACATGTATTCTCTAGCTTCAAGGGACCAGAGGGAAAAGATCAATTGGGGTGGCGATGGTGGTAAAAGATCTCTGAAGAACTCCCGCAGTTTTGAGGGTGGATGCTCTGGAGAGGTTCTCTGTCTGGCCAGAGAAGCCAACACCAGATGACATAACTGTCAGGTCAGGAAGCCTTCTCATCTGTTACTACTGCTCCACACTGGAGGGGGAGGAGGGAGGGGACCCATCACCGCCCATGGCTCTCTAGCAAATTAATCAGGATACTGTAAAGTTTTTAAAAGTCACATTGCCATATATTAAACCACAGCTAGCGAGCTAATGGAAGAGTGGGAAAAACACAAGTTTGGGAAATAGCAAAGAAACTAACCATATCCCATTCCACTATAGGCTTACTTCTTTGAGCAGACCTTAGCTGAGGGAAGGGAGAAGTGTTACCATTACACAATACCCCAAATTTTGTCAAATAAACAGGGCTGTACAGTAAGTTACAGGCAGCATACATTTAACATCAGTAATGTGTTCTTGAAAATCAGACATTCAGCATCAAAGGTTAACTAGAAACCTGTCTTACATGATTTCAAATAGGAAAAAAAGTTATAATGCATAATACATTAATTACAACCCCCAATTTCCTAAAATATAACTATTTATTTACTTTTTTGTTTTCCTATTTCCTAAAATGTAACTAATTACATTTGTGAATCTCTGAGTGTGTGTATACACACAGAAAAAAATGGTGATATTGGGAGGTCAACCTTTAAAACATTGCTTCCTGAGCAGTCAATTGCTTTGTAAAATGTGATTTCTTTTAGAAACAGCAATATCCAAGACACACATTTCTTCAGCTGACTCAGCAGTTTCAAAACACCTACACATGATTTTGGTACTTTACAAACTGTGTTTGGAATGTAACTTGAGACTTTCCCCATACAACATCTTGTTTAAAATATTGTATTGAGGTTTGTATAACTACATACAGAAACAGATGAAAATGTATTGAAAGTTCATTATGTTCCATGAAGTTTGTATATGAAAAAAATCAAGAAGCACTCACAAAAAAAAAAAAAAAAAAAAAAAAATCAGAAAAACCTGAAATGAATGAAACAACTGATGGGACTTTTTAAAATCATGAGAGTGGCCAGCAAAGTCCTGGAACCTGACCTGGATTTTATCTATGAGAGGGGGAAGCAGGAGCTCCCTGGTGTGAATTAAAATGGCAAAGTAGAGGAAAAATTAAACATTCTACATTGTACAGTACAGGTACTGCATCTTCACAATTAAATGATCTAAAACCTCATAATCCCCATCTTTCAACAATGTCACAGGAAACTGCTCTATGTTATAAACAAATAATCTGAAAATCATGATGCTTACTATTTACAGTTTCTGTTTAACTACCTACTCTGGAGTTTAAGAAAACACAAAGTCTAACTCATTCCCAAGTTTTACAAACATTAAGTGTTCAAGGCGTACTTTAGAAGGTGACACCTTTCACTAATTCCTAAAATCTTTATATATGTTGCTGCCTTTAGTCCATGTAATGCTCTATAGCCTGGTAGCTATAGATATGTCCTTCAATATCTATGTTCTTCTCAGGTAACTTATCTCTTTATCAGAGTCCCTGAACTGCATAAATCCTCTTTCCTTATGGAAATCTGACTGCTCCTTGGGGAATGATCACAGGCTACTACTCAGCAGTAGCAGAGGACAGCACACAACTCCTTTCCTCTGTACTTCAAGAAGCCAGATAATATACTAGTAAAATTACTGACCTTTTGAAAAGAATGTACAAAATATCAAGCTGCTGAGTTTCAGGCTTGAAAACATTTTTCAAAGCAATTCCAGGACCACAAATGGGGGAAAATACATCATTATGTGAATGTCTTAATAAGTGCACTATAGGTGCCAGGTATGATATAACCTAAGCTTACACGCAGGTAAGAAAGATGAGGGCATAAATATCCCTTCACCAATATTAGTCATGTAGGTAAGAGTAGATTTATATCTCATAAATAACCAATGTCTAAAAATGTCTGACTTTTGTACAGATTCAAAACAGTAACTACAGCTTATACTGCATAAAACTACTATTGAGGATGTGGAGTTATGGGACCAGTGGCCAGAAGTAACGGAGGCTGGCTGGAATGGAGGGGAGAAATGTGAATGGTCATAGGAAAACCATTGGTCAGCTTCAGAACCAAAGTCAGGGACCAGGGAAGTGATCGCTGGCTCTCAACTCACCTTTGCCATTTGAGCTTGAACCCCACTAGCCTTCAGGGCGGACACAGCTTTCTGAGCAGCGGCAGGACTGTCAAAGTCAACAAAACCGTAACCTGAAACGCAAAACATACTTCGTGTTCAAGCCATTATTGTGTGATTATGTGAAGAGGGAAAGAATGACTCCGTTTGGTTTCTGGTGCAGGCAACAAAAAATGAAAACCATGACGACCTGACGGGTCTCAAGAGCGGCAAGGCAGCAGGCATCCTCCTCAGGTGGCCTTCCCTGGTGTCTACCATGGTCAGGTAAGTTTCCCTTCAAAGTAAAGACCCAGCTTTTCTCCTTTCCAGATCTGTTTTTCATGTGTCCCATATTTACTGACAAAAATGACATCTAAGTTACCAACCAATGTTAACAGGAAAAAAAACACCAAAAAACACAACTTCAGAGAAATAGCATTTTCAATGATTTGGTAAGAAAGATGAAGCCGTCTGCGGACCTTACAGCGGACCGAAATAAAATGGTGTTTATTCTGTGGATTAAACTTTATTTTTCAAAGAATTGAGTACAACCCTTAAACACACAAATATAAAATAATCTTATTTTTAGAACTTGGTTAAAAATATTACTTGTTTACCTAAAATACAGCTCATCATGATCTCCCTTCAAAATAAAGAAAGGGAGGAAAACATGCGCCTAGATACCCCAAATTAACTGTTTACGTGGTTCATGTCCTAAAGTCTAAGAACAAAATAAACAAATAATCAAAGACTCTCCTAAGAAAGGCCCTAGTTCAAAGCTCATTTATCCAAAGCTTTATAAACATTTTTAACAAGCTGGTCAGCTATTTTCCCTGGCCACAACAGATCAAAACCAGGATATTAAGAGAAAAAAGGAGTTGGGTTGAGGGTAGGATTACTATAAAGTAAACACATGGATGGTATTTATCAGTGAAATTTAGTAAAAAGCAAAACTATACAAAAACAGGATTTACGCTGCTTAAGAACCATAATTCCTGACTCAACCAATCCCATGAACATCACTGTATTAAAATAGGCAATCACTGATTTTTCACTGTGGTAACTCTTAAGTTATTGAAAAAAGGTTAAATTATATTTAGCATACTGTTTAAAAGATCAGGGTACCAGGCAAAAATACCAACAGAGATTTTCTAGAAACTCAAACCTATTATTAAATCAATTTTATTTGAGAGAGAGAGAGAGAGAGAGAGAGAGAGAGAGAGAAACCTTGATTTATTCCACTTATTTATGCCTTCATTGATTGATTCTTATGTATGTCCTGACTGGGGACTGAACCCAAAAACTTGGCATATATTGGGATGATGCTCTAATTAACTGAGCTACCTGGTTAGGGCTTAAATTAATTTTAAATGATAAGAATATTTTTGTGAAAGAAAAGCACTGTTTGGAGGTTGCATAGAAGAGGGGCCAGTCCTATAATTTATTTATAGATATTATAACAGATATGATACACACACACACACACACACACACTGCATTCAGAGATTATAATAATCTGGCCACTCAGTGTGTGTGTGTGTGTGTGTGTGTGTGTGTGTGTGTGTGTGTGTGTGTGTGTGTGTGTACTAGAGGCCCAGTGCATGATTACGTGCATGGCTGGGGTCTGGCCAGCCTGGCCAGGGGAAGGGGACATGGTCGGCTGGCTGGCCTACCTGCAGGTTGAACTCCTGGTCGAGGGGACAATTTGCATGTTAACCTTTTATTATATAGGACATACACTGAGTGGCCAGATTATTATGTGTTCAGAGATCATCATAATCTGGCCACTCAGTGTATATACCAGACCAAACAGAAGGCTCGGAAATAGTTCGAAGGCCAGTGTGCAATATTAGTACCAAACATATTGCCTAGTAACCAAGTAAGTTGCAATGAAATGAAGTAAACTACCTGTTATAGAAATAAATGTTTTAGGAGAGATGAGTGTTAAAGCTAAAACAAGCAGCAGCTTCTTTCTATTACTTGGAATGGGACTGAAGTAAGGCTGAATTTGACTTAGAAGTGGCAAAACAGCCACGTTAGGAATAAAAAGAGGCTGATCCTGGTAACAGTAGAGAACGTTCCTCAGCTGCCCAATTAGTAATCACGTTAAACGTATTTTGGGTGTTTTCTAGAAATCTGCTGTTAGTGCAACTCTCTTGGGAGACACACACTCTCTCTCTCTAACTTGTACACATATTTTATTACCAAACACAATGTAAGCAGGTCATAAATGAACACTCCACTCCACTGAAATGATGTAACTTCTGCTGATGGACGTTTAAGTCCCCTACACCCCCAATTTTGCTGGTGTCATTAAATTATGATAAATAGAAGATCTCAATTTTGATGTTATTGCAGTTAAAGTTATTATCTTATCAGCTACTATTATTCCTTTATCTGTTATTTTATTTATTTATTTATTCTAAAATATATTTCATTGACTTCTTACAGAGAGGAAGGGGGAGTGATAGTTAGAAACATCGATCAGCTGCCTCCTGCACACTCCCCACTGGGTATGTACCCGTAACCAAGGTACATGCCCCTGACCGGAATCGAACCTGGGACCCTTGAGTCCATAGGCCGACGCTCTATCCACTGAGCCAAACCAGTTAGGGCTGTTATTTTCTTATTAGGAAAACCTGTAGTGGTTGCATTTTATTTAATTGTTTACATTTTTTGTTTTGTTTTGTTTTTCCAGCCACATTCCAATAAATATGAGCTGAAAACAAATATAAGAGGTAAGCACGCAACCTAATGCTTTTCATTTTCTCTTATGTTACTGTCAAGTAAACTAAAAGCATATAACTTTGACTTACACAGGTTCTATAGGTTTCATTGACTGCACCATGGGAAAAGCTATGTTTTCTATTTTTGCTTTGGCATCTAGGAAACTCAGGGCCACTTCTGTAGTAACTGTATGTTTCCTGCTCTTAGCCCTATTTTTCCTTTGGTATGACCTATTTCTACGTGTGAGAGAGAGAGAGAGAGAGAGTGTGTGTGTGTGTGTGTGTGTAGCCTGATCTTATACGCAACTCTGTCAGCATTAATAATCAATCAGTGTCCCAATCAATCCTTTGGAAGTTTTTTAAGGAGGATCCTGAATGTGCCTTATGCATATAGTAGGCCCCCTTTATCTGCGCTTTTGCTTTATTTGCGTGTTTTGTTAAACATGGTCAACCATGGTCCAAAAACATTAAGTGTAAAATTCCAGAAATAAACAATTCATAAGTTTTAAACTGCAAGCTATTCTGAGTAGCATGACAAAGTCTCATGCTGTCCTGATACATCCTGCCCGGGACATGAATTCTGGCTTACTCTCTCTCCTCTGGCTTACTCTCTCACTGACCCACAAACCCACCAGGTACCTGTTGACATCTATTAGTGAAGCTTGTGTGAGACAGAGTCCTGAACAGTTTCTATCACCCCCTCACCATGCTCCCCTACCCCCCAGGCAGTATCTTAAAGGTTTCAATACATGCTGTATAAGAAATCAGCTCTGAATTATTCCTACCCTTATTTCAAAGCCCATCAAATTCCTCCACTTGTCTTTCCAATTGTTATGGATTTGTATTATGACAATATGTTAGATTTAGCATTATTATTTTTTTAGTCATACCTTTCCAGACTGTCTTGAGTATTTTGGGGAAGTTTGGTTTCTATGGAAGAGGTTCTCATTGGAGAAGAGTGTACATAGTAGTCTTCAGTGTAGGGCTGTCCTGGAGAATTCAACCAGGGAGGCCTCTGCGTCCTGTCCCTCACTTATCTAGGGCAACTCTGCTTTTAACACACTGTGAGACTCCTTCCTTCCTCCCTCCCTCCCTCTTCCTTCCTTCCATGAGGTGAAAAGGTAGGGTAAGGCTATACAAATCTCTAAAACCACTTGTCTACTATGATTTTTCTCTTGGTTTGAAACTCATTTTTGAGATCAGCTTTCTGTTTTACATGCAACAGTCCATTTTTCTTTATAAAATGCAAAGATTTTTTTCTGTGTCCCTTGCTCTCCCAAGTCATTGACAAATATGTTAAATAAGACTAATTTTGGCAATTCAATGTAAACATTTCAATCTAGAATTTAACTCTGTTTAATTCATTAAAAAACTTATTGAGTACCACTCTACTTAAAGCAGCTTTATTCACTGTCCTAGGGCAAAACTGCCTTAATGGGCCATGTTGATTAAACATGGGCTTAGATACTTGCAACAATAGCTCCTTTAAATTTAGGAGCTTTGAAGAAGAGACAGAAATACAATGAACCACTTCAAGCCTAGATTAAAGGAAATGGCTGGCTTCTAAGGCCAGGCCCTACCATAGGGTTCATTTACATTCTTTGCCTTTTTCAAATTGTGCTAAGCCACAGCAGTCACCATTACTTGAAAAGCTGGGGTCTAATTAACGCAAAGATTTGCCTTCTCTGCCTATTCCTGTCAACCTGATTTCATTCATGGGGTCAGTAGTTAAGACTCAAAGTCAGCTGACTCCATTCTTCCCCTTTCCTAGAATCACATGCCTATTGTTAAGATGCTGGATCATTAAAAGTCAGAACCACAGAACATCAGGGCTGCCTACTGTAGACGCCTCTTCCAGCTCATGAGGCTGGATGAGCTCATCCTAATTACACAGAAAACTGAAGGTCAGTGCATCAAATTAATGCAGCAGCATATTTCAAAGGGGCGTATGACCTCCCCTCCTTATTACAGTTTGGTCAGTTGAAAATGGTTTTCTCCCTGCTGCCAATATTGTCAACAGGCATTCAGCAGAGAACAATTGGGAGTATTGAAACATGTAATTAAGTACTGCTTAAAACTACTCTATTCTAATTAATGGAGCCAATTTGCACAATATGTAATCTTTTCAGTTCTTTAGTCCAGTCCAGTGGGCTTCAGTGAACGGCTCTAATCTCCTCAGGCTCAGCAAAAGAAAGCTATTTTCTAACTCCGCTTTCCTTTAAGAGCAGGGACTAAATGCCAACCAGTATTTTGCAAGTTAACTTCACTGGCGTCAAATCTGGGATTCTGGCAAACTGCTAGCTGCTGCTGGGTTTCCAGCCAAAATTCGACCAGGGACAAACGTAAGCAATATGCTGACATTGTGCAAGACGGAAACTGGGTGACATGTAAGATTTGGTTTTTAATAAAATGGAGGTATTTCTGAAACCAGAGATCAGGTTTACAAATCCATCATTTTTCTAAAGCTACGGTTGAACAAATCATCAGCCAAGGAAACACACCTTTGCATTTGTTCGTTGTCTTATCCAAAATTGCCTTCGTGGAAACTATTTTCCCATATCTAAAAGACAAAAAGGGGAGAAAAAGTTATAACCAAGGAACTCTGATTAATGTCCAGAGAACACACATACTTTTTAAACATCTGCAAATTTTAAAGTACAAAACGTTCTTTACTAGGGGACAGGAAATGAGAATCCTAAACTCAAAACTGAAGTTAAAAAAGGGATTGGCTAGTCCTCTCATTGGAATATTTGGATTATAGTTTGATGTTTAGCTTTGAGGAATGAGGTACTTACCTAACAATTCTGAGATTTAAAAAAAAAAATGGAATGTGAGCTCTGTAAAAAATAATTTCTGTCCTGGCTAGGTGGCTCAGCTGGTTGGAGTGTCGTCCCGTACACCAAAAAGCTGTGGGGTTGATTTCTGGTCAGGGTACATACCCAGGTTGGAGGTTTAAGCTCTGGTCATGGTGCCTATAGGGAGCAACCAATCGTGTCTCTCGCATCACATTGATGATTTTTATATTTTGTTAATCCTCACCTGAGGATACTTTTTCCATTTAATTTTTAGAGAAAATGGAAGGGAGGTGGGGGAGAGAGAGAGACATTGATGTGAGAGAGATACATCCATTGGTTACCTCCCACCTGCACCCCAACTAGGGCCTGGGATTGAGCCTGCAACCCAGGTAGATGCCCTTGACCAGGGCATTTCAATCTGCGGGCTGGCATTTTAACTACTGAGCGAAACCGGCTAGGGCTCACATGGATGTTTTCTATTTCTCCCCCCACCCCACCCTCTCTAAAATAAACAAACATACATACAAATTGTTCTAGGGACACTATGTCTGTGGTCAAATACAAAACCCAATGCAAGGCTACAGAATTATTAAAGGAAAATATTATGATCCACACAGCCTTTAAAACTGATCATGAGGGGGAAATGCCTGCACTGTACCCACTCATTCCAGTTTTGCAAACAGCACTACACAGCTCTAGATCATCACAGAAAGGTGCGTTTGCATGTGTTTAACACATTCGATGAATTTAACACAGCTCTTTTTATACCTAAGATTTTGCTAACTATTCATAAATAGTTTATTCACACTTCTTTTAACTCAGTAATAATAATATATCGCTAACGTGCATTGTATGTATGCAAGAAATGGACAATCAAGAATAGAAAACAATGGACGAGAAGTTAAGCATTAATTGTATAAGGTTTTTTATGAGAATGTGTTCAAATTCCTTAACGTACAATGGAAATTGGGGGAAAGAAGGAAAAAATTCAGAACATTAAAATCTAGTCCACTGCTATTGAAAATGAAATGGCAGTATTGTTGAAATGTATGTACTAATTCTCCACCCTTTCACAGTGACCAGACCACAATGTAAAATATTGCTACCTATGTTTGTCTTCTAGAAATTGAGAAAAGAAAGCTTTAAAAATGGTTCTTAAAAGTTATTGGGACTTCGGGTAACGTACATATAATCTACTTCATGTATCTGAGGCTCACTTCCTCATTTATACAGGGTAAATTCCAAAATTTTACTTCTCTCTATAGATATTTTAAGAGTTTCACATTTTCTCTAATATTGCTTTCTCATGATTGATTTTGAGGATTAAAAAGAGTCCTAAAAGTTTTAGAAAATAAAAAGTACCTGTGTAAAGCATTTTAAATCATTGTGAGTATTGTAGGTTTCTATTTCATGCACTGAGGAAGCTGAAATTCATTTCTCTAGACAAAACAAGTGGCTTGAGCCACCTTCCCCCTCTGTTAAATTTCACTCTGTGTAATCATGTAATCAAATGATTACTGAGTAGGCATGAAAGTAAAGGTAATTTAAGGTTCAAATGACAATTACATCCAAGGGGCATAATGCTGCACAAACACCTTTAATTCCCCGTAGAGATTCTGAGTATTTTTAACAACCTTAACACAGGTCACTGAGCTTACAAAAAATAATTTAAAAAAATCTGCAAGCCAGAAAAAAACACATGATTTAGAGACCACCTTTTAGCAATCATTTATCTCCCTAGGTTACTTACATGCTTAATGTTTATCCATACTCTTGTCACTTGTACAAGTTTTGGCTAAAATGTTCTCAGATTGCATCCCTGCCTTCTACCTTTCTGGAAGTAAGGAAGAACGTTGGTATAACTCCAATTTAGGATAAGGAGTTTGAGAATCACGGAGATTAAGAGACTTTGCTTGAGGTTGCAGAGTTCATGGTTTTTTGTGAACCAAACAGAAAAAAAAAAAAAATTAGAGAAGGCTGGCCTTCTCTCTCCTGGTTCTGCTCTCCCTACCAACAATGGAAAAGATGAAGACATGGAGAAAGGGAATGTGGGAAGCAGGAGAAGAGAAAGGACCCTTGGGAGCACTGATGCTCAATCCATGCCACTCCCTCTGGTTTGGGCTCTCTGATCTCTTTGCTACATTTGACATCACTCTTCATGTCCACATCTAAGTGACCAGTACCTCTCTCTCTGCCTCTGCCCTCTCCTCAGACCTCACCCACCTCTGGGCCGTCTTTCAGTGGTTCTTGGTTCATTCAGCTTCCTCCTCTCCCTCCTTAACCAAATACTTTCATCACGTTTACTATTCCAGTCCTCAACCCTTCCTAATCCCAGGAAATTCATCCAACTACAAGGTTGTAATGAACACATCTTTGTGGGATATGTCCATTTTTCCTTACTAACCACCGATTTTTCCTTACTAACCTCCTCCGATTTTTTTCAAATCCCATCAAAGTGCGTGCTCCCTTCGGCAGCACATGTACCAAAGCCTGGAAGGGTACAGGTAAGGTTAGCATGGCCCCTGCGCAAGGATGACAGCCAAATTTGTGAAGCGTTCCATGTTTACAAAAAGAAAAAAGTCCCATCGAAGTTTCAGTTTTTGTCTCTTCCTCTTTTAACTTAAATATCTGAATATTTTATTAAGATAATTAAATATCCAGGTAAGTATCACCTCGTGCCCACTGTTTTCTAAATCCCATCCCAAAGAACCCCAAACATCTTTTCTTATCTCCCCTTTGTTTCATTTGATAGCGAGACATCATCTACTCAGACATTCCTGAATACAGGCAGTCAACAACCCTTCTGGGTTTTGTCTCCGACATATGTCTAATATTAGCTCCTTCCCTTCACTGTGCCTAGATGTCTGCAAGGACCACATGCTAGTTTTCCTTGCCTCCCACCTCTAGTCCTTCCAACCCTGTCTGCTGTACTCATTTACCTTAAACACATCCCTCAGTCCACCCATGCTTAAATTTGAAGAACCAGTTCAAACATTGTCTTTCTATGAAACCATCCCATATCTCCTCAACCACTTAGTTGGCCATTTTATAGGAAAACCAGACAGAGGATTATATTTACTCAGTTCCAAGTTGTAGGCACAGTGTAAGTATGATCTTACTTAATGAACTTCACAGCAATCTTATGAGGTAGGTGCTGTTACTCCCATTTTTGCAAACAGGAAAACAGATGCTCATAAATGTTTTGAATCTTAGATCTTGTCTATAGCCACAAAACTAAAAACCGAATTGTGTTAAGTTCTCACTGTAACTTATCAATAAAATAATTTTGAGAAACAACATTTTGTTTTCTTTATACACACAGAGTATGAAAGGAGAGGAACAAGATGGAAGATATCTTCCATTGCAGTATTGGAATAGATTTATTTTCCAAGTTGTTTTTGTTTTAAACATGAGAAATAGACATGTAGTAGATGGTTGAAAGAGGTATAAATGTGTGTGTGTGGAGGGGTGGGGCGGGGGTGGGGGAGTGCATAGAAGTTCAGAAATGTATCAGTTTTACTTTCTACTGTGGTTTTTCATCACCATCTGTGGTTTAAGACTGAAAGACCATGACTACCCAAAAAGTCAGAAGACAGTTTTCACTCTGAGCAACTTGTGCATACTGGCCTCCCTGCAATCTGACGGATCAGGAAGATGCTTATCTGCAGTTACCAAGGGGTGTGCAGGGTTTCCCTCTCCTAAAATCTCTGCTTTTTGGGGGCCATCCACTCAGTTATACCACTCACAGTACAACAGGTTCTCCTTAAAATACCTGGAAGACTTAAAACTTTCTATCACTCAGACTCTGCCTCAGTGGGAGATGCTGTCACCATGTTGTGGGGACAGAACAAGCAGTTCTGATGCTATGAGAAAGGAGAGGGAATACAGAGAAGAGCTGTCTATCAAAGGGCACCTCAAGGAACGGAGAAGAGGTGGCAGGGTTCAGAGAGGCCACCATTTCCCCCTACCAATTTTAGTGCAGTAAGACTTAATACGGTGGGACAAGGGATGGGGAGGGGAGGAGAACATGACAGATGGCTAGCAGTTAGTCTAATTCTACTGCTGATCATCATAGCCTGTGAGAGTAGCAGATACCTGGGTAAAAACTCATAAAGCAACTGGATTTTCACTCCCCGCCTGCTCCTCTTTTCAGCTTAATTTGTAAAAAAAAAAAAACAAAAACAAAAACAAACAAGCAAAAGACATTAGGTAACGGGGACATACAATGTATTTGGAGAAACAGGCCTTCTGATGTAAGAATTCACACTCTCAGAACACCAAGGAGATGTGTATCCAAGAAAGCAAGCTGTAGAATTTTACGGAGAAAATGTGAATATAAAGATTCTTTGGGCTTTATCCAGCTTCAAAGTAACAAGGCTCAGACCACAGCCCTGACTACCTGAATATACTAATATTCTTTGCTAAGAATAGATAATCCACTCCAGAGAAAACTCTGACGGTAAAAGGATAAAGAGTAACTAAGAGACTACTACAATAATTAGAATTTCAAAGGGAGAGGATAACAAGTAAAAACTCACATTTAAACCTACTGGCCCAAGTAACGTTGGCTGATAAAACCTTTTGCTATGAATTTACCAAAATTTCTTTTGTTTGCACCAGAACTTAAGTCACCCTCCCCCTACCATTTCCATTTATAGCTCTTCCTTCATCTGCTGTAATATAAAATCTAAGTATATTTTAGTTTGCATTTAGTAAGTAAAGCTTAATTTTCTCTGCTACCCCATCATTTAGTTCCTCCTAAATTCTACCTTCTTGTTAATGTACTTTAATTACAAAAGAAATGCATACTTGCTGTAATTAGAAGACACAGAAAAGTAGGTTGAAACATTAAATCACTTGACGTCCTGGATATGAATATTTAAACATATTGATGCAAATCATTACAGATTTTGTCCAATGTGATCACACATGTGTGTGCACCGGCATGCGTACACATATACACATTCATTCCTCTACCGGAGAACTTGCAGCTTTTGAACACTCCCAGTTACAAGCCAAGGCTCTTCAGAGTGGTGTCTACTCCACCTACCGCCGACAGATGGCGATAATGGTTGATAAGTTATTTTAATATCGGTCATTCCAGTGGTAAATTCATTTATGGCACCATGGACTCAGGTGCAGTGTTTGTTAGTTTTGGAATATTGTAGGAACATTATTAAACCTGAAAAAAGCCTAAGTGTGTAGGAAACAACAGTAAGAAGTAGATACTTATAATGTAAAACAAAAAAAGATTTTAAGACTGAAAGAGGGTAGGATACTGCTCATGGTTTTGTTTTAATAGCTGAACTGTCTCTGAAGGACACAGAGGAACTCACGCATCCTATGAGAGATGATGCTGTGGCCATGCAAATGACAACACAAGAAAGAGAGCTGGGGGAGAAAAACACACACACAAAACTTCTGAGTGTGTGGTTCTCAAATGAGCATCAACACTGGAAAGCCCATGCATGACCTAGTGAGTTAATTCAGGGGAACAGTAAGAGCAACAGCTTACATTTATACAGCTTGTATTTGATGCCAAGCACTGTTCTAAGCGACTTAGGTCATCTATTTAAAGCTTCACAACAGTCTTTTGAGTAGGTACAGTATGACTCCTACTATGTACATGTGAAACTGAGTGAATATGGACCTACTCAAGCAGCAAAGATGGGAGGTAGGAAGTCCGCTTTGGCCAAAATGTTGGCTGACATCTGCAGAAACTTTGGTCACCAAACACAGATCGGTCCAAAGATTCAAAGTAATTCCCATCTTGAATCTGCACAGCTCCAAACCAGTGAAGGGATGAGGGCAGACTCGAGCTGCTACAGTCTCCAAGACAGATGGTGGCAATTCAGAAAGGAGTCACCTGATTTTCTGGATAGACAACTGTTCTATTTGGAATAAGAAACCCACCAACAGAACATATAAACATTATCAGGGAGGAGGCGGCACAAATGCCTTTAAAGCTTAAAAGGAATAATTCATGTATCTATTTGGTAGGAATGGATTTAGGGACTCAAAACAAAAACTCTTCTTGTAATTTTAGACTTGTTGGGGGAAAAGAAAAAAAAAACACACAACATATACGCTTACACAAAAAGGATACTGTATATGTAACTTTCTAACTTGCTTTCTCTGCTGCTTTGTTTTTCAAATGGCCTCCCAGGAAAAGGGGATCTCCTAAAATTTGCTTTAGCTCTTCTAACAGTGGTTGAATTGGGGAAGGAAAGAAAATATAAATTATGTATATTTGTTTTGCTGATAGAAAAGTTTGTTGGAGAAATAAAAATAATGAAAAAGTAGAAAAGTCATTTATCCTTGTATTCTGAAACCTCACTACCTTGAGTAATTCTGCTGGATATATTTACTTTATTTAATTGGAATAGCAAGTGGTAAGCATTTGAAGATGAGATACAAGACATGTAAATTTTAAAATTAGGCAATTAATACCAAAAAGATTTTCTAAAGCTTTATCTTTTTGACCCTGGAGATTTTCAATGTTTCTAGAAGACTAAATATTAAATATATTCCACTTTTCATTCCAGTAGTTTGGGCTTAACTCTCCCATTTGATAACTGCCCATCCAACTTGTGTTAACTAGCTGGGTGTGTCTGTGAATCAGTGATTCCTGGTCCCTGGGATGGAATAGGAAGTGACATCTTATGCAGCTGGAACTGGAGCCAGGATTTGAAGGAGGAAAATGCCTGGCAGGAAAAGCTGCCACAGCCCTAAAAGTCAAAACCAAACCTGGCGCTGAAGGTCAATGAAACACAGGAAACACAAGTATAGTCATGAAAGATCAGACCAAGAAATCAACCCAAACATATTTATAGCACATTTCCAGTATGCCCTTCACCATACAGGGACAATCTTTGGGAGAATGTAAGGCATTTTTAATATTAAAAAATAACTAAGAATATTGTGATCTTGTATGGTGAATGCCAAAGAAAGGGGGCAGAAACATAGGATAAAGGTCAAGTTCAGCAAGAAAGACTTTGGGGAAAGCAGAAATTCAGGTGAGCTATGGAGGACAATACTACTAGTAAACAGAAGAATCCAATGCCATCTGTGTGTGGGAGGCAGTGCAAGCTGAGATTGAAAAGGCCCTTAGAGGGCTTGGGCTCCAAGAAAAGGAGTCAGCGAACGGACTGTGTCAGAGGTTTTGCAACTGCAGAATGATATGACGAAAGCAAGATTTTAGTAAGATTAATGAAAATCTTACGGCTAGAATTAGCAGAGAAGAGATGTCACATTTTACGTTATTGTTATTTCTTTGATCTTTGACTCAAGCAATGACACTCAAGTTCAAGAAATTAAAATGAAGGAGAGCTAGAAGATGAATGGAAAAATTCTAAGGACAGAAAAAGATTTTTTTAAGACACAGGGCTTCTTTGAAGCAGCCATAATAAGGGCATAACTTGACTTCTGAGAAAAACCACCCATGGTATCTGTGCTATGAAAAGCCGGTGGCTTGTCTCCCTGAATGTAGAGAAGATGGAGAAGTACTACCACCACGGTTCACTTTTCTGAGATGCCCTAGAAAGGACAGGGCGTTTCAGCCGCAATTCCAGACCTAGAGCTTGCAGGTGAGAGGTGACGTAGCAGAAGCTCAGACCATCGTCAAGTAGTTTAACCCTCTGTTAGACTGGTGGCCCCACAGCATGTGAGCTGATGAAGAATAGATTACAGAAGCTTTGGGACAAAATAGCATATTTTTCTAGAGAAAATATATATGTCTACATATCTGATTTTTCAAAACATTAAAATTTTAAGATAAACACAACCTTTCAGAATACAAATAAAATTGGTAGTTTGCACCCAGATTTTGGAATTAATGACTTCTGACTAAATTTAGAAGCCATTCCTGCTAATCTGCCTTCTCAACATTTCTGGGTGGCACAGCTAATCCATTATAAATGCCACACAAAACTAACCATTGATGCTGTTGATTGCATATATGACTTGAATAATTTATATGGACTGTACATGAAAACTGCCCCATTAAAATGGCTAAGATGCGTTTTTGTCATATTATATGAAAACCATATACCTCTCTTCTAAATAAAAAGCAACCTGTAAAGCACTTGATTTATTACACAGGTTTGCTATTATAGTTTAGTATCAGGTCTATTATGGTCTGCAATCAAAGTAAAGTAGCTTCACACTATTTTATGGTCTTTTAAGAGCACCTCGCACAAAGGGTCATTTACATCATCTTATGACACTATCTTTGCTACAAGTCACTGTATGGCAGCACTTACAGATGTAGCCAGAGGGCCAGACACAGATTAGGGCTCCTAAGTACTCATATGCCATAGGAAAATGACACACACTGAAAATGGAACCCAGAAGTTTCCAAGTAAAACGTAGATTTTCTATCACGGAAATGAATCCCTAAAAGTCTTAAACACTGGCTAATATCTAACTTTTATAATGAAGGCAATTTGATGATAGAAAGTGGTCTTCTATTTCTAAATTGAATTTGTGAACTGACAATGATTGAATATTTCTTAAGTTCTCTTCCTCTCCCACCAAAACCTGTAATATATTTTCTTTGCTTTGATAACCTCACCTTCATGTTTATATAGCACTTCACTTTATTGCTCATAAGGGAGACAATGTTATATTGGAAAGAAGATAGACTTGCAACCAAAGACCTATCCTCAAGTGCTCATCTGGCCAATGACCAGCTCTGTGATGCTGGCATAGTTGTCTGGCCTCAGTAACCCTCTCTGTAAAGTGGCATAATAACATCTACCTCACAGGATTATTGTCAGTGCTAGACACATTATAGATATTCCATAACTAATAAATGTTATCCTTTCTGCCATGCCCCTCCAAGTAATGGTCCTTCTGATTCTAACCACATGAGAGCACTAAACTAGGCTACCTCTTTACCTTAATATGGATGTGGCCTTACTACAAAATGTTAAGAAAAGGTAGACCTACCTTTTGTTTTTCTTTTGTTAATCTTCACCCGAGAGTATTTCCCGCCCACTGATTTTCAAAGAGCGTGGTGGGGTGGGGGAGAGGAGAGAGAGAAACACATCAATTGGTTGCCTCCCACACAAGCCCTGACCAGACCGGGCTGGAACCTGCAACTCAGGTACGCCCTTGACCAAGATTTGAACCCTCAGTGTGCAGGCTGGCACTCTAACCATTGAGCAACGCCAGCCAGGGCTAGACCTATCATTTTATGTTACTTTTCAGCACATTTTTTTGTATATTGTATCTGCTCAATATACTGAATGAATGAGACAAACATATATTATAGTCGTCCCCCCACCCCGAAAATGCTTGGTGTGGAGAATTAAGGGAGGTTGGCTGTGATGGGGAGAAGGGAAATACTACATTTTGCCTTGGAAAACTGACATGGCCTTGTACTTTATACCAATTTAGTTATAAAAACACACAAGGGAACCAAAGTCATTTAGGAGTTTAACATGGGATTAAAAATTAGTACCAATAAGAAAACTATAAAAGATTGGGGGGAGGTAGACCCAAAAAATTTAGAAGAGTTTTTTTGTTCCTAAATTGTTTTTCAAGTATCTCTACATTTGTTGTTTCTTTTAAAAGAAATCAAAACTGGAAAACTTTTACACACACACACACACGACTGTATTAGAGTCTGTAGAAACAGAATGCATTAAACTCCCACACTGAAAACCATAAATGACGGCTTCCTTCAAAACAAGAACAGCGTGACAGAGGGTTAAGAGTAAACATGCTCTCTGAAGCAAAACAGAGTTATCTGAAACTATTAAACAAGAGTGTGCAAATTACCAAGAAAGGTCTCTTGATTCTAACACAAGCTACATAAGGCAGGAGTCAAATTGGACATTTCCTAGACTGAACACTCACATTGGCTTTGACCCAAAGCACAGCACCAGGGTGTTGATTTCCAAACGTAGTCAGTCCATCCCTTTCTAAAGTAATAAATTCTGACTGCCCGCGACCTTGAAAAGCCAGTCTGAAGCACAGACTGGAAACGAAAATATCTATTTTAGTCACTTCGGCTCTAAGAATTCTGGGGATATACTATTAATGCATCACTAGTTAAAAAATACACTTGGATGATATAAGCAAGGGAACGCTTCGGTAGCCTGCCAGCACAGTTGATGTTTCTCAACTTAGATTATTTTGTGCAAGGGTCACTTGTGACAATGGTCTCGGCTCTTAGAAGGGAACTGATGGAAATGGGTAAAAAGAACTCCCACATTGGTTTCCTACTGGTTTACCTCCAAATAAGACTGTCCTTAGACACTGTAGATAAAGACAAGCAACCCCTCCAAAGAGTAGTGCAGATCTAAAAATTTATAATCTTTACACTTAAGAAAATCAGAAGGGAATTATCTTTATACTAGAGGCCCAGTGCATAAATTTGTGCATGGGTGGGGTCCTGCTGGCCCGTCCTAATGGGGGCCAGTAGGGGGATGGGCCAGAAGGGGGAGGGGCCATGGGCGGTTGTGGGGAGCAGGGGCGATTGGGGCTGGAATGGGCCGGTTGGCCACCTCAGTGCGCATCAGAGCAACCGGCTGTTCCGCCATTCAGTTGCTAGGCTTTTATATATATAGATGTAAGAATGGAATGAAAAAGAACCAAATGCTGGAAATTACTTCAGTATTAGTTTTGCAAAATTACTATATCCCAAATGGAGGTAATATGCCTCACTCTCAAGCTAGCTAGAACTGACTGCATTTTCCAGATGTTCTGATTCTCCCATGCAAATAAAGGGACTGTGAAGGGAGGTAAGGGCTAACAGGACTTCTTACTGACATGACCTCATCAGGTGGGAAGACAGGGTCGCTTGGGAATGCTGCATGATAGATTTTGATCTGAGGTAAGTACAAACCACCACTTGCTCCTGGAGGCCATCTGGGAAGAGGACATTTGGTTTGGATTTGGGGGTAACTGGTAAATAAGTGACTGAGCTGAAGTCTGCTAGTCAGTGTGGTCACAGTCAGCACAGAGAAAAGCCTTGAGTGATGTGCCACAAGGCTCTGCTTTTGGCCAGCACTTTCAACAACATTTAAACAAGGACATAAATCTGGTAATTGATAGCACACTTATTCAATATATAAAATGTCCCAAAGCTAGGGGGGATGGTGAATGTAAGACGTCAAAATTAATACTTTTCAATTATTTCAATAGGCTAGAATGAGTGCTTGGCCACAGCCAACACTATAATATTTAATAGGAAAAACGGTAAGTCTTCCACATGTGTTTCAAGAGGGGAAAAAGCAACTGTAAAATTTTAGGGAAAGCCTTGGCTTATTCACATGAAAATATCTGAGTGTTCTGATTAGGAACAAGTTCAAGTTCCCTGAATGAAAAACAAAACAAAACACACACCCAAAACCAAAACCAACCAAACCAAACACCAGACTTAGATTACATTGAGAAAAAGACATGATCCATCATTGAAAGAACTTATGCTCTTGGGCCTTCATTCCCAACATCCACCATTATGGGATCATGTCCCCCAAAAGCCCCAGTCCTGTGAACGTGAGCTTGTAAATATGGTCTTTGCAGATATAATCAAGTTAAGATGAGGTCATTTGAGTAGACCCTGATCCAAGGTAGACAGGTGTCCTTACAGGAGAGATATATGGACGCAGGCAGAGACGTGACACGTGATGACTGAGGCAGAGGGGCACAGCTGCAAGCCAGCACACTAAGGATTGCCGGCTCATCACCAGAAGCCAGGAACAGGCAAGGAAGGAAGGACTCTCCCCTCTTAAGTTTCAGAGGGAGCATGGCTCTGCTGACACCTTAGTTTTGGACTTCTAGCCTCCAGAACTATGAGACAGTCCATTTCTGCTGTTTGAAGCTCCCTCTTCCCCCAACCCCCGCCTCCCCATGTTACAGCCACAGCAAACGCACAGACTCCAGCTTGCCGGGACGTCCTTATTCAAGTCCCTGCGTCTGCCCTGTTCCACCTTACCGCCCTGACCTTTAACCTGGGAAATTCAGTGTCATTCTGCAAGCCTCCGGTTTAACGAGCTCTCCAGCAGCACCCTTTCCTGACCTTTCCCTGGCAGAGCCAAGCCCTGCCTCTGCACTGTGCCCATGGCAGTGTGTCCCCACAGAACCAGGTGCGACACCCAGCAACCGTCGCACTACCTGCATGTCTGCATCTCCGTAATGCACAACGTCCTTGGACTGCTTTCCTCTTTGGACATCAGGCTGCAGCACAGTGCCTGACAAATAGTAAATTGTCAAAATTCAGAAGAAAGGAGTAGAGGAATAAATACACGAATGATGATAGCCTGCTTTCATTGAGTGCTTCCTACATGGAACACATCTGTCCTGGACACCTTTTTACCTAGTCTGAGCTCTCTCAGAAGACAGTGAGCACCACTGACAAAAATCTAGAAATCACTGAGGAAGGATGTGGCATGTGCTGCCCCTGGTAGTGTCCAAGTGGAGCCCGGTGACCATCTGGGGTGGGGCCATTCATGCTGCAGCAGAGAAATGTCTCCCAAAACTAACCTGGGAAGACAAGACCTCCAGTCTGTTAGTGGGAAGCAGGAAAGTAAGTGTGGTGCATTTTTCAAAAAGTTAAATGTAAGATTATGTACTTTTTACATTTTTGCTATTAAAGTGGCCTTTTTATGAATAGTGATGAAAGATGATGGTTGTTTCCAGTGTGTCATTTTTGACAAAATAAAATCTTGATTCTAGATGAGATCTCTAACTCTAACTATTTTTGTTTAGTGTACTGGTCCTTAAAATTCAAAAATCTGGGACTTACTAAAGATGATGGGTTGGTGGGTAACAGGTTGGGATCCCTGCTTTGAGAAGGGGGCTGGACTGGAAGATAAATAAGATGAATGTCAATAAGAATAATGGTTATGTAGACAGAATGACTGAGTAAAAGAATAATGGCAAAAACACCTTAAAAAACACACCACACCTCACAACATTCTGCTTATTTTAATTTCAAGTTATAAGCTGAGACAAAACCAGCTCAATAAATTCTATGCAATTGTATATGAATTGACCATGCTCCCAATAATAATAAACACGAAAAAAAAAATGAGAAGAGGGATAAGGCTTCTGACTAGCTTCCTTCCCTCTAGTTCTCTTGGGGATGAAGCTGAAGTGGGTATTGTTACCTTCAAGGATGCCTCCCCATACTTAACGGCACCTATCCTGCTGAGTCAGTAGAACACAACCCTTGGCTCCCCAGACGTCTGTCATTGTCCCTTCATTCTGCATGCATACACAGCCAACCTAAAATGGGTCCTTGAACGTAAAGGCAGCATTTTATAGATTCTTACAAAGGTCCTGTAGAACTTGCAAAAATAGGATCCTCAAAAGGAAGCCAAGATCCTAGTAATTCTAGAAAATCACTAAAGACATAGTGTCAAAGGAAGTAACCAAAAAGCTTCATTACACAACATAGTTTATGTACATACATACATACATATATGCATACACATATAATTCTTTTCACGTATGTGTAAATGTATACTTTAAAGAGCAAATGTATAATCTCTGGGCTTCAAATAGAAGGTAACCTGGATGGAAGTGAGTTAAATGTTCCTAGAGACCCAGGCCCTTGATGGTGGGGATGGGAAGGATAGGTTGTTTGAGCTTGGGTTGAGAATGAAAAGTAGAAATATGACATGATTATCTCTCCTGTGCTTATTTGCTAAGTATATGTTATATATCATCTATATTATAATCCTAATAATACTAACTCCCACTGTCTTGTAAGGAACATGGTATCTATTTTTAAAAGGTGGATCAAATATAAGACTCAGTCTTAAATAAAAGTTAAGACCTAACTGTTCAGAGATTAGCTTATCAAAATATCTGTTTTGCTTTTACCTGGGTGGGCCCCATCAGGGCAGTGTCTCTCCCAAACTGTGTCCAGAGGAAGGTGATAATTGCCCCCTTAACACCCAGGCCTTCCCTGGGCGCACTAATTACTCCAGGTCTTGCTTGTTTCCTCTCACCAAACATCTGAACTCAGAAAGCAGGGGATGGCCTTAAGCTGCACTCACTTCCTAGACCGGACTCCATGCCTTCCCAGAGATGCACCTCAGAGGCAACGGCAGGGATGAAGGGCAAGTGAAGTAGGGGGCAGGGGATGGGCAGGAATAAGCACTTTTAGGTCCAGTAAATGACAAATTAAATTTCCTTTTAGTGACTGGGCATAAACCACAGTAATATTCAATCACAGAAGAATCAGAGAGAATTCTGCAATGGAAATTTAGGAGATGATAACAAACCAGTCTGTTTAAAACCAACAAATCTTCCAGAGAGATGAAACCAGGCAACTCTTGAGCATGAATGGTGAACTATAAGGAAAACGCAAATATAAACCGTATTCATTTAAAACAGATAAAAACTTGAGGGGTACAGCACCTGTTCTAATACCATGTATAATGAGATGCTGCCACTTGAAATCCCATTTTGAGCAATGATGGTAATTTTGAGCAATGATGGTAATTTTGAACATGCAGTTTCATAAATACTTTGATCCTTTTCCGTGAAGAATCCTCGATATACCTACAGTAGCTGAAGATTTCCATTTCTCTAACAAGACAATACATAAGGAGATTTTGCAGAAATAAAGAAGACGATGTATATGTGTTAGGACCTCTACAAAATATTTTTGCGTAAACAAGTGAGTTAACGAATGACGAATTGGTATGTCTAACAAGTGTACGACGAACATGTGGGCAGTTAAGTAAGAACCAGGAGAGAGGCTCTAACGAGTGTTTAGTTTTTATGATAAACTTTTAAAGAATTTGACATTTTATGAAGTCTTTCACACATGTATCTCATCCAAGCCCCCCAACAGCCTGGAAAAGGAGATCAGTCCTGTCCTACAGAGAACGGAAAGAGAGACTCTGGGGTCAGTGACTCTTCTACTCACTGCTCTGCAGTAGAAAGGGGGTCAGAAAGGAAACAAGGTGATCCTGTAAGTGCTCAGTGAAAAGAAGGAGTCCCAGTCCGGCTCCTCTTGAAGTTCACTGAGCAGCCACTTCCAGGGACAATGTGTGTTAAGGAAACTGTTGGTTCAAATGGGAAGAGACCGTTACTAGAGCCAAGATTGGACCTGTGCCCTGCAGAGTGTGCTGGGCCAAGGAAATAATGCAACACAATCCATCCACTTCAGGAAAACGAAACTAAAACATTTAAACCCAAAATTCATCCCTTTAAGCCACCATTTTAGGCTAAGTTTAAAGCACAAGTTTTAAGTTTATACTAATAAAAGTAGACACTCAGGGTAGACCATTCAAGGAGAAAAAAACCAAAACTATGGTCAGAGAGCCAAACAAAAAAGCTAAAATGTATACCTAATACTTTACCCTGAAACGGGGAGAAAAGGTATTTATCGCAGAAAGTAAAGGCCAAAGCCCTTCAGCTAATCACATAACAAAAAGCAAAGTAATGAGGATTAACATCTACCACCAACAGGCAGCAGAGAAAAAAAGATGTCTAGAATCTAAAGAATATGGCTTATACATATTAAGCTCAGAAAAAAGGAAAAAAACAACAACACAAAAAACGGTTTCTGGAGAAATGATATATGACCCATCCATTGCCTGAAAGGGGGATAAGAGTATGCATAAGCTATTATTTGGGGGGAAAATATTTTCAGAAATATTTATTTTAAACAACTGAGTGAAAAAAATGCAAAGATATAAGGATTAGCAGTGCCATCAAGCTCTACTCAGGTTATGGAGTAGCAGGAAGAAGACAGCACAAATGTCCAGGAAAAAGCAATTCATCAACTGGCTGAGCCTCTCTTATTGTTACAACCGGGCAGCTAACCTGGGACATGACAATTACAGGGCTGCTACCTCCCAGGGAACTGTTCAGACTATTGTGTGTGAAAGATGTTAATGTTCTGGAGACAACAGCAACGATCAATTTCTTGACATGCACTGTTCCTACTCTTGCTAAATGAAAGAAGGGAAGCTAAGGTGTGTTCCCTGTTTCTTTCCATTTGTTCTCAAGTGCAGAAGGCACAGAAGAGATTTTTGTAAACTCTTGGCTAATTGGCCTTGCAATGCTGATGTAACTGCATCCCAGGTAGCCATGCCAATTAAAAACTTCCCAGTCGAGAAGGGCTCTTTCCCCCAGGATCTTCATTATGTGTTTCTAAAACTCCACATAAAGTTAACTGTTTTTGGTTTCCTTTCACTTTAGGGCACATCTATGGATTGGTTCCCACAAGATTAATCTGCCAGGTATTCCATGTATTTTAAATGATGTATTCATTAGGATCCTCACGGCGGGCAAAACGGACCAGACATTCATTAAAGAGATAATGTGGAGTGGTCACTGAGTGTGCCGTATTTCTGCAAAGATTACAGATCAATTCAAACCGGTGTCCAATGTGGGTTAGATTAAGTTATCCTTCATCATTTCCTGTTATTTTACACTAACCAGCTCATGTCAGAATCAAATTTAGTTGTTTTTTCCCTTTTCTGATAGAGATAACACATGATATCAAATTGGATAAGATGATAACTCACATTGCAAAGAAAATGGCAAAAGAGGCATCAGTCTTAGGTAACGCAAGCTAGTCACACTTGAAGGGCAATTTGGAGCAGCAGCTTAAAACTATTTCTTCTAAAGAAATTATTAAGATGGTGTACAAAGATCACTGGAAAATATATAGAAATATTGTAAGTATTCCAAATATTAAGTAAACTACAGAACAGCCATGGCATTGAAAGACCATGTAATTAATGATACTCTGCATCCTAGGTACAGTTGGGAGACAGCCCAGGTCTCCAGCAACGAAGGAACAAATTATTGTATTTTATGAGTTACAGGCTATGAAAAAAAATCATATGCACATTCCAACCCCTCCTTTTTTCTTGAAATACCTAGACCAGTGCTGTCCAATAGAAATAGAATGCAAACCACAAATGTGACCCACATATGTAATTTTACATTTTGTGGTAACCACATTAAAGAGTAAAAGGAAACATGAAATTAATTTTAATATTTTAACCCAATATATCCAACATATTATCATTTCAACATGCAATCAATATAAACTAACAATGAGATGTTGAACATTTTTTCCTACTAAGCATCTGAGATCCAGCATGGATTCTACACTACCAGTGCATCTCAATTTGGACTTGTTGCATTTCACACATTCTACAGCCACACGTGGCTGGTGGCTACCCACCGTGTCCACACAGATCTGGATGTATGTGGGCTATTGCCTCTCCACAGTCCAACATTTCTCTTGCCAGGGGAAACAGTAGCTTGACACAATTTAAATCATGGCTACACAGTTGGTCACCATTACTTTAGATTGCTTATGGCAGCTGCTTTAGAGTGGACACAAATTAGGACAATATTCCAACTTTGCATTCTAAAGTAATTTTTCTAAACTCGGCTGTAAGGGAGATAATGATCACTCATGTTTTGGGACTAATCTTTGAGAAGTCTGAATAGCAAGATATACTTGAAAAGTTCCAGCAGTATTTATTTTCCTTTTAACTTACTTGGTAAGAACTGATGGTTACTCTCACAGTATAAATGAAGTCTTGGGGCACACAGCAGAGCATGCTGTAAGTCTTCCCTCATCATCCTTACTCTTGGGGCTTTGAATGAGCTTTCATCATCTACTTTGGGTGGAAGGAATAGCACAGATAACTTAGGATCACATGTCAGAATGGTACATATTTTTTTATGAGCCTTTTGCCAAGGAAAAAATGGGGGTGGGGACAGCCACATATTTATTCACTGTCAAAAAACAAGGAACTGACTAAATCTGAAACTAATTGGCCCTGCAAATCAGAGACCTCTTCTGTCTCAGACATCCTGTTTTAATCATATGAGACCACACGATGTTAAGGGAGCAACCAGGGCCACTGCTAGCTTTTAAGGCACCTTTCTTGTAGATCATAAAAGTTACCCTCTATGAGAGGAGGAAATCCCTTGGGCATAGGACTTGATGACTAAGTGTGAGATGGATTTCAGCCCCAAACAGCTCCTGGGCCAGGCATTTCTTGTACAGGTGACAATGTCCCCAACTGTACATGGGGTTCTGAGAGCAATTTCCTAGCTGGTATACAACAGCAGACATGACTAGCAAGCTCTAGAGATAGTAATGAACTGGATATGTAGGTACCAAGAATGTGTTCCTTATTAAATATTGTAAAATGGTGACAGCTCCCCTTAGGGACAGGTGAGGCAGAAAAGAAGATGCAGAAATCCAGAAAAGTAAAACTATTGTTTTAAGTTGGAAATTAAAGTTTCCAAAGTTAAGGCACTTTTCATATGAATGAATACATGATGAATTCAATAAAAATGCTTTCTGTAAATCTTTGTAAGACACATAACAAAAAATTCTGAGGAAGCCCATCTAATGACACAACCGGAAAAGCTGGAGCTTGTGGACCACATACTTTTTCATTCATCCTTTGCTATAATAGCTTGATTATAACAGAATACAGAATAGAATACTTAATTTTACAGTGCGCTGTAAAAAACATTACAGTACATTCCACTGTCCATCTAAATAGGGTCTTAATGAAAATACACAATAACTTCAAGCCAAACTCATTATCTCCTTCTTCTCTCTCTCTCTCTCTCTCTCTCTCTCTCTCTCTCTCTTGCCCTCTCTCCCTTCCTTCCATCTGCCAATCTATCATCTTTCCTCATCTATATATATATGAAAGCCTAAGTGACTGTTCAACCGTCCGACTGGTAGCTATGATGTGCACTACCAGGGGGCAGACGCTCAACCCAGGAGCTGCCGAGACTTGGCAGCTGCAGTTCTCAGGTGATGCACCCAGAACAAGAGAGGAGGGAGCCTGATTCTGGGGTGCGTCACTTGAGAACCACCCTCTCACAATCCAGGACCCCCTGGGGGATGTTGGAGAGCTGGTTTCAGCCCAATCGCTGCAGGCCAGGCTGAGGGACCCCACTGGTGCACAAATCCATGCACTGGGCTTCTAGTATCCTATCTAATAAAGAGGGAACATTCTAATTGACCCTCACGCCATCACAAAGGTGGCGGTGCCCACAGCCAATAAGGAGGGAACATGCTAATTGACTGCCACATCCTCAAAGATGGCAGCAACCACAGCCACAAGATGGCAGCGCCCAGTCCCCTCAGCTCCGCCGGAGCGGCAGGCATGCGCATCTGCCTCTGGAGTCCACCAGTCCCCTCAGCCCCTCAGCTGCCCAGGGCTGTCCCGAGGCGCAGGCAAGCCTCGGATGGCAGCTGCCCAGCCGATGCCCGAGGCGCAGGCAAGTCTTGGATGGTGGCTGCCTGAGGAGCAGGTAACCAGGGCCGGCTGAGGCTTGCGCTGCCAGCAGTGGCAGCAGGAGAGGTGTGATGGGGTGTTGCCTTCCCGATTGCCGGGTCGCCTCCTGAGGGCTCCCGGACTGTGAGAGGGGGCAGGCCAGGCTGGGGGACGCCTCCCTCCAGCGCATGAATTTTCATGCACCGGGCCTCTAGTATAATGTAATCTGGGGAAGGATAGGAACTACATCTTATCTATATATATAAAAGGCTAATATGCAAAGTATCCCCATGGGAGTTCAGCTGGGAGACCAGGAGTTCTATCGCTCACTATGATGTAGGCTGACCACCAGGGGGCGGTGCGGAACGAAGGAAGGCCCCAGCCTGCAGCCGGCACTCGGGGCAGGGAGGCCCTGGCTGGCAGCCAGAAGGCCCCGATTGGCCCTGATCACTGGTCAGGCTTAGGGATACTACCCATGCAAGAATTTCGTGCATCAGGCCTCTAGTTCATTTATGTCTTATGCTTCCTACCACAATGCCTTTCATGTAATAGATGCTTAATAAATGGTGGTTGAACTGACTGATTTAAAGAGTTAAACTGTGAAAAGAAAAGGAAAGATGGTGGCCATAAGGCACAGGCAACAGAATGTGCACGGAGGAATATCTAGTAACTACGCAACAGTAAGAGGACAGAAGGCGAGGGAAAGGAAAGAAAGAAACCATATTTGTTCCATGCCATTTGTGCCAGGCACCGGCAGAAGAATTTTACATACATTGTCATACTTAATCGCCACTTTATGACTGAGAATACTGAGGTCAGAAAGGAAAAGCAACCTGCCCACGATCTTTCAGGCTGCCAGACTGAACTAGGGAACTAGGGCTGCCTGTGCCAAATCGCATCCCTCCTCCTTGTGCCCTCACCTCTAGCGGGGGAAGCAGTTAAAGAAAAAACCAGGATGCCAGCTGCATCTACGCTGGAGGAAAATTCTTTGCTACATTAGCCAAGTAGTTATCTTTCTTCTCCCTTGACCTGTCACAAATCTCATTCTGTTTTACTGAAACAAGTTTATTTTCATTATGAATAACATTACAATATGAGCATAAACTCTAAACTGATGATCAAATTACTTTAATAATATTCAATTTAAAATTCCAGGAAAACAAATTATTTTGAAGTTTATGGTAACAATGTATTTGACCAGTTGTTCTTCCTGGTTTCTAATGTAGTTGGAAAGAAGCAGATCACAAAGCTATGTTGATGCTCTAAAATCATTTGTGATTATCTAAAAAAGTTCTGGGAACAGCAGTTGTAAATTAATTTTTCCTAAAGTGCCAGGAATTGAAACACAAGGGTGTTTTCATTACTCACTGTGGACTGTTCTAAAATAAGGTTCTTAGTAGAGTGTACAAAATAGCAAAATGAATATATATATGTTTGTGTGTGTAAATAGGGTCTAAATGAAAATGCACAATAACTCCAATATACCTGGTATATGCACACAGCTTTACACATGTGTGTGATGCAATTAAAAAAAATATATATATATGAAATAGCCTTTGTGACTAAAGTAAACAGCAATAAGGAATAGTTACTAAAAGACCAGTTCTTAGTTTATATGTTTTTTTTTCTTATTACAAAAAAAACTATATATAAAGGCATTTATTTTATTATCTTTGGATTGGTGATGTGTGAACCATCATTAGTGCTCATTAAATATTCACAGTATTCAGAGAGAAATGGAACCATGTCCTTGTCTTTCAGAACCCTGTACTGCTTAGGTTCTCATATCTTAATCATTCATTCTCATTTCCCCCTCCCCTCCCTTTCTCTCTCCCCCTCCTTTCCTCCCTCCCTCTCTTTCTCTCATGTAACTTTGATGCTGTGTTATGTTGACCTTATGAATCAGGTAAAGTTAACTGAATATACATATTTTAAGCATTGACAAATAAACTGTGAAGAGGGGTTCTTTAGTAATTGGATTACTTTTGATTCTTAGCACCTTCTTTAAACTACTGTATATATCTTTTCATTTTTTTATGAACATATATTATTTTGGAGAAAAAATATTAAAACTTTCCATTTTCCTTTGTGTAATGTATTAATGGATCAACTATTTAATGGTAGCCAAAATATTGAAATAGTCTCTTAAGTCAATCATCTAAAACATCTCTAATTCTGTTGAATCTCACTGACAGCTTTAAAAAGGGACATCTTTGGGCTATGTTGTTATGGTGAATATTAGAGGCCTGGTGCACAGATTCATGCACTGGGGCCCACTGTGGGAGCGCATTCTGGTCAGCCAACTGGCTGTGGACCCGCCCTCTGAGCTGCTGCTCCCACTGGGGGTGCACTGACCACCAGGGAGCAGATCCTGCATCCGCCCCCTGGTGGTCAGTGATCATCATAGCGATTGGTCGACCGGTTGTTCTGGTCGTCCACCCTTTGGTTGCTGGGCTTCTATATTAATAGATGAGATTCTGGAAGACACTAGAAGTAAGAATTTCTCAAAACATACTCCCAGAAGACCCAACACTGGCTTCTGCTTTCTCAATGAGCAACCTAGTAACAGAAAAAACACAACAGGTGACTTAGCACAGGGAAAAGAAGGAAAGAAAGACCTCTAAAGAAACAATGATAGAAATTATAGGAGGTTTGAGAGTATGAGGAATTGACAACATTTAGGAAAGATCTAAAGCATGTGCAAATTCAACAATAAAGAGATGTAGACAACCAGAATTTTCTGATACGCGTTATAAAGATATGCAAGCTACCACCATCCAAAACGCACCCCCCCATACCAAACCAAACTTTAAAAGTCAGATCTAAAGAAATTAGTAGTATATGTCCATCCCTTAATGAAAAGGTGAAACTTCTAATTTAATCTTTTAGAAAACTTGGACACTTGTAGGCATGTCAGTAAGATATAGCATTTTTAAAAAAACACTTGTTCTTCTAAAACACATGTGAGTCTTAGAAGAGTGATATACCTTTAAGCTAACTTAAAAACCCAACTATTATAGAGTCATACCACAAATAACCCTTAATCCAATGATTAGGAACAGTTTCACATTTTACTCACATTTTTGCTATTATTTCTCTCCTTCTGTGAAATGTTCATTTTTAAAAAGATAATGTGATTGGAAAATTAATTTTCTTGGAGTTTTAAAACTGTATTATGTGAGTGGGTGAATAGACAACTAAAATTTTTAACAAAATTGGTATAAGGTTGAATATGTAAGCACTGAATCTTATTTTTAAAGTACTGAATCTTTTATTGTGAGAATTTTTTTGCATAGCCTCAAACATTCTTCAAAAACAAGATCTGTAATGATTATAACATGGTTTAATGGGCACATTATAAATACATTAATTATTTCTGAACATTTAGGTTGTTCCCAAATTTTTAATATTACAAATGGCACTGTCATAAACATCCTTTTACTGGTATCTTCACTCTGTCCAGCACCAACCCCTGAGTCCCAGCACTGACACTGAAGCTGACCACTTGGTACCATTGTCAAGGACAGAAAGTCTCCATCCTGACACCCCAAAAGGGACAAGGGAAGCCCATGTTCATCATGAGGTGGGGAGAGTTAAGGGTCCAGGGAGAAATCAAAACTGAAAAACCAACCATATATCTAGTGACAATACTACAAAAAAGAGACATAAATTAGATAATACCTGAGAATATTCTTCCCATTTTTAGGAGTACCTAGAAATGGGTATCCCTAAATACAGAGGGGATAGAACAGTTGAGCTATACTACCATCTGTTTTCTGTTTTAAATCAAACCAGTAAGGTACATTAAATGTCCAAATAATTTTATCACACATCTCAAATTCCCTTCCATTTCAAATCTCAATAAATATTTGAGTAGATGAATGTGCGCAAGATCTAAAGTTGAACTTTTACCGCCAATGTAGTTACATGTTTTCAACATTTACAACTAAATTAAAATGCTTAATGTGGTCCACTAATAATACTGAGAGAATGCAATACAAAACTCACTCTCTCAAAGAAAAGTTCAGTAAACCTGGTGAGACCTTTTTATCTAGCAATGACATGTTTCATTTCACAATCTTAATGTTTGATCTTAAAACCTGGTAAAATTGCCTGTGAAATCCAATGACAGTAGCATATTGTTCAAAGGGCTAATTAAGATGCCCTGAGTTCTGAGCAGCTGTTTTATTACTGTCATTTATAGAAAGTTGTCTTACATATCTGACTCTTTCTCCTGGAAGAAAATGGCTTCTATTAAATGCTTGGCATCGTATCGTGAAACTTTGGGAGACAAAATCATCTTAGAGTGGTCAAAAGGAAGAAACTTCCAATCCTATATAATAAAGAGGTAATATGCAAAATGATCATCACTCCAAAACAAAAGATGGCCACCCCCATGTGGTCAAAGATGGCTGCCACAAGATGGCCAGCAGGGGAGGGCAGTTGTGGGTGATCAGGCCAGCAGGGGAGGGCACTTAGGAGTGACAGGGCCAGCAGGGGAGGGCAGTTGGGGGGGACCAGGCCTGCAGGGGAGGGCAGTTGGAGGGCAACCAGGCTGGCAAGGAAGAACAGTTAGGGGTGATTGGGCCAGCAGGGGAGGGCAGTTAGGAGCAATCAGGCCGGCAGGGGAGCAGTTAGGGGGTGATCAGGCTGGCAGGCAGAAGCGGTCAGATGCTGATCAGGCTGGCAGGCAGAAGTGGTTGGAGGCAATCAGTCAGGCGAGCGGTTGGGAGCCAGCAGTCCTGGATTGTGAGAAGGGTGTCCGACTGCCCGGGATTGGGCCTAAACGGGCAGTCGGATATCGGTTGAGGGGTCCCAGATTGGAGAGGGTGCAGGCAGGGCTGAGGGACACCCCCTCCCCCCCCGGTGAATTTCATGCACCGGGCCTCTAGTTATAAAATAAATAAGTCCCAGGGATGTAATGTACTGTACTGCATGGTGACTATAGCTAACACCACTGTATTTGAAAGTTGCTAAGAGAGGAGAACTTATAAGTTCTCATCATAAGAAAAATAAATGTGTAACTATGTGTGGTGATGAATATTAACTAAACTTCTATGATGATTTCATAATATATACATATATCAAATCATTACGTTGTTCACCTAAAACTAATACAATGTTATATGTATGTCAATTAAATTTCAATTAAAAAAAATATCACCTGAGTGATATGTTCCTATATATGTTTAAACATATAAATAGACATCAGCAGTGTCTCTTACAGTTATTGAAAGATGCAAAATATATAATGCAAAGAAAACAAAGCTGAGATTATTCTTGAGGGCCATTATATTCATTTGTTAATAGTGCCAGACACCTACTTATTTAAATCTCCTCTTAAGATTGTTCAAGCAGCATTATAGCAGAAACAGGACATGTTCTTGGGGTCAGATATTCTTTCTACCCTACAGCATCCACATCAGTCTTTAAAAGGCATATGTCAAGTTAGCAGTAAAGAAGGAAAAACTATTTTTAGGAAGAAGTTTTCATTGTCATCACTCCACTGCAATCCAAACTGGAGATCTTCAAGTGATAAATGAAAAATGATCATCTCCCAAGAACTGGAATAAGGGACCCAAGAAACCATCACACCTCATGGAAACTTACTGATGAAACCAAGCCCTGACTCCAGGCAATTCTGCCATGACAGGCCACGCCCAGAAGGCCACTGCCTGGGTTTAAAATGCTCACTTCAATCAAATGTAATATCCATGGAAAGGCAAAGCACAGTTCTCATAGGGCTAATGATTCCTCTTTTTGTGGAATCTTAAGATAAGACAGAACCCGATTTCCAGTGAATATTCCTAAAAGCAAAATCAAGACTGTCTATTTCAGTATTTCACAAATTCTTTCTGGATGCCATAAATTGAAAAAAAAAGAAAAACCCCAAGTGTAAAATCCACATTAAAAGGACACATTGGTTTTAGTGAGCATTTTAGCATGAGCCACATTCAGCCACATACTGTTGTCTTCTTATAGCCGAAGTACAGCAGTGGCTCTGTGCTAGGTCTGCATGTGGAAACTGAACGACTTCAACAGGGCCTCCTGTTTCATTATTAAACCTATTGGATTACTGGTTCTAATTAAGGGCTGTGTTACTGGCGACCACAGAGTTATTAATGTGCATTACTGCCATTATAGGAAGTTGTGACCTCCACTGTGAGTCACCTGGAGTAAAATTTAATTATCAACCAGAGAAAACAGGAGTAGGGATGATATAAAATGGCTTCTTGTGAGGCATCTGAGATTGTAAAATACTGTTTTATAATTTTTGCTTTGACATGAAAATAATTACAACTAAAGCTCTTTCTAAAACCTAAAATAATTCATTCCTAAGGCGAGACCACAGTGTTTCTGTCCTAATTTTCATGTGTGCTATTAATTCTGCAAATCCTTTATACAGTACATTTTTCATAGTACAAGAACATGAGCTATGAAAAACTGGACTTACTGAATGAAATTAAAGTGATTTTAAAAGTGTTTTAGGGCCCTGGCTGGGTAGCTCAGTTGGTAAGAGTGTCATCCCAATATGCCAAGGTGGCAGGTTCCATTCCCAATCAGGGCACATACAAGAATCAACCAATGTATGCGTAATTTAAGTGGAACAGCAAATTGAAGTTTCTCTCTCTCTCTCTCTCTCTCTCCCCCCCTCCTTTTCTCTCTCACTAAAATAATTTTTTACAAAAATTAAAAATAAATAAAAGTGTTGTAGAACTTGCCAATGTATGTTTTAAAATTATGTATTTATTTCCTATTCTATCCTTTGTTGCCAAATGCTCTGAATAACTTGGAATTAAGGAAATAGTTGCTATTACCATTTGATAGACTTTTTTTGTTATTATTAATCCTCATCCGAGGATATTTTTTTGCACTGATTTTTAGAGAGGCCGGGGGGGAGAGGGGGAAGGAAAGAGAAACATCGATGTGAGAGAACACATAGATTGGTTGCCTCCTGTACTTGCCCTTACCGGGGGTGGGTATTGACCTGCAACCAAGGTACGTGCACTTGACTGAACCTGTAACCCTTTGGTACCCGGGCTGATGCTAACCACTGAGCAACCCTGCCAGGGTTGAACTTTTTTTAACCTTAAAGTTTTATTTTTAACTCAATATGAAATCAATAAAACTGGTCTATTTCTGATATTTTAATCACTAATTATCTCACACAGTCTTCACAACAGCCAGTAAAATAAGTAAAATAAATAACTTGTGAGAAGCAATGTTGGGTGGGGCAACAGATATTACTACAAAGGCAACAGTTCATCCCTCTTGAAAATTTAACCGCAGATCAAATATCTTCCTGAGATACTTCCAGTATAGCTTTACTCAAAGGTAGAACCTGGGTCGATACATTTTTGCATTCCTTCCCATGTCTATGATGTTCTACCTGCCTTCATGAGCATTTTGATTTATAATTCTAACAATATATATAAACACTAATGGGTTCTATGAAAATGCAAACAAGCTACTCAAATGGAAGAGGTCAGATTTTAATTTTCAAGATGCAGTGTATGGGGGTGGCAGTACATTTCACAGCTATGACTCTTCACCACTACTTACTGAGTGCCTACTACATGCCAGCACTCAGTCCAGATGCTAAAGAGGACAGGTATATAACAGGTGTGTAAGTGTTAGGTGCAATGGCTACAGGGGTCTCTTCTCGTTTAGCTTAGCATCAACTCAGTGTGCCATCATTTAGTACCATGTCTGACACACAGTGGAGGCTCAAATAAAAGTTTATTAAATTGAACCTAGTATGCAATGACTCCCCTGACTGGACTGGTGATGCAACATTAATCCTTAACTTAAAAAGTGATGACAACAGAAACATCCATCTGTGAGTACCCACGGGTTAAGTGGTCAAAATGACAGCTAACATATGTCTCTGTCTTTTAAAAAACCGTAGAATGTTAGTATTCTACCCCTATTTTACTAAAAAGGAGACTAAAGTTTCAGGCAAATTTGTCCAAGATTACACAGTAATTTCAGTAGAATGACAGAGCAAGTAGAATCCCTTTCCCTTCCCATTGTAAACCCCACAATGCTAAGCTGAGTAATCCATACAACATTAGGTCCTCATGACTAGCAGACAAAAACACAAGACAGCAAACAGCCCAGAAAAGAGGGCTGTACCAGACATTTTCAACCCAGAAATAGATTATAGTTGAGCAACTGAAAACATGGGGGAGGGAGGGAGGAGTGAGTTATCAATATTCAAGGCCAGGAAGAGCAGCTCATATGGAGAGGCTGGTAACCACCACCAGGGGACACAGTGAAGAGTTCTAAGGGAAGGCAGGGGACCTGGAGCAGAGCTTAGAAATTCGCATGCCATATGACATCATTTCCCGTTTAAAGATGGAAAAAACAAAACAAAAAAAACAAAGCTTAAATATTTGGTGCATGCCTGATGGGCAGCTTAGAACCAACCCTTGAAACAGGTAGGTTGGTTCAAGGTCTGAAATCAGGTCTCTTCATCTGAACTGACACTGAATCATATGCATTGTCTTTTACTTATTCTTTGAGAGGACAGCCCAACTAAACTGTATGCCTTTAAATCCCTTGAGAAAATTAGGGGAGTTCCCCATGGGTGGGCAGAATGAGAACAAATAGTTTGCCCGTGCTTATGCTGACTGGTTAAAGCTTGTTCTGGTTGTTAAATACTTTGACTGTCACTCTGGAAGGGGATGGTAAGCGGTAGCAATAATCATCCCTCATAATGCCCTGTGTAAAACTTTATGAAGGTTGGACATCACTTTAACAGTCCAGGCTATGCCAAGCATGGTATCAAAATTAGTATCTTAAGCAGACAGTGATTGTTCAGAGTGAAGGATTGTTATTAACTTTACCTGGAATCTCTAGCACTTACTATAGTAGGCACTCTCAAGAGATATCTGCTGAGTTAATAAATTTTCTCCAAATCTGGGAAGACTTCTCCAGTCTTCAGGTCTCCTCAACCACGGGAAATCCTCCCATTGCCTGTCCATTCATTCTAAAGAACATTTAGTTAGAGCTTCAGCTCTTGACCTCTTCTGCTGAGTCTTTACAGTTCTTATCAGAGAACTGTACAATACTATTCACCATCAGAATGTACTCTAACTCAGACATGCCAGCCCAGACAAGGTGCCAGGAATATTGAACTCCTGGTGTGACGGGCACTGACCAATCAGAAGGCACAGCAGTCAGTGGACACTCCAGATGCTGAATGTAGGTCCTGAGCTAGCCTGATCACTCCTTCCAAACAATGATCTGCTTTTGTAAGATGTACATCTTATCTATAAAAATTATATAAAATAATAACCAGATCATATCCTTAAGATACAGACAAATCACAGAAAATATTCAAATCTCCTTTCTGTTTTTAAATTTAACCTAAGTTGACCTGAGTTACCATGTTGTAAAACTGGCTTGGGCTTCTATTCTCTGTCCTTTCCTCCTAAAGACATATTAACCAACATAGGAATTGGTTAGGTTAAAAACAGCCAGCAAGCAAGAGATGCTACATATTAACTTTCTCAATGATTAACACTATGACTGAACCATTCTTTGTTTTAAGCCAGTCATAAAAGACTTCAAAGGAAAAACAACGCAATGGAAGAACCAAAGAACAGAAGCTAGTCGTCTTGTGTCCAATAACAAAATCCTCTTAATACTATAGAGTTCTGAACAAAATTCCTTAAAGCTGCCATCCAAGAAAACACCAGAGAACTGTTATTTTTCATTTGGGTTTATTATCATTTTAAACTAAATGTAACTATTATGCCGAATTCTTTTTAAAAAGCAAACTTTACAAAAGAAAACTCATAAAATAGATCTTTTCTTATCACCAGTGAAAAATAAGGGTAACCCCACTGTCAGAGGCTGTTTGTGCTTTAACTTAAATCATGTAAGAAATAAATGTAAGAGAAAGAATGAGTGACTTTGAACTAAAGGAATAAATTGCTTTTAGTATTAATGCAGACATGGAACCATGGATGTCTTTTCCTAAGGACCAGCAATTAATTAGAATGGTAAAGCAATATTCTATTGGCTCTGTAGTTACAGGAAATTCAAATGGTTTAAAGATTCAATGAAAAACCCAGAACAGCGCTCACTAGACATTTCAAATCACATAAACATCAAAGCGAACACAACCTTGCACACACATAACATTCTTGAACAATAATTTTTCATGTAATGGTTATAATACTAGACTGTGTTTCTTTATTTAAAGAGCATTTTAAACCTTATTTTTATTCCCAATTATAGCATCCATGTGATATCCAGTGGTAGAAGTGGATAGTCACAATAATGGATTTCACTGATGCAAAAGACCAAGCAAGACCATAGAACTTAAAAATTACTTGGAGTGCGGGAAGCCACCGCTTGCCGATCCTGTTGTGAGAGTGCGCCAAGGAACGTGGAAGGCCCATGAACCTTGGGCATTAGAAGGGCTGACGCTAAGCACCCACTGTTCGATTGTTATGTTGGGATAGTGGTGGCTCAAGGCAATTCTCTAACCTGATAATTCTTTTACTGTTTACCAAACTTCACCTTAGATATGCCTGTGTGCATTGCTAGAGGGAAAAATGTATATTCAAGTAAATAAAAGGCGGACCAGGCCAGAATTCGGGGTGTCTCTTCAAGAAAGAGACTCCACCTGGCCCCCAATCCCTTCTAAATTCATATTTCTTGTATAGCATTTTCAATTGTGTGTCAGCCCCTCCTTCAGGTCCTGAACCCCACCGTGCAGGTCACGGCATGGAGTAGAATGGTGGTGAACACATGACAGTATCAGGGCTAATCAGTTTCCTCACTGGAGGTCATAAAGTACTGGCATAAATAACCAGCCCTGAATATTGGGGGTAAAAATATCCAGAAGGGCTGTCCACCATTTTCATCCATGTGGAATGTGCAATTTTGAGTTACGTTTCTATTTATCTCTAGCATCATATAAAAACACTTTCACGTGAATATACTATCACATGAATCATACCACTGCTAAACTAAGGGATTTGCTGCGTTTCATGGGCAATATCTCAAATCTAGCAAACAGCCCAGCAACCCAGGCCCCGATACCTTTGATCTTGTTTGTACTGACTGTTTCATCCTTTACGAAGTTCTTTCACATTCATGATCTCAGTCTTAATTTAGAGTTCATGTCTGAGAAAAGAGCTACAACAAACAGCAACAAATCAGACACTGTCCATTGCATGGAGAATGGTCAGGGGTGCATTTCTGAGCTTTGATCCTAAGGACAGAATAATGGCCTACACCCGTGGTTGGCAAACTGCGGCTCGAGAGCAACATGCGGCTCTTTGGCCTCTTGAGTGTGGCTCTTCCACAAAATACCATGGCCTGGGCAAGTCTATTTTGAGGAAGTGGCATTAGAAGAAGTTTAAGTTTAAAAAATTTGGCTCTCAGAAAAAATTTCAATCGTTGTACTGTTGATATTTGGCTCTGTTGACTAATGAGTTTGCCGACCACTGGCCTACACAGTCATTATCTCTAATTGTATTACCTTAAACAAGTTTTCCTAATTGTGATCCAATTAAAGAATGCCATCAGTTCCATTAAAAATGTAATGTGAAAGGAAATCATTATATAAATCCACCCAAAATCAATATTAGGTATTTTTTGTTTTGTTTTCTTTTCTTTGAAAAGCATGCACATTTGACCCTCCAAATTTTCCCTATGAGAATTTCAAAAGGTGTCTTATTTAAAATATCCTCTTACCAAATGAATGAGATTTCTAATGCCTATTTTCTCATTATTTTACTCACATAAGTAAAAATGACATTTATCCACTGGTGTATGCATTCAAACATGTAAGCTGGTGTTTGTATGTATATATATAAACATATATACATATACATATGCATGTATGCATATATACCTATATGTTCTAGGAAAGACTTATTAAAAGGCATACCCCACAGATAAAATAAAGGTAAAAATTAATGGCAAGGAAGACAGGACAAAGGGAAAATGAGGCAGGAGAAGAGTGGCTTACTGACAAAGGTCAATTGTTTCAAGTGCCTGACTTCTCATTGGTGGCTGAGCCTGAAGAGCTTGTCTAAGACTATCAACTAGCACTGATCAAACAGAGCAAATGACCAGGAGATCCAGTATCTGATTGACAAGAAATCAATCATAAGCAGCCCTTCATCACAAGCACAGTTCAACAATAATTGGTCTTACTGATGACTCTGAAATGCAAGTGCTAAGTGTAGCCTAAATCAGAAAGGAAAATGTATTCTATTGTATCTTACTGCTTTTAAAATTGACAATGCACATAAAATATCCATATAAGGTAAAACTCTATTTCTTGACTAAACTGAAAAAGTGGCTCAGTTATTGGTTCCTTGGAGATACAAACCCCTGGTTTGTTCATGTGCTTCATGCAGAGATATTAAATATAAAAAAAACTGAAACAAGCCAGGTTTCAGTTCCCTAGAAAGACAGTGTAATCCTTTATTTCTCCCTTTCCTTGGATTACAGAGCCGAAAGAAATCTGCCAAGGGCTTTGAACAGCTATCACGGTACAGGCCAACTGGGATGCGCTGCCAGTGGTTGTGTTGTGCAGGGAAGGATTCTGAGGCCCAGCAGGAAAGTGTGTTCTCACTTATTTATCAGCAATTCTGCCAGGAAGGAGGAAATGAGGCAGCCTGTTGCTACTTCCGTGCTTATTCCTCTTCTCGGTGTAATTTGCTGATGTTATCAATGAGAACCTGAAGGCTGAAAGTGGTTATTTATTTACCATTTATTTTTAAATTTATTTATTTGCAACCTGCCTTTTTATAAAAATTACTTGATGTTATAGAACTATACATATATGATAATAAGCAGATTAAAAAACAGGATTAGAAAGATATAAAGGAAGAAGGAAAGAAGGAAGGGAGGGAGGGAGGGAGGGAGGGAGGGAGGGAGGGAGGGAGGGAGGGAGGGAGGGAGGGGAAAGATAAAGTTTGTCCCTGTGGCAAGTTCAAAAGCATCCACTGTCACCATGGCCTTTCCCAGCACTGAGTAATCCACATTCACTCAGATTTTAGTTGCTCATCTCAGTGAGTGTGAGTGTGAGTGTGAGTGTCAGTGTGAGTGTGGGTGACACACAAATATACAGAAATACCCCCAAGGTTGGCTATCAAGAAAATAATGCTTCTGAAATTAGACAGTTGGGCTCATATCTGGCTTTCCTTTGTGCCATATCAAAAAGCATTTCATTCATTCCCTCAAAAATATTTATTGATACTTGCTTATAATAAATAAGCAAAAACAAGTAAATCACACAGTATGTCAGAGGGTGGCATTTAGGACACTTGATTAACCAGTTAACTGCCAGGCATCCAAAACCGGACAACATTGGAATTTCTTCCATATGCACTAGAATATTTACAAATTTGTTACCATAATTTTATTTACAAACCCAGAGATGTCACTAACAAGTTTGATTTTAAAATTGGGCGACCAGAGTTGATATGCGAGGTTTGCAGCTGCAGACGCGTGTGTGGCGTGTGGGGAAAGTCTGCCGTTTATGGCATACAAAGGGTTAAGTAACTCCAGGAAAGGGGGATGGAGATTAAGAATGCCCAGGTGAAGTGGAGACTGATTAAGGCAAAGTTGCTGAGAAGACCATTTGAGCTAAATCTTGAAGGAGGTGAGGGAGTGAGTCAGGAGGATCAGGGAGGAGCAATGCAGGTAAAGGAAGAAAACACACCCCAGAGCTGGAAGGCAGAAGCAGGCGTGGTGGGCTTGAGAACTACCCAGAAGAGGACCCCTCCATGGCTGGAGTGAAGTGGTAGAGGAGACTGAAGGGAGATAGGTGAGAAAAACAAAGGGGAGAAGCGGCAGATGACATAGGAGTTTTGTGGTCACTGTCAAGACTTGTGAACGACATGTAAAATGAAAAGGCCCCTTGGGATCACTAAGCCAGGACAACTGAGCTTACCTGGATCTGGAGACAGGGACTCCTGTACATTTTGTGCAGATGTGGGCAGCAGCAGGGAACACAGATTTTAGGCACACACCCAAAGATGTTTATCTTTATGGCTCATATTAGTCCATAACATGAAAAGACCTGCTCAGATTGTGACATATCCTGGCAACCGTGTCAGTGTGGCAGCAGCACTCCTTAAGATCATGCTGCAGGGGAGGTTCAGAAAGAAACAGCGATACAAATGGAGCGAGGAGGGGTGACCCAATTTGCTGCAGTCCGAGATTACTTACAAAGTGTCACCTCCTCATTTCTCACCAATGTGGTGTTAAAATTCTTCCTGCCGGACACTGGTTAGTGGCAGACCCAAAGAGGAAACCCAGGTCTAGCAGTCACAGAAGCCAGAAAACCATTAAAGCTATATAATAAGATTGGGGTAAGAATGAACCCTATAAAGAAACAGTCAATGCTGAAAAACTTAGAACCAATAAATCATTACCGTCTATGCAAGCCCAGTAAAGGCTGTGCTATTAGAACAGACATCCACGAGAGAAAAGCAGAGGAGAGGAGGAAAAGAATCTAACAACTGTGGTATGTTGACGTACTTCCAGAAGAAGAATGTTCCTTCAAGTTCAAGTCTGGGAACTTATCAAGGAACAAGTGGCCCGTTGCACGGATTCGCACACATTGAAAGGAAATTAATTAGAAGGTGGCTGGCCAGGGTGGGACTGGGCAAGATGGGCCGGACACACCCTGGAGCCAACCTCCTGCGGTCCCTCCCCTGGCCTGCCACACCTGGGGCTGCACTACAGGCTCGAAGGGCGTCTGTAGTCACTGCAGCTCAGCAGTAAACCAGATTCAGGGTTTACATTGCCCCAACAACAACACTACCCAAAGGCCGAAGGTGGAATTGCATGGCCCTACGAGGAATCAGGCTCCCTCCTCTCTGGTTCTGGGGTGCATCACCCGAGAACCACCACTGCCAAGTCACCGCAGCTCAGCAGCTCCTGCGTTGAGCGTCTGCCTTTTGGGGGTCAGTGCACATCATACCTACTGGCTGGTCAGACGGTCGCTTAGAAGATTTAGAAACTAGAACCAAATACTTTAAATTGTGATTTGTTAAGCCACCAAAACATAGGTGAAACAAATTTTTATAGCTAAAATAGATATTTAGGCAAGTCTTCAAACATTAAAAAGAGGGACAATTAGTACAAGGCCCAAGTGAATTCCAAGTGAGAATGGGGTGGTCAAATAGAGAGCATGAGAAACATTTGTTTACTATATACCTCTTTCCAAGAAACTTTGAGACTGCTGGCAAAAACTATAAGTGACATCAGAAGACAGAAATATATATGGAGCTCAAAGTGAAGGGAAAATAAACCCATCAAAAGTGTCCATCAAGCTAAGAGTTGCTGAAAATCATGATTTTGCATATTTGGTGATTTCAACGTTTACTGATAGCTGGGGACAGCTGTACATCCACTTATGTCTTTACAAAGCCATGAAGAGACGGGACCAGATTTTCCTTTGCAATGGAAATGCCAATAGATATTTGTAAACACCAGCATTCCCAATGAGCCCTTTGGATAAAATCCACACTTCAGTTAGGCTCTGAAGAGGTGCTTTAGCAATGCTACCAGTTTTTTGTTTGAATTTTATTTCTTAGCCTTCCGATACAAAAACAAACAGGGAATGCAAGCAAATACACTGTACAACATATTTCAACACACCCCTAACCACCTTCATATTAAGTCACTTCAAGTGCAGACGCTGGACAAATGGGGCCCTGCCACCTCTTCAGGTACATTTTTACTTCTTAAAAATGAGTCACTGATTAGGAAAGCTGTAACTCTACATGGGCATTCTGGAAACTCAAGCCCGCACATGTCCATTCACATAAAATTATACAAACAACCTACACATACTTCACACTCAAGTAAATCACAGGCCAAGAGCAGGTACAACTAGTTGGCATACACCCTCACCGTGGCCTGATAGCCAGTTGTACAATCATAAGCTGCCTATAGGGTGAGTCAGGATGAAGTGACATCACTAAGACTGGTACTGACGATTTGCTTTATGTGCTCCTGGTCTGAGTTTTAGAGTTATCACCAAGCCTGTGAATAGCTGAATTATTTGGGATTCAATGTCAAAACAAAAAATTCCTGGTCCTTTCTAGCTTCTGAATCAGATTAATTCAAGTGGGTTCTAAGAAGATAAAGTGAGTTGTTAAAAAAGTGTTACCTTTTGCAACTACCTGCTGATGAGAATAAATATTTTTCCTAATACTGTGCAACTAAAATGAAACACAGAAATACCTGGATATGCTAAATTGTTGATACTATATTGCAACTGCCATCAAGGGGCTCTAATCGCAAATGTTCAGGTTCATCAAAACTGCCTCACTGTTCTCACCAATGCATTTTATTAATGTTATAAATTTAATTTATAAAACATTTTAAAACTACTACTTCGAAATATTTGTATGTGGAGTTCTTTTTAAGGTTTCACTTGACTGAGGGCTTTTGTACTAAAACATTTCTAAAAGCCCCCTACTGAAGTTGTTCTATTACAAATGTGAAGATATTGATCCCATGAACCCCTGGAGACTGGGTGGGGCCTGCCACTTCCAGCCCTGAGCAGCCTTGCCCATTGTTGACATATCAATCTAATCTAATCTAATGTAACCTAATTGAATCCCAGTATAATCTAACACAAACATTATCCTCTTCTATGTGTGCCTTGACAAGGTTGGGGAGCTCTGTGATGAACAAAGGCACTATAAATCCTTCAGGAAATTCTTCATAAATCTGATTTCTTCCCACCGCTTTGACAAGTGCTGGCAGTGGAGGGGACAAAGTTAAAATTCTCTGGCAAAAAACTGAAGTGCAGATATTTCACGCTCATGATGAAGGGCAGAAGTGAGGGCAGAGTTTACATGCACACATGCAAAGTAAAGAGGCAAATCAAGATAGGTGGGTGTCTGGGGAGACAATGGGATCTATTCCCAGGCCTGCCACCTCCTAATTTTGACTCCAAGAAGGTCGTTTAACCTCTGAGCCTCAGCTTTCCCAATTAGAACAGGAAGGGACTAAATCAGAAGCTTTTAACTGGGACTGAACATCAGAACCTCCCGGAAGCTTTGAAAAATGTATGATGTTAGCAGTAACATTAACCCGTGCCAGGAAATGTTCTGAGCACTCTGCATGTATTAACCCATTTAGTCCTCACCAAAACTGTGCTGTAGGTACTGTTATTATCCTGATTTTACAGGTGAAAAAACTGGAGCACAGAGAGGTTAGGAATGTGCCCAAGCACATGGCAGAGCAAGGTGGGAAGCTCCAGAGCCCCTGTGCTCTTTAGAACAATTGCACGTTACTTTGCCTCTCTCCATACATATCTCTCGGACTCTTCTGACTCAGAATCTACTGAAGGGCCTTGAAGGGCCTGGGCATGCAAATTTTATTCTGGTGAGCACTCCTCATGAACAGCCACAGGACTAGAAGAGATGTAAAGTTCTGCAATTCAGACTGAAGATGAAAAAAGTACAATAAACTTTTTAGCTAAATAAATGCTCAAATTCTTTTGCCTCAAAAGTCTGAGTCAAAACTAAATGAGTTTGGCTTTTAACAGCTAATTGCATGGTATCAACCAATAAAAAGGATAGTGAATAAGGACATAATAGGAAAAATGTAAGAAATAAATGTTATCTAGCCAGCTTAGTAAAAGGATCACTATAAACAGACTAAGTACTGGAGCAAAAGCTTTGCCTATAAAGGGGAAATACTATTTTCATAATTTATGGCTTAGGTTTGGGGGTGAAGATGAAGCATTTTGGAAAAACCCTTGGAAAGGATCCATGCTCCTGTCCAAATGGGCTAGCAGCCTAATTTGTTTCTGGGATCATAGATGACTGCCTCTTGTTTCATCTTTAAAAAACAAAACAAAACAGTCCTTATGCTGTCAGAAATTGGCCTTTTTAAAGTTAGAAATCTAAAACTATGCATAAAAAATGCTGATACTCCAAAAAATGTTGGTTTTCATGTAGGCTCCTTTATTGACATTTGACATTTAGTAGAGGCAAGAAGATGCTATGGCATAAAGAGAAAATGAGAAGACAAATGATCCTAATCCCATAGGCAAGTTAGGCAAGTTTAAGTCTGGGATGGCCAGAGGTCAGTGAGTGCACAGACGGCCAGGAGGAGAGATGTCCATGTCCCCTGGTAGAGCATGCACTTGGTCAGGTTTGTTTGTGTTATGAGTGTACTTCCTCGCTAATTCTGGACACCCCATTTAGGGACTCCTCCTCCTCTCCTCCCACTCAGTCCCGTGGCTCTCTTACAAAATCTCTTCTCAAAAGTTTCCAGTCTGAAGCCATATGATCCCACCAAGGGAGTTTCAAAGCAATCTATTAAACAAAAAGCAACTTTTTTAAAAGTTTGAGCCTCTAACACTGAACTATAAAAATGTAAAAACAGAATTACATGTTGGAGGCATACACAGGTCTTATCATTGCTGATCAGAAGGACTATATCAATGGAAAGTTCCTCATACACAGTATTCCAGCTGACAAATAAACATGTTTAATTACTAGTCTCTCTTCCATGCTGAAGGCTCATCAGTGTGGAACTGATGCATTATTTCTTTCCATTTAATAACCATACCAAAAGCACATAAAGTCATAAAGCAAACAAGCACTCATCTGAAAAGTTTCCTGAGAGTAGGCGAGAATTTCTAGGCAAAAATAAAAATAAGTCCTTTCGCCTAATCCCCATATCTGTTCAAGGTACCAAACTCCCAGTTTCCTAGATGCAAACTCTTACATGCATCTTTGAATCAGCTTCCTCCTTGGGTCCACCCTCTTTTTCACATTCCATCAAGGGCAAATCCTGCGGCAGTATGTGTCACCTCCCTTCCCCGTGAAGTCCAAGCTTTCCTCCGGTGTTAAACACCCCCCCGCCCCCATATGGTCCTTGTGAGGACCAGAGAGGACTGGCAGCCAGGCTCACCCTGGCTTCAAACCTAAGCTTGAGCTACTTACCTGCCTGACGACTCATTCAAATGCCAAGCTTTTCCTGATGCCTCAATCATATGCAATCACTCCCTATTTTGGTAGCCTCTGTAGAACTTTCTCTCACATGAAATATCCCACTCTGGTCTATATGATGTGTGAAGTTTGTTTTCTATTATAAGATAACCAACCTCGAGGTCAGGAAATTTGTCTGGTACATTGTCTAGCAAAATCAAAGGCAAAATGCTTAATAAACAATGGAATTCACCACCCACTTTCTACTTGTTTAATTTCTCCTCAAAAGTGGTCTTATGTTTTAATCAGATTTATACTTGTAATAAAATTGTAATACTTGCTTGTGCCCATACATTTCTAAAGTAATGTCTGGATTTGTCAGACAGTGATTCCTAAAATAATGTTTCCTTTTGTGCTTGTACCAACCCCCTCAGGCTTCGCGCAAATGACAAATTATGCATCTTCTCTATTCTGTATAATCTTAGGAGCTGCACACCAGACAGCTAACCAGGAGCTGAGTTTTGTATAACCAGCTACATTAAAGGGGATTACTTTGTTAGATGTCAGGAAAGACGAGTTCCTCCTTTATCCTCCTGCCTTTACTTTGAGCTTTTCATTCTATTGGCTATTCAAGGGTACTTAAGGAAAGCTGGTTTTTCTAACAAAATCTTGTTCAATCTACCATGTCTGAATATCTCTTTTAGGGTCCAGGAGAAATGAGTCTTTCTGTAGCTTGTGGCAAACGGAGGAACATGGGTGCTGCTGAAGGGAGGATGAGGATAATGAACTGGCTTCCTGAGTATATTTGGGGAGGTAGAAAGCACAGTGAGGTTCAGAGTATGGGCTCTGGAGTCAGCCTGTCCAAGCTCAAGTCCTGGCTCCACCATTATCAGCTGTATTAGCCCGAGCAATAAGACACCCATTTCACCTTCATTTTTAAAACAGAGATGATAATGCTGCGCATGAAGTTGTTCTTAGGATTAAATAATAAAACATTCGGCACAGTTACTGGAACACAGCAAGGAGCTGACAACGGTTAACTGCTAGCATTATTCAGGTATTTACGTACACCATACAAGATTTTTTCATGTACAATGATTACTGAATGAGATGGGAAAGATAAAAGGAGAGGCTGTACATTGCTAGGATTCATAGTAACCCAATAAAGAAATTGAGTCAAATCAAGCACAACTGCCAAATAAAAATTTTAGAGGCTTTTATTCCTGTCACTACCTCCCCCTTCATATATGATGGTTAAGCACCCTCACGCGGATGCTACAGAAATGTAAGGTTCATAACAAAGGACCCTGGAATAGCCATAGAAGAAATCCCATCTGCTCTCACAGAGAAGCAGAGGATGGTCCTTAAAAAATTCTTGTGGTTATGACCATTATCTTCAGTGCTGGTTTCCTAGCAAACTTTTGCTAATACTATTATTAAGACTAGTCTGCCAGCAGCTTCTGCAGGATTTGAGCAATCCCTAGGAGGAGAGCTCTTAATATGCCCAGGAACAGCAAAAAGAAATCCTCAAGAAGGTCAACAGACAAGAAAAGAGGGTTGGCTAACTTTTTAAATACCCATGCTAACCAGCAGATTTTACCATGAGGAGAAATCAGAAAAGAGACATAACTGAGATCATCTGCCAAAATACTAAATGTTCGCATGCAGTAAGCACTGGAGATTTCAACTACTCATGGTAAGACTGAAAGTACTGGCCTACAGTTACGTTAAATTTTGCTGCAGCATGGATTTGAATCCTAAACACTCTTAGGCAGAAGGCAGAGAGTCGGGTAAGCCAGGAAAGAAGCACAGCCCATCATCCAGGGTCCATATTTCAAGGAGGTTTTGCTCTCATTGTGTGCCAGTAACTCTCAAGAAGGATTTAAATATTGTGTTGATTTCTGATAAATGCCCACCCTCTAAAGAGAGCCAACGGATAGTTCTAATGATAAAAGTGAAGAAAGAGCAAAGAGAGATATAAGAAAGATGGTTCTCTATGGCAAAGTAGGTAATCATGGGGAATATTTTTGAAGCTAAAATTATTTTTATAAAATTCTGGGATTTTCAAGTCTTCAGACCATATCTTGGTATGTCAAAGATCTACTGTCCATAAAATTTCTAATGTGTCAGAATTCATTCATACCAAGAAGGGAAATGAAGCAATCAACATGAACAAGAAATTATTCCATATGGCTTATCCAAAAGATGAATAGAAAGATTTAGTTAAATACACTGTTGCTCTGAAACTCTCAAATCTGCTTTGACTTCTACTTTAAAAAAAAATACAACAAAGAGGATGTGTTATGCTCAGTCTCCAACGCATCATGTTTTACTCTTTGGCTGCATAGAATCGTATAGGAATACTGTACACGAAGAGGGAACTAAATCACAATTAGTGACTCCACATTTTGACTCAGTAGATTGGGAATAGGGGTGTGAGAGAGAAATATCAATGTGAGAGAGATGCATTGGTCAGTTGCCTCCCATATATTCCTGCAACCTTCTGGTGCACGGGATGGCACTCCAACCAACTGAGCCACACTGGCCAGGCCTGGCATACCTTTTAAGAGTCTGATTATTTTCACATATTAGATCACACTTTTCAGCAAAATGTCCACTTTTGTCTAAGTGCTCACTGAGTTATTTATTATGTGCCATTCTATTATGCTAACAATATTAGGAAAAGCCAAGTCCCAGAAACTGTTGCCATTAGTATTTTGTGTATTGAGAATCTTCTAGATCAATGAAGAAAGAACTCCTGAGGGGTAAAAATTAGCTGTTTGGTGGAAGAAAAACAGCTGGAACTTAAAAGAAATCCTATTATTTATAATATAAATAAAATCTGTATATGGAAATAAGCCATATAGTAGTAAAAGAAACAAAAATGGTATGCATTTTCCATACTTAATAGTGGAAAACATATCCTCTTAACTCATTTCACTTCTGGGGAGGATTAATAAAAGTATGGCAGTCAATAAAAAACACTATTTTTTAATGAGAAGAAAGAACTATTTCCCATTACTCTGCATTTCTGATAACTTTTATTCTCATCTTTCAAAGGAATCTGAGAAAAATTCACCAGATATAGTTTTCGGTACTCCTATAAAATGCAATTTTAAAAAATCCTAAAATCTTAACTGGCTCTGGAATACAATACAGCTCAATACATCGAAATCTCAATGATGTGAGATATAGTCAATATCAAAGAAAAAATGATCTGTCTGTCTTTCATTGTTGAGTTAAATACACCACTACCACCATCACACTAAGACACTACTTCAACTTGCTTGGAAGACAGTACGTGAAGGGTAAATTACATCTTTAAGAGAGATCATCTCCTTTTATCAGCTTCTAATTCAACCCTACATCAAGAGCTTAGGACTTGTAAGACTCACAGCCTGACTTCAAAATGATGCTGAATGTAGGCAATAAAATCTTTAGTCTGCATCTTTCATGTCTGTATAGCTAGAATACTACAGCGTGGAATCCATGTTGGGAACGTACACGTGTGTTTCTTTTCTAAAATAAATGCAGTAACTCTGGATACATTCAGGCTTCTTGGACTGAGTCCTTAGGGAATACCTGAATGAGTTTGAGTCACCTGGTTCTAAATTCAATTCTCTCTTCAATTTGAAAGTTGAGAAGCAGATCTCTTTTGGGGGGAATGATTTTTCCTGCTTCATCACCGGATCACGGTTTTGTTTTGAATGTAATATTCCCTCATTTCATGTAGTTCTATAAATTCCAAAGGACTTCATGTTTACCTGGGATTTCAGGATTTGGGTCTGGCAAGCCCACTGTTACTTTCAGAATAAAACACTGAAGTTACCTTCTTACTTGGGTAAAAGTTGATTAATATTCTTCTTACTATAATGCCTTCACTTTCAAATTTTACCATTAAAGTAGGCTAATCATTATGGAATAGAAGGAATGATCATTTTATTCCAGGGTAGAGGAAAACAAATTTCAACAGATAGATGGCTTAAGAAAATTTAAAGTTACAGAGATAAATGGAGATGTATAGAGAAAAAATATAATCATTTCAAGCTGTCCACTTTCTTGATAGGTACCCTACTTTTTTTCCTGTCTCTCTGTCTCATTTATTACAACTCAAGTTTTTCCTTTATTCAGAGATAAAACCTTATATATACTCATTCTTAATCATGCTAGAGTCCAGATGCTTCTAACTCCAAGACACCCTCTCGGTCCTCCCTGTTCCCAGCACTCTCTCGCCTTTCCATTTCTATCACTGCCCTGGGGCAGGGCCACATCATCTCTTCCACTCCAAGAGTTATCTCCTCCATTACTGAAGAAAAAACTCCAAGCCTTTTGCTTGTTACTCAAGGTGCTAACAATATGGTCCCAACCTCCAGACACATTTTCCTCTATGCCCACACTTTCTACTCTGGTCACCAGGCGCCCTGGATAACTAACAATTGCTGAAAGGCAGCTAGCGGAGCAAGAAGTGTTCCTTGTGCTTTGTAGACCCCCAAGCACTCTCACACCACTTGGGCTCTTCCTGAGGCCTGGAGGACACAATTATTTCCACCATTATTTCATGCATGGAATTTTCCCTGTCCTTTAAGGTCAAAGTGTCATGTACTCATTGAAAGTTACCCCAATCACCTGGCATTGAGGTTAGGAAAGCATTCCTCTAACTTCTCACTAATTAGAACATTTACTTTATTCTGCCCTAAATTATGGTTGTTTTTTTATGTCTACCTCTGTCAATCTGTCTTGCTTTTCTGTTTTGTCTTTTTAAGAGTTGTACTGTATTCAAAAGAATAAGGAAACTTGCAGAGAACAGAAAACAAAGGAAAATAAAATAAAACTGCATCGGATATTACAGCCAGGGTAACTGATTATATTTTAAAAATATTTCCTTTCCATTAATAATAGTCTAATGTTGTGATCTAGATTTAATTTTCTGCACTTAGAAATAAATTAGATCTATTGAATGAAAGGGGGAAAAATGGTTGACCAAGGTTGGTGTGGGAATGAGAGAAAGGCTGTATAAAGTGCAAAGAGTGGAAATACCTCATTTTGTTTTAATAGCAAGACTCTTTTTCTTTTAGAATAAGTAGTTGATACACTGAGTTTCTAGACCTGCCACGTGATGTTAATTAAACAATAAGTGCTAAGCTTTCTAACCAATGCCAACTCACGCATTTGCTCCCACTGCAAACAGGAAGAACTATGAAGCAAACTGCATACAGATACTGGCTTTAAATTTTCGAAAAGATCGTTTGAATACAATGAAAGATTTTATATGCAGTAGTCATTATTATGACAAGAAATAAATCAGGGACGGGCTCAGAACGCTGAAACTAGTCTTTTGCAAGTGCCAAAAGGAAGAAAAAAAAAAAAGCAAGCCTTCAGGAGGAGGAGACGGTTATGTTAACATAACCTACTTCCCATCTTTCCTGGCTTTCAAGATCAGAATGTACTTGGGTATTTTTAGTTTTACATGTAGGATTACGTACAAAGTAAGTTTATTCCAGTAGATAGGACTTTGAGGAGCAAAGGCACACGCACAGGGGAAACTAGTATTTTTGTTCAATGACTGTGTTCCAGGCAGGGACCGGTTCCTTTCCTTACATCACCTGATTTAATCCCAATCACAACCGCAACTACAACCTCATGATATAAGCATCACTTCACCCATTTTACAGATTCCTGACTTAGGCATGTGTCCTACCACTGTGGTAGGTAACTCTGGGGTACCAAAAACTTGCCACCCTGACCATCAGGACTGTATAATCTAGCTGAAAAATCTGTGAAGATGACATATCAGCATTCCATACTGTCACAGACAAGCTGCTAAATAACGGGCAGCACCGGGAGAACAGAATTATATGGGAAAAAGCTGCTGATGGTGACACATAAAAAGAAATAAATAGTGTGGTTCAAGCAGGAAGGAGACCAGGTGAGTTGGACTTGGCCTTGAAGAATCAAGAAAGGGACCTGGAGAGGCACCTGAAGTGAGGCAGCAGCAGGAGCGAAAGGTGTCCACCTGTCACGCGGTAAGAAGGGAGGGAAGAACCCCCCGATTCTTCTCGTAGTGAGGAGGAAAAAAGGCCTAAGAGGAAGCTGTCAAACTGGTGACTAAGAGGACAACCGGAAATAGTCAATGACTGCTTGAAAGTTTCAAGTTGAGGAGAGTGAATCTGGAAAAATGACAGTTCAGAGAGGAAGGAGGTAATGTTGAATTTGAGGTGCTAACAGGAAAGATAACCCTATGAGAGGGTGAGGCTACAGAGGAACAAGGCAAGACAACTAGTATCAAAAGAGCCAAGAGCTGAGGAGGAAAAGTGGATGAGAATGAAAAGCCAGAGCAGAGAAGGGAGACGAAAGGTGGGGAACTTGACGGCAAAAAGCAAAGGGTTAAATTAAGGTGGCAAGAAAATGGTAGCAATGAGAGCCCTCACTTCATTTTCCAGAAAATTCACCTGAGAAGTTTGAATGAGAGAAACAAAATAGTAAGAGTCAACTAAAGTATTTGTTTGCTTTTTCCGAAGGGAGTTAAGAATGACTGAAGATAAAGGGGCAATAGGTAATCCTTCTGTTTCCAAGATTATTTCTTTTCCTAAACTTGCTGGTTCACTGTACTGATGTACTCTTTTTGAGTTGATAACTTTTAGAAACAGGAAGTGAAGCTACAGCTGCCTGGAGTAGTCATGAGGTCCCAACAAGATTTCTCATACACATTTCACAATTGAGAAGTTAACTAGAGCTGGTCGGCTTCTTTCAATAAATGCTCCTAGAAAATGCATCTCCTTCCCCCTAGCCAGGTGGCTCAGGTGGTTGGAACATTGCCCCATGCACCAAAAGTCACAGGTTTGATTCCCACTCAGGGCACATACCTAGGTTGCAGGTTCGATTCTATGGAAGGCAACCGATCAATGTTTCTTACCTCTCTCTCTCTCTCTCTCTCTCTCTCTCTCTCTCTCTCTCTCTCCCTCCCTCCCTCCCTCTAGCTCTCAATTAAAAACAAACAAACAAAAAAATCCTTGGGTGAGGATTTAAAAAAGTATACTTAAAAAATATTTCTCCTTTGAACCCACATCACCTTAGTACCATAACCACTGTCATGTCCCTGTTGGTCCTTGATGCTACCTCCTTCCACAACCTAAAACTGAAGCCCTGCCCTCTTAACTTAACAAAGTTGATCTACATTTTCCAGCATCCTGAATCTCTCTCTGACTTGGGGTGTGGCTGCTTTTCCACCATCATATCCTTTGATTTGTCATTTCTTATCACTTTATATCAGCCTTTTCACTGCCATTTCTTCTAACACTGTAACATCTGTATATTCTACTCCCAACAAAGCTTTTAAAAAATATTTTTTGTTCTCTCCAGTTTTCACAGTGTTCATGCCATTCTTGCCTTTAGACTTCATGCATTATTTGCACAGAACCGAGTCACTATTATATACATTCTTAGGTATCTAGTCCCATCTTTCTGTTAGGTAACCCTCTAAAATATCCAACCCCCTAGAGACCCAAATTACTTATTCCAATTGTCCTGCAATCCCCACTCAGGTTAATTTGAAATTACTAAATTTTTATTTCTAAAATGTCTTTCTTTTTTTAGAGCTATGAATTTACACTTATCTTTTCTGAAAAATTTCTGATACTCACTTTTCTAAAATCTCTAATTATGTCCACTGGGTTTTTGAAGCTCTAGAATGAGTCACTTTCCCATAAGATTCTTGTCATTTCCATGTCACCAACTAGTTATTCTTTATTGGAAACAATTAAGTCCGAAACAGGGATGCCATTGCACACACGTTCTCTCTCTCTCCATTCTAAGACACAAAACTGTCACCAAGTCAGTCTGGTATTTATGAGATGCTGTGTTCAGTGGAATGAAGCTCTTGGCAGACACTGACACAGAGTTCTCTCTTACTGTATGTCTTGACTCTGTATAATACATACCAAGAAAACTCTCACTTGAGTTAAACATCAAACCTGGGGTTTTGCAAATGATAGGAGAGAATGAGAGTGAGACTGATAACAGCAGAGAGTGATGTTTACCCACATTAAGAAAATCCACATACATCAAAGAGACCAACAAATAAGGAATGAATTTTCTAGGAAAAATTATAAAATGCTCTTGTACTGCATTTGGAATACGATTTGATTCAATGAAAAAAAATTGCTGGTTCAATTTTTCAAATACGTATTTACTATATACAAAACATGACGTTACCACCATTTAATGGTGATCGAACTCTATCTCCTTGGTGTGAAAACTCAGCTTACATGATTCAAAACTAGGTGAGGCACAATGTGTTATCTGAACTTCTTCTCCCTTCCCTTATACCTCAAGAATTTGAGGGGTAGCTTCATTCTGTTTCCTACAAAGTTGTATTTTTAGTGCCTTAGACTTTATGGCGCTCTATCTACCTGTAATTAAGCTGCAAAAGGAGAAGATGATGCCAGTAAAGGCTCGCAGCAGACAAGACAGCAGAAGGCCTATTTGTGGTCTTGAACAGCTGCAGTAGGGCAGGGCGTGCCTGGCAAAGTTCCCTCTGACTCCGGGGCCAGGCATGACCAACCCTAAGAGCCAGACTTGCTTTCAGAATAGTCCCCAGCACAGGACATGATTTCACTGTCCTAGAAGTGAAGGGCGGCAGTCAAAGTCCAAGAGGGATGATCAAAAGCGTAGCACGAGGGAAGCACAGGGATGTTCACAAAGTTCTTCAGATCCTAGCGACACACCAGCCACTGTCCCACCCTCCTCTCTAAAACAAGACGAAGCAAAACCACCCACCACCACCTCCGCATGGAAGGCTCGAAGTTCCGTTTAGTTCCAACTTGGAAATACTAACCAAGTAAGTTCTGAAAATGCTTTTTCTTAAAATAAGAATGAGTCTAATTATTTTATCCAGGACAACAGAAAAATTGATGCTATTGATCAGACGTTTAGAACTGGGAATATTTTCTCTTTCAGGGAACAGGAAACATTCATTAGTGATGTCTCCTTTCCCAGGTCTGTAAAGGGTCCCTTACAAAAGGGACCCTTACTGTCTTTGGATAAATAAAAGACGCTGTTATATGTGTAGGCTTTCACAGCTCAAAGTGATCAAAGGCCTTTACATCTTTACACCACAGTCCTTGCACTGCACAGTGCTTCTGGCTCCTTGCTTTAAATGAGTGCTTCCTTACTTAGCGAGTTCACGTATCTGCAGCAAAGCAGCATATTTATATCCTATCAACAATATGAGCGTATAATGCAAACTTACTTTGGGACTGTATACACGTGTGTCCATCTCTCTTCAAAAGACTCAGAAAGGGTGGCAGTGAGAACAGAAATAGGAAGGTAGGGAATAGAATTCCCAAGGAGATGAGGGTGAACAACTAGGCCACGAAAGTACAGGTGGCTAATGAACGCAGACTACCGTTTCCTGGCTGGAATGATGAGTTTTACACATATTTAGGATAAAAGTCGGCAGTACTACCTTTCTGACAAACAGTGAAAACTAGAGTTTCTGTTAGTATGTGACCGATTGGCCCCTGGATGTGCTCCCACCAAAAAAATGAGCACTCATCTACAGGACGGAGCTACGCATTTTTAAATCATGCAGATTGTACCTCTCAAATGTCAATGAAGTCAAATTCTACTGAGAAACTGCTCCAATTTATTTTGTTACCTGGGCATTCTGGTGATGTTAATGCTGACTGGGTTAAGTCCCCAAGGACTTAAAATCTGGAAACTATCACTGTGTCGATAATGAGGATTCACAGATCCATCTTGTACTGAACCTCTCTTAGAACACAATTTATATCACTCTGCACAGTAATCGGATCAAAGAAATATTTAGCTGCTAAAAACAATAGGAGCCACTGCTACTTACGGCTGACACAGCTTCACCAGGTCCTGGTCTGTGGTGTTGGGAGGCAGTCCTCGGATATAGAGATTGGTTTTGCTTAGCTGATCCCATCCTGAGTTGCTGCTGCTGCTGCTGTTGTTATTACTGCTGGTGGTGCTGGGGCTGGGAGGGGCCATGGGGTGGGCTGGCACCAGAGACTGCTGGAAAACAAAGAGGAGTGTTAGAAAGACTCAGAAGGAAGGTATTTAGCACTGTTCAGAAGCTGTTTGATCTGCAACATGAAATGAGGTTACCAAGATATCAAGACAGATTTTCTTAAGCTACTTTAATATACTATAAATTTTAATTTATACCTTAAAAAACATGTTTGTCCTAAAAAAAATACCTTCTCCCTTTCAACATGAAATTACTAATAGGATTTTATTCAGTAGAATATTCTGATGGGCACCTTAAGTATGACTGAATTTATGTAAGATTAATTTAATCACACATTTTAAGGAACATACCTACTGAGACTCACAATTAACTTCCATGCAGTTATGTGGTAATATTTTAATATACGGTAATTTAGAAATCACTAGACTTCTGAAAGGTTTTCACATTCTGAAGAACATCTGATTGAAAGTTGCTGATAATTTTATTAAGATGACTTGGGGGGGAAGAACAACACACGATTACTCTTCAAGTGTAAGAAAGTTAAGAGTCCAATCAAGATTATCAAATAAGGAAAACTTCACCTTGTTCTAGGATAGGCATACAGTTTCATCAAGACATCTGGGTAAGAATGACAGGAACTCTGCCTTTTGCTTTGGCTAACCTAGAGGAATTTAACCCCTGTGAGAATGGTGAAGTAAGTATCTGGAAACCTCCTCACATCTTGCAGCAAGCAACATCTTTTGTAAAGCTTGCAACCAGGGCTCAGTGTGGTTTCACAGTCAGCAGCCACTTAGGAAGAATGACTGAAACTGTGCTCACACCAGATAATTTTCTGTTAACCAATAGAAAGCAACCACAGCCTCCGCCCCTACGCCACACACATGACTTTTGAGGAAGTTGGATGGTTCAGTTTGAGATGGAAGTGAGCACACCCCAAGGTGTCCTCACAGCAAATGCTCAGCAGCTTCACAGCAGGACAGAAATTTTTTCACCTCACACCTTCTAAATAACAAATATACTAACCCAAGGACAGCACTTAGGTTTAGCAATAGCTTGAAGATATACAATTAAACAGACATTCAACCCAAATGTAAAATTTTACATCTTGATCTTTACTAACACAAACAAGAAAATTAGGCATCTCTAACACACAATTAAATTTCACTTTGGGAAGTTCAAAAAGCAGACCCATTGCAATAAATATAACCTTGCATAATTTCAACTATCCATGATGGACAGCTGGCTCTGCAACCAGTTTCTGCCATGACCATCCTAGTTCGCCTGTATCGCAACACACTGGGATCCCCATTAATCTGACATGGAAGCATTTCACTTCTTTATGTCCTACTAGAGGCCCAGAGCACGAATTCGTGCATGGGTGGGGTCCCTCGGCCTGTCCGGTGATGGTTATCAACGCCTATCAGGGGGCTGGCTGGCCGAGGGGAGGGACTATGGGAGGTTGGTCTACCATTCCCCCCTGCCCCATCGGGGCCCAGGAGGTCTGCTGTGGGATTCTGCCCCCTGGTGGTCAGTGCACATCATAGCGACTGGTCAACCAGTCATTCAATCGTAATGGTCACTTAGGATTTTATATAGAGAGATACTATGCAGATGCTACTTCTCACTGTCCAGGGTCCTTGAGTGCATACACCGCTTTACCTCATGAGATTCGTTTTTATAAAAAAGAAGCAAGAAGAGTTAACAATAGTCAATGTAAAAATATAGGACAAACCTGAACTGGGAACATCAGCATTGCTTAATTAATCCAAGACAAAACCTGCCTGAGATCAAATCCCATTAAGTGTCTTGATTTATTAATAACTCATTGAGCTCCAATCCTTTCCTCTCGTCTCTGGCTTTCTCTAAGGGACAGCGAAGCTGGGTTTCTAGATATAGAACTAAGAATAAGCCCTGTCCCTTGTTCTGCCACAGGTGGGACCTCAGACCCCCAGCCATGCCACACACAGGCCTGTGTTTCTTCTCCAAAGTCACTCAGTCATCTGCTAGCTGCTACCTGAAATTAGCCAGGCGCACCCTATTTCTCACTTCAGCTAATAGAGGTGCTGGGAAGTAACACACAGCGGCCTCTCAGTCCCCAGTCTTTGATTTACATAAGAACTTGTAGCTGTGGACAACCTAGGCAAGACTGAATTTTTTTTCTTAAATCATCTTTGATGAGCATCTGAGAACCTGTCCTTGCCACAAACCTTACTGTTCTTCACTGCAGGACCCGGTATGTGCAGAGCAGCTGGTAGGGGATGACACGTGGTCACCATGGGTAAGACCTGGAGAAGTCTGAAGGAAGCTGTGGACCAGGGTCCTCCTCTCCTCTCAGAGGGATTACACCAACACAAAGCAAATGGACATCACACATTTCAGAGATGCATTCCTAGTCTACATCAGCTCTGCTCTGTTCTGGGATGGAAAGCGGAGGGCCAGTGTGGACCGTGTGATTAAAAGAAATATTTAAAGGTATGATTTATGTGGCGTTTATTTGGACATGAAAGTAGCAGGTTTTTATTTATGTTTTTACTTTTGGCAGAAGTAGAAGCATGATTTATATCTCAGAATTTGCACAGCTGATTTAATATATCTTTGATAGGCCTCCATATTTATTACAGTAATATTTTCCAACTCTGGAAAGTAGGTGGGGAGCATGTAGTCTGTCCCTTCCTGCTTCCCCTCTGGTCTGCCCTAAGGGGAAAGACATCACCTAGTACCCCATCCTAGGTGGGAGAAGGGGTTTCCTGAATGTACCCGGAGGGGAACCAACTGACATCTGATGAATCCTTTACAGAACAAGTTCAAATTCAAATGTAATCCTAATGTCAACTATTTCTCAGAACTCGCTGAACACAGAGAAAGATACCTGAAAGAGAGAAGCACTGAATCATTATAGGTTGTCAACTTTTTATTTCTTGGTGCAGAAAATTTTTCATCAAAGATTAAGTTTTTAGAACTTGCTGAAAATAAAAATTTAAGTCCTGAAAAAGACTGGACACATATTCAAAGAAGAAAATTCATACACAATAAAGCTAAGTACTCCTAAAAATTCAGAATGGGTTAAGGATAATTTTAAACATGTGAGTAATAATTTCTGTCATGTATTGCCTGCTTAGTATGTGCTAGACATGGTGCCAGTTGCTCTATGTGCATTACTTTACTTAATCCAATGAGGCAGGTACATGATTGTTCTCCCATTTTGCAGATTAGGAAACTGAGTCTCAAGGGGGGGTTAAGTAATGTGCCAAGACCACACATTTAGTAGGAGGCAGGGTTGGAATTTGAACCCAGGTCAGCTGGATAATAAAGCCGGAACCCTGAAACAGTACTCTAAATGGCATCCCAAACACTGTCTACTATCTCCTAAAAGCCCTATTTGTAGTCTTCAAATTTCTCTAACATATGACAATACCATCGGTGGCTATGTTTTCCTAAGAAAAGCAGTCAAAGGTGCCTTTAAATTAATTTAATGAGCAAACAGCTTGTGTGTGTGTGTGTATGTGTTTAACAAAGTTAGCTTTAAATAGGTTAGTTTTTTAAAAATTTTACCTTGTCTATCTTTTCATTAACAAAATATCTGGTGTATTGAGGCTGAACAGAGCACTTTAGGAAAGCTCAAGGTAACCAGTAAAGAACTAGACCCTCCCTCCCAGACTGAAAAGCACTGACAAGTCTTCAGCTGCAACTTCAGAACCAGATCACCTCAAAGCAATGACATTTTGTAGTTATGCCTCAATAGCACAAACGTTAAACTTAAAAAAACAAAAACAAAAACAAACTTACAAAGGGAGGGCTTTTTACCAAACTCCATTTTGATTGTCCTTTTACATTTTGCCTCTCAAAGCCCCCAAGCCACCCTGTAATTTGAGAAGACACCCCATCCTTTCCCCTGGTCCTTGGATGAAGTCTGTAACTGATTTACTGGTACATAAATTCACCTAATTAGGGAATGGGGGCGGGAGGGAGGGATACTACAGCTAAGTGCTGACTCATCCTAGTACTAGTAGTCTATCTCAGAACATAGTAGTCTATCCCAGCCTCCTTTGGCCCAATTTCACTGCTTCAGGTCATAGAAACAAGCTACCTACCAAAAGCTGCCTATCCAAAGGCCGGGAAACGAGCTAATTCCGTTTTCATGATAACATTTATGGGGGCTTAATTTGCATGCCAAAGTTGATAGAAAAACATAGTCAGTGGTAAATAAACGGGGTGGCTCCATTAGCATTCCCTGCACAAGTGGGTGTGGGCACCAGCAGGAAGAGAGCTTGTCAGCAATCAGGAGAACTTCCTATGTGGAAAGCACTCAGGGAGGACTTCCTGTGTGGACAGCTCTGAGGCCTCCATCCCGCCAGGAAGGCCCACGCGCCTCCTACATTAAAAGACAGGATGATAAACAACAGGCACATGACAACTATACCCACAGCAAATCTTTCCCTCTCCATCACATCATACCCAGTACTGAGCAGTCTCTTCTATATAAATGGAAGCCTAAAAGTCTTTTACCAAAAAAAGCAAAATTAATCATGTGTGAACTAAAATGTAATAGTAACCATGTGCATTACTGTAGATGTCTATTTAGCAAAGACAATAAAAAATAAAGACCTATCATAAATTCTATTGTCTCATTTCCTTCCTATTTCTAATAAGCTCAAGAATAGTGCTCTGGCCAATTTATAGCTGAAGCTGCCCTCTCCCCTCCCCCTTACTTAGTAACTTCCCTAAGAATTCTAATACATTTTTAAGAGAAAGGAAACCTACAATCTGCCTTTTCATTACCCTCATGTCTTCCTTAAAGTTATCATCCTTATAGTTTAGGAGGGTTATAATCCATACTTTCATCCCCACCCTGCCACCTCCTCTACAGAGAGAGACCACCTTATCCAGAAGCAAAATAATCACTACAGTTGCTCCTGAGAACTGACAAAAGTTATGGAACATTATCATTTACACCGGGATATAGTGTAATATCAAGACTGGCATGAACTGAGTACTACGTAAAGATACTATATACTGTACTAATTACACACATTGTTCCTCTCCATAAGCTTTTAAAACGTGAAAGAAACTGAACAATTTAAGGAAATTATCAAATAGGAAGAAGGGAAAGCATCCAAATGAGGATATTTTCTTTGTTTCCTTTTAGAAACCTGAGTGGCTCAAAGAGGGCTAGGAATAGTAGCTGAGAAAGATAAAGGCACAGGGAGCTGAGAAAGCATACAAGCTGAGTGCGGGGGAGGGGGGGAATTAATGAGAGATGAGACAATGATCAAGAAGCAGAAGTTCTTCCGGGTAGGTCAAACTGAAGAGACAGCACCAATTATATTAATGAAACAAAAGTGCCTCTTCACACATACAGGTCCCTCACTTTTCAATAATGTGGGGGAAGGACAAATGGGCAAACATCATTTAATCCCATTTGATGTTAGGATAACAAAGCTTAAAATCACATGGCTGACTTGTTAATAAAACTGGTTCTCATAGCTATATAGAGGCCGGGGGGGGGGTACTTGAAATATTAGAGGGACCACTTTATAAAGTATATGATTGTCTAACCACTATGCTGTGCACCTGAAACTAATACAGAATAATACTGAATGTGAACTATAATGAAGAAAAAAAAAGATGGAAAATTGTATGTTATATGTTTTTCATCATTATGATAAGAAAAATGGTTCTTACATCATCACTGTCCCGTTTAGTGACAAACTTTGAAGCCTCTAAGACTGTGAAATGGAGAAACAGGTTATTCAATATTTGTAGTTGGATTACATCTGTCAGAGGAGAGGGGTCCATATTGTTGGGTTGGCTGTTCAAATATAATCTATAAGCAAAAATTCCCAGTAGATTTCACACTTCATATTCTCAAAGATGCCTCCCAAAGCTGATCCCTGCATGTAAAGCTACAATCTCTACATAAAAATCTCTTCAGGTAAAAAAAATAGCCTGTGGATACAACATGGCTGACTCAATGGATGGAGACCATGCTGCAGAAATGAAAATCGACTTTAACCAAAGGGAAAAGACCTTAATTAAAGCAACTTGCAAAGCTCTTTGTGGTGGAGGTAATGGTTGTGAAGGAGTAAGAAGAAGAAAGGGCAAGCAGGTGTTGAAAATCCATGGTAGAAAACATACCATAGATAAAACATGTGATTCCTGAGGTCAAATTTCCCTTCAAGGTTCCACCAAGAAACTACATTCCTTATCATTCAAATATCTTTTCAAGATCTGATTCTGTGCTCCTGCATGAAAATCAGTTCAATTGTTCCATTCCCTCCAAAGGTCTTCCCAAGAACCCCACTGATGTCCCAAGTTGCCTACTGAGAACTCTGGGCCAAGAAACACACCAGAGTTCTTTTCCTGTTTGCTCCTTCTAGTTTCTGTAAAAGCATTTATAAGAGGGGAGATGGATAAAAACCAACATGCAACCTCCATCAATATATCAACTAATCTTTGACAAAGGAGCAAAAGCAATACAATGGAACAAAGATAGTCTCTTCAGCAAATGGTGCAGGAACAACTAGACATCCATATGCAAAAAAATGAATCTATACAGCAACCTTACACCCTTTGCCAAAATTAGCTCAAAGCTGAACATAGACCTAAATGTAAAACACAAAAACTCCTGTAAGATAGTAAGAGAAAATCTAGATGATCTTGGGTAAGATGCCTTTTCAGATACAACACCAAAGACACAATCCATGGGAGAAAAATTGATAAGCTTGAGTTCATTAAAATTAAAAACTCTGCAAAAGACAATATTAAGAGAATTAGAAAATAAGCCACAGACTGGAAGAAAATATTTGCAAAAGATGTATCTTATCAGGACTGCTATCCAAAATATATTTTAAAAGACTTAAAATTCAACGTAAGAAAACAAACAACCCAATTTTAAAAATGGGCAAAAAACCTTAATAGACACTTCACTAAAAAAGATATACAGTCCCAGCCAGTTTGGCTCAGTGGATAGAATGTCGGTCTGCGAACTGAAGGGTACCAGGTTCGATTTCAGTCCTGGGCACATGCCCTGGTTATAGGCTCAATCCCCAGTAGGGAGCGTGCAGGAGGCAGCCAATCAGTGATTCTCTCTCATCACTGACGTTTCAACCTCTTTCCCACTCTCTTCCTCTCTGAAATCAATAAAAATATATTTTAAAAAAGATATACAGATGACAAGTAAGCACATGAAAAGCCGCTTCAAATCATATGTCATCAGGAAATAAGAATTCAGTAAAATTTTAATTTAATAAAAATTAAAACAAGATACTACTCACTATACACCTATTAGAATGGCCAAAAGGTGCAACACTAACACCACCAAATGCTGTGGAGAACAGGGAGCAACAGGAACTTGCATTCACTGCTGATGGGAATGCAAAATGGTACAGCTACTTTGGAAGAGAGTCTGGAGGCTTTCACAAAATTAAGTGTACTTTTACCAAATGACCCAGCAATCACACTCCTTGGGATCTACCGAAAAGAGTTGAAAACTTATGCCCATCCAGGGGTTCTGGGTAGGGAGGAATGAATATTTAGAGCACAGAGGATTTTCAGGGCAGTGAAAACACTTTGTATGGCATTATAATGGTGAATACTATCATTAAACATTTCTCCAAACCTATAGAATGTAAAGCACCAAGAGTGAACCCTAAGGTAACTATGACACTTCAAGTGATTATGATGTGTCAATGTGTGTTCACCTTTGGTAAAAAATGTACAAGTCTGGTCAGTGATGTTGATAATGCAGAAGACTATGTATGTGTGGGGGCAGGGGTATATGGGAAATCTCTGTACCTTCCTCTCAATTTTGTGGTAAACCTAAAACTGCTAAAAAAAAACACACAACGTCTTATTTAAAAAAACCAAAACCCAACATATAAATACCAGACTGAAGGAGTTAAATCCAAGTCATTCACCAGAAAACTGGAGGGTCAAGAAAGGAAGTGAGGGGATTAAGCAATAGGTTCAAAACTTCCTTACCAGAAAACACATGCATTAGGAAGGAAAAGCTTTTAACAGTGGGCTCCTGGCCTTATCTACCCCTTAACTGCATCACGTATAATAGGGTAATATGGTACAGTTTCTAAAAATAGTGAGAGTTCAACCAAGGGAAGATCAGGGACGAAGGAGCCTGAGACAGAAAGGTTGCAGAAGGCTTCACAGAGGGGCTAGACAGCTGAGTGAGCTGAATATTAATGACAAGCCATTATGAATAAGAGGAATGGCAGTCTTGAAAGGGGTGGGTGTGAGAGGAGAGAAGGAGGCAACAAAGATACAGACAGGAAGGGTCATTCTTCATGAAAGTCAGTGGGGAAAAACACACATAGTCTTGGTTGGTTCGGAGGATATGCCAGAACAACTTGATTTGGGGTGGGGGGTGAGTATTGGGAAGGTAGTAGGATAACCTAGAAATCAAAGACAGCATGTGGATAGGATGTTGTCAGATATTACTGTACAGAGTCTCCGAGGAAGAAGAGAATTTAAAGAAGATAAATAATCCTGGCTGGCATGGCTCAGTGGTTGAGAGGTCAACCTATGAAACAGGAGATCATGGTTCCATTCCCGGTCAGGGCTGGTAGGGGCTGTGCAGGAGGCAACAGGTCAATGATTCTCTCATGATTGATATTTCCATCTCTCTCTCCTGCCCTCTTCCTCTCTGAAATCAATAAAAATACATATTTTTTTAAAAAAGATTATAAACGAAAAGGACAACTGGTGGGGAACATAAAACTAGGGAAATTCTTTCCCCTCCTCTCTATGAAATGGTACATAGAAAAGAAATAGTACTGGATGGGAAAATCTGGACACCTGGATTCAAATCCTGCCTGGGCCAGGGATGGGATGTCACATCTGGGAAGCTCAGTGCCTCACCTGGAAACGCAGTTGGGGCTGGGTGATTCTGAAGCTCCCCTCCAACTCTCACTGCTAACACTGGAATAAAGGCTCCTTGCCATCTCCAGCTAAGGCCTAGCAAGACGAACACAGCCAGGACCCGTGTTCTCTTACCCGCCTGCCAATAGCCAGAGAAATAGAGCAAGAGGTTAAACTGGCAGCCCAGGAAGGAAGGCGTACAGCGCTTCACGGTGCCGCTGGAAGATGGCAGGAATCACACGGCCACCCCTGCAACCACTCAGGCCAAGCATGGATTCCCTACTCAGTCACAGATCACTACGAGGAAATATTATAAATACACGTGCTATCCTAAAAGCACAGCTAAAGCTTAAAGGAGCAAAACAAACTTTATTGACGTAATATTCAGAGTTCCTGAAACCGGAGTGTTCTTAAGGTGAAAATATTATAGCTGAAATTACCTTAATAACTCAGATCTATCCAGACTCTATGCTGGTTAATAGCCAGGCCTCTTGTTTCAATGCGTAATCAGTGTCAAAAGGTGCACTGCACGTTCTGTTTACTCTCTTATATGTATAAGGACCGTGCGATAGTTCTAAAACCACCTTAAAGCTCAAAACAAGAAGCCAATTACATCCTAAGCAGCCAGCTATTAGAACAGGGAAAACACAAAACCCTGCCCAACTCCAGGTGCAAAGCACTCTTCTGGGTTCCGAATGCAGGTGTGTGGAAAGCACCTTTCTCCTGCCAAGCCCCACGTGGGGGGTTTTCAGATCCACACCACTTTTCTTCCTCAACACAAAGCCTTGTGAAGGGGACAAGAATGAACTCTTCCTTTTTGCTCAAAAATAAGTTGAAAGAAGAAAACTTCCTACAGGAAGTGCAGGGTCACCTTTATCAGGACAGTTCAGAACACCTCTGCGGGGCTCTGCGTTTCCTGCCTCACCCCAGTGAGGTAGGCTTCCAGCGTCCCCAGCTTCCTCCCAGCTGTTTTGTTAAGAGGCCATGCACAGTACAGTTCGTATCTTCTCCCAGTATTTCTTGTAAGTAAAGAACTACCGCTGAGACTGCAGAAGCTTCAGGGTGGAAACACTCTATTTTTAAATATCCTTTCTTCACATCAAACAACACTTATTGAAAGTACTGTAAGTTGATTAACGTAACATTAAAGACAGAAAGATTATGAGTCAGCTTACCCAAAAATAAAACTCCAAATGAATTTATTCAAGTTAATTAATTAATTTATTTTTTACATGCAAGGGACATGTGAATGAGCCTACAGTATTTCGGGTTTCACAAATTAGCTCTTAGAGGAAAAAAAAAAAAAGCATGATCTGTACTCTCAGGAAACTGAACGAGTGTATGAAATCTCCTTATAAAAATTTTAAAAATGAAGTCTTATCTGAGTATTGTGATGTGTCTACAACCAAAGTAAAGCATCAACAGAAAGAAGTTTTCAGTCGTAAAAAATGAACGATTATATATATGTCTATCTCATGATAAAATCCAGCAGCTTAAATCTGATACAGTGTGGGAAACCAGTACACAAAAGATCTTTATTTTATATCCCTGTGTGTCTGTGTAAATGTCTCCGTGCGTGGCTGTGTGTGAGTAAATACAAGGGAGTATGTAGACAGTTGTCTCTGAGAGACAAAACACAGTGTTGTTGTTTTTTAAACTTTTTTTTTTTGCCAGAAATCAACTAAAAAATTAACTTTTTGCCTGAGATTTCAATCCTGTATACACACACACACACACACACACACACACATATATGTATATACATACACACACACACACACACACACACACACACACACACACACACACACCAGTGGCCCGGTGCACAAAATTCATGCATGGGGGGGGGCGGTTCCCTCAGCCCAGCCTGCACCCTGTCCAATCGGGGTTTAAACTGGCAGTTGGGCATCCCTCTCACAATCTGAGACCACTGGCTCCTAACTGTTCAACTGCCCTCTCTGAATCGGCCACCACCACCATGGCTTTGTCTGGAAGGAAGTCGGACGTCCGGAAGATGGCTGGTTGACCCGGTCTAATTAGTATATTACCCTTTTATTAGTATAGACAGATTATAGGATAGGATTGCTTAAATGAGGGGAGGGGGGAGCCTTTGTCAGCAGGAGGAAATGCTCTTGGCAGACAAAAATACATAATCCCTATACCTGGACTGATAGCCAGCCATATGCACTATTCTGCCAAACCAGTCATTAAAAAATTGAACCGCTCGCTTTCTTACACCTTACACCAAACAGCTGTTGCCCTTAAAACCCCTCCTCAGCACCCACCTTAGGTCTGCCTTCACAGTTAACCCAGATTAGGTTCTGATTGGTTGGTTTCTATGCCAGTCAGCGTCAAAAGCTCTGCCTCCTAGGAAGCCACTGGCTCCTCGCACTTCACCCAGATTTGATTCTGACTGGTCAGTTTCTATGCCAGTCAGCATCTCTGGGCCTATCTCTGGGCCTGATCAGAGAGGCAGGGCTGATCAGCAGCCCCTGTGGAGGCCTGAAGAGAAAGAGAGAGGCAAGTGCTGATCAACAGCTGCCACGGAGGCTATGAATCAGACCCTGCTTCTCTCTCCAGGCCTCTCTCTGGGCCTGATCCACAGCCCCCTTGGCAGTCAGTGCTGGGTTGCCACGCCCACAGCAGCGGCAGTCAGTGCTGGGTCCCCATGGCAACCTAGCACTGACTGCAGGACTGACTTCTGGTCAGTCAAGCCTTCGGACATTACAGACCCTGGGTTTTTATATATTAGGATATATATATATATATATATATATATATCTCCAAGGTCATACAGCTAATTCAAGGCAGAACTAGGTCTCCATTCCAACCCCTACTGTCAAAAAGCACTAGCCCTTGTTTGGCACAAACATTGCAGCAAGGATGAAAGTACATGCCATGTTTTCTAAAACAGTCTTAAAAAGGAAACATGCTAGTCCTATTCAGTCATCACAGAAAAGAAGTTACCTATTCTGTACAGCCTCTTTTATACCTTGCATTCCATCCACCTTGTATTTTTAGATGACTTACTTGGATGTCCATGTCTAGTCTATGCTAGACAAATAGTTTCTTGCTTACCTCCCCAAAAAAGTAGCGGCGGGGGGAGGGGGGGGCTTATACCATCTATTAAATATATAATTCTTTAAAAATTCTTGTGAATGCTACCATTTCTATTTTTGTGTTTATAGTAGAAATTTGTGAATAGCACCCACAGTCACTACCTATATCTACAAGAAGATAAAAAATTCAAACAGATTATAGCAGCACTTTGTGGCCTTTCTGTCAGAAATGTACATTCAAGGTCAACTGACAATTTAATGGGCTTAGATTAGAAACCTTTGAAGAATCACTAGAATTGTCCACCCACCATCTCCAATCATGTTTCCTTGGAAAAAAAAAAAAGGTATAAGAATTCTCCTTTCCTGTGTAACAGTGCTGGCTATTATCCTGAAGCATCACAATGACTATACTCATATGAACAGGCATGTGGGCCCTGCTCCCAGCAGCTGGCCAGTAAATTTGGGGAACTGTTTCTCTTTTGATCTGATCAGCATTTCCCCAGTTTTGCAGGGGCAAGTTCTCTGACATGTCAGACTTCTCTTGATGGATACTAAACACTTAGACAGAGTGCGTGCTGGTGCCAACAGTCCTCAGGTTCCTCCCGGTAGGTAGCCAGGCCCTGCACTACTGCCCAGTCACTACGAGAGTGATGCTATTATCCTTGGAACACCTAGTGCCCTGGAAGCTAATCAACCCAAACGCTGGCACGAGTCACTCCTCTCTTCATCCTTTCTGAAAGATAAACTGAAGAACTTCATTCTGCAGTAAGCAGAATCTGGGAAACAGTTTCAATATTTACGTAAACCAGACGGGGCTTTTTTCCCCCCCCGTTTAGTTTTTAAATTATTTCGCAATACTTTTGATTTAGAGTAGGGAGTTATTGCTGAAAAAGAAAAGAAGCAAAGCTGTTCATCTCCCTGGATATCGTTTTGTTTTCTTTTGGTAAAGTACATCAGAAAGCGTCTGTCTCACTACTCTACCAAAATGGGCTAAATGTACACAGTGCTGGTTGTTGAAAATGTCAGAGGGAGCTTCTTTTCCAAGAGGTTCTGGACAGAGACCCAGAACCTCTGTGTGCTTGAGGGGCCTGGTGTGGGGATCACACCCCCACAGCAACACGGCACTGTCACTACACTTGCGTTTTACCCACCCTTCTTTCTTCTCATTTTATTTAGCTTCATTATAATACAAAATAAAACGTATTTTATCTTTTCTACACATAATTAAAATATGCCATCTTTCACTCTCAATCCCAATCCCAGATTAACCTAATTTACTAAGTGACAAGTACCCAAAGTGAGTTTCATTAGTCTCTGCCCTTCTAAACGCACAAAACAAGAAAACAAAATCATCCTTTTCCACCCCACACAAACAAGTTGATGAAGAAAACTGTGCCTAAATGGAAACTGGCTTTGGGCGACTCCACACTCAGTGACCAGTGAGGAGGGACCAGCTCTCTGACTCCACCCTCCTAATCCAAAGCAGCTAGTAGGCATTTCCAGTGCAGGGCCAGGAACAGGCTGGAGCCCAAACACTGCTGTGGCCCCAGCCCAAGCAGACAGGAGCCAAGATCCAGCCATGGCCTGCAGCCACGCACAGATCACCGAATTCAGCGAACATAAAGCCAAAGAATCGAAACTTCAGAGCAACCCTAACACCGTCAAATCAGTTTGCTAAAGAAGAAGAAACGCAGGATGGGAATACAGTTTATAAATTTCTATTTCTCCAGGCAGAAAACACACCTCCTAAAACTCAAGTCTTTCAATACTTCCTTTACATTTTGTACTAGATTTAATCTAAACACAGTACTCTCTGCCCAATTTAAAAACCAGAGCATAGTACAAAGAAATGAATGAAAAAGCATGGGGGGGGGGGTGGTCAGAAGCAGGCACCATAACTTCTAGCATGGGAAAAATTTAGGAACGAAAAGACACTCTCGCTGCCTTTTTCTACTCTGTGATCAGTCAGAACGCCTGAGGAGTGGGTCCACACCTCACCACAGAGAGGACACTGGCTGCTATTTTGCTCTGCCTTGCAGCTCAGTAGTTGCTCCAGTTACCTAAGAATGGTTCAAACTAGAACATCACCCTGCTTTTGACAAGAACCAAGCAAATTAAAAGAAGATACGAATCTAAAAGATCGTTTAATCCTGCCTGGATACATTTTTTGAAAGGTCATACATAAATCGTAAATATTGAGGCCAGATTTATCCATAACATCATGAATAGGTTATCTTACTCTGCTGTCCCCAGAAATACATGCAGAAACTTTGCCTGTATTATAGACTCTAACTTCATCTTCGTTTTTTATTGCACAATCCAATCTTACCTTGCATAATAGCTAATGTGCAAATCCTTGCTAGCTGTTATCCTTCTAGAAATAGACCAAATGCCAAGAATAGTATTTTTCTCTTAATTGAAAGGGGTAGGTTTAGCTATTTTCAACCCATTTTAGTTAGGGCTATCTATAATAGTTTTCCTTACTACCAAAGTAATCTAGGCATTCTTTTACAATACCCAAATAAACAAAAATCAGAGGGGAAAATCATTTTAAATCATGACAACTTATTGAACACATTATTTTTCCCAGAGATCTGAGTGTCATTCATGGTACTAATCGCTAACATTGATGAGCAGTTACTATTTTTGAAGCAAGGTATGTACTTTCTATGTATTCTTTCATTTAATCACAACAAGGTAGGTATGATTACCACCATAACACAGATAAGAAAGCATAAGTGAAGAGATTTTCTCCAGATCACCAAAGAGGTGGCAGTTTGGCAGTGACATAGGTCCTTCTGACAATCTCTTTAGAAAGAGCTAGTAGAAGAGAAAATGGGGAGTAGGGAAGTGTTTGCCATTAAGTTTCACTGTATTGGGGGCCTTATTTGATACACAATTGCACTACTTCAGGCTTTTAGAAAAAACTAATTTTTGCCATGAACAGTTTACCTATGTCATCGTTTCGAAAATCTTCCTAATGCCCATCAATAAAACATTACCAAAAGGTTTGGCTCAAGACCCTAGTTGCAAAACAGTGAAACTAAGTGACGTGTCCTTCCAATACCAACAGTGCAGGTTTATTAGGAAGGATTATTACTAGAGAACAGTAAGGCCACTTGCTTTCCTTTAGATCTTCTCAACATACGATATTTTAATCTCAAGAAAACTTTAACATTTTCTACTATACTATTTCCACATTCGAATTAAAGACCAAATCTCGCCCAGGACCCTAGAAGCCCCTCGAGGACGCGTGACCACATCCTTCCCTGTTAGAGCAAGGCACCTGGTCCAAGAGCTTTTATGTGTCTGGTGAGGGAACAAAACATAGACTGGCATTTGTTACAAAGCATGTCACTGATGCAGTGGTTAAAATGCTGTATGCTGAACAGCTCTGGGGCATACATAAGGCGGTAAAAGAAGTTAGTGTAAGCTAGATGGTGGTAGAGCCTAAGTATTTTAGGAGTTGGACATCTAGAGAGAAATGCATCAATTGTCTCGTTTTCCTAGCTGGAATGAGATCTCCGCTTTCACAGAAAAGCTACTATGTTTCCTCTCTAGACTATAGCATCTGTGGAACAATTTCCCAACTCTCTGACAAGTAGACTTTTAAGTTCCTAGTTTAAACTTCAAAACATTGGGGACACTAAACAAATTATGATTGATAGTGAGAATTACAAGTCAGAGAAAAGTACGAGTCCTAATAATCTTAATCTTATTGCCTTTGGATACCTGAGGTATGTGGGTATCTGTCTTTTCAAAACAGATTTATCAGAATTACTATACGCCTTCAAGCAGATGTCATCCCTTTGGGATCCTCCTGCCCTTGGTGATGGCCGCATCTGGTCAGGCAGTTGTTATTCATTCTGCCTGGGACACACTTTATTAAACTCTCAAAGGGAAAATGACACATTCACTTCAAATCTTTTAATTGACTTTTGAGCTCAGAAGTGTGTAAAACAGAGAGTTATTTGGGACTAACTTCTTAACGGAGTCATCTGAGTGGTTTGATAAAATTCTTTCACATGAATCATAAACCCACCCACTTCCAACTCCAGCATGGCTTTAAAAAAAAAAAAAAAGGCAACTCCTTAAAATCCACTTCATCTCTTTCAAAAGTTAAACGTAAGTATAGCCATCCTAATACAATTTAACTGTGCCTGGTCTGTGGCAAGAAATTTAAAACTTACAGTTTGTGCAAGTGCAATGATACATGTGCATCAAGCTATGCCAAAGTTAAAATACAAATGGGGACCAAGTGGAAAATGGCTGTGCTAGTTTCCTGGGGCTGCTGCAACAAATCTCTACACACTGGGTGCCTTACAACAACAGAAATTTATGCCCTGAGCTCAGGAGGCCAGAAGCCTGAAATCAAGGTGTCAGCAGGGCAATGCTCCCTCTGAAGGCTCCAGGGAGAACCTTCCCTGCCTCTTCTGGTTTCTGGTGGCATAAGTCCAACCTCTGCCTCTATCTTCACATGGCCATCTCTCTCTGTGTCTCTGTGTCCTACCTTCTTATTAGGGCACAGTCACGGAATTTAAGGCCCACCCTAAACCCACTTGAATTTAATCTCAAGACCCTTAACTACTTATATCTGCAAAGATCTTAAGCCACACTCTGAAGTTGTAGGTAGATATGAATTTTTGACAGACATCATGTTTTCTGTACCGGTAAAGGCTGATTTTTAAGAAATGTTTTAATTTGCAGAGAGAGAGAGATCAATTTGTTGTTTAACTTGGTGCATTCATCGGTTGCTTCTTATATGTACCCTGGCTGGAGATTGAACCCAAAACTTTTGTGTCTCAGGACAATGCTTTAACCAACTGAGCTACCAGGCTAGGACTAATGGCTGATTTTTTTACTTTCCACATCTTACTTTTAAAAATCTGAGCCACGTAATCAAAACATGTATATAAAGTTACTGTACATAAGCACTCACCAAGTGTTAACAGCCAGTAATTCTTTAACCATAATTCAATCCAGAAGAAACTTATGGGGCATCTTGTCCCGCCTCATACACAAAGATTTTTCTCTATGGCACAGAGATTGGGGGTGAGGTGGGGAATCATGACAATACAGCAGATGCCATAACTTATTTCTAAAACATTTTTAATTGCTACAACATATAACAAGTCTAGTCTCCCCTTCTTTGATTCAAATTTAAATCTTTAATGATAACTGTGCCTCCCCCGCCTCCAACGGTATTCCTTTAAAACTCCAAACAAATGTCAGTATCTGAACAATTTCTTTCACCTAGACCACTTCCAGGGATAAGTAAGGCTGAAAGGATGATTCTGAAACCACATACCTGAGTCCAGACCGCTCTGCCGCCCGCTCACTGTGACCTTGGGCAAATTACTTGACATCTCCAAGGTTCACCTCTTCATCTGTAAAGTGAGGAGGATGCCCTCTGTTCTAGCTCACAGAGTTGTTGTGAAGATTGCACAAGCTAATTACTGTTGAGCCCTCAGCCAAATGCCAAGCTTGGAAGCAGCACTCAGTAAATGTCAGCTGCACTTGAGTTCACCTTGCTCGGGGTCCCTCTCTAAACTTGGTATCCAGTTGGCCACGAGGGCTGTGCCCAGGACAGGCACTACCAGTTCTAATCTTAAAACTGACTCATACAGGTAAGTAGCTTCTCAATTCCCCTCCTCCTACTCGAGACTCCTTTGCATAGCCACAGTTAAAGGAAAAAATAGAGCAAAATGGAAATGACCCTGTGGGTTCAAAAGTGGAAAATGCTGCAAAAGGCAGGAAAAAAGTGGGGGGTGGGAGGAGGGGGCGGGGGATGGATTCCCCAGGAAAGGCTTCCCGGAACGGCTGGCCTGATGAAGCCTTTCATAGTCCCTGGACTTTTTCACTTGGGTTCGTTTCACTAATTAAAATTCCAATTAGAGATGAATTTGGGTTAGGGTCCCTCTTTAAAAATTATCAAATTTCCAGGATATGATGTGATAAAAAAGTCATCACCTAAGACTAAGCAATGAATTTTATATGTGATAGACTTTTATATGTAATGTACAAGGTTCTGTTTTTGACAAATCTTATCACAGGACATTCACTGTCTGGCTTATCAAATTCCAAGACAAACCTACCTCTCAACCTTCTGGGACAAGCATCAGCAAGGGAATTTAAAGATGAAGCTATGTTTCCTTAGAGGTGCCTAACTTTCATTATTCTCAACCTCCAGAGAGGAGGGAGGGTGCAAAAAGCCACCCAATTTACATTTTTCACTATGATTATTAGTAGAGAGAAAGATGTTTTCTTCCTCCATCTAATATACCAGGAGACAGCCCTTGCTCACAAGAGACTCAGAACTGAAGCTGGCACTACCAGCTCTAAAATTCCCTTAGAAGACTATGGTCTTGGGGGCTAACCTGGGAATCTAATCACTGCTAACAATACTGCTATAAGCAAACCTGGGAAATACAGGAATTGCATGATTTTATAATGACTTATTCCTATTAACCCTTCTTCTGTTCAAACTTGGGCCTGCCTTCCATTGTGCTGGTATCTCTTTGCTAATTGTCATTCTATCTGGATCACCATTCCTCCCAGCTGGATGTCATCTGAAGAATTAAGAAGCATGTTTTATATGTGATGTACAAGTGGCTGTTTTTCCACAAATCTTACCCCAAGACATTCACTCATTGTCTGGCTTATCAAATCCTAAGACTAACCACCTCTTGTCTTCCTGGCTGTTTTTCCCCTCTGGTCATTCAATAGACTACATATGGTTGTTAATGCAGAAATTAAATATTTCAAAATGTTGTCATTTAGTTGCAGTGAATGGGGTTGGGGAGGTGGTAATGATGGGGAAAAGGCCGAGGCGAGTGAGATTATATTACAGTAACTATTCTTTTTATCCTAATGATTCTTTTTTGTACTATTCCCTTAGGATGGATGGATAAGAATTGGGTAAATATCTAAAATTTAGCAAGAGCTTTTAATGATTAAATGTTGCTTCCCAAAATTAAGGGTAACTGGCAAGTGTGGACCACAGTAAGCAAGCATTGCACGTGTAAGGAGCTGGCGGCCACTGTCTGATGGATCATCCTTCCCTCGCCTCTGATTTACACAGCTGGGCAGCTGCTGAGGAGTCTGCAATGGGTGAACCCCGGAAACATCCTGTCTCTGCTGCAATGGCAGTCTCACCTGCTCCGTGTGCGCAGCAGAGACAGGGAAGAAAAGGGTCAACGAGAGAAAGAAAATGGAAACCCACTCTATCACAGTTTGGGGGCTCTGAGATGCTCGGGAATATCTCCTGATTGCTATGTCCTTCTCCAACAAGACACACAGAGCATATCCTGGACCCACCTCCCCCCTCAACACACACACACACACACACACACACACACACACACACACACACACGCAGTTACTTGGAAAACACGCATGGCAAAACTTCAACAGGAAAAAAAGAAGAAGCTTTCCATACCCTGGATTCTAAAGAGCTTCATTTGGTCCCTGAGGTTTACGGCTGGCCTCGGCATCTTAGCTGGCTCAGCACATCTACAAACTGACCTTTGAAACTGTTTCCAGTTTCCTGCAGGAAGTCAGAACGGCTCCAGTGCATCAGCCCAGCTAGTCCAGTGCTCTGGCCAGCCATACTTCCAAGGGATGTGTGCTGTTAGCTTTCCCGTCAGCCTTCAGAGATGTGTCCCAGTTTTTCTTTGGACCCAGTTTTGACTCAGTTACTCCTAAATTTGTCATTTTCTACTTGGCACCTGTTACATTTCCTGCTGGCATCACCCTTGGACTTTAGAAAATAGCTTATTCCACATCATTGAGAAATTCCCACAGGCAGAGCTTCCCTGAGGAACATTTTGCCCAGTGGTCCTCAAACTGCAGCGAGCTTCTCCATCACTTAGGAACCTGAAGATGCCCCTGTTGTGTCTGAGTACTCCCGAGGCAATGGAACTCAATAACTACCATTTTTAATGCACATCCCAGGAAACTCTGAGGCAGACATCCTGGGAGGGCACTTTAGGAAATGCCCATGTAAAGGGTAGAACCAAGATCTTTGAAATTCAGAGGTCCTGGTGTCCCTCTGACCCTGGAAGGTGTACTCTACGGTCTCTAAGCCAATCTGAGTCTTTAGGACATTGGGCTGCCCCACCAACGTATACCCCGGCACTCCAGCTATGATTGTGCCACTCGCAAAGCAGTTGCCATCTTGTCCCTGGCTCCCCACGGGGTCTATCTTTTAATTTCCCCAAATGACATCTGATCCTTTGACTTGCCAGCAGGAAAGGCGTCTCCTGGTTCTAAGATAGGGCCCTCCCTGGCCACACCCTCCAGATCCTCTTTTGTATCAGCTGATCCAAGCAAACTCGGTTCCCCTGATTTGATACTTTTTAAAATATATATATATTGATTTCAGAGGGGAAAGGAGAGGGAGAGAGGGATAGAAACATCAATGATGAGAGAGAATCATTAATCGGCTGTCTCCTGCACGCCCCACACTGGGGATCGAGCCCTGACCAGGAATTGAACCATGACCTCCTGGTTCATAAGTAGATGCTCAACCACTGAGCCACGCCTGTTGGGCTGATCTGACACTTTTTACCAACCCTTCTCCAGATGTGAGAGATTTTCATGGCTTCTCACTAACTGACACAAAAAACGTGCAATGGCCAGCTCTAGGTTTACAACTAAACATATTTCACTGGGTACAGGCGAATATAAAACAAACTGCTGATGACTCCTGGGGGGGAGGTGGGGGAGGGAGGAGACTTCTACCAAGCCCACCCCCACCCCCCCACGCAGGGACAGGAAAGATCTTTCTGTTCCAGTTCAGTCATGGAGTCAGTTCCACACGTGTTCAATCCCTACTTTAGTTTATGTGACTACCTGTAGCCAAAAATAAATACATAAATAAAACTCAGAAAGTAGTTGCTTTTGTAAATCCAAGGACCTCATTAGGGGCAGAAAGGTACATTCCCTGACACACAGCACTGCCAGTCATCCAGAAAGTTTTGTTGAAATAATGACTTATAAGTACTCACATCCTGGATGCGTTTTTGAGAAATTCTACATGAGCAAATCCATGTTTTACATGCAGTAAGGAAACAGGACTTTAAAAAACCCTGAAAATAAAATCAGCAAATATTGTCCTCCTGATATACATGTAAACCACTATGCTACATAAGCACTATGCTGCAAAGAAATACAGGTTCCAGTGCTTGAAGGCATTGAACAGTCTAGTTGTTAATAAGAAACACAACCCTCTACAAAATGTTAAAGCACAACTCAGCAATTAAGCAACAGTTACATATAATGAGGACTCCTTTTGTAAAGAGAAATAATAAATAATTTGGCTGTTAAAAAAATAAAACTGGTGCCATCTGAGATATGTCCTCAGTATTTTTTTTTTTTAAAAGGAAAAATTGAGAATTGAAGTTCCACCTCTAATGGAACATATGAACATTTTAAAATTTTTGTTTAAGACTCGAGATGCTTTGATAGCGCTTCACATTCCTACTGAACTACAGTTCTCTAATAGCTTTCAAAACAAACTTAAAAATGGCAAGAATATTTCCCTGTACTGAAGGACTTACCCAATAACTACAGGAACTCGCTCTCATTCCAGTCCCCAGAGGTAACCTGATGCCTTAATGGATAGTGGCGCAACTCATCCCCTTCTCGATAAAAAGGGCATTATTGCTTCCCACTCCATCCACACACACACCCACCCCAACTGAGATGTGGTCGATGGAAAACCATCGCTTCAGAATTCTGCGCTAATGAATAGCAGAACAGCAGAAAAGGAAGATCACACAGATCACCTTCGGGAAGAGGTAGACCTTGAACCTTAACTTTAAGAAGAGAGGAATATGAACTTGACAAGGAGATCGAATTCTGTGTCCCTTTGTGATAGGCTAACAAAATGTTTTGAGGAGAGAAAAGGGGAAAAAACAGACTTCAAGAAGCAAGGAAAGGATGACAGAAGATGATTTGACTTTGGATGGTAGACACACAGTGCAATATACAGATCTTGTAACACAGAAATCCATACCTGAAACCCATATGAGCCTAGTAATCAATTTAGCATACACACACACACACACACACACACACACACACACACACGTATATACTAGTAAAAGGCTAATATACTAAGTGTCCCTCCAACCGTCCAACTGGTCGCTATGACGTGCACTGACCACTAGGGGGCAGATACTCAACACAGGAGCTGCTGTGACACGCACTGGCCATTTACAGAGAAATGGCACGGCAGAGCTGGCTCAGACCAAGTAACACACGGCTTCCTCCAAGTGGGACACCGGCCCGCCACCACCCTAGAGCAACAGCCCACCAAATCACAGCTGATGCTGCTGAGACCCCATGGCACAAAATGCGGCCCACAGCCCAGCCCAGCCCAGAAACGGTGGCTGTGGGCACCGGGTAATGACATCACGTAGCAATGCCCGGCCTGGCTTCCTCTCCCTAGCAACAGGCCATTTAACAATAAACAGCACCATGGACCTGGCTTCCACAAAGCAATACTCAGCTTCCCCCAAGTGGGACACAGGCCCCACCACCACCCCAGAGTGACAGCCCACCTGACTGAAAAGAAATAAGAAATGGTGGACCTTGAAAATGACTTCAGGTTTTCTCACTGCGCAGAATATAGTCAAACACTGCTGCAGTTAAAAATTTTACCCTTTGTTCTCCCTGCGTGATCTACAATAATAATCAAAAAACGTGTTGATATTTACTGCTGTGTTGCTGACAATTACCTGGAAGAGAAGTTGGGGTGCTTCACTGGGCTGGAAAAAGTTTAGCTAAATTATACAGCAGGTCTAATTAAGCAAGTTTATTCTATATACATGTATATAAAAGGCTAAGTTGACTCGCACATGCGTGATACATATAAAGCTTTCGCTGGCGCCAACTGCACACACGTTTTGATCTATCATTGTTGATTGTGAGTTGGGTTGACACTTCTATTATGGAGAAAGGGCAAATAGCGATATTAAAATATTTCTTTCAATTAATTTCCTTGCAATGTGCACAAATCTGTGCACTGGGCCACTAGTTCAAAAATAAAAAAGAAGCAAGGAAAGAACTTTTGGCTGGAATGGCATGTAAGGACTTGGGCAAAGCCGATCAGAAACTGAGTAGTTACGCAAGGTACTTGAAGATTATGGTTGAAATGGATGCTTCCATAGCTATTTACCTGTTTAAAGTATGTCTGTAAGGAAATAACTTTCACCCTGCAGCTTAAAAATAAAACATAACATTTCCTTGTATGTTATGCACCACAGGACCACAACTATAACACTTTTCTGCTATAAAAGCTAATGTGACCATAAGTGAGTCATGAAGCATTTTAACACTATTTTGGGTCTAACAACATGTCCATAAGAAGTTTCACCCAAGGTGAATGAATATCGGTACTAGGTTGGTATGTGTTAAATTATGCCCCCCCCACCCCCAAAAAAAAAAGATACAGTGGAGTTCAAACCCCACTATCTTGGAATGTGACCTTATTTGGAGATAGGGTTCTTACAGAGGTAATCAAGTTGAGATAATCAGGATGGGCCCTAACCCAATATGACTGGTATCCTCATAAAAAGGAAAATCTGCATACAGAGACAGACACACAGGGAGGATGTCAGGTGAAGATGAAGCTAGGAGACAGGCTGGAACAGATTCTTCCCTACCACCCTCAGAGGGAGCATGGCCCTGCCAACCCCTTCAACTTGGACTTCCATCTTCCAGAAGTGTGAAAAAAAATTAATTCCTACTAATTCAGTTTGTGGAACTTTGTTATGGCAGTCCTTGCAACTACTATACAGGTGCATGAGTAGTTTGCTTGGGCCATGTTGTTTTGATAATTAGTAAAACAAATTTAGCCACAAAAATTCCTTTTAAAGAAAAAAAATTAACATTTCACCCCTGGGATGCTACTTCTATTTTACCATGGCTCTTTGTTTCACCACTTCAGAATTATGGCCAAGTCATAGGGATTGAAAATATAAAAAATGACCAAAATAAGTAAAATGACCAATGTTTACATAGATACATGAAGGATGCCTCCCCAAATAGAACTAAACAAAGTATTTTGTCAAGATTGAGCCTTTAATCCAAAACCTTGTGATCCAAGCTATAAATCAGGCCTACATTCACTTGGTTTTATTCTTTGATAGTGCTAATAAGTACCATTATTATACAGTTAGAGTTTCATTTTCTTCCATTCTTTCTGTGCACCTTTTGGTAAAAGAACCATCAGACAAAGGACTCTAAACACCTAGGGCCTGCAAACTACCATTCACAGGCCAAATCCCATCCTCCACTTGCTTTTCAAAATAAAGTTTTTGGAAAACAGTCCTGTCCATTCATTTATGAGTTACCTATGGCTGCTTTTAAGCTACAAAGGCAGTAGTGAATTGTGACAGAGACCTATGGCCTGCATAAGAAGCCTTCACAGAAAAACATCTGCCAAGCCCAGTCTATGAAATGTACGAGTAATTCCCATGTAAACATTGACTGATTGCTTCCTTTGTCAGCAATCCCAAATGCCACAGGTACTATTTTCCAACCCAACTCCACACACTGGACTAGCGAACAATGAAAACAGCAAGGGGCTCTTAGAAACTGAAACAGTACCTTTTTTGCTTGAATTTCTCTTAATACTCTAGTTTTTTCACATTCCTTTTTAAGAACGAATGAAACCAAAATTGGCAATAAATTGATGCCAATAACGTGGAAGTTATACTTCCTTTTCTTCTCGACTCTGCTTTAGCACCCTAATAAGTAGCTGAATACAGTTAATTAAATGGTACAGTAACTCTAAGGTGACAACCAACACAATGACAAAATTGATCAGCCAACTCAAAATCTTGTTTCTATTCTGGAACAAATTAAATACACCTGGAAATAAAAGCGTCTAAATTCACGTGAATTGGAGCATGATAGCTACAGGTTAGACATGTTCTTAAGATGTACTTCTTAAATATCAACACCTCTTAGAGCACTGATTAATTTCTACATTACATAGTTATTTATATAATTGTTCCATTGCCCCTTTTAGACTACAAGGTTAAGAACAAGATCATTAACTTGTTATTCCCTTCATGGCTTAACACAGTGCTTGGCCCATAATGGGCTCTCAAATATTGATTGATTGAATGATAATTGAAACTGGACTTGTTTGAAAAGGTCCAATCTCTAGTCGGGATATACTATGAGCTCTAGTCCTGGCCTTATTACAAATAAGCTACGTGATGTTGAAATATCCTAAAATAGATTCGTGGAAAAGCTGATCTCCTAAGGCCCTTCAGCACTAATATTTTATTTTATGCTTCTTTTGTGATACACACAATATAACTGACATTATTTCCTATCACTTCATTTAAAACACTATGTTATGTCAAAGGATTCATTCAGGGTAAATTTCTGTGAAATAATCAGTGAGGGTCTCTGACAGACACCCACCCATTTTCTTCAGACTCAGCAACTAAGAACCATAAAATACATAAAAATAGAAATGCTCCAAGTGAACTATTAGTGTCTGAAATAAATCTTAATTATCACAAAGGACAATAAATGCCCATTCAGATTTTTCAGGAACACACAGCAGCATGTCCCAGACTGGCATTCATCACAGAAGTGTTGTAAAGTCTTCACCATTGTTGCTCTGCACAGGAAGTTAACCTAGAAACCACAGAGCAATTTTTACGTGCTGTAGTCAGTCAGGTAGGAAGGGGCTAAAATACGCAAATTCATCTACCCACAGCCAATTACATGAAAAAGACAACAATTTAGAGGGCAAAAGTACATTCATTAATAATTTGAAGATGTGGGTTTTCTAGATCACCAGTATTTTAACCTAGATTGATTTCCCAAGTCAGTAATCCTGGTTCCATAAAGGCTTTAAGAAGCAAGAAAATAGGTGGGAAAATTAACCTTAGGAGGGAGAAATTAAAAATGAAGGAGATGATGATAGTTGGCAGATACTAGTTTGTTGTGTCTGAAAATAACACACAGCATACCATCCCACACAGCATATCATCCCTAAGGGCCTACTTGTTCAGAGGATGATTAAAAATAAATAAATAAATAAATGAATAAATAAACAAAAAAACTCATATGAAAACAATTCTGAAAACCCTGGTGCAAGGGCGTGCCACACTGGGAAAGCCAAGACTTGTAAGGTAGAATGGTGGTGCTCTAAGACTCAGAAGACCTAGGCTGTTCAGTGAGATTTTGGACAATTCATTCACTGTCTCTGGATTTTAATTTCCTTAAGGAAAGGAGTTGGAAGAACTAATCTCTAAGATCCCTTCCAATCTAAAATGCAAAACGCCCCTTTAAGTAAGTGTTTCCCAAACTGTTCCATAAAATGCATTTAGTAAATATTCTAGGTCTAAATGGTTCCATAATCAAGTAATTCTAGGAAACAATGACATACTAGTACATAAAAAGTGGGACAAATGTTTTTACTGCACACTTCTCAGAGACTTTTTAATGCTAATTTATACTGTTATGCTCTAAAACAATTCTACATAGTATGTAGTGTTTCCCAAGTTTCTTTGAACGCTGAATATTTTAATTCCTGGAACATTTTCAACATTTAATAAAAGCCGAGGATCTTAGTGAACACAATTTGGGGGAAGCAGCTTTAAACAATAAACTTCATGAATTTAAAATCAGATGCTGAAAGAAGCAAAATGCTCGCATAAGACATTAAGGCATCCATTTCAGAAACCATAATAATGTCACTACAGTGTTTACATGTCACAAAGCCTTTATCTTACATAGACTCATTGACCCTTCACTCTAGGAAGTCAAGGGTGGATATAAGGATCATTTCCATTTTACCAATGATAATAACTGAGTTTCCCTTCAAGATCTTTCTCATCACAAAGTACTTTCTGCTAATGAATAGAATGATTACAATCTTCTAACTATCACTTCAGGCTTTCCCTGACTCATCCTCCAAGATACTCTTGTGTAAAGTCGACACCCCAAGGAAGGAGGGATAAAGACAGAGCACCTGGGCCAGGTCATGCGTTAAGTGCTGTCACACATGGCATATGCGTTCCTCTAATCATCTCAGTAACATTAAGTAATGATTAGATCTACTGTGGCCACTGAGGCAATTAATTATGACCCAGAATGTTGAGGAAATTGTGTTCACGGTAATGGAACTAATAAATGGCGAAGTTGGCATCAACACCCATGTCTACCTTTTTTCTTCAAAAGCAGTTTATGAGTTCATTCTTGCTGGTCCAGTGGAGAGAGGCCGGCCCTAGAGGCTGGGTAAAAATCCTGGCTCTGTACCTACCTGCTCTGGGATCTGGGGTAAACAACTTACACTGTTCTCATCTGTGCAGCAGGGATAAGAGGAAATATCTCAGGGAGGTGTTGCCAAAGAGAGAAAATGGGTGTAAAAGTCTCCAGGCCTGAAGGTCAATAGGGGAAAAAAAGGAAACATATGTACTACTATTTGTAATACTTTAAACAATAAAAAAAAAAAAAAAAAGTCCCCAGGCCTATGCCTGGTCTATAGAGATTGCTCGATAATAGCAGCTCCTTTCTTACAAATTTTATGAGGAAAAATAACTTAAAAAGATGTTCAGATGCTACAATGCTAAATATAACCAAGGGCAGAGCAAGGAATAGGTGTATCTGGAATGGTGAGTGAAGGCTCCAAAGTGAAGTGGTGATGATGATAAAGGCATCCCACTTTCTACACGTACGTGAAGGAGGAGCCTAAGTTTAGGAACTAGTACTTACTTCCTAAAGAGCATTAAAAAAAAAAAGTTTTCATTGTAACAAAACTGGTATGTGATGACATTGGGATCCACACCGTTATGCACCTTTTTTTTTCTTTAAAAGCAAGTTAAGATGTTTTGAAATAGTTTGAAGGTATATTTTAAAACTTAAGTTGGGCTTGTGGTTCAGTTTTTAAAAAATAATATTTTATTTTGGTTTGTGGTTCATGGTTGGTTGAAGTCTGAAATATGATTTTTTTACACAAATAATATAACAGTAGTTATAAGGGAAGTATAAATTATACAAGAGCCACATCTTAATAAATTTAACCACTGAAGCATTGAGGGCATGCCAGCTAGACACATACGTATTATCTCATTTAATCCTCCCATCAAACCACAAGGTAAGATCCTATAACTACTTTGCCTTCAGAATCTTTTATTTTTTTTTTAATCTTTATTTTTCAAAGTATTATAGACGTCCCCTTTTCTCCCCATTGACTCCTTCTAGCCGGTACCACACCAGCCTCTGGGCCTTCACCACACCATTGTCTGTCTTGATGAGGGTATTTCCTCTCTGAACTCTCCCCTCACTCCCAGGGACTTCCCCTATGTTCCTACCTGTTCTCGGAGTTTTTTCTCTCTCTTGATTTCACCAGTCTCCTTAACTTTTATAATGCTCTCATTCTTCACACCTTTTCACCTTCCCAATGCCAAACCTTACATGAGCTCATTGCCCAGATTCTTCCCCTCTCTTTACTGCTGGAGAAGGGTCCAAATCTCTTGCAGACTCAAGACCAATGAACTCCCAGGGGACATCATATGGCTTTATATGATGCCCCTTCACTCCTCTACTAGTATATGAATGCTCACCAAATTCCCTGGAGCAGTTATTCCAAATCTTTTGTCACACTCTTTAAGCCTAGAATCCCATCTTCCTTTTCCCTTTTTAGAAATCTTAACAAATGACCCAGCCTCTTTACTGAAATGCAAGCTTTTAGAGGTTGAGCTTCACCACCACCCCCCCCCCCCCCCCCCCGCTCCTCCTCCTCCACCACATATCCAACACAACCAATCTGCTCCTTCCTGTAACCTTACAGGAAACTCTCAAATCCTTTTTCCGGAAGACCAACCCTGCCTCACTCTTTCTTAAAAGGAAAACCTATTTCCAACTATTCCATTTCCAACCACAGTAAAATACTAAAACCTGGCCTCAAGGCTATCTGAAAGGACTACCTTTCCTTTTAGATTCCTGATTTTTCCGAAATCACTCACCCTCTTCACTCATTCATTCCTTAAAGCTTGGACTGTGCTTTAACCACCCTTGCCCCCCAACCCTCTTCCTTGCCCCACTACCCACATACTACTCTACTGAAACCTCTGTTTCATAAGGTTTCAGGATATCCCACTGAATACATTAGTCCCCCCTTATTCACAGGGGGCACATTCCAAGACAGCGGTTCTCAACCTTTCTAATGCCGCGACCCGTTAATACGGTTCCTCATGTTGTGGTGACCCCCAACCATAAAATTATTTTCGTTGCTACTTCCTAACTGTAATTTTGCTCCTGTGGGTCGCCACAGGATGAGAACCGCTGCTGTAGAGCCTAAGACCATCGGAAAACACAGATATTTACATTACGATTCGTAACAGTAGCAAAATTACAGTTAGCAACGAAAATAATTTTATGTTTGGGGGTCACCACAACACGAGAAACTGTATTAAAGGGTCGCGGCATTCGAAAGGCTGAGAACCACTGTTCTATGACCACCAGTGGGTGCTCAAAACTGTGGATAGTACTAACGCTGTATGTAATATGTTTCTCTTATACATACACATCTATGATAAAGTTTAATTTGGATAGTAGGCATAGTAAGAGATTAACCATAAATAATGATAAAATAGAACAATTATAATAATACTAGAGGCCCAGTGCATGAAATTTGTGCACAGATAGGGTCCCTAGGCCAGGCTGGTGATCAGGCTGATCAGGTTCCCCGCCTCCTCCTTCCCTCGCTGACACTGCACGGTTGCCCCCACCTCCCTGCCTCCTCCTTCCCTCACTTCTTCAGCACCCCACCGCTGCCGCTGGTCATCTGCCATATTCCGCACTGCCCCCCTGGTGGTCAGCGCAGGTAATAGCGAGCGATCGAACTCCCAAGAGGGCACTTTGCATATTAGCCTTTTATATAGCTAGATAGATAATAAGTTATGTGAATGTGGTCTCTCTCTCTCTCAAAGTATCTTATTGTACTGTACTCACCCATCTTGTGATGATGGGAAATGATAAATTATCTACGTGCTAGGTGATGAGATGACATGAGGTGAATGACAGGCATTGTGGAGTAGTGTTAGGCTACTACTGACCTTCTGATAATATGTAACAAGCACTTCATGGCTTCTCTTTGTCATATCGGAATTGCCAGCATCACTACTCTTGCTCTGTGGGACCATTATTAAATAACACAAGGGTTACTTGAACACAAGCACTGTGATACTATGACAATGGATCTGATAACCGAGAGGGCTACTAAGTGACTTAAGGGCAGGGAGTGTACAGAGGATGGATACATGGGACAAATGGATGATTCACATCCAGGGCGGGCGGGAAAGGGCCCTCTCCATTTCATCCATCTGCTCAGAGCGGATTGCATTATTTATTTCCGGAATTTTTCATTTAACATTTTTGGACTGCAGTTAAAACCGGGGGTAATGGGAGACTCTTGTACTTCCAATAGTCTGTTACTTGGCCTTTGTCCCCCGCTTTACCTCAAGGAAACATTTCACAGAGCTGACCATCTAAGAACTCTGTTCTTCTTGGGTTTCTGTGACACTCTCTGGATTCTCCCAATATTTTACCATTTCTTTCCCTTCCTTTGCCAAATGCTCATTGTCTTCCTTCCCACTACAGAAACTGTGTTTCCCTAGGTCTGCCCCAACTCCTCTACACCCATTCTCTCCTGGAATGCTTTACTCTACTCCCAATAACACTCCTATTGTGCCTGAGGAGGTTCTGAGCTTCGTGCCCAGAAGTTTTGTACTTTTAACTGCTTGGTAGAAATTTCTGCCTGGGATGGAAGGGAAGGGGTATGTGGTAAGGTATGACTCATGTGGCCAAATTAAAATGGCCAAACCAAGCTCATCAGTTTCCTCAGAAACTATTTTATTGTAGTAGGATGACTATGATAACCTTCACCGGCCTACCTGGCTATCTTCCACACTGCTGTGGAAGTGGGAGATCTTTTATCATAACCAATACACTTGTTACACTATAGCTGTTATAGACAACTATACAGTTATAGATGGCGTGCGTACATTATTAAGAGAAAGACTTACTGCATAAGTGTTCCACTCAAAAGAATGTGAGCATTCAAGCCAGAAGGGAAAATCTACGCACCCAAGTGGCACAGCCTCTACAATGACGTTAAGGCAATCCCAAAGGAGCAGTAGAAAATGTTTACAACCATCTCCTGGACCCAAAATGAGTTCTTAAAGTGGTTCACACTCTGGCACTGCTAGCATATTAGGCTGGACAATTCTGCCTTATAAGACTGACTTAGACACAGAAAGGCCTTTTGCACCCCTCATGCATGGACACCGAGTATCAAAAGAATTTAGCACTCAGCAAACACGATCCCCTTCCCATTTATTTTACCACCTAAAAAAATGTAGGAAATCCCTGTAAGAGAATAGCTGGGTTCTTCATCATCACAGCCCAGAGCAAGCAGGTTTACAGTAACGTTTCATTTCCCCAATCATTTAAGACTAGAAACCTAGGACTGTTTTACCAAGACCCTCCCTTCCCCATCCAGTCAGTCACCAGCCAAAAATCTTGTCTATTCTTACTATATAATATTTTGTGTTCACTCCATGTAAAACCCTCCACTAACACTACTCCATTTTATAGCTTTATTTCAATAGTGGCTACACCTTCTAAACTCGGGCTCTCTTATACATTTTAGCAAGCTTGATCCTATCCCCCCTGTCCACCACACACCCCAGTTAACTGGTATTACTATTCCCCTAATAAAGCTCATGTTTTCTATGTTCAAATCTTTGCTGTGACGTTCCTTCCGCCTGAAATGTCACCTTCCATGATGCAAGTGACGATCCTGTCTGCTGAGTTAGAAATTTTGGCATCGTCTTTAAGTCCTCCTTCAACACACAGTTACAAAATCTTTCAGCAGGTGGGCACCAGTCTCTCTAGCATACTGATAAATCCTCTGAACCTCTTCCTAGGAAAGAGCTAACGTTTGCAACATTTTCATACAATTTTAGGGGCTTTCATAGACTCAAATGTCTATAAAATTTGGTTGTTCCTCATGCCCACAATGTAACTGCCTTTTCTGGGGTCTGGTTTCCCTGACCAGCAACAGTGTGATCCCTGCACGCCACCAGGCTACTTCCTGCAGGAGTCTGCTCCAAAAACCACTTAACTTATGTTACACATTCAATAATTATTTACCACAATGTTTCCGAGTCTCTGTTAAACTTCCAGTTAAACAAAACAACATATCCACTCCCTAGGAGTTGGTCTGATACATCTGACCTATAAAGTTAAGAATGCAGAGGAAGTAGAGACAAAGTGGTTCCTGGAATATTTGACTAAGGTAGGGTTGGGTTGATCATAATTGATCTTCCAAAAATAGATAATTGATCTTCCCAAAGGGTGATTTTTAGGTAGTTCCCTGAAGTGGAGAGACAGAGGTCTTGTCTTAGAACAGAGCGGAAAGGAAATTCTAGGTAATGGGAATGGTGTGAAGATAAAAATGGGATGTAAGAACCTGAGGTACTACAGAATGATGGGGCTACATATTTGCACCCAACCAGCACAGCATCAAAACAACGAGACTTTAACAGATTTCTTAAGGTGGCATATCAACTGATAAAGTAAGGACCTAACAAGGCAACACAACTTTCCTTCTCTCTCTTTCACTCAACCCTCACCCGAAACGCTCCCTTCCTCCCTCCTCTCTACCTTTCACCAAAGTCTTGCGGCCTCTCTGGGGCACCCCTAAAACTCCCGATAGGCTGACAACCCCCTGGTTACACAGTAACAGCAGCTCGCAACTGCTGACATTATCTATACAGTGCATGTCTTACAGAAACCTGCACTGCTCCACTATAAATTAAAGAAGCCTGAGAGGAAGTCACCCCTCCCATGGCACTGCCCTTTCACAAAGCTAAAACTAAAAAGGAAGTATGTGATAGAGACAGTCATGAGTCTTCATCATAAAATAAATCCAAAAGATTCTGACACAAGGAATAGAACAGTCTTGATTCCCCCCCCCCCCTGCCCATTTAGTACAGAAATTAAACGTGGGAGAATTTGTCCACAAAACAGCTACATTTGAATGCAGCTATTAAAAGAAAACAGAGGCAATCGTGGTAATTCCTCAATATTTAGAATAGTTACTTTCCTAAAAAGTGACCGAGAATATGAAATTCCATATATATAGCTACACTTTCCCCTCATTGACACATATAGATAAGCTGGTGTCCTAAAAATGTTTTTAAAAAAGCACAGGCCTGTTTAAAGTACATATAAAATAGGAAAATACTAAGTTCATAAACACAGAAACTATCCAAAATAGATGATTCCCAGAATGGTGGTTTAGGAGTTTGCAGTAAAATAAGAACAGAAATTCCTAAGAGTAGAAGACTGCATCTCAAAGCTCAGGAAGAGAAGCAAGGGTTACCTACATGCTACTTGCTGAAGTTCTCCATGACAGGAAACCCTTGGGTTTTCACCATAATTTTTAGACAATAAAATAATAAAGTTTTCTAGATTTGTTTTCCACTACCTTTTCCTTGATAACCAAAGTACTCTGTGTTCACTGTCTGAAGCAAGGGGGACTAAAAGGTTGAGGAAAAAATGTAAAGAATCATGAAAATAAGTCCCTTATGATTCTTCCAATCAACAGAAGGAAACATTAAAATTTTGACATGTTTTCTTCCGATCTATTTATAATGCATTTTGAGACTGTATTACTGTATTTACAATTAACAAGTACAAATACAGGGTGGGGCAAAAGTAGATTTTTTTGTGAGTTTGCAAAACACAGTTTATTCTCGATTATTATTAATTATTATATTATTTTCCATACAAATAACTATAAATCTACTTTGGCTTTACCCTGTATAACCATCCCTAGTTTACATTACATTGCTTTGAAACTCCGTTTGTTTAAACGAATAAAGTTAAGATACCAATCTGTATAACACCATTCAATAAATGTTACTGCTGCCATTCAATAAACGTTAAACAACAAGAGCTGCATTGATTCATTATTTTAATGGAGAATTCAGTTTGTTCCATTTAATTTTTCACCTTGTCCTAATGCCAGGAAAAACTTGCTTCCTTCCTCAAGGTATATCTAAAAATTTACAGTCTTTAGAATGTATTAAACAAAGCATTCTTTACAGATGCAAGTTAAAAAATAAACGCCTACAGATATCCAAGGACCAAAAAGAATGTTTATTTTTCTAGTAACGCAAACAGGGCATTCTTTGAAAACCAAATATACTAACAAGACAAAGAAAAGAATTCAGGAAGTCATTGTGCATACACTAATAATCAAATTTCCAAGCAAATGAAAAGATAGCATTTTTCATCAATAAGGGTGAGCAATGCTCTTTTTATCCTTCTCCTGTCATGGATGGGCATACGATAAAGAATACAGGATGGAAAGGTGTTTTTTTCCTCAAGGAGAAGGCATGCTCTGCTAAGACATTATTAACACAGGAACTGCTGTTTTAAAATATAGTGGGATTCACTGTTACACTTCTTTTGGTTCAAATGTGGTTGAGACTCTTGTTTTCAAGCTCCAGGTCTTTATCCTTTCGGATGCTGCCCCACTTTCGGGCTGTCAAAGTCTCCCAGGACCACCCGCTGCTGCCTGCTCTGTGGGGACATTAATAATAATAATGCCTTAGAAGGATTAACAACAACCCCCCTGTGGAGTGGGCACTATTATCTTTACTTAACAGAAGCTGAGGCTTAGCCAGGCCAAGTGAAAGAGCATGCAAGTGGTAGAGCCAGAACTTAAGCCGGGGTCTTTCAATCAGATGGAGTGATAGTTTACAAAGTTAAAATGTGAAATCTACATTATTAGCAGGGCTCAAGGCATATGCAAAGGGGCAAACTTTTACGTGGGAAAAGTAGAAATGAAAAGGGTGATAATTATGATTTTCTTTTTTTTCCCCAAAATTTAAAAAATATTTTTATTGATTTCAGAGAAGGAGAGATAGAAATATCAATGATGAGAGAGAATCATTGATCAGCTGCCTCCTGCAAGCCCCTCACTGGGGATAGAGCCAGAAACCCGGTCATGTGCCCTGACTGGGAATCAAAACCTGGCCTCCAGTGCATAAATACAGTACACAGCTTAACACTCAACCATTGAGGCACACCGGCTGGGCAATAATTATGATTTTTATAACTAGTTTTAAAAAGTAAAGTTCCCCAGACGTAGGGTTGCTGGATTATATATATAGTACCACATAATATTTGTGACATTAATGCTAAAACATTGTTTATCTGAAATTCAATTGAAATTGGCTTCCTGTATGTTATCTGACAACCCTAAAGTAAGGGCCTTTATGAAACAAACAAAACATTAGTAAATTACAGAGCTACAATTCCCAAAGCTGAAATCAGGGATGCTCTGTGTGCCACATGTCTTTGGGAGGCCAAGTCAGGGGAAGTGTAGTGAGTGGGGCTACAGCTGTTCTGGACTGAGCTTCCTTCTCCCTTTTCCTGGTAGCAGACACAGCCCTTTACTCCAGAGACCTAACTTTCATCAACCAAGCCATTTAAATTCACTGACTCAGAAATTCCTCACCCTTCTCTACTTTATGTGGATGTTGTTAAGATTAAATACAACTGAGATTATGAGGGGATATCGTATGTATCTTTAAATATTTATTGGCCGAGTGCTTTGGAAACACAGTCTCAGAAACTTGGACTACACAGACTCTTCCCCCACTACCAAGAAATGGCTTGAAAAGTATTACAGTATATGGTGAGCCCAGTTGACAGCAGTCTCTAAAACGAAAAGAACAAAATCAAGAACTGTGATCAAAACCTGAAGTGAAATGCAGTCAGATGCCAAAAGGGGTTCCTTGCAGAAAACCTGGATTATCACTGCTGGAGAATCCAGTGCCTTTCAAATGGCTGTGGATACATATTTAAAACGAGTTACATGAGCTCATAAACTGAATCACAAACACATGGAGATAGCCTAATACAAAACCAGGACCTTAGTTATGCATACTAATTTAATTTTCTGCTAATTTCCACTAAACCTCCAATCTCTGTGGCTTGAGTATGTTTGCCTTCTTTAAAAAAACAACAAATTGGGACTAGCTCAGACAGTGTTCATTTAAATATTTCTATGCCCAACTTTAATCTTCAAACTGTAACAAACCCAATATATTACACATAAATCACTGTGAACAGAAACTGCTTGAAGAGGATTAATCAACAGCTTTGTATGTCATCCTCTTAACTGAATCACTTGAATTCTTCATGTGCAGCTACACCCAGTTAATCTTCCAGAAAGCAGCAAACTATGTAAATCTACTTAAACTGAGGAGATAAGAACTTCACTTGTCAAAAGTTAGCAACATTGAGCAAGTATACAAGAAAAATACACACATCCATGAAAATTCTTGCATTCACTCCTCCACCACAAACCCCATGGTAAGCCACCAGAACACATTACTTAGCAAAAAAAAGGGCTTGTGACATGCCATGATTTGTCTCAATTTAGCAATACTCATGCCTTGGATAAATTTCATTGGCTAAGATACTGTGTGCCATGATTTATTATAAATACCAAAGTGTGTGCTTGTTTGTGTATCTATATAGCTATATCTATCTATCTATCTATCTATCTATCTATAAAAGCCTAAGTGACCCAATGACCAAATGACCGAACGACCGGTCGCTATGGCGTGCACTGACCACCAGGGGGCAGGTACTCAACGCAGGAGCTGGCCAACCTCCTGCAGTCCCTTCTCCCTGGCCAGCCGACCCCGATCAATCCGGACTGCCAGCCAGGCTGAGAGACCCTACCCGCACACAAATTCGTGGACCAGACCTCTAGTATGACATAAACTGAGTCAACTACCTCAAAAAAGCAGTTTCAAAATGGAAGTAGAGAAACATGAAGAGAGACATAACTAATAAAATAATGGTAAGATATGTACACATATAATACTTTAATAAAAAAAGGGGGGGGAAAATAGAGCCTTTAAAAAATAATTTTAATGGAAATTCATTTTCTATATTTAAAAGCTTTTCAGCATAAAGCACTTTTTCTTTTGAAACACATGAAAATATTTTCACTACAAAAGTCCTGGCAAGTGGTTTTGTTTGGGCTGTGGGGGTGCTGTTTTCATATAATCAGACTGGATTTGCTTAAGGAATGTCATATACCTGAAAGTCACAGTCAACAAAAATAGGACATTTCTCCACTAAGACCTGAACCAACAATCCTTGTCTAGATACTGCTTACTGGGTTATCACTCCACTCCAAAGCTTCTCACTTTGACCTGAGACGACCAGGTGTATTTCTAATGTGCGCTGAGGCCTGTGATGCAGGAAAATCCTGTTTATCCTGGATGAGGCCGGAGATCAGTGCTCCTGGATACACTACCTGGGCAGGAAGGGGATGAGCACCACCCACCTCTACTTCAACTGAAACTGGTTGACTCCTATCCATGGAAAATATCAAGTTTTAGAAGAAATTGTACAATCATTCAGTAGTGGCACATTCTGGCTTCAATGCTGCTTCCAAATATCACAAAGCCACTAACCATATCATCATTCATTTACATCATCCTTCACCTCCAACCTCACAGCCTCTGCCCTCGCCCAAAAAAAAGGTGGGAGGAATCCCTCACCTGGACTTCGAAGACTAGAAGGGCGATGGGCAGCCGTCTGGGCTCTGCCTGGGTTTCTATTGAGGTGTGCCCAAAAGCAGGCAGTTACATACAGTATGGTGGTTTTCAGAGCTTGACTGCCAGGGTCCAAATCCTGACTCTGTACTTTGGATTGCAGAGACTGGGGAAGTTACTTAATGCCTCAGTTTTCTAAACTGTAAAAGGGAAATAATATTATTACCTGCCTCATAGGACTGATAGTTAAGTGGGTTAACCCACCAAAAGCACTTAACATAGTAACCAGCAGGCAGGAAAGTGAGTGCTCAATGATGGTTAACAACTACTATCATATATACACAGAAGGTACACACACACACACACACACACACACACACACACACACACAGGTATATATGATTCAAGTGCGATTCTGAATCAGAACATTTTAAGTATTTTTAAGTATTCCTCACATTCAACTTTTTCCCTCAGGTTACTTATCTGTAATCAGCTCTGACAGCTGATTATATATTTTCTGGATTAAAGTTCAACTGCATTATACACCTAAAAGTTACCTATTCTTTCATCAAAACGAACACACTAACATGAATCGGAAGATGCAAGCTGAAGATCACAAAACCTCTTAAAAGGTGTTCATTAGACTTCCCATTTAGACTAAAGCCGGGTGAGATCACAGTCACTCTCGGTAACCAGGTCCCCGTGCTGGAAGTGTGCTTTTCCAATGAATGGCTCAACGCCAACAAAAGAAACCTTTGAGTCAAATACCACTGGTACCCGGGGTCTTGTGTCTGTATAATGCCTACACATTCATTTCTTTCTTTGCCTATAGAAAAAGAAAGTCTGTTTGTTTTCCTGATTCAGTCAGCCCTTTTAGTCTCTGAATCTAAGGAGAGCCCCATGAAAAGAAGAGCATCTTATCAGCGTGCTCCAGGCCAGCAGGCTGTCCCCTTCCACACACAAAACCTCCAGCCCCTCACAGTCAAACGCCTCACCCCTCGGAGCTTTTTCCCCTTTTCAGAGCCAACACCCCACCGGGTTTTGACAACAAATAAATGAACACACAAGGCCTTTACATAATTAGCCCCTCTTTTCAGGGAGAGTGAGGTGGGTGAGGGAGGAGGGTTCAGGGTAAGAATATTTACTGTAAATTCACTTCATTTATGAAGTTGAGGTGAGCGTGCTGGACCCGAGGGCATTTATTTTAAATGAGGCCACATGAAGTTTAGAGATGCCTGTTTCTGAATCTTGACAATTTTAGCATAAACTTCAGCCAGGTCATAATACAGATCTTTTCTTTGTTTGTTTGTTTGTTTTTTTGTTTTTTTTTTTAGGAGAGGACTTTTCTTAAGCCAGATAAAAGTTCCACTGACTTGGACAGCAGGGGCATACAGATCAGGGTGTGTTAACTGCCTTTTTAAGGGAAAATTAGCAAGTAAAAGAACCTAAGAACAGAAAACAATACTTTTTGACACTGTCACTATTTGACAAAATGAGCCCTACTTTCAGATATACTTATGCTAGAACATAACCTCCCCCCCTTCCCCAAAAATGACTATAAGAATAAAAAGGACTAAACATGATCAACAACCTGGAGAACACCTTCAAGAAAAGCTACCAGGCATCACTGCCATCTGTCATGATCTTAACAGATCCATGGTCTGCATGGAAAGATGCACTTTGCTTGTATTATTATTGGGGTAATAACTTAATTGATTTGTCTCAGTGGCTAAGGATGTAGACAAGATATTTATTCTGGAAGAAAAATATCTGCAATCATCTTTTTGTTTCCTCAACAAGCATCTTGCCACTGACCTCTAAATCAGTTTAACCTTTTCTAAGCAGACCTGCACATTTTTTACATAATTTAGAGGTAGGTTTTGTTATTGCTGCTGCTGAAAGGCTCCGTGAGATATATCACAACATGGCTTCAGTACCCTTCTTTTTAAAAACAAAGATGAAAAACACACACACAAAAGGCTGTAGCTATAAGCTCCTAGCTCCACTCCCTTTTCCCAGCAGGGGATTCTGATCTAACCACTAAAGTGCCTTTGGAGTTCAATCTGTTAAAAAATGTATGAAACTGCATTAAAATAAGAAAAGGCATGTGTATGACTCAGGCTTATCCAAGTACCTCTGCAACTAGATGTCACAGGATTTCCCTGTGCTTCTGAAAACTGAAAACCTTGAGAAAGTGACAGAAGTTCCTGTTTCTTTTTTAAATATACTAGGGAGGGGGGCGCACGAACACACACACACACACACACACACACACACACACACACACTGGTCTTCCGGGTTTCCTACGAATCAGGCAGCTTCTTGAGGTTTCAAGTGAAGATTGTTGCAAATCCACGTTACGACTTATTCTCCTACTCTTCTACACACAAAGGTTTCAGAAAAAAACCAAACTTGTTGCAGAGCTGGGCGAAGCCCCCGGCCCGGCGCGTCCGGCTCCCTCCCCCCTCGGCCCCTTCCCCTTCCTCCACGTCCCTCCCGCCCGGCCGGCGGGGGCGAGGGCATCTCCCCTGCTAAGGTCACCGGCCCGAGCCGTCCCCGCCGGTGCCTCCTTCGGCAACAAGGTCACCGCCCAACCCGGTCCCTCCGAGGAGGGGAGCCGTGTCCGGCCGAGCGCTGCCGCCCTTTGTAAAGCGGAGCCGCCGGCCCCCGCGCGGCATCCCCGCCGCCTCACCTGCTTGCGGTAGGGGGTCCTGCAGTGGCTGCTGCCCCCGGGGTTGCCGCTGCTGCTGGGGAAGATCATCGCAGCGGGCGCGGGCGCGGGGCAGCCTGGCCAGGCGGGGGAGGGCGCAGAGAGGGGGCCGGCCGGGGCCGCGGCCGCTCCGGGAACTCCCTCTCGCCGCGCGGCGGCGGCCGGCGGGGGCTGCAGCTCGGCGCGGACTTCTCCACCCTCGACCTCCCGACTCGTCTAAAAGTGCGGCGCGGCGGCGGCGGGAGAGACTCGGACAGCTCGGGCGGCCGCCGCCCTGCGTGCCATGGACGGAGTTCGCGCGCGGAGCTGGGGCGCCGGGGACTCTCCGGGTGGCAGCGGAGGAGCAGCGCCGCCGCGTCCCCACCTACCGTGGCCTCAACCACCGCCCTGAGAGCGCGCCGGCCGGGGGCGGGGAGGCGACCGCGCACCGCCCCGCGCCGCGCCCAGGCCCACCCGCGCCTCCCCGCTCTCGGGCTGGGCGCCGCGCCCGCAGCCCCGCCGGCCCGCCGGCCCCCGCGCGCTCCCTCCGGAGCTGGGGGCCGGGGCCGGGGCCGCGCGGGCCGGGGAGCCGCCGGCGCCCCCGCTCTGGTGCAATGGTTGGGTCTGGCTCCCCGCATGCCACACATTCCTTGGAGTAGCCACCCCCTTCTTTTCTTTTTCCCCCCTTCATCTCTTTGCCTGAGCACCCGAGGCAGCTCCGCACCCCTGCTCGAAGCCCCTTTTAAGGGCATCGCTTCGGGGATCACTCTGACACCTGGGTTAGAAGCGACCTGGTCCCAGGTCTCCTCTTTTCTTTCATCCTTCCAAACTATCCTCCCACCGTCCACTCTCCCAGAAAAGGTGCGGGCAATCACTCCTACTTCAAGGAACAAACCAACCCTCCATCAATCCTCCGCAGATCCCCGTCCCCCCAATTAACACACTCAAATTTTAGCAGCGAAAACAGGTCCCTACTCCCCAAGCCCTCAGCGCAAATACGCCAGTAATGTTCCATACTTCGTTTCTATGCTGGCGTTTACAAGTTACCTTTCAAGATGACAATATCAAAGGATGAAAATCATTTAAGGCCATCGGTTTGGTAAGCCTTCCGGAAGACTAAAACGGTATAATCCTATGTGTTAATTATTAGATGCGACACAGAAACTGAAAAAAAAGAAAAAAAAGGACAAAAGGAGGTAGTTTCCTTTGTTTCCCAGCTGAAATCTTCTCAGGTGGCTCAAGATGCCACTTCTCTGGATCAACTTTGTATTAGTGTGTCAAGCCTAGAACCCACAATGAAGAAGGCCTCTAAAACAAGTCCCCAGGCAGAGCCCGCCTTCTCTGGACAGGCCACTAGGACAGACTTGACACTTTGAAGTTGGCCCTTTCCAATGTATCACAGGGAAATATCGCCTCGGTGAGTTTCACAGAGTTCTTCCTTGAATCTGGTCTCTAACACCTTCCTGGAAAGGGCCATCTGCCCTGATAATGAAAAATCCTAACTTGACTGAGAAGTAAAGGCACTCGACTTCTGGCTGCCATAAGGAAAAAAAAATTAAAGTGTCCCTATGGAAACCGAGTCGTCTAGCAAAGCTGTGGCCGTTCAAGGATTGTCCAAGAGCAAGAAACTGACACATATCCACTCTAGATATCCTGCCGGTGGCCTGCACGCTCCCAGTTGCTCCTGATATTTTCCCTCGAAAGTGATGAGAACTAGCAGGTCTCACCTAATCAAAAACAACTATATACACAAGGTATGCATATAATTCCCAATTCTTTCATAAGAAAATGAAGCAGCGCAAAAAAAAAAAACCAAAAAACCTTATTCTGGGCACAGTCCTAGGCACATAATGGTCAAGTAAGAACTTGGTAAAATTCACAGAAATGTACCTATCCTTTAAAGTGCTTTAATAAACACAGCACAGCTAATATTACTTATATATAAGCAAGAACTATTTCCTACTACTCCATGTATTTTTTAAAATATATTTTTATTGATTTCAGAGAGAGGAAGGGAAAGGGAGAGACAGAAACATCAATGAGAGAAAATCATTGATTGGCTGCCTCCTGCAAGCCCTACACTGGTGACCGAGCCCACAACTTGGGCATGTGCCCTTGACTAGAATCGAACCGGGGACCTTTCAGTCTGCAGGCCAACTATTCTATCCACTGAGCCAAACCGGCTACGGCTACTCCATGCATTTAGAGTTGTTTTGGCTGTCCCTTTACTGTCTCCTCTCACTAGGACCCTTTATGGCACGTTATCAACCACAAGTATAAAATATAAGGTTTTAGGTAGAAGTGTTCAACTTCTAGGTGCCTTTTCCTGAGAACTTAATGCCCAAGATCCCCACAGTTCAGACCTGTCATCTTTGGGGGAAATTCCACGGACAAATTCAGTTGTCATTACTGGTCTCTTAGGAAACCACAGCGTAAACCACAAAAGAACAGTGTAGAGTAATTTTTCTATGCCTGTGCTCTAACGTCATGATACTTTGGATACTAGGCTGCTAAGGCTTGACTTGATACCCTCCAATAGCTTTATAACATAAGACAAAATTTCAAGTGATTAATTTTAAATTAAAATATGAAAAGAATTATAATACTAGATAATAAAATATACCAAGAATATCAAATGAATAAAGGGCACTGTTTTTAAGATTAAAAAAAGGTTATCTAACAACAAAATGTAGTGTTCTATAATGGTGAATGACATAATAGGAGAGAATACAAGTATACATTACAAAAAACAAAACACATAAACACACACACACACACACACACACACACACACAAAACAATAACAAAAAACACACACCATGTCTACCAGCCAGGGTTCAAAAGCTTCGGACTTACGTAGGTGCTACACTCTTAACTAAGCAAAGTATCACAGAGAAAGGGGAAGGCAGGTTTTCAGCCCTCAACGATTATAAATGTAATGAAGTAACAAAAGTTCAAATAATTCCAACATTAAGAGAAAAAAAGAAATATGAAACCACGTGTGTCTATATTATCAGTTATAGATAATCCACAAGTGCATAGTTGTAACTAATTTCAGGGATGAATCCCAGTGAGATTCATCTGGAAAAGTTTATTAAGCTTCAGTTTTAAGACAAACAATGTTAGGAAACATTCCAGAGAAACTGCAAATTATGGTAAGAACCGGTGTTTCGGAATCTGTCTTATACATGCTCATCCTCCTGAAAGGAAAACTGAGACTTTGCTGCCGGTGGTCCTTAATCACCCTCCTCCCCCAACTCAGCTGATGGACAAAGTGGTGGGAATATGACCCAAGAGCAGCCGAGCCACAGACAAGCCAGTGACCTATGACATGCCTGGGACTGAAAAAATAAGCAGAGCCAATCAGATTCTCACACCGGGAATTTGATTCAGAAAACTCCAAGATCTGAAACAGGTAAGAAAGGGAGAGAAACAGCAAGAGTGCTGGGAGTAGAGTTGAGGTCACAAAAGCCAAAAGCATATACAAGCCAAGGTTATGAGGAAGCAGAAACTATGAGTAAACAGGAAGCTGACTGGCAGCAGGCAGAGAGAGAGTCAAAAGATGCCAGGAGTGGTGAGCTCCTGGCCATTAGATGATGGAGGGAGCCAAAGTCCCTGGTGCTGCTTTGGCTCTTAAGACTGACAATAGCCCCTCCATGTGTATACTTAGCCACCTCCCCCGCCCCCCTCTTTAGATAATTTCAGCGAGTCTGGACTCTGCAATCCAAAGAACAAAATTAAAACAGCCAAACAGATCTAGCTCCATATTTCAGCTTCCCACTTACTGGCCATGTGGCTTTGGCCAAGTTACTTAACCTCTCTGAGCCCCAGACTCCTCACAGATTGTCGTAAGTATATACACAATACATCAACAAAAGTGCTAAAAACTCAATAACTGGCAGCTGTCACTATTGTTTTTCCAGGTTTTACTGCGGTGGCTGGTAGATTTCAGTGGGAGTACTGTGTAAATAACTGATGCTCAGTAAGTCTGGCTGACCATCGAAGAGCAGAAGCAAGGGTGTAGCTGGAACTGATAAGCAAAAAGAGCAAATTTAGGTAGGAAGAGGCCATCTTTCCCATAACTGTTGAATAGCCAAGTGAAAATGCTTTATAAGGCTGTTATACCACAGACCTAACTTTAAGAGGTTATTAAAAAAAAAAAAAGATCTGGTAAACTGTTTCAATAGCCTGTGTGCACTGAATTTTTCTTCTGTATTTGTTTTTGGCCCATCTCCTTTAATGAAGTTATGTGTTGGACTAGGGCCATACCTGTATGGATGTGCAGGAGTAGACGAATGAGGACAATAAGGCTGGAGCCCTCAGCACCTGCGGAAGCCTGCAATCAGGTAGAGATGAGACCTGCGACTTGCAAGTGTTTGTATAACTGGAATTTGAGAATCTGAATGTAGGAGACACTTGAAACAATTTGAAAATGGGACTTTCATTTATAAACCTTTCATATCTCATTTCACTTTCACAACAACCCTGTAAGATTGGGAGGGTCATTAGGCTCCATTTACAGATGAAAGGAAGTTAAGTAAGACTGACTGACCTACCCCATAGAGCTAGTAAGTGGCAAGCATTAAAATCTAGACCTAGATCGGGTTAAAAGACGGCTGTCCTGTGCTCCTTCAACTCTAGAATGCTGCGCCTCCAAAAAGCCTTATAAACAATGCTCTAATTCCCGTGAGTACTTGTAACCCCTGTGGCACCAGAGTTGCTATACACTAATAATGCAAAGACATTAAGTGATAAGTGCCAGCCAAGTGGTCTAGACAATTATGTGCTACGGAGCCCACAGGATGGAGAGATCAATACAGGATATGTAACGGGCTTGGGAAGCTCAGCTGTATAAATGTTTTGTCTGAGGGACATCCAGAAAGAAGCACTGTGCAGATAACCTGAAAAACAGAACTTGAGATAGAGGGCCGGGATGAGAGAGGATGTAGATTTGGGGTGGCCACTGCTGAAATCATGGTTAATTGATACACTCCCAGAATGAAGCAGATGATGAAAAGTCAAAAGGCTAGAAGACTCCCATCCCCCATTTCCAACACACACATTACTGAGCCCCATAGAAGAGAGAAGCCTTTGAATGAAATTACAAAGAAAGTATGACTGGAAAGCTAACCTTGGAAAGAAGAAAAAACAAGATGGAGGCAGAGAAGATGCCCAGTGAGATAAGAATGGCACACCTCTATCCACAAAAGAACACACCTACAGCAGGCTCTATCCTTCTGTCATTGCTACTACATTCCAGGCACCTTTTTTTATTTGGGTCACATTAAAACAGAAAGGAATTAAGGAGAAGATTCATCCAACATTATTTCAAGTTACAATCTTTAATGAATAAAACATAACCACATAGTATTAGTTAGTATAAGCAGTTCACACTAAAAAATCATTTACATTTAAAGGAGAGAGAGAGAGAGAAGGAGGGAGGGGGAGAGGGAGGGAGGGAGGGAAGAGAGGAGAGGAAAAAGAGAGGAAAGAGAAAGGAGATGTTTTAAATTTCCGTTCTTTCCCAGTACAAAAGAGTTGATAAAATACTCTATTTCTAAAGTAGCAGAAATATTTTGTTATTTACTATTTTCTTTTTTAAAAAATTTATGATTCTTATTCTAGACTCAAAGGCTCCCTAGACACGTGTAAAATGAAACCACTATAATAAAACTATAGCTCTGTAGCTATAATCCTAGAAGGTATATAGAAAACATAACATAGACATATACTGATGACTTTTACCAGAAGCAATATTCTGGTAATTCCTAAATCGACCCTGATGAAGAAAAAAGAAGAAATGGGCTTTACCCTACTGTGCTTCTCTGCAAGAACTAATACATAATAGCTCTCATTTATTAACTACTGTATTCCAGGCACTTTCTCAGCCTCTCGCTTTCTCTCTCTCTCTCCTACTCTATTCCAGGCACTTTCTCAGCGCCTCTCTCTCTCTCTCTCTCTCTCTCTCACACACACACACACACACACACACAAAATAAAGAGAGAAAAGAATGGTTATCTCATTTTACTGAAGAGAAAACTGCGATTCAGAGGTTTAAGTAATTTTCCCAAAGCCACATAAATCCAATACATAATGAGGCTGAAATTTGAACTCAGGTCTCTCTAACTCCAAAGTCCCCTCCCTCTAATAATACTAATAATAGTTATTATTACTATTACTCATAGATCAAGTCCAAATTCCACCCATAGGGGAAAACTTAAGAGCCCAACCTCAGGTGTGCATTACAATCTATCTGACCTTGGGGAAGTCACTTAAGGATATGGACTTATATAGAATTTCCATTCAGTTGCATATGAAGGCAAATTCTCCAATATTAGGATGTATAATAATAGTACAGATATACAGTCTGGCCCAAATTAGCTCCTAATCTCATTAGGTGTAACCTCTCTCTTGCAACCAGTTTTATTTTCTGAGATCCTTGGTGGGATGGAGTTGGGAGAGAGGCAGAAAGGTAATCTTCTAGAAGCCAGGATGGTGATAGGTATTTCCTGAATCTTGAACTGGAACTGAAAACATAATTTCCCTCAAAAATAATGGGAGACCATATTAGCAATCAGCTTCATTATTTAACCCATAGATGCTTATAGGTCAATTAAAATCCTAATCACCATTTAGGACATTTCTTCCTATGGCAAAACATCCTCTAAATTTGAAGCAAATAATTTACAATCAAATTTTTTGGATATAATCTGCTCGTAAATTTTACTCCTGCAGACAGTTAATAAAATTCAATGCTTTCTCAAATTCCTGGCATAAGGTGGGACTCTGTAAGTTCAATTTATTTTTTCTGTTTTTGTATATAAATAGGTGCATGGGTTTTTATTCTTAAAAAAAAAAATAAAACAGCACTGGCTGATTCTGCTCAGTGGATAGAGCATTGGCCTGTGGACTGAAGGGTCTGGGGTTCAATTCTGGTCAAGGGCACATGCCCGATGGGGCATGCAGGAAGCAACCGATCAATGATTCTCTCTCATCATTGATGTTTCTATCTCTTTCTCCCTCTCCCTCCCTCTCTCAAATCAATAAAGATATATTTTTTAAAATTAAACAAAAAGAATTAGGGGAGAGGCTATATGAATTAAAAATTCAATATGTTTTGGTTTGGTTTATATAACACTGAATTTGTATCTGTAGATCAAATTCTATAAGAGAATAAAGGATAATCAACTAGGGATGGGTGCCTCAATTCTCTATATTCTATGTGCAAATCTGGTATTGGAGCTGTTATTCTCCATTTCTGTAGCAAGCCTGTAAGAAAATAAGTGCTGACTTTCAGAGTACATAACGATAATTCAACAGGTTTTCCATGAATTACAGTAAAAACTTACAGAGTATAGAAAAAGATATTATTAGGTGATTTTTGAAAGTGCAGCTTACCTAAAGAGACAGGAGTAACAAAATCATCTACTGGGTGTGAGCAAACTATGGGTAATGAATAAGAACTGAGGTGAGGAAGGTAGGGGCTGATGTGCTATGGAAATAGCTAATCACACCTACTTCTTGCTATATGACCTGGGAAGAGAAAGAAAGTACTTAGGAAAGCAATGGAATTTGTGGAAAATTAGAACAACAACAACAAAAAATCTAAATATGAAAAGCAAAATTCAAACATATAATGACTATCTCCTTGCCATGAGTGAAAGTACTGGAATGATTACTTCGACAGTACAGGGTGAATAACTGTACCTGAGACAAACAAAACCATCATAAAAGTTAAGAATGATGACAAGTTATCTAAGTCATTCCTAAATGTCTGGGGGACATAAGCATTGTCTACTCTATCCAAAACCTGGATCCTTAGCGCAGGTTAGGTTTTAATACAAAGGAGAAGGTGAACGAGAAGACAAAGAAGAAGAAGGTTCCCTTTCTCTTCAGTTGTCACACTTACCATTAAATTAGGTCTATTTCACCTGAAGAGGAGGGTAATATAATAATTAATAATATCCTTTAAGTGGGATGCTTAAAAGCTTTTCCTTCTCCACTGAATTATAATATCAAAGTTAAAATATGAAAATATAGAATCAGAAATGAATCTCTATTCAGTTGAATATGTATGAAGGCAAACTTTTCAACATTAGAATATTTAGTTAAGAGTTCTGAAATGGGCTACATAAGGAGCTTACAAAAATTCCCACCTTAGGTGTCTTTAAGAATGACTAGTTCTGGGTTATTTAATAAACTTAACACATGGGGCCAACTGATGACAGACCTGTGGCAAATTGATACTCCCCAAGCGAAGAGAAGGCGAATGAGGAAATTCTGATGTTGTCCTGACAATATGACTGATCATGACATCAGCAATTCCTAATTCCAAACTATAGAGAACACTCCCAGAATGCTGACAACACATTACACAGATCCTCCCAAAATCACCCTCCTTCCCCTCCCAATCACAAGTGTGATGATGTTTCAACCAAAGGATTATTAAGCATTAAAATCCTATCACACTGTTTATAGTTGGAAAAGTGCCAAGAGGAAGAAGTAGATAATTTCTGAAGCTGTTTTCAGAAAATATATATGAGAGAGACCTATTAAGAAAATATATGTATTTTAAATATTTTATGTGTATGTATATTAATACATAGAAGCAGAATGAATGTCTAAAATGTTATAATGTGCAAAAGGCGTTATTATACATGATCTCACTTAAGTCTCAGAGAAGGAAGCAGGGCAGGCATTCTCCACTTCTTTTTGAACCGGTGAGATAGCCTCAGGTAGGTAAAACAACTTGTAGGTCAATGATTATTACAGTAATGGAATGAATGCCACTGTTTCTCCATGGACACTGTGACCAATAATAAATCCATTCCATCTATCCATATTTAGCCATATCCCTAGAAAGTTTTCTGTTAAACAGCCTCTAAATCTGAACCTATCATCACAGTTCTTCTACCCCAGGACAACAGTCTGTGTCTTCTGTAATTGAAGGGTGCTTCTATACTGCCACACCCATAAAAATGAGGGTGGAGTCTTATTTTGAGGCTTAATAAGCTTATAAAGATTACTTAAACAGTCTTTAAATCCCTAATGAGTTATTTAACCTATTGTTCTACATAGTAGTTTTGTTGGAGGCATGAATGGATGAGGGAAGCTAGTTTTCATATTTACACACATACAACAAATGGCAAAAATAATAATCTTCACCCTCTTCAAAGCAATGATTTTATCTGAAGCTAGAAAGAGCTGAATGTAAGCTATGGAGTCATCACATTTTAGAAAGTATACTTTACAGATTCTATTAAACATAGTGAATTTGAATCGTAATCTTCATATCACTTGGGACCATAAGAAGGGCTGTAATGAATGTTGCATTTTGTATCTGTATGCAACTTATTAAGGAAATGGGGTTCCATGACCGAATGGTTTCTTTAACCTCAACTATTGCTGTTGGAATAAATCTTCTTGCTTTACTTTTTAGGGAAAAGAGAATTGTCCTATTCATCTTTCTGAAATCAGACTTCTATAAATATTTGGATATGAACTGTACACCATGCACTCAAAGATGCTACTGATTATAAGATACTTGACAATTACTGAGATATTAACATTTGGAAAAATGGACAACAGTAATTATAAGGTATCATAAATCAAAAGATGCAGCCTGATCTCAGATATGTTGAAATGAGAAAAGGTAAGTCTAGAATCTGTGCAGTGTGGTAAAAAGGTGGATGAAACATGCGTGCAAACACACCCACATGTTTTTCTTACTCAGAGCCTGAGAAATATATTTTTTTCAAGCACTCATTTTTTACTTCCTAAAGAACAAAGAGCTACTAAGTGGTTACAAGTAAATGCCTCACACACTCAATTTTTCCAAGGAGATCTGACAGTGTCTTAAAATTAGTGGGCATAGTCTCTTCAAGTTAGAATGGGAACTTTACCCTAAACTCACTAGTTTGCAAGGTACCCCTTGCAAAGGAACAAGTTGGGCTGTCTGCTTTCCTCCACATCCATCCTCCCTCATACAATCACATCAAGTTACACACACAGTGTTTTAGATATACAATGCATTCAGATAATAAGGAAGGTTAAAGGGAGATGAATAGAAATCTGTAGATATTTATCAGACTTTACTCCGCACTTCCTGATATTGCTGCTTTAAAGTTGTCCTTTGCAAGCATAATTTGATAACATTCATCCTAGACTGTTATTTTTTTAGTGAGTTTCAGTCACACATACACATGCAACACATACGGATATACACTCAAAAGATCAGTCACCATTGTCACTCTGGCACATAGCACCAATTCCAGCCTATGAGTCTTACAGATTTCTATCTTTTGGCAGGCACTGGAGTGCCAGTTCTCAGTCTTCCTAAGGCTTCAGACAGGAAAAGTAATTTTTACATCAATCAGATATATCAGATAAAAAGACAAATATCTAAACTGGCTATCACAATCCTTAAATCTGATATAAAACTACAAAGTAAATCAAAAGCAGTAACTTAGCAGGTAAGATGACCCCATTGTAGAAAGCAATGGTTCGCACTTGAAGCAGTGACTATTAGCAGATGGTAGTACCTGCTACTTCTTATGTGTTCAGGAATGACTAGTTCCCTTGCATTTCCACCTTCTTCCTTATGTAACTTCCCTTTTAGTCATCTCACTGCTCGTGTGAAGATAAAGCTGATATGAAAAAGTGAAACAAACTGGTCAATTTATTAACCGACCATGGTTTGGTCAAACTGAAGCTTTGACATTATATATGAATTTCATTTAGGTGTCATGTTTTCTTTTGCTATAAAATAATATTGTAATTGATTTCACATGGAAAACTGTTTTATAGAAAATATTAACACATCAAGCCATTAACAGAACCCAAGTCCCTACCTCAGAGCCTGGTACACATTAGGCATCCAAATATTGGTTCAAGTGAATGGATGAATGAATGAATAATATCTTTGAAATGCATGCAAATCCTATTCAAACAGATATTACTTCCTAAAAGTAAAACAAATGTTTGATTTTGAGATGTTAATTAAATAACAAATCATAAATTACAATTTATTAAGCAAACTTCTTCACATAATTTAGCACATGGCTAAGAGTTTTTCCTAAGAGATATAATTTGATCTAAAACCCCAACCTTACAGGTCCTTAAACTCCACTTCAAGAAAACCAGCATATCCACTTTGCTTCAATGACTAACATCATTGCACACCATCAAGTCCTGAAATTCCCATCTTTCGATCTCTTCTGCACTCTTATTATCCTATATTATAAAAGGCTAATATGCAAATAGACCAAACTGAGAAACAACCAAACCAAACAACCAGTTGCTATGACATGCACTGACCACCAGGGGACATGCACAGAACATGGCAGGCTTCGGCCGCAGTGGGATGGTAGAGCAGGTGAGTAGGGGTGCCATACCAAGGCAGGGCACCTGTTGCTATCATTGGGGTGAGCCTCTGGTGGTTACTGAAAATTCTTTGCTCCCACGTGCCACAGTCCCACCAGGCGCTCACACCTGCTGCCGGCACCAGCCCCGCTTACACCCACTGTCAGTGCCCGGCACTGGCCCCAGTCGCTCAGCGCCATCAGCAGGTGGTAGCGGTGGCTGCTGGCCCTGATCACCCCTCAGGGCTTCTCCACCTCCCCCTGCTCCTGAGGGGCGATCAGAGCAGCAGCCACTGCTTGCACTTGCTCCTGGTGCCAGCCCCAATCGCTCCATGCTGTCAGAGGGTGCGAGCGGGGCTGGCGCGGTCAGCGTGTATGAGTGGTGGCAGTGGGAGCGGGGCTGCTGGCAGACAAGGGTGGGGGCCACAATGGAAGGGGCCAGGCGGAGGCATGGAGGATGGGTCAAGACCACCCCCTGTGCCCACCCCAGCCTCACAGCCCATGGTTCCTTTCAAGGTGCACTAATTCATGCACTGGTCCCCTAGTTAATAATAATAGTATTAAATAACAGCTGAGTGTGTAATATGTGCCAGGTATTGTGATAAGTATTTTACAGGCATTGTCTCATTAATCTTCATACTACCATTATTCTTCCCATTGCAGATGTGGAAAGTTCAGTGTCCCTTCATTCTCTTTATAAGTCCACTCCTCTGTTCTGTCAGGTCGCCACAGTCACCAAGACACCTCCACACATTTCACTTATTTCCAACCAATTTAAATCCCCAAATCAGGCCATACCATATTTCTAGTACCCATATTCCCTTCATTCCTTCAGATGAGCACTTTAAAACGAAGAAGAAAAAAGGCTTTTTTAAAATTGATTTTTTTTTTTTTTTTTTAGAGAGAGAGGGGGGGAGGAAAAGGGAGAGAGAGTGTAGGGAAGCACAGGACTTATTTGGAAAGTCTGTAAGGAGGAAATTCCATGGATGTATTGATTGGCTGCTTCTTGCATGCCCCCTACTGGGGATCAAGCCCAAAATCCTGGCATGAGCCCTGACCTGGAATTCAAAGAACAACCTTTTGGTGCATAGGATCATGCCCAGTTAACAGAGGCACACCGGCCAGGGCTCAGACGAGCACTTTTAACCACCAGGTTTTTCTATTCCTCCTCCTGAGTTGCTGACAAGTGCAAATCATAACAATGATCGTTGGCTTCACATAAAGTTACTTAAACCTAGCATTCGTTTTACTCATTTCCAAGGGGCTCCCTACCTCATCCCACATAGAATTAATTCCAAATCTTTTATTTTTCCCCTCAAACTCTCAATCTCACTCCTCACTGTCAAATAACATGGCAGACATCACTTGACATTTGCATGAAGACTCAAATATGTGTCTGTATGTATATGTGTGTGTGTGTGTGGGGGGGGTGTTTTTCCCTTGCTCTTCTTCTCTACTTAGTAGTAGAAATATTCCCATGTCTTTTCAAGATGTAAGTTTCTATTTGTATCCTTGATTTCAAATGAATTTCCCTGTTACTTCCTCTCCCTATCACCCTCACCTGTCTTTCCAACCCAACCCAATCTCTCTCTCTCTCTCTCTCCCCCCCCTCCCTTTTACTCTCCCTCTCCCTCTCTCTTCCTCCCTCCCTCCCTCCTTTATTTATTTCTTCTTATTTACTAAATATTTTTTACTTTAAAAATATAAATATATTTTCCTTTGGGAAATTAGAACAACAGATGCAATGGCATTTCTTTCTCCTTTAAACCAACTTACTCAAGTCTTTTCAGTCCTAACAACATGAAATGCTTCTTTGAATCTTAAGCTATTTTATTCCTTCTGTCTTTCATTGTCAGAGTTCTGAAAAGACCACTTATCAGTGGGAGTTTGTAGGTCTTCACTTGCCATTCTAGTTCAGACCATTCTAATCTGGCTTTGGCCCCTACCACTCACCTTCAACTGCCTCTTAGCTAGCATCCATCCAACATGACTTAGTTCTGTAACTCACCTTCATGAGATCCCAATATGTCTACTCTTTTGGTTGTCCTCCTTTGTCCCCTTTTCCATATATGAGTTCACCCACAGCTAGCACTTTAGTCATCACCCAGAACAAAGAGGTCCACATCTAGAGAACCAATCTTGGCTTTTCTCTATAGGGATCCACACTCATGGTTCAAACTTCCTTGAGCCTCCATTTCCCCTAGTTAGCATTCACTGCCCTCCCTCCCTCCCTCCCTCCCTCCCTCCCTCCCTCCCTGATGCCACCAGTGAAATCTATATTTTGCCTACTATGGCAACTTGTAGTGTACTTTGCTTATAGTGTACTTGGTTCCTGGGTCCACTCATCTGTGTGTCTCATTGGAATCTAAGCCTGTTAAGAGCTAGAGTTCTAGCTCACTTCCGGGTATACAGTCTCAACTCTACAAGCAAAAATTTATTTTAAATGTATTGACTTAGGAGACTAAGAAAAAATTTGCAATTTTCATAAAACCTAAGAGAAAATTATCCTCATGCTCATGTAGCATTCTTACTATTTTGTTTTGTTTTTACACAGAAGGTATTCAGAATCTGAGAAGCACTTTTTCTCTAATGAGGGAAAATACTCTCTAATGCATTTGGGAATGCTGATTATTTCCAATGTGCAGGAGGGATAAAAGGAATAAAAGCCCATTAACTGGGGACAGTCATGCTGTAAAAGGAAAATGAATATTGGACATTCATGCTTCATGAGGGAAAGCTCTGCAACTGACTTTAAAGTGCTTTTAGGTTCTTCTTCAACCCAATTTTTAGTTGAAAATTTTTTAAAAGAAAAGAATAATGCACATTTTGGTCTAATTATGTTTACCATCTATATATATATATAAAAAGCCAGTGACCGTAACGCCATAACGACCATAACAATCGGTCACTATGACGCCCACTGTGGCCAGCAAAATGCCTGATCAGTGGGTAGGGCCAGGCCAACCTCCCGTAACCCCCCCCCCCGGCCGACCCACCCCTGATTGGACTCTCCCACCCCGATCAAGGGCAGGGCCAGCCAGCCAAACACACACACACACACACACCCCGGCCAGCCCCACCCCTGATCGGCCTGCCCGATAGATTTGCAGCCCTTCTCCCCCGGCTGCCCTGCCTCTGATTGCCACCCCACCCCGATAGGGGGCAGGGCTGGCTGGCCAACCTCTCGCAGCACCTCCCCCAAGCCAGCTCTACCCCCTATGGGCCCCCACCACCCTGACAGGCCTGCAGCCCATCCCCCTGGCCAACCCCACCCCTGATCACCCCTGTACCCTAATAGGGGGCGGTGCTGGCCAATCAACCTCCTGCAGCCCCTCCCCCTGCCTGGCTCCACCCCAGATCGGACCCCCACCCTGATCAGGGGCAGGGCTGGCTGGCCAACCACCCATGGCCCCTCCCCATGGCCAGCCCCACCTCCAATTGGCCCCCCAATCCCAATCAGGGGCGGGGCCCACCAGCCAATCACCCGCAGCCCCTCCCCTCAGCTGGCCTATCCCTGATTGGGCCCCTATCGGGGCAGGCCAGCCATACCCCACCCATGCACAAATTCATGCACTGGGCCTCTAGTCTATTCATTAACTATTATAGACATGGCAGAATCTAGGAAAGATTTTACAGAATGAACTTCAAAACATCTCTTTTGTGTTAAACACACACACACACACACACACACACACACACACACCAAAAAGCTAGGAAAGGAATGAAGAATTGAGAGATCTTTCCTGGTGTTATTTTATACCCTGAGCAACCAAAAATCCAAAAGCTAAAGATGAGCAGTAGGGAATTTAAAAAATGAACACAGAAGGAATAGTTGTCTTAAGATAATCAGAAACTGGCCCAGCCAGCATGGCTCAGTGGTTGAGCGTTGACCTATGAACCAGGAGGTCATGGTTCAACTCCCAGTCAGGGCATATGTAGGGTTGTGGGCTTGATCCCCATTGGTGGGCGTGCAGGAGGCAGCCAATCAATGATTCTCTCTCATCATTGACATTTCTATCTCTCTCTACCTCTCCCTTCCTCTCTGAAATAAACAAAAAATTTAAAAAAGATAATCAGAAATTGATAATCTATTCACAGACATGTAATTAAGATATGACAGCCCGCCCCCCCCCCCCAAAAAAAAAGAGTAGTCTTCAGACCCACATTAAAGATCTTAATCTTGGTTCCTGGGTACAATATGGTTAACAGAATGACTACTTCACTTCTTGGCACCTCAAGTTACAATATCTCCATCCCTGATAGTACCTATAGCTGCTTAAATGGGGCAGCATGAAGTGGGAGGGTTTAAAGGCAGTTCTATCTTTTAATGGGATAGTCCAGACTCTCAATTTTAAATATATATACTTCAATGCCTATGTAAGCAAATAATTTCTTACTGTTATTACAGTGAATTCTTTCTAACCCAAAAAGAGGTAATCAGGTCCCTTAAAATTTTAAAATATATTTTCTGTTACAGCTGTCTTTTAGTTATTGTATATCTTATTAGCTCTTTTAAAGTTTGATTCAAAGAGAAGATAACTTACTTTTAAAATTCCCTAACAATGTTCCACATCTATTCATTCAACCAGTATTTACAAGGAGCATATTATAGTCAAACTGTTGAGTGCTGTGCATAGATAGGGAGGCCATGAGGTCTCTGAGGGGCTGTGACTAAGCTGGAGTTGGGAGGAAACAGAAACAATGAGAGAGGAATCATCACTTGTAATAGTGACTCACAGGGCAGGGATTTTTAACAACTATGAGACTCACAGGAGTGGAGGAATGGAGATACCAGCAGATAGCAAAAAGCAAAGTAGCCAGACTCAACAAAGAGCAACTGGGTGATAGAAATGGAGGAAGTTCAAGGGGCAAAATTCAAAATTACAGATCTTGAATTTGCGCCTTGAACTGAGAACCATCATCCAGTTCGTCTCCGTGAGGCCCACGGCCACTATGGTTCCTGCCAATCCTGAGGCCTGGAAAGGCAGCTTTCCTGGGTTCCCTGAGGTCTGGTCTCATAGCTGAGTTTCTGATGCCCTTATATATTCTTCGAACAATCCCACACTCATGACTTAACACAAAGAGTAGTGTGTCAGTATTACTTGCAATCAAAAGCATCTTGCTAAACAAATACTAACACAGTTCTATCAGAACTACTCTTGGAAGTTAGCACTTGGCAACATCAAGTCTTTGCAAGAGGAAAATAATTTTATGTCAGCTAGCACCACCTGCTTATTTAAGACAAGTTACTAAATTATGTCTTTCAAATCATTTATTATTAACAAAATCATCCTAATTGCATGAAATGATCAGCAGGTATTACATTCATCTTTCTTATCCCAATTAAAGTGTTGCCTAATATCCAAAAAGAATCACAAGTTTCTCATGCACAATCTGACCTGTCTCAAATTCTTTAAAAGGAATGACAAGATATGGACTTCCCTCCACCCCCACCAAAACACACACACACACACACACACACACACAAAAAAAAAAAAAACCCCCAACGTACAAATTAGACTCTGCTTCATCAAACTTAAAATATATTTAATGTTGATATATGTCAATGTCTCTAAAACAGACTATCATTTGATATATGAGATAATGTTATTTTTTGCAAATTCTCCTAAAAAGTGTATATAAGATGCACTGTTCAAGTCTTAGGGATTCTGTTTTGGTTTTAAATGTGCATGTTTTAAATGAAAGGAGGCCGTTTTCTGCTATTAGAAACCAACAGATATTTGGTAAGGTGATCTCAAGGGTTGTGTTATATTTAGGAATGAGCCTTTCCTATCCAGATTGGTGCCACTGCCTCATTCCTGGTGACCTCTAAACAACCCAGGGTCACAGTGGCTTCTCTTTAATTAGTATCTCACTAGAGGAAGGAGAGCATATCAAGAGGAAAACAATGCACGAAGACATTATGAACAAGGGTCTGCAAGGCAACTTAGTGATTTGTTTAAGGAATGAAAATCTGCCTACCTCCCTTTCTGTTACCTAAGTAATGCTGAAAATGGTTTCGGTTCCTACAGATTGAGAAGGTTGGGATTTCTATGTATGTTTATTAATTCTGGTTAATGTGTTAGACTTTCCTATTTCAATTTTATACCCTTGATTGAAAATTCTGCATTCATTGTTTAGCCAATATTAGGTGTACCAATTAAGAATGTGGATTTTTTTTCAATAGATGGAGTTACACATATGTTGATATATATGCGATTTTGTGTGTATGCTATTTTGTTGTATTGACAGCAAGCTTCAAAACTTCATATGTCAAATTTGCTGAAGGTGTTAACATCATAGCTATTTTTACACTTAAAAATGTCGAATTTTGTGCCAAAAAAAGGAGCATTTGTGAGAAGTTTTAATTCATTACTTTATTTTGAAGAAAAAGTTGTTGTATACTTCGGGAAGCTTATGGTGAACATGATCCATCTCAAGATACTTGTGAACGCTGGTTTAAACGCTTTAAAAGTGATGATTTCAATGTGAAAGACAAAGAACATTCGGGTAAACCAAAAAAGTTTGAAGACCAACTATTACAAGCATTATTGGATGAAGATGTGTGTCAAAGTCAAAAACAACTTGCAGAAAGATTAAACATTGCTCAGCAAACAATTTCCGATCATTTACAAGGAATGGGAAAGATTTTAAAGGAAGGAAAATGGATGCCACCTCAACTGAACGAAAGACAAATGGAAAACTGAAAAGTCATCAGTAAAATATTGTTTTAATGGCACAAAAGAAAGTCTTTTTTGCATAGAATTGTGACTGGCGATGCAAAGTGGATTTATTTTGAGAATCCCAAATGCACAAAACCATGGGTTGATCCAGATCAACCATCAACATCGACTGCAAGGCCAAATCGCTTCAGAAAGAAGACAATGCTCTGCATTTGGTGGGATCAGGAAGGTGTGGTGTATTATGCACTTCTAAAACCAGGTGAAACCGTTAATACTGATAGCTACCAACAACAAATAATCAATTTGAACCATGCTTTGATTGTAAAATGGGCCAGAAGACACGGCAAAGTAATTTTGCTTCATGATAATGCACCATCACGCACTTCAAACCCAGTTAAAGACACATTAAAATATCTTTCCTGGGAAGTATTAACCCACCCATTGTATTCACCAGACCTTGCTCCTTCAGATTACTACTTGTTCTAATCGACAGCACATGTGCTTTCTGAGCAGCACTTCAAAACGTACAAAGAAGTGGAAAATCGAATGGTTTGTCTCAAAACAAGAAAAGTTCTTTTGGGACACTATCCACAAATTACCTGAAAGATTGGGAAACGTGTAGCTAGCAATGGACATTACTTTGAATAAAGCACTTTTGATGGTTCTCTTGAAATTAGCGTGTTTTCTTTGATTACAAAATCCGCAATATTAACCGGTACACCTAGTAAAAGAGTGATCCATTAAAAAAACAAAGGATTCATGAAAAAACTGGACCATCTCAAGCATGATTCCATTAGGGTTTAACAATATCCAAGTTATATTGATATAGCATTTTCTTTCTTTAAAATAAAGAAGTACAATTTTTAAAAGAGTAAAAGTCAGTAATACCTACCTCAAAGATATTTTGAAAACAGATATTAAATAGCTAAAACTGTACCTCTCATATATATATATATATATATATATATATATATATATATATATATATATATATTTTAGAGGCCCAGTGCACAAAATTCGTGCACAGGTAGGGTCCCTAGTGGCTGCCAGCCAGGACTTCCCTTCCCCCTGTTGGCTGGCCAGCCCCACTCCCTGGTCGAACTCCCAGTTGAAGTCCTGGTCGAGGGGACAATTTGCATATTAGGCATATATATATATATCCTATATAATAAAAGCCCAGCGACAGGAATGGTGGAACGACCAGGACTGGAAAAATTGGTGGCTATGACATGCACTGTGGCAGCCAACCAGCCTGATCCAAGCCCCAATCGCCTCCCTCTGGTCGCCCCCCCCCCCCCGATTGGGGGCGGGGCCAGCAGGCCAATCTCCTGTGGCCCCTCCCCCCTGGTGGTCGGGCCCAATGGGCCCCAATGGGGTGGGCCAGCTGGACCGCACCCTTACATGAATTCTTGCACTGGGCCTCTAGTATATATATATATTCAACTATCTTATGAAGCCAGGAACAGAAATTATATTTAAACTAGAGGCCTGGTACGAAAAGGTCCCTAGGCCTGGCTGGCGATCAGGACCAATCCGGTTCTCCACCATGTTCCGCACTGCCCCCTGATCGTCAACACATATCATAGTGAGTGATTGAACTCCCCATCTCCCAGTCGAACTCCTAAGTGGAAACTTTGCATATTAGCCTTTTATATATATAGATTAGGCTCACAACAATAAATGAATGAATAAAACTGAATCAAAAATAAATTTTGACTAAAGTTCAGGAATAACAATTTAAAAATTTTGAATTGGACATGTTGATATACATAAATGTATATTTTGTATATCTCTATCCATTTAACTATATTTGAGTATTTATACATAGATATAGATATATGTACTGTAGATTACATATAAATCTTCCATATAAATATAACTCCAAAGGAAATCATATTCTCAAAATAACAGAGTAAAATTCTTGGAAATTAAGATAGTTGTGTGTATGGATAAGCCATGTTTTTAGATTATTAAATCATCAGTTGAAAATACTGACACTGATTAGTGCTTTCTATTGGGTGCTATTTACAAGAAATCACCTCTGCAGGGTGCCGTATCCAGTTTCATAATCACATAGTACACTTGCCCTACAGAGTTACATTCTAAGCAAGTGTGCACACTAAGTTGAATTTCATTCTCTTCAGGAAGTGACTTTTAGTCAAGATTGAATACAGCTGTTAGCACAGACCACTGTTCCAAAAACATTTCTATGAGAACTGGATTGAAAAATGAAAGAAAACACCATTTAAGAGTTGCAAATTCACTTTCATTATTCAAATCTGAGCAACTAAACAGGAGAGGAATCTTTGGTCTCAGATAGCTAAAACAAGCTTTTAGAAATATTCAAAAGAAAACATGAAGCGTGGTTAAAAGATGGCTGTAAGACTTTCCAAGTACTTTTGTAGCCTCTATATTTTAATAACCAGATCCCCAGTTTGTTTATAACAAATTTAGTGCCTCATTTTTTGGTTTCAAAAAAAATCAGTGTTATACGAACAATTTTTTTCTTAAATTCCATTGTCTAATACAACTTGTTTTTCTCTCTTTATATTTGCAGAAATAGAGCCTGGCACATAAAGCGGGGCCTCACCAGAGGAAATGCTGCCAGCTAAAAACACCGGATGTAATCGAGACCACAGGAGACACATACTTGGTTATACATGTCGGACTAAAAAGAGGTATTGGAAAGAAACAAAGCCTAACTTTTCATTGGATGGCTTCGTTGTTTTCGTGAAATCTTACTAGTTCATAGTTTATTCCTAAACAAAACAAAATCTGTAGGAATTATTCTAATAATCCTAGGTTCTGCTTTCTGGAGCTTTAAAAGGAAAAAAAAAAAAAATCTATGGATTCTTACCACCATCTTTGGCCATTCTATCTCTGAAAGAAGAGAGGGTAGAGGCCCAGCGTGCCAGACAAGACAACGCAGTACAAAGAACGTGGATCAGCTTCAGCAAAGAGTTGAGAAAATAGCATTTTGTAAGAATGTCATTTCTGATGTCTTTCCTTTTTTAAAGAATCGGAATATATCTGTCTGTTAAGGGACAGATAACAGAGTAAGTTGATAAGCATTATTAACTGTCTTTGGTGGTGAGATGGGGATAGGAAAACTCCATTTACGAAGTCCATAGTAACTGTTTTTCTATTCCCAGCCTTTGACCATTGTACTTCCTTTTGTCCAGAGTGAGGATGATAGTGACAATGAATATTGTTTCCCCACTGGCCATGGGAAGCCAAATGTGGACTTTTTTTTTTAAAGAGGAAAGCATAATGCTTTGGCACCTTTTTTTTTCTTTTTTTTTTTGGCTATCAGTACTTTCTAAGCTTCACATTTCTATAGCTACCTACTGCTCTCTTGCTAAAGATTTTTGTCTTTAGACAAAAATTAAAAATTGAATTTACTTTTTGATCAGAGATCAGGATATTTTCCTTGTCAAAATATAATACTTTTTAATTAAGAGCTTGACTGATGGGAGCAGTTAGCAGTTCTTAGTTAATAGGAAGTCTTTCCATTTTTCTTCATGTAATATGATCAGTGTTCCTTAGGAAGGCAAACAGTTCTCATAAGGGATGAGAGAATCCTACCATAACTCACACAGGAGAAAGCACAGATCTCAGTAAGAGCAAGTCATTTTTGAAACTGTGTTGTTATATATGTCAGCCATGTTATTATTTCAAGCAAGCTCTTTGAAAAAAAGAAAAGAAAAGAAAAAACCTTTTGCCACTAGAGGGAGTTCAAATTTTAACTTCTAAAACAATAAGAAGTGTGTTTGTGGTCTATTTCTTTTTTTATTAAACAATAAGACTGAATCAGGAATTCGATTTTTGAGGGATATAGTTTTCCCTTCAACTCTAGAGTAACTACTCTTGAATATATTTGATGGTTATCATGCACAGAACATTGATACTTAAAATGTTAATCTCTGGTAGCAGTGCAGGTCAAGAGTTTGGCTCTAATTGTTTATTGATCAAGAACAGAATCCGTAATCATCAAGCTTTACTTAATAATAATTGTGGTAGAATGTTCCATAGGTGCTGCCACAGTCCCTCTGCATATGTTTCCCCAATGTGACTTTGCCCTCCTCAGACGAAAGCTGAAACCTATTTTTCCTACCTCTGAACTCGATGGCCCAGAAGAATGCAAACATGTTGCTGAGTGATTTTCTGGCCTAGGTCTTAAGAGGCCTTCAGCCAACTACCATGTAAATAATTCTGGGTTGGTGTGCTTATCCAGGAAGAAAGCCCACATGGAAAGAGAGGTCCTGCAGAATGAGAAGCCCAGTAGAAGGAACAGAGGCACTCCAGCCAGGGGCCTGGCAATTGCAAGGCATGTGACTGACCATCAGAGACATTCCAGCTGCAGCCAAGCTCCCATAAGAAAATGCTGTATCTCTATTTTTAAATTCTGCATCTAGTATTGTAGTGATTACCAAATAATCAAGCACTGACTAAAACTGTTCTTTCCAGGTTCGCTGGTGGCTCAATGGTTGAGCTTCAACCCATGAACCAGGAGGTTGTGGTTCAATTCCTAAACAGGGCACATGCCCAGGTTGGGGGCTCAATCCCTGGTAGGGAGCATGCAAAAGGCAGACAATTGGTGATTCTTTTTCATCACTGATGTTTCTATCTCTCTCTCTCCCTCCCTTCCTCTCTCAGAAATCAACAATAAATAAAACATATTTTTAAAAAAATGTATTCTTTCCAGTGTTTATTTTCAGTAAGAAATGATTAAACAACTTACCCATTTCTATCAGTCCTAAGGATTCAAAAAGCAAAAAATAACCTTTCTGGACCTGTGCCCCTTTATGTATGTAGACCTTAGTTTTGTGTTGATGCTGAAGAAAAGCACTGGCATCTTCAATCAATATTATAAACTGGATTTTTAAATGTGAAAAGATTCTTAAAAAAAACTCTTGCCTTCCTAGTTCTAATTGCATAATTGCATTCACAAATTTTACAACTCTCCTTATCTGTTTGAGTTTCAGCTAAACATGGTAATGATTAGACATCTAGCACCAGGTCCTTTGCATTTTGGTCCTCCCACCCCACCCCACTTTCCCTCCTCCAGGTTTACTAGTAAGACTACTTATGATTAATACTAGAGGCCCAGTGCATGAAAATTAGTGCACTGGAGGGGGGTCCCTCAGCCCATCCTGCCCCCTCTCACAGTCTGGAGCTCTCAGGGGATGTTCTACTGATGTCCTCTGTGAGAGTTGACCAGACTGATCAGGGGAAGGTGCCACCCCCATCACCCCGTTGCTGCTGCCACTGCCGACCGCTGCAGCCACCAAGGTGTTTTCATCAACATGGAGTCCAGTCCCTTCACCACGAAAAAATGACAACTTTCTTTAGGCATTTTCAAGATGTCTCTTTCATAAGATATGACATTTCTTTTTTTTTTTTTTTAATCCTCACCTGAGGATATTTTTCCATTGATTTTTAGAGAGTGTGGAAGAGAGAGAGGAAGACAGAGAAACATCAATGTGAGAGGGACACTTCGATTGGTTGCCTCCTGCATGAGCTCTGATCTGGCGCCTGGCCAGGGAGGGGCCTGCAACCTAGGTACATGCCCTTGACCAGAATCGAACCCAGGCCCTGAGGTCTACAGGCCGAGGTTCTTCCATTGAGCCAAACCAGCTAGGGCAGGATATGACATTTCTTAGCCCCTCCAGCAGTAGACCTTCATTTTTCCCTCCAGAGTGAGGTGGAAAAAACCTAGATCACCTTCTTGGATTCTTATTACCCACGTTACCAAGAACAATGCAAGTGGTGTACCAGAAGCTTAGCTAGTGAGCGGTCAGAAAAGGTGTTTCCTGTGCACCTCATGCGCAGAGGCGGGACAGCTGGCACGGTGCAGCTGGCAGCCCCTCTTCTCTCCGGGCCTCCCCGCAGCCTCGGCAGCTGGCAGGCCCTTTTCTCACCGGGCCTGCACCATCCATGGCTTGCCTCACCATGCACGCAGTCCCCTCCCGACCACCTGCATGCGCAGCCTCCTCCTGAGCAGTTGTGACGTTACGGCATCCCAGACAATTTGCATATTACCTCTTTATATATTTAGATGGACACACAGTTCCAGCAAATGAAAAACGTTGAGATTCTTCCCTTTGACAGCTAAGTGTTTAGGGCGGGGGCCAGTGTTGGGTGTGTCATGAGAATGGTTTCAGAATTCAGGAATGACCTAGGTCACCTAGGCAACAGTCCAAGATTAACTTGAGAGGATGCTGAATATTAGAAGTCAATTTTTCAGAATAAACTGAGTGGTCCCTGTCCAAGGTAGAATAACATTCAAATATTGAAAGCCTGGGATCCAGACTGGATCAACTTCCTCGTCAGTTTCTTTTCTGGGGAGGCACCTCATTACCTTTTGGTAAAGAGGTTCCAATTACCTGTATAAGTCATGCCACGTCCTCTTTTCCCCCCAACAGTCACAATACAAATGATGAGTGTAAATGTAAGTTACACAAGCTGGAGGCTATTAGGATTTAATTAAGTAAATATGCAGATTAAGCATCTTCTATTTTATACCTTGCATAGACTGTTTCTTGATCTTAAGACTAAAAACCAAACCCTTCACATGGGCCACAAATCCCTGCAAGAGTTGATGCCTATCTACTCCCCCAGCACCATCTTCCACCATCTCTTCTTCACCCTCTAAGTTCCAGGTATTCTGGGTTTCAGCTCTTCATGTCCACAAGGCCATCTATCTATCAACATCTTTCAGACAAGTGGTTTCCTCGGCATGGAACCCTCTTCCTCTGCCTTTGCCTGGTTCACTCCTAGCATACTTACATCTGCTTTTCTGGACTCATCAGGTTGTAATTTATATGATTATTTCCTGTCCATCCTCTGATGAAACCTCCTTGTGAAAAGGTGGGTCATATCTGTTTTGTTCATGGTTTTCTCACCAGTGTCTTGAGGTATTCACTACTATTTATTGGATATGAATCTATTATATTTAAGGAACTTAATATATTGTTAGGTTATATTATGAGAACTTAAGAAGGCAAAAGAAGAATTGGACAGTTTCAATAAGAAAGAGACATGAACGAATGACCAAGTGGTAAAGCAGAACCTGATCAGTAGCAATATGATAGAGATCTAACATCCAGTGAGAGAACAGGGAAAAGGAGACTTACCAAGAAAAGTCCTTAAGTCAATCCAGGTAGAAGGAATGCAAAATGTTTGGGGTGGGGAGAGAGCATGCAGGCCATGCAGGTAGCTTGGGTGGCTATGTGTCCAAGAAGGAGCCAAAACTTTGGGGAAAGCTAGGTTTGCTGCAACCCTGTAGGGAAATCGTTGTGACATGTTGATGTATCATGACAGTGACTGGGAAACACTGAGGACAATCAGTTCATTTAATGGTTTGGAATTCTGGACAGATATGCTAAGTATCCTGTTCAACTACCTAGAACAAAACAGATTAGGTCTGAGGCATCACCCTTATTATGCAGTCCTCAAGCAATTCACATCATGTGGAAGTCCAGTGAGATGAGCTATGGGAGTTCCTTTCTGCAGTTCAGGGCTTCTGGCTAATTGGCCAGATCTCATGGGTGAGTACCTACTCTCAATGCTTTTGATATGAAAATGAGAAAATATGCTTAAAACAAGTCTGTTCGTAGAATTCAAGTTTTCAGCAATAAAACTTCATTTTTAGTTTCACAATGAAAATTACTGAAATTGGGCTCATGTAGCAAATACTAAGTGACATTAAGGTGTATTTCTATTCCTGGCTTTGCATAAATTATGTCAATGTTAAGGTGATATACAAGCTTCCATTATGGAAGAAACACATTTGGTAAACCCACACTGCTTACACAATTGTTCCTGGTTATGATCTGAAAAAATGGCTTGGTTTTGAAGACTATTCTGTTTTATATCACATCTCCATAGAGCTATCATAAAGTCTTTTTAGTAACTGTATGTCGTAAATGAATTTTAATTCCCTAGAATATTTAAATATCAATCTCTCAACATGAAACACTATCATTTAAAGCAGTTTGGAATATCCAGGAATATGCCTGTGCAACTAGACTGTGCTCCTTAACTAAGGAATTGTGCAATCCTCGTTTACTTTGGGTTACGTGATAAGAACTCAGCTCCTACTCATTTTAATCTCACATTTTTATAACCCCTTTGTTTAAAGTCAATATTTTAATTGGCATATATAAAGATCCGAACATACCTTGAATCAGAAATTTTGTTTAAATCGAGGAAAGGGCACATGTTACTTCAAATGACCTAGATATGAATATAGTGGCCTAATTTTCATGTAGCAAAGCAGTTTGTAATAAAGTGAAATTTTCAGAAGTAATAAAAAAAAATCCCTCAATAGAACAAGTGTAGTTGCTGGCTCATGAGAAGTATTTAAGTTATCACATGATTCTAGTCCACTTAAAAAACAGACGCAGCTACCTCTACAAGCACTCTTTTGGGCAATTAGTATACATTAAGTTCAAAGGCATTACTAAAGTCTTACTCTCGTCAATAGTTCCAGTCCATCCAGTTACCAACTATTTCATCAACACTCTTAAAAACACTGCACATTGGACATGAGTTTGATCTCTTCCTTTCCCATTGCTCAACCAAAACAAACAAGCATGAAAGAGCGAGCCTTTGAGGAAGACAACAAAAGAAAAAAACAACACAATGAGTTAGAAAACAGCCTATAATAGTGCTATCCATTAGAATTTTCTGTAATGACGAAAATGTTCTAATATATACTGTTCAATATGGTATCCACTAGCCACATATGGCTAGTATGCACTTGAAATATGGCAAGTGTTGACCAAGAAACTAAAATTTTTTTCCGGCCGTCATGGCTCAATGGTTGAGCATCAACCTATGAACTAGGAGGTCACGGTTGGATTCCTGGTCAGGGCATATGCCCGGGTGCAGGCTCAATCCCCAGTGTGGGGTGTACAGGAGGCAGCCAACCAATGATTCTCTCTCATCATTGATGTTTCTATTTCTCTCTCCCTCTCCCTTCCTCTCTGAATCAATAAAAATATACTTTAAAAAAAAGAAACAAATTTGTATTTTAATTAAAATTTAAATAGTCACACATAGCTGCCAACTACCATATTAGACAGCAAAGTCCTATATTTTGCTGAATTCCTGAAAAATAAAGAAGCAAACTATTGAATACCATCAGTTAAGTGTGGCAATTATTTTATGGCTAACAGGAGTCTAGAATTATTTTACCTGATAATTACCTAATGATCTTTTAAAATTCCTATTAAATGGATCATGAAAAGGATCTTTAACCACAAATAACTAAAAGTACTGTCTAGAAAGGTCAGAAATGATAGAATCAGGGAGAAGGGACAAGACCAATCCTGAGTCCTGTGGTTACTGTTCTGCCGTGTTACCCAGCTTTTCCAGGGAATAAAACATTTAAAGGAGACTAGCCAAAGCAGTTCAGCCTGACCCAAACTCTCCACAAAACCTGCAGAACCAGACAGAACTAAAAAGAAAGTTAGGTCTTGCTAACTCACTCTGGAAATGATTGGCATTATTTTAAATGATCTCTATGCCTTAATTAGATATCCTACTACAAATACCCTCTAATGAGACTCGAGCCTCTTGAGAGAAATACATATTTATATATACATATTTAATTGAGTTCTTATTCACTTGTTTTGACATCAACATTTCTTTTTTTACCCAGTTATCATAACTTATATATGACCCTGATTACTTTTATTCATTTAAATGTCACAAACATTCCCTGAGGTAGGTGGAATAAGAATTATTTTGTATTATTTTCTGTATTTTGTAGATTACAAGAAAGGCTGGGAGTTAAGTAACTTGCAAAAGGGACTAGAACATCAGACCTCTTGTGCCTATTCCATGCCTCTTTCTTCAGAATATTTAATACACAAATCATGCAATAAATTTTATGATCTAATAACTGGAATGCAATTATTGAACAGCAGATTTTTATATTCACCAAGCCATAGACTAGTCTTTATATTAGGGGGAATTTTAAAAAATATATTTTTATTGATTTCAGAGAGGAAGGGAGAGGGAAAAAGAGATAGAAACATCAATAATGAGAGAGAATCATTGATAGGCTGATTCCTGCACGCCCCCTACTGGTGATCAAGCCTGCAACCTGGGCTTGTGCCCTTGATTGATGGAACCTGGAACCCTTCAGACTGTATGCAGACGCTCTATCCACTGAGCCAAACCAGCTAGGGCTATTAGGGGGAATTTTACATTAGAATTCCAGCCTTATTTTTTCTTCTAAAAAAAAAAAATCACTTTTTTTCAGTATCATCTCTGGCTGTGAGAAAATGGGCCTTCACCACTCCTCCAGGAAGTAGGAGGAAGGCGTAAGAAGCGTTGCATGGTCAACTGAAGTACTATAATGGGAAATCTAGATTTACTAGTACTTTCAGAACTCAAGTAAATTTCCTAAGAACCAAGAACTCACTCATAGCAGTATCCTAAGGATTTAGTTACAATGTGTAAATAAATGTTCCATCAGATAGTCAAGTTACTACTTGATAAGCATTGATAAACTGAGAGTGAGGTGTAGTGGGAAAGAAATTTCAGACAACATTATTGGATTTATAAAGTCACATCCATGTAACAATCCATCAAGAAAGTTTTATAATCTTCGTTGTAGCAGTCCACCTCATTGGTACAAATGAAAATTGGCAATTTTTCTAAAATTGTCCTTTCTGATTCAAGTTTCATATATAAGTAACTGTGATAGATATTCTCCAATAGCCACCATCAATTCCTTCCCTTCCTGTACTCACATGCCACCCCACCCATCAAAAGGTGGAGCCTAAATCACTTCATTAAATCTGGGCTGGCATGGTGACTTGCTTTGACCCATAAAAACATGGTGCAAGTGATGCTGTGCCTGGCAGCTTCTACTCTTCCCCTTGGAAGCCAGCCACCATGTAAGAAGTCCCACATCGGAAGACTACAGCCCTGTGAGAACGGCCAACTTACCTGGGTGGAGAGAGAAAGCATAAGTGTAAAGCAAGAGGCACCGGCTGCTGAAAGCGAAACCTTTACATACAAGCTTCCAGCCCATTTAAGCTGCCAGTTGAGTGCAGCTGAGTGAATGAGCCCAGCTGAGTACAGCCCAGTGCCCCACCCCAGCTGATGACATGCAGAGTAGCCAAACCCTCTCCAGATTTTCTGAACCATGAATCCTAAGAATCCATTATTACTCTTGTAAGCTATAACGTTTTGCGTTGATTTGTTATGATGTCTATCCCATGCTTCACTACCAAACTTGCTACTTCTGTTTTTTACTCAGAGTATAAAGAAGTGAGTTAGAAGTAAGTGTCTGTTGTCCATTTTCACTCCAGATTAAACAGGGCTGAGCACAAAGGTCTCTGAGGGTGTTACTGGCATGGAGAAGGCCCACCCTGAGCTCACCTTGGAGGTTTCCTGCTACACTGGTCTCACTCTGAATGCCACCACCAAGTGAGAAGAAAAGGACGAGGGAGCTTTGTAACAGTCCCTGGAACTGTAGCATACATTTTCACTCCGTTCAAAAAGAATGTGCTTAGCAAAAGAATCTTTAGCTAAGGCTTATAAATTGACATTTGAAGGTTGATGAAGAAAATAGGCAGATAACACTGAAATCAAGCAGCAAGGCTGGCCATCTCTGGAATATGTCCTAGAATCGTATCCCTGCCCCACTCTATTTGTTGGCTTTTCTCTTTTCCCATGAATATTTAATTCAGCAATGGAATAAGAACTTGAAATCACTGCAAAACATAAGTAGATAACTGCTAAGTTTGCACATTAATCTTCTTTGCTTATGAAGGAGAGAGACTGCTTTGTTTCCCTACAATGAAATGATACTGGAAAAATATTTTAATAGACAAAATAAATATGAATGTTATGAAAATAAAACAATACCTAGAAGTCTAAAATGCTAAAAGGGGGTACCCTCCAAGGTAAAGCCTGCTACAGAGTTCCTAATCCACTTAGATTGAACCCTGAAAGAGTGATGCTAAAGGGGGAAAAAACTTACATAAAAATAAAATAGAAAATTGGCAACTATTACCCGAAAAGCTATCATCTGAGACTTTCATTGTTACCCTTAGTGACACCTCATTTAGCTCCATCACTGCCACCTCCTTTAGTTCTTGTCTAGTTTGTGGCTTCCACCTGATCCTTCTAAAGGTACTCTGGGGATGGAGAGGTACAAAGCACAGAATGCTCTCATTACTCTTGCAATCTCTCCCAGCACAATTAGCAAGCATGGTATATAATCCATAATAAAGTGATATATAATCCATAAAGCAAAGTCCATGCCTCACTCAACTTGAAAAACTGCCAGTTCTGTCAAAAATGCCAACACTCTAATCCAGTATTCACTATACAGAATCTTCATCTTTCCATGAGTATGTGCCGGAGTCACAGATGTTGAACTATGAACAATTTTTGTGGCTGACAAATGTATGCTGAAATGTCTACAACTATATGAACAAAAGCAGTTCATAAATATGACACTTCCTTCGAGGTCAACCTCCCAAAAGTTGGTGGGCATTGCCTCACAACATTTTTGCAACTTTAGAGTACATAATAGGAAATGTTCCAACTGTGAGGGCACTAGGTATTGTAAAAGAACAGCCCCCATCACATGCATACACACTACTGTCATTCAGGAAAAATCAGAAGCACGGATTATTAAAGGGACCCAAGTGATACTTTCTAGTTTCTCTAAAACCAAGTTCTGATTATAGCCACATTAGATACTTCTCCATTTCAGAGATTAAGGGTAACAAGAAAATTTATCTGAAACAACTGTCAAGAGTCTAACTTCAGAAATACAGGAGAATTGCCCTGTTCATACCCGGTTAAGTCTGTGATCAGCTGAGATTCCCGTCAGGACCTGAACAGGCAATAAGAAATGCCTTAGGGTCCTCCTCCTCCCACCGCTGCATGAAGGGCTAAGTTACTTTGATGTTGCTTCCCATCAAGTCCTTTTTGCTTTTCAGCAGCATTGAAAGCACTCAGAAGTTAATACTCTTTGAGACCGTTATAAGGGACTCCGTAGAGAAATCAAGTTATGTAAAGTCCATTGTTTATGCAGACGAAAGCCATCTTTGGAGGATCAATGCTTTCCGGTAACTGGGAACATAAAGGAATGCTCCTCCAGAGGGAAGGCTGACCAGATGGATCAGCCCTCCTGCCTGAGGTGGAATCCGACACCTCTGGCTTCAAGAAACCCGGTCCAAGGAACAATTCTGACACTTAAAAGCAAACCAGCATCCCTGACTTCAGGATGCTTCCACCTCAGCTCTCCCTTCAACACACACCCACTAACTAACCCTTCCAGCCAGTGGACTCCCAAACCGAGGAACACCGGAAGTTTCCCCACAAGGGTCTCCATGTACCATCTTCTCCACTTGGGTGAAGTATGAGAGTCCGAATCTTTGAGACTGGCAAAGACTGGCCCCACCTTTCCCCCTCGCCCCCAAATCTGGTCTCCTCGGTGATGTTCCTAGGTCTGCTTGTACTGAAACTGCACTTCCCATTTCCATTTCCTTATGATGACTCCAGGTCCTCCTCGCTGATAAGATTCTTTTGAGAGCTTCTCATAGTTCAGGCATATTTGTACACATTGGAGGCAGCCAATTTCTTCTTCTTCCAAGATATCTCCCTCGTAACATTTTCTCACATCCTCTAGGCTCACATCATGGATTACTCATCAATCTGCAATCATTTTGGTGCAGGAATACAGACTCTTGTTATTTTTTTTAAAACAAGCTATAATGAATGTAGGATAAAATACACAGATCTTAAAGTGTTTAGTTCATGACACTTGTATACACCTGTATAACCACCACTCAAACAAGATGTAGGACATTTGCACCCCTAAGAGAATTCCATCGTGCCCCTTTCCTGTCAAACTCCCTCTTCAACCACTATCTGATGTCTACCACCAAGTCAGTTTTACCTGTATTTGGATTTCATAAAAATAAATGAATAGAATAAGCCTCACCCCCCCCCTTTTTTTTTTTTTTTTTTGGTGACAGGCTTCCAGAATTCACTCAGCATGTTTTTGAGATTCACCAATGTTTTTGCTCAAACCAGTACTTTTGTTTTTATTTTATTGCTGAGTAGTATTCCATTATAATGGAATCTGTGTATCCATTTTCCTCTTAATGAACATTTGGATTGTTTCCAGTTTGGGGCTTAATGAATAACACTGCTATAAACATTCATATGCAAGTCTCTTATAGGCTTATAGCTTTATTTCTCATTGGTAAATACCTAAGAGGGAAACTGCTGGTCCTATGACAGATGTATGATTGACTTTATAGGACTGTCCAATAGGTTCCCCAATGTGGCAAAACAATTTTACACTCCCCCTTATGACTGAGAATTCCAGGTGCTTCTACATTTGGCATTGGCAGTGTTTTTATTTACTTTTCTATTTTAGCTATTCTAGTGGATGTGAAGTAGCATCTCATTGTGGCTATAATTTGCATTTCCCTGATAGGTAATGACGTCGAGCACCTTTTCTAAGCTTACTGGCTCTTCATAGATCTTGACGTCGAGCACCTTTTCTAAGCTTACTGGCTCTTCATAGATCTTTTGCTCAGTACCTGTTCAAGTCTTTAATTAGGGTGTTTGTTTCTTACAGAGTTGCAGAAATTCTTTAAGTGTTTTTGATTCAAGTCTTTTGTCAGTTGATAGCTGTCTATTAATTTTCCTACAAGTATATTTTGGAGAGGAGAAATGTTTAATTTTAAGGATGTCCAATTAATCAATTTTTGTGTGGTGTCCTAGAAATCTTTGCCTACTCTGAGGTCACAAAGACATCTTTCTATGTCTTCTGGAAGACTTATGATCCTGAGTTTATATTTGGGTCTATAATCCAGTTAAAATTAATTTTTTAGTATGGATAGAGGTGTCAAAGTTCAGTTTTTTCCAGAGAGATTGTTTCTTTTTAAATTCTCATTGGCTGATTTTTTTTTTACTTTTTATTAAAATTATTGAGGTGACACTGATTTAAAAATTATACAGGTTTCAGGTGTACAATTCTACAATACATCATCTAGACACTGTATTATGTGTTCACCACCCCCAGTCAAGTCTCTATCCATCACCATTTGCCCACCTTTACCATCCTCTACTCACCACAAAAAAGATAGTTCTTGATACTATATTTCCCCATAGTTTTAAAAATATAATTTATAAACACCTTAGTATTCATGTAAGTTGTACATACCCATATCATGCTGGTTTTATTTCCTGCTGCATTCAGTATTCTAGTAAAACTGGCCATGTTAACACTGAAAAGTATTACAAGGATAGATCACTTAAACTGTACATCCTATAGTAGCTAAAAACTATGCTACTTAAATATTTCACCTTAATTTTTTTTAAAACAGGATTTCAAATATCAAAAGACTCTTAGGTTTCTAATTTTAGGTACAAAGTCTTATGACTCAGAAGTACAGCTATTTAGAATAAAATGTTTGTAAATGTAAAATATCCATGACTTGTTCATGTCCTAAAAATGGAATAGGGAGGTAGGCAATAGACTCCAATCTTGCATCAAGAATTCAGAAGGCAGGAGAAAAGAACTGCTTCTTAAGTTAAAAGAACTCATAGGCATTTCTTTCTTGATTTTTTCCTTCCTTTCTTTTTTTCACCCTGCCTGCCAAATAAAAATAACCTTGATCGATGCTGACAGAAAATATAGCTCCTCTTCTAGACTAAGAAAGAGAAAGGAAGGATTGGAGACGCTCTGATAGTGTGTGTTGCAAATGTTGACAAATAATTTATTATTTGAAAAACTTTAAGTGCACTTTCTGCACCCTCTTAATTCAATTTAAATTCCAGGCAGTGTTCACTTTAACACAGGAAATAGAATATTGGCCAATGAATTAGGCAACCGTACCTTATCTGTAGAGCTACTGGTAAGTTGTCAAATGTTTTCTACTTAGCTTTACAAGACACTAAATAACATATTTTTGACCCCAAACTCCTTATAGGGAGAATCCAAAGATTATTTAATTTCTTATTATAGATAAAGTCTCTTGATTTCTAAAGTAATAAGGTATCCAACTATGTGTTCTATTTTTTACTGTACAAGTAGGAAACTGTGTTTGCGGGGGCCGGGGGGGGGAGGGTAAGTAGGAAAATGGGTTAAGAGAACTCCTTTTTCTATGGCTAGGAAAATTAGTCTGCTCTTGCTTCTTGGTAGAATGTGCACAATGTCATCCTGAAATCTTAAGTGTAAAGAAGGTCCTGAGTCTGTTTGAAGAGCAGATTTTCTTCAGTCCTGGGGGATGGGACAGGAAGGGGAGGAGGTGGGGAGACAAAATCAACACTGATTGGAACAACTTATTTATAAGAATTTTATAAAATAAAATATACTTTATTCTCTTACATTTAAGCACCTATCAAGATTCATGGGGAAAAATTTCAAGGCGCGCTGTGAATTCCCAATGATAGTAATCATTTAACATGTAAACGTAAAGTACTTAGAGACCACATATCAAATCACAATAGTCTTAGGTCAAGCATAAATATTAGATATATCTAATAATAAGAATTAACATGTATTTAACGCTCAGTAGGTGCTATGTGCTAAGTACTTTGCATGTCTTAACTTACTTATTCAACATAACAAATCACAAAATAATTACCATTTTTATTCTCTGTATGCACAAAATTAAGAAACAGAGAAGGTGATCAATGTGCCTCAGGTCACATTCAAACTCAAGCAGCCCGACTCTAGAGCTCACTGATTATGTGCTATGGACTGAATTGTGTCGTTCCCCCCTGCACCCGGCCCCCAAATTGGTATGCTGGGAGTCCTAATTCCCCATGTGAGGTTATAAGGATGGGGTCCTAATCCAATAGGATTGGTAGCTTCTCTCTTCTGTGGGCAACAAGGATAGACCATATGAGCAAATAACAAGAAGGCAGTCACCTGCAAGCCAGGGAAAGAGTTCACTCCAAAACCCAGCCAGGGTAGCACCCTGACCTCAGACATGCAGCCTCCAAGAACTGTTGGAAAACTAACTTGTTTTTAAGCCACCTAGTCTATGGTATTTTGGTACAGTGGCCAGAACAGACTAAAACACGATGGAAATCATCTCCGCAGATATTACCAAATAAAGGGAGATTCAAAAAGGACACAAGATGTACTTAGTGCTTCACCTATCATTTCTTCTCATATTAGTAAACTTGCCCTTGTCCCTCTTTTATCAGGTACTAAAAGCATCTGAGAAACTGAAATCTCATTGGATTTTATCACTATAAATATTCATAGATTTTTTTAAATATATGCATCAATACATGCATGCAAGCTAAGACATGTTAACTATAACGATCTTTGCAAAAGAAACATAAAAGCTATTCAATATAAATGTAAAAGTTTTTGGGAGGATTTTTAACATAACTAGATTTTCAGGCAATGACTCTGAGAATGAAATGGATTAAGAATTAAGATCTTAAATGGCTATTGATGTGGTGTTTCTGATTTATTAAAAGTAATTACAGAGCTTTATTAGCAATGCTAAACCTCTAGCATTTTCATCTAGTGAAAGAAAGTATCAGTGTCTAAAAGTCTTTGTCAACTCTAACATCTATAAACATTTAAGTGGTATTGAGCAGATTCTATAATCTGATCTGCTTTTAACTGTGGAAATCAATGCAATTATTTAGAAGCTAGTTGAATAATTCATGTTGTAAGAAGAGGCCTTCAGATTAGCCATAATGTGTTTGCATCTTAATGGTATTTTAAATAAAGTTGTGTCTTGCTACAATGCACATTTGGTAAGCAAGACAAATCAATCTCCATCCATCAGTTCAGAGGCCGAGATGAGAAAAATTCTGACAGTTTCAGAGGAACAGTTGAGCCATTGGCTTTGATAAATAAGGGAGTTAAAGGAAAGTTTCTTCCCCCAATATCTCAGAGGAAGATAGTATCTGCCTTTTTATTCATCCCACTGCCTTGTTGTTGGGGGCTGACATTGGAGATACAATTCAGCGATATCATTCCAAGATCTTTTAGCCATGTTAACTGGACAAAATGCCTATTCATCAGCCCCAACAAAAAGTGTATTATGTGTCAAAAGGTTAGCTCTAGGTAAAGACATTTGTGTAAGCACAGTTTTCTCTCTTTAGAAGTTTTGCTTTTATCTTATATCACACATTTCCTTGATTTTGAAATCAGGGTGAATGTAAGTAAAGCCAGCCTTCAAAGGATATAAGATGGGTAGCAAAGACCTTAAAAGTCCCAGCCTCATCCAATACTTAAGAACCACCTCCATGACAATACCTCCAAGTGGCAAAGCCAGTCTATTTCAAACCCTCCTATTCATAAAACGCATTGCCATCTTCTCCAGGACTGAATGATTGTTCTTTAGAATTATGACAGAAAGTTCTTCCTTATGCTGAACTCAAATCTGCCCCCCTTCCCTTCTACCTATTTGTCTTATCTAGCCCTGTGAGGGCACTCAGTCAAGTATGTCCCTCTTCCATACCTGAAGGTAAAGATTATGGTCTTTCCAAGTTCCCTCTTCTCAAGCTAAACATTCCCAGCTCCTTCACATTTCTCATGTTCTATCAATGCCCATGGCCACATTAGCCTCAATGGAAGGGTCTACATTCACCAACTTTTGGAGACCACGTACATGAGAAAACTCACTAAGCATGCCCATTATTGAAAAATTTCTCTATTATGACAAATTGCTTCTATTATTAAACCTTTTACCAAATCTGGGAAAGCTCCTTTTCTTTATTGCTTGAACATCATCATTATACACTCTATCCTTAGGCTGCTTTTCCCTCAGGTCTAGATGGCTCTCCGCCCTTAGCTTCGCCCACAAAACTCTGCATGATCTGTCCTTGACTTTTCTCTCCCGTCCCATCCATAAGTAATATCCTCCACACCTGCTACACCCTGGACGCACCAAACTGCTGTTCCCTGAAAGTCCACGGTTTCTCCCTCCTCAATGCTGTTCTGCACCTGCAACACTCTTCCTTCCCCTCATCACATAACTAACACTTTAGAGGGCCAGGTATCCCGACAGTGGACAGACAGTATATTAATCAATATAGATTAACTGCTATAAAATTAACCTTCAAAATTTAGGGACTTACTATAACAAAAGTTTATTTCTCATTTATATTCCAGTCCAATACTGTTTGGGAAGGACGCTGTTTATAAGTGAGTGAGTGATCTGCACACAATCTTCCAGGGACCCAAGATCCTTCTACCTGGGCAATGCTGACACCTTCCACACCTGATCTCCAAGGTCATCTCAGAAAGGGAAGGAATATCGTGAAGAATTTTATGTTCAAGCCACCATGTGACGTACATCACTTCTGCCCCGTTCCATCCACCACAACTCGGTCACAGGCCTCCTCCTCACTGCAAAAGAAGCTTGGGAGTGTAACTGGCAGAGGAAACTTGAAACAGGGCTGCTGAACCCATAGCACTACCTCCAGATGCCTCTACCTTATTCTCCATGAAAGTCTATGGTTTCTGATCTCAGTGCACTTACTGCACTGGATAGGGAAATTAAGTAAATCGAACTGTAAGCTCCTTGAGTACAGCAATGTGTTTTTGTCACCTTTGCATTGCTAGCATGGAGCACAGGGCATTCCTACCACAAATGTCAGTTTATACATGTGAATGAATGGTTTAATGAAGGAGTCTTGGCCCACCCTTACTACAATGCCTCACTAGCTTGCTGAAATCTCAAAGACCCAGAGATCAAGATATACTAGAGCATGCCTCCTCTATGCACATAGGGTCAAGAGATGCTACAGTGGCTCTTATAGTGGATTGGATGATGCCCTTGATAATTAAGCCTTTTCTTTTTCCCCTCAACTGTGAGCTCTCCAAAAGCACAAGCTAGGTCTTACTTATCTCTGAATCCTTAGCACTCAGCACTCTCAGAAAGTGTCTGCTAAATGAAGGAATATAAAATACTGTTATAAATAGGATAATCAGATCATAGGCTCCATTAACCTTAATTTCATGCCAACAGTAACAAAATTTGATATCAGGACCAGCCAAGAAATGCCAAAAAAAAGGGTTAGCTTTACTATGGCTTATAGCAATTATCTTTATATCCTTTTATAACAATGATTTTTATTATATTCTTTTTTATAACACCACCTCTAATACATTTTAAAGCTCAGAATTTTTTGAAAAAGTTGCATTAATTTTTTAATAAAGAGAAATGGTGGAAATCACGTAAACATTTGAATGTAACAACCCTGACCCCAGCTTTTAATAGTGGTGGTTTCTTCCGCAGATGTAGAAAGAATGCCTTCTTCCTTTGAATCGGTTCATTTCAAACTGAGATATCATCATTAGGAAACTGAAAAAGCAGGAAAGGCTGTCTTCCCTTTCCAGTCTATAAATAAACAGAAGGACAAAGATAAAGACTGAAGCAGCTCCCAAGCCAATATTTTGAAACTTGTGTTGACCTGCTTTAAATACCTTACTTACTGTGACCATTTTTTTAAGGGGGAAGGACCTCAACTATGTCTAAAGCTAGAAAATACTTGATAATGTGTGCTTCTTTTCTTGACACTTTGTATTAACTGTTTAAAAAAAAGCCAGAATCTTTATACCTATTGGTTTTTATCAAAGTTAATATAAACATTTACTCTCTGGGTGTTGTTTGTTGTGCTCAATATACCCCAGATTAACCTGCTGAAATGAGAGTGTTCATTCTCCCATGCCTTCACAGTTCTTACCTCTTGGTGAATAAAATAAAGGAGCAAAAGGTCCAAAACTAACACAAAAATATATTTACCTTAGAATATACAGTGCAACCTACATTTGAATTAAGACGTAAACATCAATTATTCATCTTTTTTTGCATTAAAGAAAACTCAGTTTCTTTACTGGTAATTTTCAGATCGATTTAATCCAATCCATCAGACATAATATAAAAATGAAACTTTAATGCAGCATTATCTTGAAAAATCACTTTCTAGGATCTCCATTTAAATTTTTTTTTTTCAAATTATAAAGCCCTAAAAGCTCAATGAAAATCAGACCCATAAAACCCAAATAAAAGCAAACTTGGACCCTTAAAGGAAACTGCTCAGAGAATCTGAACATCAACCTTGGCAGGCCTGGAGTCCCTGTGGTCTAGACCGGCATGAGGATGAGATCTAGATTAAGGCCTAGAAAACCAGATCAGTTATAAGACGGCTCCATGGAATAAAGGAAACTGAGAAGAGATGGAAAAGAGATGTGTACAGTTTGATTTAGAGGCCTCTAGGATTCAGGAATTCCCAAAGTCCTCATATCTCAAGGCCCCAGGCTGTCTTGGAGCCCAGCTAACAAGTATATCCTTCCAGCCTGGGTGCCTTCATCAGGTGGGTGCACCATGGGCTTAGACTGACTTCACTACAAAGTCACTGTCAAGAGGTTGGCTAACTGAGCACCCTGCTGTGTGTCATGCAATCACAAAGCTAAGCATTGGAGACACAGCCAGGAATAAGACAGACATGCAATGTGCCCTCATGGGGTGTACAGTCTAACAGGGAGATCCCCATTTACCAAACAAGTACTAACGTGATCCAAGTCTCCTGGGAGAAACGAGGAGCTATGAGATCACATTACAAGGGTTCCTAGCTTAGTCAGCCTTGAGGAAAAGGTGAGTAGCGATATTTGCACTTGTTCAAGTCACTTAATCTGGCAATGCTTTAATACCTTCAACTATAGAATGGGGTAATAATGGTATGTAACACACAGAACTCTTGTGAGGATTAAATCAGGTAACAAATGAAAGAACTAACCACAGTGACGAGCATCTGGAAATTACTGTTGTTATTATTATGATGCTTATTATTACTACTATCACTGGCCTGAAGGAGTAAGTAAGACAGGTAAAAGGAAGGAAGGAGGGACATAAGGGGAACCATTCCAGACAGAGGCAGAAATATATGCAAAAGGCTGGACACACCCAAAAGATGTGCCCTCCCCCCACCCCCCTCCGAAAGATAGAATTAGGGCCCACAAAGAAAAAAGGAAAGAAACTAATGTATTTCTATAAGAAAAGATCCTTCTGGATTCTTTTCAAAAGTTTCTCCTCATCCTGATCATCCTAAGAGCATTCTCCCCTGACTCTGCTTTCCCTTCCCGATCCCATAGTGTAATCTTTATTCTCTTTTTTCCAAATTCTCTCTATTAAGCACGTATTACTTCCACAACATAAAAATTTTTTTTTAAAAAAAGGAAGAGAGATACTTTTAAAAGAGATTCAGTCATTGTTTCCCTTCCCGAACAACCTTATAACTTCTGCAAAGTTTGGCCATTATTCATTGCCCTTTTCATCCCTTCCCACTCACTCAGCAGCTAACTGTCACCACTCCATTGAAACGGCTCTCGTGGACAGAATTCTGGCATTATGCTTCTAAAATACAGATCTGCTCTCTCACTCACCTGCTTAAAACATTTAATGGCCTCTTAGGCCCGGTGTAACATCTAAACTTCTTAGCAAAATCACCCTCATGATCCAGGACCTAAGCCTAATCTATCTTTCCAGTGTCATTTCCTGCCAGTCTTCATTACTCACCCTCCCTCCACCCACTCCCAGCCACACAGAACTCCTCACCAAATTTCCTAAACACAGCATGGGCTTTGAGGTCCCTCTGTCTTAGCCTATTTGAGTTTTGCTGCCAAGAACATCCTTCCAACCTTTTCTCCATCTCCCAAAATTCTAGTCCTCCCTAATTCAATGAGTGTCAACATCATCTCCTTTATGAAAGTTCCTCCTATCCTGACAACCTCTCCCAAAACAGAAGCCCTTGGGAACTATGCCCACATTGCCCTCCAAGGAGTTAGATATGTGTTTATCTCTCTGCTCATGTTCCAAGTTACATTAAAGAAGTTAAACTAATTTACCTTTGTGTAAAGAAGTACCCAGGTCAAACTGAATACATGGTGTGGATTATTTTCGTTCAAGTTAAAATAACAGAATGATATACTGATGAAACCTCATGAAAGGTAGAATGTTTAGAGCATACCGGAGATGGGAAAGAAGCGAAGACAACACATGCAGACCGTTTCAGTTCTTTATCCTTCTCTTGCACTCACTCTTACCTGAGTACTAACTTCAGCACAGTGTCGAGTGGGCGCTACCTGCATGGAACTGTGCTGGCAACTAAGGTACAGTTGTAAATAAAACAGAATCCTTGCCTCCATAGGCTCACGATCTGCTTATGAGATGGATGCTAAAGACACACCCAAACGCACAGACAATTACAGATTGTGGGAAGTGCCACAGGAAAAAGAACAGGAAGCCAGGAAAAGAGGGCACTGGTGAGGCTCCAAATTAAATCTGGAACCAGGAAAGAAAGGCCTCTCTAAGAAAGGGACTGTGACAATGAGAAGTGAAGGCTGAGGAGGGATTAACCATGTGCAAAGTGGGAGAAAGAACATTCCAAAAGAGGGACAATGTCCTGGGAGGTCCCGAGGCAGGAGGGAGCATGGAGTCTTTAGAGCGAAGGATGACCAGTTTGCCAGCAGCCTGGTGGAGAAGCAGGAGTGCGGCTGGCCCGTGGCTCCTCTAAGGTGTGCTGGTTCTGTGAAACAGGCTGCATTTTCTTCTAAGGGGACCCATAAGCTATTGAAGATTTTAGGCTGTTTTGGGGTGGGAGTGGGGGCAGGGGTGATGGGGTAAGATTTACATATTTAAAATATTACTCTGAAGTGAGGAATTAAAATTTCTTTTAGGTAGAATTACTAGACAGATGGAAAAGTTCTTCGTTTATTTGACTTTCCAGTACATTTAAGATAATAGTTATTTGAACATCCATCATTCAAATATTATACTCATCAGTCAAATATTTGTCTCTGCTCATTCTCAAAAGTGAAACCTAAACCACCCCTGTAGCTCTTATTTCTCTGAATAATACACTTCAGGTGTACAAAGTTACAGTACAGACCCCAGTGCCCAGAATGCCACACTGTACTTGCCAACAAATGTTTAATCTGAGCGATCATTCCAAAGTGTTTAAAGCCTCTTGTCAAGACAAAGACTAATAATATCTGAGATTGCCTGAAACTCAAATTTTTCATTTTAACTGCAGTGGAAGACTTGGCCTTTTCTATCTAAGCCCATGCTTTATGAATGGCATATAAGAGATGGTGAAGGCTGTAGTGTTTGTTTAGAAATGTTACAATCCTCTCTGCTGAGAACAAAACCACTCAAGTGACAATTATGTCAAAAAAAAAGTAGATAAAGCGCAGTATCATTTTTAGAATGCTCTTGTGACATTTTATTAAACCACAATAAATGTTACAACAAGAAAGAGGGAGAAGAGGAGAAGAGAAATATAGTTGCAAATTGAATAAGAACTACAGGAACACACTTGCACACTCAGTGTATGGACTGTGGCCAGCAAGCAGCAATGTAGCATGGGTGCTACTTAGAGCGTGGGAAAGAAAACGGTGACCATGCCTGGGAAGTACACCAAAGAAATAGCCAGCCCGGCCGGCGTGTCTCAGTGGTTGAGCAGTGACCTATGAACCAGGAGGTCACAGTTTGATTCCCAGTTGGGGCACATGCCCAGGTTGTGGGCTCAATCCCCAGTGTGGAGGCAGCCAATCAATGATTCTCTCTCATCATTGATGTTTCTATCTCTCTCCCTCTCTCCCTTCCTCTCTGAAATCAATAAAAATATTTTTAAAAGAAAAGAAATATCCAACGTCCAGCCAAGATGAGAAAGAGAACAGAGGGTAAAGTATAACTTGCTTAATATAAACTCCTTGTCCAAGCTTTTCATATTATTCATTATAAAAACAATGTCTGGAAAAATCAATGAAATAAAAGGAAATCTAGACCAAAGAAGAGAGTAGAAACAAGGACTTCCAGATAATGTACAAGGAGTGGGACTTAATGGCTTTAGAAAAATAATCTTGAAAAGGTAAAATAGTTGTACATTAATATAAGACCACCAATAATAAAAGCTAACTTTTATTTAGCACATACTTTGTATTAGATCCTGTGATTTCCACAGGTTATCTGATTTAAACCTCTTACCAGCTCTATGGTGGGTAGCAACTTTAATTCCATTTGAAAGATGAGAAAATTGGTGCTAAATCCAATATCATAAAACTAAAATGTGAATGTGAGGTCAGCTCAGTCTGACCAGAGGTTTTGCAATTAAATTCCAGGTAAGTTTTGTTGTTATTTTTTAATCTAGATAATTAAGGCTTAAAAAAAATACAGTAAGGATTTTCACCTTAAGAGAAAGTTTTCTAAGTCAGACTGTAGATTTTCCTTCTTTCTTAAACACAATATCCTGAGCATAATTTAATAATAATTCACAATATAATGAGCAGAACTGAAACAGTAGCTATCATGTTCTGCCTTAATAGCAACCTCCAGAGGTACTGAGCTATGAAGGACTATTTGTTCATACACAAAATGAGAGCCAAATGCTCTTTGAGCTATTGCTCTTCTTTTATATTCTGTTGATTCCTCCCTGTCCGGTTATTAACTCCAACTTCTGGCTGCTGTAAGGGTACTGAACTCTAGCAGCAATCTACCCTCCCCCGCCTCCAATTCAGCTACTTCTCCAACCTTCTCTTGCTCCATCCACTGCCTTCTGAATTCCAACCAGTTCAATTCAACACACCTTTATAAAGTCAACTGTGACCTGTATTTGTTCTCCGTGGGCTACTAGTATTTTATCAACAGTAATAGCAAAGATACCATGTCAAACCAAGAAAACTTACACTTCCTTTCCAGCAAACTTCAGCTGGCCAGTTCTGAGGGACACATCCTTAACATAGGATGAGAAGACCGACAATCTTCGGTCTTCTCATTGAAGTAGCAGTGGTTTCCTCATTTTACAGAGAGGTAAACTGAGGCTCAGACATTAATCCGCTCAGGCTTTCACACACATAAGTAGCAGAGCTAGAATTTGAACGGGATCATTCTGCTTTAAGGTTCACTGCCACAAAGGGGAGGGAAAAACACAATTGCATGCAGTACTAATGGCCTCAAGCAGTAATCCCAATGTTCTTTGTCTTTAATGCAGGGTAAGTATTGAATGATATCACAAATCTACACGGACATTACAAGACAGGATTCACAGCATAGACTAGAGGTTGCTAACCAGGTTGTATACCATATGTGATCAGCTGGGCAATGCTGCCTATGCATTAATCCCTACCAGCCTGGATGCCACAATTTCACACATCATGTGACTTCCTCAGTGATTTCCTGGCACTCTTGGGTGCAACCCACCACATTTAAGGCAGTTTATTGCATAAGAATAAAACCACTGTGCAAAGTCATACAGGTTTCTCTAGTATGTACTAAGTATCCTTTAGAATAAAAATATTGCTAGCATCCATGTTTGCACATCCTCACACTCAAGTTTTACTGACCACCTTATTCAGGCATCTGACGCAGAAGCCCATTTAATCTCTTCTGGTAGAGCCAATCCTACTTCAGCCTGGTCGTCCAAATTCATTTATTTCTTTAACAAATATATGGCAAGTAGGTACTGGGCTACTGATGCTCTGTGCTACATATTATGCTGGATAGCAGGACAGAAGTGACTTTTTAGAGTATATAATTCTGGGCACTTAGGCACAGTGATTATAATTGGACTAACGTATATTTTTCATTTATTCACAATGATCATTAAAATTTTAAGTATTGTAAAAGTAGATCAAGAAACTTTCCATACTAGTTGTTTCACACATGAAATTACTTTAAAGGCATGTCCTTCCAATTTACTAATACTTAGAGTTACTGAAGTTAACGCAGAGTGGGGAGGTCTTCATGCAGCAACCACGCCCTCCCTGAAGGACTTCCTGAGACCTATAGTAAGAACTACTGGTCATATCTTGGTGTCCTGGATCTCAAAATACATAGGAAGAAAGAAAAGCTTTCAAACACAAAGGCAATAATACACACGGACACGCACCGAGCTGTGGAGAAATGGCTCTTCGATAGGGCAAGCCCTTTGTTTCATTCACTTCAGAGTCAGGCTGTCTTGACTCTTTTTAACCACAAATCAGAGGCACCCTGGCAAAAATTGCATCAGCTAAAAAAAACTCCTTAAAGTCCAGGCAGCACCACCGATGCAGCTTCGGAGATCACATCTAATACCTCCCAGGTGGTTTCATGTTTTGGGGATGCAATTACCTTCTGAGATTGTTGGGCCTACAGTTGATCTTCGTTTATGCTCCAAACAATCCTGTTACTAGAGTGTCTCTATCTACCAGACTCTAGTTTCCATTCATGTAGATTCAAGCTTTCTTTGCCTCCTTTCTCACACTGGCATATTCATTCCTATTTCCCATACGTGCCTATTCTCTCAGGGTTCCTAAGTTGTCTCCCTACGAAAACTCTAGCTAGTAGGCTTCCCAAATACGTGACATTTAATTTCATCTTAGAAAAATAAACTAGACACCACACAAAACTTGCGCCGCCGTGCTTCTTGCGTATGAGATTTACATTTAAAATGCTTTTACTTGATCCTCTGTGATCTTTTTAATAGCACAAAAGCTTAAAAGATTAAATGTACTTTTGGAAAACTTGAAATCCATAGTTCTTAATAGCAGATTTCAAATAACTGAAAATGATACATATGTTGATCTTTAAAAATTTCAAGCAGAAGCAGGATCCAGCATTACCATTACATTTCTGGCTTATTTTAAAACATTTTTCTCTTTCTTCACTCATTTATCATTATTAACTGTTGACCAAAGTTGTATATTATTTCACATGTTATATAGTTATTCTTACTGTCTCAAGTGATCAGGGAGCATTTTATGACCAATGTCCTCCTCAAGAAATAATTTATTCCACTTTTCCATTACTTGGGAAATAAAGTTTCAGAATACTGCCTGGCACTAACACTCAAAGCACAGCAACTGACTTACTGGATAGATGAGATAAGGTCTAATACACTTATCTCCTTTCTAAGAGATCAGTTTGTCAATATTAATCGAATCCAATGTGCACAAAGGCATATATTAGGAGAGAGGAACGTCCTCTAAACATCACTTTACTTCAAGCCTAAGCTTGCTGAGCCATGGGAGAATTTATGGCTTTTCCTACACCAGCATCATTAATTGGGAAGAATCCTTAATTACAATCCAACACACAATTAAATCCATTAAAACCTTGTAGATAAGTCAAAACAAATCTCTGGGCCCATTGAAAGCAGAGTCTCCCTGAAAGCAGGTAATGACCCCACTCTACCCGCAACTGTTTGTTCCATCCTTAACCTGAAGCAAGGAGTCGAGATCAATGTCCTTCTTCTGGTCATCCATTTTGGGGGTGCATCAGCTTTTCTATGGGGAGCAGAACGTTGAGGCCATGTGATGACTCTGAGAGGCACCATATGAGAGAAGCAGGAAAAGGAGGAGGTGGTGACCACGTCTGGTGTCGTCACTGCTCAGCATGTCACCACAAGGTAAGGAGGTCATAGCTAGGGCTCCACCATGGACAACTTATTGATAAGGAGACTGCAATCAGTGGCTGCATCTCTACTGGGGTTAACAAAGAACTGCTGGGTTTGGCCACAGGTCTGTCAGCTGGCTAGTGATCAAGGGCAAGATGCTCAGGAGCAGCAGCTGCACCCGTGCTCACTCCCGGTTCTGTCGCAGGCCATCAGACAGCCCGTTGCTTTTTTGTATTTCTCTCTTTGGCTGTTTTGCTCCCCTATAAAGCTGCCCCTGACTCAGCTTATTCTGGCTTTACTAATGTTACACCCCCCTTGAGTGAGTATGTGAGGGGGGGAGGAAGGAGGTTGTTTTCTCTCTGGTCCCTACACTCCTTGATGAATGACCATCAGCACCTCCTTCTCCTTCTGGTGACCTTGTTGGAATTCTTCTAAAGGCATATAGCATCCTCTCGTTCCCTTTGTTCTTCATCCAGCCTACTACAATGAGTTAAATGGGCAATGATGCTTACTATCATCATCTTAGAACATGTGCTTTTGCTTTTTGAACCAGGGATCATGCTCTGATGGAAGGAAACAAGTGAAAATGGTGGCATTACAAATGTCAGAGAGAGGGACGGTGGCTGTGGCCTGGCCCGCAGGTCTAGAACTCACTGCACTCCCAGTCAAGTCAGTGGAGGCACAGAGTGTGACCTCCCCTTCCTTTCCTTTAGCTGCTGTAAAGTCAGCACAATAGTCACCGTAGGGCCAGAGCCTGCACCTTCGTCTCCTCTGGAAGTAGAGCCCCTGTGGCTGGTCTGGCTTCGAGAGAGCTCTGGGGCTGAGTGAGTGCACAGGGCCACCGAGACTGTGGAAGACACCCAGCGCTGCTCCCATCCATCACTGCCACTCACGCCTTCCTCCCTGAGTTACAACCTCCGTTTTCACTGCTCCATACTCCATTAGGCCCACACGAGTATTTGCCTACAGCAAATGACTCAGAAATTCTTCCCAAATATAACTTTTCAGTAGAATCTAACAGGAAGGGGTCAGAGAAAGGAGAGTTTAATTTCCCTTGAACCTGCTGCTCATTTTCTTTGAGGCATTAGCCATGTGGCCATTTGCTTAGCCGTGAAAGCATCCCCCTGGCTTGTAGGCAGCTACATGGAATAACCATTGTTATCTTCTTGACTTAATAATTTCGATCAATATTCAGTTTTCTATGACAACAGAAGGGAAGCAGCAGAGCAGATGATCCACAACAATAGATCATGGAAGTTATTATTATTGTCTTACATGCCCTGACCCCATCAATTTTACTCCCAAGCTCTCCTCTGCTTAGCCCGCTGGGCCCCAAACTTGGATGTGCACCAAATTCATCTGAGGGAGGATATTCAAGTGGCCTGAAAGCATATTGTGTTGTGAGGAAAAATCAATCTGTTTGGTACCATTTATCACAGGTAACTGGCAAGTGGACACTCAAGAGTTTGTGCTTAATATTTACTGAGTTCACAAATGTGCTAAGTGCTCTACTGAAATAACAAGGACATGATCCCTGCTCCCTGCTCCTACATATGCCCTTTGCCCAGAGGTTTCAAAGTAGCAACCCCGAGAGAACCTCCTGTAGACCTATAATTTAACATATTACACTGGTCAGATTAAGGCAGAAAAGGAAGGAGCTGACAGAAGAGAAAAAGGTGATTTTTTTCTAACAAGGGCAATGGGTGGTACCCATGAAAAAGATTTTACAACCAGGTGGTTTTTGAGATTCTAGTACCAGGTTAAGTAGAAATGATATGCTCAACAATAAAAATATTTGGCAAGAAAAATAGAGAATTTGGACAAAAGAGAAAGAACATCATATTAGCCATGGTCATTTGCTAGCTTTAGATGGACATTACCGTTGAAGGATGAAAATCTGAGATGAATGGAAGAGATTTAAGGTGAAAAAGGCAGTCTCACTCTTGCAATTTTACATATTAAAGGAAAAGTGAAGCAAGGCAATGGGTTCTTCCTGCAGAACTGAGAAAACAGAAGAGAGAATAAAACATGATCCATAAAACTGGTCATACTTTTTTGTCTTCTGACAAAACCAGGGTTTCATTTCTGAGAATAATAGTTTCCACATAAAAGAGATGATATCTTTTCTTTAAAAGCGAAAGAGAGAGAGAGAGAGAGTTTTAAAAAGGTGTTGCAAGTGATCAGGATGAGTAAGGTGATTCTTACTCTCTATTTAATCCAGAGCCTTTCGTTAGGTATCTACTTTTGTTTTATAATATGCCTCTCATAAAGCACCAGTTCAGGCTACTCAGAGACTAAGTTATTGGGCTGAAAAATGATCACTATATAGTTTTTTTCAGCCAGGATTGCTTTTTAAAAAAATTTATTGATTGGTTTTCAGAGAGAGAGGAAGAGAAGGAGAGGGAAACATGGATTGATTCTTGCATGTGATTGGTTTTCAGAGAAAGAGGAAGGGAGAGAGAGAGAAACATGGATTGATTCTTCCATGTGCCCTGACCACTGACCAAACCTTGGTGTATAAGGACGATGCTCTAACCAACTGAACTAACGGCCAAGGCTTCAGCCAGGATGGTTATGGGGTTTAGTGACCAGATGCGCTTCAGTGTAGCTCCTGGGCAACATAAGGGGTTTTAACCTAACGTCTCCTCCTATTTGATTCCATGGCTATCTCCTTTTTTCATTCACAAGCGTTCTGTTTCGTATGCTGTCTTCTTTTCTCTTCTGAGGTTACAAAAAGAATTTGAATTTCACAAAATTAAATAGGTGGGAACTGGGTGGAGGGGAGCTATGGGGGAAAAAAGAGGAACAATTGTAATAATCTGAACAATAAAGATTAAATTTTAAAAAATTTAAATAGCAGTTAAGCCATCCACCATGAACTCAAAAAGAAAACTCCCACTTTGCATATGTTGCTACCTAAATACTGGAGCCTTTTTGAAAGAATGTGGAGCATGAGCAAAGACAGACCTTCAGGGGAGCACCCAACACACCAACACTCCCACTCCCTCCCAGAAGCACTCCTCAGAGAAGCTGGCTCATGAGCAGAGGATTGTATGTAGAATCACAGGAGCCTTTCTAAAACAGAGACAAAGCCTAAACAATCTAAATAGGCACCAAAAAGTGAATGGATATATTGTAGTATAAGACAGAAAACTACAAAGCAATAAAATGAATAAAACAGATATATATATAATCAACATGGGCATTTCTCAAAAACATAACTTTGAATTAACAGAACTGCAGAATGATACTCCAGAATACATAATGATGTCATGAGTGCAAATTCAAAAACATAATAATCCATAAGTTGTCCTATTGATGTATATAAACGTAAAAAAAAAAAAAAAAAAGGAAAAGGAGAACTGGCCATTGTGCTCAGTGGTTAGTGCGTCATCCTGGGCACCAAAGTTACTTGGGTTTGAATACCAGTCAGGGCACATACCCAGGTATCTGGTTTGATCCCCAGGTCAGAGCACATACTGAAGGCAACTGATCAATGTTTCTCTCTCCCTCTCTCTCTCTCTCTCTCTCTCTCTCTCTCTCTCTCATCAAGGAAAAGCACATCCTCAGATGAGGATTATAAAAAAAGGACATGAACATGAAGAACAGTTTCAAAATTCACAATGAGAGGTGCCCTGAGGAAGTAGGGAAGGCAATATTTTATTTCTTGAATTAAAAAGGGGAAAAAAAGAAGGTAAAGCAATGATTGATACTTTAGGTAGATATATGGGTTTTTAAGTTATTCTCTGCAGCTTTCTGGATGTGAAATTGACTTTTTAAAATAGTGCAGCTTTGAATACCTTCTATTTAAAAGCCATACATTCTCTTAAAGTCATTCAATTGCCCATTTACTCATGAATTCAATATATATTTGTTAAACGTGTCATTAAACCTTGGATATAAAGAATAAGATCCTTGCCTTTGTAAGGCCCACACAAATGGACTAATTCCTATTTAGAAATCCTGTCACATTCCACAATGTATACAGTAAGGAAGGGTTTCCATTAAGTTTGAAATTGCTCAAAAGTAACTGCAATGTGCTTATTTACAGAATAGCATGCTACCCTAGGTCCAGAAATATAATTGTCAATATTTAACTTTAACTATCTTCTTGCCAAGAGTTTTTGAAACGTCACTAAAGCAAATGAGTTTTGAAGATGTTCTAAAGTGAGTTATTATCAAACAGACAAACATAGTGACAAAAAGTCAAATATGTTGATTTTTCCTTGAAGGTTTTCCAAAGAGAAAGATTAACTGGCCAACCTGTCACTACTAATGACAACATATGTGATAGAGTGAAACTTGAATTTGGCATAATCACTACAATGGCACTTTCAACATCTTATAACTCAATTCTATAGAAATTCAAGACTAAAAGTCCTGTGTATCTTGTTTTCCTCTGAGGGAGCTATATACAGTCTTTGCACAACAAGCATATATTGCCAGCTATATTGAAAAAAAACAAACAAAACAAGCCCCAATATTGTTGGCTACCTCCAACATTATTGCCCCTGTCCAACTCAATCCTACATTTTTCATTCAACTTTTTTATTTGATAAAGATAAGAAAGGCGCCACTTTTCTGTCATCCCTCAGGCCTGCAGTCAGGCTATGCTGACTGTTACTTACTTTCAAAGAGGGACCAGGTCTAACCGGTGAGAAAAAGCCAGATACTAACCAGAGCAGAGCCAGTGTCAGGAGTAAGGAATCCCAGCGTGAAATCATTACAGCAGGGTTGGCTCAGGAGCCAAGTGAGAGGACTGTGGAACAGAACTCTCTTTAATGCTTTCTCCTAAGAGCACTCACTCATCAATCATCAGAGTTCACAGCAGAACCCATCTGATTGGAAGGCTGGTTCAGATTACCCAAACCTGAGTGTGTGTCTGATCAGGCAGTAGGCAACAGACGCAGGTAAAGAAATTAGGCCTTGGTAGGGCTACAGGTATGCGCACACACACTCTCTTTTGAATTTCAATCTTTACTTAGTAATTTTGAATGTCATATAGCTCTCACAAAGCTTCCCTCTCTAAGTAATTCTAACACTTATAAGAAAAGCTTTTGTTAGCTTAAAGTGTATTTGTGTGTTATTATCATATGGTATATATACACCCTAAGTGAATTATTATAATTTTATTGCAATTTGTTGTAATCCCAAATGAGTCAGCTTATGTCTGTCAATCATGCCTATAAAAACAAATTTCTAAAATAATTTTCTTTTATATGAAATGTACTCAGATTATATTAATTTCTAGAGATTTTCAGAATACAACTATGCATACATATAAAATATATTTGAAGTCTGACACGAGTTTTAAATCCTGGCTCAACACCTCCCCTGTTGTTTGGCACTGTGGGCAGGTGCTTCACCTCTATGAACCTCAGTCTCCTCTTAAATAAAATGGGATAATAATAACAATCTGCCACAGGTTGCTGTGAGAACTAAATAAAATAATTTCATAAAATAGCTGACAATAGTAGGCAACAAGGAACTGTTCATCCTCTTCCTCCTGTCTCTTTTTCCAAAGAAGAGAATCACCCAGGGACAGGAGCAGTAAGTATTGGAGACACTCACGAAAGGGAGAAGGAATACTCTGTCAACAAGTGGAGATTATAACGGGACAGAGTTCTAGTCTGTACATGTGATATCAAAAAGATGGGCTAACTGCTATGACAAATGCAAAAGGGATGCAGCTGACCAGTAAATCTGTAATGTAGAAGCTTGGCCATAAGGAACAGAAAGGGTATTTCATGAGAGCTAATGAGAAGAAAGGACTTCTGAATAAATAGCACTCAGATTCCTGATCGTATCACTTGAGTACCATCTCAAAGTCAATTTCAGGAGTAGCAAGGAACTGTGATGAAGTAACTACAGTGGGACTTTGTTTCCCAAACCCCAAAGAGGCTTAGCAGAAACAACCCTGCTAAGACATTCATTGTCATCCAAATTGACTCATACCTTTGGGTCCACAAGGGTATTGTAACCATCTTCTTCTATACAGAATAAGATTTCTGGACCTACAGGCAGCCAATCAGCAGAACCTCTATCTGGGCTTTCAAATGCCATGGATCAGCTGGATAATTGCAACCTGAACAAGAACTATATTTCAACAAACCTAAGATGCCATCAACAACGGCTACACCTCTATTCAACATACCCCTTAGAAATAAAACATGGTCCCACATGAGGAATCTAATGGAAGAATGTTACAGGAAACGGAGACACCAAAGGGGTCCCATTCTCTGGGGAAGTGCAAACAAGAAATAAACTTGCCACATTGAAAGAGACAACAAGGAAATGTGCATTTCTCAAGCTTGTGATTGGGTGAAGAAAAAGACTCCCCTGAGAATTTGAACTACCAACTGCCACTGCATCCACACACCAGTGCAGCACAACAAAACCTCAAGCAGAGAATTTAATTTCACGTGGTCTCACACTGGTAGTGTCCCCAGGCAGCTATCACAAATAAACACAAATCCACAACCCCCCCTCTCCACAACCCCCCTCTGGAGGAACTGGACTTTAATCCAGCCTGATGGCCCCTCAAACACTATATATATTTCAGGGATGTTGAAGTATGTGTGCATTTGGAATGAAAGAAATGGCAGTAGCTGTGTTCTTAAAAAGAACAAGATGATATTATATACAGATCTGGGTCATTGGACAAGTATTTATTAGTATGTGCATACCAGAGGTTTCAAAACAATTGAAGGCATGACCCCTGCTTACAAGCAGCTTACTAACAATCTGTTTGGGAACACAGATTCCCGTTTCTATCTCATTAACTTCTAGATTGTTTTGCCAGCTTGGTTATAGTACTGTCACTAAATGGTTACAGGGGGAAATGCACACACACTCCTCCATCTTGGCTCTGCTTTTTATGGTCTAGCATTAAAGAGTGCTTACATACAATCAGCTTAATAAAAGTAAACTTATTTTAATTCTTTCCAATTCCAACAACAACCAAAAAAAAACAAAAAACCACAAAAAAAACAAAACGCAAGCTACTTTCTGATTACTTTGATTAGTCTTCATTCAAAATAACAGCATGTGGGATATCCAATCTTGATCATTTGATCAAGCTAAAATTTAGAGCATAAGTATATATGATTAACTTCTATCTTGGGCTGGAAAATCTGCAGAAACGTTATCCTTAAGGATTTTTTAAAAATACTATAATGCAAGGCATCATAAAAGCAACTTTTATTCATTAATTCAGCTTTGAAAAGGGAACATCTAATTTACTGATCAAGACAGATTTGAACTTTTGTATGAAAAGAGGTATGGGGTTAGGGTAATAACAGCTCAGTGAAAAAATGATTTGTTAGCATTAGTTCTTGCTCATGATAGAGTTAGTATTTACCCGTGCTGGGAATGTTAAGTGTACATATGCCAAAACCCAGCCCCAGGGGACCCTTACACAAAAAGTCTCTGATGCCACTTCTTGGGAAATGCTGTTACCATCACCCAAGGGAACACAGGTTTCTCCTCCAAACACAGAGCCACTTGGCTTCATGTGGTTGTACTTTTCTTACAATGCCCTCCTCCCCACTCCTGGGCCTTCAGCCCTGCATGTTCAGAAAGTCATTTAAAATAGGAAAAGAAATGATTGACTGGTAACTGTTTACAAGCAAACATAAAAGAATCTCGAGGAATAAACTACATACAAATTAGACTTATTATAGGTGTACACTCTCAAATTCCACATGGTCTGGCTCATGTTTACACACTAGATCATTCCTTCATGGCGTTTTCAGTCTCCTTTCAAAGTCTCTCAACCTTAATTCAAACCAGAGTCTGCCTCCTTGGACATGAAGGACCCAGAGGTTCTAGCCGGGGTCTGTTTCTCAACCTCTGGGTCTTTGTTGCCACCACAGCCCTGACTCCAGGCTTCCTGGGACTCTGCCCTTACAAGTTATGTGGCCCCTAATGGCAACTGGGGTCTGCAGGACCTTGAGAGCTTCCAGCTGTTTTCCAAACTCTGGTAGGTTCAGCTTCTTCCCAGTTGGACAATCCTTCACCAGAATCACTACCCAAAGGTTTCTAATTGCCCACCTTGGCCCTCACTACCCCACAGACCATTTATCTTCAGGGAGTCACTAGTCTGACCATTTATATCCGGATCCTATGTGTTCTCTCAGAACCTTATTGGTATCCCTATAACTCTCCCTGAAGCCACAGGCTTATGTAAACAACTCAAAGTATTCTGGGGAAGTATGGAGAGAGTTGTCACGAGACAGCATGTATAATTATAGGAAATACACATCCTAGTTTGTAACTCCACAGGTAAGTAGAAAAGACATTTCAAAAATAAGTGAAAATAAAGTTAAGGAGATAAAAGCTGACCTCATGGTGAATAGATAAAACAATGAAAGGTAGGGGGATGGCAAGGCTATACATTTCTGAATGAAGAAACGAGAAAGAAGATTGTGTGGGGTGTGTGTGTGTGTTTTCAAATATATTTTTATTGACTTCAGAGATGAAGGGGAAGGGAAAGAGAGATAGAAACATCAATGATCAGAGAGAACCATTGATCAGCTGCCTCCTGCATGCCCTATACTGGGGATTGAGCCCGAAACCTGGGCATGTGCCCTGACCTGGAATCAAACTATGACCTCCTAATGTATGGGAAGAGGCTCAACCAACTGAGACACAGGGGCTGGGCCAGAAAGAAGATTCTTAATAAAAGGTGATTGGCCTATACTGGCAGCATGTGAAGCCTAATGTAGATAACTGTGATGTTCCCTGAGTGGGGGCTCCAGAGCCAAGGAGATAAAATGGCATGGATAATATTTTTAAATCCGTGAGGCTGGGGTTGGGTGTAGGTGTAAAAGAAACACAAATCCAAGCTGGTGTTCTGCTTGGAATAGCTCCACATCACACTCCCCAAATATTATGTTGTACACCCAATTTATTTTTACTTTCTAGCATCTGTTAATGAACTATATTATAGACTTGTCAGTATGAAACAGTGACATTATTCATTTCCCACAGTGCCTAGTACATAAGTATTTTCTTCATTATATAAAAAGAGACAATATTTATAGATTAAATTTGTTCTATTTCTCGAGCACATCAATTTGTTGTTCTCTTCCCTTTTACTATTGTTTACTCTAACTTAAGCTACATTCATACTTAAAACTATGTGTATTTTAACAATAGTGATTTGCATACATATAAACTCCTTGGAACAATGCCTTTCTGGCACATAGTAAATATTCAATAAATGTTAGCTGTAATCATTATTATTTTTGTCATTAAAGCTAATAACAATTTACCTTGCTATAATGAATTCTAATTATATCATAGCTATATCTGCCAGGAAATTCCTACAGCTTGCTAGATGGATTTACATAATGCTTGAGTTTTACAATGCAGGATTCCAAACTCAAACAATTAATGAGAGAAAAAAAAAGCAGAATCCCTTTGATTAGATCTCTTTAATACACATCACAGGCACATCTGATTTTGTACTTAGAACATTTTTATGATCACTAGTGAAAGAGTTGTTTAACACTAATTTTGTTTAAAAGAATATAGACAATATCTCAGCTTGGGGAAGGGGATGTTCAAGAAATCTAGGACAAGGTTCCCACAGAATCCACTTTACAGTATATACAAGAAAAATCTTATTATGTTTAGAGTTCCTCCTCACCTCATTCTTCATGTGTATGCTGGATTAATCTCTCTGAAATGTTGTCATTCCTCAGCTTAAAACTTTTAAAGGTTCCCCATTGCCCAAAGGATGAGGTAAGAACTTTCCTCTTGCCTGGTCTTCCTTCGTGGCTCTGCCAGGATGTCTCCGCACTGCTCCTCCAGTCCACCCCAAACACAAGGCTGTTCTGCCACCAACACCTCCCAACAATCATTAACTTTCTTTCAAGGAAGAGCACAAATGTTTTCCCATCCAGAGCTTTTCTGATCTCCCCGGGACAGAAGTGAGGTTTGTTTCTCCAGTTTTCTGTAGACCATTCCCCTCATACCATTCGTGGCCCGCATCTTAGGTTGCCAATGGCTATTGATTATTCACTGTTTCCCCTTGCTGTACTGTACTCTCTCCAATAGTGGGGATATGTCTTTGGACCTTTGAATCCTCCGTATGCCGAATTAAGAATATCTGTGCCAAGAACATTATTATGGAAGGAAATTTAACAAGAAACCCACAAAGGAATCATGACATAGTTCTTTCAAGCTCCAAAAATGGTCTCTCTTGGACTCATGTCTGGCTTAGTTTAACATTTGGTAGTGTGTGAAAGAAGAGGTGCACATTAAAACACCCACATCTATGTGTAACACTCTACTCTTTAATCACACTGAGCTGATAAGGTTGAGCTGTAGGAAAATGGATCCAAAGGTGACAAATTATCCTCTACATCCATTAAAGTTAGCCTAACACAGCCCATTAAACTATCAGTTATAAAGCAGAACAATGTCTGGGAGTCACTTTGGACTATCTGCAAGGAAGCAGCCCAATAGGAACCAGAGCCCAACAGAATAATAAATAGTGGGCATAGAGAGTTACTTAATGGAAATAAAGTTAAAAAAACACAACTAATCTTACTATGTACAAAATTCAAGTGCATCTAAGTTGCTCTAGGAAGAGGTCATTAATGCCCTTCCAAACCAGCAAAACGGAGAACAACTAAACTGATTCAAAGAGCAGAGATATTTCCATGAGAGTATTTTAAAATCAGGATTCTTTGGTCTGGAAAAATATTAATTTGAAGGAGATAGATTAAAGCTTACAAAATGGTTACCAAACTTATTCCTCAAATTATGGAAAAATAAGAATAGAGGAAACATTTGAAACAAACAAAAAGCCAGTAGTACTCACAAACGTGTGTGGATCGCATCACTCTCAAGTCTTAAACACAGAAATAGGTCCAAAAATGGCCAAAGCACACTCACAGATGATTGATTCATTGGTTAGTTAAGAGATTTGGGGCATTTAGTTGACCTCAGCCAACTGACTAATGCTCTGAAAAGTCCTTTCCTTATTTCCAAATGTAGGGACAAAAGCATGTTTAGAAAATCCTTTGGTCTAACTCGATATAAACTTTCATATATTCTGATTATAAGTGGAAGCCCACTAAGTATTTCTCTTTATTAGAGAAAGGAAAGGAGGAAAATGTGTCTGTATTAAAGACTTTAAACTACAAGTTTCATGCCAGAGTTAGGGGGAAACAAACATTTCATCTTATAAGTCATATTTCAAATAACCTTTAATTTTTTGAGGTACTCTTAACAGTCATTCAAATATCGTGCTGCAAACCCTTCATAAGTCGACATTCTTTTTTGTTGTTGTTATATAACAGGTCAACTTTCTGTCAAGCAGCTCAAACCTCTCCAGAAACGTGCTTAACAGATTCCCAAATTTTAGACAACAGACTAGAAAACAGAGGCAAAAACAGATGGAGTCACTGGCTCCAGAGACCTAAATTGAACTCAAATCTTCCTTTTTGTATTGTCATACAATATAGCTATGCCTTATTTTGGTGTTGCTATACAGTAGTTTTCAGAATTATAAAGCCAAACATCTCTGGGAAACTTTAGGTAAAATATTACTGTACGAAAACCCAAAATATGTATTAAAATATATGTTTATATTACTTAAGGATAGCACTATAAATCAATCTCTTAAATATGTCCACTTAGCAAAAAGAAGTACTTGCTTCAGTTGTGTATCTTTCCCTCTTATTGTTGCCATCAAGGCCAACGTTTCAACCCTTCTTGCCTATTACTATTAAATGGGCCTAATCTAACTTCAACAAAACGTGCATGTGGACTTAAAATGTGGTCTGTGTTTGGTTTCATTTTAACCTATGACATTTTGTTGTCTCTTTGCATTTGTTATTTTAAGTAAATGTCTGAAAGAGGAAACCAGAAAGTGCATTCTGTGTTAATTTCTAGCGGTAAAGTTAATTTCCAAACAAATAAAATTCACTTTGTAATAAATTTAAACACAATCTCCCTTATTTACATAAGCTTACATAAAAGTCCAAAGAGCTGAGTACTTAGGCTCAGTTACTAACAAAATAGAAGTATTACATTCTTTGACAGTCAAAGAAATAATTCTCATTCAGTGATCCCTTTATTCTTGTTATCTTTAGTTTCCATGGGGGTTTATGTGAATAGAATAAAATAAAATTTTAAAAAACCCTGCATGCACTTAGATAGAATTACAAATGAATGTTCTCTATTCCTGTTTATGCTAAGAGTTCCAAGAATGACTATCATGTGAGTATAATGGCCGTCTTTTAGCAGTGCTGACATAAAAGGGCCGTTCAACTGTGTTGTTTAATTGTATATATTCCAATGCTAGGCAACTCTCCAAATCTTATTGTAAACATTGTATAAGACTTGTAAGTTCAGCAAAATAATGGAGTTCAGGCTTTTTATAGTTAACGCCAAGTGACAGTTGACTTCTCTTTCGGATTTTCTATGTTGTTTGTCATGAGTAGTGCAGACTGCTTTGTCACATAAAACAAGTTGACATTTGGTAACTCAGTCTAATGCTATGTTCTAAGGGTGTCATTTTGCCCCCATGAACACTGACTTGGTGCAGTGTTTTGTTTCCAGGTCTATAGATAAAGGTAATCTGGTTTATTAAGGTTGGAAATACATAATATATGATCAATTGCTCTACTGAACAAGTAGTAAGAATATTGTTTATAATGAGAGCAACAGAGAGATTTTGTTAATTTGATGGGAATAATTACTTAAAAGTATTTCTAAGCAAAAATGTATGTGTTTGTACACTTGAAGTAGACATGGTCTCTGTGCGATGATGGAGGAGGAAGGACAGGCAGAGAAACACCAAATAAAAGGTAGTACATTCCGACCGTGAGTTTTATAAGTATGGGCTCATTTACTGCTCAATGGACATTGTTTATACATTCCAGACTTCCATCTTATAATTGCTCCAGGATTTGTAAAACGGAAATCTCAGCAGGATGGCAAAATTTATTCAAAGCAATTGCTGCACATAATTGGTATAAAATACCAGAACAGTCTGCTTTGAAAATGCTTTTCTCAGCGATACAGATTCCCACCCCTTCAACTCTCTTTCTATATTCAAATAAAGTCTGGCTTCTCTCTTCCATTACTTGAATCTTTCCTTCCGCTACCCAGATAAGATTATGTTTTAAAAGAGCCTATGAATGTTCAACACAAATTATGTGAGAAACTTTTTTGATGCCCATTTGGTTTTATTGGTGTTTACCTGGTTACTATGGAAACAGGTAAGGAGGAGGAACTCATGTTGTGGAAGAAAGGTGGTTTTATCTTACTATTTTCACAAAACTGTAAGTTAATTATATGTTTTAGCACACATAAAAGTAAGTTAAAATTCCATTGTTGTGTTAGTATCTCAAGAACTCAATTAAATGAACAAAAGAAAGAAAGCTTAAGTCTGGATAAAATATACAAACTTGAAAAATACATTCAAGGAAAATGAGTCACAAAGTGTGGCATATCCCATACACTATAACCACAACCTTCCTTCATCAGACCATATCATTGTCCTATAGCTTTGGTTGAGCTTTGACAAAATTCCTTCAAAAGTGAAATGCAAAGAAGAAAAATAACTGCATCTTTCTATCTGAAGTGCCATTTTTCATTTAAAAAGTTATTTCAACAAGTCCTGTTTGTGTATCGATGAACAAGCTTACAATAGCTTGTTTAATACCACTTTAAAATGCCATTTATAGGATTTTAGCAGATATTGCTTTACTGGTATGAATAAGAATTTATGGATGATTTATTGTTCTTGGAAAAGAAAAAAATTCCACAAAACTGAAAACATTACCTCTCAATATAAAGAATTAATAATGAGTGGTTCAACAATAAGAATGGACTAATGCCATGAAATTGTACACTTAAAAATATTTCAAATAGTACATTCTAAGTTTTGTATATGTTATCACAATATACAAAACAAAAAACATTCTTGAGTTTGTACAAGAGCCATTTAAAAAATTTGTCAAAATGAACTTAGAACTTGTTCCTTTTAAAAGGCACAGTCTCGCCCTAACCAGTTTGGCTCAGTGGATAGAGCATCGGCCTGCGGACTGAAGGGTCCTGGGTTTGATTCTGGTCAAGGGCATGTATCTTGGTTGTGGGCACATCCCCAGTAGGGGGTGTGCAGGAGGCAGCTGATCAATGTTTCTCATCGATGTTTCTAACTCTATCCCTCTCCTTTCTTCTCTGTAAAAAAATTAATAAAATATGTTTAAAAAAGTAAATAAATAAAAGGCACAGTCTCATATGTAACTTTTATGTCCTATTACATACAGATCAAATAAAGCACAATGTGAAAAGGGTAGGCTAAAAGTAGACTAGAGTAGAATAAGAATAATCAGAAAACAAATATGAACTTACTTTCCTGAAAAGTATGAAGTCTCTGGTTTTTTCATAAAACTGAATAACTATAATACATACATACACAATAAAGCTAAGAAAACAAAAAATATAAAACAAAGTCATTAAATATCAAAATCTTGAAGAGAAAATATATATGCCTTTAATATATCGCTAGATATATATTTTTGTCTAGCTGTGTACATTAGATTTCCTATCTTCATTCTTTTAATATCTTCTCTGTAACCAACTGATTATGCATAAAACAACTAGTGTGGTAATTAAGGATCAAATATCCAGAATAACTATATCAAAGAAATAAATGTATTGTTTTTTTAATTGAAGTAGACTTTTTAATGATGAGAAACCACAATGCTCTACTTTTAAATATAACTTAGTCTAAACAAATACAACCTACATTTGTAAAGCATATATAACTATCTACTATTTTAGCCTAAGCAACTGTTATGGCAGAATGACCAGAACGAATGGTCACTATGATGCACACTGACCACCAGGGGGCAGACGCTCAATGCAGGAGTGGCCCCCTGGTAGTCAGTGGACTCCCACAGGGGGAGCAGCCGCTCAGCCAGAAGCTGGGCTCATGGCTGGCGAGCACAGTGGCAGTGGCGGGAGCCTCTCCTGCCTCCGCAGCAGAGCAAAGGAGCAGCAAGCCGAGTGGTAAGGAGCCTGCTGCTAAGGAGCATTAAGGAGCGAGCAGGCGGACATCCCCCGAAGGGTCCTGGACTGTGAGAGGGCACAGGCTGGGTTGAGGGGCAACACCCCCCCACCAGTGCACGGATTTCGTGCACCGGGTCTCTAGTATAACATAAAAGGGTTCCTGTATCTTTTGCTTTGCTTTCATTAGCCTCACCTTAGGACCTGGTTCATCTGAGTTGCTTTTGATTTCTCTTTACATGCTGGTCACCAGTATTTGCCGCATACCTATATATGTAGGCTAGCAATCTGAAAATACAAGATCCAAATTCTTACTCCACAAAGGATTTCGTACAAAATTAAATCAGGGAGCATGTATTTACTTAACAATTAACCATAGCTACAGTGCCCAATATGACAGCCACTGGCCACATGTAGGTAAATTTTTTAAATTCAGTTCCTCAATTGCAATGGCCAAATTTCAAATGCTTAATAGCCCCCATGGGGCCAGTGGCCACCACATCAGACTGCAGATGTAGACCATTTCCAACACCACAGAAAGTTCTGCGGAACAGAGCTACACTATAGGATTGCCCTATAGAGCATGCTTCCAAAATTTACTTGAAATGAGGTGCTGCTTTGGATTACTTTATGCCACCTCAAAATATTTAATGTCAACATTTGATTAGTTGTTTTCAGTATCTATGTATTAATGTAAAGGGAGCTACAACCCCAGTACCAGCTCGTTTTCTTACAAAGTTATCTAATATCTTTAGCAACAGGCCTGACAAAACATTTAGCAGGTCCTCACTAAATACTATTTAGTTCATTCAAGTAATAATGCATTATTTTAAGAAGGCAGTAAGTAGCACTGTTATTTAAATGAAGCAAAACTATATAGTAAGATAAGTAGGAAGCAGCTCTTAATTTTTTCAACCAATATTTACTGAGCCCCATACCTCTGTCTGCCTGTCCTCCTCTCTCCACCCTATTCTGTGCCTTGAGAAGCTGACCCATAATGCCTTGCATCAAAGGGATCCTCCTCCCTTTAGCTTCCTATAGGTTCTAATTGGGGGCACTGGCAGGAGATTCCAAGGTAGGAGGAAAGTCAGGAATGTCTGCTCAACATGAGTTGACCTTGGTACTCAGCTAAAGGTCAAGCTCCTCTCAGGCAGCCCTCTTTACAAAGCAGGTTACACCCCTCTCAGGTTCTTGTCTCTGTCCCCACCCCTGGCCCTAGATCCTACTTCAGTGAAGGTGCCTGTCTTTCACTGGCCTCAGAATATGTCATTATCCCTTCTTGGTTTCCTAAGTCCTGCCAATACACTTGTAAATATTCTTATTTATTAAACATTCCCTAAATACCAAGTTTAAGTATGCCATGTTTCCTGTCCAAACCCAGACAAATATAATCACATATGCTTTCAGACACAGGTCTAGGCCCTGAGAGAATCCAGCTAATCCAAAGAAACATAGTCCCTAGAAATGAAGCCCTTTTAAAAAAGTCAATTGCTTTTCAATAATAATGCCCCATCCAGGTGATATTCAAAAAGTTACACTAACAGAGTAGAAATGTTCATTTTAATGGGTCCCAATTTCTGCACAATTCTATTTACTGTATTTAACTTAAGACAGTCATCAAATATTTTGGTTTTGTACATCATAAAATGCTTATATGAAAATGACAAACTAGCCTAACAGCACTAATAGCCTGCCAGACATGAACTCGGAGTCTTAATTGTAAAGCCAGATATTAAGAAAATTATTTAGGTAATTTAGCCCATTTTTATCCTAATCATGTATATATTTTTCAAAAATATGTTTTTATTCATTTCAGACAGAGGAATGGAGAGGGAAAGAGAGGTAGAAACATCAGTGATGAGAGAGAATCATGGATGGGCTGCCTCCTGCACAACCCCTAGTGGGGATAGAGCCCACATCCCAGGCATGTTCCCAGACCAGGAATGGAACTGTGACCTACTGGTTCATGGGTTGACATTCAATTACTGAGCCACACCAGCTGGGCTCATGTGTGTATTTTAAGCAGAAGCATTCATTTCTAAAAAAAATTCTGGCTTCATATTTCTCTTTATCATGTTAGAATACAAAAGACATGAATTCAGTTTAATAAACATATTAAGTACCTACTATATGCAAAGCATTATAATAGGCACAAAAGTAAACAATATACATTTCTTGAGAATCTTATATTCTTATAAAGGAGACCACAGGAATACAAATTAATGTTAACAAAATACTAATTAAACTGTTACTAAATATACATATAACTTCATGGGTGCTTTTTGCCCCCTGATATCTTGTGATTTTTTTTCCCAGTCTTTTCCCCCAACAGGTAAATTATATTAGATTATAATGTAAATTTACTATACAGTTTAGTCTAACTGAAATGTCACTTAGTGAAAGATTAAGTATAATAAGAAAAGGAAAAATCAAATTAGTAAACTCTGGTGTTTCCATTTTTTAAACATCCTAAAAACGGAATTTTATAAGCTGCCTAAGAGTGAGCATATAACCAACACAGAATTTGATATAGCTCCCTCAATTTGCCTGTATAGTCTTTTTTTAAAATATATATTTCTTTATTGATTTCAGAGAGGAAGGGAGAAAGAAAGAGAGAGAGAAACATCAATGATGAGAGAGAACCATTGATCAGCAGCCTCCTGCACACCCTCTACCGGCGATCGAGCCCACAATCCTGGTATGGCTCAGTGGTTGAGTGCCCTTTGCCGGAATCAAACCTGGGACCTTCCAGTCCGCAGGCTGACACTCTATCCATTGAGCCAAGCCGGCTAGGGCTGCCTGTATATTCTTAAAAATGTGGGTAAACTGCTCAACAGCTTCATAATATGTTGAGGAAGTTAGATTAAAGGTTCTAAAACCAGAAACTTGTAGTTTGGGAAGTCAGCTTGGATCAGAAATTCCATTTCTTGGAATTATTCATGTGCTTATTTAAACCCTAGCTTCCTTTTTGACTTTATGTCACCCTGAATATGTACCTTTTTAACTGAAACTAATAATGCACATGACTTCTAAGGTGTCAAGCATGCCCATCTTTCACTGTTGAATCTTAAATAAATACAGGAAATCCTAATACAAGGCTGCTGCTGTGTTTTAGGAGAGAGTAATCTACCCACAAACATTAATAGCAAAATGTTTTGGATCATCGGTTGTTTAAGATGATTCACTGGATCCCACCTGAGAGAACTTTCTAGCCCAAGTAATCAAATGCTCTGTAAAAAGGCACCCTAAAATGTCTAGAAAGGCATGCCTTTCTCCCATCTTTAAACATAGCACCACACTGGAAACGTTGCCTATAGCCTGTGTCAACTAATAATGGCAACAAAGAAGTCAGTTTCCTTCCAGATCACATAGGGGCCTTAACATGATTTTCATTCACCCACAGCCCTTTCTGTCACTTCCTTCCATACAGCCCACAACTTCCAAAGTTCACAGTTACGGTTACACACACTTACAGGAGGAAAAACTAAAGGTCTGAACCAATCAGTGCGGAGGATTCTTGAGACAGTGAGGGGAAGCGTGCGCACACACACGCACAGCCAGTTACCATTGTACCTTTATTCAATCATTCCTAAGAAGTTGGGTGTAAATCAAATATAACAAAATAAACTAATCCTTTCCAACTGACTTAAGAAATCATTTCACAAACTATTTTCCTTAATATCTAATTAACCTTTAACAAGCCATGGTTCCCGATGACTTAACTTTAAATTATACTTTCTGTCAAAGGCTTAGTGACTTGTAATAATAATCTTTGGAACATGTAAATGAATTGAGGCATTTTCACTGGCGAATCTCTTTGTAAACTGTGAGAAATCATCCTGTTTCATTTGCTTGACATATCCCAGTTTCTCCTGTATTCTATCTCCACAGTGTGTAACATATAGCCCGGCATGCTCTTTTCAGTGCACTTAGAGTGTATGATCCCTAACTGCATGAGTGAAAAGCTATGTGCAAGTGACACCTGGGCTCGTTGATACCACCTACTGTGCATTTTGTTTTTCCGAGGCTCTCCAAAAACCTGACCAAAAACGAAGGTCCTGATGCATAATTGTATGGTAAGATGATGATTACCGAAGGCTTCAACTGTGTTTAAATGTCTCATAAAAAAACAAGAGATACTAGAGACTAGCATGGAGTGCTTGGCCTTAGAAGAAGATGGTTCCCATCTGAGTGGTGAGGGAGAAGGTGGCTTCAAGAAAGAAAAAGATGTTTAATCAGAGAGTCTCTAACAGGTTACAGCAGGTGGTGATGGCAGGATAAAGAGAGTTAGCAAGAATGAAGTAGTCTGGAGTCTATCCAGCTAGTGTGGGAAAGCTCCAGGCATGCTAAAAAAACGTGAGAGAGTTTTGGCCCCAGACTCAGGGGTATAAAAACAAAGACCCTTAGGAATGTAGTAAAAGAAGGATCCAGAAGAAGAACAAGACCCTGGACAGACTGGAAGCCATGGAGGATGAGCAGGGCCCAACTATAACCTGAACATTAGAACAAAGCAGACTCAGCTCTAAACACTGTTCTGGCAAACCAGGAGAAGTGCCTACTAAGAGAAGGAAATGCAGATGTCTGGCCAGCCCTACCTGCTGGGGTGAGCTCACACAGAGTGACCACTACTGATTCCTGACTGGACACCAGCTGGTAACGCTGGCCCAATTTCCACCCCAGTTCAACCTCTGAGATAAATTTCCTGGAATGACAGCTAAAGCTGTGTGTGGCCTCCCTTCTTCCTTCCTCTTCAGGTCACTGCGCTGACTAGCTGTGTGAAGTCAGGCCTCCACCCCTCCAATTACTGGCCCTCCTGCCACTCCTCCCAACTCTCATCCTCTCTAGAGCTCGACTCTGGTTTCTTCACTTTGGGTAGCTTTCCTCATCTGTAAAATGAGTAGCTTGAACCAGATTGTCTTAAAGTTCCTTCCAGTTCTAACATTCTGTGATTCTTGGATGTTATAAATTCCCAGAATCCTAAAATTGAGAGTTGAAAGGAACTTCAGAAGTCATCTATTCAACCTCCTGCTCAACCTAGGCTAACCCAGCCAGAACTAATAAGCTTTGAAAGTTCTATGTAGTTGTGTTTGGCTGGCTGAATACAGCAATAATCAAAGCTTTAAACCCTTAAAGCATGAAATATATATATATATATATATATATATATACATATATATATATATACATATATATATATATGATTTTTAGAACATCTAAGAAAAAGTTTGAAGGAGCTGAAGCCCATAGAGCAGCATGTTCTATTGCTTAGAAGTCTGTATCTACGCAGCATTCCCAGGCTTTGTTTTTTCACAATATCCAGGGCATATTAAAAAAAAATCACAAGGGATGCCAGAAAACTCTCCAAATACAACTAATTTTCAATTTATTAGTATGTTTGTAAATATATAAGACAGGGTGATGAGATGTCACAACATCAAATAAATCCTCAAAAAGAGAATAAAGAGTATAAAGGAGAATGAGTCATATTTCAAGATGCATTCAAGTAAAACCAGAAAGAATGCCATCTGTTCTAAAAGGGTAAATTTTACTTAGTAAGCTACTTTTCAAAAAATTTTTTTATCTCTGATAATAAATAGTCTCTTTCCCTCCTCTAAAGAATTATTTCCTTAACAAAGTCTATGCCAATTGTCACACTACAGATCTTGAAGCAATTATTGAATGTATTTAAGAAATGAGCACTTAAAACAATAATAATTATCCATGTTTTATTATTAATTACTTAAGAGTGGTAAATTCATAAATAAATGAGAGATATATACTTAGTTTGGATAATATCAATTCTCCCATAATTGATGTATGGATTTAATGCCATTCCAATAATAATCCTATCAGTTTTTTAATGGAAATTGATAAACTGATTTCAAGATTTACAAAGAAATGCAAAGGACTTAGAATAGTGAAGACTACTTGGAAGAATATACACTTAATTTACTGCTACAAAAATTCAAACCATGTAGTGTTGACACAAAGATACATACGGAACAAAACAAAGAGTCCAGAAAAAGAAAGACCTAAATGTTGTTGCCTGATTTATAACAAAGATGACACTGAAATTCAAAGGAGAAAAAGAAAATGTATTTTCAATAAATGGTGCTGGATTACTAGATATTCATATTGGGGGAAGGGAGGACAAATCATGACTCTATCCACACCAAACACAAAAATTAATTAGAAATGGATTGCAGACCTAAATGTAAAAGATAAAGAAAAAATAAGACTATTTCTTTCACCAGGTAGGGGAAATTTTCTGTCATTATTTCTTCAAATAGGTTCGCAGTATCTTGCTCTCTCTCTTCTTCTGGCACCCCCATAACTCGGATGTTGGTACGCTTGAATTTGTCCCAGAGGTTCCTTACAATATCTTCATATTTTTGGATTCTTTTTTCTTTTTGCTTTTCCGGTTGGGTGTTTTTTGCTTCTTTGTATTTCAAATCTTTGACTTGATTCTTGCAATCCTCTAGTCTGCTGTTGGATCTCTGTATATTATTTTTTATTTCAGCCAGTGTATGCTTAATTTCTAGGTGGTCCTTTTTCATATCCTTGAGGGTCTTGCTAAATTTATCGGCCTTTTCTAGAAAATTCTTGAAAAACCTTATAACTGTGGTTTTGAACTCTATATCCTGTCATTTGCTTTCCTCCATTTCTTTCATTTGTGACCTGTTTCTTTGTCTCCGCATTTTGGCTGCTTCCCTGAGTTGATAGAGTGGATTTGTGTGCTAGGTGTCCTATAGGGCCCAGTAGCTCAGCCTCCCCAGTTACCTGAGGTGGACACTCTTGGTGCACCCTTTTGTGGGCTGTGTGCAGAGTCTTGTTGTAGATAAGCCTTGATTGTTGTTGGTATCACTGGGAGGAATTGACCTCCAGGCCAATTGGCTGTGAGGATCAACAGAGAACCTCAAACAAAAAGAATCCAAAGAGGACCACACCAAGACACATCATAATTAAAATGCCAAGAGCAAAAGACAAAGAGAGACTATTAAAAGCAGCAAGAGAAAAACAGTTAGTGACCTACAAGGGAGCACCCATAGGATTGTCAGCTGATTTCTCAACAGAAACTATGCAGGCAGATGGGAGTGGCAAGAAATATTCAAAGTGATGAATAGCAAGAACCTACAACCAAGATTACTCTACCCAGCAAAGCTATCATTCAGAATTGAAGGCCAGATAAAGAGCTTCACAGATAAGAAAAAGCTAAAGGAGTTCATCACCGCCAAACCAGTATTATATGATATGCTAAAAGATATTCTTTAAGAAGAGGAAGAAGATAAAGGTAAAGATAAAAATTATGAACAACAAATACATATCTCTCAACAAGTGAATCTGAAAATCAAGTGAATAAAAAATCTGATGAACAGAATAAACTGGTGAATATAACCGAATCAGGGGCATAGAAAGGGAGTGGACTGACAATTGTCAGGGGGAAAGTTGTATGGGGAGGTGCGGGAAGAGACTGGACAAAAATCGTACACCTATGGATAAGAACAGTGGGGGGGAGAGGGTTAGGGCAGAGGATGGGGTGGGAACTGAGTGTAGGGAAGCTATGGGGGGGGGGAAAGAGGAACAATTGTAATAATCTGAACAATAAAGATTTATTTAAAAAAAAAAAAGAAAATATAAGGATATATCTTCATGACCTTAAAGTAAGCAAAGCTTTTTTAAAAGATACAAAAAGCAATGGTCATAAAAGATGGGTATACTGTATTTCATTAAAATTAAGAACTTCTATTCATTAAAAGACACTACTCAGACATTGAAGGAAAAACTGAAAATTGGAAGAAGATATTCTGATACATGCATCTGATGAAGAATTTGTATCCAGACTATATTTGGAACCCTATAAACCAATAAAAAAATCCAATATAAAAAGTGAACAAAAGTTTAAGCTGTAAGTTATGTGAATTATAGTCAATAAAGCTGTTGTTTTTAAAAAGTGAGCAAAAAACTTGAAAGGCATTTCACAACAGAGAATAGCCATTTGCCCAATAAATTTATGAAAAAGTGCTCAACATCATTAATCATTAGGAAAATACATTATAAGCTAATACCCACCAGAAGGCCTACACTTAAAAGGACTGACCATACCAAGTGTGAGGGACTTGTAGAGTAATTAGATTCCTCATGATCTGCCTGGTAATATCTACCAAAACTGAACATACACATATCATACCAGCTCCATAACCTACCTACCAGTTCCTCTATTATGAGTAAGTGCACATTTTGACCAAACGACATGAACACAAATAATTATAGCAATCTTACAGATTATAGTCAAAATTTTTAAAAATCCAAATACTTATTAATAGAGAAATAAACTGCGATCTATTCTGTGATAGAATACTACATAGCATTTAAAGAAAGAACCAACATCTGCTGCACACAACAACAAGGATGAATCAAACCAATAATGATGCACTGAAGAGGCCAGACACAAAAGGAGGTATATTATAGGACTTCCTTTTTATGAGGTACAAGAATAGGTGAAATCAATCTACAAAGCTAAAAGTAAGACTGATGGTTATTTTCAGGGAGTACAAACTGAGATGGGGCATGAGGGTGTTTTCTGGTTGCTAGAAATGTTATAGAATGACCTAGTTGGCCATTATATGAGTACTAGAGGCCCGATGCACAAAGATTCGTGCAAGAATGCACCTTTCTTCCTCTGGCTGCCGGCACCACCCTCACTCTGGCCCAGAGCGGCCTTTCTGCCTTCCCACGCTGCCCAGAGGCCCAGAGCGACCCACCCCACCCCTGGCCACTTGACGCCTGCATATGCTAATTAACCCTCCATCTTTGTTGGGTTAATTTGCATACTCACTCCTGATTGGCTGGTGGGTGTCACAAAGGTAGGGTCAATTTGCATCTTACTCTTTTATTAGTGTAGATACCCACTTATTTAAAATGTGTGCACGATAGTGTGTGTTCTACCTCAATTAAAATTTTAAACAAAGAAACAAGTCAATAAAAATATTCCATTGTGCTCCATGATGGCACAAATAATGTCTTATTTACAATATTTGCACTTTCCAGGGCCTAATACAATGCCTGCTCGGTTTGTTGAATTTAATTAAATTGGCCAGGTAGTTCCAACTACATGACCTTAACTAGATGATTTTAGTATAATATCTGAGTTATCAATAGTAGAACTATAGCTGTGGGCTTGCTTCCTGTAGACTCCTTTTAAATTCCCAACCTATTCATATTTTAAATATCTGGCTTTCCCCCACCCACACCACCCGCCAAAAAAAGGGAGATAGGATAATTTGCATATTGAAAAGCAACCCTATTTGCAGGGTTTAAACAAGATTTAAATAAAAAAGGCAAAGGGAAAACAAACAAAGAAAGGTACTGCAGTGGCGCCCTAGAAAGCAGATGTTCATTAGGGCCCAGACACAGATTACTATCACAATGTACTTATCTGAACAAGCTCTCCTCAGACCACACAGTCAAATCAAATTTTGAAGGCTCAAAGGATGTGTGTGCACTGAAGAACATCCTGTCCTGCTGAAACATGAATCTGAATTTTGTGGTAGAGACAGAGGGGTAGAAAACAACACTGGATAATAACCCACTATCATTTTAAATCCTGCTTTTATATTAAGTTATAATATATTCTTTAAAAAATCATCAACATTTAATATTTCTATTAAAATTTAAATCTAAGGAACATTACCAAGAAACATTTTTTTTAGTCTTTTACAAATTAAAAACACACAATACTTTTGTAATTATTTTTAGATAAAAAATAGTTTTGTGAAATATTCAAGAAACAGAAAAAGTGGTTATGAATACTGGTAAAGTATGGGTGAAGAAAAAATGGAAATGTCTCACCATTTCACTATGCCCTATTTACATTCCAATCTCATTAGATACATACATTTCTCATCAAAATACTTTCTATTATGCTAATTATGTTCTCTTTTTATTCAAAGTATTACATCATGTCTGCTCTTCTTCAACACACTTGTACATTAACCAGTAACATTTTTATTTAAAATTGCCACATAAAATTGGATAAGGAATCAGGAAGAAAATCAAATTCAAAGAGGCAATTGTTGTTAGGAAATTCTTAATCATTAACTGTAGCATTAAGAGGTAGTAAAGAGTTCTTTATCAAAATAAGTCAGGCACACTTGGTCCCTAATTCAGGCTAATGCAGAATAAGTAGCTTATATGTGACAATTACCCTGGCAGATCCATCACTGGCACCTACACCTGTGGATGTAAGCCCAGAGTGGCACTATTCTTAGTGTGCAGGAAGAGTAATTGAGAGTATGAGTGGGGGAGAAGGGAGAAGAAGGAAGGAGTGAGGTGAGAGAGGAAACACTGCAGGCTCTTGTATGTATATGAAATATAGGAAATGAATTTCAAGTTCTAAATAACTGACAAGTGAACTTTTTGGAATCAAACCTGTTGGAAACACAACTCACTTGTAAAATAAGGTATGCCCAATCCTTAAACAAGTCATATAGAGCCCCAGAAAAATACCATTTGTCCAACTTTAGGATTTTTGCTCTAACAGTTTCTCTGGTAGCCAAATCTTTGTGTTGTTGTTGTTTAATAAAAGTATGCAAGTGATCAAGTGAAATGAAAGCTACAAAGAGACTGAGATTAGGAACCTTTTTCTTAAGACTCCCATTTTTAAAACAATGAAATTAATCAAAGCTGTGCTTTGGGGAAGAAGGGGGGCCGCAGGCGGAGCAGAGGGGCTCTTAGGGAGTATTTCAGTTAATGACCTGGTGATTTTTTCTCTTTATAAATGTTTGCATTAGTCAAAAGCCTGTTGGTGATAAACCCAAATTGCTGTTGAGAAGACAAAGGTATTGCAAATTTCTAGGAAGATTTGCTTTTTCTTATAAACAAATACTTTATCTGAAACTTTATTTTATAAACTATGAAAATATTTCCTTGTTATTCTACAGGTAAAAAAGGGTTTAGAGGTTCTCCAGTAGTAGAAACAGACTTCCAAATGCAACTTTCAAAATCACCATGTTTAAAAAGTGTTAAACATGGTTTTGCTCAGTAGACAGAGTGTCGGCCTGCAGACCAAAGGGTCCCAGGATCGAATTCCGATCAAGGGCCCGTATCTTGGTTGTAGGCTCCTCCCCAGCCTGGGTCCTGGTCAGAGTGCGTGCAGGAGGCAACCAATCGATGTGTTTCTCTCACATTGATGTTTCTCTCTTGTCTTTCCCTCTCTCTTCCACTCTCTCTAAAAGATCAATGAAAAAATCCTCGAGTGAAGATTAATAAAAATATAAAAAAGTGTTAAACAGGAAAAAGAGTATAGTGTCATTTGAAGAGTTAAAGATAAATGTAAATTTAATCTAAAATTCATTTTGGCAACTTTGGTTTGCCCTAAGACTCTCAAGTTAATAGCACAGTATTCCATGATATATCTAATTCTCCCATTCTAATGGTTACATTTTTAATTTATAAAATAAAACTGGTATCATATAAAATGGGCCCACACCTTGAAGAGCTGGAATATGATGCATTTTTCTCTTTTTTTTTTATGATGCATTTTTCCTTCAAGGTCAGTAGAAAGCATTTGACACCTCCGAAATGATCTAATTTTATTACACAAAACCTTTCCCTGAACCCACTCTACCTGGGACCCAGCAGCCCAATAGCATGTGTTCACTGAGCAGCCAGAGGGACTTGTTCCATGTCCCACACTGAGGCCAGACAGAGGACAGCATGACTCCTGAAGGACTGCGTTCCACTTGCAGAGGGGAATAGCAGCTCAGTTTAAAAGAATTAAAGCTAATAGATGACCAAATAAAGAGAATGAATAGCTACTAGTATGTCCACGAAAGATGAGGAATAATAAAAAATCTGTTATTTTCTAGTGAAACCCCAGCTCACATTACACACATTATCAATGTGCAGATTGCAGGCACACAGTGATCTAATCAGCAACATAACAAAACTCCAAACTTATTTTTTCCCCTTTGCTATGAAGAAGGCTAACAAATTAAGAGAAAAAAAAACAACAACAAAAAACATCATTTCAAAATGGTTTAAAAAAAACCAAAAGTAACATTTCTGGATAAGCATTATGTCATCATTTAAGATTATATTCTCAGACTGTCACAACCCAATAAGTTGGCCTATGCACATTTGTAGCCATGAAACTGGAAAAATAGTCCTGGCTGGTTTGGCTCAGTGGATAGAGCATTGCCCTGCGGACTGAAGGGTCCCCTATTAGATTCCTGTCAGGGGCACATGCCCGGGTTACAGGCTCCATCCCCAGTAAGGGGCATGCAGGAGGTAGCCAATCAATGATTCTCTCCCATCATTGGTGTTTCTATCTCTCCCTCTTCCTTCCTCTTTGAAATCAAGAAAAATATATTAAATTTAAAAAATGGGAAAATAATAATGTAAAATGAGATAATTAAGTATGAAAATCTGAGGGGAAGAAGTTAACATAAAGTACTGTAAACGTTATTCTCTAAAATTCTAAATACTCATAAAGAGGATTATGAAACAGAATAAATACAAAACAATGCTGATTATCAATTCAAAAAATTTTCATTCATTAATTTAAAGCACAACCTTTTTCTAAAAGTAACAGGTTTATTATAGCTTTAATTAGCATTTTACTTTTTTCTCACAAAATGCATGCCACTGTTTTTAATCCCACATATAAATCTCAATGTCTTCTCTGTCACTAAGACCCTTGGGTGAACTATTTTGTAAATATTATTTGCTTATTTCTGACTGTGCCTATTCTGTCTTCCCTGGCAGATGGTGAGATGCTGGAGAGCAGGGTCCAGATACTATATTCCCTCACCTTTCCCAATGGCAAGTGCAGAGAACTGTGCTCTGGGGTCACTCAGGAAATATGATCGATTGGTATTTTAGCTCTTCATGAACCTCAGCCATTTTCCAACAAGCTACCGGCTTACAACTTAACCTAATTCCAGAATACAAATGTTACAGCCAACGTAGGAAATCATCCACCGGACATCGAGTTCTGTGCTTACAGTACCAGACATATAAGCAAGTTAACTGTTCATATTAGCCTCTAAACTCTCTTTTAGAATCTAGGTTTCAGAGTCATCATCCAGAAGACTGTTCTCCATCCTCTAAAATGACAAATGCATTCATTTAAGAATAAGCCAAAAGACAATGTATGGAGAAGGACAATGTTTAGTTTTATACATGTTCTCCCTTAGGAGGTCTAGGATGTTTATCTTCACCCTTTCCTTTTGGTCTCTCATTTTCTCATCATCTGTGACACACTTATGTTCCAGTGCTTGTCTTAAAAATTCAAATATTCCTATAATTAAGTTAAGGAGTCTAGATGCACCAAGGAAAAATAAGAAATTTGGTTATGGGAGACATGTTCAGTTTGTTCTTGGCTTAGCTGTCATCATCTCCTTTACATTTTTCCCCTCACGTCGAATTGAATAAGAAGTGTTTAGTTTTGTTATCGAATTTGTGTATGCGCTCAAATTTGTGTGTGTTCACACATGGCTTCTAAGACATTTTGCTGTGTATCATCTGACCAAACTAGTGGTAAACATCTGTTATCATCCAAGTGCTGCCTCTTAGGAGGCACAGCCGAGTGCCACCAGGTTTTATTATTTATTCACTAAAATGAACAGCAGAAGCCAGAACATTTAAATTAATTCCACATGAAATCCCCAAGCCCAAAGTTCAATCTTGAATACTATGTGGATTGATTTTTTTTTTTTAATGTTTTTCTTTTTTTGTTAATCCTCACCTGAGGATATTCCTCCCACTGATTTTTAGAGAGAATGGAATGGACGGGGTCAAGAGAGAGAAACATAGATGTATGAGAGACAATGTGTGAAAGACACATCAATTGGTTGCCTCTCACAAGTGCCCTACCAGGGCGAAGATAGAACCTGCAACCTAGGTACATGCCCTTGACCTTGTGGTCTGCGGGAGGACACTCTAACCACTGAGAGATACTGGCCTGGGCTAGATGGTTTGATTTTATGCCAAATATTATGCCACTGCATTTAAATCCCTGGCATATCACACTACATTTTCTTTAAAATAGGCTATGTTACAATGAATAAAAGAGCACCTTGACATGTTCCCACTAGTCCTACATTAAAAAGCTAGAAGGCTGAATGTCATGTTTAGGGTTATGCAACTCAGTAACTGAGAGATAACTATAATTCTGAACACCACAAGGACAGTTTATATTTTTGTTATTATCCATTAAATGAATGTTTGTTTTGTTTTGATCAAGTCTGAAATATCCTGGAAAAGGGGGGCGTTTCTTGAAAATTAAGCAGGAAAAAGTTTGGATTTTGTTGCTTGGGGCCAGTGAGAGAAAGCAAAGACAGGCTGTCACCAATTCATCATACATAACGTTTCCCACCCTCAATATAACACTATGAGATTTTTCTCTGACACCTTATTTTTTAATAGATTGAATAAAATGGCACTTTTGATTCCATAAATGAAGCATTGACCAATTGATTTGTGATTCATTTTAGGGAATCTTACTCAATTTATAAAACATTTGAAAGTTTTATTATAGGAACAAAATAAAACACAAATCTAACTATATTGAGATTTCATTAAAAATTTAGGATGCATTTATTATACTTGTAGATTTTGGAATATGATTATTTTGCTAGTCTAGAAAAATTTTGCAGGTACTTACTCTGAATAATAATAATTACTAACAAGCATTTATTTAGCACCTACTGTTCTGTGAATGAAGCAAGCAACTAGGGAGGTGTTGATACCCTTTGAAGAGAGACTAACAAAGGAATTGCAAGACCATGCTTGGGAAAAATAAACTTTTGTGAACTGAGCATCCAATATCAAACAAACTAGACAAGAAATATTTCATCTTTAAAAAGAATGAACGATATTTAAGTGCCCATGTCAGTTTTACTAAGCCCTTATCCTTTTACTCTAGATCTTCCTCAAAAGATTTTTAGTCGTTAAGCAGATATAGAGAGGGGAAAATTTTTTTCTTTCCTGGCAACTCCATCCTGAGTCAAAGGAAAAGAAAAAAAGATCCCTTTGTCTTTAGTTAGAAGACCCATAACTTAAAATTTCTGTACTCATTAAGTATGCTGGGTTAATTTTACAGTTACAATAAACCAGTAAGCAAAATACAAAGTCTGAGCAATAAATCAGTAAAGTGTTAATTTTTTTTCTTAAAAGTGTATTACATGGAAATTGCCCATATCTGAATTTAAATTCAAAGCCAAGATTGCCAAATATGTAAGGTATATTTAGTTATACTGGTACTACATGATTGAATACTTTCCTACTTCTCTTCACTTATCTTTTCCTGTTCCTTTCTAGTAGCTTAAAATTTGGCTCCCAAAATATAAAGAAATGATATGCATTATGGGAAATTTAAAAGCAATAGCTATCCAAGGGGAAGGGTTCTATAATACTGCATTATAATTTTAACATTTCCATGACCTTGATTCTCCCAACACCACTTCCAGATAGCCACAATGCCCCACTCACCTAAGGAAATAAGGTGTATTCATTGCGTATTGATACATTTAAGCAAACTTTATTCACCTTAGAAATGTGGTTACTTCTTAAACACAAAGCCCTCCAAGTTTTAAGATCCTCCTTCTCTACCTCCAACCCACCTTAAAATGCTCAGTAGTTCTATGTATCAAATTATGACCCCAAATTCCTGGAGAAACAAATTGATACAATATTCATTTGGCTACGACTAAGTAGAAGTTAAGGAATTCAGCAAAATGTTAATGCACCCAGAAATTCAACTCACAAAAATTGTTTTGTTCTAGTAGCCTTCATTAATAGAATCCTAAATTATATTACTTACTATTTTCCAGATTTTGAATCTCAGTTCAGGTATGTTCTTTGGCATACACTTACACCAAATGGCTCTAAAACAAACTTTTGTTTTAGAAACAAACATTTCTTTAGCATAGAAAAACAATACTGTTGTATACATAAAACTTAAAAACCAAGCTTTCATTATGATTTATTTTATAGAAACATTTTGATAACTATAAATAAAGATCACAAAATTTGTCAAATTACTTTTAGCTAGTACAAAAAGTAGCTACATCAAATAAATAACATTTTGTGCTTCCCTTTCTTCAAAAGACAGAATAAGTGCTTCAATTCCCATATATATTTGCATGCATTCAATGGCAATAAGGTAAGTTGTAATATATTTGAAATAAGTAGACTGTGATTGAAGGGTTGCTTTTACAATAAGTGAAATTAATACATCCATTGTATAAAAACGTTTAATATACATCTTTAGAAAAATACATTGAATTATCTGTGTAGCTACGCAGTGGATACCAAATTTAATTTTTCATAATCTAGCATATGTCATTTAATATAATTCAGAAAATCCTTTAGAACAAGATGTGCTTATATAGGAAGGTATATCAAACTGCATCTTAGAATGAGTGTGTCAGGTGACAAAGAGCACCTGCTGTGAAGACCATACTGACAGAGGCAAAAAAAAACACAACAAGCGTGTAAAATCAGGTTACTTGAAATCTATGTTGCTCCACACTAAGGAATTATGAAAATTTCACAATCTCATTTCCACCCATGTCCTGCCCTTCCAAAGCCTCCTCAAATGCACGTTATGTTTAATGCAGCCGTGTTATTTTCCAATGATTTCCTCCTTCTGTCAAAGAGCGAAGTATTCCAATATGGTCACACACTGTCATACAGCGCCATAGATTTTTTTGTTGTTGCTAATAAAATGTACAAGTAACCAATAGGTTTTTTATGGGGAAAATTACTAAATAAGTTTTCCAAAATAGACTCTGATTGAATGATTAACACAAGAAAAGTAAGTAGACAAATGTGAACTTTTAAAAGGATGGTAACAAAACTCATTTTCAAGGGCCATGTTAATTGGTATCTATTTCTTCTGATGAAAAGAAATCCCATCCGTTTGTTCTTCCTCAGTTTAAAACTATCACATCCATCTCTTGATCAATGTTTATGGCAGATACCACTGTGTAAATGACCATGCCATTCCTCAGTTTTTGATATAGCTTCCAACCAGAAGTTTCAAAACAACTCTGACTAGTAAACATATCACTGTGCTGTAAACAGTGATGTTTTCTATCCCATACTTCAGGAAGGTCAAAACGCACACACAGGCAAAGATCATCACTGTAGACAACAGATTCCAAGTGAGCTTATTAACTCTTTAGGTAGATTAGGCAACACTTGTTTTAAAACTAAAAATCTAAGTCTCTCTTTTTTTAAAGACTTGTACTACCATGTTACCAGCAGATATGTGAGGGAGAAAAAAGAGGACTATGTGTCCCAAAATGTGATTATCTAAAATCTGCAACTAGTCACTTTACATTTTAGGAGATGCCCCTTTCTGAAATAGTCAAGATACTTTACAATAGGGAATTTATATTTAATTATCAAATTTTAATACCATTTATATAGGTCAAGTGAATATATATATGTCCTTCCCCGGAAACAAAGAGATTCAGAGTAATGGGATTTCAGATTTCATAGTAGCAACTGCAAGATATGTTTTGAGAATGTCATTTACTGTAACACAAATCAATATTAAATGCTTTATGCAGGAAGCACACTTTCAGAAAATGGGCCCTAAAGCTTTCTGGGATCCGACCCTAATTACCAGAGCAGGCTCTTGCCGTTTGTCTCTCTCTTCAATTATTTACGGGGCAAAAAGAGCCAAATGGTATTGCATTAGCTATATTAAATGCTACGCACTTGGTTTCTAACTTGCTAATGGTACATAAAAATTACTAAGGTGAATGTGCCTCTAGAAACAAGGCCTTTTTTCTTTACCTGAGTGGATGTATTTATTATTCATAGAGTTAAGTGTTGACTAGGCTGTTCTTTAGCCACCCAATGCTGCATAATTTAAACAAGTGCATTAAACATATATGCTATCTAAAAGGCAGTGCATTGATTACACCTCAAAATTTCTTTGAACAACTCATATTTCCAATGTAGCTCACAAAAAACATGCATCTCCCTCCGGGCCCTGAAAACAAATTTATGGGGACCACACAGAAATGAATAATGGCTATCCTTGCTACCATCTCGCTGCTTTCTGGTGACCCAAAGTAAAATAAGATGGGGGGCGGGGGGCGGGAGTGTGCTGGGAATGAAGCCCTTGAGGGCTAGGAAATGTCGGGTCTCTATGCTGACAAGTGTCCTTTTTGGACAAATACTGTTGTAAGTGCACAACATGGACCACCCGCACTGTAAGAAAAAAAAGCTTATCGAGGTTGAATCAGAGATTCTTTACACCAAGCCAGAAATGCCCTCTGCCGCAAGCAGGTCGTGATTACAACCTCCCAAAGAAAGTTAGGACACTGCATCCACATTTGATTCTTTTGTGATTTACAGGGCTCCTGGAGTCCTGACAGGAGATGCTAATTGCTGTAAGAAGGCTGGTACATCCAACTTCCACCTTCCCATACTGTGGGAGAAGCTTCCAAAGCAGAAATCCTCACTCCTCATGGAATATATATATATATATATATATATATATATATATATAGTGTTCAGGGGGCATCCAATTATTGTAAAATTAAGGTAGGCTCATTAACCAAGTACCCAGGGTCCCTAGAAAGCCAGTAGCAAATTGCAGGGCTACACGTCATCAGTTGGGTTACCTAAGAATATGCCAAGGCCACTTTTGAGACAGCACCATTGGAAATCGATCTGTGGTAAACACACAAGGTAGTATTTTTCTAAACTAAATACAAAGTCACTTCTTTCTCTGCCCTGAAATCTGCCCATTGTCCCTCCTAAGCAAAAGCTACAGGGAAGATTAAAAGGGACATCAATGAACGCTGTATGGACTTTGGCCACTTTCCTACCCAAAACACCAGCGTAAAAGTGGAAATCAGTAACCAGGTGAAGTGCTACACCGCACAAAGATCAAGGCGAGGGGCGGGCGCTCAGGGCCGGAGACTGGAGGTAAACGTCCCGTCTCCCCGCCCCCCCCACCCCCCCCTCCGGCTCAAGCCCCAGAAATCGCTCGCGCGCGCGGGAGACTAAGGGGCGTCTCCGGGAAGCGGGGGGCTCCGAGGCACTCCAAGGGAAGCCAAGAGTTAGATCGCAGAGCGGGGCCGAGGAGAGGGGGGTCGAAAAGCCGCACAGCCAGCGGATCCCACCGCGGGCTCTAGGCGTCGGCAGCGCAGCAGCCAAGCTCGGCGAGAGGCTCGGCAAGGGGCTCGGCTAGGGGCGCCGCTCGGCCGCGAGACCCTCCCTCCTCCGGGGCCAGGAAAGAGCTGGCGGCTCTTTCCTGTCTAGCCTCTCCCCCCGCGACTTTCCGTAACTCGATCCCGCACTCCGCTCCCCCGGCAGCCGCCGCCCAGCGCGCCGCCCGGCTTTGCCCAGGCCGGCGCTATAGTTAGCAACCTTCCATCAACTCCGCAGCCGGCGGGGTCGAGCGCGCGCCCCTCCCGGGCCCGAGCCGCGCGCCCCCGGAACCCCCACCCCAGCGCTCCTTTACCTTCGCTTGAAGATACTGGGGGTAGTAGTAGGTGGCGTACTGAGGGTACATCTGCTGTTTCCACACTTTGCCCATGAAGCTGGAAGGGAGCCTGCCGTGCAGGGTCGCGGGCACTTTGGGGTTTCCAAGTCTCGATCTCTCCTGCCTCTCCCTTTCCGGCGGCGGCGGCGGCGGCGGCGGCGGCGGCTGCTGCCGCTGCTCCACCTCCCAGCCCGGACGAGAGGTCCTCCTCCTTCTCCTCTCCTCCTCCTCCTCCTCCTTTTTCTCTTCCTCCTCCTTCTCCTCCTCCCAGGTAGAAAGACACTGCAGGACGCAGAGGGCACCCCGGGCCGGGCGCTCCCAAGGAGTTGCCTCCAGGAGCCCGACTGCTCCGGCACTGCCAAGGGCTGGCGCGCTGGCCGCTCGGCACGGGCGAGCTGCTCGGCTGAACGGGGCTGGGAGGTGATCAATACAAGTGGAAAGTGCGGTGGAGGTGTCTGCGATCGGTGCCAGGCGGCATCTGGGGTGGGTGCGCCCGATTAGGAGAGGGGAGAGGGGCTGGCGTGCGGAGGCCGTGGGGGAAGGGCGGGCGGGGGCGGGGCTTGGGCGCCTGGAAGCCGGGACCCGCAGGAGGTGAGGGCTGAGTTTAAACCACTCCTCACCTCCCAGACCCTCCCAGACTCGGCGATTGGGCGCGCAGAAACCCCGGGAGCCCAGATTGCTTTGTGTCGGGGTGGAGGTGGAATTGGGGGACCCTGCTTAAGAACTGTAGAGTGGACACCTCGTTTGCTCTCACGAGTTTTTATCTTCGTAAGGGGGAGGGGAGGTAAGAGGAAAGAGGAGGAAATCTGATTTATCTCTCACTTCCCTCCGCCCAGTGATTTCTTTATTTTCACAAGGGAAGGAAAAAGGATTTAGTGCCCAACTACAAGGCTGGAGTCGGGACACCTGGGTTCTGTTCACCCCTTCCCCCCGCCCCAGGCCACAACACTGCTTTTCTAGGTGACCTTGGGAAGGTTAGTGTCCTTCGGTTTGGTTTTCCCAGATGTGAGAGGTGAAATTATGCCCTCTGCACAAGGGGAGCAAAGCTTGGAGGCGCGCGCGCGCGCGCGCGCGCGCCCACACACACACACACACACACACACACACACACACACACACACACTCACAACAAATAGACGGATCCTGCTAAAGGGGAGATACCGCTAAGAGGCAGAATGTTATTATTAGAGGACACAATATAGACATCAGCTTTTCTCTGCCTCTTTCTAATACTGCCAGTCTGTCAACTCCCACTCAGGAGCCTGGAAACTCCCTGAGTTTGGAATATTTTAAGGCCATTTTGAAAGTCACACTGGCATATTGTTGCAGTGTGTTTTCAGTGACATACAAAATCAATCTCTCTCTTTCTGACTCTCTCCATCTCCTAGTTGTCACAGCTCTAGACAGCCCCAGACAGCATTGGTTCAGTTCACTACCTAGCTGGATATAATTTAATGGAGTTAATTGGTCCCTGAAGCTGCCTATAGAAGACTTTTTATATTCTAGCTCAAAAAGAGGTAATACCAAAATGTACAAATAGGATAAGCAAGAAAGACTCCAAATTGGCGTTCTTGCACATCAAATAAGATGAAATAAAAAATTCATTTGTTGTTAAATAGAGCTTGATTGCTTTGTTTTGTCGTTTTGGTTTTTCTGAGAGTCTGTTTTCTTAACAGCACAAAGGTAAATCAAAGTGAAATGGAATGCATGATTTTGCTAAACAGTGACAGTTTTATATGATTACATTTCAAAACAGGTTTACTTTAAAACAATGAAATAGTGAACTGAAACCTTTGTAATCTTTATATGATTTAGACACATTTCTAGGTTATACATTTTGACAAGACAAAATAAATCTGAGAACATTTTGGATATTCCAGGAGGCAAATCATGTTATCTTAAAAAGTAATAATAATAATAATTAATTTATGTGAAATCCTATAGGGACACTAGTATTTACTGAGCTTCTACAACATTGTGGGCACTATTGAGGTTCATGTTAATTTGAAGGTTGCAGTAGTTGGCTGTACAACTTTGAGCACTTAAAATAGTTCTCTATATTGTTTCATTGTGGAACCCTTCGATGTTTTTGAGCAGGGAACTGATATGAACTAACCCATGCACGGACTAGGAATGATGTTTTGGAGAAATGACTGAGGAAGGGAACAAGTTAAGAAAAATCTCAGAAGTTCTAGGCTTGAGGTGATAAGGGAAATTACCAAACTTAGACTGTTCTACTTTATTCTGGCTGGTGAAATTCAGCCTGTTTTAGAGAGCCCAGAAGCAACCCACAATTATGTAGACACTTGATTTATGACTGAGTTGGTATTACAGAGCAGTGGAGAAAGAATGAGCTTTTCAATAAAAGATTCTGGGTCAATTGGCTATTCATATGGAAAAAATGAAATTGGAGCCTTGCCTCACAAAAGGGGAAGAAAAAAGTTCAAGTGAATGAAAGACCTAGATGTAAAAAACAGAACTATAAAGTTGTTAGGAAAACATATAGGGAAATATCTTTGTAGCCTTGAGGTAGGAAAAGATTTCTTTAATAAGGTGACCAAGAGTGCAAGATTGATCAATTTCACTGTATTAAAATTCAGAACACTGATTCATCAAAGGACTCCATCAAGAAAATGAAAAGGCAGGACACAAAATAGTTATTTGTAATCTATAGACTACAAAAGCTTAATGTACACTATAAAGGACTCCTTGAAATCAGTAAGGAAAAGAAGAACAACTTGTTAGAATATGAGCAAGAGCATGAACATGTGCATTTCACAGAGGAGGAAGCACCAGTGTCCCTATAACTTGAAAAGATGCTCGCACTCGGTATTAAAGGAAATGCAAACCAAAATGATAAGATACCATTTCACTCTCAGCAGACTGGCAAAAATTATGCATTCTGAAAATATTAAAAGTAGGTGAAGATTTAAAAAGGGGGGGGGGGGCGGATCTTAAAAATACTGCTTACTGGTTAAAGTGTAAATTGGTACAACCACCACTTGAAAAAAAACAGTTTGGCTTTACCCAAGTTCATTTGCATGTGTGCCATGACACAGTAATTCCACTTGCAGGTACTAGTATATACCTCAAAGAATTGCTTCTATATGTGCACCATGAGAAATACACAGGATTGTTTACAATATACTAAAAATAACTCAAATGTCTATCAACTATAAAATGGATAAAAAGGCTGTGGAATGTGCATACGGTAGAACACTTGCAGTGGTGAAAATAAACTACAGCTAAAACCGTCAACATGGATTGTTTCAAAATTGATGTTGAAGATGCAAGTCAACATAAAACATGATTCCATTTGTGTAAAGTTGAGTAAGAAGAGGTAGTAAAAGAAACTATAAAGAAAAATAAGGGGATTATAACACAAAATTCAGAATAGCAGTTATCTCTGAGGAAGAAGGGGCAGATGTTCAAGAAGAGAACATAGAGGACTTATAGAGATGGTAATGCTTCCTGGTTTGCACTGGGTTGTGGATCTGTAGAAAAATGTTTTAATATTTTTTCTTCAAATGATTCATAGACTCTTTTGTATGTTGCTGTATTTTGTACCAACACATTTTAAAAACAAAACTCAGTTTTTCATTTTAATCGCGATCATTTTCAAACAAATACAAAAGTAGAGAGAATCTATATATATAAAAGCCTAGCGACTGTCGCAACCGAAACAACTGAATGGATGACCAAACAGGCTGTGTGGGGCGACCAGGCCAGCAGGGGGGTTAGTGAGGGACGACCAAACGACGGAGCAGAGGGCTGTGTGGGGCGACCAGGCTGGCAGGGGGGTTAGTGAGGGACGACCAAACAAGCTGTGCGGGGCCACCAGGCTGGCAGGGGGGTTAGTGAGGGACGACCAAACGACTGAGCAGAGGGCTGTGTGGGGCAACCAGGCTGTCGGGGGCGGGGGGGGGCAGTTGGGGGCGACCAAATGACTGAACAGCAGGCTGTGTGGGGTGACCAGGCTGGCAGGGGGGACAGTTGGGGGCAACCAGGCTAGTGGGGAGTGGGCAATGAGGGGTGACCAGGCCAACAGAGGGGGGCAGTGAGAGGCAACCAGGTTGGTGGAGGAGGGGGCAGTTGGGGGCAACCAGGCCAGCAGGGGGGTATTGGGGGTGACCAAGCCAGCGGAGGGGGGGGGGCAGTTAGGGGTGATCAGGCAGGCAGGCAGGTGAGCAGTTAGGAGCCAGTGGTCGCGGATTGTGAGAGGGATATCCCGGATTGGAGAGGGTGCAGGCTGGGCTGAGGGGACCCCCCCACCCCCGTGCATGAATTTCATGCACTGGGCCTCTAGTAAAATAATGACTGCTCTATTCTTAACATCCAACTTCAATATTTATTAGCATATTGTCATTTGTATTTCACACACACATTTTTATTTTTCTGGAGTGTTTTGAAGCAAATCCCAAACATAGTATCATGTCACTTGCAATAATTTTAATATCTACCTCTCACAAATGAGAACTTTTAAAAGACACAATATCATAATCACATCTAACAAAATTGACAATAATTTGTTAAGATCAACTAATATCCAGTTCTGGTTCATTTTTCTCCAATTATCTGAAAATCACTTTTCTGTAGTTCATTTGTTTAAATCAGGAAGAAACCATGTCCACATATTAAATTTGGTTGATATATCTCTTAAGTCTCATTTAGTATATAAAAGTCCCCCCCCCCCCCACACACACACACTCACTTTTTAACTTGCTATTTATTTGTTAAAGAAATTGGGTCACTTGTGCTATAGAATTTCCCACATGGCTGATTGCAACCTTGTGGTGTCATTTAAAGCGATGGTTAGGTCCAGAGGTTTAATTACATGTGGCTTCATTTTTTTTTTTTGGCAAAAAATACTTTATAGCCCTATCCAGTTTGGCTCAGTGGACACAGCATCAGCCTGAGGACTGAAAGGTCCCAAGTTCGATCCTGGTCAAGGGCACATGCTACAGGAGGCAGCCAATCAATGATTCTCTCTTATTGTTGATATTTCTATCTTTCTCTCCCTCTCCCTCTCTGAAATCAATAAAAATATATTTTTAAGAAAAACACTTCATAGGTGGCACTAAACACACATAAGTAATATGATATGCATCACATCAGGAGACATATAATGTTTGGTTGTCTCACTTTTAATGATGTTAAAATTGATCAAATATTCAGATTATATCAGTCTGATTTATCCATTAAAATTTCCTTGGTTTTAAAATTCATGAGTGTTACTTCAATTTATTATTTCATTAGAAATTACAAAATTGTGGTTTTTATAATTTTGTCATTCCTTCTGTACTTATTAGTTGGATATTATCAATGATGAAAAACTTTTCCCCTTCAACTCTGGTTAACTTGAAGTACAATTTGCACAGAAAAGCAGAATAAATTTTCCCGTTTGCCTATTTTCAGAGTAATGAGTTGATGCCATAGGAAACTCTAAAGCCAACCAGTTGTTTTTTTTTAATATATTTTATTGATTTTTTACAGAGAGGAAGAGAGAGGGATAGAAAGCTAGAAACATTGATGAGAGAGAGACATCGATCAGTTGCCTCTTGCACGCCCCCTACTGGGGATGTGCCCGCAACCTTTGACCGGAATCAAACCTGGGACCCTTCAGTCCACAGGCCCATGCTCTATCCACTGAGCCAAACCGATTAGGGCCAAAGTCAACCAGTTTTAAGTAACATTCTGAACTTGTGAATTTTTATACGTTTGCTTTGTTTTAATCCATCCCAATCATTATTCTTGTTGATGCTTAGATTGTTCCATCTTCAGCCAATGATAGATCCTTTGAATTGGTTCTTGTGTTCTTTTTACCAGATCCCAATAGTCTTTAATAGATTTTTTTTCTTCCCAGCGTTATAAGATCATCCCAGGTTCTTGTGCAGTTCACTCAAGCCTGGATCAACTATTTCTGTGAGAAATCTTAGTTTGCTCTTAAAACATTAAAAAAAAAAAAAAGCAAATTATTTAAAACGAGAGGGCCAGTGACGGATTCCTGTACCGATGGGGTCCCTTGGCCTGGTCCTGCGGGGATTGGGCTGAATCTGTGTACTGGGCCTCCGACATCCCCTGAGGGGTCCCAGATTGTGAGAGGGTGCAGGCCAGGCCAAGGGACCCCACCAGTGCAAGAATCTGTGCACCGGGCCTCTAGTATGTAAATAAGATCTTTGGTTAATCGCTTCCCACCCTCTCCTCTCCCCACTTCCCTCTGAGGTTCATCAGTTTGTTCCAAGTTTCCATGCCTTGCGTTGAGCGTCTTCCCCCTGGTGGTCAGTGTGCAGCATAGCACTGGTCAAAAGGTCGAATGGTCAAATGGTTGAATGGTCAAACAGTCGCTTAGGCTTTTATATATATAGATGTGTTCTTTATACTTATCACATTTAAGGGGAGAAGTTCATGAAAGATGTTTTTTAAAAAATATGTTTTTATTGGTTTCAGAGAGAGGAAGGAAGAGGGAGAGAGGGTTAGTAACATCAGTCAGTTGCCTCCTGCACGCCCCCTACTGAAGATCCACCCACAACCTGTGCATGTGCCCTGACCAGGAATTGAACAGCAACATCCTGGTTCATGGGTCAACACTCAACCACTGAGCAACAGCATCAGGGCTCATGAAAGATTCTTAATGAAACGTGTGTCAAGATGACCCTTAGGAGAGCATGAACTCTTGAGTGATTTTCTGCAAGAGAAGGTATACATTTATACTTTCACCAATGTTTAAGAAGCATCCTGTATGTGCAGCACATTGGGGATACAGTTGACTTGGTGTTTGCTTGCACAGAGCTTATGATGTAGTGACAGACAATGATAAACTCTATGAAGAAAACAACTGGATAATGGGAGAAGACAAACTTTGTGGGAGTTGGGTTAGAAATTTTTAGTAGAGTAGTCAGGGAAAACCACTTGGAGGAGACATGATGAATAAGAAGAGTCAGCCATAAGAACCTGGTATGAGGTGAAAGGTGGGGCATTGTGTCCCTGCAGAAGCAGCAGCAAGTTAAAGACTTTGAGGCACAAATTGTCCCATCTAAGATCTACAGTCTGGTTTCAATTATAACTAAAGGTACACTTTTTTTATTACAGTTAATCAGAAGTGGACCAAACAAATTAGCACTGATTAATGCCTTTGTTCTATTGCCATCTGCCTGGGAGTACAGAAATAATTGAAGGATAAAATTAGAAATTTTGCTACAAAAAGCCCCTGTGCTAGAGCATCAGTGAATTGGAAATGGGATTTAGGTTCATTAGGATGACTGCATACAAAACTTTGAGAGTTAGTGCCCTGCCAGCATGGCTCAGTGGTTGAGCACCAACCTATGAACCAGGAGGTCACCATTTGATTCCCAGTCAAGGCACATGCCCAGGGTTGCAGGCTCGATCCCCAGGGTGGGGCATTCGGGAAGCAGCCAATCAAGGATTCTCTCTCATCACTGATGTTTATATCTCTCTCTCCCTTTCCCTTCCTCTCTGAAATCAATAAAAACATATTTTAAAAAAATGGAGAGTTATTGATCTGCAAGTACTCTTACTTCTACACTGGGTAACTAGGTGATATCTGCAATACATTTACTGAACACTTAAACCAGAAAGGCCACATAATATTAGTAAAGTGTAATTATAATTGACATATATGGTAGAGTTCTTAGAGGGTTAAACAAATGAGAATGTAGATAGAAGGGAACCAGTGGCTATAATTTACAATGAAGTTTTGTCATGAATAGGGAGTTGTTTTACAGTCTTCGGGGAAGGTTATATACAAATCTTCTAGCCTGATGTTTTTCAAATATTTAGTCTCAGGCCATATTTTGTGGAGCCCTGTCAAAAGAAACTAAAATCTTATTATCTTTTTAAATTCTCATCTGAGGATATGTTTTTATTAATTTTTAAAAATATATATTTTATTGATTTTTTTTTTTTTACAGAGAGGAAGAGAGATGGATAGAGAGCTAGAAACATTGATGAGAGAGAAACACCCATCAGCTGCCTCCTGCACACCCCACACTGAGGATGTGCCCACAACCAAGGTACATGCCCTTGACTGGAATCAAACCTGGGACCCTTCAGTCCACAGGCCAATGGTCCATCCACTGAGCCAAACCGGTTAGGGCTAATTAATTTTTAGTGGAAGGGAGAGAGAGAGAGAAACATCGATGTAAAAGAGAAACATTGATCAGTTGCATCCCATATGTGCCCGAAACCTAGGAATGTTCCCTGACCGGGAATCAACTTGCCACCTTTTGGGGCATAGGACAATGCTCCAACTGATTGAGCTACCTGGCCAGGACATCATTATCTTTTTCAGTAGTAATATACTTAAAGAGTTTTTTCACCCAAATTAAACACAAATATGAAAAATTTCAGAATGTGTCCTTATCCCCCAGCAGAGTTTGAGAAGCACCATTTAATTCACTCTTTTTAAAATCAGAGCTCATAAATCCCTTTCTGACTTCCCATTATTCAGATTCATTTACTCCCACTACCTTACTTCTTGGCTTGTAATTCTTTCCT